>OU342742.1:285064513-286536271 GCA_910589775.1 Avena eriantha | reverse complement strand
CAAACCACACATGGATACACCAGTGTCATTGTATGGGTAGCCATTAAACCGAGTCTTCTAGAAGGCACGCCCTAATACAGTTGTTCTGCTTTAGGATTATTACATACCATTCGATTGGGGCGCTTGGACGATTGGGATGGTCTTCGTCAGAGCGATCCGTGAGTAGGCTATTCTGCGGCATGATTGGCCACGCTTGCTCTAGACAAACTGGCAACACCAGGCGCTCCCCTGTTGCGAGTGTCACGTCTCACGAGTTCAGTGGGCCACATCCCAGTGCCACGTCCCCATTACTTCTATTCCTCCATGTACTTCTCTTCCTTACCCTCGAAGCCACTTTCCCCACTTCAATACCATCCTGCCGTAGCCGCAAGCCGACTGCGCCTCCATCCCAATCCCCTCTCCAGCAGCCACCCCCCCACCCCTCTCGCCATGGGTTTAAGGGGAGACGGTGAGGAAACGCATCATCACGACAGGGACGGTGATTTCGATGTGAGTCGTCTCATCTCTATTTCTATCATATGTGGTCAGTTATCTATTTTTTGAGCTAGATCTAATCTGTGTACTCATGCGCGTATGATGTGTTAGGCCAACCAGACGATGTATGACTCCAACTATCACGGTTTAGAGGATGAAGACAGTCCTCTAGTATGTAAACATGGATATGTGCCCACTAAATTTGTAGCCTTTGAAGGACGAAACGCAGGCAGGAGGTTTCTACAGTGTCAAGGACATCGTGCAATGATGCAAGGCGGAAGTTGCGGTGTTGTCAAATGGGTAGATCCAGAGTGGCCCAAATCGATGCAGAAAACGCTGGACAAACTATGGGAAATGACTGTCGAGTTGAAAGAATCTGTATTCAGCTCACTTCTTGACAGTGTTGAGATGAAGCTATGGGAACCAGTTGACATGACCAAGCATAAGCGAGATCTCAGGTGGGTGCAAGACAAGGTTATCAAAGTCGAGAAGGAGAGGGACGCGGCGTTGGCCCTGAAGGCTAAAGCAGAGCAAGAACTAACTCAAGCAAGGAATGATCTCCACCAGGCCAAAGTCCTATAGTACAAAACTACGAGTATTGACAAGTGCATGAGGAAAAATGCAGAGAAACAATTGAAGCTGTGCAAGGAAGATGCTAAAAGGAAGGAGCAGACAATTCGATCCTTGCTCTCGTAGGAAGATGCGCATCGAGCCAAGATTAGGAAGATCAAGGAGATGTGTGATAACTAGTTCTATTTAGCTTAAGCTCCTTGCCTTTTTAAGTTGTAATATTTGTACTTGTTGACCTAGCGGTCTGAACTATTGGTCCCGGATTCCAGGGAGGAAAAAAATTGCTCTAACCCCGCATTAATTTGTGGAAGAATTTGTGATTTAGATCAATTTCTGCCTCGATTTAGATCTCTGTCCCAGATTGGGAACGTAGCCGTGGACCAAAGACACCTTTTCTACTAGTGTATTCTGACATTGGTGGTTTTTTTAAATGTAAGCTATGTGGATTGTGTCGCATGCAAATGGCACAACCACAATTTATAAAGAGGAAGCGCGTACACCCGATTACTGGAGATCCGGGAGCTTTGCCAGATGCAGGGGATGCAAGAGCAGAGAGGCGGTGAGATAGACGGGCTCAATATTAGGCCAGAAAGTGGTACCCATTTCCTCCTCATCTGGGCATTATCGGTGAGAACATTGTTGTTTATGTTGCCACGTCGTTGTGCAGCATCTGAAGTAAGTTGCTGCTTCATGGAGTGTGGCAGCTTAAATAATTTATTTATGTGCCACTTACATTCCGTCGTATTTGGAGACCTCCTGCCCCTCAGCAATCGTGGAACCGGTGGATCCTTGTTTTGAGATAGCAGTGGGACAATCACAATTTCGGATTCAACTACTGACTCGGGCGTTTCCAAAACCTAAGTCGCGGTACATTTTACTCAAAGAACATGGGTAGATTGTTTCGCCCAGAAACGTGCCACACACAGAGCGATCAGAATTTAACAGGATTACATATATAGGTTCAAGTTCAACACATTACTATGCATCTTCATTGCTAGCAGCCTTCTTCTGCAGCCTGGGTGCCAAGCCTTCACGTCCAATGGCTTCTTCATTTCCTGCCTTCTTCCTCTTCCTTGGTGCCAATTTTCTTAGCTTCACGTACTCTGCATCGCTGGGACAATGGGCACCAGAATCGTGTCCAGCATCATCTTTCCACTCGTTTTTAATTTCTTCGAGCAGCAAAATGACATCTTTCCACTCATTTTTAATTTCTTCGGGCAGCAAAATGACTGACCCGGCAGTCATGTTTCTAACCTTGCGGCGCTTCCTGTCAAAGAAACAAGACTGTTGCATAACTGCCCAATATCTACAGAGTAAATAAAAAAAATTACAATTCAGCACAAACATGCGAACCCCAAGAGACCTTTGCTTACCAGGAGCTAATTGGGTTCGAGCAACCACCCTGTCCAAGAATAGAAGGGCGACTCCCAGTTGCAGCAGCTTCCACATCTAGTACATCACATTTCAGCTCAAACATGGCAGCCGAAGCATACCTTTTCATCAACCCAATTAGCTGACTGTCACACGTTATAGGAACCATGATGCCATGTTCATCCATGAAGTTGAACTTTGTAGTCTGCTTTGGCCATAATTTAACATGATTACACAGAGCAGCAACCATACCAGATATAGTGCATACCTGCGCAGGCGCTTCTTCCGTCGTGAAACAATGGTGTCCATACCTCTTGCCCTTAGAGTCGTACCTGTAGAGGACTACCGTAACCAGGTAAGGGGGTCCGTGTAGATCCCACTTGACAGAAAACTTTGGACAAAATATGTTTGCCAGCGTTGGGCTAACAAACAATTTGAGGTTAAGTAGCCAGCTAGCAGTTGTAACTAGTGCGAATAGCAAAGAGAAGGGTAGATCACCCGCTTGTAGACAGAACTTCTTCTTTCTTGATAGTAGGATCTGCCATCCTCCGAGCTGCTCGGCTCGTCAGCAGCGGAGGCGGGCTAGAGCCTCGCAACGGCAGCTATGGCATGCGCCATTGGAGCTCGGTATCAGCAACTGGGCACAGCAACTTAGCCCCGGAAGTCAAATGTCCGAAGGGATCATTCCTACCTGGAGGGTGGATTCCGACACCGCCGGTGCTACGGGAAAGCTGGGAATGGATTTGTGAAATTGGTCAACGCATCCAATCCACTTAGCTGCTCAATTTTCCTAAGAGGTTGCCGTGTTGGCACTTGCGTCACGGACAGATAACCGACATGTGGGTCCCGACCGTCTACTTCACGGGGCGGTTTAACGGAATGTTTGTATTTGGCAGGGGTGAGATGAGTTTGCCTCGCAATGGCCCCTCTCAGTAGTTGGCGGCCCAACTTTTCGAAACGCGGTAATTTCAGGCAACTTAGGTACCGCCATGTGCTGGCCTGCCAACTTTGGTACCATAGACGAACAAGCCCACCACTAGTGTCATTGCATGTGTGTTGTTTTCCTAAACCACCACTAGTGTCACTGCATGTGTGTTATTTTACTAAACCACATGGATCCACCGGTATTATTGCATGTGTGTCCTTTTCATAAACCACCACTAGAGTCATTGCATGTGTGTTCTTTTCATAAACCACCACTAGATTCATTGCTTGTGTGTTCTTTCCATAAACCACATGGATCTGCCAGAGTCATTTGCATGTGTGTTCTTTTCATAAACGACCACCAGTGTCATTGCATGTGATTTCCTTTCCTAAACCACATGGATCCACCTGTGTCATTGCATGTCTTTGCATGTGAGTTCTTTTCCTAAACCACCACTAGTGTCATTTCATGTTTGTTATTTTACTAAACCACCACTAGAGTCATTGCATTTGTGTTCTTTTCATAAACTACTTGGATCCACCAGTGTCATTTCATGTGTGTACTTTTCATAAACCACAACCAAAGTCACTGCATGTTTGTTCTTTTCATAAACCACTTGGATCCACCAGAGTCATTGCATGTTTGTTCTTTTCATTAACCACAACTAGAGTCATTGCATGTGTGTACTTTTCCTAAACCACAACTAGAGTCATTACATGTTTGTTCTTTTCATAATCCACATGTATCCACCAGTGTAATTACATGTGTGTTATTTTCATAAACCACCACTAGATTCATTGCATATGTGTTCTTTCCATAAACCACATGGATCCACTAGTCATTTGCATGTGTTTTCTTTTCATAAACCACCACCAGTCTCATTGCATGTGTGTTCCTTTCCTAAACCACATGGATCTACCAGTGTCATTGCATGTGTGTTCTTTTCCTAAACCACTACTACTGTCATTGCATTTGTGTTATTTTACTAAACCACATGGATCCACTAGTGTCATTGCATGTGTATCCTTTTCATAAACCACCACAAGAGTCATTGCATGTGTGTTCTTTTCATAAACCACAACTAGAGTTATCGCATCTGTGTTATTTTCATAAACCACAACTAGAGTCATTACATGTTCATTCTTTTCATAATCCACATGGATCCACCAGTGTCATTACATGTGTGTTCTTTTCATAAACCAGCACTAGGTTCACTGCGTGTGTTCTTTCCATAAACCACATGGATCCACCAGAGTCATTTTCATGTGTGTTCTTTTCCTAAACCACATGGGCACCACTAGTGTCATTGCATGTGTGTTCCTTTCATAAACCACATGGGCACCAGTAGTGTCATTGCATGTGTGTTTTTCTTCTAAACCACCACTAGTGTCATTGCATGTGTGTTATTTTACTAAACCACATGGATCCACCAGTGTTATTGCATGTGTGTCATTTTCATAAACCACCACTAGAGTCATTGCATCTGTGTTGTTTTCATAAACCACCACTAGATTCATTGCATGTGTGTTCTTTCCATAAACCACATGGATCCACAAGAGTCATTTGCGTGTGTGTTCTTTTCATAAACCACCACCAGTATCATTGCATGTGATTTCCTTTCCTAAACCGCATGGATCCACTAGTGTCATTGCTTGTCTTTGCATGTGAGTTCTTTTCCTAAACTACCACTAGTGTTATTGCATGTTTGTTATTCTACTAAACCACCACTAGAGTCATTGCATTTGTGTTCTTTTCATAAACTACTTGGATCCACCAGTGTCACTGCATGTGTGTCCTTTTCATAAACCACAACCAGAGTCACTATATATGTTTGTTCTTTTCATAAACCACTTGGATCCACCAGAGTCATTGCATGTTTTTTTATTTTCATTAACCACAACTAGAGTTAATGCATGTGTGTTCTTTTCATAAACCACAACTAGAGTCATTGCATGTTTGTTGTTTTCATAATCCACATGGATCCACCAGTGTAATTACATGTGTGTTATTTTCATAAACCACCACTAGATTCATTGCATGTGTGTTCTTTCCATAAACCACATGGATCCACTATAGTCATTTGCATGTGTGTTCTTTTCATAAACCACCACCAGTGTCATTGCATGTGTGTTCCTTTCCTAAACCACATGGATCTACCAGTGTCATTGCATGTGTGTTCTTTTCCTAAACCACCACTACTGTCATTGTATGTGTGTTATTTTACTAAACCACATGGATCCACTAGTGGCATTGCATGTGTATCCTTTTCATAAACCACCACTAGAGTCATTGCATGTTTGTTCTTTTCATAATCCACATGGATCCACCAGTGTCATTACATGTGTGTTCTTTTCATAAACCATCACTAGATTCATTGCATGTGTGTTCTTTCCATAAACCACATGGATCCACTAGAGTCATTTGCATGTGTGTTCTTTTCATAATACACCACATGTGTCATTGCATGTGTTTTCCTTACCTAAACCACATTGATCCACCAGTGTCATTGCATGTCATTGAATGTGTGTTATTTTCATAAACCACCACTATTGTCACTGCATGTGTGTTATTTTACTAAACCACATGGATCCACCAGTGTCATTGCATTCGTGTCCTTTTCATAAACCACCACTAGAGTCATTACATGTGTGTTCTTTTCCTAAACCACCATAAGAGTCATTGCATGTGTGTTATTTTCATAAACCACTTGGATCCACCAGAGTCATTTGCATGTGTGTTCTTTTCATAAACCATCACCAGTGTCATTGCATGTGTTTTCCTTTCCATAAACCACATGGATCCACAAGTGTCATTGCATGTCTTTGCATGTGTGTTCTTTACCTAAACCACCACTAGTGTCATTGCATGTTTGTTATTTTACTAAACCACCACTAGAGTCATTGCATGTTTGTTATTTTCATAAACCACTTGGATCCACTAGGGTCATTGCATGTGTGTCATTTTCATAAACCACAACCAGAGTCATTTCATGTTTGTTCTTTTCATAAACCATTTGGATCCACCAGAGTCATTGCATGTGTGTTGTTTTCATAAACCACAACTAGAGTTATTGCTTGTGCGTTCTTTTCATAAACCACATGGATCCACTAGAGTCATTTTATGTGTGTTCTTTCCATAAACCACATGGTTCCACAAGAGTCATTTGCATGTGTGTTCTTTTCACAAACCAGCACCAGTGTCATTGCATGTGTGTTCCTTTCCTAAACCACATGGATCCAATAGTGTCATTGCAGGTCTTTCCATGTGTGTTCTTTTCCTAAGCCACCACTAGTGTTGCATGTGTGTCCTCTTCATAAACCACAACTAGAGTCATTGCATGTTTATTATTTTCATAAACCACTTGGATCCACCATAGTCATTGTATGTGTGTTATTTTACTAAACCACATGGATCCACAAGAGTCAATGCATGCGTGTTCCATTCCTAAACCACATGGATCCACCAGAGTAATTTCATGTGTGTTTTTTCCTAAACCACCACCAGAGTCATTGCATGTGTGATCCTTTTATAAACCACATGGATCCACTAATGTCATTGCATGATTCAATGATAGCCATTGGATCCTAACCCTAGCGTCCAATGGCTTCCATGGGATTGAGTCTTCTAGAAGCCTGGAGTGGTTGCTGGTTAGTTCTGCGTCTCGATTGTTAGGCGTCGTTGGATCGGGGTGCATGGACGATAAGGATGTCCTTCGTAAGGGTGATCCGTGAGAAGTCTGTTTTGTGAACTGATTGGCAGTCACAAGCATGACTGGGCCTACGTACTTTCCCTTATCCCCTTAACCTCGCGGTCGAAGCTCAGATCGTGTTCCTTCATCGCTATGGAGAGGGAGAGGCCCAAACTCAGCTTACACGAGGCTCAGATGTTCGCCCACTATGACATATTTGCGCCGCCGTTCGCGAGGCTTCCGGCCGGCTTCGAGCTCAGCTACGCCGGGGTGCTTGTCGCGCCGCTCTTGCGTGACAATGCGTTGGCGAGGAAGATAGAGGAGCGCCACCTCCAGCTTCTGGAGCAGAAGAGGGCAATGGCACAGTACTCATGCACGAGCGCGTACTAGCGAAAGCTGTTCAAGAAGGAGCGGATGGCATTGATTGAGCTATGCGGAACCCACAGGTGGGAGATCCACCTGGATCTGCACAACCCTAAAGGGAGGCAACGCTTCTAGGCAGTGCTTGGGCATACGACCTCAACCGTTATCGATGCGGCGCGCCATGAAGAATCCATGAGGATGAGGAACGCGGCCAGGAACGTCAACATCGATTCCGACGTAGAGGAGGCTAACGGTGACGCGGACAATGTCATCGATGATGGAGACTACGGGAGCATCATAGTCGATTAGGGCCACTTAATCCTAAATTAAATCTATCTACAGTATCTTAATGCCCTCTTTGGATCGGGGTCACTTGAGTCATAGTCGATTAGCGTCATAATCTATATATGTTGGCCATGTTTTAGCTGTATTTGTCTTTGAAACTAATCAAAATTCGTCTGATCCTGAAAATAAAGTTCACGCATTCCTGGCATATCGGATGGGACAATACGCTGACTCTGCTCCTAGCACTTGATGGCATAGCCATAATTTGGAGTGCGCCAGAGGAGAAGGGGTCGAGCGTGTTGTAATAGTGTACTACTTCTGCCTAGATATAACTGACTTAGCTTTTTTTAGATATTTAAATGTATCTATACCCAAAACATGTCTAGATACATACGAATCTACACAAATTTAAGTCACTTATTTCTAGACGGAGGGAGTAATAATATTTTTTGAGGAATAGTTTCTGAGGGCATATATTGGCCATGTTTTAGGTTTCTCTTTCTTTCAAACTAATCAAAAGTCTTCCAATTCTGAACAAACAAAGTTCGCGCATTCATATCTGATGGGACAATACACTGACTCTGCTACCAGCACTTGATGGCACAACCATAATTTTGGAGTGCGCCAGAGGAGATGGGAATCCAAGGGAGATGGGAACTAGTAGCTGCGTCCATACGCAGGTAAAATTTACTCCAATGTAATAATATTTAAAAAGTTGTAATCTAGTCCATCTGACCGCATCATAGACACGTTGCATGTGCCAGATATAAATAAAGATGACACGACTAGTTCAGTTCAAATGATAATTCGAGAAATGATGTTACTGTGCTCGCTTCTTTCTGCTCCTCTTATTAGTCTACTATCCCACGCTGCATTAAGCAACAGTTGATGACGATGGAAAAATTATCAAATGGAAAATAAAACAATTTTTAAGCTTACCTTTCGTCAGAAGAATCGTACAAAGATGAAATTGGCAGGTATTTATTATTTCTCCTGCAGTTAGCCGAAAGATCCTCAAAGAACATCCTCAATCACCCCTGCAACTTTTTCATATTCTAATACACCTCCATTATTTTTCTTTTCCTTCTTGTTCTGCTTACCCTTTTGTTTCTTTTCACACCCTTTTATCGCCGGCACCGCCACTTCTTCATAAATTTGCTGCTTACCTATGTTTTCCTCTGAGTGCTCATCACCATTTTCCTCCACCTGCTGCACTTCCTCAAGTTCTTCGTCTTTGCGCTTCTCTTCCTCCAGTTTTGGCTGAGAAGCCTTATTTTCTGGCACTGGGGTGTGAACAGGGACAAGATCATGTGTAACTAGGTTTTTGCACGACCTCTTGATATGGCCGAATCCTCCACAACGTTTTCATTTCCTTTTCCTAGCTCCTAGCCTTGAACCTTTTTCGGTGGAGGCTTTGATCCTTAGCTTTCTAGGACTCCCAGGTGGCCTCCTAGGAACTGGTGGTTGAAGTTTGAACCTTGGATCGACAATCTCCAAATCATTTTAATCAGCCATAGGTCATACATTTTCTGCATAAGTTGCAGCAAACTTGTCCACAGAGAAATAGTTGTCAACATAGTTCTCTATTTCAGCTCCGCTACCTCTAAGATTTAAGATGAAGTACAGTGCATGGTGACATGGCAGACCAGTAATCTGCCACTTCCTACATGAACAATTCTTGTTTCCAATGTCTATAGTGTACCTCCGTTCAGTTCCACACTTGCATTCTCCACAAACCTCAGCCAATGTTCTAGAACTTCTGACCATCCTCATCTTTATCCTTCTCATTGCCCTAGTTCTTGGATTCAGTAACATAACCACCTTTGGAACTATTTTATGGCCTAAAAAAAATTCTTGCACAAATTCTTTGCCTTAAATCTATCTGCGCCATTATGCACTTTCTTATTGCATCCAACAAAATAACAATTGCAAGTATCTTCATGCCCGAAATCTTAGCATTAAAACTCTCTACCAAATTATTGCAAACAAAATCCACCCTACTTAACTCACCAAACTTGTGTCTGGCCCATAGCTTGGTGTGATTTTCTTCAAGGTATTTTTTCACCTTCGGCACTACATACATGTTCTGCAAGTAAGTAGTATGCGTGCTTGGGGTGTATGTGTAAGCTGATCACCACAAGTCCTCTTCAAAGATCTTTCCTTTGACCTTCTTCATGAAGTTAGTAGCGAGGTGCCGCATGCATTCCCTATGCTCAACCCTAGGAAACATAGCATCAACAACATTCTCAAGACCCTTGCATGCACTAGTGTGTATCACCAAGTCTTCAGGGTGACTGCCCGTAGTCTTTGCATGAACCATGTCCATCTTTCATTTGATTCACCTTCAAGAATAGCATAAGCTACGGGTACAAGCCAATTATGCGCGTCCAAAGCACAAGCAGAAGCAACATGTCCCCTGAACTTTCCTGTTAATGAAGTTGCGCCTATTGCCAAGTATGGCCTGCAGCCATCTAGGAACCCCTTCCAGCATGCCTTCAAGCAGACAAAACATCTCCTGAAGCATTTCTTATTTGCCTGCTTATACCTGAGCCCCCTTGAGACCTTTTCTCTTCCTTTCACAAACTCGTAATCAATGTCAACAACACTACCAGGTGATGTTTTCTCTACCTCAGCTTTGAAACTATACAACATGTGAAAACTGTCATTCCACTTGCCTTGAATGAAGTCTAGAGCCATCTCCTTACTATCAAAGACTCTGTGGTAAGGAATCGAAATGTTAAACTTTTTTCTAATCTTTGCTCTGAGTTCAGCAGGTCCAATATTATGATCCTGCCTCACCCAGTCAAGTACGATAGAAACAATCCACTTGGTTGTCGCTGGTCTAATTTTATCACTTAAAGAAGTATTAGGGAAGTTGTGTTTCTTTGTGTTTTCTTTGATCTACATTCGATAAGAATCCAAATAAATCAGAGCTAATTCAACAGAATAAATATGAGAAAGATTGAAACTAAATGTAGCTATTGCAACCTGAAATTGGTGTCCACCCCGCATTGGAGATGCATGTAATCTCTATTTACAGACATTACTTTCCCTACAATGCACCCTAAATCTCTTTTGGTTGCTCTTTTCAATGATAAATTCGAACCCAACTCTAATTTCATAGGTGGCAACTACATATCTACAGTCCTCCATAGGCTCAAATACAATCCCCTCATCAGTTGTAGTATTGTCCCTATCAAAGTGTAGCACTGGCCTGTCCTCATCTTCGTCATCGTATCTACATCCCATTTCCACATCTTCACATTCCTCTTCCTCATCATTCCCATAGTCAGGCTCAAAGTTCAAATCAACCAAATATTCCCTACTCTCCATCCTATCAGGGCTAGTAGGCACATCTGGATATGCTTTCTCATCATCATCCACACCGCCACACATTTTAGTGTCTTCATGCTTGCTTGACAAAGCATCATGCTCAAGGAAAAGATGTACAGACGTCCTACAGTTACCAACACATATCCTTGCCATCACCACAGGACTAGAAACGCTAATTGGGGTATGCAGAAAAGGAATCACACTTCTTACCCTTCAATGAGGATCTACGACACCTTCTCCGAGCTCCATACCTCCAAAGTTCTGCACCCCGCTTCCTCTTCCCATGTTTCATTCTCCTCTGTGCTCTCTAGACTTGAAGGAGATTCCATGCTCTCCAGACGCGTAGGAGCCGTCTCTATGTTCTCAAGCCGCGCAGGATCCATCTTCGAGTGGGATCCGGATCACCAGCATCGTTGGGCACCTAACTCAACTTCCGACTCTCGCTTTCATTTGCACACGCGCCTGGGCGGTGGACGGTGGAAATGAGACAGGGCAGGGAGGGGAGGGCGGGAGGACGATAGCCCAAGGGGAGGACGAGAGTGGTGCACGACTGAATAGAGTGGCGACGGCAGGAGCAGAGGAGCGGAGCAGAGCTGGTTGCGACAAAACATGGAAAATTGCACAATAATGTGTTGGTGGGCGGCACTAGTCCTCGAACCTGGGATGCGCACCGTTGAAAGTGGAGGAGGAGGGCCCGCCAGTCAGAAAACATGCCACGTCGTCATCCCCTATTTCTAATGCCCTTTAAAAAAGAAAACATGCCACGTCGCCATCCCCTATTTCTGATGGTGTTGCTACAATTCGACGATACATAGTGGCATAGAAATAACATAGTATAAACATAAGGGCACAGTCGCCAACATGTCTAAACTGGAAGCCGGTCTCCTACCTGTCCTGTTACATTGCCCAATGAGGTGGATAGCCACAACCGATCTTTTTAATACGTTCGCACTCTTATGCTGAGAAGGGAAATAAAGATTGAGCGGTTAATGCAACGAGTGTCGAATTATTACCCTCTCAGGAAATGGGAGATGATTATTTTCACGCATGCCCGGAGTACAAACCTACTATCAGTCTGTCACTCCCCTTCTCCGACAAACCATAGTTCACCTTGCGCAGCTCCGCCACGCCACACCACCTAGGGTAACATGGCTCCGCCTAAGCAGCCGCCGCCATCACCGCAACAGCTGCCGAAACTGGGGTATTTAGCCCCTCTAAGGCAGGACATGAAGCTCTACTTCAAGGCCGGTCTCCCATCTAGGCGAATGATTTCACCGAATGTGCCAAATCGGCTGCGGTGGCTGCGCCGGCATCGTCGGCGCCGGATGAAGCGAGCAAGGCCAAGAGAGCACTGTGGAGAAAGCTTGCGGTGGCATTATGGCATGCTCTAGGCTGGGGGACGAGGTACGTGTCAAATCGTTCATGAGAGCAGACTGCTGAGGGTACACACCCTCGAACAAGGCAGCGCCAAGGTCTAGGAACTCTTGCATCCACGCTTCAGTGCGTGCGACCTTACCGCAGTGGGGGAGGATGGGAGCATGCTATCTGTGGAAAAGACGCTCCATCCAACGCACCACTAGAGACCGTACCACGGTGGCGACCAAGCATCTACACTCAGCCTGTTGGATTGTTCAACAGCTGGAGCTGGTGGCGGGCATCATCTCAATGCTAGAATTCAGGTGCGAGTTCACACAGACCTATGATCCCTACAAGAAGATGTCGAACTTCAGGTTTGAAGAAATCGTTGCGGCGGCGCGGATGGTCCTACTGAACCGGGACTGGCGCAAGCAAAGCGGTCGTGCGTGAACGATGCATATTTATTGTAGTTTGGCAGGAAGGAAATAGATCGGTTTGGGTTAAATGATCAAAGAACTTACATCCTCTCAAGGCAATTGGCTAGCCAACTTTTCTACTGGAGATCTGTAGTTTCTTCAGTGTCAAATAGTTAAGTTCATACTAAAGAATGGCTTTTGTAGATGAAATGCTAGCGCATTGTTCTATAAAATAGTAGGAAGTTTAGTCCACTTTTTGGCAGATTTAAGACCTTTTTGTAAGGAAGTACTACTGTTGTCAACAAATACTATCAAGTATCTATTTCCTTCAATTACTACTCGTGGTTAAATCCAGTTAACTACCATTTTTTTCCTAGACAGATAAAATTCAGACGACAGTTTATGTGCAGATTTTGCGTCTGCTACCTGTGCTATAAACCATTTTCCATTTTTCTTGTGCTATCTACAAAATGGTCCTACAGTTCAACATGTTACAAAACCAGTAGATAGTGTTTTAAGGATCATCAGGTAATCTTGGTTTGAAACAAGAATCATTTATTGTGTTCCGAATCACTCATCATTTGGCAGAATAATCTAGCTACATTGTACTTGAAGAGGAGATGAGCTACATTTTCATGGCATCCATAGAATTGACATTGCTCATTGCTAGTACACCCTATTTTCATGAGGTTGTCCTTGGTTATTCACAGAAATTATAAAGCATGGTGTTCAACACAGATGCATCAGACACACATACTTCAAATTCAGTACCCACACATACTACATCAATTCAAACTATTACATATTTTTAGTCGATGCTAACTTCCTGCTACGCTCTCCATACTACAAAATTCATTAGCCACAGATACTACAGCAATTCACTAGAGCTCTGTCTTACTCGAGGGAAATTAGAACCACCAGATTGTCCAAGCCTAATTCCCTGACCAAAATTGTGTGCGCCGTCGCGAAACGGTAGTGGTCCTGTGCCATCGATCCTTCCAGCACAACACTTCAGGTGACAAGGACGCTATTTGGCCGCCTCTTCGGGGTCTTGAATGCCATGTACCAATTCCAGAGCCTCCTCTAGGTGGATGATGACCGGGTGCTTCCAGCAAAGCTGTTCCCTGCCCTGCTTGGAATCTGCACCTCATACATCTTAGGAACAGCGTCAGGATCTTTCAGCCATGCCTTTACCTCGATGACACATCTGTCACTCGGTGTCACAATCTTCACCAGATCACTGCCAAGGCTACTGACGACCTTCTTAAGGTCCTACGTCTCCCAAGAATCCAGTGGGAGGCCATCAAAGCCAATTTTGGAGAAGAAACGAAGACACACCAAGCAATCGTCCCACCCACAGGCGTGATGCCAACGCATGAAGCTCATTTTCTCCCTGCAGCACTCGAAAGAACAGGAAGAATGTAGAACACGCTCAGTGTCTGAGTTGTGCTTGAACCAGACGAAAAAATTGAATGGCAGCATGCATACCTCAATCTTGACCTTATTTCGTCTGATCCCAAAACGAGTCCTGGAAGTCGATAGCATCTCTATCAGCGACACGGTGGGACGGATGCGTAGCACGGTGGCCATAAGAGCGTGGTTGTCGAACTGCTATGCTAGGGCTACCTTTCCTGGGGTGCATGATAGCACTCAACTGCCCGAGGCCGGTCGCCAGCCAAGATCGCCCGAACAGGGATACGCTCCGCTGTGCGAGATGGACTAGCCAGAGGCGAGATACTAGTCTAGGGACACGAAGCTCTGATACGTCGGATGATGTGACAGCAACGGCTGCAAGCTTCGATTAGGGGCGTGGGAGGTTGACCGGACATGGCGGGGATGCAAATTAGAGCAAGTACAAGCTCCGATCTAAGACGAGCAGCCGGAGCTGAGCAAAGGTTATGGGGAGGGGATCAGGGGAGAAGAGCATAGCAGAGCAAAGAAATAGATATGGTCCACACAGGGGTAAACGAGTCCACGACCGCAAAAGATAATGGGGAATACTGATAGGGCGGGCCAAGAAGAGTTGACCTAGCGGTGGTATTTGGGTTCAACCATTTTTCGTCTGGTTCAAATGACCGTTTGGCTGTTAGATTTGCATTAACCCCCATTTGGCCCATCTGGACAATTGGTGATCCTACTATGGCCCCTCCGCGAGATTTCAGCCAACCCAGGTACCAGGATGCACTCGCCTGGGAACTTTTAGGTCGCAAACCAACAAGCCCCTATAATAGGGTGCTCCTAGAAGTAATGCCTAGCCTCCGTGAAGCAAGGAAAACTCCATAAGCTATTTTTTGGTAGTGTGGGTAATGCTGCTTCTATTCCATCAAGACCTCTATTACGTAGTAAGCTGGTCGTTGAACTCCATATTCGTGTGTTGGCTCCTTGCGTTCCACCATGATGATGATGCTAATAAATCGGTTGGTTCCACCATGTAGACTAACATGGGCTCCCTTGATTCCGGTGCTACAAGTATTGGCGCGGAGGAGAGTATTCTCTTCAGCTCCTGTAGTGATGCATCTACTTTGTCCGTCTATACAAATTTGTCCGCCTTCTTGAGAAACTTATAGAGCGGCAAGGCCTTCTCTCCAAGTCGGCTGATGAACCGGCTTACCGTTGCTACACAGCCGGTGAGCCTCTAGATGTCCTTCAAGCATGTTAGGTGTTTGATGTTAAGGATGGCTTTGATCTTCTCTGGGTTGACCTCACTTCCGTGGTGCGAAACGATGAAGCCCAAAAATTTACCGGATGGTACCCCGAAGATGCACTTCTTATGGTTAAGCATCATGTTGTATTTCCAAAGATTGTCAAAGGTTTCCTGTAGGTTGGTGATGAGATCATTTGATTTCTTTAACATCACCGTGATGTCGTCCGCATAAACGTGTATGTTGCAACCTATCTGGTCATGTAGGCAATGATGCATCGTCCATTGGTAGGTAGCACCAGCGTATTTCATCCCAAAGGGCTTCGTAACGTAGCAATACGTGCCATATGGTGTTGTGAACAAAGTGGCCAATTGGTCCGACTTCGCATTTTAATTTGGTGGTATCCTGAGTATATTTTTCAGCCATCGTGTCAATGACTTGGCCAATGTGAGGCAAAGCAAGCAGATCCTTCGGACACGCTTTGTTCAAGTCGGTGTAATCAACACACATGCTTAATTCATTGGTTCCCTTTTGGGTACAAGTACAAGATTTGCCACCCAAAGGGTGTGAATGACTTCTCAGATAAAACTAGCCTTAAGTAACCTAGCTATCTCTTTGCCTATAGCTCTCCGTCTTTCATCACCAAAGCATCATAGAGGTTGCTTCACCGGTTTGGCCTTAGGATCAATATTCAAGTTGTGCTTGGCAAGTTCCCTAGGTACACCTTTCATGTCGGCAGGTTGCCAGGCAAAGATGTCCCTATTCTCTCGGAGGAACTCGACGAGCGTGCTTTCCTATTTGGGATCCAGGTCCGTGCCAATGGCGGTGGTCTTGGAGGAATATCCTTCAACAAGCTCCACCTGCTTGGTCTTGATGGTGGCCTTGAATGCGGGTTTGGCAGCACTAATTTGCTTCCTCGAAGCTGGCATCTCCAAAGCATCGACCTGGCTCTGGATCTCCTTGAACTCCTCACCATAGAGAACTGCTTCAGAGAAGGTGGCTTTACTGAGCTCGCACTCCCTTTCCTTGGTGAAGCTTCTGTCAATGGTGATGATGTCGTTTGGTCCGGGTATCTTGAGCTTGTTGTAGACAAAGCATGGCATGGCGAGGAAGGAGTGGAAGATGTCACGTCCAAAGATGACATGGTACACGCTCTTGAAGGGCATCATTTCGAAGGTCATGCGCTCTTGGCGGTAATTGTTGACATCACCAAAGGCGACCGAAAGGGTGATGCAACCAAGGGAGTTTGCTTGCCGGCCAGGAACGACGCCATGGAACACTGTGTTGCTCTTCCTTAGCTAGGTATCCGTCAAGTTCATCTTGTGCAGTGTATCTAGGTACATAATGTTGATGCTGCTTCCACTATCCATGAGGAACTTGGTGAACTCTGTGTCGTCAATCAAAGGGTTGATGACCATGTCATACTAGTTCTCTATTGGGATGATATCTGGATGATCTTGCATTTCCAAAGTAATTGGAATCTCTGACCACCTGACGTACTGGGGAACTGGAGAGAGAGTAGCCATCAGTATCCTCAGAGAGGTTTTCTAGGCCTGAACGGTGGGAGTGCCAAGGGAAGTGTGGTAGACTAGAGCCTTCTTCTCAAAGGGTTTTTCCCTTTGCCCTCGCCCTTGTCGGCGGACTTGGGTTCCACGTCTTCATCCATATCACTTGAATCCTTGGACTCCTCCTCCTTCTTCTTCCCTTTGCCCTTTCCGTGGGGTCTGTTCTTCTGACTTTGCTTGTAGCCAGACTCAGGGTCTTCCTTGAGGTTGTTGACAAACTTGCATTAGCGGTTGGTGTGGGTGGCTTTGCCATTTGCGTCGAGGTGGACGAAACACGGCATATCGCGGTACTCTTCATACGTTTGGGGAACGCGGGGCGCTGAGGGTGTAGAATCACTCCTCTGCTGACCATGGCTAGCCCCCCGGCCACGACCATGCTGTCCGCATTCGCCTCTGCCAGCGAACATTGTGGCGACCATGTCGGTTGCTTGCTTCTCTTCGGGCGGAGTCTTCCGCTTGTTGTTATTGTTTTTTCTAGCCTGGGTAGGGATTGTTATTTCCGGCAACGATCAGCGTGCATCATCTTCAGCGGCGGTGAATTTGCTAGCCATGGCGATCATTGCGTTGAGGTTGAGCTTGTTGTTGTCTTCCTTGTGTTTCAACATATGCCGGAGCAAAGTCCCCTTCTCCAGACCATCGATGAAGGCGGCCATAGCGGTTTGTTCGTGCACCCTCGCGCATGAATTTTTCATATCCAGCCAGTTGGAAAGGTAAGCACGCGAGGATTCATCCTTTTCCTGTACGGACCGATGTAGGTCTCCGACAGTGCATGACAAACGTACCCTCAAAGTTCATGGTGAACGCTTCCTGCATGTCCACCTATTTGCAAATTGATTTTTCTGGCAAGTCATCAATCCATTATCGGGAAGTGCCGGTAAGCATAAGTGGGAGGTACTTGACGACAACATTAGGGTCTGTAGCAAGTCATCAATCCATTATCGTTGTAGGCCCGCAACCATGTGGTCGGTCTGGCAGTGCCGTCATAGGGCTTTATAGTCTTGTCGATCCGGAGACCCTTGGGGTAGGTTTTGGCCCATATTACCGGTCCAAAACAACGTGGCCCAAGGTATGGAAGCTCCCGTGCTTCTTGGATCTTATCCAGCCAGGAACGTGCGTCATACGACTCTAGTAGCTTCCCTTTTCTGTCATGGGGAGGAGAGTTGTGGTGCGATCTATGGGATCCACCGTGTCCTCCACCATGGTGGCTACTGGGTGGCGATGGTGGCAGTGGAGGCGGTGGGTTAGCCTTCTTTCTGCTCCCTCCATGCTAATCCTCACGCCTGCCGCAGTTGCTTGTCAGACGTGGTGCTTCCTTGTAGGATCTGCTCCTATGTCCTTCAATGCCGCTGCATTATCCGGCATGTCGGGGCTGCTCGCCCTGGTCGCGTATACAGATATCGACCTGGGGACGCCTAGGAGGTGGCATGCTTGTGCGGTGGCACATTTGTGGTTCCTCGTGACGGCGGGATGGCGGCGGTGGTGTCGATCGATGAGGGAGAGCCTTTTCTCCGTGGTTGGAAGATATGGGTATGGCATCAGTCCTGTTGCGCACATCCCTCCGTCTTTGCTCCGTGGAGCCTGTATGGGATCCCTTGTCACCGGGGGATCTTGGCCTTCTGCGGCTGTTCAAGGTTGACTGGGAAACCTCCGTGTTGGACTCAAGACTTTGTGAGGTGGCCTTTTCGTCTTGCTTGCATGCATTGGCGACGAGGTCGTACACCTGAGAAACTGCTTCTGGTGACCTGTCATGCTCTAGGAGGGTCTTGGCGATGGCAATGTTGAGGGCGGGCGTTGGCATTACCTGCCTCCCCTCTAAATCAATGTATGGGGTGGCTTTTGCCAGTTTTGATCCATCATATCCCTACTTGTGCCGAACGACGGGGTCTTCGACGATGTGAGCTGGTGCTTTCTTTTCCTTGTGCTTCAGTAGCTACTGCTTGCACTCAACATCCATAGCTCTTGTTGCCTTGATAGATTGTTGCGCTTTGCCATGTCTTTGTCCAGCTGATCGCCCTATTTTGCAATGCACTTGGCCTCCTCTAGGATTTCCGCACGCTTCTCATCAAGATCTATAATTCTCCGAATATGGGCCATGGTAATGGGCTCAACGAGGAGTGTGCTATATATCGCCTTGTTGGCGGGAGTATTCAATGGGTTGCTAGCTGCAGACGTTGACGGTGGCGGTGGTGGCGGATTTGTTTGCTTGGCAGTACTAGGGCCCGTGGTGAGTTCCTGCACCTGTTGCGGGCCGGAGGAGGCATGGCCTTGGCCAGAGCCAGAGGCTCGGCGACCTTCTTTGCCGTTGTTGCTCTGGTAACCATAGGTGTGGGCGGAGCTCTCTCACGTTACGGTTCTTGTCCGTCTTCTTCCATCACGCTCCCGATGGAGACTAGCACCTGGTGGGATGTGTTGGCTTACTCAGCGCGCTCCTCCTTCTCAATCTCATGCTCAATCTCCCTCATAACAGCGTTGTATTCCTCTGAGTTAACGTCAAAGCCGCCGCCATCCATGTTGATGTCTGTGTATAGCGCATCAAGGATGGAGTCGGAGTTGGCTTCGGTGTTGTTGAAGGCGGATGTGGAGGGTGATGGAGGCAGGCCATTATTTGTTGCTTCCTCTGGCTTTGGGCCTAGGCATAGCCTGACTATTCTCCTCGGCGTCCGTGTATTCATTGACGATTGTGACCATCTCGCCAAGGGTGAGAGGGTCTGCATCGTGCCGTTTTCGGAGGGTATGTCGGAGGAGCGTTCCGGGAGTGAGCCCTTCCACAAAGTGGTAGACAAGTTCGTCAGCGTGGTAACCCTTCAGGGTTTCTCTTACCCTCATCCATCTAGCAAGGTATTCATGAGGGGATTCCCCTTCCCTCTGAATGCATCTGGCCAGATCGAAGATGGTGACAACACCGACAAAGTGTGACCTTCGCATCTCTAACGCTCGGGGAAGCCAAGGGGATTTGCGGGGTCCTTCCACCGTTATATCCTACACGGGGGCGGTTTGGGTGGGCCTTAAATTTTCCTGATTTGAGCTTCCATACTCTAGAGAGAGGTACAACCCAGATTCTTCCACGAATGTATTCTGCCCATAGGCGGTCCGTACAGGCCTTAATGAATTTCTGACTTCGTAGGAGCTAGGGCCCGAGTAAGTTATGCTGATGAAGATGTGGATGTCTCCAACTAGGACGATGGAGCAGTGCGTAGGGTTCATCTTCGCCGGTACCCAGAATTCATCAGGGGGACAATCGGGGCATTGCCGGAGCAGAGGAAACACCCAATGGCCACTGTGTCACCGATTCCCGCGAGGAGCTTGGACCTCACCCAGTGTAGAGCTCGAAGCACCTCTTACCCCACGGTGGGCGCCAACTGTCGTGATATTGCCGACGAGTACGCCTTGGAGGGGTCCTCACAGAGCATGCTTAGAGATGTGGGGTAAGGAGGAGAGTTGGCAGGTACGAGGTAACATAGCTTGCCCAGGACAAGTCTCACAATGGTGGCGGAACTCTACTCCTGCTATAAATCACTATAATAGCAATACGACGAGTTATAGAGATCGGTTTGTTGCGCGAGGGTGTTGTGTATCGTATCTGACGGTGTGCCCTAAAGGCTCCCACAGGTCCGGCTTATAAAGGCACCAAAACCTAGGGTTACAGGGAAAGGACCTTGCCGGACAAGTTAAAGAGTCCTATACTAATACTAACTAGTCTTCGTGTCTTGTACTCCAAGGCTCCGAGTATGTCGGTGACTCCTACATGGCCTTTCTTCATCCGGCATGGACCTCCCTTCTAGATTCGTCTAACTGGGCCACCCAATTGGCTATGGGCCATGCTACCAACTGTGGGCCACTCGGGTTAGCCTGATTAGAGACATGCTATGGTGATACCCATTTAGCATATCTCCAACAACACATGGAATCCAAATGGCGCAGGCACGGGGATAATTTATACATCCAGAATAGCACCAAGTTTTAACAGGGGCACACCCACATATATTGTTCAAAGAAAAGGCCAAGTTTCCATGACGCTACAAAAGGAAAACAATAGACATCTACACCTATATGTCGGCACCTGCGGGCTTCTTCGAATCCGTGGCAACCTCCGACGTCGTGGCCTTCACTGTGGTGGTTCCTGGCGCTATAGCTCCCGCTGCGGTGCCCCTGATGCCATGGCCCTCGCCGCCTTCAGCCATTTTCGCTCCTTAGAGTACTTCGCAAGTGTCTCTATGAGCCGCGGCCCATATTTATGAGAGTTAGTAGCAATGGGAGCAAAACCTACCTCCTGGCCATCCGCGGTCATTAGCATCCTCGAAGTTATCCGGCTGACACCCAGATCGGCGCCACAAGCCTATGCCACTGCCAACCACAAGGATACGCCAGCTCCCTTCTGCATTTTCTTGAAGTCCAAAGGCACGCCACCCACGAAGGTCTTGACTAGGCCATTAAGATCATCAACAATCTTGGCCTTGGGGAGCATCTCTTCGTGAAGGAGTCCTAGAATGGCTCTGGCCTTCTTGAGGGCATCTTGCGCGGAGGCACTATGATCTTTGATCACAGCATCCCCATGGGCCAGAGACCGGCGGTCGAAGCCAACACCAGCAGCATCTGGAATCATAGTCCATCAAGTTAGCAACCATGAACAAAAAGGAAAATACAGGCATGATGAAAAAGATCAGATAAACACATACCAGAGAGCGCTTGTGCGATAGAGAAAAGTACTTATGTGAACCCCTTTTCTCTTTCGGCTGCGGCGGCCATTAGGTCATCCTCGCGCCTCTTCGACTCTTGTTTAAGGTGCTCGAGGACTTCGAGTGCCTCATCTCGCTTGGTCTCCACTGCACTCAAGCCCTTCTCAGTAAAAGTTACTTGATGAAGCAGATCATTGTTCTCCTCTGAGGAACAAGGGAAACACGTCAAGCCCAAACAAAACACAGATTCAGTGGCACAATCCAGGTTGACAAGCTTACTTTGAGCTGGCAGTTGTCAGCATCTAGCGGGGCATGCTACTGGCCCAAGGTTGCAATCCGCTCTCCAAGGCGAGTAGACTCTTGAAGGATGGGCTACAAAAGGAAACATATATCGCGATTAAGTTCAACCTCGAACAAAACATGGCGAGTGAAAGGTCCATGAATACTTACATGGTTACTCAAAGACTCCAAAGTTTATTTTGAGTTGACGTCCGAGCAAGAACCAGGTGCTCCCCCATGTTCGAAGAACTCGAGGAATTTGCATCGGAGTTGGCCGCTATCTACGGGGAGGGTGCAGGCTCCTCCACATCCTTGTTTTTGGAGTCGACGACTCCCGCCTCCTCCAAGAGATGGCAATCGCCGGAAGATGATGAGGCGGTCACGCTTCAGTGAAGCACCAGAAAAACATTACATACAAGGAGCCCGCAAGACATGAAATTTAAAACATCAGCAAAGTAGGAGACTCACCCGTCGAACTTGTCGAGGTCGAAGTCCTTATATGGCTCTTCTTTCTCCTTCCTCGGCTTCTTCAACAGCGACAGAGCCACGCTGCAGATAGGAACCACTGCAATTGGGCTGGTGGTTCCTACCTTAGGTGAAGTATCATTTGGCGCCTCTAGCGTAGACACGTCAAATTCTTTGCTCCGAGACCGCTTGCGAGTGCCACCCTCACTGGAATCAGAGATTTCCTATACAGGCATAGTCGACCTTGATTCGTCATCCTCTTTGGCCTCGATGGGTAAAACTTCCTCCGACTAAGGTGGTAGCGAAGCCGCCACTTTCCATTCCTAATATGAGCAGCAAACTATAATCAAGGAAAGCCTTACAGGAAAAACGACAAGTAGACAAAAGTTACCGCAGGAGGAGAGTTAATTACTCGCACGGAAAGGCAGGATAGCTAAGTCACTAGGAATTTTATCCTTAGCAGTGTACTTGGTTAGCAACCTGACCCTTTTGTCAACCTCACCTGAAGATATGTCCTCCTTGGAGACGTGAGTGACGTCATCGCCACCGGTCTAGAGGAACATCGAGTGTACCCTTGCCTGCAGAGGCTGCACCCAACGCCACAAGAACGTACGAATAAGGTCGACGCCTTTAATTTCTTGGCCTAGGACAAGCTGAAGGTCGCAGACGCGCTTGTACAAGACTTCGACTTCCTATGCCTCGGTCATCATCACAACATTCTTCTAGGACCTCTTCCTCCTTAGCTCAGCCTTAGGATCAAAAGGAGTAAGTCCATACCATTTTCTGTCAACACGTTGATCATGAATGTAGAACTCGCAGAGGGTAATGTAGCACGCGATGTGTAGGATGGAGTTTGGGGTCAGCTGATGCTGCTGGAGCCCATGGAAACGCAACAACCCTTGCACAAATTTGTGGAGGGGGAGAGAAATACCATGAAGGATGAAGGCCAAAAACATGTCCCGAAATCCAACAGGAGGATTGGGGGTTACCTCTGGCCCTGGCATCCTGCAATTTGCTGCATTGGCGGGTAGCAGACCATCCTGGCAATGAGTGTGGACCTCATGCTCCTTTAACAAGGTGTGCTGCCATGACCCGTTGGTTAAGCGGGTCCCCAGACCCTTCTTCTTGGTGGTAGCGGCGGTGCTGGACCTAGCGGCGTCGGCGCCCTTCTTCTTCGTCACAGCAGCCGCAGCAGTAGATCCAGTGGCAGCGCCTCCTTCTTTTTCCCCATACTGTGGCGGTGGAGAGATTAGAGAAAGTAACTAGGAAATGCTTTGAGTATGTCTAGTGCAGCGAGAGCAATGGGCACAAGGAAGCAAAGGGGAATGGCAATGGCACTAGTGCACACAGGAGGAAGAAGATCAAGTACAAAAATTACGGCACCCAAAAACCCTACTTAAGCACCGGGAGATATCATCCAACGGCTCGCAGAACTTTACCTCTACACGTGGCGCACATCAGTGAAGACATGTGGCGATGGTAATACGGAACCGTTGATGCACGTTCCCTACTACGTGCGGGAATCAAGGACGCGCAGTTAAAACAAATATTACGCGTAACTGGTCAAAACCCGGTCAAACCTCGGGGCTCACCTCTGTCATGTCCCATCAGCATCGCTTATGCGGGAAACCGACCTCATCCCATCGTCAGCACTGACGTCATCAAAAGACCCACTCCAATGGAGATTGTCTTTGACTAATATAGTCCTTGCTTGACTCTGTGAGTCGACCAAGCACTGGGGGGGCTACTCCTAACAGGAGTGCTGGCTGCGCACCTGAACATTACAAAAAGGGCATACATTGCCATGACAAACGTATGTCATTTATATCTCACCCCCTCTTTTGAATTCACGATTTGATTGTGGACTTAGGGGGCTCCTCCCATAGGTAGCATTGAAAGCACAATCGGCAATAATAAAACTAATGACAGCAGTTGACAATTGTTCAAAGTCCCCACTCGAGTCTGCGACTCGAGTAGGCACTCGGGGGCTACTCCCATAGGGAGCGCTGGTCATGCACCCTATGAAGAGAAAAACAATTATACATGGAAAAAGCATTGACCATGTCCGCACCATAAGCATTCGAAGTGTTCGGCAACTCCGACCCACAATCGCTAAGCATACCCTTCAAAGAGACAATGTCTCTTGGGTCACCCAAATCGCCTCCACGGTGAATAAACTTTTGAATGCCACGTTAACAACGTGAAGGTAAGACCTATAAAAGGCCTGGAAACGCACCTGATGCGCTCTACCGGAAATAATATGTGCCTACAGGCACGATGAAAAGTCCTCGATGGATGCGTCGAGTGCTCACACCTAAACACTAGAATTTGACTCTATAAGACGTCCACAACAGGAGTCGGATTACACCAGCATTATTCCAAATTTGAGTCCGGGGACTCGAATTTGAGTAGATAGAGTTGTTTTGCGCTAAGGCAGTTAACTTATCCTGATCCGTCGAATGAATTAGGCATGCATATCGACAATCCCTATTACACAAACTACGACACCCGAAAGAATCTCGAATCAGCCTATATCCCATGCACTCGAAAGACTTATAGTCTCCATCTGAATCTATGATTCGGCTAGATACTCGGGGGCTACTGACATGGGTATACCTTACAGGTACTCAAGATTATCCTATATGGTCCAGCCCAAGAAGGAGTCCACGGTGCGAACAAAGCCCAGCAAGGATTCGGGTGGCCCACAAGAGTTTGACTTCTTGAAGGACACGACAAAGTGTAGATAGAAATTTGAAGGGAAAATCCTAATATATAACCGACTTGACCTGGTATCTCGAGACCTATCCTCCCTATATAAAGGCTAGGAGGGGTCAGCGAGGAGGACAATCCACACCCTTGCATACACCTCACCAAAGTGCATCTGTGCACCCTTGTAGCTTTCGACTCCCTCGTAATCAAGAGTAGACAAGCAAGAGTAGGGTCCTCTACAAGGCCTGAACCTGGGTAAAACCTCATGTCACCTGTGTGCTTGTTTGCTAGCCGATCGATGCCTCCAATGCTCCCCACTTCCTCGAACCTAAGTCCATCAATGATGGGCAGTGATGATTTAACCCCTCGTTAGGCTTCCTCCGACATCATCTCTTCGATATCCGCTATTGTGGTCGTCGTTTCTTCGGTTGTCCCCTCCTGAAAAAACGGCTGCGACATAGCTTGGTCCATTGTTATTTTGTTGCCTTCTATCATTGTCGCGCATGTCCCTATCTTCTTCGAGTGAGCATGTTTGCTTGTTGTATACTACGTCTTCTTCGTCAGCCCAACGATTTGCCATATCCATCAGCTGTGATATTGTTTTGGGCTTAACCCATCCCATCTCTTCTATGAACTCTCGTTGGCGAAGGCCGTCATTGAAGGCATCAATTACTCTTTCATCGGATATAGCTCCAGCCAAGTTTTTGATGATGTTCTATCGCTGTATGAAGGCTCGTATCAATTCTCCGGATTTCTGCTTGCACGCCCACAATTGTTCTATGGATGCAGGTCACATGAATGTGGAGTGGAAATTTCGGATGAATTTGTCTTCAAGATCGTTCTAGCTAATGATGGATTCTTCAGGTAACTGCCTTAGCCAAGATCGAGTGGCGCCGCTTAGGTGCAGCTGTGGGCTTTGCATTGTGGTGGCCTTGGAACCACCCTTTAGTTTGATGGTTGCCAGATAATCTAGCAACCAAGCTTCAGGTTCCTGGAGGCTGACATATTTCTGGCAGTCGTGAGGGAGTTTGAAGTCTTTGGGTATTGGAGTCTTACGAACCCGTCGGGTAAAGCAACTGGCTCCACATAATTCATAATCATCCTCGCTGTGACCGTTGTAGTATCTTCGGTTGCTGCGCTCTTCTCTTGATCTTTCAATCCTGCATTGTGTACTATCATCACTTGCATCATTTCATGGTTCAGACTTCAAAAGGTGCACTTGATGTGGTGACCGCGATCGTTAGGTGCGCCCTACCTGCCGAGGGCTGCTGTGACGCTGTGGGGATCTATCATGTTGTCATGTGTTTCCTTGTTCTGCTTGCGAAAGAGATGCGCCCACCATGCCAAGGTTCATGAGAGTGGAGCGATGGAGAGCCACACGAGGATTGTCGGGTGCGGGTTGAGTTGTGATCAAGTATGTTTGCGCATCTACAATTGCGGCTTGTGGTGTTCTTTCCCTGATGTGTCCTATGGGATATACTAACATAAACAATGAGTCGAGATCTTGGATCAGTTTGTTTCTTTTGGCTTCTGGGATGTTCTACAGTCGTGAGGCTCCTTTCCTTGGCTATGCTCCTCTAGTTACACTTCCTGATCTTTGGGTAGAACTTAGCTGAGCCCGCTGAAGACTGGATTCGTCAGCTATCCTTTTTCTTTCGTTGAGTTGCCTCTACATCCTTAGTAGATCCCACTTCTTGTGATGGAGCCGGTATTGGTAGGCCATTAACATTAATTCTCCGCGTGTGGCTTCAGCTGTCATTGGGACCACGCCTGATACTGCGTCCCTTTCTTTTTTCCATGCTTCAGCTGATAGCCGGAGGGTTTTCTGCTTGCTTCCAAATGGTTCTCCTCCTCCTTGGATTATGCGATTGTTTGTTGGGTCTCCTTCTTTTTCGTGATCTCCTGCATTATCATCTAACAAAATATCATTGGGATCAAGGATGGGGTTACCATTGGAGTCGCCCTGAGTTGAGGCATCCCCGATGATCATGCACACTTGGTGGTGCGTTATGTATGAACTAGTGACATCGTCGTCGAATCCAAGGGAGACACTGATTAGAGGATCAATGAAGTCCAACAGTTTCTGTTCTGGGTAGATTTTGGCCATCCTGATTCTAAAGTCGATACGTTTGCCACTTTCTTTGGGTTCAGTTCTTATTGGGTTTGATCCACGTGGTGGTGTTAGCTGGGAGTCTAATCCGAGCGAGATACCATCATAGAGACCATCAAGATCCCCCAGATCTGCTGATCTTCCAAAGTTTTCTTTGTGTTTTGCCAACTGCGGCGCAGATTCTGCCAATGATCCTACAAAAGATGCAGGTATCGCCATAGGCGCAACCTTTTCAACACACGGTCCGGACGAAATTGGAGCCGATAGGTGTGGTTCCTCGGGTTCCTCTACGTGAAAGTGAAAACTTTTGATGATGAGATCGGATCCACCGTTGAAGTTGATGGGAACCAAGACAGGGGTGGGCGGGCGGGGGCTACCAGGCTGCGGTACCAAAGTTCCCGGGCGAGTGCACCGCAGTACCTAAGGTGCCTGAAATTGCCGCGTTTCGAAATGTTGGGCCGCCAACTACCGAGAGGAGCCATTTCGATGCAAACTCATCTCATCCCTACCAAATACAAACATTCCATGAAACTGCCCCATGAAGTAGACGGTCGGGACCCTCATGTTAATAATATTTCCATGACGCGAGCGCCAACGCGGCAACCACGTACGCAAAACGAGAGACTAAAGGATCATGGTGCGTTGATCCAATTCACAAATCCACTTCCTCCCTCCTTTCGCATGAACCCTAGAACCGGCAGTGTCGAAATACCCTCTCCAACCAGAATGATCTCTTCGGGCATTTGACTTCTGGCGCCAAGTTGCTGCGCCTACTCGCTGCTAACGAGCTCTAATGCCAAATGTCGTGCCAGCCGTTGTGACGATCTAGCCCGCCTCTATCGCCAACGAGCTAAGCAGCACGAAGGATGGCAGATCCATTTGCTAAGGAAGAAGTACTTCTAGCTAATTGCGGGTGAGCTACTCTTCTCTTTGCTCTTCGCACTACCTATAACTGCTAGGTGGCTATGGGCATTACAGAGATATATCGAACATAGAATTGTTTGCTAGCACGACGCTGACAAACAATTCTTATCTTTTGTCCCCAATTTTCTGTCAAGTAGGATCCCGCTGAACCCAAATACATGGTTCTGGTCACCATCTGCGGCTACCACATTGAATTAGCATATGGGAAGAGCACGTGGAATCAAGCTCACAATCTGAAGATGGAAGTAGCGCATGTGCAGTTATGCACTATCCCTGTTTTGGTTGTTGTTGTGCGTAAACTTGCTGAAATGAGGCCGGAGCAGACTGCACGGTTTAGCTTCATTGATGTATGAGGCTTCATAGTTCCTATAACGTGTGACAGTCATCTAATTGGGTTGATGAAATAGTATGCTGGGCTTCGAACGGTTATGCTGATTTGTAACATACTGGATGAGGAAGCTCCTGCTACTAGGAGTCGCCCAGCTATTATTGGCCAGGGAGGTCTAACTCAAACCCCTGCTGTTGTTGAGCAAAATGTGGTTCCTCGTCTGTGACATGCTTCTGCCAGGCAACCTCCTCGTAGGAGTCCCCGTATTGCTGTTGTGGAAAACTCTGCTCTAGAATCTGCTAGTACTGGTCGTCCCCGTGGTGTTGTTGCTCCGGATGCTGCTGACCCAATCCATGCCGCTGTTGAGCAAACTAAGGCTTCCGGAGGCTGCCCCGTTGTTGTTGCCAAGACCGCTACCTTGTGTGCTGCTCCTGCTCGAAACTGTCCTCAAGTTGTGCGAAGCCGTGCTCTCGAATCTGCTGGTACTGGTCGTCCTCGTGTTGTTGTTGATCTGGCCACTATTGACCCAATCCCTGCCATTGTTGAGCGAACTAAGGCTTCCAGAGGCTGCCCTATTGTTGTTGCAAAGACTGATGCCTTGTGTCCTCCTCGAACCCGTGCTCAGGTTCAGTGAGCTACTGGTCTGGAGCTAGCTCATGGTCTGGACTCTGCTAGCACTCGAAACACTACTGTTGTGGGAACTACTCCTGATCGTCCATGTGGCATGGCAGCAGCTGATCCTATTGTGGATGTCGTTTGAAGGGGCCCTACCTGTCCACCATGTAATGTAGCTCCCGCTGCTAAGTGCCCTCGCCTTGCTCCTGGTCCTGGTACTTCCACCGAGGTTGATCCAGCTAACGATGACGCTGGTGATGGCGGCAGTGGCATTGGGGCCGGGTCTGATGGTGCCGCTCCACCTCTCGAACCTCTCGGAGGTTTCTATCCTGAAGAACCTGATGATGGCGAAGTAATCGTTCGTATCGGTGTCGTGGATTATACTGCAAAATTAGATGATGGCACAGAAAAACTCTATGACGAGTTTGATGTAATCCTTGGCAGATACAATCCTGAAGTGGTAGAGTTATCTGACTTGATGGCATCGTTATGTGTGAAGGTGATGTGGGGGTCCTCCCAGGAAGCACGTTTGTTATATTTTGGTTACAGGAGCAAAAAGGCTATCGAAGTGAAAGATACCAGGGATTTAGTCGTACTATTTACAAGGAAACATTATAGAGGGGAAGTGTACTTCCACTTGATAGTGCAAATGGTTGGAGAGGAATTGGAACTCGACAATAGGGATGATGGACTTTTAGAAGGCATGTGTGACCTGATCCATGGCATCACTAGGGCTGGTGCGACTGAGGGTAGCTTCGAACAGAGGAGAGTCTTAAAAAGGAGCGTCATAAAGAGGAGCAGGAAGAGCATCCCCAGAAAGGGCACCCCGAAGAAGAAAGTCACCAAGGAGACCATGCCAAAGAAGAGGACGCCCAAGAGTCACACGAAAAAAGGCACCACGCCGCAGAGTACACCCCTAAGATCCAGTCAAAATGCCACACCAAACGGTAGCAGAAAAAACGCTAAGAGGGCTAGCACGGTGGTGAACACTCCCAGGAGTGGTAGCAAAGAGGCGAAGATGGCTAGCACGGAGGCTACCACACCCAGTGGGAGTAGAAAAAATACTAATTTGGAGCAGAACACGCTGCTGAGGTCAGGGAATAATGTCAGCACGAAGGAGAACACGCCCAATAGTAGCAGCAAAGGGGCTAATTTGGAGAGGAACACGCCGCTGAGGTCAGGCAATAATGCCAGCACGAAGGAGAACACGCCCAATAGTGGCAGCAAAAGGGCTAATTCGAAGAAGAACATGCCGTAGAGGTTAGGCAATAATGCCAACACCTTGGAGCCAACACCCGTGAGGGGAGGCAGTAAGGAGATCACACCCAAGAGTGGCAGCAAAAAGCCTTGTTCGATGGGGAATGCAACGCAGATGTCAAGCCCTACTGATACCATTAGGAAATATTACATCAGGAAGGAGGAAGTACACAGGAAGAGCAAGAGGGTTCTGTACAGTCAAGATGAAATTGATTCTGACTGCTGTTTGTCCACTAAAGTACCTGGGATGCGTGCAAACGTAAGACCACCCCATGTGGTTACAGCAGAACCAACCGAGTGCCTTGGAGAAAATAGAGTTGCCGGTGAGGTGGATTGGGGCAATGTTCCGGTCCATCCGGGTGGAGACGATGGTGCAGCCCCACCTATGGGAGTCAATATGATGTGTGCAATACTAGGCATTACAAACGATGGCGAGGATTCTGAATCAGATGAAGAAGAAGGCACTATAGAGTATCAAGAATCTAGTGATGATGAAATAGACAAGGAACTTAACGATGAGGCTGGTATTCTAGTTGATTTGGGTGTTGAAGTAGAAGAAATGAAACATGACCACGAGTATCCTATAATTTCGGTCGGCACCGAGTTCAGGAGCATGCATGAGTTCAGGATGTCGTTCTGGCATTTATCGACTGAAGAACACTGCCCAGAGGTATGAGGCCGTTTGCAAGTTAACGTGGATGAATGGACGGGCCGAGGTACATTGTCCATGGAGGATCACAGCAAGAGCCTTACCTGCGTCGAATGCAGTTAGGGTACTGGGGCAATGCAGCAAACCATTAGAACTCTCTCTCTTTTCACTCTATAACTACAATCGATGTGCGATATCTTTCTGGCAACTAGTTGACTTTGCTTATCTTTTAAATGAATCTGTGTTGCAGGTGAACAAAATGGGCCCTCCACACATGTGTCCAACAGGAAGCAAACTGAAATGGCTGATACGGAGTGGGTGGCTATGCAATCTATGTCCATACTAAAGGGTAACCCTAAGGATACCGCGAAGAATATTCAGACTAGCCTCGGTTCTAAATACAACATTGTCCTTATGTATTACATGGTTTAGAAAGGTAAAGAGAAAGCTCTAGGGGTCTTGCACGGGGATTGGACCAATAGCTTAAGGATGATGTAAAACTTCAAGGAGGAGTTACAAGCTAGGTGTCCGGGGAGTGTTGTGGAGATTGACACCGAGTCAGTAAGTGGTAAAATATATTTCAAAAGATTTTTCATGGCGCTTAAACCTTGCATCCAGGGATTCAAGGACGGCTATAGGCCGTATCTGAGTGTAGACAACATTGTCCTAACTGGCAAATGGAAAGGCTACCTGCCATCTGCCATAGCACTTGATGGTCACAACTGGATGTTCCCAGTGGCATTCGGGCTATTTGAAATAGAAACGGAGGAAAACTGGGTCTGGTTTATGAGGCGGCTCAGGATATCAATAGGCCACATGGATCCATTGGCTATATTCACGGATGCATGAAAAGGGCTAATGAATGTAGTGAAGGAGGTGTTCCCGCAAGCTGAAGGTAGAGAATGTCATGCCCATATGATGCTCAACTTGTACTCACACTACACAGGCAGCGTATTTCGTTACATGTTTCCTACTGCTAGAGTTTACAAACCTAGTAGCAGCGAATATTTCATGAGCAAGGTTTTTGCGGAAGCCCCTAAACTTCCAGAGTACTTAGCCATCCATCATTCGCAGCTATGGAAGAGGAGTCAATTCAACCCTGACATCAAAGTTGATTACATAAACAACAACCTTGTAGAATGCCTGAATAACTGGGTGAAGGACATTAAAGTGTGTCATGTTCATATCTTGATGGACAGCATACGTGGTATGATCATGAAGCTGTTAAATATAAGGAAAGAGATCGGTAGGAGACTTAGAGGACATATGCTACCGCCAGTTGTACAGCAACTACACAAGAGAAGCCGAGGACTTGCTCATCTTAAGGTTCTCCCGTGAACCAGCAGCAGCTGTGAGGTGGTCGATATGTCTAAGAGTGGCAAAAGGGATGTTGTGAACATCCAGCTACGAGAATGCACCTGCTTAGAGTGGCAGCATATCGAGAAACCTTGCGACCACGCCTTTGCCTTCTTGGTGAAGAAAAGAACTCTACAACATTTGGATCAGTATTTGTCAGATTACTACTCTATGGAAAAGTTCAGAGTTGCGTACGATGGATCTGTCGAGCCTTGTACAGACCCATCTCAGTGGCCTCAAGTACAACTGTCTTTCAAGCTTTGCCAGCCAGTTACAAAAAGTGGCAGAGGAAGACCTCAGGTGAATAGGTTTAAGAATTTTCTCGAGAAGAAGGGTTCGGCTTTCTGTGCTATAAAGAAGGGCAAAAACAGATGCAAGACATGCCATCTTATAGGCCATAGAGCAGCGGGCTGTCCCCTTAATGCTCCCAAACCTAGGTATGAGATGGTACATTCACACACAAAATTGTTATAGTCTATAGATATAAGGTAGTAATCCATGTACTGTTTTTTTACAGGAAGCGCAAGGTAAGAAACAAGACAGCCAACTCAGTGATTTTGCTGCGGGAAGAAAACCAAAATGAGTGGAGTGATGATGCTGGGCAAGATTCTGGTGCTGATTGGCTTGACTTCCCTCGACTCATAGATGCAGGGTACGTGAAGGTAATAAAATTGGCACCCAGGAAGAGGAAGAAGGCAGGAGATGACGAAGCCAGTGGACGTGAAGGCAAGAGGAAGAAAGTTGGCACCCAAGCAGAGAAAGAAGGCTAGCAGTGTAGAAGCCTAATGATGTATTGAACTTGAACCTATATATGTAGTTCGGTTAAACTCTTGAGCTATGTGCGTGGAACTTGTCGGGCGAAACAATCTGCCTCCCGTACTCGGAGTAAAATGTATCGCGACTTTAGGATTTGATACGGCCGAGGCCACTAGTTGAATCCAAAATTGTGACTGTGCCACTACTATCTGAACAATCATGGTAGCTGAGCGGTTAAGGGGTCTCCAAAATCGATGGGTGTTAGTGGCACAGACATGAATTATTTATAGGCGCTTAACAAATCCCTGCTATTGGCATTACACTTATCATAAGTTTTTGGGCTGAAAAGCAATTTCTAAGCTCGCTGCTACACTCCACGAAGAAGCAACTTATTTCAGCTATTGGATAACGACATGGCAACATAAACTACAAATGCAAAAGATAATGCCCAGATAATGAGGAAATTGTTTCCACTATCTGGCCTAATCTTGAGCCCGTCTATCTCACCACCTCCCTGCCCCTGCCTCCCTGCACCTGGCGAAGCTCCCGGATCACTCGCTCCATTGCATGAATCTCCTCTTTCTTGTCCCACACAGCATCACGCAGATCCTAAACAAGCTCTTTGTAAAAACCTTTCATTGGCTTTTCGATCCACACAAACTTGTCGCAGCCAGTCCCCCTCCCTTCCTGCAAAGTAGATCAAAGGAAACAAAAAAAGAATTACATTACGCTTTCCGGATCTGGGTTACCATTGTACCTACAGTACGAACTTATCGCTCTGATGCTGCAGTTGCTGAATTTTCCTGCAGTATTTTCGTCAGTCCACGAAATCCATCTCGGCATCTTCTCACCGCACAAACACAGCATATCAGGGTAGTAATCGTAGGGCGCCCTCCGGTACCTGATGGGGGCACCCGTCTGATGGTGTTGAGCCAACCCTGATTCCGCCCGAGATGAACTGCATGAGCTGCGAGCCATGAGCGAGGGGAGCGAGGGCAGAGGAAAGGGAGGAAAGAGGATCTTTGGATGTCAGGGTAGTGGTGAAGCGTGATTTATCCCCACTTAATAACTCGGGCAGAATCCTATCGTCCACATTCGGCTGACAGGTGGGGGACCTAGCATGTGGCCTTGTCAACCAAACCTCGCGCCTTCGCGGTTCAAAGGCCCTCTCGCGCGCATTGGACGAAATTTTTTGGCACCTTGCCCGCGTACATATCACTGGGAGGCGTTCCTCAGGAACCAGACATGCCTGGCCCACAATCTTACTCCCTCTTAGGAACTTGTCATGGCTCAAGCTGGCAGATCCATCTGCTCCACCGCTTCCGGTAGGGCTCGCCGCGGCGGATCCACCCCAAGATCCTACCGTCGCAGTATCAAATGGCCATGGTTTCTTGAGAGGAGCGACAACGCTACGTATCCACGCCAGGCGCTCGGTCCACGCCAACCCCGTCACCTTCGTCATTGTCGATTCCGATGTGGAGGACGACGGGGACGAAGCTGTGCAGAACGCCATTGTTGCCTCCTTGGCGAAGGGCAAGCCACGGGCGGGAGTGGATGTCGCTGGGAAGGGCACGATAGTGTCAGGTGGACTCCAACGACAGTGATGTGATGTGGGTTTAGATGTTTTTTAGGATGGTTGGAATTTCGGTTGTGTTTAGTGAGAGTACAATTATTGTAATGGGTTTGTCAGGCTATATTGAGAAATATGTGCAATAGCAGCGTGTGAGTGCTTCCACTTTAGAAATTGTGTATGTGCCATTTGCATGTTGCATTATCAATGTAGATTACATGTAAACAATCCAACGAAAATCAGATTACAACCATCAGATGGGAGTGGCAGGATGGAAGAGAAGTTGGGACAGTGGCTTCGAGGGGAAGGAAGAGAAGGGGGTGTGACACTAGCAGGTGGGCCCTCGGAACACGTGACACTGACATGCGGGGGCGAGAGCACACAGTAGTGCCAGTCTGTCTAGAGCAAGCGGACTTTGCAACGTGACAACAACAAGCTGATTGGACCAATAACTCGTCAAATTATTAAGGAGTACTAAAAAAACTACAACTGGGGTACATTCGCACAACACGTATGCTCTACGCACCTGAGAAGCATCGCTTAAGTCTAATAGTAACGACAGCATAAGTACTACATTTCCCTGTCGGTCTTCTCAATACAAATGTAGAAATGCATCTGCCTGTTCGGTCTAGCACCGAGAAGGTACTGAGATGGCTAACATAGGATCGACCTTAGGTCCGCATACTCCAGCTCCCGTGGCGTCGGGCAGCTCGGCGCCTCGGCTAGCACAAGAATTCTATCGGATGACGGCGGCTGGGCGTTCGCCCACATGTGCACCATGTATATAGGCCAGGCGCACGAGACTGACCTGACGCATACCGCACACACGAAGGTGGGCCCGGCTCTGGTTCCCGGAACACCAGCGGTGATGGTCAGGACGAAAACAGAGCGGTCCCCCCTGGAAAATTAGCCGGCGGCGTGCCGAGTCCGTGAATGGCACCTGCTCTTGGAAATTTGGGCTTGCCCGTACGAGATCCTAATCACTTTGATCAAGTGCTCCTCTGCAAGGTTGACGACGAGCTATGCCGGCGGGCCGGTGTCGTTGCAGCCCCGCTCCGTGCAGGAGCACGCGCCGTGCGGGCACGCGAGCTCGTGGAGCAGGAGCTCGTGGTAGGAGTAACAGCGAAAGCATCCTGGGTGGGAGCACACGAGCGGGAACGCCGCTGCAAAGTTGCATGCGAGGATCTCTAGATTCTTGGGCTGCAGCATCTGCCACATCTAAACTTCATTGAGAAATCGGAAAAAGATCAGCAGTTAGATTGGCGAATAGCATGAATATGTAGGATAAGTTCAAAAGCTTGTAAAATAATTTCTTAGCATGAAGGTAGCGACCCGAGAATTGGCGGATGTCGTCCGGACACGGCGCACAAAAGCCGGTGGCATCGTCCGGGCATAGTGACGTGTGGTGGATGAGGGGAGAGGGGGCTGTGGAGTAGACGTGCTCACTCACGAGCTCTGTGATATTACTAGTAGGCTATAGGGGAGTGGAAATAATAGTAATATAAGTGAAAATGTAAAAGCGGCCAATCATGTCGCGGAACAGCCTACTCGCGGATCGTTCTTATGAAGAACCATCTTATTTGTCCACGCGCCCCAATCAAACGGTCTGCGACAATCGGATCGGATAACTACTTCAGGGGGGCTTCTAGAAGACACGATCTTATGTGGTTTGTAGAAAAAACACACATGCAGTGACATTGGTTGATCTATGTGTGATTTGTGGAAAGAACACACATGCAATGCTATTGGTTGATCCATGTGTGGTTTGTGAAAAGAACACACATGCAATGACTCTAGTTGATCCATGTGTGGTTTGTGGAAAGAACACACATGCAATGACATTGGTTGATCCATACATGGTTTGTGACAATTACACACATACAATTACTCTAGTGGATACATGTGTGGTTTCTAAAAATAACAGACATGCAATGCCATTGGTTGATTCATGTGTGGTTTGTGAAAAGAACACACATGCAATGCCATTGGTTGATCCATGTGGTTTGTGGAAAAGAATACACATGCAATACCACTAATGGATCCATGTTGGGTCATGGAAAGAACACACATGAAATTACATTGGTGGATCCATGTGTGGTTTGTGAAAAGAAAACACATGCAATGAAATTGATGGATCCATGTGTGGTTTTTGGAAAAGAACACACATGCAGTGAACACTGGTGGATCCATGTGTGGTTTATGAAAAGAACACACATGTAATGCCATTGGTTGATCCATGTGGTTTGTGGAAAAGAACACGCATGCAATGACATTGGTGGATCCATATGTGGTTTGTGTAAAGAACACACATGCACTGAACACTGGTGGATCCATGTGTGGTTTATGAAAAGAACACACATGCAATGCCATTGGTTGATCCATGTGTGGTTTGTGGAAAGAACACACATGTAGTGAACACTGGTGGATCCATGTGTGGTTTATGAAAAGAACACACATGCAGTGAACACTGGTGGATCCATGTGTGGTTTGTGAAATGAACACACATGCAATGCCATTGGTTGATCCATGTGTGGTTTGTGAAAAGAACACACATGCAATGCCATTGGTTGATCCATGTGGTTTGTGGAAAAGAACACACATGCAATGACATTGGTTGATCCATAAGTGGTTTGTGGAAAGGACACGCGTGCAGTGAACACTGGTGGATCTATGTGTGGTTTATGAAAAGAACACATATGCAATTACTCTAGTGGATACATATGTGGTTCATGGAAAGAACACACATCCAGTCAAGACTAGTGGATCCATATGTATTTTGTGAAAACAACACACAGGCAATGCCATTGGTTGATCCATGTGTGGTTTGTGAAAAGAACATACATGCAATGCCATTGGTTAATCCATGTGTGTTTTGTGAAAAGAACACAACTACAATGACATTGGTGGATCCATAAGTGGTTTGGAAAAGAACACACATGCAATGAACACTAGTGGATCCATATGTGGTTCATGACAGGAACACACATGCGGTGAACACTGGTGGATCCATGTGTGGTTAGTGGAAAGAACACACATGCAATGACACTGGTGGATCCATATGTGGGTCATGGAAAGAACACACATGCAATGACATTGGTGGATCCATATGTGGTTTGTGAAAAGAACACACATGCAATGAACACTAGTGGATCCATATGTGGTTCATGACAGGAACGCACATGCAATGAATACTGGTGGATCCATATTGGGTTTATGGAAATAACACACATGCAATGCCATTGGTTCATCAATGTGTGGTTTGTGAAAAGAACACACATGCAATGCCATTGGTTGATCCATGTGGTTTCTGGAAAATAACACACATGAAATGACATTCGTGGATCCATAAGTGGTTTGTGGAAAGAAAACACATGCAGTGAACACTGGTGGATCCATGTGTGGTTTATGAAAAGAAAACACATGCAATGCCATTGGTTGATCCATGTGTGTTTTGTGAAATGAACACACATGCAATGACATTTGTTGATCCATATGTGGTTTGTGGAAAAGAACACACATTCAATGCCATTGGTGGATCCATGTGTGGTTTGAGGAAAGAACACACATGCAATGCCATTGGTTGATCCATCTGGTTTGTGGAAAGGAATAGACATGCAATTGCATTGGTGGATCCATAAGTGGTTTGTGGAAAAGAACACACATGCAATGAACCCTAGTGGATCCATATGTGGTTCATGACAGGAACGCACATGCAATGAACACTGGTGGATCCATATGTGGTTTGTGGAAAGAACACACATGCAATTCCATTGGTTGATCCACGTGTGGTTTGTGAAAAGAACACACATGCAATGCCATTGGTTGATCCATGTGGTTTGTGGAAAAGAACACCCATGCAAAGACATTGGTGGATCCATAAGTGGTTTGTGGAAAGAACACACATGCAGTGAACACTGGTGGATCCATGTGTGGTTTCTGACAAGAACACATATGCAATTACTCTAGTGGATACATATGTGGTTTGTGGAAAGAACACACATCCAATGAACACTAGTGGATCCATATGTGGTTCATGACAGGAACACACATGCAATGTCATTGGTTGATCCATGTGTGGTTCATCACAGGAACACACATGCAATGAACACTGGTGGATCCATATTGGGTTTATGGAAATAACACACATGCAATGCCATTGGTTCATCAATGTGTGGTTTGTGAAAAGAACACACATGCAATGCCATTGGTTGATCCATGTGGTTTCTGGAAAATAACACACATGAAATGACATTCGTGGATCCATAAGTGGTTTGTGGAAAGAAAACACATGCAGTGAACACTGGTGGATCCATGTGTTTGTGGAAAAGTACACGCATGCAATGACATTGGTTGATCCATGTGTGTTTTGTGGAAAGAACACACATGCAATGAACACTGGTCGATCCATGTGTGGTTAATGGAAAGAACACACATGCAATGACATTGGTGGATCCATATCTGGGTCATGGAAAGAACACACATGCAATGACATTGGTGGATCCATATGTGGTTTGTGAAAAGAACACATGCAATGAACACTAGTGGATCCATATGTGGTTCATGACAGGAACGCACATGCAATGAAAACTGGTGGATCCATATGGGGTTTATGGAAATAACACACATGCAATGCCATTGGTTGATCTATGTGGTTTGGGGAAAAGAACACACATGCAATGACATTGGTGGATCCATAAGTGGTTTGTGGAAAGAACACGCATGCAGTGAACACTGGTGGATCCATGTGTGGTTTGTGAAAACAACACACATTCAATGACATTGGTCGATCCATGTGGTTTGTGGAAAAGAAAACACATGCAAAGACATTGGTAGATCCATATGTGGTTTGTGGAAAAGAAAACACATGCAATTCCATTGGTGGATCCATGTGTGGTTTGTGGAAAGAACACACATGCAAAGCCATTGGTTGATCCATGTGGTTTGTGGAAAGGAACAAACATGCAGTGGCATTGGTGTATCCATAAGTGGTTTTTGGAAAATAACACACATGCAATGAACACTAGTGGATCCATATGTAGTTCATGATAGGAACGCACATGCAATGAACACTGGTGGATCCATATGTGGTTCATGACAGGAACGCACATGCAATGAACACTGGTGGATCCATATGTGGTTTGTGGAAAGAACACACATGCACTGCCATTGGTTGATCCATGTGGTTTGTGGAAAAAACACACATGCAATGACATTGGTGGATCCATAAGTGGTTTGTGGAAAGAACACACATGTAGCGAACAGTGGTGGATCCATGTCTTGTTTATGACAAGAACACACATGCAGTGAACACTGGTGGATCCATATGTGGTTCATGACAAGAACACACATGCAATGAACACTGGTGGATCCATGTGTGGTTAGTGGAAAAAACACACATGCAATGACACTAGTGGATCCATATGTGGGTCATGGAATTAAAAACACGTGCAATGACATTGGTGGATCCATATGTGGTTTGTGAAAAGAACACACATGCAATGACATTGGTGGATCCATATGTGGTTTGTGGAAAATAACACACATGCAATGAACACTTGTGGATCCATATGGGGTTTGTGGAAAGAACACACATGCAATGCCATTGGTTGCTCCATGTGTGGTTTCTGAAAAGAACACACATGCAATACCATTAGTTAATCCATGTGGGTTGTGGAAAAGAACACACATGCAATGACATTGGTGGATCCATAAGTGGTTTGTGGAAAGAACACACATGCAGTGAACACTAGTGGATCCATGTGGTTTGTGGAAAAGAACACACATTCAATGGCATTTGTTGATCCATGTGTGTTTTGTGACAAGAACACACATGTAGTGAACACTGGTGGATCCATGTGTGTTTTGTGAAAAGAACACACATGCAATGGCATTGGTTGATTGATGTGTGGTTTGTGAAAAGAAGACACATGCAATGAACACGGGTGGATCCATGTATGGTTAGTGGAAAGAACACACATGCAATGACACTAGTGGATCCATATGTGGGTCATGGAAAGAACACACATGCAATGACATTGCTGGTTTGTGAAAAGAACACACATCCAATGACAGTGGTGGATCCATATTTGGTTTGTGGAAAAGAACACACATGCAATGAACATTGGTGGATCCATATGTGGTTTGTGGAAAGAACACACATGCAATGCCATTGGTTGATCGATGTGTGGTTTGTGAAAAGAACACACATGCAATGTGATTGGTTGATCCATGTGGTCTATGGGAAAGAACACACATGCAATGACATTGGTGGATCCATAAGTGGTTTGTGGAAAGAACACACATCCAATCAACACTAGTGGATCCATATGTGGTTCATGACAGGAACACACATGCAATGCCATTGGTTGATCCATGTGTGGTTTGTGGAAAGAACACACATGTAGTGAACACTGGTGGATCCATGTGGTTTGTGGAAAAGAACACACATGCAATGACATTGGTTGATCCATGTGTGTGTTGTGAAAAGAACACACATGTAGTGAACACTGGTGGATCCATGTGTGTTTTGTGAAAATAACACACATGCAATGCCATTGGTTGATCCATGTGTGGTTGGTGAAAAGAACACCCATGAAATGCCATTGGTTGATCCATGTGTGTCTTGTGAAAATAACACACATGCAATGACATTGGTGGATACATAAGTGGTTTGTGGAAAAGAACACACATGCAATGAACACTAGTGGATCTATATGTGGTTAATGACAGGAACACACATGCAATGAACACTGGTGGATCCATGTGTGGTTAGTGGAAAGAATACACATGCAATGACACTGGTGGATCCATATGTGGGTCGTGGAAAGAACACAAATGAAATGCCATTGGTTGATCCATGTCTGTTTGTGGAAAAGAACACACATGTAATGACATTGGTGGATCCATAAGTGGTTTGTGGAAAGAACTCACATGCAGTGAACACTGGTGGATCCATGTATGGTTTATGAAAAGAACACACATGCAATGACATTGGTGGATCCATGCGTGGTTTGTGGAAAGAACACACATGCAGTGAACACTGGTGGATCCATGTGTGGTTTATGAAAAGAACACACATCCAGTGACATTGGTGGATCCATGTGTGGTTTGGGGAAAGAACACACATGCAAGGCCATTGGTTGATCCATGTGGTTTATGGAAAGGAACACACATGCAATACCATTGGTGGATCCTTAAATGGTTTTTGGAAAAGAACACACATGCAATGAACACTGGTGGATCCATATGTGGTTCATGACAGGAACACACATGCAGTGAACACTGGTGGATCCATGTGGTTTGTGGAAAAGAACACACATGCAATCACTCTAGTGGATATATATGTGGTTTGTGGAAAAGAACACACATGCATTGACATTGGTGGATCTATATGTGGTTTGTGGAAAGAACACACATGCAATGATATTGGTTGATCCATGTGTGGTTTGTGGAAAGAACGCACGTGCAATGACATTGGTGGATCCATATGTGGTTTGTGGAAAGAACATACATGCAATGACTCTGGTGTATCCATATGTAGTTTGTGAAAAGAACACACATGCAATGAGATTTGTTGATCCATGCGTTGTTTGTGAAAAGAACACACATGCAATTACTCTGGTGGATCCATGTGTGGTTTGTGGAGAGAACACAGATGCAATGACTCTGGTGGATTCATGTGTGGTTTGTAAAAATAACACACATGCAATGACTCTAGTGGATACATGTGTGGTTTGTGAAAACAACACACATGCAATGCCATTTGTTGATCCATATGTGGTTTGTGGAAAAGAACACACATGCAATAACATTGGTGGATCCATGTGTGGGTTGTGGAAAGAACACACGTGCAATGACTATGGTGGATCCATGTGGCATTTGTGAAAAGAACACACATGCAATGACTCTAGTGGATACATATGTGGTTTGTGGAAAAGAACACACATGCAATTACTACTAGTGGATAAATGTGTGGTTCATGACAGGAACACACATGCAATGCCATTGGTTGATCCATGTGTGGTTTGTGAAAACAACACACATTCAATGACATTGGTCGATCCATGTGGTTTGTGGAAAAGAAAACACATGCAAAGACATTGGTGGATCCATAAGTGGTTTGTGGCAAGAACACACATGTAGTGAACACTTGTGGATCCATGTGGTTTGTGGAAAAGAACACACATGCAATGACATTGGTTGATCCGTGTGTGTTTCGTGAAAATAACACACATGTAGTGAACACTGGTGGATCCATGTGTGGTTTGTGAAAAGAACACACATGTAATGCCATTGGTTGATCCATGTGTGGTTTGTGGAAAGAACATACATGCAGTGAGCAATGGCAGATCCATGTGGTTTGTGGAAAAGAACACACATGCAATGACATTGGTGGTTCCATAAGTGGTTTGTGGAAATAACACACATGCAGTGAACACTGGTGGATCCATTTGGTTTGTGGAAAAGAACACAAACCAAATGACATTGGTTGATCCATGTGTGTTTTGTGAAAAGAACACACATGAAGTGAACACTGGTGGATCCATGTGTGTTTTGTGAAAAGAACACACATGCAATTCCATTGGTTGATCCATGTGTGTTTTGTGATAAGAACACACATGCAATGTCATTGGTTGATCCATGTGTGTTTTTTGAAAAGAACACGCATGCAATGACATTGGTGGATCCATAAGTGGTTTGTGGAAAAGAACACACATGCAATGAACACTACTGGATCCATATGTGGTTCATGACAGGAACACACATGCAATGAGATCGGTGGATCCATTAGTGGTTTGTGGAAAGAACACACATGCAATGACATTGGTGGATCCATAAGTGGTTTGTGGAAAAAAACACACATGCAATGAACACTGGTGGATCCATATGTGGTTCATGACAGGAACACAAATGCAATGACATTGGTGGATCCATAAGTGGTTTGTGGAAACAACACACATGCAATGACATTGGTGGATCCATAAGTGGTTTGTGGAAAAGAACACACATGCAATGAACAGTAGTGGATCCATATGTGGTTCATGACAGGAACACACATGCAATGACATTGGTGGATCCATAAGTGGTTTGTGGAAACAACACACAAGCAATGACATTGGTTTATATATATGTGATTTGTGGAAAGAACACACATGCAATGACACTGGTTGATCGATGTGTGGTTTGTGGAAAGAACACACATGCAATGACTCTGGTGGATCCATGTGTGGTTTGGAACACACATGCAATGCCATTGGTTGATCCATGTGTGGTTTGTGAAAAGAACACACATGCAATGCCATTGGATGATCCATGTGTGGTTTATGAAAAGAACACACTTGCAATGCCATCAGTTGATCCATGTGGTTTGTGGAAAAGAACACACATGCAATGCCACTGGTGAATCCATATGTGGGTCATGGAAAGAACACACATGCAATGACATTGGTGGATCCATATGTGGTTTGTGAAAAGAACGCACATGCAATGACATTGGTGGATCCATATGTGGTTTGTGGAAAAGAACACACATGCAATGGACACTAGTTGATCCATGTGTGGTTTGTAAAAAGAACACACATGCAATGCCATTTGTTGATCCATGTGGTTTGTGGAAAAGAACACAAATGCAATGACATTGGTTCATCCATAAGTGGTTTATGGAAAGAACAGACATGCAGTGAACACTGGTGGATCCATGTGTGGTTTATGAAAAGAACACACATGCAATGCCATTGGTTGATCCATGTGTGTTTGTGGAAAATAACGCACATGCAATGACATTGGTGGATCCATATGTGGTTTGTGGAAAGAACACACATGGAGTGAACACTTGCGGATCCATGTGTGGTTTGTGAAAAGAACACACATCCAATGCCATTGGTTGATCCATGTGTGGTTTGTGAAAAGAACACACATGCAATTCCATTGGTTGATCCATGTGGTTTGTGGAAAAGTACACACATGCAATGACATTGGTGGATCCATGTGTGTTTTGTTAAAAGAACACACATGCAATGACATTTGTTGATCCATGTGTGGTTTATGAAAACAACACACATGCAATGTCATTGGTTGATCCATGTGTGGTTTGTGAAAAGAACACACATGCAATGCCATTTGTTGATCCATATGTGCTTTGTGGAAAAGAACACACATGCAATGACATTGGTGGATCCATGTGTGGTTTGTGGAAAGAACACACATGCAATTCCATTGGTTGATCCATGTGGTTTATGGAAAATAACACACATGCAATGCCATTGGTTGATCCATGTGGTTTGTGGAATATAACACACATGCAAAGACATTGGTGGATCCATAAGTGTTTTGTGGAGAGAACACACATGTAGTGAACACTGGTGGATCCATGTGGTTTGTGGAAAACAACACACATGCAATGACATTGGTTGATCCATGTGTATTTTTTGAAAATAAAACACATGCAGTGAACACTAGTGGATCCATGTGTGGTTTGTGAAAATAACACACATGCAATGCCATTGGTTGATCCATGTGTGGTTTGTGGAAAGAACACACATGTAGTGAACACTGGTGGATCCATGTGGTTTGTGGAACAGAACACACATGCAATGACATTGATGGATCCATAAGTGCTTTGTAGAAATAACACACATGCAGTGAACATTGGTGGATCCATGTGGTTTGTGGAAAAGAACACACATGCAATGACATTGGTCGATCCATGTGTGTTTTGTGAAAAGAACACACATGCAGTGAACACTGGTGGATCCATGTGTGTTTTGTGAAAAGAACACACATGCAATGCCATTGGTTGATCCATGTGTGGTTCGTGAAAGGAACACACATGCAATGCCATTGGTTGATCCAGGTGTGTTTTGTGAAAAGAACACAGATGGAATGACATTGGTGGATCCATAAGTAGTTTGTGGAAAAGAACACACATGCAACGAACACACGTGGATCCATATGTGGTTCATGACAGGAACACACATGCAATGACATTGGTGGATCCATAAGTGGTTTGTGGAAAGAACACACATGCAATGACATTGGTGGATCCATAAGTGGTTTGGGGAAAAGAAAACACATGCAATGAACACTAGTGGATCCATATGTGGTTCATGACAGGAACACACATGCGATGACATTGGTGGATCCATAAGTGGTTGGTGGAAAGAGCACACATGCAATGACAGTGGGGGATACATAAGTGGTTTGTGGAAAAGAACACACATGCAATGAACACTAGTGGATCCATATGTGGTTCATGACAGGAACACACATGCAATGAACACTGGTGGATCCATGTGTGGTTATTGGATAGAACACACATGCAATGACATTGGTGGATCCATGTGTTGGTCATGTAAAGAAAACACATGCAATGCCATTGGTTGATCCATGTGTGTTTGTGGAAAATAACACACATGCAATGACATTGGTGGATCCATAAGTGGTTTGTGGAAAGAACACACATGCAGTGAACACTGTTGGATCCATGTGTGGTTTATGAAAAGAACACACATGCAGTGACATTGGTGGATCCATGTGTGGTTTGGGGAAAGAACACACATGCAATGCCATTGGTTGATCCATGTGGTTTGTGGAAAGGAACACACATGCAATGCCATTGGTGGATCCTTAAATGGTTTGTGGAAAAGAACACACATGCAATAAACACTGGTGGATCCATATGTGGTTCATGACAGGAACGCACATGCAGTGAACACTGGTGGATCCATGTGGTTTGTGGAAAAGAACACACATGCAATCACTCTAGTGGATATATATGTGGTTTGTGGAAAAGAACACACATGCATTGACATTGGTGGATCCATATGTGGTTTGTGGAAAGAACACACATGCAATGATATTTGTTGATCCATGTGTGGTTTGATGAAAGAACGCACGTGCAATGACATTGGTGGATCCATATGTGGTTTGTGGAAAGAACATACATGCAATGACTCTGGTGTATCCATATGTGGTTTGTGAAAAGAACACACATGCAATGACATTTGTTGATCCATGCGTTGTTTGTGAAAAGAACACACATGCAATTACTCTGGTGGATCCATGTGTGGTTTGTGGAGAGAACACAGATGCAATGACTCTGGTGGATTCATGTGTGGTTTGTAAAAATAACACACATGCAATGACTCTAGTGGATACATGTGTGGTTTGTGAAAACAACACACATGCAATGCCATTTGTTGATCCATATGTGGTTTGTGGAAAAGAACACACATGCAATAACATTGGTGGATCCATGTGTGGGTTGTGGAAAGAACACACGTGCAATGACTATGGTGGATCCATGTGGCATTTGTGAAAAGAACACACATGCAATGACTCTAGTGGATACATATGTGGTTTGTGGAAAAGAACACACATGCAATTACTACTAGTGGATAAATGTGTGGTTCATGACAGGAACACACATGCAATGCCATTGGTTGATCCATGTGTGGTTTGTGAAAACAACACACATTCAATGATATTGGTTGATCCATGTGGTTTGTGGAAAAGAAAACACATGCAAAGACATTGGTGGATCCATGTGTGGTTTGTGAAAAGAACACACATGCAATGCCATTTGTTGATCCATATGTGGTTTGTGGAAAGAACACACATGCAATGACATTGGTGGATCCATGTGTGGTTTATGGAAAGAACACACATGCAATGCCATTGGTTGATCCATGTGGTTTGTGGAAAATAACACACATGAAATGACTCTAGTGGATACATATGTGGTTTGTGGAAAAGAACACACATGCAATGAACACTAGTGGATCCATATGTGGTTCATAACAGGAACAGACATGCAATGACTCTAGTGGATACATATGTAGTTTGTGGAAAGAACGCACATGCAATGAACTCTAGTGGATCTATCTTGGCATAATTTGATGTATGCCACGATGTATTTCATTGTAAAAGACACTCACTTTCCATTTTTATACTACTCAGCTTTGCCCTTGGTTTTTTGATACTACCCAGTTTTGCCCCCTCTCTCTTTCGTAGAAGCCCAAACAATATCCCACTATGTCCGCTATGCCCTGATTGGTTGTCACAGTTGTCACGCGGATCTTGCGCACCAACCGTTGATCCTGTGTGATCCAACGAGGCTCGTTGCACACATCGTGCCTTCATAGGACAACGTGAGACAACACTGATGTCTACTTCAATGAGACTTCTACAAGAAGGAACACGATGCCATCCATGGAACGAGTCATCGAGTGGCCATGTCATGTTGAATCTAGTCTGCAAAGGCTACAAGTCTACTACACGGCAACTGCTCATCCACGGCCCATCGGCTATACCATTTTTACTATGCAGCGCGCCTGCACTCTCACTTCCGATAGGCCCCCACCATACAAACCTTCCACACGGCAGCCGTAGCCGGAAGAGCTGCCTACCGGGGCCCTCAAGGAGGCCTAAACGTCCCCGCATTAAAAACCCAGCCTATCGGGTCCTCCATTCGCACTCATCCACTACTCTCTCTTCCCTATCTAGCAAAACCCCACAATCTTGAACGTACTTGGACGAACCTTCTCCATGAAACCAGTGCGTGGGGGTGAGTGTGCGGGCATCGCTGTCGGGGTGGTGCTTCACGTGACAGATCTGGACGAGCATCATGCAGCACAAGGCAAGGAGGATGTGCAGTTCAACCCCTTGGGGGACCATGTGCTCGTCGGTGCTGGCGACTTCGGAGGCCCTGATGAGGGTGTGGAGTTCGACGAACACGCTCCGCTCGTGTACCCGGAGGTACATCTATTTCTACATGTTTCATATTTTCTGCTCGAGCTTAATCTATCCTGGCATCATAAAAAAATCTAGTCCTAATGATTAGATGCAACGTACGAACCGGTACATGGAGAGATCTAGTCTGTTCTGAATGAATCCACATTATTTATTTATTAATAAGCTATCAAGAACACATACCACATTAATTTTGGAGCGAGATGGGTAGACGGCCGTAATGAACTGCTGAACCAGTATAGACATGTTATTGCATCGAAAGTAACTCAGAATGGTGGAAGGAATATATATATATTTATTATGTTGCTCATTTCGGTTTGCATTCCATACATTACAGGTGGATTCAAGTGAGATGGACTCTGACAAGGAGACCAGGGACAACAAGAGCCGCCGTGTCATGAAGAAGCTCAAGAACGGGATAATCCCTTTCCGCACTCGACTTGGGGAGCTCAGGTGCCCTTTTTGTAAGAAAGGAGACAACCCGAGGATTGCCAGCTTGATTTTGGATGCGGTTGGCATCGGTAAAAGCCCGGCTAGTAAACATAAGTCGGCGACCAAGGCTAAGCACGCTGCTTATGGCAAATTCCTGAGGGAGTATGTCAAGACCGGCCTAGTGTCCCCTTACTTAGGAATCAGCAACTTCTAGCCGACCAACCCGTCACTGTGCTGGCCCGGCCACTAATAATATTTAGTTCTCTTACCGTATCTAGACCCTTAAACTATGTGGATTTCTATTTTCGTACCCTTCAAATTATATTCAAGTTCATCTGTTTATGGAGTTAAAGTTCCGGTGGCATACTCGTTATTTTGTATGGACAGAGGGGTGCCCCCGACAGATATAAGGGTTATTCTGTCCGCTAGATCACAGAGAATCAACGGTTGGTGGGCACGATCCTTGTGACAACTGTCTCGACCAATCAGAGCATAGCAGCGAAGATGAGCATAGGTGCGAGAGATGGATACAAAGAGAGGGGAAAACCGAGTAGCACTTAAGAACCAAGGGCAAAACTGAGTAGAACTTAAAAACTAAGGGCAAAACTGAGTAGAACTTAAAAACCCAAGGGCAAGAGTGACAAAGGGGTTCAAATAGAAAATAGAAAATGATTTAAAAATGGAACCAAACTGCCAGTGTTACGCTCGAGGGCAAAACTGAGTGCAACTGAATCGCCAAGGTTAGACACAAGGGGAAAAACGTGACTCACGGTACGCGTGTGCGGTGCACGGGACGGTAGCGGTCACGTGTAGCCGTGCACGGTGAAGTAGCATACGCGGTGCATGGTAGTGCAACGAAACGTTGCTTCCCTTCTCCTTTAATAGAGGCCTCCCTACTCCCACTCATCACGCACTCGCTCACTCAACCGTCTCCACTGTCCCATCACCTTCTGCAAACGCCCAACAAAACCCCAACCACGCTGGCGATGGACGAGAACAGCGCGGTGGCCATCGGCGTCTCCAAGGCCGCCGGCGAGGAGCCCCCCGTCCCCGTCCTCGCATCTGCCATAGCCGCCGGTGAGGAGGCCGCCGCCGGTCTCGGATAGATCTCGCTCGGCTGGGACCCCTACAAGGAGGTTGTCTACATAAGGCCAGAGAACCCCTATGACACCAGCATCGCCGACCAATGGTCGGAGGTAACCAGGGCTTTCTCCCCTTCCCTTGTTTTCCCCTGTTCCCATCGTTGGATGCTATATCGTATGTTATTAGGGCTCGACTGTTCGTATTTTTACAGTAGCTAATCCTCTTGTGTTAGATCTCGATTTTCGATTAATCCCCCTATTCTTAGTTGGGATCAGTATTCGATTTGGTTTGAGATTTTGGGAATAATCGGGAGATCTCAATCGGTCAATCTATGCAAATAATCAATCCCGATAATCAAAGTATCTCAATCATGTCCTTATTGCACTCTACTGTTTTTTCAACAGGAGGATAGCAGCGACGACGAATCCAAGGAAACCAAGACTCGTCATGTGTTGAGGAGGCTAAAGTCCGGCCAATACAACAACTTCTTGACCGGTGATGTGTACATGTGCCCCTTCTGCCCCAACAGGAGGCTCCGTGCCATGGACTTCAACTCCCTCGTGAAGCATGCCGAGGACGTGAGGACCTACCGCGAGTCCGTAAACATCCACGGCTTCATAGCCAAGCACCAAGCGCTCGGTCTTCACCTCCGCAACCTCCAGAAGGTGGCTATCGAGGAGGGTCGCATGCCCCCGATCAAACCCAAGGCGCCCAAGGTCAAGGGGCTGGGCAGCAAGAAGTGGAGGAGGCACCAGAGGGAGGAGGTGGAGGCCCTCCTGGCAGAGGCCATGAGGGGCCACTAATCAGCTGCTGCTACTATAAAGCAGCTTCTTTTGTCTTGTATGTATTGAACCTGTCAGCTGCTGCTGCTAAGCAGCCTAATTGTCGAACCTTGTTAAGTACCTTACAATATAACCTATATTAGCTGCTTTATCAACATCTGCTCTGTTTACTGAATTTATTTATGGTGCTGGTTAGTTTTGTTGCTCTAGATTTGCTACCAGATTGGGGAAAAACGAGGGCAAAAGGAACAATGAATGAAGAGAGAAGATGCTCTAGATTCCCTACCTTTTTGGGCAAAAAAAACACAACTGATAACGAGAGAGGGGAAAGGCGCTCTTAAAAAGGCCAAATAACAAAAAAAAACTTCCAATTTAGGCGTCAGGGCGCACGTAATGGCCAAGCCTTTGACCAGACGGCACCCCCTCCGAGCGCACGTGAGGGCTTCGAAATATCGGGAGGGCAAAAGTGAGGACAAATGAGACACAATGTTGCTATACCTAAATCTGACAAAAAGCTGAATTTGGCTTTACCATGCAATTTGGCTAGAGCTCCACAATGTAGCTATTCTAAATCCTTAAACTACGTGGTGCGTTGAAACCTCATGCTTTTCCACCGACACGTGTGTTGCAAAGTTGCTTGATCGTGCATGCTTACACAAGTGGCCTACATAGAAACTTATAGAAGCATGGGCAACCGAGCTTCAATTTGGCAAATTCTAGACAAAATCACCAAATTAAAGAAAGGAAATCACAAGCTTTGTGCAATTGGCAGGCCTAATCGGCTAGGCGGCTGCCCCTAGGTGCAGGGATGCTAAGGTCCCTATCTATGCTTACACTTCTTAAAGTTGTTAGGAATAATAGTTGTACACTTCCTTCTGTCCTGTCACGTTACATCGTGTCAGCACCGCGTACCCGCTGCGGATCGGCAACGGGACGGTGGTCTACGTGACCGGTCTCTGCCACGCCAAAGCCACGTCCCATCGCCTACCGGGACGGACACCGAATTTAATCGCTAGGATTGGAAACCAACGGTGATCGCCCGGTCAAACTTGCTTCCACATGAGTATGACCGGAATATTGGTAAACGCAATTTAAGCATCGCCTTTCGTCTCCTCAGCAGATCACTGTGCAAAAATCCCCAACTCATTCCTTTCACCGCCCTCTGCCATCGCCGCAGCCACCGCAAGAACCATCAATGTTGTCGCAGGCACCGCCTCCGCCGGGTCATACCACCGCAATAGATCACTCCACCGCCACGCCTAGTCCCAGCCACCGCTACCGACCCTAGGTCACTGCCGCCGCATTAGCTACTGCCATGGACGCAGAGTACAGCTTGTTCGGCGACGGGAGCGACTTCACCGACGAGTACACTGTCGCCGCCCATGGCACCACCAAGCTAACGGTCGTCTACACAAATTCTTCATCGCAATGTACAAGCGGTGGCTATAGGAGCCGATGGATAGGTACAAGATCGTCGGCCTTGACCTCGAGTATACCGGAGATAGGAAGAGGACTGCGCTTTTGCAGCTGTCCATACGCAACCACTGCCTCCTAGACCATGTATGTAGGGCCAAATATGTATGCTCGGAGCTTCGCGAGTTCCCACACAGGAGGGAGATCTACTTCGCCAGCGTCGACATCAAGAACGACACTCCGAAGCTAGAGCGGGATCTCCTCGTTCATGTCGTCAATCACGTTGATCTCCAATGTTTGTGGAGGTACCCGGATGGCGATACGGGGAAAGCCGGCATGGCTAGACGCGCTGCCAACATCATCTATCGTGAGTACGCTGGCATGAAAGTCGAGTTCCCGAAGCACCTGCACGAGCGATGGGAGTGGAGGCACCTGGATTACGATGCGATCAAGTACGCAGCCAGGGACGCGTATGTCTTCTACGAGATGCTCAACAGGATCTGGTGGGTGGGTGAGTGTGCTGTTTACCACTACTAGTTTCACATTTCGTTCCTAGTTTTATCTCACCTATATTTTATCTCGCATGTATTTCCTAAGCATTCTGTGTGTAAGATCCAAGATCGTATGATCCCTGTGCTATTAGCTACTTAACCTATATGAATTACATTCCCCCCTTTTGTATGCTCAACATTCATTCTTACAAATTATGTCTGTGCCATTTGCATGTGGCAGAATCCAGGACTGACAAGCATAAGGTGTGATACAGTCATAAGTCATAACCAAACCCAGCTTATAGCGAAGGATACAGTCATAACCAAAGGTAATACACAGCAGTTCGTAATTGCTCACATAGTGTACTTCTGAAATAACATGTTTTCATAAACATAACAAGCCCCATACAAACACAACAATCATGCACTAAAAGTCTACATCCCAGCCTGTTGGAGAAGGCAGATTCATCTACACTCCGGCATCTGAGGCAAACAACCTGCCTTGGTGGTGGTTCAATGACGCGATGCTTGGAACAAGATTTTACAATCTGGCGGTACAACTCGTGGCTAACATACCCGTCAATTGTAGCGTACTTTAGATTAGGTTCATAAAGCGGCTTATCCTCCCAGTAATTGTTCCCTAAACGCCTCCACGAACATCTCGGCAATTTGCCCTTCATGTCAGCATACCACGGGTTGATGAGTTCGGAGGCAAGATCGGCCATCCCGGTCCTGCCACCCTTTGTCCCTGGGATCCAGTAAATTTCTTGGATATCCACTCTGCACTCCTTTGGGATTCTAATGTTGACAGTCAGGCTTTCAAGCAGTTTAGTGTCAGTCGTGATGTCAACACTAGTAAATGTTATGTGCGGGTTCACGAGAAAGTCATGAAACAGATCCCTAATGCTTTCGCCCCACCTGCATGAAAATGAATTCAGACAAATAATATAGCAATTACTTTTGCAAACAGACGATTCAGGAACAAAAAGACATCAAAGTCTACCAGATCCTGTCAGCCCCCTTCTCGCAAAAAGGCTGATATACGAGGACGTGCCCCTTCATGGAGAGTTGCACCACGGCGATCCTACGGTGATCACGGCTGTACTCAAGGTCGAGACTTACGAACTTGTTTTCTTTGAACCGTAGCCAACTCATGTAATTACTCAGAGTCTTCCTCACCATCACAAGATCGGTGGTTTAGACGACATTGATCTTCTTCCCTCCATGTACTTGTATGTCAAAGTGCGCAGTTGCTTGCCCGCCGTCGTTTCGGACGTCCGAAAAGTCCATGACTACAGGCAAGAGGGAAAGGATACGGAGGAAGAGGGTGATGCCGTGGCGGAGGAAATGGATGAGGCCGTGGACGAGAAAGACGATGAGGCCGTGGAGGAGGAAATGAGACAGAGAAGTGAAAGATTGGAACCGCCCTTACCAATATCTGGAATGGTGCACGACTCTTTGCAGTAGGGTGAAGGTGAAGAAAAACGGCGGTTTTACACGTCGACGCTAGCGCTGCCTAAAATTTGTTATGCGCCACTTCCATGCGGTGGAATCGAGGTCTATCATGCACGATCAAAGTCAAACGTAGCCATGTTTGCACGTGCCGACCTTCACTCACGTACAGGCGGGCCACACATTTCTCTCTCTTACAATTTATTTTTTCACTTCCTCTAGACGGTTCCGGTGCGTGCCCTCAATAATTACGGCCCCCCTTCCTTGTCTTCCACGCGGACGGGAACCGGCGGCGGCAGCGGTTCCTCACCAGGTCACTCCCTACTCGACAACTGCCCCCATCCCTAATTCCATCCCCTCTCGAATCCATCCGCCTCCTTATCACAATGCCTCCATTAATCTACTGGATTCCAGACTCCATTTGCCGCTATGGGTAGATCTTGGAGTAGCAGCAGGCTGAAGCGAAAGGCATACGACGACGATGCGGATGGCTAGGGCGACCGCCACCGCGAGGATTGGGGATGGCCGAACCTCAGCGCCGCGAATGTGCACAGGATAGCCACGGGGTTGGACATCATCTCTGCCAACCGCCTCTCTTGCTGCATCCCAGGCTACCACTTCACGATGCGTCACATGGACGAACAACCGTTCGGCACGCCAGGCCTTCTTTACCCCGATACCAGCAAATGGCCAAACGACCGCGATGCACACGTATGTTCCAGTATCTTGCTTATTGGTTCAGTCATATCGTTGATTCATATGTGCTGAACTCTCATCGGAATCCTATGTTCCTTTCGTCGAACGTGTTGTGTGCACGCGTGGTTTGAACAAATTGAACCATTTAAGACTATTATGTACATCGGAAGCTCTGCTCGTACCTGATATTCTGGTATTTTCGTAGTGACATAGTCTTACTTTAGGTGATAGACGAGTTGTCAATTTCGATTTTCAATGGAATGCCTGCTAGGTAATATTCTGTTTCCTAAAATAAAAGCAAACAGATTAGACGATTTAAGGCTGTTATGCCCCGAGCTTTTTATGATCATCGTCAAGAGTTTGTTCTAGGGGGCTCTGCTCCTACTCCATATATTGGGCATCTTCGTAGTGACACAGGCACAATTTAGGCGATATCTGAGGAGACACTCGTATTTAGGCGATATTTTGTGTACTTTAATCTGAAGGTCCAGTTGTCAAATTGTATTTGCAATGGAATCCATGCTAGGTGATTGTACCAACTGACAATAAACTCCGCGGAATATTCATGCAAAACGGATGCTGCTGGATAAGTGGTCGGAATCAGTAGTGGTGAATATCAAGGAAGAAGAAGAGACGGGAATGGGATATGACCAGAACTGGGTGCGCGGCAATGGCGAGTGGCTAGTCCTTTTATCCCAGGATGGGAGTACTTGGACTCTATAAAATTGCTACAGATCGTTGAGACTTACATTTCCATCTTTGGAGGGTGTCGCCATTACTGCATTCAACAACGGGTGGCCACCGCCCATTTCCGATTTCGCTTACAGGTTCAACATGGCAGAACTTGAGCTCCTAAAGGTACAGCTCCGACATAGACCACAGGAGGCGTGGAATGACTGGGAGTACGACCTCTTAGCGGTGTTCGACAAGGAAATCAGATTCATTAAATGCCTAGAAGACAAGGAATGGACAGTCTTACGCGACGACTTCCTGCGGCCCGAGAAGTATGTCGACGCCGTCTTCACCTCGAGCTACTACTCGTACAAACCGCAACGCATTTATGCGGTCACTGAACCTAGCGGTTATGTGCATGTTTGGGAGCCGTCCATTTGGGGTGAGTGATTGTGGCATATAGCATGTAAAATCCCATTCAAAATTCTATTTACTGACTGTAAGTAACACGCAGGTACCCACGCAGCCCCGTGCATCATTCCAGCTCCAGTCATCGAAGATGCAGTAGCAGATGCTAAACTTGGGACACAGCGCTGGTTCCTAGCACCTCTCGGAGGCGACACGAAACAGGATGTTGAACTCATGTGGATTCATGTCAGGGAAGCACTAAACAGCGATGGTGATACAATAGAACATATGGGGACACAACTTTCTTCATACCCATCGCTGCGGTGTGATGTTTTCTCGAGGTCCGCATGCCCATCCAAAGACCCAGTAGAGCAAGTATGGAGCAGAGTCGACAATCTGAAGGGACAATCTATGTTTCTTGGGATCAACTACCCTTTCTTAGTTGGGGCCCCTAGAGCTGTTGAACTTGTAATTGCTCAGGCAACCCTGGCTCTTGATGTTGCTGCTACTAGTGGTGGTGTTGGTGGTGGTGGAGCTGAAGAAGAACTAGCTGCTTCTGCTCCTGGTGAAGCTGACGAAATACGTGGTGATGCTGCTGGTGGTGAAGTTGATGAAATACTTGCTAATGTTGCTGCTGGTGAAGCTCACGAAATACCTGATGAGGCTGCTACTGGTGAAGCTGACGAAATACCTGCTGAGGCTGCTGCCGGAGTCCAGGAAGAACATGCTAGTGTTGTTGCTGAGGTGCCAGTACTTCCAGTGTTTATAGCAGACTGTGTGTTTGTTGCACACTCACGCTCCTATGATGTTGACACTCCAGATCCGACCTGGAGCCGAATCCACATCAGGGGAGGGGCCCTACAATTGGCTCATCAGTGGGGTCGTACGATTTTATGGAGAATGACAGACGGCCAAACGCAGCATTCTGCTTCGTTCCGACGATACCACCAGCTCTAGGGACCTAGTGCTCATACTGGCAGATCCGATGAACCATTTGTCTTTATCTTTGTCATTAGTTACGCTTATTTGTGTAAAGACTAAGCTGTGCTTATTTGTGTAAGACTAAGTTAGGCCTAACTGCGTAATATTTAGTGAAGCCCAGCTTTTCTTCCCATGCCCATAACAACAGAATTGCAGCATAGAACATACAAAGGTAATGTGCATACTAGGCATTTTTCTCTCAAGATAACAACCACTTCAAGTAAATGATACATTGTGTACGCATTTGAATGCATCACTAGAATGTGCCACCTATTTATGATTGATGACATGGATCTAGCTTTTCTGTGTGTATTTGCATTGAATCGCTCATTGATTTGTTCACATATTTTTTGGCTATGGCTGATGAACTCCACTTTCTTGGTAACATGCTTCGTTAGCGAGCACTTGTTGATGCAATGCAAAGTACATAACATGGTCTTCATCATCATTCCATTTAGGTTCTCTATGTTTCGTCATCACGGAGCTACTAATTTAAAATGAAAATCTAGTAAACAACATATGTGTACATTGTTAGAGTATGCTACGGCCACGGTACATACATGTTTTTCTACAATCACAAGAAGAAAACTTGATGCATTTTCACCTTGTTGGCGTTGTGCCAAACTGGGTGGATGTGGCTTTGGGCCTTTGGAGAGGAAGGCGCCGTGGCTGGTGCGTGTGCGACCACGGCGACAGCGAGCTCGGATTCTGGAGGAGGCCAACAGGACTAAGCATTGTTGGCATGGTGACAGATCTCACCCAGGAATGAATTCCCGTCCCCACGTCGTGCCATGGGTGCGGCCATGGTGAGGGCGAGCTCCGATTTAGGATGGGGAGGAGAGCCAGGCCGAGCAGGTTCGTCCAAGTCCTAGCTCCACGCCATGGCCGCGACCATAGATTGCCGCCCTGGAGGAAGAAGAAGACGCGTAAAGGATGCATGCGCCAATGCTGCAAGCCTACATGGCAGCCTATATGGCAGCCACGTCGGCAGCGACATAACGATGAGAACTGACAGGGTGGCCCAACTTGACGGCCGTTAGCCTAATTTTTTGTATTGAAACATAAAGTTGAATTCGTGCTGAAAAAGACCCTCTGAGTATTTGACACGCCAACTTTGGGCAACACAACTGATTGTAAGCAAATTGGGTACCGCGTTGCCTGGGCGACCCAACTTTTGGGCCACAAAATGATATTCTTGGGCAGGCGTGGTGCCTCTTCTATCGGATTGTTGCTTGATGAAAAGGGGTCTACCGAATCCATGACTCCAGCATTTAGGTTTCCCAGAGATGGCGCCAATTGACGAGGGGTAACCTCGGCAATGCCCATGGTTATGGACTTAGGGTTTCAATGAAAAGAGAACGTTGGGGATTTTGTCAGCTGATTAGACAAACAAGGAGTCGAAGTCGTCTAATTGCTTATGGTCAAATCGATTATAGATTGCTCAAGGCTTTTCTCGGCACCTCTCTATTGGCTCCTCCCAGCCTATATATAATAGGTTGGGTCCCGAAGCCATATGCGGATAGGTTATAGACTATGGTTACAACAACGGTACAATGAAGGTTTCTGTTTCCAAACTATATCTTCCGTCAGACGCTTCATGGGCCTTCTTTGTGGGCTTCGTGGGCTTGTGATCCTTTATGCGGCTAGGGTAACTAATCATAAGAACCCCAATAGTCATACCTATGTTAGAGAGAATTATATTTACATCAGTAGGCTCAAGTTCTAGGTCATCAAGATAATATCGTAGTCCCTCATAGATAGAGTAGGGCATAATGTTTATGGAACAACTTAGATCACAAAGTCCCACATAAGTATATTCACCTAAATGGAAAGGGACTTTCTGATTGTCTCTGTACTTACCATTGGGCTTCCCCTCAATTATCTCAAAGGACTCCCTACTTACCATCATTACCTCACTTCTAATATCTTTGGGCTCTAGAAGTTCTTTCACAATACCAATATTAGTCTTGATAGTTCCCAAATTTATGTTAACTTCCCTATCCTCCTTGTTCTTTCACTATCATTATTTTCTCTTTTTGTTAGGATAGGTTCATCTTCAACTAGTAGCCTCTTCTCTACTCATGTAAGGTTGTTCTTCAGAACAGTCTTCTAGATGGCCACATTCCTCTGATCAAGCCCAAGGTCCCCAAGATCAAGGGACTGAGCAGCAAGAAGTAGAGGAAGCGCCAGAGGGAGGATGCGGAGGCCAAGGGGGTTGGACGTGTCAGCAACTGTTGCTGCTATAAAGCAGCTTCTTTTGTTTTTGTATGTTGTGTGATGGCTATTGAACAACGAATGTATCGAACCTTGTTAAGCCCACCTATCTATCACTATATGTTGTATTAGCTGTGCACGACTATATCTACATGTGTTTTGTTTTCCAAATATATGCATTCTACTGGTGTGATCTGCTCTTCTAGATTTGCTACCAGATCGGGCAAGAACGAGTGCTAAAAGGAACAAATGATTGAAGAGAGAAGCTGCTCTAGATTTTCTACCAATTTGGGCAAAAAGAAACAAAAAATTTAGCGAGAGAGGAGAAAGGTGCTCTGAAAACTTCCAATTAATGAAAAAAAAAGAAAATTACCAATTTAGGGAAGAAGAGACAGAACCCACTTGTGGGCACTATAAAACATGGTGATTGATGCGAGTGCGACCAGGGTGATGGCGAGCTTTGATTCGGGAGGAGGATAGCAGGACCGAGCAAGTTTGGCATGGTGAGAAATCTCCTCCGGGAATGAATTCTTGTCCCAGCGTCGTGCCATGGGTGCGGCCATCGTGAGGGCGAGCTCTGACTTGGAATGAGGAGGGCGAGCTCCGATTCGGCATGGTGAGGGCGAGCTTTCTGGATCTCACACCCGAAGGAATTGGCATCCCAGCTCCGCGCCATGGCCACGACCGAAGACCATCGCTATGGGGAAGAAGCAGGCGGCATAATGGAGAATGGATCACTACAAGAATCTGGGCGTTCCATGACGATCTGATATCGTCGTGGATGAGGTCCAAAACATCGTAGATGGCCATCCGCGATGAATTCTGTGACAAAAAAAATAGGTAACGGACCACACATCATAATTCAATCCATGACATTTTTTCTGTCTAAAAATGTCACGCCCGATCGCGATGTTCCAGTAATTTCGTCGCAGCAAACTAGACCAGCCCAGCCCAGTCCTGGCCGTTCATGACGTTTTTATTTTGTCACGACCAAGGCCACATGGAAGATGGCACCATGGGTGGCCATTAGTGACGTTTGCTGACGTCATGTTCACCGTCTACGACGTCATCAAGTTCCTGACTTTTTTTCCGTCGTGGCCTGATTCTGTTGTCTCCATATCCGTGACATCATCCAATCCGTTCATGATGCCATACATCCCGTTTATGACGCCACACGCGACGTGATGAATTTTGTTCGTCGCCACCTTTTGATGCCATGCTGACAAGTGGATGGTTGGCATGGCCAAGCTTGCGCCAATCGTATGAGGTCACGTGGGCAAGCCGCAGAACGCCACATTGACAAATCAAAATGAGACATGTATCACCTACCGACGACGAATTATGTGTGATGATGTCATCATTTGCCATGATGTTTCTGTTTTGTCTAGATAGTTGGCCAATGAAAGTAGGCCACATCGGTGTTTACCTGTGACAGAAATATTTCGTCAAGAACAACTAAGACGATTTCATTTTTGTCACGGATGTGGGCTGGCGTCACCGTGAGATCAGGGGGCCATTTGTGCATGTAAATTTCAACTAGCCCTAATCGTTTGTGACACATTTCACACCACATGCATCAAATAACAGAATTTGACAATGAATTTCAGGACAAGTTTCCACATAAATTTCCACAACAGTTTTTGAGCCAAAAGCCTCACAAGCTTCCACAGCCAAAAACTTTCCACAGCAGTTTATGAGCCAAAAGCCTCAAAAGTTTCCCTGCCCAAAAGACTCACAAGTTTCCACGCCAGTTAACTTTCCTAGCCCAAGAACTCACAAGTGTCAACCACGAGTTCACTTACCTTGCGAAAGCTGAAGCTAATGTTGTTGTTGCTGTTGTTGCTTCTGTTGAGTCATCTGAGACAACACTTGATGAAGTAAGTCGTTTGTATGGTTTTGTTTATCCTGCATCTCTTCTTTCTTCTTATGCATTTCTCTCATGTCTTTAGCATACTACAGCCTCTCTGCCTTGGCAGCTTCTTTGCTCTCTGTAATTCCTCCATGGTACAGCACAGTTTGTCACTCCCTGCTCTCTCAGCCAAAAGTTCTGCTTCAAGGCTAGACATGCTTCATCTTGATGTACTTGGATGGACGCCGATGTTCTTCAGGAACGTTGGCTTTCTGCTATCCAACGAGAGTGCAAAGTGCACAGCCTCAGTGGAAGAAAGTGGTTCTTCCCCTGGACATCTAGAGACATCTTATTTTCCATGATTTCCTACAGTATTAGGAATAGAAGCGGACATTAGAAAAATAACAAGCAAACTACAATCATATTGTATACAATTGAGAGATGAAGATAGCATTGAATTTTACGAAGATGAAAAGTATTCAAGAGGACTTACAATTGCTTTATTCACATTCGGAGTGAAGCCATTAATCGGGCTGCAATGCATATTTTTGAAGAGTTCGAAGGCATCGTCCTCACCGTTGCACACAACCTCATACCTACGAGAACCTGTGGCAGCAGGGTACAAGACTTTGCTTATGGTCTTCTTGTTTTTTACACAAGTACTCAACACAAGGAGAAACCATACAGTATAAGAGGTAGTTCCAATCAAACAATTCAAACACATGCAGTAATAGTATAAGAGTAATCGAAAAGTGACCAGTTTCCTAGGGTAAGACCAAGTATCAACAAGCTTGCACCACGGCTCGTCGGTCATGTGTTTCACTTCATTAGTACGTTTCCTTGTAACTTGATTCATAGGGTAGGGATCAAAATACTTCTTCTTCAGAATATACTGTTGATTCCTTGCATGCCTGATGGCTCAAGATATCTCGAGATCGTTGGGAACCCCAAGAGGAAGGTATGATGAGCACAGCAGCAAGTTTCCCTTAGTTATGAAACCAAGGTTATCAAACCAGTAGGAGCAAGGAAATAACCCCAAGGTGTTGCTAACAACTTGGAACCCTGCACAACACAAAAACAGAACTTTGCCCCAACTTACAATGAGGTTGTCAATCTCACCGGTTTTGCTGAAACAAAGGATTAAACATATTGTGTGGAAGATAGTAATTGCTTGTAGAAAGTAAACAGAAAATGGTAAACAGTAGATGGTATATCAATGGTAAAAGTATGGACTGGGGTCCATAGTTCACTAGAGGTGATTCTCCTTAAGATAAATAGCATGTTGGGTGAACAAATTACAGCGGGGCAATTGACAAATTTGAGAAAGCATACAATGCATATACTTGACATCTTGACTCCTGTGAGATTTTATTGGGCATTACAACATTATACATAGACTATAATCCAACTGCATCTATGACTTATAATCCACCTTCAGGTTATCATCCGAACCCCTTCTAGTATTAAGTAGCAAGCAACAGATAATTGCATTAAGCAAAGTGTGTAAAGTAAACAATATGATTGCCCCATGGACAAAGGATTGTTGTTTTCTCCCTAGTAGCAACAGCATATCTACAACCTTAGAGATTTATGTCACTTCCCCAGATTACTAGAGACATGAACCCACTATCGAGCATAATTACTCCCTCTTGGAGTTACAAGCATCTACTTGGCCAAGATAGTTACTAACAACAGAGATCATGCAAGATCACAAATAACATAGACATGATAGAATCAATAATCAATCTAAAATAGCATCTCAATATTGATGTCTACGCACTTCTATTCTTGTAGACAGTTGTTGGGCCTCCAAGTGTCGAGGTTTGTAGAACAGCAGCAAGTTTTCCCTTAAGTGGATCACCCAAGGTTTATCGAACTCAGGGAGGAAGTGGTCAAAGGTATTCCCTCTCAAGCAATCCTGCAATCAAGATACAAGAAGTCTCTTGTGTCCCCAACACACCCAATACACTTGTCAGGTGTATAGGTGCACTAGTTCGGCGAAGAGATAGTGAAATACAAGTGGTATAGATAATTATAAGTGGTAACGGTAATAGAAAATAGCTTGATGGCGTGGAAGAGACTAAAGGCAAACTGAAATAAAGATGGAAGAAAGCAAACATGTAACAGATCTAATTGCAAATGGTGTTTCGATGCTAAGAAACGAGGCCTAGGGATCATACTTTCGCTAGTGAACACTCTCATATAAATATATTATCTTCATGTGATACTACTCTTAACTACTCTCCGGTTGGACACTCTAATCGTTGGTAGGGCTATCACAACACACCTCAAAGTAAGTCTTACCCATCTAGAAAACCCCACACTGTCACCTTGAGCACTAGATGGTTCCAACAAACACCACAATTTCATATAGACGTCCAACTCCAAATATAACTCATAACAAGTATTTGTAATCTCTAACCTAAGTGCCACCATGGTGTGCACGCTGTCACTTTCACACACATGGGGAGACAAGAGATCTATTAAAGCACTTGAGTAGCAAGGTAGATCTATAGATTACGAGCTCATGATCACAATATGATCATGCATAGAGAGAGAGAGATGAACACATAGCTACCGGTAGAACCCTTAGCCTCGAGAGAGAACTACTCCCTCCTCCTCATGGGAATCAGCAACGGTGATGGAGATGGTGGTGGAGATCGATGGAGATGGCTCCGGGGGCACTTCCCTGTCCCGACAGGGTGTCGGAACAAGGACTTTCTGTCCCCCGAATCTCCCCTTCAGTGGCGGCGGCGCTGCGGAACTTTTCGTGGCTGGAGGCTTGATTATTTAGGGTTTTCGCATCGGGAGGAATATATAGGCGAAAGGGCAAGGTCGGTGGAGGCCGGAGGGGCCCACACCACCTAGTGGCACGGCCAAGGGGGACCCGCGCCACCCTATGGTGTGGCTGGCCCCTGGCCCCTCTCTGTCTCGTCTTCTGGCTCCGTGTTCCCCTCGGTGAAATATTGACTTTGGCTTTTGTCCCGTCCAATTCCGAGAATATTCATTTTCTAACTTTGTAGAACCAAAAACAGCAGCAAATAGGCAACTGGCACTGTGGCATCTTGTTAATAGGTTAGTCCAAGAAATCATATGAAAAGTACCCCAAAGTGTTGACAAAACATAAGAAAGTAGATAAAACCAAGCATGGAACATCAAAAATTATAGATACATTTGCAATGTATCAACATCCCTAAGCTTAACTCATGCTCGTCCTCGAGTAGGTAAGTGATAAAAAGAAAGAATAATTTTTGAGGTGACATGCACCACCATAAACTTGATCAAAGTATTTGTAAAACATTGATAGCTGGGATCATAGTACTTCAATCATAACATGAAAGACAAAGTTCTAACAATAAGTCAAAGAAACGATGTTGCAACATGAAAAGGCACAAACAAAAGATTTATGAATAACAGTGCTTTACAAGACGTTTGTTTGTTTCACATAAAGAAAACATAGCATAATAGCATTCAGCTCGTCCCTCATAGAGTAGCAAACATAAATGCATAAGACACCTTCAAAGTTCATAAGAGTGACTAGATACAAATAGTTTAAAACAAGCAATATCAAAGCTATGCATCAATCAACAAGTCTTGGGACAATGCACATAGAACTAAGAATTGCCACTATGCTCTCAAAGTAGGTGCATAAAGGTAGAAGATGGAGACTCAATATAATGGTGGAAGAAAGGCATTCATAGAAGGAAGCAGAGATTCAAGTTTCATAAAGAGCTTCCAAAAATTATGGTACTTATTAGCTTTCAGCTCTCAATGCCCCTATCATAAGCATCTTTAGGTGATTAAGGTTAAAGTGACACAACAAAGAGGATATGCTTGACAATTTATAAGCTGAAATCTCATGCCCCTTACTTATGAAGACCGAACCTCATGCTACTCAACTTTAGTCGCAAGTAAGATCTTGTCATTGTAAGTACATATGTATCATAGAGAACCACCAACGGGGTACCCCTTGCCCGATGATACGGAAGAATCCCCATATCAAAATGACAAGGCAAGCAGACAACAAGCATCTCAGCAATCTTCTTATTTACGATGGGAATATGGTGCTTTTTTCTCTCTTTCCTCTTTTCATAATATCTTTTTTTTTCTCTTTTCCTCTTTTTTTCTCAATATAGGACTCTTTTTATAAGAAGAATGCTTCATAGACAACTCATTATGGTTACGCTGCAGGTTTCCACCATGTCAGCATGGATTAGACCGGCGGCCCAGGCGTTTCTCTAACACACATACAAACTCCATGATCTTACAAGTTCCACTTTTATTTCACACTGCTGGGATCCATAAGCAAAAGAACATGATATCAACAAGGTACAAAGTACAAGTGCAATGTTGAAAGCGTTCCCCACGATACATGGTTCTGCTAATTTCAACTTATAAAGCGCATGCATATATGCAACAAAGAAGGACCCAGTGGTTCAAGTTTATTAAGTGCAAGAAAGTAAAGTGTGCCATCAAGTTCGTGAGAGCTTTAATCACTAGTTTTCTCATAACAAGTTTAATTTGGAAGGTAAACAAAAGCATGAATATACTTAGAATAGCATATGCTAGTAGGTACGTATGGTGGACTCTTTGGAATAACTTGGTTTTAGGAGTTGGATGCTGATACATTGCAAATGTATCTATAATTTTTGATGTTCCATGCTTGGTTTTATCCACTTTCTTGTGTTTTGTCCATACTTTGGATTACTTTTCATATGATTTCTTGGAATAACCTATTAACAAGAGACACGGTGCCAACTGCCCGTTTTCTGCTGTTTTTGGTTCCAGGAAAGTCAGAAAATGAATATTCTCGGAATTGGACGAGACAAAAGCCAAAGTGCCTATTTTACCGGAAGTCACCTGGATCCAGAATACGAGACGGAGCGGAGCCAGGGGGCCACCACACCACCTGGCCGCGCGGGCCAGGCCTGGCCGTGCCAGGGGGTGGTGTGGCCAACCCAGGCACCCCCTCGGTCTCCCTCTTCGCATATAAGAAGCCTTCTGACCTAAAAACTCTGGGGGGTCGACGTTTTTCCAGAAGGAGTTCCGCTCTGCCGCCACCACCAGATTTCACGAAACAGCACCAGAAACTCCGTTCTGGCACCCTGCCGGGACGGGGAATTGGAGGAGATCATCGCCATCATCATCACCATCGCTTCTCCATCGACCATCCATGTTTCCCCCATCTATGAGTTAGTAATCCCCTGATGTAGGCTATGGGGATGGTAGGGATTGGATGAGATCGTTCATGTAATGGCATCAGATTGGTAGGGCATGGTGCCTAGTATCTTTTATTAGTGCTTTATGACTTTGTTGCAACTTGTTATGCTTAATGCTTGTCACTAGGGCCCGAGTGCCATGATTTCAGATCTGAACATGTTATTGATTCATTATGATAGTATTGTTTATGGTCTTACCTGCAAGTTGTATACACACGTTGTTGTCCGGAACCAATGGCCCTGAAGTGACAGAAATCGGGATAACCGGAGGGAATGGCTTTGATGTGGGGATCACATGTGTTCATGGAGTGTTAATGCTTTGCTCCGGTGCTCTATTAAAACGAGCACCTTAATTTCCAGTAGTTCCCTTGAGGCCCCGCTGCAAACAGGCTAGCAGGACAAAAGATGTTGTGCAAGTTCTCATTGCGAGCACGTATGACTATATATGGAACACATGCCTAGGATTATCTAGTACTTGGATGATTTATCTTATTTATCTGCAATTTCCCTATGTTCTGATTGCTATGTGAATCGTCTTGTCCATGCAACGCACGTCCATCCATCCCTATGCCTACCGCACTCGAATCATACTGTTTACTGCTATTGTTACTGCTGTCTTTAGTTTACTACTGTTGCTACTTTGCTATTTCTACTACAAAACTATTGCTACTGATAAATTGATGTGAGCAAGATTGTTTCCAGGTGCAGCTGAATTGATAACTCAGTTGTTAAGGCTTATAAATATTCTTTGGCTCCCCTTGTGTCGAATCAATAAATTGGGTTTCACTTTCCTCGAAAATACTGCGATATACCCCCTATACTTGTGGGTCATCAAGACTATTTTCTGGCGCCATTGCCGAGGAGCATAGCTTTATTTATTAAGTCCACTTGGAATCACTATTGTTCAAGCTAAGTTTATTTTCGCCTTTTTGCTTATTTCTTTATCAAAAATACAAAAGAAATTAGTTCCTACTCTAGTTGTTATTTTCGTTGGTCTGTTATTGTCTTGCTTTATCATGCTTGATGTCAATGGTTGGTTTCTTTGAAACTAAATCTTATTGGCAAGGTGTGTTCACGGAAGATCAAATATTATTATAAGGAACACCGCTTGTCACAAAAAGGGAAACACTTATGGGAACAAATTGATAAATTGTATACCATTGCTAGAAAGGTGTGCTCTTCTTATAATGTTACTTATTGCTGCGATAAATCTTGTTGCAGAAAGAGGTATAAACACCTCCCTTTTCAGTGTGAGTATAATGATAATGATACCATATCTTCTTATGCTAAAGGAATTTATGACTTTTATGATGCGGAACAAATTGAAGAATTTATTGCTTGGAAGGGTGCTTTTACACTTGCTAGTTTGCTTGAAAATATTGATGATTCACCTTACAAATATGAGTTTTATGGTATACTGAAATTTTGCTTTGATAGTTACAAGGATGACAATGGCTATATTCTTGAATATATTAATAGATGCTTTCCACAAATGGAAGAGACTAATGCCTTGCAGGATCCTATGGAAGAGGAAATTGCTGAACCTAAATTCTCATTAGATGAAAAAGAGGAGGAGAATTATGAACAAAAGGAGGAAGAATGGATTAGCTACCCATGCCTACCTTCTAATGAGAGTAACTCTTTATCCCTTACATTATTTGATTGTCCTCCATGCTTACTAAAGGAGGATGAATGTTATGTTCCTGAGGATTCTTTTGAAAATGTTAATAATAAAGCTCTAGTGCTTGTAGATCATGAAAAGCATGCTTTATGTGATATTTATATTGTTGAGTTTATTCATGAGGCTACTGAAAATTATTATGAGAGAGGAAAATATGGCTGTAGAAGTTTTCATGGTATTGAAACACCTCTCTATGTGCTTAAAGTTTTGAAGTTACTCTTGTTTTATCTTCCTATGCATGTCACATTGTTCTTTGTGAATTTATTTGCATACACGATTCCTATGCATAGGAAGTGGGTTAGACTTAAATCTGTTTTGAATTTGCTTCTTGATGCTCTATTTTACTTCAACTCATATTTCTTATGTGAGCATCCTCTCAAACTATTATGCCTGAAGATGATAATATATCTATTATTCTTGGGAAACCTTTTCTTAAATACTGCAGGAGCTGTTATTAATTGTAATCAAGGGAAGGTGACCTTCAATGTTAATGACAAGGAACATACTATCTATTTCCCCAAGAAGATTGATAGGACTTATGGTTTTGAATTCAATTGAACATGTTGAGGGCATTCAAGTTGGAGAAATATATTGTCCCATACCAAGAGAAAAATTTGAAACTATTATGATTGGGACCATTGCTATCAAGGTTGAGGTAACATAATCATTAGTGGAATACAAAGTTTTCTCATATGAAATTGTTTTGGTAACAAGACCTGATCAACCTTGTTAACAAAAGGATTTCATTGAACAAAACAATGTTTTCACCATGATTATCTCCGCTTACTTCTATTCTATCCATTTTAGTTTTTGCTTGTGCCTAACTTAAAGGCGTTAAAGAAAAGTACTTATTGGGAGATAACCCAAAAGTTTTAGATGAGTCTGTAATAACCGCTCCTTATCCTTTTTATTTGTTTTTTGTGCCAAGAGTAACCTCTATTGAGAGAGAAGTAATGATTGGGAAAGTTGTTGTCCCGAAACAGATTTCTGTGCTTCACCATAAAAATTCGTGTAAAATCTCTATACGCCCTTTTGAGGCGTGAATTGTTTTGCTTCTGCCCCATGTTGTTATCTAACTTTCGTTAGTTCAACACTTTTCAATTTGAGCAACAGAAGGTCTTCGAAAAAATTCGTCTTTACCTACTGGTCTGTTTTGATAGATTTCTGCCTTTATTTGCATTTGCTTCTTGTTGGTTCCTTTTTGAGTTCTTTTAGGGAATTGAGCTTTTTGAGGGAAGTGCTACAGTAGCTTGTGTTTTAATGGAAGTTTATTTGGTGTTATAACTGAACCTAAATACCTATTATCTTGAGTGCACTAATGTTGCTAATAAAGATTGTGTGAAGTTTTGTATGAAGGAAAAATTTCGCTGTATGGAAGGAATGAGTAATGAGATGAAGGATGGACTAAAACTCAAGCTTGGGGATGCCACGCGTGTCACCCCAAGAAATATCCAAGAAGTACAAGCATCAAAGCTTGGGGATGCCCAAGGCATCCCCCCTCTTCATCAATAAACATCCCAGGTTTCTTCCAAACGCTTCATTTTTATTGTTTCATGTACGGTTGTGTTGTCCTTGGAGCGTCTTCTTTTTCGTTTTCATTTTGGTTTTTCGTTTTCTTGGTTTTCTTAGTTTGCTGAATAAATTGGTTGGACCTCATATTTCATGCATTGGTTTTCAAATAGTTTGGTTTGGATTGGAAAAGAGTAGGAAAGTTCATGCTTAAGTGTTAAAGAGTGCTTGTTTTCGACTGTGCCTATGCTTTGTCATGCCATGCTTGATATTGTTTTGGCTTTATGCTTAGTATTATTTGTTGTAGCATGACTAGTTATAAACAATTGAGATTGCTTAATGTGCCTTGGAAGAATCATGCGTTGTTTTAGCATATTGAAGCATAGAATTGTGGTATTCTCCTTTGATGCTTTATTTGGGTTGACTTGGCACATGCTCACACCATGTTATGACTATCCCAAGTCACCATAAGCCTTTATGATCCTCTAGTTTTCAACTTGTAGTATCACTTTATGCTTTGATCAATGATGTTTTGTCGCTCTGCATGATTATGGCCATTATTTCTCTCTCGTTTGTCGCTCCCTTACTATTGCTAGCCTTCACTTACACTGAGTATGTTTTTACTCAAGTTTCCAACTCCCTAAAACCAAATATTGCCAAAGTGTCCACCATACCTACCTATTAGCATCATTTGCTACTTCCGTGCATATTCAATATGCCTTGTTTTCTTCTGAATAAAATGTTTTCTTGTTATGAGAAAGTTAGTTAGTAAAGCCATGCCTAATCATGGTGGAAACTTGCAGCATAACCATAATCAGCATTCTATGAAGCATCCTCAATAAAAATCTATGCACATAGTAAATAAAAAGATCGCTAAGATGCTCATTGTCTGCTTGCCTTGTCATTTTGATTATCGGATAGCTCTTGTATCATGTGCAAGGGGTACCCCGTTGGCGGTTCTCTATGATACGTATATACTTACAATGACAAGAGCTTACTCGTGACTGAAGTGGAGTAGCATGAGGATCGGTCTTCGTAAGTAAGGGGCATGAGACTTCGATTTATAACTTGTCAAGCATATCCTCTTAGTTGTGTCACTTTAACCTTAACTATTTAAAGATGCTTATGATAGGGGCAATGAGAGCTCAAAGCTAATGAGTACCACACTTTCAGCACTTGGAAGCCTTTCAAACTTTTCAAAACCTGTTCATTTCCTTGTTGAGTCTCCACACATTCTTTGAGCACTTTCTTGAGAGCATAGTGGCCATTCTTAGTTCTATGTGCATTCTCCCAAGACTTGTTGATTGATGCATACCTTGATATTGCTTGTTTTAAACTATTTTTATCTAGTCACTCTTGTAAACTTTGAAGGTGTCCTATGCATTTATATTTGCTACTCTATGAGAGACAAGCTGAATACCACCATGCTATGTTTTCTTTATGTGAAACAAACAAACGTCTTGCAAAGCATTGTTATTCATGAATCTTTTGTTTGTGCCTCTTCATGTTGCATCATAGTTTCTTTGTCTTATTGCTAGAACTTTTTCTTTCATGTTATGATTGAAGTACTATGATCCCAGCTTTAAATGTTTTACAAATACTTTGATCAAGTTTATGATGGTGCATGTCACCTCAAAAATTATTCTTTCTTTTTATCACTTACCTACTCGAGAACGAGAAGGAGTTAAGCTTGGGGATGTTGATACTTTGCAAATGTATCTATAATTTTTGATGTTCCATGCTTGGTTTTATCCACTTTCTTGTGTTTTGTCCACACTTTGGAGTACTTTTCATATGATTTCTTGGACTAACCTATTAACAAGAGCCATAGTGCCAGCTGCCTGATTTCTGCTGTTTTTTGTTCCAGGAAAGTCAGAAAATGAATATTCTCGGAATTGGACGGGACAAAAGCCAAAGTGCCTATTTTACCGGAAGTCACCTGGAGCCAGAATATGAGACGGAGAGGAGCCAGGGGGCCACCACACCACCTGGCTACGCGGGCCAGGACTGGCCGCGCCAGGGGGTGGTGTGGCAAGCCCAGGCACCCCCTCGGTCTCCCTCTTCGCCTATAAGAAGCCTTTTGACCTAAAAACTATGGGGGGGTCGACGTTTTTCTAGAAGGAGTTTCCTGCCGCCGCCACCACCAGATTTCACGAAACAGCACCAGAAACTCCGTTCTGGCACCCTGCCGGGACCGGGACGGGGAATTGGAGGAGATCATCGCCATCATCATCACCATCGCTTCTCCATCGACCATCCATGTTTCCCCCATCTATGAGTGAGTAATCCCCCGTTGTAGGCTATGGGAATGGTAGGGATTGGATGAGATCATTCATGTAATGGCATTAGATTGTTAGGGCATGGTGCCTAGTATCTTTTATTAGTGCTTTATGACTTTGTTGCAACTTGTTATGCTTAATGCTTGTCGCTAGGGCCCGAGTGCCATGATTTCAGATCTGAACATGTTATTGATTCATTATGATAGTATTGTTTATGGTCTTACCTGCAAGTTGTATACACACGTTGTTGTCCGGAACAAATGGCCCCAAAGTGACAGAAATCAGGATAATCGGAGGGAATGGCTTTGATGTGAGGATCACGTGTGTTCACAGAGTGTTAATGCTTTGCTCCGGTGCTCTATTAAAAGGAGCACCTTAATTGTCAGTAGTTCCCTTGAGGCCCCGCTGCAAACGGGCTGGCAGGACAAAAGATGTTGTGCAAGTTCTCATTGCAAGCACGTATGACTATATATGGAACACATGCCTAGGATTATCTAGTATTTGGATGCTTTATCTTATTTATCTACAATTGCCCTATGTTCTGATTGCTATGTGAATTGTCTTGTCCATGCAACGCCCGTCCATCCATCCCTATGCCTACCACACTCGAATCCTACTGTTTACTGCTATTGTTACTGCTGTCTTTACCTTACTACTGTTGCTACTTTGCTATTTCTACTACAAAACTATTGCTACTGATAAACTGCTCTGGGCAAGATTGTTTCCAGGTGCAGTTGAATTGACAACTCAGCTGTTAAGGCTTATAAATATTCTTTGTCTCCCCTTGTGTCGAATCAATAAATTGGGTTTCACTTCCCTCGAAAATACTGCGATATACCCCCTATACTTGTGGGTCATCAGATGCATGAGTGGGACTCATTATTGGTTGTGGAGGCTAGCAAAAGACTGGGAGCGACAAACGAAGAGAGCAATAATGGCCATAATCATGCAGAGAGACAAAACATCATTGATCAAAGCATAAAGTGATACTACAAGTTGAAAACTAAAGGATCATAAAGGCTATGGTGACTTGGGATAGTCATAACATGGTGTGAGCATGCGCCAAGTCAACACAAATAAAGCATCAAAGGAGAATACCATATTACTATGCTTTAATATGCTAAAACAACGCATGATCCTTCCAAGGCACATTAAGAAATCTCAATTGTTTATAACAAGTCATGCTACAGCAAAGAATACTAAGCCTAAAGCCAAAACAATATCAAGCATGACATGACAAAGCATAGGCCACAGTCAAAAACAAGCTCTCTTTAACACTTAAGCATGAACTTTCCTACTCTTTTCCAATCCAAACCAAACTATTTGAAAACCAATGTATGAAAGAGGGGGTACAACCAATTTATTCAGCAACTAAGAAAACAAAGAAAACGAAAAACCAAAACGAAAACGAAAAAGAAGACGCTCCAAGAACAACACAACCGTGCATGAAACAATAAAAATGAAGCGTTTGGAAAAAACCTGGGATTTTTATTGATGAGGAAGGGGATTCCTTGGACAACCCCAAGCTTTGACGCTTGTACTTCTTGGATATTTCTCGGGGTGACACGTGTGGCATCCCCAAGCTTGAGCTTTAGTCCATCCTTCATCTCATTACTCATTCCTTCCATACACCTGAAATTTTTCCTTCATACAAAACTTCACACAATCTTTATTAGCAACATTAGTGCACTCAAGATAATAAGTCTTGAGGTTCAGTTCCAACACCAATAAAACTTCCATTAAAACACTAGCTACTATAGCACTTCCCTAAAAAATCTCAAGTCCCCAAAAGAACTCAAAAAGGAACCAACAAGAAGCAAATGCAGAAAATGGCAGAAATCTGTCAAAACAGACCAGCAGGTAAAGATGAATTTTTTCGAAGACCTTATGTTCCTAAAATCAAAAAGTGTTGAACTAAAAAACGTTAGATACCAACCTGGGGCAGAAGCACAAAAATTCACGCCTCAATAGGATGTACAGAGATTTTACACGATTTTTTAAGATGAAGCACAGAAATCTGTTTTGGGACAGCAACTTTCCCAATCATTACTTCTCTCTCATTAGAGGTTAATCTTGGCACAAAAAACAAATAAAAAGGATAAGGAGCGGTTATTACAGAAGTAATAACTTCCAAGACTCATCTAAAACTTTTGGGTTATCTCCCAATAAGTACTTTTCTTTAATGACTTTAAGTTAGGCATGATAGTTTGAGAAGATGCTCACATAAGAAATATGAATGGAAGTAAAAGAGAGCATCAAGAAGCAAATTCAAAGCACATTTAAGTCTAACCCACTTCCTATGCATAGGAATCTTGTAAATAAACAAGTCATGAAAGCACAAAGCAACAAGCATAGGAAAGCAAAACAAGTGCAACTTCAAGACTTTCAACATAAATAGGGGAAACTTAATATTATTGAGATGCATAAAACCATGTTTACCTCTCTCATAATAACTTTCAGTAGCATCATGAATAAAATTAACAATATAACAATCACATAAAACATTCTTATCATGAGCCACATGCATATAATCATTATACTCTCCACATAAACATAATCATTCTTATTAACTGTAGTGGGAGCAAAATCAACAAAATAGCTATCATTATTATTATTCTCATCACCATAATTATCAAATATAGGAGGCATATTGTAATCATAAGTAATTTTCTCCTCAATAGTAGGTGGACTGAAAATATCATATTCATCATTGTAATCATCATATATTGGAGGCATAGCATCATCAAAGTAAATTTTCTCCTCCGTGCATGGGGGACTAAAAATATCATTCTCATCAAAACTAGCTTCCCCAAGCTTAGAATTTTCCATAGCATTAGCAATAATGGTGTTCAAAGAATTCATACTAATAACATTGCTATTAGCATGCAAATAAAGTTCCATAGGTTTTTAAATTTTCTCTTCAAACACTTCATGTCCTAACTCACGATAAATACTATAAAGCTCTCTAATTTTTTTGTTGTTTTCCATTAAGCCTAACTAGTGAAAACAAGAAACAAAAAGACAAAATTGCAGAATCTAAAGGAAATAACTTCGAGCACTCACACTGAAGGATGTGAGTACCTTTTACCTTACCTCCCCGGCAACGGCGCCAGAAAATAGGCGTTTGCCGTGGGAGGTTCTTCTTCTTTAATCATCTGGTGTGAATACCTTTTACCTTACCTCCCGGCAACGGCGCCAAAAAAATAGCTTGATGTCTACGCACTTCTATTCTTGTAGACAGTTGTTGGGCCTCCAAGTGCAGAGGTTTGTAGAACAGTAGCAAGTTTTCCCTTAAGTGGATCACCCAAGGTTTATCGAACTTAGGGACGAAGTGGTCAAAGGTATTCCCTCTCAAGCAATCATGCAATCAAGATACAACAAGTCTATTGTGTCCCCAACACACCCAACACACTTGTCAGGTGTATAGGTGCACTAGTTCGGCGAAGATATAGTGAAATACAAGTGGTATAGATAATTATAAGTGGTAACGGTAATAGAAAATAGCTTGATGGCGTGGAAGAGACTAAAGGCAAACTGAAATAAAGATGGAAGCAAGGAAACATGTAACAGATCTAATTGAAAATGGTGTTTCGATGCTAAGAAACAAGGCCTAGGGATCATACTTTCGCTAGTGAACACTCTCATATAAATATATTATTTTCATGTGATACTACTCTTAACTACTCTCCGGTTGGACACTCTAATCGTTGGTAGGGCTATAACAGCACACCTCAAAGTAAGTCTTTCCCATCTAGAAAACCCCACACTATCACCTTGAGCACTAGATGGTTCCAACAAACATGACAATTTCATAAAGACATCCAACTCCATATATAACTCATAACAAGTATTTGTAATCTCTAGCCTATGTGCCACCATGGTGTGCACGCTGTCACTTTCACACACATGGGGAGACAAGAGATCTATTAAAGCACTTGAGTAGCAAGGTAGATCTATAGATTACGAGCTCATGATCACAATATGATCATGCATAGAGAGAGAGAGAGAGAGAGAGAGAGAGATGAACACATAGCTACCGGTAGAACCCTTAGCCTCGAGAGAGAACTACTCCCTCCTCATCATGGGAATCAGCAACGGTGATGGAGATGGTGGTGGAGATCGATGGAGATGGCTCCGGGGGCACTTCCCCGTCCCAGCAGGGTGCCGGAACAGAGACTTTCTGTCCCCCGAATCTCCCCTTCGGTGGCGGCGGCGCTGTGGAACTTTTCGTGGATGGAGGCTTGATTATTTAGGGTTTTCGCATCAGGAGTAATATAAAGGCGAAAGGGCAAGGTCGGTGGAGGCCAGAGGGGCCCACACCACCTGATGGCTCGGCCAAGGGGGACCCGCGCCACCCTATGGTGTGGCTGGCCCCTGGCCCCTCTCCGTCTCGTCTTCTGGCTCCGTGTTCCCCTCGGTGAAATATTGACTTTGGCTTTTGTCCCGTCCAATTCCGAGAATATTCATTTTCTGTCTTTCTGTAACCAAAAACAGTAGAAAACAGGCAACTAGCACTGTGGCATCTTGTTAATAGGTTAGTCTAAGAAATCATTTGAAAAGTACTCCAAAGTGTGGACAAAACATAAGAAAGTAGATAAAACCAAGCATGGAACATCAAAAATTATAGATACATTTGCAATGTATCAAATATCCATCGGATCCCCACAAAGAAAACATGTAAGATTACAAATAGATGATCTTGATCATGAACGAAGCTCACAAGATCTAAACATGATAGCACAATGGAGGAGAACCAACCATCTAGCTACTACATGGACCCATAGTCCAAGGATGAACTACTCACGCATCACACCGGAGGCAGGCATGGTGATGAAGAAGGCCTCCAGGGTGATCTCTCCCCTCCGGCAAGGTGCTGAGAAGAGCTTCAGATCCCCCGATCTAGGGATGGAGATGGCGGCGGCTACAGACTCTTTCGTGGATTTCTGATTGGGTCTTTGATCGGGTACTTAGGGTTTTCGTCCCGGGAGACTTTTATAGGCGAAGGGGCAAGGTCGGTGGAGTACCAGGGGGCCCACACCCCCTGGTGGCGCGCCCTAGGGCTGGCCGCGCCGCCACTAGGTGTGACCGCCCTAGTGCGCCATTTCGTCTCCCCTCCGGACTCTGTGTTCCGTCTGGTAAAATATTGACTTGGGTTTTTGTCCGGTCCAATTCCGAGAATATTTCCTTACTAGCTTTTCTGAAACCAAAAATAGCAGAAAACAGGCAACTAGCACTATGGCATCTTGTTAATAGGTTAGTTCTAGAAAATTTATAAAAATACCTCATAGTGTGAACAAAATAGAAGAAAGTAGATATAAAACAAGCATGGAACATCAAAAATTATAGATACTTTTACGACGTATCAAGCATCCCCAAGCTTCACTCCTGCTCATCCTCGAGTAGGTAAGTGATAAAAAGAATATTATTTTTACGTGAAATCCACCATCGTAATCTTGATCAAGGTATTTGTAAAACATTGATAACTGGGATCAAATTACTCTAACATGAACATGAAAGATAGAGTTCTAACAATAAGACATAGCAACTATGTTGCAACATGAATAAGGTACAAACAAAAGATTTGTGAATAACAATGCATTAAAAGACGTTTGTTTGTTTGTTTCACATATAGATAACATAATAAGAATGGTATTCCGCTTGTCCCTCATGGTATAGCAAAACATAAATACATAGGATACCTTCAAAGTTCATAAGGATGACTAGATACACAGTTATGAATCAATCAACAAGTTTTGGGACAATGTACATTAAACTAAGAATGATCACTACGCTCTCTCAATTGGTGCATAAAGATAGAAGATGGAGACTCAACATAAAAGTAAAAATAAAGGCACTTCATTAGAGGGAAGCAGGGATTTCAAGTTTCATAAAGAGCTTCCAAAAATTATGGTACTTATTAGCTTTCAGCTCTCATTGCCCCTATCATAAGCATCTTTAGGTGATTAAGGTTAAAGTGAACAAATATGAGGATATGCTTGACAAGTTATAAGTCGAAAATCTCATGCCCCTTTCCTATGAGTACTGAACCTCATGCTACTCAACTTTAGTCACGAGTAAGTTCTTGTCATTGTAAGTACATGTGTATCATGGAGAACCGCCAATGGGGTACCCCTTGCCCCATGATACAGGAGCTATCCCATATCAAAATGACAAGGCAACAGACAATGATCATCTGAACAATCTTTTTATTTGCTATTTGCATAGGTTTTTATTGAGGATGCTTCACAGAATGCTCACTATGGTTATGTTGCAAGTTTCCACCATGATTAGGCATGGCTTAGGCTAGCCGCCCAAGCGTTTCTCTAACACACATACAAACTCCATGAGCTTACAAGCTCCCCTTTTATTTCACACAGCCGGGATCCATAAACAAAAGAACATGATATCAACTAAATAATAAATGCAATGTTGAAAGCGTTCCCCATGGTACATGGTTCTGCTAATTCTCAACTTATAAAGTGCAAGCATATACACAACATATATGGACGCAATGGTTCAAGTTTATTAAGTGCAAGAAAGTAAAGTGTGCCATCAAGTTCGTGAGAGCTTTAATCACTAATTTTCACATAACAAGTTTAATTTGGAAGGTAGATAAAAACATGAATATACTTGGAATAGTGTAAAACACCATGCATAGGAATTTATAGTGGACTCTATGTAATAACTTGGTTTTCTTGGGGGTTGGATGCATGAGTGGAACTCATACTTGGTACATGTGGAGGCTAGCAAAAGACTGGCAGCGACCAACTAAGAGAGCACTAATGGCCATAATCATGCAAAGCGACAAAACATTATTAATTAAAGCATAAAGTGATATTAAAAGTCAAAAAACTAAATGATCATAGAGGCTATGGTGACTGGTATAATCTTAACATGGTGTAAGCATGCACCAAGTCAACCCAAATAAAGCATCAAAGGAGAATACCAAAATATTATACTTGTGTATGCTAAAACAACGCATGATTCTTTCAAGGCACATTAAGATATCTCAATTGTTTAGAACAAGTCATGCTAGAGCAATAATTATTAAGCATAAAGTCAAAGCAATATCAATAATGACATGATAAAGTCTAAGCCACAGCCAAAACAAGCTCCTTTTGTACCACATATAAGCATGAAACTTCCTATTCTTTTCCAACACAAATCAACTTATTTGAAACTATGTATGAATGTGGGGGTACAACAAATTTATTTAAGCAAACCAAACAAAAGAAAACTAAATATAAAAACGAAGACGCTCCAAGAAGAACACAATTGTGAATGAAACAATAAAAATGAAGTGTCTTGGAAGAAAACCTAAGATTTTTATGGATGAAGAAGGGGATGCCTTGGGCATCCCCAAGCTTTGACGCTTGTACTTCTTGAATATTTCTTGGGGTGACACGGGTGGCATCCCTAAGCTTGAGCTTTTGTCCATACCTCATCTTATCACATTATTCTTCCCCTACACTTGGAAATTTCCTTCATACAAAACTTCACACATTCCTCATTAGCAACATTAGTGTATTCAAAATAATAGGTCCTTTGGTTTAGTTTCATCACAAGTAAAACTTTCATTAAAACACAAGCTACTGTAGCAATTCCTTCTAAAATCTCAAGTGATCAAAGAGAACTCAAAGAGAAAGAGATTAAGAGGCAAATGCAAATAATGGCAGAAATCTGTCAAAACAAACCAGCAGGTAAAAACCAATTTTTGCGAAGATCTTTTATTGCTCAAATTGAAACATTCTGAACTAACGAAAGTTATATACAAACCTGGTTCATAAGCACAAAAACTTACAGCTCAATCCGACGTTCAGAGGTTTTTCACGATTTTTTAAAGTGAAGCACAAAAATCTATTTCGGGACAGCAACTTTCCCAAGTCTTACTTCTCTCTCATTAGAGATTATTCTGGGCACAAAAACCACACAAAAAGGATAAGGAGAGGTTATTACAGAGGTAATAACTTCCAATACTCAACAAAAGAAAAACTTACTGAATAGAAATTTGGGTTATCTCCCAATAGTGCTTTTCTTTAACGCCTTTGAGCTAGGCATAGGAAGCAAGATTCAAGTATTTTCGAATGAAGAAGCATTAAGACCACATTTTGTTTTAATAGGAGAACCAAATGTATACTCTTTCTCTTCTTAGGGAAGTATTCTATACCTTTCTTGAGTGGGAGTTGATATTTAATGGTGCCTTCCTTCATATCAATAATAGCACCAACTATGCTAAGAAAAGGTCTTCCCAAGGTAATAGGACAAGAAGCATTGCATTCAACATCCAAAACATAGAAATAAACGAGGACATAGGTATTGTTAACCATAATAAGAACATCATTAATAATCCTCATGAGTTTCTTTTTAGCATTATCATCAAGTTGGACATCTAAATAACAATCTTCCAATGGTGGCAAATCAAGCATTCATAAATCCTTCTAGCCATAATAGAGACACTAGTATCAAGATCACATAAAGCTTTGAGATCAAAATAATTCACTTTCATATTAATGATGGGTTCCCAACCATCTTCTAATTTCCTAGGAATAGAAGCTTTATGTTTCAACTTTTCTTCTTTAATTTTTATTAGAGCATCTGTAATGTGTTTTGTAAAGGCCATATTCATAGCACTAGCATTAGGACTTCTAGCAAGATTTTGTAGGAACTTAATTACTTCAAAAATATTGCAACCATCAAGATCAAAATCAAAATTACCATCCAAGGAAGTAGAACTGTTTCCCATATTTTGAAGAATGTTAGCATTTTTATTGGGGAAGGCTACATTGGTTTTAGGCATTGTTGCAAAAGGAATGGGGACTTCATGCGGTTTACTAGCATCAACATTGGTGGTAATAGATACTATTATTTCTAGAAATTTCATCTTCTCTTTCCCACTTAGCATGCAATTTAGCTAACAGTCTAACATTTTCATCAATTCTAACTTGTATGGCATTAGTAGAAGCAAAGGGTTTTCCATAGTTTCAGGTTTAGCAGCCATTTTATTAATCAAAGAGGATTGTGCTTCAGGCAAAGATGATATATTTTTTCAGCATTCGAAAGTATTTCCTCAACAATTTTATTGAAAGCAGCTTATTTATTAATAACATCCTTAAGCATGACTTGAAGTTTAGAGGGTGCACTTCTATTGTTGTTGTAGGAATTTCCATAAGCATTACCGTTATTGGGAGGATATAGCCTATAATTGTTACTACCAAAATTATTCCTATAGGCATTTTGCTAAAATTACTATTTCTAATGAAGTTCATATCAACTTGCTCTTCTTGAGCAACCAAAGAGGCTAAGGGAACATGATTTGGATCAATATGAGTTTCTCCATTAACAAGCATAGACATAATAACATCAATTTTATCACTCAAGGAGGATGTTTCTTCAACAGAATTTACCTTCTTACCTTGTGGAGCTCTCTCAGTGTGCCATTCAGAATAGTTAACCATCATATTATCAAGGAGCTTTGTTGCAGCACCCAAAGTTATGGTCATAAAGGTGCCTCCAACAGCAGAATCCAATAGATTTCTTGGAGAATAATTCAGTCATGCGTAAAAAGTTTGGATAATCATCCAAGCAGTCAGTCCATGAGTGGGACAATTCTTTACCAAAGATTTCATTCTTTCCCAAGCTTCAACAACATGTTCATTATAAAATTGTTAAAATGTCATTATTTCACGTCTCATAGATATAATCTTAGCAGGAGGATAGTATTTTCCATTGAAAGCATATTTGCATTTAGTCCAAGAATCAATACTATTTCTAGTTAGGGATAGCAACCATTCTTTAGCTTTTCCTCTCAAAGAGAAAGGAAACAATTTCAGCTTAATAATATCTCCATCTATATCCCTATGTTTTTGCATCTCACAAAGTTCAACAAAGTTATTAAGGTGATCAGCAGCATCATCAGTACTAGCACCAGAGAATTGTTCTTTCATAACAAGATTGAGCAAAGAAGGTTTCATTTCAAAGAAAACAGCTTTAGGAACAGGTGGAGCAATAGGTGTGCACATTAAATCATTGTTGTTGGAGCTAGTGAAGTCACACAACTTAGTGTTTTCAGGAGTATTCATTTTTTTAGATTAAAGCAAGCCAACAGAAATAGAAACTAAAATAGGAACTAATTTTTTTGTGTTTTTATGGAAAGAAACAAGCAAACAAAGCAAAATAAACTAAGCAAAACAAAAACAAAGTAAAGAGATTGGTTGTGAGGGACTCCCCTTGCGAGAATCTTCTTTCTCCCTAAAAGTGACTAACGAGGCGGAAGAGATTGAAGTTGTCCTTAACTCCCTGGCAACGGCGCTAGAAAAAGGCTTGATGGCTCAAGATATCTCGAGCTCGTTGGGAACCCCAAGAGGAAGATATGATGAGCACAGCAGCAAGTGTCCCTCAGTTATGAAACCAAGGTTATCGAACTAGTAGGAGCAAGGAAACAACCCCAAGGTGTTGCTAACAACTTGGAATCCTGCACAACAGAACCAAAGAACTTTGCCCCAACTTATAGTGAGGTTATCAATCTCACCGGTTTTGCTGAAAACAAAGGATTAAACATATTATGTGGAAGATAGTAATTGCTTGCAAAAAGTAAACAGTAAACGGTAAACAGTAGATGGTATATCAATGGTAAAAGTATGGACTGGGGTCCATAGTTCACTAGAGGTGATTGTCCTTAAGCTAAATAGCATGTTGGGTGAACAAATTACAGCGGGGCAATTGACAGATTTGAGAAAGCATATAATGCATATACTAGACATCTTGACTCCTATGAGATTTGATTGGGCATTACAACATTATACATACACCGTAATCCAAATGCATTATGACTAATAATCCACCTTCAGGTTATCATCTGAAACCCTTCTAGTATTAAGTTGCAAGCAACAGATAATTGCATTAAGCAAAGTGTGTAAAGTAAACAATATGATTGTCCCATGGATAATGGATTGTTGTTTTATCCCTAGTAGCAACAGCACATCTACAACCTTAGAGATTTGTGTCACTTCCACAGATTACTAGAGGCATGAACCCAGTATCGAGCATAAATACTCCCTCTTGGAGTTGCAAGCATCTACTTGGCCAAGATAGTTACTAACATTGGAGAGCATGCAAGATCATAAATAACATAGACTTGATAGAATCAATAATCAATATGAAATAGCATCTCAATATCCATCGGATCCCTGCAAACACAACATGTAAGATTACAAATAGATGATCTTGATCATGAACGGAGCTCACAAGATCTAAACATGATAGCACAAAGGAGGAGAACCAACCATCTAGCTACTACATGGACCCATAGTCCAAGGATGAACTACTCATGCATCACACCGGAGGAAGCCATGGTGATGAAGAAGGCCTCCAGGGTGATCTCTCCCCTCCGGTAGGGTGACAGGAAGAGCTTCGGATCCCCCCGATCTAGGGATGGAGATGGCGGTGGCTACAGACTCTTTCATGGATTTCTGATTGGGTCTTTGATCGGGTACTTAGGGTTTTCATCCCGGGAGGCATTTATAGCCGAAGGGGCAAGGTCGGTGGAGTACTAGGGGGCCCACACCCCCTGGTGGCGTGCCCTAGGGCTGGCTGCGCCGCCACTAGGTGTGGCCGCCCTGGTGCGCCACTTCGTCTCCCCTACGGACTCCGTGTTCCTTCTGGTAAAATATTGACTTGGGCTTTTGTCCGGTCCAATTCCAAGAATATTTCCTTACTAGCTTTTCTTAAACCAAAAATAGCAGAAAACAGACAACTGGCACTGTGGCATCTTGTTAATAGGTTAGTTCTAGAAAATGTATAAAAATACCTCGAAGTGTGAAGAAAACATAAGAAAGTAGATATAAAATAAGCATGGAACATCCAAAATTATAGATACGTTTACGACGTATCAATGCCTCATAAATTGATTTGCGCAAGCATTCCACACGTCAGGGTGATTTGTGTCCATGGCAAACTTTTGCTGAAATAAAACATGGAGCATCAGCATTTGCATGAACAGAGAAATGGGAAGGTAAAGGACAACTAAGTCACAGAACATATAGAAACTTTGCCTACGAAGTCTGATTGGACATCAACCCTCTTCTTGTACTCTTTCCAGTGGGGTAAGATAGGCATGCTAGTCCTTACTGTGAGTGCACACTCACTGGCAAACCTGGCAGCAACACCCGGCTCGTGGTCTAGTTCTTCCTAGAAGAACATTAAGTGAAAGCCCCACTCCTTTGGACAACTTGTCAAGCATCTTCCCTATGTTTTCCCCCTTACCACCAGAGCTTGACTAGTATGCGGAACTATATCTTCAGAATTCTGTTTTTCGGCGTCTTTAGAACAAGGTGCATCAAAGACATCTGGTAGGCATCATCATCTACAGGAATACAATGTGATGATTTAGTGTTCCACAGTAATACGATGGGATTAAATGGATTACTATAGAGCAAGTAGTCGGTTTAACGCATTACCACGTTGAGACCAGTCACTGCAGTCTTGGCACAGTACTTCATGACTAGGATCAGATTCCCCATATTTCATAGCTGACTCATCGTATTGGGTAGCTGACCCCTGACCCTCAAATTGGGTACCAGAGTCCTCGCCATTGGCAGCTGAACATAGATGTTGCATAGCTGACGCAGCGCCTTGGGTACCTAACCCATCGGTCTGGGATGGTGCATGGTTGCTTTGGCGAGGTGCCCGCAAACAACTGTGAGGTGGCTTCTAGATTTGGACATGTAGCAAGTCACCTTTGGGGGATACCTGTGGGTAGAAGAATGCGGACTTCGTCACCTGGGAAGGTGGCTTCTTGATTTGTGGAGGTGGCAGGTTGGCTTTGGGAGGTGCCAGAGGACGACAGGATGTGGGTTGGGGTTCCACACCTTGGGTACGTGGCTGCTCGCTTTGGGGAGGTGGCTGCTGGCTTTGTGGAGGTGGATGTTGGCTTTGGGGGTGCATGCTGGCTTTGGGGAGGTGGCTATTGGCTTTTGGGAGGGGCCGGACGACATACCAATGGGTCGAAGGGAGTGGGCAGGTCACCTTGGCCAGAGTGCTGCTCATGTTGGACAGCTGCTAGCTCACCTTGGGCAGCTGGTTGCTTGCCTTGGGTTGCTGCCTTCTTGGCTTGGGTAGGTGGTAGATTGACGGCAGCTGGTTTCTCGCCTTGGTGGGCATCAAGAACTGCAGCTTTAGCCACTTAGCCGGCATCAGGAACTGCAGCTTTGGCCAGCATCAGGAACTGCAGCTTTAGCCACTTGGCCGGCATCAGGAACTGCAACTTTGGCCACTTGGACGGCATCAGGAACTGAAGGTTTAGCTACTTGCTAGGCATCGGGAACTGCAGATTTGGCCACTAGGTTGGCATCAGGAATTGCATCATCGGTCACCAGTAGGGGAAAATGAAGTGCAGCTCTAGCCACCTCTAGGGCATTAGGAAGTGCGGCTTTGGCAGTTTGCCTGGCATCAAGAAGTTCGGCTTTGGTCGTTTGCCGGGCATCAGGTAGTTCGGCTTTGGCAATCTTCTGGGTTGCACTCCGAGTTTCTTGTGAATGGCTCGTAGGACTTTCCACCTTTGTTGTTTACCATGTGGAACCTAGAGGTGGAAGTCATGCTTTTAGCGGATTCCCCTTGGACCTCGTGTGTCTCTCATTTTCTGTGTCTAGAGATAGTATTGATGCCACAACACTCTTGCGAGATGATCCACCACCAGGATACAGCCTTCGCATGGGAGTTGTCTTCTTGAATTTTCTCTGCTTAAGCTACACATTTTACATGTAACAGTCAATTGGGGAAAATAAAGAGGAACAACACATATGGCAAAAAGAGTAAGCAAACAATTCCACACAAGATGATTTGGCAGCACCTTAATTATGGAGAAATCATGACAAGATGGTCAGCTAGTAGGTAACGGGACTACCTGTAGCCCAGTCTCCTCAGTGACTAGTGTTTCATCACCTGATATGTCACCTTCACTGATACCCCCCCCCTCTGGATCATACCGAGGTCCAGAGGGATCACTGTTGCTCTTTTTAGGGGATAATACAGTTGGGGATGCAATAGCACTAGCTATGAACCTAATACCAAGTCGTTTAATCCATGGACTCTTTCTCATGATGGTTTCCATCCGACTTTCTTCCATCGGTAGTATTTGTGGTTCTAACATGAATAAAGAATTCCAATTAATCTAGAAATATAAAATTGGTTGCGATACTAACCTATGTTATGCAGTATATAGTACTCATCATTTAACAGGTCGCCATGAGCAATTTAAACAAAAATATCGTAGGCTGCCAAACTAATGCAATACACGGGATAATGTAACCTGGTCTATAGTCTTCCTTTTTGCTACTTCTAGGGGTCTAGGGGTCTGTGGTGTGTGGGCTGTGGGGGGTGAATACACTTGGCGATGCAACAACATATGCTAAGAACCTAAGAGCATGTATAATGCAAGATGCTTAGAGAAGTGCTTAGTGAAATAAACTGGTTTTTGGGTAAGCAATGGTGCTTATTTATAACAAGATGATGTCTAAATTGGCACCTCTTGAATACAAATAAGCATTGTTTCTTACAAGAAAGTTTGGATTATTTTTCTAAGCAACACCCCAAGCACATTACACTATACATATGTGTTTCTAACATGTATAGGGAACTCCAAATATGGCTCAATATATAATATATGGGGTGGAACGGTCCGCTATGACGAATTCATACTCTGATCATAAGACATACGACAAAACAGCAAAACAAATGCAGCATGGATTGCAGGATAGTCCTACTATGGGTAGCCTAGCTGGTATTATACACTAGTATCGTACACATAATACTAGTGTGTACAAACTTCCCACTATGACCAACCTAAATGATGGTGTCTATTTTATAAGACCTATGACACTGCTCACTATGGAGATAATATTAAGACCAATCATAGTGGAGAGTAACATAGCCTAGTAACATGCTATGTTACTCCCCACTATGACCAGACTTAGTATTATACACTGCAATAATAAGTAGGGAAGGATGATTAAAAATAAGTAGTACAAGCATCTACCGTGCAATTAAATAGGAAATTAAGAAAAATATAACCTATTGTGCTCATTTTCCTATAGTAACCATCATGTAAAACAGTAAACAATGAACTACTTATACGATGAACATAAGACATATCACGAAACAGCCAAAGTAATGCAACAAATAGGATAATGCAACGTTTATCAAATGCAAACTGATCGTAAGCCTAATGTTTACAAGCTGGGCAATTCACCAATTGATTGCAATAATAAGGAGGTCAGGACAATTAAACATGAGCACTATATGCATCTATATATTGACACTAAATAGGCAAGTAGGCAGAATATAACATATGTTGTTGATTGTCCAATAGTAATCACAAGTGTAAAATATTGCACTGTGAACAATTTGTATTTATACTCTGATCATAAGACGTGTTATGAAAAGCATTTATCTGCAACAAACAAGATAATGTGGCCTCTATCTGCAACAAACAATATAACCAAACAACAGAAAAGCAAGGTAAGTGTTTCGTTGCTTCAAGATGTGGGGCCTTTTTCTTTCTACTATTTTTGGCAGAACGCTTAAATAGTGGCATTGAGGCTTGTCAGCAGACCTTGGTAGCAGACTATGTGGAGGAGGTGCACGGCGAGTAGGCAGACCTTGTCGACGGCAATGTGGCAGACCGTGTCGACTAGGTGGACGGTGAGGTGCACGGCGAGTAGGCATACCTTGTAGTCGAGCTGCATGTCGAGTGAGCAAACCTTGACCGCAAGTGGGCAGATCTTGACGGCGACATGCACGAATAGTGGGAAGAACTTGACAGCGAGGTGGCAGGCCTTGTCGACAAGGTACACGGCGAGGTGGCGTACCTTGTCAGCGAGGTGCACATCGAGTGAGCAGACCTTGACCTGGGTGGGCAGACCTTGGTATCCAGGGAGCAGACCTTGATGGAGAGGTGCACGGTGAGTGGGGAGATCTTTACGGAGAGGTGCACATAGAGGTGGCAGATCTTGTGGGTGAGGTTGACGGCGAGGTTGCAGACCTGCGAGCTTGACAGTTGGCACGGCATGGTGGGAAACCGTGAAGGTGACGATGGGCTAGGGTTTGGGATACGACAATGGCTAGCTGTTGTCTACTGGAATGAAGGACGGCGGTGTGGTGAGGAGTGGCATAGGGGGGCGAGGGGTGGAGGGAAGGACGACGGCGAGTGGAGGAAGGACAGAAGGTGGTGAGGGTGAGGGCGAGGGAGGTGGCAGAGGACAGCGAGGTGAGGAAAAATGGATCTCGTCCACTTTCAGCGGGGGAGGGGATAAGGAGGGTTTATTTTAGATTACCTAAATGCCCTCTCCGCGAATGATGCGTGGCACTGTGTTGAAGGGTTGATCGGTCTATCCCAGGGACGAAATTTTGAGGCGCGAAATTTGAGCGAGGTGTGTCGATCAAATTTTTTGATGGCGTATCCTGGCCGTCTATTGCATGATGAGTGGCTAAAATAAACTAATCATATAGGATACTTGTTAAAAAGGGTACCTTTCGAAGAAATTAGCAATTACTAACCCAAAAAATCAGGAAAAATCTGTTATGCTGATTTTTGCCAAAATATTGGTATAGGTGAGATCCAAAGTGTGGTATGAAAAAACTCTTTACGTGTGAACCAGATGGGAAAAACATGTGGAAATATTGCATATATGGCATTACCATATTTATTAAAGTGTGGTGGGATGTTGATATAAGCATAACCCACCCCTGGGTGAGCCTGTTCTCAAAGGCAACTTCCCTGACATGGTGTAGTTGCATATTCATATGTGTTTCTTTTTTAAGAGTACGTGTTTTGACAATAGTGTGTGTGTGGTTCATGTATATATATCAATGTGGTTTTGGAAAAGAACACATATATGCAATGTGCAATGACTCTAGGGGTATCCAAGTGGCAAACCATCATGGTGTAGAAGCAAAACACACATCGGAAAGCAACTTCCACACATTGGAATGCACAGTGTGATAGAGAAGTTGCATCACAGATCCACTAGAGTGTGTGTGGTCATGTAGATATCAATTTGGTTTTGGAAAAGAACACATATATGCAATGTGCAATGACTCTATGGGTACCCAAGTGGAAAACCATGGTGTAAAAGCAAAACACATACACATAGGAAAGCAACTTCCACACATTGCAATGCACGGTGTGACAGAAAAGTTGCATCACAGATCCACTGGAGTGTGTGTGTGGTCATGTATATATATCAATGTGGTTTTGGAAAAGAACACATATATGCAATGTGCAAAATGACTTTAGGGGGACCCAAGTGGCAAACCATGGTGTAGAAGCAAAACACACATAGGAAAGCAACTTCCACACATTGCAATCCACTAGTGTGACAGATAAGTTGCATCACAGAATCCACTGGAGTGTGTGGCCATGTAGATATATATCAATGTGGTTTTAGAAAAGAACACATATATGCAATGTGCAATGACTCTAGGGGGATCCAAGTGGCAAACCATGGTGTAGAAGCAAAACACACATTGGAAAAGCAACTTCCACACATTGCAATATTAATGCAGCAGTGTGACAGAGAGAAGAATCCACTAGTGGAGTGTGTGTGGTCATGTAGATATCAATGTGGTCTTGGAAAAGAACACATGCAATGTGGTCATGTGGATCATAAATGACTCTTTAGTGGAGATATCAATGTGGTTTAGGAAAAGAACACATGCAATCACTCTAGGGGATCCACATATATGTGTGTCAAACCACCAAGCAGCTTCCACATTATTGCACGTTGCACCAGTGTGATAGAAGTTGCATCACAGAATCCACTAGGGTGTGTGTGGTCATCTATATATATAAATGTGATCCATGTGGCAAACCATGGTGTAGAAGACCAAAAACACATAGGAGATAAAGCAACTTACACATTGCATGCACCAGTGTGACAGAATATGTGTGGAAAACCATCATGGTCATAGAGACCAAAAGAACACATGCAACTTTCACATTGGTTTAGGAAAATAACACATAGGAGATAAACCAACTTCCACATTGGTTTAGGAAAATAACACATAGTAGATAAACCAACTTCCAGATTGGTTTAGGAAAAGAACACATGCAATCACTTTAGGGGATGATCCATATATATGTGTCAATCGATCATGGTCATAGAGACCAAAAACACACTAGTGTGATAGAAGTTGAATCACAGAATCCACTGGAGTGTGTGTGGTCAAATATCAATGTGGTTTTGGAAAAGAACACATATGCAATGTGCAATGACTCTAGTGGGATCCAAGTGGAAAACAATGGTGTAGAAGAAGCAAAACACATATAGGAAATCAACTTCTAGACATTGCAATGCACCAGTGTGATAGAGAAGTTGCATCATAGAATATAATCCACTAGAGTGTGTGTGGTCATGTATAGATATCAATGTGGTCATGTGGATCATGATCAATGACTCTAGTGGAGAGATATCAATGTGTGGTTTAGGAAAAGAACACATGAAATCACTCTAGGGGATCCATATATATATGTGTGTCAAACCATCATGGTCATAGAGACCAAAAACACACTAGTGTAACAGAATTTGACTCACAGAATCCACTAGAGTGTGTGTGGTCAGATATCAATGTGGTTTTGGAAAAGAACACATATGCAATGTAAAATGACTCTAGGGGGATCCAAGTGGCAAACCATGGTGTATAAGAAGCACAACACACGTAGGAAATCAACTTCCACACATTGCAATGCACCAGTGTAACAGAGAAGTTACATCACAGAATATAATCCACTAGAGTGTGTGTGGTCATGTATAGATATCAGTGTGGTCATGTGGATCATCAATGACTATAGTGGAGATATCAATGTGTGGTTTAGGAAAATAACACATGAAATCACTCTAGGGGATCCATATATATGTGCCAAACCACCACATCATGGTCATAGGAGACCAAAAAACCACATAGGAAATCAGCTTCCAACATTATTGCATGCATGTTGCACCAGTATGACAGAAGTTGCATCACACAGAATCCACTGGGGGTGTGTGTGGTCATGTATATATCAATGTGATCCAAGTGGAAAACCATGGTGTAGAAGACCAAAAACACATAGGAAAGCAACTTCCACATTGCATGCACCAGTGTGACAAAAGTTGCATCAGAGAATCACTGGATCAATAGGGTGTATGTGTGGTTTATATATTAATGTGGTTTTGGAAAAGAACACATGCAATCACTCTAGGGGATCCATATATATATGTGTCAAACCATCATGGTCATAGAGAGACCAAAAACACACCAGTGTGACAGAAGTTTGCATCTATCACATAATTCAGTAGAGTGTGTGTGGTCATGTAGATATCAATGTGGTTTTGGAAAAGAACATACATGCAATGTGCAATGACTAGGGGGATCCAAGTGGCAAACCATCATGGTCATAAAGACCAAAAATGCGTGGTCATGTGTAGATATATATATATATATCAATGTGGTTTTGGAAAGAACAATGCAATGTGGTCATGTGGATCAATGACTAGTGGATATCAATGTGTGCAAATGACTATAGGGGATCCATGTGTCAAACCATGGTGTACAAAGACCAAAAAAAACGTTGGAAATATTTTTGGTCCGCATGCATGCATGAATGGAGTATTTAGAGTAACAATGATTTACTAAAAAAATTAGAAGAAATTGAATCCAGTGTGGGTTTTGCATTTTCCATTGACATGCCTAAAAATGATTAACTGCAAAAGAAATCGAGTTGTGTATAGGTGTGTTTTGTATTCCCACTCGTGTGTTTTGCATTGACACGTGTGATGTACACGTTTCCCACCCCGCGTGCGCTCCCACCGCCCAACTGCCCCATCGTCTCCCAGTCATTTAAAAGACATCAGCCACACGGTCTCCCCATCGTCTCCCAGTCATTTCTCCACACTCCATCCCACTCTTCCCTGCACTCCAAATAACAGAAGGAAACCCTAGCAACAAGTACGAGATCGTTTAATCGTGAAGATGAAGAGATCAAGACCAGTGGTCACCGAGGATGCCAAGGTCATCATCGATAAGGAGGCAGCCAATGCCATTGTCCAGAAGGAAGTAGATAATAAGGTCGAAGAGGAAGCGGTTGCAGATAACAAGGTGGACTATGATTACTTTGACGATAGCAAGGATGAAGAACCTACAGATCCATTCATGTTAGAGCAAGAATCCATCGACGGGGAACCAGAGGTAATTAGATCTGAACTATGAATGGGGTTTTCAGATTTTACTATTCATATTTTAATTTATAGGGTTTACTGATCTTGTAGAGTTTTATTAATTAATTTTTTCTCCACCTAGTAGTTCTATGCTCATCTTTTGTTGGTCAGTTTGATCTGCCCCTAGTCATTCTAGACGCACATTTTCTAGTTTGGTTTGATCTGCCCCTAGTAGTTCTAGGCGCCTAGTAGTTCAATATATGCTCATCTTTTGTTGGTCATTTTGATCGATATTTTCTAGTAATATAATTTCATGTGGAGTTCAGATCTCTTATCTAGGTTGTGTTCATGATGTCCAATGTATATTTTGATTTGTATGATAAAAGTCACATATATATAGTAATCATACGAGCTCCTGATTACATTAATAGAAATTTAATGTCCATCGATCTCTGTTATATTTAGGGAAACAAATCATATGTACAGATGCACTAAAATGCAGATAAATGTCCATCTCTGTTATATTTAGGGAAACAAATTGTTAAATTCCTAATTAACTGAGTATATTTAGGAGAAAGCAAATTCCTATTTGTACCATGTTCTAGTCATAACTTCTTTTTGTTTTTCCAATTTCTTGATAAGATGAGTGGAAATAATTACTCCATCTGTCCTAAAAAAAGGATGTCTCAGATTTCTTATTAAAATTTGGATGTATCTATATATATACTGAAACTTGTATAGATATTTATTCAAATTATTTGAAAGAAAATAGTATAATTTTAACTTAAGTGGAGTATATATATTAAATACTGGATCATGCATGTTTTATCCAATCTCTGTTGTAGTAAGTTGTGTATTTATATGAACAGATGCATTAAAATAATGTTGATAAATTTAATTTCTTTGTGTAGTCCATCTCTATGATTTGTTTAGGGAAACAAATTGTTAAATTCATAATACACTTAGTATATATTTAGGAGAAAACAAATTCCTATTTATACCATGTTCAAACTGAATAAAACTAGCTAGTCATAACTTATTTTTGTTTTACCAATTTACTGATAAGATAAATGGAAAGAATTACTCCATCTGTCCTAAAAAAGGATGTCTCAATTTTTTTTAAATTTGGGTGTATCTTTATATACTGAAACTTGTATAGATTCTTTCAAATTATTTGGAAGAACAGTATAATTTTATATAGCACTTGTTCTATCATATATGTATGCAAAACAGATATATGTTTGATAGACTAGTTTGTTCAAAAGCTGGTTCTACTTGTGCGCACATGCTAAAATTAATCTCTCAACATAGCCCTTTCCTAGTTTGATGTCATGAACTTGGGAGAGTAATTTTTTTCATTCACTGACTTCTTCTCTCTACTTGCTAATTTGCAGGAACCAGATAGTGATGTCGGTGAAAGTATGTGGTCCAAGCACGCAAAAAGCCACCACATCCTGAAGCAGATGAGGAATGGGAGATTCCCCTTCCGCCGAGGTGCAAACAAGTACAGGTGCCGCTTCTGCACAAGAAGGATTGCGAAAGACTTGAACAACATCGTGCATTGTCCGTGGAGGACAGCGGCATTGACCTGAGCAGCATGCCAGGGGCATTGTCCGTGGAGGACAGCCGCATGCAAATCATACGAAGGCCAAGCACGCTGCCTTCATGGTTTACCTGAGCAAGTATGCCAACCTCGGTCACATTGCTTTGTGGCCCTAACTACTAGCTCTAGTTGCCTCAGCTGCCTCCTGCTTCCACCTCGTGTTGCCTCTGTTGCCGCCTCCTGTTGCCGCTGCTGCCTCCTGTTGCCTGTTGCTGCCTCCTATTTATGTAATGGGTGTACTGTTATAGTATATCATTTGGGTTGTGTAATTAAGTACTACTAGTAGTATGCGGTGGTTGTGATCGAACCTATTTAACTAGTACCTTTATATATTGTCAGTACCTTTTAAGTTGTTTGTTATGATTGTTCTTGGTTGCACATATTTCCGACATTTCAAAATATTTTTTAGTGTGAATCTTTGAGAAACACACACGTGATTGTTCCTGGTTTTGCAACAATATAGAAAATCCATGGTTATTGTTCCTGGTTGCACCATGTTTGAAATCAACAAAACATAAATACACATTACTTTTGCGACCATGATTTTTCCCAGTTTCAACAAGTTTTGTACAACAATTTAAATACATCTCATGAATACTGAAAACAACTGACTAGCTAGCTAGCTAGCTAACTAAACATCCAACAAACTCATTTCTTTTACTGATTTCTAAAATCTCAAAACCAAGAGGAAGCAGAATACATCCATAATTCAATACTTATTTCCACAATTTCCAACAACAAAAAGAAGAACACACCCTAAAGTCACTGCCACACTAAGCATCATCATGAACTAAACATGCTTGCATTCCATTTCTTTTCTCATTTTGTTCAACCCCAGTTTAGATATCTGCAGATCCGTGTCTCTATCTGCCAGCCTCAGCTTAATCATCATCTTATCATCTGCCTTATTACATAGTTGGGCAAGCATCCTCTGCATCTATGCTGGCCATGGGTTATCCATCCAGTATAAGTAACAGCAAACCTCATCTGGATAACCTAAAATATTTCTACCAATGTCTGCACCATAGGAGGCAACTTTCCTAGCACGAACATGGTTGCACTGGCATCTCCAACTAGGATCTAGCTCCTTCCTACCAATCTCTTGATGTAGGATGGAAATTGGCAGCTCCCCATCAATTCCAACCCACACTACTAGGAAACACCTTATAGATAGACAAGATATTCAATGGCGCATATGTAAAATTATGCGCCACAGATATATATCAGTGGCGCACTAGAAAAAATGCGCCACCGAAGTGCACGAAACCAATATGCGCCACATAAGTCCATATTTCAGTGGCGCATATTTTCGTGTGCGCCACTGAAGTGCCAAACTTCTGTGGCGCATATAGACATATGCGCCACAGAAGGTTGATGAGACCAAGCAGCAAAAAAGGCGGGAGAAACTTTTGTGGCACATGTGTCCATATGCGCTGTAGCATCCCAATTGTCTAACAATTGAAATGCTATTTGTCCTAGTAAGATATTGGCTACTTCATATATATTATTATTGCATCATAATTATATCATGCTCATGTCATCATGCCACCTTGCATTTGAGCATCATATAAAACCCTTTTGTTTTTGGTTCTTCTCTCACATGCATTATTAATTGTATTTGCCTCTTGATATTGTATTTGGCTATTGATATGTTGTCTAAATGCCCAAGTTGAGTTGGGGGCATATCTTTTATTTCAATTCCATCACCTTTCTTTTCCACCACTTTATAATTCCACCATCCTACTAGTTCATGAGCTTGTTGTATTTATTTTGGTTTTATCTAGCTCATGGGCAATAGGGTGGATCTAGTCCATTAAATTCCTTTGCTTGGCTTTATTCCACTTCTTGGAAATGCATAAGATTAATGCCATCATATTATTATTGTTTTCACAAAATATATCATGGTATTATTATTTTGCATGGGCCATACAAGCTTTACACCACCTTTTTACTCCATTGGATTTTCTTTGGATTTAATGGATCCTATCTTGGGAAAACCATCCCCTACCATTCCACCATCTCCTTAGTCTCACTCACATCTCCTTCTTTTATTTTATTTTCTCCATGCATGACCCATATGTGACCCTTTCCACCTATTTCTTTTCTTCCTCTTTCTTTCTTGTTTCTCCTCCACATTATCTCAAGCAAGATCAAGCTTCATTTTTCTTCTTGGTTTGGCCTCATAAACCAAATTAAAATCTAATACCTAATAAAACCTAACCTAGCTTTTCCATCTCTCTCTCCAACTTTCTCCTAAACCCTAAGCCTCTCTCTCTCTCTCACTAGCAAGGCCCACCTGGCCACCCTCTCCCTGGCCCACACCCAGCCACCCTAACCCTAGCAAACCCTAGCCCGAGCTACCCATCTAGTCGAGCTACCTCTTCCCTCTTTCTTTCTCTACCGCCAGGCTAGCCCCACCCTGCAGCCACACGCCGCCCTGGTCCACCTGCAGCCCCTCCCCGCCGTGCCTATCAGCCCCAGGTCGAGCCCCAGCTCGAGCCAGCACGTGAGGGAGAAGAAAAAGGTGGCACCGAGGCCACCTTTATCTACCCTGCCACGGCTCCCTCTCCTCTCTCTCCCTCTCACTTTTCCCTCCTCCCCACGACTCTCCTGGCTCGCCAGATCTGCCCCGAGCTGCCCCTCCTCCTCTCCTCCTTCCTCCCCGACAACAGCTTCTGCCGCCGGTCGCCGCCAGCATCACCTCGTCCCCGTCGTTCCAGCCGAGCAGCTCGTCCTGGAGGTGGCCTGGAAGCTCGAGGAGGTTCCTCTACGACACCCTGTACACGCTGACACGAAGGAGAAGCTCCCAGGGCCGCCAGATCCTCGCCGACCTGATGAAACCCTAGCCGCCGGAGCTCCAGCGATCTCGCCGCTCCGCCGCTCCTCGCCACGATCCACGCCCGCCGTCGAGCCCGCGGTGAGCCCCTCTTTTCCCCTGACACGGTCCGCCTCGCCGTACCGCCCTAGCCCCGCCGATTGTTTCGTCGAACGCCCGCCGCACGCCAGAGCTCGCCGTCGTCTGCAGCCTCCCCGCGCCGCGCAGCACCCTAACTAGGCCGCGCCTACCTCCCTGTCAGCTACCCGAGCTAGTCGCACTGGTTAGCCCCTCCGCGCGCACTCCCGCGACCCGGGATCGAATCCACGCACGCGCCGCGCGCCGAATTTCCTCGCCAGACGGTGGAGACGAAGAACAGTACGGGCCCGTGGTAAAATTACATTAAGCCCCCCACCTTTTTGACTCATGTAACCCGCGCTCCTAGAGGTCTCACCTGCCAGCCACCCTGGCCATCTTGCAGAAAGCCACTCAGCTTTTCTCAGGCGTAACCCGCGCTCTAGCCCCCAGCCCCACCTGTCAGCCCTAGCCACCTTCACCGCTGTCACGTGGGCCTGCGTCAGTTGGCCCCACCCCGCTGTCTCAGTGGCTAGCCCGAGACACGGTGACAAAAGGTTTTCCGCGCGCGTGGCCCAGTCAGCGCAAGGCCCACCCGTCAGTGGCTGTGGCTAGAATTGCCTGGGTAACAAAAGTATTTCCCTGAGTCTGTTTTTAATTAAATCTTTTTCAAATTGATTTAAATTCAAATTCACTTCAGATTCAAATAATTTTTAAATTGCAAATCCAAATAATACATATAATATATGTTTTGGAATCAGAAAAATGTGAGGAATTCAAATATGCCCTTCAAAATATATTTTGAACACTTTAAATTTCGAGTTGATTAAAATTACAATAAAATGCCCTTTTCCTTAATTAATTAATAACTTTGGTTTTATAATTCCAAATTTGACAAATAATATGTCTAAATCGATAGAGCCCGTTCTATCTATGCCGTCCTTGTTCTGAATTGAAGCATGCATCATGTTGTTATTAAAAATCTGAACTGTTTATGACAATAAAACTTGGTTAATTAAATAATAAAATGCTTTATTTCTTGCACCCACACCTCACCTTTGCCATGCTACTTTAATGCCATGCAAATTGTGCATCATTCATCATGGCATGCTTGTTTGCTTGTCGCATCTTAATTCATATGCTTGTGCACTTTATTTATGTTGGCCCTTGTTTGTTTGGTTCTTCTTCGAATAGACGCCCAGCAGGAGAATTACCAGGAATCACAGGAGTACTACCCAGATCCATCTCTCGCTTCAACTGAGCTGCCAGGCAAGCACTACCACATGCTTGCATACATACAGTACCTATTGCCTCTATCTTATTCTTGCATCATTGAGTCGCGATTGCATTAAATTGAATCCCAAGTACAGCATAGCCTTTACTTTTAAACCCCACCGAAGCTTGTTCCTCCATCCCATGAGCCATTACTACAGGAGTTGTTTGGGCCATGCGAGTCGTAGAAAAGCATGTGTAGGGTATGTGAGTGTCTGATGAATAACGAGGTACCTAAACAACATAACCTGAGTAGTAATGGGATAACTAATGAAAGAGGCACCGGTGAGCAATATCTGCTATTTGGTTTTTCATGCTCACTTGTGTCCCGTAGGACCCCGAGTACTTGATTCCTGTTCCTTGACTATTCGCACTATCCACATCTGGGAGGCCTTATGGACCCCCCTGAGCCAGAGCTTGATTCATTCTTATTTCTTGGGGCCACAAGTAGTTTGGGGCTTTATTACTATCCTGTACTTATGACATGTTACTGTTTTATTTAAGATTGTGCAAGGAGCACCTGTACTGTTTAAGAATTGCGGAGTGTTTTCGCGGTATCGACAAGCCCAGTCACATTTTCGGGTTCCCAGTTGTTTACAGCCATTGGCGCAAACCTTGGGTCCGTCTCGGAGCCGGCCAACATCGTTGCGGGTAGCTTAATGGGGTGGCCCCCTGAAATATTTCTGAATCCTGTGATTGCTTTGTCGTGAATGCCTCGTTGGGTTTTGATTTGGTTTTTCCGAGGTTGATCGAGTGTGTGTTGCTATTCGTGCACCCCTGCAGGGTAAATCTTTCTGAAAGCCGTGTCCGTGGTTATGGACGACTTGGAGCACCGTTTCTCGATCATAGACAAGTATAACTAAAGTACCGCTTTTAATTTGACTAAGTACTTGACTAGTAAATAGTGCAATCCTCGCGGAATTGTTAATAAAACTGCCAACGGATGATGGGGGTTGTTCGTCTGCTTCCTCGTTGGTAAGCGAGGAGGAGGATGGATCAGTTAATTATACTGTTATAACTGTTGTTCTTAAGTCACGGACTTCCGTCTATCATTGGTTAGGCGGAAGGTTAGCGAGTATCTGTAGAATTGTTAGGTATTATCTTTTGCTACAATTGCGTTACCCCCAGGTTGTGTCCCCTTTAGCGGCATAAAGACTTGCTGAGTACCCCTAGGGTCTCACACGATAAATTGTTTGATTCAGATGAACAGGTGTACCCGCAAGATGGATACTGGGTGGAAGAGACAGATGATGTTGGCAACGATCTTTCGGTGTAGAGATTCTGGGAACGGGGATCCGTGTGATCTGTGGGCGGGATGTGTTTATTTATGGGGCATCTTATGCCAATTTGCTTCTTATCCGTACTCGGATCTTGTTTCCGCTTCCGCCTGATACTCTGATGTGTGATGTATGAGGAGCTATCCTAAATTATTATATCTATCTAGGACATTTGGATCTTGCCGTATGGCGTTGCTATATTTCTATTTCTTTTAGATGGAATGGCTCTGAGGACTGTTGTATGTGGCTATCATATATACTCATTTGTGTATGTAGTTGATCCCTTCGCCTGCCGATTACGCCGCTCGTTCTTGTCCGTTGTCTGAAAGTGGTTAGGACGGCCGAAAGGTCTACCGTGAGTGGCCCTGGGCCCCACCGTACTATTTTAACCACTTTCGTTCATCTAGGCATTAACTAAGAGCGTAATTCACCGAGGTAGTTACATGCGCCACAGAAAGTGATGTTTCTGTGGCGCATATAGGTGTATGCGCCACAGAACAAGCATATAGGGGGGGAAACAGATCCCCCCCCCCCCCCCCCGTGGATCGCCTTTTCAGTTTTGTAAAACAATTCCTTTGAGTTGTAGTTAGATTTTAGGGTATAGATCTAGACAAAATTGAAAAACATAAATTTCGATGTATTTTGCAAAAATAGGTCATGGCACGGTAAAACGGCTCTAACTTTTGCATACGATGTCAGAAAAAAATCTTTAACCTAACAAAATGTTCGTCTCGAAATTTTCTACTCGATTTCAACTGCTGGAAGCCGTTGAAGATTTTGTAGATTCCCCAAATTCCAAAAGAGTAAAAATTTATGGCAGACTAAAGATTTTTTTTCTGCAAGAAAATAAAAAAGGGGGAGAAACTTCTGTGACGCATTTCCCCCATATGCGCCACAGAAGTCTTGGGCGGGATTCGAAATTTCAATGCCGTCGGCGCCCTTCTCCCTCCCTTTTTCATTTTTACCCCCTCCCCACTTCTTCTCCTCTCCCCACTTCTCCTCCCCTCCACACTTCTCCCCTCCCCACTCCTCCTACTCATCCTCCTCCTCCTCCACCACCAACTCCGGTGACCAACTCCAGCATCCACCACCTCCTCCTCCACCACCACCACCAACTCCGGCGACCTCCGGTGACCTCCTCCTCCACCACCAACTCCGGCGACCTCCTCCTCCTCCACCACCACTTCGGCGACCTCCTTCTCCTACTCTTCCACCACCAACTCCGGCGACCTCCTCCTCCTCCACTACCACCAACTTCGGCAACCTCCTCCTCCTCCTCCACCACCAACTCTGGCAACCTCCTCCTCCTCCACCACCACCTCCTCCTCCTCCACCACCAACTCTGGCAACCTCCTCCTAGCCCTCCTCCAACCACCACCACCACCAGCCACCACCACCACCAACTCCGGCCAGATCTAGATCTGGCCCGGGTTTTTTTTTGAAATTTGAAAAAAACTTCTGTGGCGCATATTGGCCATATGCGCCACAGAAGTTTGAGATCTGGCCCGCCTTTTTTTTTGAATTTTGGAAAAAAACTTCGGTGGCGCATATTGGCCATATGCGCCACTGAAGTTTGAGACTTCTATGGCGCATTTTGAAATGCGCCACTAAAGTTAGTTATCAGTGGATGGGTATCAGTGGCGACTAGGAAATGCACCACAGATGTTGAAAAAAGGTGCGCCACAGAAGAGCTGTTTCCTAGTAGTGCCAACTCTACAGAACAAGTCATTGAAACTCTTAAATTCCCCTAACTGCTAGAACCCTATCTAGAAAAGATTCAGGGATGGAGCAAGACCTAATTTACCTGGTCCACAACATCGCCCTCTCTTGCCGGCTTGCGCATCCCCATGGCATCCGAGATGTGGCAGCGATGGCGGTGATAGCGGCGGAGATGTGACGGCAGTGACGGTGGTTGTGTGGTGCGGTGCGGCACGATGTGGTACGGTCTGGTGTAGTGTGGTTGGGGAAACGACTCGTTATGGGGCCACTCGTCTGCTCCAGCATGGGCCCCACCTGTCGTTGGGTATTACGGGTCCCTTCCACACTCGCCCAAATCCACTCACCTCCTAGCGCTAGGAAAACCCTCTCCAGGGACGGCCGAATCCTCTCCCCGACCCTCCCGATGACGGACAAATCCCCTCCCTGACCCTCCCGGCGACAGACAAATCCCCTTCCCTCTCGTACCCTCCCCGGTGACGACCAAATCCCCTCCCCTCCCCTATGATTCCCAAATTGCCTCCCCTCCCCTTCTCGGCCACGACCAACCACCCTCCCCTCCCCGGCGACAACGGCTGCAACATAAGAACTCCTCGACCTACTTCCCTTCACCGCGCCAATGCTCCATCTAGGTCACCGATGATGGATCTTGGCCTCAATGTCACCACCTCGTTCTAGGGCAGAGCGGCGGCATTGTTGTCTATGTCACTGGATGATCTTGAAGTAGTCGCCAAATTAATGCCCCAAATTGTTGTTTTCATAGCTATATGTTAGTGCTGATGGATAATCTTAGGATAATAACTGTTTACAACTGGCTAATGACTAATATGTGGCACTTGGCTTGTTGATGGGATGATCTCCATCTACTCAGTGTCTTTGTACAACCACTATGGCTCTACATCTCCTTGGTCGATACAGATTCATGTCATTGACTTGTGTGTGCTATCTTACTATGGAGCCCACATTATATATTGATGTAGGTAATTGTATTATCTTCACATGCATTTGGCCAATGATTAAAGGATGGCCCTATATGTGTCCATGGGATAATGTGCATATAACACGTGTTCTGTACAAACACATTTGTTGTGCATGCTTCTTGCTATATGCTTGATTATCTCATTGATTTATGTGTGCTTTGTTAGTATGAGGCCCACCAAACTGATGTTTTTTATAGCTATATGTTAGTGCTGATGGATAATCTTATGATATTAACTGTTTACAACTGGCCAATGACTAATATGTGGCACTTAGCAGGTTGATGGGATGATCTCCATCTACTTAATGTCTTTGTACAACTACTATGGCTCTACATCTCCTTGGTAGATACAGATTCATCTCATTGACTTATGTGTGCTATCTTACTATGGAGCCCACATATATATTGATGTAGGTCACTGTATTCTCTTCACATGCATTTGGCCAATGATTAAAGGGTGGCACTATCTATGTCTATGGGATAATGTGCATATATCACGTGTTCTGCACAAACACATTTGTTGTGCATGCTTCTTGCTATATGTTCGATTATCTCATTGATTTATGTGTGCTTTGTTAGTATGAGGCCGAAATTGATGTTTTCATAGCTATGTTAGTGTTAAGGGATAATCTTATGATTTTCACTATTTACAACTGGTCAATGATGAAAATTTGGCACTTTGACTGTTGATGGGATGATAGGCATCTACTTACTATCTTTGCATCGCCACTATGGTTGTACATGCTCCTTGGTATATACAGATTCATCTCATTGCACGATGCTTATAGTTGGGACCAAACCATATGCTTTTAAATTTGATTTTTGTAGTTCACTAATTTTTATTTGATTCTTTTAGTTAGCAAGTCTCCAAATGGTTGCACTGTCAAGGGAAGAATTAGAAAGAGGCGCTTGTAGAAACTGTGAATACTGCAAAATGGAAGGGCTGATGCAGAAGGAGCCTACTGTATAGCATAGCATCAAAATGCAGGTTTTCAAATTGTTCCTATTGACTCTAAGATAGTAGTTAAACCTACTGTAAAGGAGCAAAATAAATCATTAATTCTAATTACTGCAATGTCCATTTAGGTTTCTAAAACCAACACTGGCTGTAACTACCTCGGTGAATTACACTCTTAGTTACATGCCTAGATGAACGAAAGTGGTTAAAATAGTACGGTGGGGCCCGGGGCCACTCACGGTAGACCTTTCGGCCGTTCTAACCACTTTCAGAGCATCGGGACAAGAACGAGCGGCGTAATCGGTAGGCGAAGGGATCAACTACATACACAAATGAGTATGTATGCAAGCCACATACAACAGTCCTCAGAGCCATTCCATCTATAAGAAATAGAAATATTGCAACGCCATACGGCAAGATTCAAATATCCTAGATAGAGATAATATTTTTAGGATAGCTCCTCATACATCAAACATCAGAGTATCAGGCGAAAGCGGAAAACAAGATCCGAGTACGGATAAGAAGAAAATCGGCATAAGATGCCACATAAATAAACACATCCCGCCCACAGATCTCACGGATCCCCGTTCCCGGAATCTCTACACCGAGTGATCGTTGCCAACATCATCCGTATCCTCCACCTAGTATCCATCTTGCGACTACACCTGTTCATCTGAATCAAACAATTTATCATGTGAGACCCTAGGGGTACTCAGCAAGTCTTTATGCCTCTAAAGGGGACACAACCTGGGTGACGCAATTGCAGCAAAAGATAATAACTAACAAGTCTATAGATACTCGCTAACCATCCGCCTAACCAATGATAGACGGATGTCCATGAATTAAGAACAACAGTTATAACAGTATAATTAATAGATCCATCCTCCTCCTCGCTTACCAACGAGGAAGCGGACGAACGACCCCCCATCCGTTGGCAGTTTTATTAACCACTCCATGAGTATTGCACTATTTACTAGTTCGTACTTAGTAAATTTAAAAGCGTATTTTAGTGAGACTTGTCTATGATCGAGAAACTGTGCTCCAAGTCGTCCATAGCCGCGGACATGGCTTTCAAAAAGATTTACCCTTCAGGGGTGCACAAATAGCAACACACACTCGATCAACCTCGGAAAAACCAACTCAAAACCCAACGAGGCATTCACGACAAAGCGATCACAGGATTCAGAAATATTTCAGGGGGCCACCCCATTAAGCTACCCGCAACGAAGCTAGCTAACTCCAAGATGGACTCAAGGTTTGTGTGGACGGCGGTAAATGACTGGGAACCCGAAAATGTGACTGGGCTTGTCGATACAGCGAAAACGTGTCACGATCCAAAATAGTATAGGTGCTCCACGCACAATCGTAAATAAACAGTAAACATGGCATCGGTACAGGATAGAAATAAAACCCCAAACTAATTGTGGCCCCAAGAAATAGATATGAATCAAGCTCTGGCTCAAGGGGGTCCATAAGGCCTCCCGGATGTGGATAGTGCGAATAGTCAGGGAACAGGAATCAAGTACTCGGGGTCCTACGGGACACAAGTGAACATGAAAAACCAAATAGCAGATATTGCTCACCGGTGCCTCTTTCATTAGTTATCCCATTACTACTCAGGTTAAGTTGTTTAGGTACCTCGTTATCTATCAGACACTCACATACCCTACACATGCTTTTCTATGACTCGCATGGCTCAAACAACTCCTGTAGTAATGGCTCATGGGATGGAGGAACAAGCTTCGGTGGGGTTTAAAAGTAAAGCCTAAGCAGTACTTGGGATTCAATTTAATGCAATCGTGACTCAATGATGCAAGAATAAGATAGAGGCAATAGGTACTATATGTGTGCAAGCATGTGGTAGTGCTTGCCTGGTAGCTTAGTTGACACGAGAGATGGATCTGGGTAGAACTCCTGTGATTCCTGATAATTCTCCTGTTGGGCGTCTATTCGAAGAAGAACCAAACAAACAAGGGCCAACATAAATAAAGTGCACAAGCATGTGAATTAAAATGTGACAAGAAAACAAGCATGCCATGATGAATGATGCACAATTTACATGGCATTAAAGTAGCATGGCAAGGGTGAGGTGTGGGTACGAGAACAATTCATTTTATTATTCATTTAGTCAAGTTTTATTGCCATAATCAGTTCTGGTTTTTAAATACGGCATGATGCATGCTTCAATTTAGAACAAGGAGTGCATGGATAGAACGGGCTCGTCGCGTTGATCGATTTAGACATATTTTTGTCAAAATTGGAGTTATAGAATTAAAGTTATTGATTTATTAAGAAAAGGCCATTTTATTGTAATTTTAATCATCTCGAAAATTTAAAGTGCTCAATTAATATTTTGAAGGCCATATTTGAATTCCTCACATTTTTCTGATTCAAAAACAGATATTATATGTATTATTTGGAATTAGCAATTAAAAGTTATTAAAAACAGAAGTTAAATCATATTAAAACATTTCTGGAAATTGTTTTTATTAAACAGATAAACGAAAACCTTTTTGCACTCAGCCACACCTAGCCACAGTCACAGACAGGTGGGCCAGGTGCTGACTGGACGAGCTGGCACAGCGAAAGCTTTTTACACCGCAGGGAAGACTAGCTGCAGTGACTAACGAGTGGGGTCGGCCAATCCGCGGGGCCACACACGGGCGCGCCAGCAGGGGCCTGCCACGTGTGGGATCCGGGGGAGCGCGGGTTGAGAAACCCCAAACCACGGGGGCTTTCTTGCAAAACTACACCGGGGCTGACTTGTGGGGTCGATGGGCTGCGAAGGACTTGGGCATGATCGACAAAAAGGTGCGGGGGGCTTTATGCAAAACTGCTTTGGCCGTTTACTGAACTCTACACGTACTGAACCGCGACGGGCCCGACGGCGGCGAGATTTTCCGGCGAGGTTTGCGACGGAACGGTGGCGTATCTCGCGTGGCTTCCAAAACGAAACGAGGAGAGGGACCTACCAGCTACGGATCTCGTGCAGGAAGGAACGCCGGAGGTGGACTGTACCGGACGGGGTGCCTCGGGGAACAGCGGGGGAGTGCACGGCCTAGTCTGCTCGTCGGTGGGGCACTTCACCGCCGGGGCCAAAATCGGGCGGCGCTCGGCACGCAGAGGGGAGAAGAAGGGGAAGGGAAAAGAGGGTGACGCTCACCTCGTCTGATTCACCAGGGAATCAGAGGAAGGGACGGCCGGAGCGGAGGGGGACGACGAGGTCACGGCGGTGGTGCATGGTTCACTGGCGAGGGGGTACCTCCGAGCGGGGCCGGCACCTCCTAGCAGGCGGAAACGATGCCACGGTCCGCGGCGATGCTCCCCGGTGAGTCCTCGGTCGACAACTAGGACGGAATCGGCATCGTGGGGCTCTGTCCCACGGCAGCCATGGCACGCAGGAGAGGAGGGAGGGGGAAACATAGACGGGTAGGAAGGGTTCAGCAGCGCGGCGCGAAAGGATAAGGGCGGGGAGGAACGTGCGTGCGGCGTGCTTGCTAACGCGGATGACGGCGGGGACGGCCACCTGCCGCTGCCGTCTGTCGCTGAGCAGAGAGGGGCGACAGAGAAGAGGAACAGAGGATGACGGTGGCAAACGGCGAAGCGGTACAGGCCAGGGAAAAGAGAAGGAGCGGCCTAGGAGGGAAAGGAAACGGGCCGGAGCTGTTGCTGGGCTACGACCAGGTAGGGTGGCTGCTGCTGGGCTCTCTCTTGTTTCTCTTTCTTTTTATTTATTTAATTGTTTTTTTTTGTTTTGTTGCAGATTCAAACAATCTCATAAAATCAACCTTTTTTGGAACTTTCTGCAAATTTTGATTAAAGGGAACAGGAGATGGATATGGAGTGAGGTGAGAGTATAGGTGCACAAGGCAATAAAACAAGATCAAGCAAGGAGGGAAAAAGGAATGGGAAGGTGGTTTTGTTGATGCATAATCAAGTGCATGATCAAGAAGGTGAGGGGTTTAGCAAGAGCAATAAATAAAGAGCCCAAGAGTGGTTTCACAAAGACCCATGCTCCATTTCCAAAAATACAAACAAAACCAAAGAATAGAATAGTGGTGATTTGCATGGCCCATGCATGGGCATTAAATGTCAGGTTTGATATTGTGAAAACAAAACAATGACCATGGCATTTATACACATGCATCCCAAGATATGGAGTAAATCCAAGCTAAAAGAAATAGAATTGGATCCATTCCAACCCACATGAGCTAGATTAACTGCCAAAAGAAAATAAAAGCCCATGGTTAATTAGAATGGTGGAATTATAAGGTGGTGACAAAGAAAGGTGATGGAGTTGAATGAAAAATATGCCTCCAACTCAATTTGGGCATCAAGCATTTATCAAGATTCAAATACAATTATCAAGAGGCAAAAACAATTAATAATGCATATGGGATAAGAACCAAATGAAAAGGGTTTTATATGTTGCTCAAATGCAAGGTGGCATGATGACATGAGCATGATATAATTATGATGCAACAATTATATGTAGAAAGTAGCCATTATATTACTAGGCCAAGTAGTATTACAATTGTTAGACAATTGGGATGCTACAACTCTCCCCCACCAAACAGGAATCTCGCCCCGAGATTCTAGGAAGAAGAAGAAGACACGAAGAGGGTAGGATACTTGGCATGGAGCTCATCCTCGCGTTCCCAAGTGGCTTCATCCACGGAATGGTGCGACCACTGCACCTTGCAGAACTTGATGGACTTGTTGCGATTCGTTCTTTCTGCGACTTCTAGAATTTTTATGGGGTGTTCTTGATAAGACAGATCTTCTTGGAGATTGATGAGTTCATGGTCCACGGTCCTGCCGGGATCCTTGAAGCACTTCTTGAGTTGAGAGATATGGAAAACATCATGGACCTTGAGTTTTTCAGGGAGCTCAAGAGCATAAGCAACTTCTCCTCTTCTTCCACGAATTTTGAAAGGACCGATGTATCTAGGAGCCAGCTTCCCTTTGATACCAAAGCGGTGCGTGCCTCTCATGGGAGTGACACGAAGGTAAACGAGATCACCAGGGACATACTCCATGTCCGTGTGCTTTCTGTCATAATTGCTCTTCTGGCGACTTTGAGCAATCTTTAGGTTTTCAAGAATGATGTGAACTTTCTCCTCCGCTTGAGTTACAATGTCAGGGCCAAACAATATTCTTTCAACTGCGCCCGACCAACCAATCGGAGTTCTGCATTTGCGACCATAGAGAGCTTCAAATGGTGCCATCTTTAGACTTTTCTGGAAGCTGTTGTTGTAAGAGGATTCTGCATAAGGAAGGCATTATTCCCACTTCATACCGAAAGAGATAACGCAAGCACGGAGCATATCTTCCAGAATCTCATCGATCCTTTCAACTTGTCCTTGCGACTGAGGGTGGTAAGCTGTGCTGAAGTTCAATTTTGTTCCCAAAGCATTTTGGAAACTTCCCCAGAACTTGGAAGCGAAGATGCTTCCACGGTCTGAGATGATCTCAAGAGGAACCCCATACAAAGAGACAATTCTGTTGATATAGAGCTCAGCTAACTGAATTGCAGAAATTGTTTCCTTGACAGGAAAGAAGTGAGCTACTTTAGAAAGCCTGTCGATGACAACAAAGATTGCATTCTTTCCCTTCTGCGACCTTGGAAAACCAGTGATGAAGTCCATCTCTACTTTTTCCCATTTCCATTCCGGAGGCTTCAATGGCTGTAGAAGACCGGAAGGTTTCTGATGGACAGCTTTAACTCTACGGCAGACATCACACTCCGAGACATACTTGGCACAATATCGTTTCAACCTAGGCCACCAATATTGTGTTTTCAAGTCCATGTACATCTTAGTGCTGCCAGGGTGGATAGAAAGAACGGAATCATGCGCCTCCTTGAGAACTTGCTCTCTTAAACCCGGGTAGTTCGGAACAAACATCCGGTGTTCAAAGAAAAGAGTGCCTTGGTCGTCGACGTGGAAAGACTCATACTTCGGAAGCTGAATATTGGAGATGATCTTTTTAGTGTAAGGCTCACCAAGTTGAATAGAACGAACTTTTTCTTCCAGGAGAGGGGTTGCCAGAAGGTTCAGAAGATACCCTTGATCCACAATTTCAAGGTTGAGCTTGCGGAACTCCTCGCACAAGAGAGGCTATTGTTCTTCCACCATGAGGTTGTTGACATAAGCTTTTCGGCTAAGAGCGTCGGCCATGACATTGGCTTTTCCCGGAGTGTAGTTGATGGTCAAATCGAAATCATTTATTGCTTCAATCCACCTCCTCTGACGAAGGTTGAGATCAGGCTGTGTGAAGATATACTTCAGACTCTTGTGATCAGAAAAGATCTCACAACGGTTGCCAAGCAAGTAATGCCTCCATACTTTCAAAGCAAAGACAACTGCTACGAGTTCGAGGTCATGTGTAGGATAGTTGATCTCATGCGTCTTCAACTGTCGAGAGGCATAAGCAACAACTTGTTCTTCTTGCATAAGGACCGCACCCAATCCTTGCAATGAGGCGTCACAGAATATCTGGAAAGGCTTTGACGTATCTGGAGGAACCAAGACTGGTGTGGAAGTGAGCTTCTCTTTGAGTGTTTCAAAGCTTGCTTGACATGCAGGAGTCCAAAGGTATTTCTTGCCTTTCTTGAGGAGATCGGTAAGAGGCTTCGCAATCTTCGAGAAGTTTTGAACGAAGCGACGACAGTAACTGGCCAAACCAAGGAAACTCCGGACTTCTTTGACATTTATGGGTGGAAGCCAGTCCATAATTGTCTTAATAGTTTCTGGGTTGACGGCAATGCCCTTGGCAGAGATGACGTGACCAAGGTAGGTGACTTGAGGCAGCCAGAACTCACACTTGGAGAACTTTGCATACAGGCGGTTCTCACGAAGCTTGTTTAGGACACACCGAAGGTGTTCTTCATGTTCTTCCTTCGACTTAGAATAGACTAGAATGTCATCCAGATAGACCACAATGAACTTATCAAGATATTCCATGAAAACCGAGTTCATAAGCTTCGAGAAGGTGGCAGGTGCGTTGGTGAGACCGAAAGACATGACCGTGTACTCGTACAGGCCATAGCGGGTGGTGAAAGCTGTTTTAGGAACATCTTCCTTGTGAATCTTGATTTGATGATATCCACTTCTCAAGTCAAGCTTAGAGAAAACCACAGCTCCAGCTAGCTGATCGAAGAGATCATTAATCCACGGAAGGGGATATTTATTCTTGATTGTTTTAGCATTGAGAGCCCGATAGTCAACACAAAGTCTATCAGTCTTGTCTCGCTTCTTCACAAAGATGGTTGGGCTACCCCAAGAAGAAGTACTGTGCTGAATGAAACCCAACTTCTCTTGTTCATCAAGCTGACGTTTGAGTTCAGCCAACTCAGCAGGACCCATTTTATAAGGCCGCTTGGAGATAGGAGCGGTACCAGGTTCAAGTTCAATCACAAACTCAACCTCACGATCCGGAGGCATACCTGGCAACTCTTCAGGAAAGACAAGTGGGAACTCACAGACCACCGGAACACTCTGAATACCTTCCATAGCATCATCATTCAGAGCCACCAAAGAGTAAAGATGAATTGCAGGAGTCAGACTTGGAGAATAGACTATATGGCCTTTAGGAATTTTCAGAGAAACCGAACATTTAGCACAATCAATCACAGCTGCATTTGCTGTTAACCAATCCATGCCCAAGATAACATCAATGTTAGAATTGCCTAGAATAATTAAGGAAGCCAGAAACAAAGAGCCACCAATCTAAATTTGATTGCCATGGCTGATATGAGCAGCCCTCATGTTTGACCCAGGAGATTGTACCACAAGACGATGTAATAAAGGAACCATAGCCAGATTATGTTCATGCGCAAACTTGTGAGAAACAAAAGAATGTGAAGCACCAGAATCAAACAACACTCATGCAGGGACTGAGTTAACAGGAAGCATACCCATCACAACTCCAGGTGCATGCTCAGCTTGAGTGGCATTGACACAGTTGGCACGGGCAACCGTAGACCCAGGCTTGGTGTTGATGTTGAGAGCCCAAGGTGGAGGTGCACAAACCATAGAATAACTTGCCGCGGGTCTTGGAGGTGGTGGAGGAAGAGCTTTGTTGTTCAATGGACAATTCCAGTGCTGATGCCCAGTGTTTCCACAAGTGTAGCAAGCACCAGGTGGACGTGGAGCAACGTAGCCAGGGACTCCGCCAGGCTCCAGGGTAGTTGTGGTTGTAGCCCCTGGGAGCCGCAGTGAAGGAGTTTGGTGGCCTTGCTGCGTAGCTTGACGGTCTTGGTGGAGCCGAGAGCGACGGTGGGGTGTTAGGAACCCAGACACGACGCTTAGAAGGAGCTGTCATAGCTGAAGAGCTTGCTGCATCGCGGCTGTGTTTCTTTGACTCCTCAAACACTTGCCTACTTGCTTCTTCCTGCAGAGCTGTATGTTGGAGTTCCAGAAAAGACCCCGGCCTTGCATGAGTGATTGCATATTTAATTGATGCATTGAGCCCTTGCCTAAACCTCTTTTGCTTTTTCTTGTCATCAGAGATCTCATCGCCACCATACCGAGAAAGGTTCATGAAGTTTCTAATGTAGGTATTGACATTGTCAGTGCCCTGCTTGAGGTTGAGAAACACTTCCTTCATCCTTTCCATGACAATTTCTGACAGATATTGCTCTTTGAAAGCCGCAGTGAATTGCTCCCAAGTAGGCTGAAAACCAGAGAGGTCTGCCTTGAGGTAATTTTTCCACCATAGAGCTGCATCTCCCTTCAGAAGGTGAGTGGCACATTTGACCCATTCTTGCTCAGGAACATCCGCAGTCATCAGCAATCTTGATATTTCACGCAGCCAGTCATCAGCAATCTTGATATTTCACGCAGCCAGTCATCAGCATCAAGTGGCTGAACCGACACCTCAAATTGGCGTGGGTTGAACTTGAGAAAACTCTTGATGTCTCCTCGCTTGGGAGGTGGAGGTAGCGGGACAAACTCGTTCCTCCTGACACTTTCTTCGAAGCGTTGCTGGTTCTGCTGCATAGTTCCCAAGGCATTGGCAATACTTGCCAAAGCAGCCCCCACTTCAGGTGGTATGTCCTCCTCAGAACGGCGTGGTGGTGCCATCATGTGATTGATATAAAACACAAGTCAGTACTATAATGGAGAATAATAATCCAAAATAGTACCAAAATGGAATTAACCAAGATTAAAGGATACAATTCACTTAGATGATATTAAAATATCAACAAAGTTCAAGGCACCTAGAAGATATTAAGCATATCGCACACGACTGAACAATGGGTGTGGTACACAAACTAACAAAGAAATATTTTCCGCAAATTTCGGCATTAAAATACCACTATATGCTCAAAACCACTTAACGAATCAAGATTAGTAACTCTACTAGTTCAATATACAAAAGCGAATGATAAAAGTAGTGGTATGGTCGCGACTCCATCCCGCACTCAAATCATTACTCCGCACATGAATAAGTAAAACACATATCCCAACACCTTCTTCTTAAGATGAACCTAAAGATTAGTAACTACGGAAACGAACACCCCAAACAAGATAACGTCGGATAACAAAGAGTAAGACAGATCGCACCGGTATACAACGAATCAGATAGATCGCGTCGGTTTACAAAGGCCTGTCGGTATGGAATGTACCAACAGTTGATAACCAAAAGGCAGATAGTGATAACATTTGGATGCAACCGATAGACAAGGAATTCACACACACACACGCACAACCTATGGTACTACGGAACCCAGAACACGTGAATCCTAGTTTGAATTTTAGAAGAGGATTGAAAACGTTGCACTTCCTTACCAGAAAAAGGGTGGGTGGATGGGTAAGAAGAAAAATGGAAGCAGTCCTACTCTCACGTTTTGTTTTTCCCTAGTATACATAACTACCAAAAATATTTGCTAGACTAACAACGACCATTTTGGCTGAGACCCTGAAGGGCGGGATGGCTCTGATACCAATTGTAACTATCTCGGTGAATTACGCTCTTAGTTACATGCCTGGATGAACGAAAGTGGTTAAAATAGTACGGTGGGGCCCGGGGCCACTCACGGTAGACCTTTCGGCCGTTTTAACCACTTTCAGAGCATCGGGACAAGAATGAGCGGCGTAATCAGCAGGCGAAGGGATCAACTACATACACAAATGAGTAAATGAGTATGTATGCAAGCCACATACAACAGTCCTCAGAGCCACTCCTGTGATTCCTGATAATTCTCCTGTTGGGCGTCTATTCGAAGAAGAACCAAACAAACAAGGGCCAACATAAATAAAGTGCACAAGCATGTGAATTAAAATGCGACAAGCAAACAAGCATGCCATGATGAATGATGCACAATTTACATGGCATTAAAGTAGCATGGCAAGGGTGAGGTGTGCGTACGAGAACAATTCATTTTATTATTTATTTAGTCAAGTTCTATTGTTATAAACAGTTCTGGTTTTTAAATATGGCATGATGCATGCTTCAATTCAGAACAAGGAGTGCATGGATAGAACGGGCTTGTCGCGCTGATCGATTTAGACATATTATTTGTCAAAATTAGAGTTATAGAATTAAAGTTATTGATTTATTAAGAAAAGGCCATTTTATTGTAATTTTAATCATCTCGAAAATTTAAAGTGCTCAATTAATATTTTGAAGGCCATATTTGAATTCCTCACATTTTTCTGATTCAAAAACATATATTATATGTATTATTTGGAATTAGCAATTAAAAGTTATTAAAAACAGAAGTTAAATCATATTAAAACATTTCTGGAAATTGTTTTTATTAAACAGATAAACGAAAACCTTTTTGCACTCAGCCACACCTAGCCACAGTCACAGACAGGTGGGCCAGGTGCTGACTGGACGAGCTGGCGCGGCGAAAGCTTTTTACACCGCGGGGAAGACTAGCTGCAGTGACTGACGAGTGGGGCCGGCCAATCCGCAGGGCCACACACGGGCGCTCCAGCAGGGGCCTGCCACGTGTAGGATCCGGGGGAGCGCGGGTCGAGAAACTCCAAACCACGGGGGCTTTCTTGCAAAACTACACCGGGGCTGACTTGTGGGGTCGCTGGGCTGCGAAGGACTTGGGCATGATCGACAAAAAGGTGCGGGAGGCTTTATGCAAAACTGCTTTGGCCGTTTACTGAACTCTACACGTACTGAACCGCGGCGGGCCCGACGGCGGCGAGGTTTTCCGGCTAAGTTTGCGACAGAACGGTGGCGTATCTCGCGTGGCTTCCAAAACGAAACGAGGAGAGGGACCTACCAGCTACGGATCTCGTGCAGGAAGGAACGTCGGAGGTGGACTATACCGGACGGGGCGACTTGGGGAACAGCGAGGGAGCGCACGGCCTAGTCTGCTCGTCGGCGGGGCACTTCACCGCCGGGGCCAAAATTGGGCGGCGCTCGGCACGCGGAGGGGAGAAGAAGGGGAAGGGAAAAGAGGGTGACGCTCACCTCGTCTGATTCCCCAGGGAATCAGAGGACGGGACGGCCGAAGCGGAGGGGGACGACGAGGTCACGGCGGTGGTGCACGGTTCACTGGCGAGGGGGTAGCTCCGAGCGGGGACGACACCTCCTAGCAGGCGGAAACGACGCCACGGTCCGCGGCGATGCTCCCCGGTGAGTCCTCGGTCGACAACTAGGACGGAATCGGCGTCGTGGGGCTCTGTCCGGCGGCAGCCATGGCACGCAGGAGAGGAGGGAGGGGTAAACGTAGACGGGCAGCTAGGGTTCGGCAGCGCGGCGCGAGAGGATAAGGGCGGGGAGGAACGTGCGTGCGGCGTGCTTGCTGACGCGGATGACGGCGGGGACGGCCACCTGCCACTGCCGTCTATCGCTGAGCAGAGAGGGGGCGACGGAGAAGAGGAACAGAGGATGACGGTGGCAAACGACGAAGCGGTACGGGCCAGGGAAAAGAGAAGGAGCAGCCCAGGAGGGAAAGGAAACGGGCCGGAGCTGTTGCTGGGCTGCGACCAGGTAGGGTGGCTGCTGCTGGGCTCTCTCTTATTTCTCTTTCTTTTTATTTATTTAATTGTTTTGTTTTTGTTTTGTTGCAGATTCAAACAAGCTCATAAAATCAACCTTTTTGGAACTTTCTGCAAATTTTGATAAAAGGGAACAGGAGATGGATATGGAGTGAGGTGAGAGTATAGGTGCACAAGGCAATAAAACAAGATCAAGCAAGGAGGGAAAAAGGAATGGGAAGGTGGTTTTGTTGATGCATAATCAAGTGCATGATCAAGAAGGTGAGGGGTTTAGCAAGAGCAATAAATAAAGAGCCCAAGAGTGGTTTCACAAAGACCCATGCTCCATTTCCAAAAATACAAACAAAACCAAAGAATAGAATAGTGGTGATTTGCATGGCCCATGCATGGGCATTAAATGTCAGGTTTGATATTGTGAAAACAAAACAATGACCATGGCATTTATACACATGCATCCCAAGATATGGAGTAAATCCAAGCTAAAAGAAATAGAATTAGATCCATTCCAACCCACATGAGCTAGATTAACTGCCAAAATAAAATAAAAGCCCATGGTTAATTAGAATGGTGGAATTATAAGGTGGTGACAAAGAAAGGTCATGGAGTTGAATGAAAAATATGCCCCCAACTCAATTTGGGCATCAAGCATTTATCAAGATTCAAATACAATTATCAAGAGGCAAAAACAATTAATAATGCATATGGGATAAGAACCAAATGAAAAGGGTTTTATATGATGCTCAAATGCAAGGTGGCATGATGACATGAGCATGATATAATTATGATGCAACAATTATATGTAGAAAGTAGCCATTATATTACTAGGCCAAGTAGTATTACAATTGTTAGACAATTGGGATGCTACACTGGCTTAATCGATGTCACATCCGATGATGATGATTATGATGTGAAGCAACCTGTAGTCAAGAGACCTAAGAAAGCGAGGTTCACAACATCTGATGACGATGTGAAGCAACTAGTCAAGAGACCTAAGAAAGGGAGGTTCAGAGCACCTGATGATGTGGTTGTTAGTATCGCCAAAGCTAAGAAAACTAGGATCCCAACTCAAGTGTTTAAATTATAATACATTTAATGTACATATATAGTCTATTTCTTTTGGGAGTTTAGTTCCATATATCATTTATACATTCATTATTATTGCCTAACATGATCTGGCATCGTGTCTAGTATGCAAGAGCAATTGCGAATCCAAGTTTTCATTGGGCATGTCCTTTTGTATCTACTTGTCAGAGTCAGAGGGGTTCCAAAACTGGTGTCATTGGACAAGCCGTGTTAATCACTGGCAGGAAGACCACAAAAGAGATGTTGGGCGTGAAGTTTGTGTTTGAGACCATCTAGAGTGTAGTTGTGGTTGGGAACTGTTAAGTTTAACTAGTATGATGTAGTCTGCAACAGTTAATTAGTCATTCGAAACCTAGTATATATATAATATATTTGCCTGTTTAGTCTACTTTTGCAAGATTTTGCCGGGTATGGTTATGATTGTGTGAACTAGAAGCTACTACAAAGAATTATATAGAAGCTACTAGTACAAAGAATTATATGGAAGCTACTACAACAACTTGAGTACTATGATTGTAAAAGTTGAAAGATAGTACTTGCACATAATTCTGAAAGCTAACACGGAGAATTCTGAAAGAAGCTACTAAAAATAAATACTTTGAATTCTGAAAGTACTAAAATTAAATACATTACAATTTTATCTGAAAGGTAATACGTATATTGCTAATCGAAATAATATAAATACAGTACAAATTTCTACTTCGAAATAGACCTGAAAATGCTAGCAAATAACCTAGGATGAATATAAGATTCATTCTCCCCTATATTTTTCCTCGTCGTCGGCTCCCGCGTGCTGCAACACATGTTTAGAGAACTCTCTCCGTCTGCAATGTGCTGCCAGTATCTCATCCAGAGGGTAAGGCCTCAGTGTATGTTCTAGACTTAAGCTATACATTACCATTGTTGGTTACTCTTCCCAGGCTTGAACCTCATAATCGTATAGTTTGATATAATTCATGTAGTATATGCAACTGGATTTGACTGTGGGGTGTAACCTGGTGTAAATGGAGATAGACTGATGGTAATCAACGAAGATGGCACGACTTCCAATGTCACCGACGGCCTCGAGAGAGCGGTTCTCCGTGTCCACCATGTACAACATCGGTTGCCCTTTGGCAAAATCCCCATTCAACACAAGGAGCAGATCACCATCTGACTCCACTAGGTAAAATCTGTAGGTTCCGCGTACCTGTTCAAAGATTGGGGCTGAAATTATTTTGGCCATTGTGATAGTACTCGCACGCTTCTCTAACTGGATGTTGGTTGACATGATGTCTCCATTCTCAAGTAATGCATATACTTATCCTCGGAATGTCGTCATGCAGACCAGAAACATATCAGGTGGTGGCGAATACATTCATTCTCCAAATGATTCATTGAATTACCCAGTTGGGGTGCTCTCATCGGCCCATGCAATAATATAGGGACAATATGTGCAAACGAACACCATCGTCGGGGACTTCGTCACGATGATAGATTGCAGAAGATCATATGGTATTTATGCTTGAAACTCAGTGTTAGACTTATGTGTGATTGGGTTCAGAAGCCAAATCTTGTACGGCTCCACCCTCTAAGCAAGCACGATAATGCCATGAGAAACACCAACAAAGTAGAATCTTTTGGAAGAAGATGACATTAGTTAGCACTAAGATGTTTACAATGGAAATTTTAAAATCCAAATAAATTAATGTTATATATATATATCGGATGTGAATGTGAACCTACGATGGACGTCCATTAGATTCGTCCTGAAGCAACGACCAGTGGCGAGGTTGAGGAAGGTGAAGTCGCCGACGTCTGGAAGTGTGTGATCTATCATGATTCAGTTGTTTAGATGGAATTTGGGCACTTTTAAAGTGCAGCGCAAATTGGTGTAGACTTCCCGACAAGCAGCATAGGTGTTGACGTACTCCTCTTTCTCCAGCAAGTAGTCAATGATCTTGCAAAGTGGGTTGGCCGGGAGATCGGACCAGTTCCTCTTCATCCGGCTGCTGGCCATGGCTTACATGCGGGAATGTTTTGATCGAGGAAGAAAGAAGAACTACCACTACAAGGAGAAGAAGAAGAGGAGAAGAGACGAGGGAGACGAAGCGGAACTGCCACTTCAAGGAGATGAGGGAGACGAAGCGGAACTGCCACTACAAGGAGACGAGGAGACGAGGGAGAAGAAGTAGAACTGCCACTTCAAGTTTGGATCAACGGGCTTTTTAGGAACTAGCGTGTGAACTAGCCATGCACTACATGCAAGTTTTGATCAAACAGACTGACATGTGGGACCGGCTAAAAAATCACCCCTAGATTCCATGAAGTGCTACCGTGCATAGTGCGCTGACAGGTTGGGTTGAAGCACGGAGGAGACGGTCAATGCGAAAAAAGTGTCGAACATGTGCCGTGACGAAATCCACGACAAATTTGGCACAAGATGAAATGGCAAACTGGGCCTGGGACGAAATCTGCGACAAATTTTCCATGACGAAACCAAGGAACGTCGTGGATAACTGGACTGGAGAGGCTTGGAGCTTGTTGTGACAAACCGTTTTAGAACGTCAGTATTTTGCGACGTTTTTAGGTCGCGTCATAAAAAAACGTCATCGATCGTCCAGATTCTTGTAGTGGATGCAGGCGCCAACACTACAAGTCTACATGGCAGCCACAATGGCAGCGACATAATGGTCAAAACTAATAGTAGGCCCAACTTGACGGGCGTTAGCATGATATTTTGTGTTCAAACGGTATGTTGAATTTGTGTAGAAAAATACCCTCTAAGCATTTGGCACGCCAACTATGGGTAACGCGATCCAATTACAAGCAACTCGGGCCCCGCTATGCCTTGGTGTCTCAACTTTCAGGGCGCAAATTAAAAACCTCTGGTCAAGGTGACTTGTCAAGGTAGTTATAGACCATGTAAGATCAGGGGAACAAAGAGCATGAAGACAAGAAAAATTGTAGTCTTGGAAGCCAAGTATAGTGCATATTTGAAAAGAGCACATGACAAAGAATAGAGAAAGCTAGAGCAAGAATAGAGAAGCTAGAGCAAGCTGAAGCAAGAATAAAAGTTGCTGCTAAGAGAAGGGAGAAGAAAAGACTAAATGCTGAGTTGGAGAAGAAAGCAAGAGACGAGACAAGAAAAATCATTGTGGAAGTAAAGGAGATGGATGAGAAGAAGAAGGGAGAAGCTGATGTAGAACCTAAGAAGGCTGAGAAGATGAAAGCAGCTAAGGAGAAAGCAACTAAAGAGCAAGACATTCTGAGGACTAAGGATATCTGAGGTGGTTACTGATCTCCATGGAGCTAGTAGTGATTAGGTTGGGTTTGTACCTAAAAAGGTCAACATGTTTAGTGAATTTAGGTTTGTACCAAAGTAGAACATGAAATGCTTTAGAATGTGGTTGTAAAAATGCATATTGTAGCCTCTTTGTTGGTGCCAACACTTTTGTGAACTTAACTTAAATGGTAATGTCATTTTGTGCTTTAGTATGTGACTATGTGCACAAGTTATTATCTTTCTTATGTTATCTTATCATCATTTCTAGTTTATTTCTAGTTTGTTCTAATCCATTTATTTGATCTTTAAGATCATCTTAGAGACGTTGAGAGAAGTTGCATTTCATTGATTTCAAACAAGCTTACAATCTTGCCTTACAACACATCACATTATCCTAAGACCAGTATCTAACATTACCCTAAGACTAGCAACTCTAACATCGCACAAAGCATTGAAATGCTAGCATTGCTCATTCCTTGCTGATAAGTACACAGATAAATCCTAGCAAGCCTACTAGAATCTTCAATAGAAGCAGCGAGTAGTGCATCCTTCGGTAGCTCAAGCAGAGAGCTCCAATGCTTCATCACTGTTTCTTCTTGTCCAGGGTAAGTAGCTACCTTCTGTGTTTGTCTATGTTTTTGTTCTTCCCTTCTCTTAGCCCATCTGATAGCATCTACAGGATCTTCCCCTCTTAGAATTGATCTCAATCAGATATTTCCACATATTGTAGCTCACAGTGCTAGAAATTGCACCCCCGCTGCAAAATGCAAAACGCAAACAACCAAATTTTAGTAAAACTATGAACTTTGGAAACCATGGAGAAATATTAAATAAAACCAGTAACTTCCTAAAGAGGATGAAGCAGATCAAGCTTACCTCATGCTTCTGGCACTTGTAACACACCCACCCGTCGTGCTGCTTTGTGCCGAAGCAAGACTTCTGCACCATGCGACCACAATCTGGGCATGGGATGGTTGGGATGAAGGGACGACAACAATGCAGAGCATAGATGGAAGAGTCTGAGAGCGATATTGCAGAACAAAACCTAGCTACTACGATGGCAATAGCGGAACAGGAGGAGACGACGACGCAACAGCAAAGAGGGGTGAGAGAAATGACGACGAGGGTATTGATAAAAATGACAAACTTGCAAAATAACCTCTCTTGTTGGGTGGGCCCGCCTCAATTAACTGCACCATCATGCTAGTTGTACGCGTAAACAGTGACTGTGATGGGAAAATGACATATATGGGTACGGTATGTGTTGTATTCGAAAGGTCACTTATGTGTTGTATTTGAAAGATCAGTGACCGTAACGATTATCTATTTTAGACAGAGAGTTAAATATACTAACAGTCTATGTACTTGTCGGACTAACTCGATTTAGTCATCGTACTCGGTATTTGCTGAATTTTGTCCGTGTACTTGTAAATTGAACTCGATTTAGTCCTAATCCATATTTGGTGTCAAAATTGCGCTGATTCGGACGTCACGTGGATTGAAATCTTGCAGGAACATCCTCCCATATCTAGAACACTTTTTTCCCACTGCCAGATATTTGCACGTATCCCCCTCCCATCAGATGCATTATACAGGGCGTCCCACGATGTTACAGATCCTTCTAGCCCAGAGAGTTATATTCGAGGGAAGAAAAAATGAAGGACTCGACGGAGGCAACGGACAAGTGATAGAGTTGGTGATCGTTGGATCAGAAGGTGGAGTGACATATTTACAATGAAAGATTAACTAACGGTAGCAGAGCAACACAGTAAGGGCTAACTACAAATTTTCGTCCATCTTCGCTCCTGCAAGTGGGACACGCCTCCACATGGCATCCGAGTCAGCGCAATTTTGATGCCAAACATGGATTAGGACTAAATCGAGTTTAATTCACAAGTACATTGGCAAAATTCAGCAAATTCCGTGTAGGAGGACTAAATCAAGCCAGCCCAACAAGTACAGGGACTTTCACAGGTGATGTATACAGGTACCGTATGTGTTGTATTCAGAATCGGTGACCGTATCGGGTGCATTTTACTCCGGTTGTAATGTACAATATCTGATTATACAAATGGAGAAATGTGACCCACCCCAAACGAACAAAAGGGATCAAAGGAATACTAAGGCCAGAGTTGTACAGTACTTGTAATATCCAACGAACTCTTCAAAGGCAGGCGACTTATTGTGTATTCCACGCCTGTACGACAAGAGACAATGCATTTATGATATCGCGTCAGAGGAAAGAATCGGGCAAAATCATACAACTTCCGCTGCACCCTAAATGGCGGTTCACTGAACCCAAACAAGTGTTTGGGCCTTAAGTGTACACCAAAAAACTTTCAGCAATCGTTTGGCAACTCCGTCAAAAGCCAAATCCGGGCAGCGTTTCAGATTGTGCTCTTGTGTTAGCTTGGTTCCGATGGGACCAATTTGAGGCTGCGCATCCACTCACAGAAGCTAGGGTCATCAAAGTGGATGAAGCTGCTCTTTAGCCTAGCCCTCAGTTCAGGAGTAAGGGTCCGTAGCTGAGGAAATCTCGACTCCTGAAACGTGCAAAAGTGCCCATGTTAACAATTAATTATGGGCCGGCTCACAATTTACTTTACAAGTGACCACATTCCTAGCTGTCACAGGGTCAGGTCCAGAGAAATTATTACCTGCTCATAAGTAGGGTCCTTGTGAGCTGGGATCAGGCGTGAGACAAAGTATCTAGCCTGAGAGCTCCCTTCCTGAACCAGAAACACCAAGAGGAAAAAAGATGGTCAGCAAAACAAAGCATGTAGCTCTGTGCAAGCGGTGGTTCATGCTAGCTGCACAGTTAGTCAATTTGGAAGTATTGTACAACTGATTCAAAATCAAAACAAAGAGTGGATTCAAAACAAAGGACATATCAAGTATTGCAAAATTTCCTATTAATATCAATGTTCAAAATATCGTTTACGGCTCGGTCAGCCTCAGATTAGAGATTAATCACTTATCGGCCTATTAATCGATTGTACCGGTCGACTATTTATCGGCTGTTTTTTTGTTAATTCCAAGTTCTGGCACTAAAATTTCTAAAATATGTTATGCAAAAGCAACATGGGAGTATTGGACAGAAGTGTTACCTTGATTCCTTGCCTTTGAATCAACAAAAATGGCAAAATTCGAGGTAATGTACAGTTCTACAAGACTATTGGCAAAAAAAATCGGATTTCAGACCCTGATAAGTGGCAAAATTCGATATGATGTAATCTTATCGCTCACCCCACGATTGACGATAAATCGGCCGATTAACCAGCATATCAGCCGATTTTTTGAACATTGATTAATATGATATAATCTAACAAGACATGGGTTATATAAGATACGATAGTATGATAGAAAAGAGTTGATAACAGGAAAACAAGGAAACCAGTTGGAATTTGGAAATAGAAGTGGAAAATGAGGACACGGAAACTGACTCTGAATGAAAGTATCCTGGGAGCTGGAAAACGAAGCTCGCTAAGCTCTTCTGCCAGTGTACGACATGCTGCTAAAGCTGCTGCACTTTGTCCTTCTTGGGTTGCTAGTTCAGCACCCTGTGAACACATAGTATCAAAATTCAATAGGAAATATTACTCTTTGATACGGTTACGATGAACAACCATATAGTATCAGCAGTCAGTATAACGATAATTCAACATCATTTATAGGTTAATAAGTGGATCAACAAAGAATGACTTCTTTCTGCAGCCCTAGTCTATCAAGTATCAACATCATTTACACATAATATTCATAAGATCTCTTATTCATTCTAACCATCAACTAGCCTATATTGATAATTCAATAGTTCCAACGCATTCACGTTATCTCTTTCAAAATCTTTATTAAATATTACAATTACATAAACTCATAATCCTGGTAGCAAGTTATTTTGCCCCAACATGATACTGCTAAAATCTCAAACTCCCTCCGATCCAAAATAGTTGACTCAGATTTGTCTAGATTCGAATGTATCTAGACTTGTTTTAGTGCTAGATACATCTGAATCTAGACAAAACCAAATCAACTAATTTGGGTCGGAGGGAGTACTTCAATTTTGCATTCCCTCTATAAATATAGTGGAACAGAGATTTGACAAATAACATTTGTTCTATGAAACACAATTAGTGGTACCATGGCCCTTTTACTTTGAAAATATCCGGAACATACAAATATATAGTGAAAACAAAAGTTTTTTCGTCAAGAATGGTGATAAGTGGAAAATGAAGTTGAGCAAGCTAAAGTATGCAGTTACAAAACGGAGATAATGTGGTAAGTGAGACAGATCAGATAGGATGTGAGTATGTGACTTACCAACCAAATGAAAATATCAGTTCCATGATCCAATACCACTGCATAATTTGATTGCATGGCAAGATCATATGCTGGCAGCTCCTCAAATGTGCCACCTTCTCGATGCATTATACAACGAGGTGCCAGCATACGGAGTGACAGGTCAAATGACGCATTCAAGAACAAACTCCTAATAACTGATCTTTCGTCTTCATGTCCTATGATGCTACCTAAGAGTGGGCCCCTTCTCAAATGAAATAAGCACTCAGGTAGTGATGACAGCTCTTTTGGGAAACGATAAAGCTTTGATTTCGGAACCTGAGTACCAAATTTGAGAGCGATGTCCTTAACTCTTTCATCAATTGTGAGCCTCATGTCAACAGAATCAGAGGTGGTTCTGGCGCGCAAGACAGTTCTCTTACCAATGATAACTGAAGCTACATCTTCTTGCATACTTGACAGATACGCAGACAAACCATCAACGGTTTGCAGCCTGCTAGTGATCACCCTAGTAATTTCTGATTGATACATATTAGAGTAACTGACTGCAAACTGGAAGTAAACAAAATTGTTGTTGATATCACCCTGTGTCTCCATAGACACGGAAAAACTCTGGGTTTCCTCAACACTGTGCATCTGGATGCAAAATGAAGTATCATTCTTGAATGTTTCATGAGAATCAGGAGAAGCCTCTTCACCAGGGCCAATTACTTGACTCACAAGCATGCCGTCTGAACATCTAATCTCAAATAAGCCATGGGAACCAGCTGCTCTCGTCGACGCCCTCTGCAAGTTGACCCCAAAGGCCTCTCCAAAGTCATCATGAAGCAAGAACACACCTCCAGAACACTTTGCCAGTGGCTGCAGGATAGGAACCCTCACTGGACATGTTCCAGCACAAAGAATGTCAACGATGGTACTGTGTCTCTGTGCTTCATGACCAAGACTCTCCATCCACTTCATAGCTGTCTTCTCCAGGTAAGCATAGTTTGGGTGTTGAACAGAATGAGGCACTGATCCTGGTCCAAACGTGTTGGGGCCACCAGCACACACCAAGATCCTGCAGTTGCCTCCTGATCTCTTGATGATTCCACGAGACAACTCCACTGACGGCCCTTGAAGAATACCAATGGCAACCTCTACAGCAGCACCAAGGCACCGGTCCCTCGACACTTCTGCCGCACTTAACTGATAGGGTCTCAGGGATGAGAATATTGTGTGTGCAACAGGAAGCGAAGCATGTACAGGAGACAAATACACCCCCGTCCCGTAGATAAGCGCCTTCAATGAATCATTGGTAGGCGACTTATTTCCAGGTAGCACATCCCCTGCCACTGCCGCCCCCTCAGAAAAATCATACACAGAGACAGTTTTCCCATATGAGATGATTCCAATCCTTGCTGTAGGGGGAAGGGAATCCAGAAATGCATGCAAGGAGCCCTGCAGATGCTGCAGGTGCGCCTCATCAAGGCACTCATCTATGAGAATAAATATGGGACCAGACACCCTCGAGTCCGACATGGGGACAAAGCCTGGCCGCCTATTCCCTGAATGCACATAATCAACAGTTGAGGATGTGAGCTCTGGCCACTGAAGCAGGTCATGCTTGCTGGAGACCACGTATTCCCCCTCACTGTTGTTCATCTTCTTGCAAATGACACACTGCCATTGCCCAGAGCCAATCAACACATCGCAGTACAAATTCACATAAGCCCCACAGCTCAGGCAACGGCGAGGATCGCGCTCCAAGGTTTCAGGACCTGGCAACACCTCCCTCCCTGGCGAAACTAGAGCTCCGAACCCCAAGCTAGGGGCATTCAGCAGTTTCTTATGCTTCAGGACCTACACGTGAAAACACTAATTACAAAGTGCACACATTTCTGAAGGGACGAGCTGCACAAATTGCATAGCCATATGTACTGAACACGATCTGCATCTAAAAACCACACGTGATTCGCAACTCGAGTGATGCTGTGATCGTGTAAGATACAAATGGTACTGTATTTATGCGCATGCATAATAATTGAGTAATAGGAGATGAGCGTGGCGCACCTTGCGAGCAGAGAAGAGGACGTATGGGGAGTCGACGCTGGAGTCCTCCAGAGATGGCGCCGCGAAGGGGAGGTGACGGTGAGGGGTGGCCGCGCCGTTCAGGAAGTGAGGGGCGGAGGAGGTGGGGAGGGAGACCGAGGACGATGAGGAGGCGGTGCGGGGGACGAAGGGTACCGGCTGGGGCGAAACCGGGGTGGTTCGGAAGGGCACGGCGGCGGGGCGCAGCGGCGAGGAGAAGACGGGCGGGCCCGGCGGGGAGCTGAATTGCGCGGGCCCGCTGGGGCTGGGGATGGTGGGGCTGCCCCGAGCGGACGCCGAAGAGAGAGCGCGCGGCGGGGTGAAGACCGCCGGGAACGGAGGAGACGCTTGCGCGGCCTGCGGCGGCGTCTCCTCCATGCCGGCCTTACTGGGGATCGGAGGCGGAGGCAGCGAAGAGCGCGAAGCGCAGATCTGTACTGGAAAGTTTGGAGTAATGCGACGTGAAAGGAGGGAGAAGCACGGCAGCACACCGATCTAGGGGATGTACATGAATTTCGAGTGCGGAAGATGAGCTAATCGAGCGGTGAGTCTGAATTACTGCTCGTAATTAGCATGGATTTGCCAAGATTTTTTTTGTCGATGTCATAATGGCTGGATCTCGGCTTCCTATTGGCTCGCCGCCGTCGTTGTTAAGCTGGGGTTGCGATTTGCGAAAGGGAGTGTCAACTCCGTTGGGAAGATGTGTCCACTCTAAGAGCAACTCTATTGGATGCCAAAAAAAACTGTCAAATAAACTAATTTTCAGGGAAGCTGAGGCCAAAAACCCTATCTAACCAATGTCAATGCCTTCTCTCTCCTAATATTTTTTTGGACATGCCTAAAAACAGCCCCACATGCTGTATATAGGTGAAAACGCCCCCTTCGCCGTGCCCTCTACACTTTTCCGACACATCATGGCAGACGTGGTAGTATTGCATGCACTTGATTCACAAACTGAAAAAAAATATTCAAGTCTAACATGAAAGCCCTTGATATATTGATGAGATTTTATTCCTAATACTCAAAATAGAAAATTCCAAATTAGAAAGTTGTTTCTTATTCAGAGTGGGTAAAAGAAAATATAAGGTTCAAGCTCTATAATACATTGCTTTCAGTCTGCAAGCCAAAAGCTTATTGCAGCAAGCAAGAAATGCCCTGTCTGTAATCTTCATAATAAAATAGCAACATGTACTACTAAATCCATTATAAATAAACACTACCAATATGGTCACAGCCACCATTTTAGTAGCCTCGTATGGCTAGTTCTAGGAAACTTCCTTCATTAGGATCACGTGAACCGGCTCCCAGTTTGAATCATTCGACTGTTTTCAATAGCTTCAGAGAATGTAGTGGGATAGGGTCGGGGCGACACCTGTTGTGCTCGCGGGTCTCCACACCTGCTGAAAGGAAGAGGCACAGGCATCGCCGCTGACATGAACTTTCTCGCGTCGCTCCCTAGAGAGATTCATCCTCTACGTGTGGTGGTAGGAGTAGGCGGTCCGGGTGGAGTCTCCATCACCATCCTAGCTCACATCGCCGCTGTGTCACTCGGTCTCTCCGAGAAAGGTGCGAGAGAAAGGGTGGCGGAGAATTGGAGGGAACATGTCCATATGGAGGAGACACAGGCGAGATCGGAGGGGGTGGGGACGGTCGCCACGGCGGCGGCACGAGGAGTGGAGAGGGATATAGATGGGTGAGCTCAAAGAACAGCACAAGGGTAGGCAACGATGGATCTTGTAGATTAACAAAGCTTCGGATAGGCAAGCAGAAAAGTAGAGACGGAACAAACTGCTAGACGGCCCCGTTGAGCCGCCGGAGGAAGTAGGAGGTAGTGGAAGCCGGTGCCGACAAAATGCCCGCATGCCACCGAGGAAGAAATTGCGGGCACACAAAAAAGACACCGGAGATCCAAATCACATAGCCCCCAATAAAATCCACGGAGAAGACTAGTCAAAGCCCCTATAAAATCAGAAGGAGTACAAATCCACGAGCAACCCAAACGTAATAACAAACGGGCTCCACATTACTAGGGTCGCTAAACAGGCAGTAAAAAGCACACACCACAATACCACACTCATCCATTAATATCTTCAAACTAGACTATGGATACAGTATAGTAGCTTTTTCCTATAAAGCCCTAGGTTTGTCGAACCTTGGGAAACACTTGATAAAAGGAATTGAGAAACTTCTACAAGACTTGCTAATTAATTTTGTTTTTCGTTTACTGGACCTTTTCAGTTTACTTTGTATCTTTTTATTGTTTTCAATGATGGAGATATGCCAGGGTTAAAGATTCACCTACATCTATGCATACAAATGGGATAAAATAAAATTAAGCACATTCATGTGTAAAATGATCTAATAGTGATAGAAATTGTGGGCAGCACATGAACTACTAGAACCCCTGATACCACAGGTGACAATAGTCTCTTGATCCAACTGTTTATACCCTAAAACCACGGGTCACAATGATTATTAAGTAAAACAGACCAAAGCCTTACGACTAACGACGTTGCTGTAGATCCCAAGCATATCACTAAGCAAATACCATACTCCCACTTTATGTCACAGGGGTTTCGCGTGTCAGATATCGTTCTCCACTCATCTCACCTCACACCTTGATTAATCCGCAAGGGTTTTGGGTACCTACAAGTCCTCGGATCGAGGTAGAGACAAAGATACAATATGACAAAGCTCATATTCAATCACTACACAATATTCTCATAGAATTAGATGCATATAGAGGCTGCGAGGCTTGACCCCAGCTTACAGCTCATGAGGACTACTCACTCATAATAATAAGATCAATAATGTCAACACCCGGATTTTTAAGTCCAGATGCATGTTATGCCGTACATCGCAATCCTAGGATTACCATTTTTGTGAGACATAACAGAATTAGTACCACAGTACATCATCGATTACAAACTACAATAAAGGTCTTACAAATAAAAGATCTCATGATCTAGTTTTCACAATCAAAGCAGCGGAAAGTAAACGTAGAAGGCTCCATCTTCATGGTCTCATGCAATGCTGACGATGGGAGATGATCCTAGTTATCATAGACCTCCTGTTGTCCATCTTCCGGGTAGTCCTCTTCATAGTCTGGCCATGGGAATAGCTAGGGACAAAGCCATGAGTACTCTTTAAGTACTCGCAAACTATTACTAATAGAAGTAAAGTAAAACTAGTAGGAATCATAAGCTCTAGGTTTGTTTGCAAAAAGCCAGGTTTATTTCATAAAGCCTTAAGAGTAAAGACCTAAGTTTAGTTCTCTACATTACTTAAGTGGGAAATTAGATTTCATGTCCACAACTCTGTTGTGGTCAAGTCAAAGTCATCTTTCAAGTCACAAGTCATTTTGAAAATATCTGATAACGGAACAGTATGGCCACTCCAACTTTCCATAACCACGGATACGGCTATTCGAATAGTTTAACACTCTATAGAGGTGGTACATTTTCACCACAAGATTCGATACATCTGTTAGGGGTAACCCTGAATCATCATACTTGGTATGCGGATAATCAATCCTAACCTTTCAATTACACACACTAGTATAGGCACCTTCCCTATGAGCTTGGCCTCCTAGCCATGACCAAATGTCATCCCGAGAACTGCATAGGTGGACATTCATTCACGAGGTAGCCTCAGCTCACCTCTTCCGCAAGGGAACCCATTCTAAGACATATAAACTTCCAGTTAAGCCCTACCCAACTCAGGTATTGTGGCTGTACGGTAAAATTGGAATGGTATCGCATCCGAACCCAACCATCAGTTTTTATCAAAGTCAAGGCTCATGCCTCATTCATTTTCATCATCAAACCATTGTGTATCATAACCCATGTCAAAACATTTCAATATAATGAATCATCATTCCAAGGTTTTCATAATTATTTTCACCAAGTATTCCCATCTAAAGTAATCAAGTTTAGTTTAGCACTAGCCACTAGTATTGAGGGTATCACTATTGGGGGTGCTAGTCAAGTATAAGTATCCAGGACTAGTTCTATAATCTTGATGGTATCCATCCTACTTTTTCACTAATCATAATTCATTACTAGATAAGAAACTTTAATAAAGGAAAAGTAAAGCTGGTAAGAAAAACTGGGATTGGTATAATCAAAGTTGCATAACCAAGCATGCCTAGTGCATCTGGTATAAGAGGCTTGCATAGATAGCATGCATAGTTCAGCTTGCACTGATAGCTTGCCTTGAGTAGTGCAGTTGTTGAAGTTCTCTTCTTCTTCCTCGAAGTACTCCTCCTCGTCATAGCCCGGGTCGGTACTAGCGTCTATAAATATATACAATGTACACAATCACCAAACAACCCTTAACTACTTCTATTTAGCACACAAGGGCTCATATTAGGCGATCTAGCATCATCTCAATCATTACATGTAATAATGGCACATTTTTATTTATCTTATTTGAGAAACGTAATTTCTACTCATTGAAAAATACTTAAGATTTAATATTCACCAATTAAAATAGTGAATCATATTGACACATGTCATCTCCACATATTACAATACTTCAGAATGTGATTTAAAGTGGTGGTCATATATTACAAGATTTAATATTACTATTTAATAATATTTAAGGGACTAGAAATGCCTATATATATCCTTCTTTTAATAATAAATCATGTTTCATATCTGTAAAACCAAATCCTTTGACATATTCATGTAGAGCATAGCAAATGTGATTTTTGAGAGTTGGAATCAACTCAAAAGCATGTATGGTTGATTTTATAAAAATGTTTGAAGTGGTAAAAGTTTCTGTCTTGTTATTTTTAGTATAGGTGATCTATAGTTTCAATTGGTTTGAATCCAACGGGAGTGATTATATATTTTTAATATCTTTCCAAAAAAATTGGAATCATGCATTTTGGATCAGTACATATCTTTGCATTGAATTTTGAATCTACTGACATAATAGGGTTTTAAACTAAATAGCAAAGTTCTATTTGAACTGTTGGGCTCTGCGCAGGAAAAGAAATGGGCCAACCCAACTACACAATGTACGCGCAGCGGGCTGCTGACAGAACGGTCCCACGTGTCAGCGACTCATCTAACCCGAAACGATATCTATCAATCTCAGCCTTACAATTAGAATGAAATCTACAGCTGAGGTTCATCGTCTACGACGAACTTCTCTAGTGAGATTCTAAACCTAATGCGGTGGTGGGGGTTGTTGGGGGCTTACCAGGGCTCCAGCTAGGTCCGGCGATGGGGGCGAACGAGCTTGTCGACGACGGCGAGTCGATTGGCGGTCACGGCGGCTCCTGGGGTGGCTCCAATCGATGGCTTCCTTCCTTCACTACAGCGGTGGACTCCAGCCAAATTCCGGCGTCGTGGTGCTCGCCTTGCTCCAGGGAAGGGTCAGTGAGGTTCCTGGGTGAGTAGGGAGTGAGATGGTGTGCCGTCTGAGGTCTAGGGTGGCTCCTATTTATACACCGGCGTTGGAGGCACGGTGGCACGGTCTGAGGCGCCATGTTCGTGCTCGACCGACATGGACATGCTTGGGTACACATGGCACCGGTGCAACGACGAAGAGAAATGGCTCCACTGCACGGCTGTGTACTGGGTGTGATCGTGGGTGAGATATGGAGTAGAATTGGGGTACAATGGATGATCAATTGATTGATCACAAACAGTAGATAGTTGGTAGTTGTACTCTGTCTGCTAGGTGTTCGACCAAATGGCCGCATGAACTTAACTTTCAAATTTTTGAATGATTTTTGGTGAGTGTGATGGTCATATACTTGGTAGTCTTTCGTTGCTGGGAATTGTCAAGTGGTGGAGATTTGAGTGGTTTTTGAAAATTGGTGTTTCTATGCACCTACACTTGATTCAATTTTGAAATGCCTCTCAAATGGGTTTGAAAATAGTTTCTGTAATTTTGTAAAGTTTGCTTGGGTTCACTTTTACTTGGTCTAGCAAGGGGTGAAAAGATGTAGAATTGTTTCTGTTGGAAATATTCTACTAGAGACACCCAATGTGGGATAGTGGTTAATTTTGGCCAAAATGACCATATGCTCATATGATCCATATTTGACTTTCTTTTTATTTGATTTTGCTTGGAAAAGATCTAGATGATGTGGTAATCCTTTTTAAACTAATCCTTACCATTGGTAGCCCTCAAACATGGAAATTGCAAGCATTCATGCATTAATGGAAATCACACATGCATTCATGTCAAGTTTAGTAATAAAAGTTTTTGTTAACCCTAAACTTGGGTGATTAGATCTTGATAAGCTTGTTTAATATTTTTGAGATGTTACAAACCTTCCCTCCTTAAACAGAATCTCGTCCCGAGATTCAAGAAAAACTAGGAACTAAAGAGATTGCAAAACTCAGTCCTAATATAATCTTCTTGTTCCCAGGTGGCTTCTTCTTCAGTATGGTTACTCCATTGGATCTTGAGAAACTTGATACTCCTGGTCCGGATGGTTCTGAATGCTTCTTCCAAAATATGGATGGGCACTTCACGATAAGTTAGATCTTTGTTGATATCTATTGCTCGGTGATCGATGTTCTTGAAAACTTCGGTCTTCTACGGAACTTCTAGGCATTTGCGAAGTAACGAGATATGGAACAAATTATGCATGGCTGACATATCTTACAACCCACCACCTTCTTTGTCACCTATTGGATCATTCAGCAACTCTACCTTCCCATTAATGCGAGAATTTGTGTCTTCTTGGTATTTACCTCAAGCTCATTACTATTGGGCATGGATCCTTATCTTTGAGCTACTTGTTTCCATACATGTTCTCATGTTATTTTCATAATATGTAGTATGGAAGCCTACATGGCCATCCTTGCATGGCTAAGTGGGGTAGTGTCCTTATGTTTCCATTTATGGTTCTATTTGAATAATGGGCTTATTTGCATGTGTCGTGGTGGTGGCACGACAGATGCCATGGGTACGCTAAAGATGGGGCCAAAGTGCGCTAGAGGTATCTAGGGAGGGATGGTGTGGTGATTCCACACATGGAAGCTTTTATTCTCTCTAACAATGGTGTTTGCAAATGCTCCTTGAGTTGTTCATGGGGAGGAGGAAGAAGAACCTCTCTACTGCCCACACCCTGTTCTAGGGTTTTCCCTTAGTAAAAAATGCCCGGCCGTCTCTATGGAGATCCTGGCCCTCCTTATATAGGGGAAGCCAGATTACAAGTTAGGGCATACATGGAGGGTATATGCTCCGAATATGCCATTCCCAAAATAGCAAAGAGGTGCTCCTTTTTTCCCCTTCGTAAGACGCTCAGGACTCATGGCGTAAGCCTCTCTGAGCCCCTCTGTGGCGCGACGTCATCCGACAAAGGCAACGTCACCTTTGTCAGCCCGTATCGGTGGTCCTCCTCTCTATCCCCTGCACTCACGCTATAGTGGAGAGATAAAAGCTTTGACCATGGAAGATACCTTCCTTCTCTTGTAAGCCAAGTAGTAAACCGGCTGATGCCTGGTTAACTCGGCCCTGAGGGTACCTGCAACAAGTTACAATGAGGGTGCTAAAATACACTTTATGTTGGCTGAGGCAACATTGGATGAACACCATCCGGGCCGGGTCTGCCATAACTCGGCTTGCCTTGAGTTGACTCGGCCAACACTTGCTTTGACCTCGCTGTACCTCGGCTTATACTGTCGTTATACTCCGGCTTGACCCTAACCGGGGTTATCCTCCCAACATTAGTCCCCAAAGCCGGTACGGTCTTAGCAACTTTAGCTGATAAGGCCACAACAGGTTCAACCCACTTTCTTTGTTCCTCTTGCCGAGTTACTCTTATGTCAGCAAGCTGACTAGACTTTTTCACTGTAGACTTTGTTTTCCTTGACCTTCCTTGGCTCATTCTGAGTTATTCCTTCTTGGCCAGGTTATTCTCCCGTATCCGGATTATCCACCTAGATTCCTTCCTTCTCATGTATGCTTCCCCACGTCCTACATGGAGGGTAATCATTATGTTGCCTCATTTTAAGGACCTCCGTCGGTTACTGTGCACGTTGATAGGGATTACTACGCCAACGTCACATTGTGGGTGCCTCTTCGATAACCGCAGTGCCACATCATGTCACAGGATTTGCTGCGCGGTGTGGCCCTTCCTGTGGCTCGCTGATGATTGGTTGACTTGGTGAAATACACGGCCACACCGTTCGGCCCTCTACGCACGGTGATCCCACTACCCCTACTAGGGGCATGGTTAAATAGGGGAGCGGGGGCATCCTTTTCCATTTCCCTCCGCTCGTTCACTCTGCCTCTGCCTCTTCTTCTTCTTCTTCTTCTTCCTTGAAGCGCCGCCACCACGCTGCTTCCGCTTAGCGCTAGAACCGTCGTCACCGCTCTCTGTCCCTTGCCTGCTTCCCCGTAGCCGCGCCGCTCGCCATCGCTATGGGTCCGCACCACTCAAGACCTTTCTTCCCCGCCTTAGATTACTTTAGCAAGGAAGAAGATCTAGAGATGTCTCACGAAGTCGCCGCCATCGAGGAACACGAAGATGGTGGTGCCGCCCGGAGCATGGCACTTGGGCTGGTTCTTGGGTGAGCCAAGACGATTTGGATTGGCTTGTCTAGTCCCACCGCGTCCCCGCTGGAGTCCACTGCCGCCTCGCTAGCGATGAACTTGCCCCTTCTCCTGAGCAGGGTGAGTTTGTCGTTTTTCTCTCCCACTTCCAGCACGGGTTCGGTTTACCCGCTAGCGATTTCTTCCATGAATTCCTCACCACCTTTGCTCTTCAAGCCACAATCTTTTGGCTAACGCCATCACCTCTTTGTCCGCTTTCGCCTCCGGGGTTGAGGGATACCTCGGCCTATGGCCCTCCATAGCCATTTGGTTCAAATTCTTTGGCTTTAGAGCCAATGTTGTGCCACATAAGGACCTTCACCCCGCCGACAAATCTTTGACCCAGTGCGGGGCGGCTTCCATCTCACCTCGGAAAGGGTCCGAGTTTCCCCGAGTTGTCGGCTTGGAGTGTTGCAAAGGATGGGCCAAGGACGTTCTTCTACGTGAAGAACACTACTTGGGAGGAAAAGAGCCGGCTACCGCCTTTTTCTATCGTTGTCCCCGACAGAACTCGGTGGAGCCGGATCCCCAATAGATTAAAGGCAAACACTTTGATAGATTTGGTGGAGAAGCGCATCAAGGAGCTTAAGTTGTTGGGATTGACTAGTGAGGATATCATAATCACTTTCATCCATAGCCGAATCTCCCTACTGCAGCAGCGCACGCACAAGCTTTGCCATATGAGCGTGCACCTTGACCCCAACCGTACTTCTTCATTTGAGCTCTCCGATGCTTAGATCTTCCGCCGGGTTAAGGCTATTTCAAGATACCCTTGGAAATGACTGAAGATTGGGAGTGGGGGTTTGAGAACTTCAACCGAGATAAGCCGGCTCCCGCGATACATCTCTTACGTGAGCCTCTTTCTGAGTTATGTATATGTCGGCCAGTATCAATTATATGATCCTTTTGTCTTGTTCTTTTCAGACGTTCCTTCATCAAGGCATTGAGGATGGCGCCGGCCCGTCCCTTAAGTGGGAGAAGGACCATGATACATCGGATATGGTAGAACCGGATTCTGAGGACTTATTGGCCATTCTAGACCCTGCCTCCAGCCGACCTTCTAGTAAGGCTTCTTTCTTAAGGGATTGGTCGGATGACGATGAAGATGATGATATTGAGATCTTGGAGGTATATGATACTGTGCCTATCTCATATGCTTTTCCTAGTGATCCAACTCCAGCTAATCCAGCTGGTCAGGTCCACACCGATCCGCCTCTTGCTGTGGGCGAGCTAGCCCCTGCCCCAGTGAATCAACAAGCTGCTACCTCGACTCCTTCTTCCGTGCCATCTAGGACTGGGAAAAGACAGAAGAAATCTGGCAATAAGGCCGCCAGCAAGCCTCCGACTAAGGCCACCGTCCGGAGAGCCCCAAAGCCCAAGGAGCCACCTACTGCATCCGAGTAAGCTCCTCTTTCTTTCATTGTTCTTCAAGTTGCTCTCTCTTAACGTGTATTTCTTGTTTCTCTCTTTTTGTTATAATTTGATATCTAATTTCTGTCTTACTCGGCAGGGCTCCCAAGCACATATCTCAGAGTGGCTCGAGCATAGCCTCACCTATCCGAGGTGATCCACCTTCTCCTCGCCATGACGATGCTCGCCCCCTGAGCCCCATCCATGAGAGCTCTACGGTTGTGCCGAATCTCAGCCCACCTCGGAAAGAGGAGGGCAACATCTGCACAGAGGGAGGTGGTGCTGTCGAGGATGTGGCTATGCCGGACCGGTCCAGTGGCTCTTCTGCTTAGTAGCAACAAGATGATGAAGGTTCCAACAACGTTGGCACTGAGCAAGCTTCTACCGAGGTGTCGGTGACTCCGGCACTGACCCAAGTTCAACCCCAACCAGCTCCAGGTTCTTCTCCTCAAGGTCCTCCTGCGTCGTTCGAGTCTCCCCAGACTCTGCGAGATGACCAAACTCGGCTCAGCCCGAGGGCCACATATTCCGCTCCACCATATTTGGCCAAAGACAAATCTCGGCAGAAGGCTCAGACCAAGCCTCCTGCGCCATCTTCGGCAGTTGGAGACCAAACCACATCTTTGGCGCAGCAATCCAAATCAAGCACCAAGGCCAAGAAGGCTGCTGATGCTACCAAGGGCCAGAAGACTTCCGAGGCTGCCAAGATCACGCCCAAAGGATCAACGGTCAGGTCTGTGCAGCGCACCCTTGCATCCATGATGCAAAAAGGCAGTGCTACCACTGGCTCTGCCGCTGATAAAGAGCTTGCTCTGCACACCAGCCTGGCCGTAGCTCAAACTTCCTGTAACTACCTTGGTGAATTACGCTCTTAGTTACATGCCTAGATGAGCGAAAGTGGTTAAAATAGTACGGTGGGGCCCAGGGCCACTCACGGTAGACCTTTCGACCGTCCTAACCACTTTCAGAGCATCGGGACAAGAACGAGCGGCGTAATCGGCAGGCGAAGGGATCAACTACATACACAAGTGAGTATGTATGCAAGCCACATACAACAGTCCTCAGAGCCATTCCATCTAAAAAATAGAAATATTGCAACGCCATACGACAAGATTCAAATATCCTAGATAGAGATAATATTTTAGGATAGCTCCTCATACATCAAACATCAGAGTATTAGGCGGAAGCGGAAAACAAGATCCGAGTACGGATAAGAAGCAAATCGGCATAAGATGCCACATAAATAAACACATCCCATCCACAGATCTCACGGATCCCCGTTCCCGGAATCTCTACACCGAGTGATCGTTGCCAACATCATCCATCTCCTCCACCCAGTATCCTTCTTGCGAGTACACCTGTTCATCTGAATCAAACAATTTATCGTGTGAGACCCTAGGGGTACTCAGGAAGTCTTTATGCCTCTAAAGGGGACACAACCTGGGGTGACGCAATTGCAGCAAAAGATAATAACTAACAAGTCTATAGATACTCGCTAACCATCCGCCTAACCAATGATAGACGGATGTCCGTGAATTAAGAACAACAGTTATAATAGTATAATTAACAGATCCATCCTCCTCCTCGCTTACCAACGAGGAAGCGGATGAACAACCCCCCATCCGTTGGCAGTTTTATTAACCATTCCATGAGTATTGCACTATTTACTAGTCAGGTACTTAGTCAAATTAAGAGTGGTACTTTAGTTAGACTTGTCTATGATCGAGAAACTGTGCTCCAAGTCATCCATAACCGCGGACACGACTTTCAGGAAGATTTACCCTGTAGGGGTGCACAAATAGCAACACACACTCGATCAACCTCGGAAAAACCAACTGAAAACCCAACGAGGCATTCACGACAAAGCGATCACAGGATTCCGAAATATTTCAGGGGGCCACCCCACTAAGCTACCCGCAACGAAGTTGGCCGGCTCCAAAACGGACCCAGGGTTTGCAACGACGGCTGTAAACAACTGGGAACCCGAAATATGACTAGGATTGTCGATACCGCGAAAACGTGGCACGATCCAAAACAGTACAGGTGCTCCACGCACAATCTTAAATAAAGTAGTAATCATGGCATAAGTACAGGATAGTAATAAAGCACCAGACTAATTGTGACCCCAAGAAATAAGAATGAATCAAGCTCTGGCTCAGGGGGGTCCATAAGGCCTCCCGGATGTGGATAGTGCGAATAGTCAAGGGACAGGAATCAAGTACTCGGGGTCCTACGGGACACAAGTGAGCATGAAAAACCGAATAGCAGATATTGCTCACCGGTGCCTCTTTCATTAGTTATCCCATTACTACTCAGGTTATGTTGTTTAGGTACCTCGTTATCCATCAGACACTCACATACCCTACACATGCTTTTCTACGACTCGCATGGCTCAAACAACTCCTGTAGTAATGGCTCATGGGATGGAGCAACAAGCTTCGGTGGGGTTTAAAAGTAAAGGCTATGCAGTACTTGGGATTCAATTTAATGTAATCACGACTCAATGATGCAAGAATAAGATAGAGGCCATAGGTACTATATGTATGCAAGCATGTGGTAGTGCTTGCCTGGCAGCTCAATTGAAGCGAGAGATGGATCTGGGTAGAACTCCTGTGATTCCTGATAATTCTCCTGCTGGGCGTCTATTCGAAGAAGAACCAAACAAACAAGGGCCAACATAAATGAAGTGCACAAGCATTAAAATGCGACAAGCAAACAAGCATGCCATGATGAATTATGCACAATTTACATGGCATTAAAGTAGCATGGCATGGTGAGGTGTGGGGTACATGAATAAAGCATTTTATTATCTCTTCGGTCAAGTTTTATTGCCATAAACAGTTCTGATTTGTAATAATGACATGATGCATGCTTCAATTCAGAACAAGGAATGCATAGATAGAACGGACTCGTCGCGCTGATCGATTTAGACATATTATTTGTCAAATTTGGAGTTATAGATTTAAAGTTATTAATTTATTAAGAAAAGGGCATTTTATTGTAATTTTAATCATCTCGAAAATTGAAAGTGCTCAAACAATATTTTGAATGGCATATTTGAATTCCTCACATTTTTCTGATTCAAAAACATATATCATTTGTTTTATTTGGATTTATAATTTAAAAGTTATTTAAAAACAGATTTGAATTTGAATTTAAACTTTTCCTGAAATTGTTTTATTAAAACAGATATCGGAAATACTTTTTATACTCGGACGAATTCAACCCAAGTCACTGACGAGTGGGCCGCTGCTGACTGGGCGAAATCCGCGCGCAAATCTTTTCTCACCAGGACCTTTCCTAGCCGCAACCGCCGACAGGTGGGGTCGGGTTCAGCGGGGGCCACGCGCGCACGTCGCCTAGCAGGGACGTGACACGTGGGCGGCGCTAGGGACTGAGGGTTGGGGGCTGCTGAAACTGGGGTGCCTTTTTGTAAAACATTCCTAGGGAGGCTGACCGGTGGGGCTCGGTGTGCCGCGGCTTGAGGAAAAATAAAAGAGGGGGAGGGGGTGGTTTGCGCAAAGTGGCCGCGGCCACTGTTTTTCTTCTCTGACGGACGGACAGGTCCATCATCGACAGAGAACGGTGTGGCACGGGGGAGGGATCGAACCCGCGACGCGGGGGCGCGCGCGCAGAGGCGAAGCCGCTACGGTGGCTATGGGGTGTTAACAGGAGGGAGTAGGGCGGCTAGGTGAGGTGTGGCGCGGCACAGAGGCGGGCAGACGCCAGTGTCTGCTGCCGCACTGAGGGTGCTCGGTAAAACGAACAGCGAGACCATGCCATGCCTGAGATGGAGAGGATGTCAGAGAGGTGCACGGGCTCACCGCGGGGTCGTCGGTGGGGTCGGATCGGTGCGGGACGCGGCAGATCGTCGACGATGCAGACGAACGGCGGCGCTAGGGTTTCGGTGTGCGCGTCGGTGTGCAGCGCGGCCTGGGGCTCCTCCTCCTTGTCTGCGGGTACAGGGGCGTTGCAGGGGCTCGACTTGCTCTTCCTCGACGTCCAACCCTCCACGCCACCGGCTAGAGCGGTAGGAGAAGGAGGAGGCCGAGGGTGAACGGCACGGGGGAGAGAGGGGGTAGCAGCGGTGGTGGGAGGAGAAGGGCGAGGCCCTGGGGTGGATCTAGGCTGCTACCAGACGATGGAGAGGGAGTTGATAGGGAAGGGGATAGGGTGACGTGTGGGAGCGGGGTAGAGATAAAGGTGGCTTCGGCCACCTTTTCCTCCTCTCCTTCACGTGCTCGAGCTGGGGCTCAGCTTGGGCAAGGCATAGATAGGTCCAGGGTGGCTGCAGGTGGGCCAGAGAGAGTGGAGAGAGGGCTGGCTCGGGTGGCCCTTTGTGGCAGAGAGAGAGAGAGAGAGAGAAAGGAGGGGCTCGGGTTAGCTAGGGCATGCTTCGGCTAGGGCTAGGGTTAGAGTGAGGGTCGGTTTAGGGTTGGAGAGAGGGCTAGTGGGGCCTGTTGGCAGGGAGAGGGAGAGAGGGAAACCTCTGCATGGGGGTTTTGCATGGGATTAGGGTTTAGTTAGATATTAGGGTTTGGAGAGAGGATTAGAGTGAGAGATTAGTGAGAGAGGGTAGGGTGTTAGGGTTTGGTTATAGTCACACTTGGTCATACATGGATGGAGGGTGAGAAGGAGAGGAAGGGGAGGACATGGTGTAGGGTTTTAGCATGATTAAAAACAAGATCCACCAAGTGTGTGGTGATGACATGGAGATAGAGATGAGAGAAAAAGGTGTTGAGAGAAATGATCTCACATGACCATACATGGGTACATGCACTTGTGAGAGTAGATGAGAAAGGAGACCTTGATGCACATGGCAAGGATACAAGATCAAGGTGGAAAAGGATTTAGAGAAAGAGAGAGCTCAAGAAGATGATCCCTCAAAAACCAAAGAAAACCAAAGGAGATCAAAGAGTGGTGATGGTTGCATGGCCCATGCAAAAGTATTAAATGCCATGTTTTAATCTTGTAAAAACAAAGTAAATAGTCATGGCATTTATACATATGCATTCCAAAATATGGAGTAAAGCCATGCTAAAGGGAATAGAATTGGATCCACCCTAACCCACATGAGCTAGATTAAATGCCAAAAGAAAATGAAAGCCCATGGGTAATTAGGATGGTGGAATTATAAGGTGGTGACAAAGAAAGGTGATGGAGTTGAATAAAAGATATGCCCCCAACTAAATTTGGGCATCAAGCATTTATCAAGATTCAAATACAATATATCAAGAGCCAAAAACAATTGCTAATGCACATGAGAGAAGAACCAAAGGAAAAGGGTTTTATATGATGCTCAAATGCAAGGTGGCATGATGACATGAGCATGATATAATTATGATGCAACAATTATATGTGGTAAGTAGCCATTATATTACTAAACCATGTAGCATTACATATGTTAGACAGATGGGATGCTACACTGCCCGGAAAGCTGCTCACGCCAAGGGCTTGGTCGTGGCCCGGACTCTCAGCAGGGAGAGGTACAAATGACTCACCGAGTACACGGACAACTGGAATAATGCTGAATATGTCGATGTCAATTTCGCTAATCCGTCAAAGTTTGGTCCTGCCGGGATTGGCGTGCAGATGAACACAACTGCCAAAGCCATTGGCCTTGCCAGCAAGATGATGGAGGTAAATCCTTCCACCATGCTCTTACATATGTGCAAGTAGTTGTAGATATATCCTCCAGTCCCCAAGCCTCCGGTGGGGTAACGCGTTACTCGGCTGGATGCTCAAATCCGAAGTATTCTACTTGCGTTAAATTCCTTAGTAGTTTTAAGCTTTTTATCACTTATATCCGGGTTAAGTTCCACTTGGCTCGGATCTACCTAGCTTCGAATATTCACTCACCTAGAGCCGGGTTAAGTTCCACTTGACTCGGATCTTGAATAACTTCAAATATCCACTCACCTAGAGCCGGGTTAAGTTCCACTTGACTCAGATCTTGAGTAACTTCGAATATCCACTCACCTAGAGCCATGTTAAGTTCCACTTGACTCGGATCTTGAGTAACTTTGAATATCCACTCACCTAGAGCCGGGTTAAGTTCCACTTGAATTGGATCTTGAGTAACTTCGAATATCTTTTATGATGCATGAACTAATACTTTCCATTTCAGATCACCACCAACCGCCGGACCATTGATTTTCAGCGTCTTTTGGACTCTCACAAGGAGCTTTGCGTGAAGCATAAGGCTGTGCTGCCTGAGGCGAAGAAGAAAGGTAAAGTTCTCTCTTTCATATTGCCCCATTTATACTTCTTCATCTTTTGGCTTGCTGAACTTGACTTGTGACCGGGATCGTGCAGCCGAAGTAGAAACTGAAAGCAAGGCGCTGAGGAAAAAGCTGACCGAGATGAAAGGTAATTTTCCTTTTCTCCTCATCCTTTGTCCTTCTTTCTTTTGACTCGGCATGTAATTATACCTCGGCTCTTGCTTGGTAAATTTTTTATTGCAGTGTCTCTTCAGGATAGCGTTCCTTTGCCTGACATGATGCTCCACTTTCTCGAACAAGTAAGGCAACATAAGGCCAATCTGAAGGAGAAGGATGACGAGAATGCTCAACTCCAGAAAAAGGATGATGAGATCACTCGGCTGAACACCGAGATTGAAAAATTGAAAAGTCTCCAAAAAGCTGAGCTGGACAAAGCTGATCAAGCCTTTTCCGAAGAAAATGACCGGCTGGAGACCGCTCTTGAGAAGAGCCAAGACATGCTGAAGGACGCCGACATCAAATTTGATTTGGTGAACACCGAGTATGAAAATCTCAAGAAGAGGAACGTTGCTTGGCTCATGGAGTTGAATCGGATCAACAACTATATCTCTCATGAGTTTCTCTTCTTGTGCCGACATTTCTTTTTCCGGGTCATGTGTTCCTATTGACTTATCTTATTTGTCTTATTTTCAGGCAATTTTCCAGAGACCGGCTCCCTTGCTACCACTTCCGTTGATAAGTTCCGGTTGAATAGAGGTACTCCGGTTGTTCCTTCTGGAGAGCCAATTCCCTATGACATAGAGGATACCTTGGTGAGCGTCGCAGCTTGGGTGGAACCTATGAAGAGCTTTGGGTTGGACCTCATGGATGCTGCCGCCTGGGTATTCATTGCCCTTTGGCACACAGAACCCACTCCTAAAGGTCCTGCCCCATTGATTGTGAAGTTGATGGAATGCGAGACTCAACTCGATCTGTGGAGGGAATCCACTGTGCGTGCTGGTGCTGACACAGCTTTGAGCTTTGTGTTATCCTGGTATGAAGGTCTTGACCTAAATGCTCTCAGCCACATGCGCACTGGATCCAGATGGACCAATGACCTGGCCTGCATCACCCAACGCCAAGCTCGCACCTATAACCTCATCCAATATGCCCATTGTCATCAATGGAATGATGGGTCGAGCTTCCTTGAAGTCGTCGATGATCAAGACGTTGAAGGAGATGCTGCTGAGGAAGAAGAAGAGTCGGATTTCACCGAGGAAGCCAATGATGCTGAGGATGCGGAATCTAATATAGACGACGAAGCTGAAACCGAGGCTCCCAACACCGAGGGCAACTTGCCTCCACCTTCTACTGATAGTTCGGTTGCTGCAGCTCCTTGAGTAAAAAACTCCAAAATTTGTTAAATCCCTGGTATGCCGGGTGCAGATGTATGATACAATGTGATATTTTGCTACTGCTAAGTTTTTTATGCCGGATTAACTTGGGCGAGGACCCCGAGTTTCATTTTCTTGTTCTCCCAATTTGATGACTTGACTCGTGTCTACCTTGATTCGTTGTTTGACTTACGAGTCCAAGGTTCAAAAATTGACTTAACAATACTTGAAACTTTAGGATTAGCTCAAAATAATTCAAAACATCAAAGGGAAAGTAAATATAAGGATTAGTCCAAAAAACAAATGTCGGCTCGATTACGTTCCTTTCCTTAGTCGTTTTTCATGTGCTTAGCAATTTGAAACTTGTTCTCTTGCTTGCCATGAAGCCAATTCTTGTTGGACAGCACCAAGTCAAAGAGTTAACTTTTGGTGCCGACACATTACTAATCCAACTAAGGTGTAAGTAATTTAAGCCAGCCGACATATAAAGAAGTAAATATAGAAAATGACAATTATTATTAAGGCAGTCTCTGAGTTCTACTCGGGGTGCCTAAGTTTCATTGATAAGCTCATTGCCGACATATAATCATACATATGAGAGTTTGAGATACATACACTTTTAGCTAAGTGTAAAATGGACAAATTAGAGCTACATTACATGGGCGCTTGGACTCCTTGCTGGACTTGTCCGCCTTGTTCTTCTCTTATGGTTGTGCATCAATGAGGTAATAGGCATCATTGTGCAGGGCTTTGCTTACAATGAATGGCCCTTCCCATGGGGGGATAACTTATGCATGTTAGAAGTAGGCTGCACCAGCTGAAGTACTAGATCTCCTTCCTGGAAGACTTGGGGGTTCACTTTCCGTCTATGGTAGCGTCGGAGATTTTGCTGGTATATGGCGGATCTAGACAAGGCCAGTTCTCTCGCTTCTTCCAGCATATCAACATCATTTTGTTAGGCTTCTTGCACTTCGGCTTCTGTGTATTGGGTGACCCTAGACGAGTCATGCTCTATGTCGGCTGGTAATATAGCTTCTGCCCCATATACCAGATAGAATGGCGTATAGCCTGTTGATCGATTTAGGGTTGTTCTTAAGCTCCACAGTACTACTAGTAGTTCTTCTATCCAGCACCCCGCTGATCTTTGCAGTGGCTCAATGAGCCGGGGTTTTATCTCGGCCAAAACTAGTCCGTTGGATCTTTCCACTTGTCCGTTTGATGCGGGGTGGGCCACTAATGCGACAACCAGCTGAATTTTCTTATCTTGACAAAATCTTGCAAATGCTCCTTATGCAAAATTGGTGCCATTGTCAGTTATGATATTGTGAGGATAGCCGTATCTCAGAATAATATCTTTGAGGAATGTCACGACCGTAGCTCCATCACACTTTCTTATTGGCTTCACTTCAATCCACTTGGTAAATTTGTCCACCATGACTAAGATGTGAGTCATGTTCCCCTTAGTCGGCTTAAATGGTCCAACCATATCTAAGCACCACACAACAAATGGTCAACTGATTGGTATAGTTTTGAGTTCCAACATTGGCATGTGTGTCTTGGTAGCGTACCTCTGACAGCCATTACATTTCCTAACTAGTTCCTCGGCTCGGTCCAAAGCACTTGGCCAGTAAAACCCATGCCGAAAAGATTTTGCCACTAAGGCCCTAGATGAGGCATGATGCCCACATTCCCCCTGATGTATATCTCAGAGGATGTCTAGCCCTTCTTCCGAGTCAACACACCACTGTAGGACACTTGTGACACTTCTCTTGTATAGCTTGACATTGATAATGGTGTATGCCTTTGCTCTCCTCTACACTTTCCTTGAAAGTATATCATCACTTGGCAAAGTTCCATATTTCAGAAACTCAAATATTGGTTGTGCCCATGCGGGTACAGTGCAAGCTAGGAAAAATACTTCGTCAACCTCCATTGCATCCACCGACATAACCTCTGCCGGATCAAGCTGAACAGTCCCTGAGTTTTGTGAGGCAGTCCCTAGGTTTACCAAGGTAGTCCCCGGGTTTATCGAGGTATTCCCCCAGTCAATGTCCATAGGGGTAGCTTCTGATCCGGGGTTCGCCGGAATATAGATTGATTCAGATTTTGGTGAATGGGAGATAGATGGCTTTCTCAAATGCTCCAAAGCAACTCCTGGTGGGATGGCCTGCCGAGATGATCCCAACTTAGAAAGTATGTCGACTGCTTCATTTTCAAGCCGAGGTACATGATGGAATTCGCATCCCTCAAAGTACCCGCATATCTTTTGGACATGAAATCTATAAAGGGCCATGTTTGCGTCTAGAGCATCCCAATTACCAGATACTTGTTGTACCACTAAATCTGAATCACCAAAGCACTGTATCCGACGTATCCCAACCTATTTTGCTACTTTCAGTCCATGCACGAGCGCCTCATACTCGGCCACATTGTTTGATGCTCGAAAATGGATCTGAAGCACACATAACAACTGATCTTTCTTGGGTGAGGTAAGTACTACCTCAGTGCCTAGTCCTTCCTTCCGCTTTGATCCATCGAAATGCATCCTCCAGTAATTTGAGTCCGGCAAAGGCGGTTCATACTGCATCTCGGCCGAATCCACGAAAAATCCAGGCACTATTTAAGACTTGATGGCATCCCTTCTATCAAATTACGGTGCATAAGGGGCTAGCTCAATTGCCCATTTTGCAATCTGGCCACTTGCATCTTTGTTACTCATTATCTTGGATATGGGCACTTTGCATATCACTTTTATGGACTGTTCCTTGACGTAGTGCTTGAGCTTCTTGGCTGCCATGTACACACCATACGCCATCTTCTAATAGTGAGGATAGTTCTGCTTTGAAGTGGAAAATACCTCGCTTAGGTAATATACTGGCCTCTGCACCGACTTACCTTCCTTCTCATGCTCCACCACAACCACGACACTTATGACTCGATTGGTCGCTGCTATATAGAGCAACATCGTCTCTTTGGATAGTGGTGAAGCTAACACTAGTGTAGAGGCTAGCATCTTTTTCAGTTCATGAAATGCGCTATCAGCTTGCGGTGTCCATACGAATTTATCAGATTTTTTCATTAGCTGATAGAGAGGCAGTGCCTTTTCTCCCAGCCAACATACAAACTCACTTAATGATTCCAGGAAACCAGTGAACTTCTGAACATCATTAAGGCACTTCGGTAGTTCCATTCTTTCTATAGCTCGGATTTTAATGGGGTTAGCCTCGATACCTCGGTTGGACACAAGAAAACCGAGTAACTTCCTAGCTGGCACAGCAAAGGTACATTTCTCCAGGTTAAGCTTCATTCGGAACCTCCTAAGGTTCGCAAATGTTTGCCGGATATCATCTAGGAGCATTTTGCTTTCCTTTATTTTTATCACAACATCATCTACATATACTTGGACATTTTTCCCAATCTGATCATGTAATCATTTTTGCATACACCTCTGATACGTTGCACCTGCATTACGTAAACCAAATGGCATGGTGTGATAGCAATAAGCCCCATACGGGGTAATGAAAGCAGTCTTTATTTGATCATATGGGTTTAGGGGTATCTGGTGGAAACCAGAATAGGCATCTATAAATGACAAGAACTCACACCCAGCGTTCGAATCAATGACATGATTTATCCTCGGAAGTGGGAATGGATCTTTTGGACACGCCTTGTTTAGGTTCGTGTAATCGATACACATACGCCACACCACTGCTACATTTGGATCGCCGGATTAGAGAGCCAATCCGGATAGAGTACTTCCGTGATAAACCCGGCTACAAGGAGCCGAGCTATCTCATCACCAATCACCTTTCTCTTGTCTTCGGCGAAGCGGTGGAGAGGTTGCTTCACTGGCTTAGCTCCGGGTCTCACATGCAAAGAGTGCTCGGCCAACTCTCTCGGTACACCTTGCAGGTCCTGTGGGGACCAAGCAAAGATAACCCGATTCTCACGAAGGAAATAGACGAGCTCACTTTCCTATTTGTCGCTTAACCCGACACCAATAGTTATGGTGTGCTCTGGGAACTGGTCATCAATGGGCACCTTCTTGGTACCTTTTGTTGCTTGAAATAAAACACTTCCATGCGGGTTACTTAGTGCCAGCATATTCAACTTCATGGACTGAGCCAATGTCGCCACCTCTTGGATCCTTGTCTTCTCCTGTGCTATAACCAGTGACTTGGCCATATTTGACCCGGCTGAGGAACACTCGATGGAACACCAGAAGTCCCCTGTTATTGTGATCATCCCATTTGGCCCTGGATTCTTCATCTTCAGGTAGCTAATAGGGTCACTTGCCATGAACTTTGAAAGAGCAAGTCTCCCGAGTAACACATGATAAGCACTATACAAGTCAACAACTTCAAACTCTAGATTCTTAGTTCAGCAATTCTCCCTCGTGCCGAATAACACGTCGATTCGGACGTTGCCAATAGGCTCGCAGGAAATACCCGGCACAATGCCATGGAAAGTTGTCTTTGTTGCCTGGAAATGTTCTCCGAGACTCCTAGCTTGTGCATTGTGTCCTTGTACAGAATGTTGATGCTACTTCCATTGTCAGTCTTTGAGAACCTCACGTTGATATCCGACCGTATAAAAGTTGGGTCTAGAACTAGTGCATACGATCTAGGACTTGACATGAGCCTGGGATGATCCTTGATGCTCCATGTGATTTCCTAGTCCGCCCAAGGCATATACCTTGTCACAGCTGGCATAACTACATTTACCTCCATATGTCGACGCTGCACGCTCTTTCTGTCAGTTACCTCCGTGGTAAACACACAGTATCTCTGATGGTGTTCTATGTATTCATTTCTCTCGTCATTGCCGGGTACCTTTGGTTCTGCTGGTGTTGGTTATCCACTTGATGCACTGCATCCCTTATATCATGGTTCTCATACCTCAGCGGAGGTGGTGGTAACATCATCTACTGCCCATTTACCCCGATGAGCTGCTGCTGCCGAGGTGCATCGGGCCGAGGTGCCTGAGCATTCCCCAAGCCACTTGGCTCTATTTTCCTCATCCACTCACATTGTTGAGTCGTATGATTCGTCGGATTACTCGGGTTTGGCGTGTGAAATTTACACAGCTGATCCAGCATAGACTCATATGTATACCTCGGCCTATCCTTCTTTTCCTGCCACTGTTTCTTCTATTCTGGCGTCCAAGTTTTCTTTCCATCATTTCTCGGAGTCCAATGTTGCCATCTAGTTTTCTGATGCTGGCTAGCATTGGCATTTGGCTGATCCTGATCCACTGCCGCAACTTGCTGCGAACTGTATATGTTATCTGGCAGCTCATCTCTCCTTTTACCTCGGAAGTCATTTCACCGGGATGACCCGGTACCATCTCGGTTGTAGTACTCTTCATTTGACTTGTTTGACACAAGCCGAGGTTGGGTTGGATCACCCAATGCATACGAGTCAGCAATTCAGATTGTTTCAGGCAACGTAGTTGGCATATCCCTTTGCAACCTCTACCACAACATACTCGCATACCTACATCCTTGCACAAACCAAGCAATGGCTTGCAGCTCAATCACCCTCTCACAGGAGTTACGCACATTGCACCAGCGAGTTAAAAACTCCCGGTCAGTCTCATTTGGCCTTTGCTTCCACATTGCTAGCGTCTGTGGCCTATTCGGCCTCTTATACATGCTCGTGAAGTTACTAATGAACATCTCCTCAAAATCTATCCAGTAGTTGATACTTCCTGCTGGCAAATTGTTTAACCAGACTCTTGCTGGCCCTTCCAACATGTGTGGCACATATCTCATGACCCATCTCAAATTGCCCATGGCAATGTTCACAACAGTTGCCTAGTCAAATGAGCCAATCCTCCAGCTTGGTGCTGCCATCATACGTCTTTGTTCCTCTGGCCAATTGAAAGTTCAGCATAGGTGGCTCTCTCATAATCCGAGGTCCAAAGCATGCTGGACCCGGAGGACCTTGTCCCTCAATCATCTCCGACCTGTAAATTTGGTCCAACTTAAACCTAGCATCATTTGGCTGCAAGTTCCTGTTTCCCAGCCTTGATCCTATCACATCGTGCTCTGTCCTAGGAAACCCGTCATCAGCCATTGCCGAATAACTATCATTGTACCTATCTTGACCCGGAGGAACATATTGCTGCTGCATAGCTAGGTCGACACTTTTCTCTTGCCGAGGTTTGTATTGTTGTTGCTGCTGCCAAGGTGGGTTCTGCCCTGCTCCCGCCGAGTTACGCTGTCCGGCATTTCCTTTCCCAGCGTTTCCTTGACCAGTATTTCCTTGGTCATATTTACCTCATCCAGCTTCACCTCGGCTGGCACTGTGATGATCCTCATCTCCTTGCACTGCTTTTCCTTTCCCTGCCCTTGCCAGGTCATATGGGACTATCTGCTTATTCTTTCTCACCGAGGTTACTACCTCTTCCCTTCTTGGGTCCGTATGAGGGGATGATGCTACCCCAGTGGATTTAGTCGGGTTACCTCTTATCGAATGAATTATATGGGAGCCTCCTTGTAACATCCCAAAACTTAATACAAGGTTAATTAAGATCCAAATCATCAAATTTAGAGTTAAAAAAACTTTTCCATTTAAATTCATTAATCATTCATATGTGTGTGTATTTAAATTAGGAGTTGTTTTGATTTTGCCATGTTTGAGTGATCCATTGGTTGTAAAATGATTCTAAGGTGAATTAAACATCATCTAGATCATTCCCAAACAAATTCCAAAGAAAAACAAATCAAAATGAATGAAATAAGCAAATGGTCACTTTGGCCATTTTAATCACCATGCCTACTTTGGCTATTCCTAGAACTCAAATCTTAACAGAAACAATTGTGGATCTTTGCACCCCTTGCTAGTACAAGTAGTGATGTACCGAGGCCCACTTTGTTTCATCCCAAAAACTTTCAAACACTAAATTTAAATGACATTTAAAAATTGAATCTAGTGTAGGTATCAAGATCACACTTATCCAAAAACCACTCAAATGAACTTCATTTTAAAATCCCAAGCAAACCTAGATGCTTAAGAATAAGTTACATCACTCCACCAAAAATCAGCCCAAAATTCAAATATTTTGTTCATGCGGCCATTGTGTCGAACAGGTGGCATGCACAAGATTTCTGCCTAACTATTACTGTGTGTAGATCAATGCTTTGTCGAGTGTTTGGCCCTCATTTGGTTCCCCTGTCCCTCCCAGCTCTAACAAAACCCCCACCGACCTACCCCTAAGCCTGGAGCAGCAGCGGAGTGCCGCCACTTTATAGTCACCGCCGGCCAGAAGCGGGCAACACGCCAGAGACAGCGTCGCGCCATTCCAGCACCACCACTAGCTCTGCCCAACCCTACCGCCGCCCATAGTCCACCCCTCGATCGACCCCAGCCCCTGGACCACTCCCCAGCAGCGCTGCCCTTTCCCTCTACGAGCAAGCCAGAGCGCGATAGCCGCCAGCACGCAGCAGACCGTGCCTTGCCGCCATACCACGCACGCTGCTCCGCCTCGACCCTAGCACCCTGCCAAACACGGCCGTGCACCGCCGCGCAACCCACAGTCGCCGTGCGCCGCATCGAGCACCGTCTCTGTCTCCCAGAGCGCGTGACGCTCCTGACCAAATGCCACCGCCCCTAGCCGCGCCATTGCGCCGTAGCTAACCGCCAGGGAACCTCCCACCGTCCGCCTATCTCACCCACGCTGATAGCTCCCGGTGCCGTTGTCACCGACGAGCTCCGCCCAAACCTCTCGGTCTCACCATCGCGCCTATATAAGCAGGCCTCCCTAGCATGAATTTCTCACACCATTCCACTCCCCTCTCACTCCCAGTCCTTCCCCACCTCTCGCCGGAGCCGCCCGAGCCACCGTTTGCCGGAATTGCACCGGAGGAGGCCACTGTAGAGGAGGAGACGCTGCCGTCGATTCCGTCCACCTCAGCCCCTGCCGCTACCTCGCATGAGTCCGCCGTCGCTGTCCAGTTCGATCGCTTGCCTCGTCGCACTAGCTGGAGCCCTGGTACGTCCCTAGTAGACCCACACCGTCCGTTTAGGGTTCGGTCTCGTCGACGACGAGTCTGTCGTCGACGACGACTGTGAGCCGTTGATCCACGTTATAATCATGTGGCCCAGATAGCTAGATACCATTTCAGGTTTTAAGGCTCGCTGACAAGCGGGACCAACCTATCAGCCGCCCTCTGCGCCGCTGAGCGCCACTAGGCCAGCCCAATTCCTTTCCCGCGTGACCCGGTTAATTCAAATACAGGTTTTTCTATTTAAGTTTAAATTCAATTATGTCCCTTAGTTTAAAAATCAATTCAGAGAATCTTACAAATCCAAATTGAGTGATTCCAATTTTGTTGGAAATCTTCTGAAAAGATCTATCGAAGCCCGTTGGATTTAATTCTTTTAGAGTTAGAGATCTCTGCTATTAAAAATAACAAGACAGAAGCATTTGCACATTCAAACATTTTTATAAAATCAACCATAATAGCTTTTGTGTTGATTCCAACTCTCAAAAATCACATTTAACCATACCTATCTGAATATGTAATAATATTAATGTTTACATGCAGTGACTTTGTACTAGTGCCAAATTAGTGCTATATAGGCATTTCTAGTCACTTTAAATCATTAAATGTTAAACTTAAACTTATTAAACTGTGATCCAACCTTTAAATCACATTACCATATGTTAGAATATGTGGTGATGACATGTGTCCACATGATCCCATATTTTAATTGGAGAATATTAAATCTTAGTTAATTTCAATGAGTAGAAATTACTTTTCTGAAATAAACAGAATGAAGCTAGTTAATAAAACCTTGTGATGCTGTGATGATAATAGATCATAAAATGTGTGCCTTAGTGTACGAAGTAGCCTAGTTAAGCATTGTTTGGTGATTGTGTATCCCGTATGTATTTATAGACGATAGTACCGACCAAGCTTTCGAGGAGGAGGAGTTCTACCAAGAGGAGGAGGAAGAAAACTTCAACCACTGCACCAACCAAGGCAAGCTATTGTTAGCAAGCTAGAATTAAGCTAGATAACCTATGCAAGATGCATTAGGCATGCTTTGGTTATACCACTTTGACTAGTACCTACCCCAAGTTTTATTTCCAAGCTTTTACTTTCTTTACTTTATTAAAGTCCTTTACTTGTCCGAAGGTAGCATAAAAAGTATAAAACTTGACCTATCTACTTAGATGTCATTCTATGTCATGAGATTGATCTTAGCATCCCCTATTAGTGAACACTCTTAACTTAGTAGTTTAGAGCTAAACTAAAACTTGAGTCACTTTAGATGGGAACCCTTGGTGAAAATGAATTGTGAAAATCTTGGAATGATGAGTCATTCTATTGAGATGTTTTGACATGTGTTGAGAAACACAAATGGTTTATGATGATGAAAATGTTGAGGCATGAGCCTTAACCCTTTTACAAAACTGATGTTTGGGTTCGGATGCGATACCATTCCAATTTCACTGTACGACCACAATACCTGAATTGGGTAAGGCTTAGCCGGAAGTTTATATGCATTAGTATTAGTTCCCTCACGGGAGAGGTTTGAGGTGAGGCTACCTCTCAATGTTGTCCACCTATGCAATGCCCAAGATGACAGATGGTCATGGTTTGGTGGCCATGCTCATAGGAGAGGTGCTTATACTAGGGTGTGTAAAGGAAAAGTTATGTTTGATTATCTGCATACTAAGTATGATGATTCAGGGTGATCCCTGACAGATGTATCGAATCTTGTGGTGAAAGTGTACCACCTCTGCAGAGTGTCAAACTATTCGAATAGCCGCGTCGGCGGTTATGGACAGTTAGAGTGGCCATACTTTTCCGTTGTCGGATGTTTTCAAAATGACTTATGAAATAAATGTTGAATCTTGACTTGACCACAACAGGGTTGTGACTATGACAATAGCTTCCCAACTTAAGTGATTCTAGAACTTTATTTTATCTTTCTTTGTTTCTGAACTCATCTTAGGTTTCAAACTTAACTTTACAAATAAACTTAGAGTTAGCAATCCTACTAGAACTACCTTACTTGTTAGTGATAATTTGCGAGTACTTAAAGAGTACTCATGGCTTTTGTCCCTGGCTATTCCTATGGCTAGACTATGAAGGAGACTACCAACATGAAGGACATCAGGACGGCTATGATAACTAGGACTATCTTCCATCGTCAGCATTGCCTGTGCCCCTGAAGATGGACCCAACCGCTACGCTTATTATTTATTCCCCTTCTTGTTGTATTAAGACTGGATCATGAGATCCTTTATTTGTGTAAGACCTTATTATGGTTTGTAATGGATGACGTACTGTGATATCCAATCTGTTATGTCTCGCAAAAAGGGTAATCCTGGGAATGCGATGTATGACATAACAGGCATCTGGGATTAAAAATCCGGGTGTTGACAAGTTGGTATCAGAGCCATCCTGACCATAGGAGACCCTAGTTAGAATGGACGTCCGAACAAAAACTTAATTTCAAAACCAAAGTGAGCATTTATGAAAAACTATTTCCTCTCTTACCCTTGGGAATTCATTCTTTCTCAAAAATTCATGTTCCTCCAATTCTTACATTACTACATAAAATTTGACACACTTGATCACTTCACTAACTTCCTCATCCTTAATCTTTATAGATGGAGACTCAGTTCATCAAGTTCTACCAGTTGGGCAACGGAGGCCAACTGATCTTCGAGAGGGATCTAGATTCACTGTTTGAGCTCTTGGGACGCCCGCATCCGGAGTTTCTTGGAGCTCAAGTTCCTAGACCCCTAGGAGGAGATTTACAATGGCTAGTCACCGCTGATGTTCGAGGAAGTATAGAAGCACCAACGTCTGGGAGAATCCAGTTCTCCGTAAGAGAGAACAACTAGCTAGATGGATTAGACAGGGCAATGCATGAAGCTCTCGTACGTCTATGTGCCCTCAGTGTCAACCAAATCCAAGGAACCCGCTTTGTTCACTATGCAAGGCGTGAATTCATGGGAATGCCAATGGAGATGCCAAGTCACCCGGAGTTGAAGCGTCAAGTGGAGAACCTTAACTTCCTGCTGTACGACCACCAGAAGGAATTGGACAATGCTAGGGAGTTCGCCAACCACAACCTTGCCACTGCCGCCCAGAAGGCCCAGACTTTCTCACTGCTTGTCAAGGACCGTTAGTCTCTTCGCCGCCAGCGCGAAAAGAAGGATCGCACCATCGCCCGTCTTCGCAAGAAGGTGGCCGACCTCGAGAAGACCATCAAGGAGCAAGAAGCTCAACTTGCAGCAAAGGAGGAATAAGAGGAGGGTGAAGACATCCGGGGAGATATGGATTCTTACCTCAGCAATGATGATGACTTTCTGGAGGAGGATGCCGTGGACTTCTACACTGACGACTCCGACTCCGACTTCATCGATGATGAGTAGATGCACTAGAGCACTGTCGTATCATGAGATGTATCGGTCCCAATGTATCGTAGCTTGCAGAATGGTTCTTAAAACCATCTGTTTTCCTTTGATGTGTGGTGAGTGTTTGTATCGTGTGCTTGTTTGAATGAATGAAATGAAGTTAGTTGCAAAACCTGAGTCAAACTCAAAGTTTTATCTTTGAAACCAAAAGCATGAACCTTAGAACTTTCCCTCTTACCCCTTTATCTATCTCAATCTTCAGATGACTTGTGGAAACCCCGGTGGGAGCAGCTCATCGCAAGACCCAATGCTGCAGATCATGCAGATGTTAGTTGCAGACCGTGAAGCAAGCAGGGCAGAGCGCCATGCCAACTTAGCAACACTGCAACAGATATCCCAGATGGCCCAAAACAACCAAGGGCATGGAAATCAGGATCATCAAGGATCCAAGCTGAAAAACTTCCAGAATACCAATCCCCCAATCTTTAGCACTTTGGAGAACCCATTAGATGCTGATGACTGGTTGCAGACAATGGAGAACAATTTGGAGGTAGCCAGAGTTGATGACAACAAGAAAGTTCTCTTTGGGACCCACTACTTGGCAGGAGACGCAAGAGCCTGGTGGAACAACATCCGCCTGATGAACCATGGTCAAGTGATGACATGGGAAGCTTTCAAAATCAAGTTCAGCCGCACCCACGTGCCACAAGGCCTAGTCACCAGAATGAGGGATGAATTCGGAGAGTTGAAGCAAGGCATCATGACTGCAGTGGAGTACCGTGACAAATTCCTGTCACTTGCCAGGTACGCACCTGATGAGATCAACACGGAGGCAAATAAGAAGGAGAGATTCCTGAACGGACTGCATGATGAGATGCAGACTATCCTCGTCAACATCCGCTTCGAGGATCTCGAAGAGCTAGTCGACTCTTCCATACAGATGGAAGGGAAGATTAACCAGGCAAACGACAACTGCAAACGTCGTATGATGCACCAAGCTGGATCCAATAGTCACCAGAAGTACCGTCCCAACCCGTCTGTAGGGTATGCACCAAGAAACAACCGACCCCCAATGTCTCGCCCAAGCTACCCCAACCGTAGCAGAGGCAATGTGAAGACCGGAGGAAACAACAACAACCCCGGCAACACCAGCAATTTCAGCCATGCACCTCCCAAGAGCAACAACAACAACAACAACACTGCACCCAGAACTGGAAGCAATGCTGTGCCCGTGGCAGCAAAAGACAAGTCCCAGATAACTTGTTTCGAGTGTGGAGTGAAGGGTCACTATTCCAATGAGTGCCCCAAGAAGACTGCCGCCCCTACCAATGTGAATGCCCCCAGCTCAACAGCAGCGTCGTGTTCAACTAGGGAGAAGATTTGCCCCAGGGAACCCTCACAACCGCAACGGCCGTCTCTTCCACATGAATGCCGAGGAAGCCCATACATCTCCAGCTGTAGTGCTGGGTATGTTTTTTGTCAACTCAGTTTTAGCCAGAGTACTGTTTGATTAGGGAGCATCACATGCATTTCTCATCGAAGAATTTGCATGCACAAGTAAGATCCACTGAACCAACTTGAAGCATGTCATGATAGTTCAAATTCCAGGTTCAACTACAAAACTAGAAACATCTGCGAAGCTGTGCCTATCAAAATACATGGGGTAGATTTTTATGCTAATCTAATAGTACTTGGAACCAAAGGATTGGAAGTAGTACTAGGTATGGATGGGATGTCAAAGTAGAAAGGACTGATAGACTGTGCTAAGAAAGACATCACCATGACCAGTAGCTCTAGAGTAACAGTAGAGAATATATCTGAAACCTTACCTCGTCAATTCAAATGCAACAAGAGTCTAGCCCTACCCACCATAGACCAGGTCAGAGTAGTCTGTGAATACCCCGACGTATTCCTAGATGAATTTCCCGGTATGCCCCCGGATAGGGATATTGAGTTCATTATCGAACTAATCCCCAGAACCAGACCCATAGCCTAGAGACCCTATAGCATGAACCCCTCAGAGTTAGTAGAGTTGAAGAGGCAGTTGGATGCTATGTTAGCAACATGCTTGATTCAACCAAGCGCATCGCCATGGAGATCACCAGTGTTATTCGTCGACAAGAAAGATGGAGGCAACCGTTTGTGCACCGATTACAGAAAGCTGAATGACGTCACCATCAAAAACAAGTACCCTTTGCCAAAGATAGAAGATCTATTTGATCAGTTGACTGGTGCCCAGGTATTCTCAAAGATTGATCTTAGGACTGGTTATCACCAACTTAAGATTCGTGCAACGGATATTCCGAAGACCGCCTTTACTACTCGTTATGCTTTATACGAGTATATGGTCATGTCTTTTGGATTAACCAATGCCCCTACTTATTTCATGAATCTCATGAATAAGATCTTTATGAATTTCCTAGATAAGTTTGTTGTTGTGTTTATCGATGATATCCTTATCTACTCCAAGTCAGAAGAAGAGCATGAGCAACATCTGAGAATCATTCTAGAAACCCTGAGAGAGCATCGGTTATATGCCAAGTTCAGCAAGTGTGAATCTGAAAGAAGTAGGATTCCTAGGACATATTGTGTCTGCCGAAGGAGTCTCTGTTGATCCTGCCAAGATCAAAGATGTCGAAGAATGGGAAGCCCCCACACTCAAACCCAAGTCCGTGCATTCCTCGGATTGGCGGGATATTACCGCAAGTTCGTAGAAGGATTCTCGAGCATCGCCAGACCCATGACCCAATTGTTGAAGAAGGACAAGAAGTTTGAATGGACCGACAAATGTGAAGCCAGTTTCCAAGAACTAAAGAAGAGAGTGATTTCAGCCCCAATATTGATCATGCCAGATATCAAGAAGCCGTTTGATGTATATTGTGATGCATCCAGGATTGGTCTCGGATGTGTATTGATGCAAGAAGGCAAAGTTATCACATATATGTCTCGGCAACTGAAGCAGCATGAGCAGAACTATCCGACCCATGATCTTGAATTAGCAGCCGTAGTTTTGGCATTGAAGACATGGCGTCATTATCTTATGGGTAATCGCTATGAGATTTACTCAGATCACAAGAGCTTGAAGTATATTTTCACTAGGAAGGAGCTGAATATGAGGCAAAGGAGATGGATAGAGTTAATCAAGGTTTATGAGCTTGACAATCACTATCACCCTAGCAAAGCCAATGTGGTTGCAGATGCTCTTAGCAGATTTCCGTGTAGGCTAAACACCATGATCAAGGAGCAGCAACCAAGTTTGTATGAGGAGTTGGAGCAGTTTAGAACTGAGTTTGTTAGCAAAGGATTTTTAGCTAGCATTGAACTTCAACCCACTTTGATTAGCCAAATCAAGGAAGCCTAGAAGGGAAATGAAAGTATCGACGAAATCAAACATCGTATTAGTACAAGAAAGGTACCTGGATTTACCGAAGACGAAGAAGGAGTTCTGTGGTACAAAGGACGTATCTGTGTGCCAGCAGATTCGGAGCTGAAGCAAGTTATCATGCAGGAAGCTCATGATAGTCTTTATTCTATCCACCCTGGAGGAACGAAGATGTACCAAGATTTGAAAGAGCAATTTTGGTGGCACAAGATGAAGAGAGAAATCAGAAGCTACATCACCAAGTGTGACATCTGTCAAAGAGTCAAAGCAGAGCATCACAGACCCGCAGGACTATTGCAACCATTGCAGATTTCGGAATGGAAATGGGATTTCGTCGGAATGGACTTTATCACTGGTTTGCCTACTTCTAGTAGGGGAAATGACTCAATATGGGTCATTGTTGATAGACTATCCAAGGTAGCTCATTTTATACCTGTCAAGAAAACTTACCAGAGTTCGAAGCTAGCAGAGTTGTACATTCCTAGAATTGTTAGTCTGCATGGAACCCCCAAGACCATAGTATCAGATTGAGGAACCCAATTTACCTCGAGATTTTGGCAGAAAGTCCAAGAGGGATTAGGAACCAAGTTGAATTTTAGCACCGCTTATCACCCACAAACTGATGGGTAGACTGAAAGAGTCAACCAAATCCTAGAGGATATGTTGAGAGCTTGTGTGTTAGAGTATGGATGAAAATGGGAAGATTGCCTGCCTTTCGCAGAATTCTCATAGAACAATAGCTAACAAGCCAGTTTGCAAATGGTACCATTTGAGTTCCTATACGTGAGAAAGTGTCATACCCCTTTGAATTGGTCGCAAGTAGGAGAGAGTCAGATATTTGGACCTGACATTCTCCGAGAAGCTGAAGAGAAGGTTCACAAAGTCCGCGAGCACCTCAAGCCCGCCCAATCCAGACAGAAGAGTTATGTTGACAAGAGAAGGAGAGACCTGACTTTCAATGTCGGAGATTTTGTATATCTCAAAGTTTCACCACTGAAGGGAACACAACGCTTTAGTCTGAAAGGAAAGTTAGCCCCCAGATATATCAGACCATTCAAGATTCTGAATCGTCGAGGAGAAGTATCATATCAACTAGAACTACCTAAAGAGATGTCAGCCATCCACAATGTGTTCCATATCTCGTTACTTCGCAAATGCTTAGAAGTGCCGGAGAAGACCGAAGTTTTCAAGAACATCGATCACCGAGTTGTTGATATCCACAAGGATCTGACGTATCGTGAAGTGCCCATCCGTATCCTGGAGGAAGCTTACAGAACCACCAGGACCAGGAGTATCAAATTTCTCAAGATTCAATGGAGCAACCATACAGAAGAAGAAGCCACTTGGGACCAAGAAGATTACATTAGGACAGAGTTCCCAGATCTCTTTGTTCCTAGTTTTCTTTCGTAAATCTCGGGACGAGATTTTGTTTAAGGGGGGAAGGTTTGTAACATCCTAAAACTTAATCCAAGGTTAATTAAGATCGAAATCATCAAATTTAGAGTTAACAAAAACTTTTCCATTTAAATTCATTAAGCATTCATATGTGTGTGCATTTAAATTAATAGTTGTTTACAATTGCCATGTTTGAGTCATCCATTGGTTGTAAAATGATTCTAAGGTGAATTAAACATCATCTAGATCATTCCCAAAAAAATCCCAAAGAAAAACAAATCAAAATGAATGAAATAAGCAAATGGTCACTTTGGCCATTTTAATCACCATGCCTACTTTGGCTATTCCTAGAACTCAAATCTTAACAGAAACAATTGTGGTTCTTTGCACCCCTTGCTAGTACAAGTAGTGATGTACCAAGGCCCACTTTGTTTCATCCCAAAAACTTTCAAACACGAAATTTAAATGACATTTAAAAATTGAATCTAGTGTAGGTATCAAGATCACACTTATTCAAAAACCACTCAAGTGAAGTTCATTTTCAAATCCCAAGCAAACCTAGATGCTTAAGCATAAGTTACATCACTCCACCAAAAATCAGCCCAAAATTCAAATATTTTGTTCATGCGGCCATTGTGTCGAACAGGTGGCATGCACATGATTTCTGCCTAACTGTTACTGTCTGTAGATCAATGCTTTGTCGAGTGTTTGGCCCTCATTTGGTTCCCCTGTCCCTCCCAGCTCTAACAAAACCCCCACCGACCTACCCCTAAGCCTGGAGCAGTAGTGGAGCACCGCCACTTTACGGTCACCACCGGCCAGAAGCGGGCAACGCGCCAGAGACAGCGTCGCGCCGTTCCAGCACCACCACTAGCTCCGCCCAACCCTACAGCCGCCCACGGTCCACCCCTCGATCGACCCCAGCCCATGGACCACTCCCCAGCAGCGCCACCCTTTCCCTCCGCGAGCAAGCCAGAGCGCGCCAGAGTGCGATAGCCGCCATCACGCAGCAGGCCGTGCCTTGATGCCATACCGCGCACGCCGCTCCGCCTCGACCCCAGCAACCCGCCAGACACGGTCGTGCATCGCCGCACGACCCACAGTCGCCGTGCGCTACGTCGAGCATTGCCTCTATCTCCCAGAGCGTGTGACGCTCCTGACCAAATGCCACCGCCCTAGCCGCGCCATTGCACCGTAGCTGACCGCTAGGGAACCGCCCACAGTCCGCCTATCTCACCCACACCGATAGCCCCCGGTGCCGTCGTCACCGACGAGCTCCACCCACACCTCTCAGTCTCACCGTCGCGCCTATATAAGCAGGCCTCCCCAGCACGAATTCCTCACACCATTCCACTCCCCTCTCACTCCCAGTCCTTCCCCACCTCTCGTCAGAGCCACTCGAGCCGTCATTCGCCAGAATTGCATCGGAGGAGGCCGTTGTAGAGGAGGAGAGGTTGCCGTCGATTCTGGCCACCTCAACCCTTGCCGCTACCTCGCCTGAGTCCGCCGTCGCCGTCCAGTTCGATCGCCCGCCTCGCCGCACTAGCTAGAGCCCTGGTACGTCCCTAGTAGACCCCCACCATCTGTTTAGGGTTCGGTCTCGCCGGTGACGAGTCCGTCGTCGACGACGACTGTGAGCTGTTGATCCACGTTATAATCGTGTGGCCCAGATCGCTAGATACCGTTTCGGGTTTTAAGTCTCGCTGACAAGTGGGACCAACCTGTCAGCCGCCCTCCGCGCCACTGAGTGCCACTGGGCCGGCCCAATTCCTTTTCCGCGCGACCCAGTTAATTCAAATATAGGTTTTTCTATTTAAGTTTAAATTCAATTCTATCCCTTAGGTTAAAAATCAGTTCAGATAGTTTTACAAATCCAAATTGAGTGATTCTAATTTTATTGGAAAGCTTCTGAAAATATCTATCCAAGCCCGTTGGATTTAGTTATTTCAGAGTTAGAGATCTCTCCTAGTAAAAATAACAAGACAGAAGCATTTGCACATTCAAACATTTTTTATAAAATCAACCATAATAGATTTTGAGTTGATTCCAACTCTCAAAAATCACATTTAACCATACCTATCTGAGTATGTAATAATATTAAGGTTTACATGTAGTGACTTTGGACTAGTACCAAATTAGTGCTATATAGGCATTTCTAGTCACTTTAAATCATTAAATATTAAACTTAAACTTATTAAAATGTGATCCAACCTTTAAATCACATTCCCATATGTTAGAATATGTGGTGATGACATGTGTCCACATGATCCCATATTTTAATTGGAGAATATTAAATCTTAGTTAATTTCAATGAGTAGAAATTACTTTTCTTAAATAAAAAGAATGAAGCTAGTTAATAAAACCTTGTGATGATGTGATGATAATAGATCATCAAATGTGTGCCTTAGTGTACGAAGTAGCCTAGTTAAGAATTGTTTGGTGATTGTGTATCCCGTATGTATTTATAGACGATAGTACCGACCAAGCTTTCGAGGAGGAGGAGTTCTACCAAGAGGAGGAGGAAGAAAACTTCAACCACTGCACCAACCAAGGCAAGCTATTGTTAGCAAGCTAGAATTAAGCTAGATAACCTAAGCAAGATGCATTAGGCATGCTTTGGTTATACCACTTTGACTAGTACCTACCCCAAGTTTTATTTCCAAGATTTTACTTTCTTTACTTTATTAAAGTCCTTTACTTGTCCGAAGGTAGCATAAAAAGTATAAAACTTGACCTATCTACTTAGATGTCATTCTATGGCATGAGATTGATCTTAGCATCCCCTATTAGTGAACACTCTTAACTTAGTAGTTTAGAGCTAAACTAAAACTTGAGTCACTTTAGATGGGAACCCTTGGTGAAAATGAATTGTGAAAATCTTGGAATGATGAGTCATTCTATTGAGATGTTTTGACATGTGTTGAGAAACACAAATGGTTTATGATGATGAAAATGTTGAGGCATGAGCCTTAACCCTTTTACAAAACTGATGGTTGGGTTCGGATGCGATACCATTCCAATTTCACTGTACGACCACAATACCTGAATTGGGTAAGGCTTAGCCGGAAGTTTATATGCATTAGTATTAGTTCCCTCACGGGAGAGGTTTGAGGTGAGGCTACCTCTCAATGTTGTCCACCTATGCAATGCCCAAGATGATAGATGGTCATGGTTGGGAGGCCATGCTCATAGGAGAGGTGCTTATACTAGGGTGTGTAAAGGAAAAGTTATGTTTGATTATCTGCATACTAAGTATGATGATTCAGGGTGATCCCTGGCAGATGTATCGAATCTTGTGGTGAAAGTGTACCACCTCTGCAGAGTGTCAAACTATTCGAATAGCCGCGTCCGCGGTTATGGACAGTTGGAGTGGCCATACTTTTCCGTTGTCAGATGTTTTCAAAATGACTTATGAAATAAATGATGAATCTTGACTTGACCACAACAGGGTTGTGACTATGACAATAGCTTCCCAACTTAAGTGATTCTAGAACTTTATTTTATCTTTCTTTGTTTCTGAACTCAGCTTAGGTTTCAAACTTAACTTTACAAATAAACTTAGAGTTAGTAATCCTACTAGAACTACCTTACTTGTTAGTGATAGTTTGCGAGTACTTAAAGAGTACTCATGGATTTTGTCCCTGGCTATTCCTATGGCCAGACTATGAAGGAGACTACCAAGATGAAGGATAGTAGGACGACTATGATAACTAGGACTATCTTCCATCGTCAGCATTGCTTGTGCCCCTGAAGATGGACCCCATCGCTACGCTTATTATTTATTCCGCTGCTTGTTGTATTAAGACTGGATCATGAGATCCTTCATTTGTGTAAGACCTTATTATGGTTTGTAATGGATGATGTACTGCGATATCCAATCTGTTATGTCTCACAAAAATGGTAATCCTGGGATTGCGATGTATGACATAATAGGCATCTGGGATTAATAATCCAGGTGTTGACACTCCTGCTTCCGCCGGGTTTGTTTTGAGTATTTCCTCATTCTGCTTGTTTGCTACTCTCACTAAGTAGTTTACTCTTTCTTGCTGCCTCTCCTGGGCTTCTCCGGTCAGACCCTGTAACTCGGACGCTGCTGCCTCTACAACCTTGAGGTTCTTTGCTTTGGTACTATACCTCTCCAGCCCTTCTGTTACTAGGGTAGCTGAATGCCCTGCCTAGGTACATATTCCTTGTCTATCTCAGTGATGAGGTTTCTACTTCTATTTTTTAATCCGTCCATACATGTGGGGCTAATCCGGTTTGCTTTTGCATACTCATGCAGAGTGATGTTCAGTGACTACTGCAACTTAGCTACTTTCTTTGCCCCTGCTAACATTTTCAGCCGGGTCTCCTCTAGCTCGGCTTGTGCTTGAGCCAGATCTGCTACTAGTGCTACGAGAGTAGCTAAGCTATCTATTACCTGTTGCAACACATTCTCTAGCCTCTCTAGTAGATGACCTCTTTTTGTAGGTACCTTCGAGGTTGTCTCCGGGTTCTCCGCCTAGTCCTTGCTTATTCCTACATCTTGCGCCATCATCATGACCTTAACGCAGCTAGCGGGATGAGTGGTACGCAGGCCGCGAGCCGCGCTGAGAGGTGGTTCGTATCCCTTGAGGACATGTAGTGGGTGAGCACATGACTCGTCCATGCCAACGTAGACCTTGTGAGCACCGAGGCCGATGAAGAGGTCGTTGTGCGGAGGAGGACGGTGGTGAATCTACCAGCATTGTCGCTGACGTAGTATAGCGCTCCAAAGCGCTGAACAAGCCCGCAAATGATGTGTTCCCCGATGGCGATGATGTTTCCTATCCGGATCTTCACTCCAGCCAGCGCCACTGCTGGCCTCACGGTGGGCGCCAACTGTCGTGGTGGTGGCATGGCAGATGCCATGGGTAGGCTAAAGATGGGGCCAAAGTGCACTAGAGGTATCCAAGGAGGGATGGTGTGGTGATTCCACACACAAAAGCTTTTATTCTCTCTATCAATGGTGTTTACAGATGCTCCTTGAGCTATTCGTGGGGAGGAGGAAGAAGAACCTCTCGACTGCCCACACCTCTCTCTAGGGTTTTCCCTTAGTAAAAATGCTCGACCATCTCTATGGAGATCCTGGCCCTCCTTATATAGGGGAAGCTAGGTTACAAGTTAGGGCATATGTGGAGGGCATATTATCCGAATATGCCTTTCCCAAAATAGCAAAGCGGTGCTCCTCTTTTCCCCTCCATAAGCCGCTCAGGACTCATGGCATAAGCCTCTCTGAGCCTCTCTGCGGCGCAGCATCATTCGACAAAGGAAACGTCACCTTTGTCAGCCCGTACTCGGTGGTCCTCCTCTCTGTCCCGTGCGCTCATGCTACAGTGGAGAGAGAAAAGCTTTGACCACTGAAGATACCTTCCTTTTCTTGTAAGCCAAGTAGTAACCCTACTGATGCCTGGTTAACTTGGCCCTGAGGGTACCTGCAAACAAGTTACAATGACAGTGCCGTTATACATTTTATGTCGACCGAGGAAACATTGGATGAACACCGTCCAAGCCAGGTCTACCATAAATCGGCTTGCCTTGAGGTGACTCGGCCAACACTTGCTTTGACTTTGCCATACCTCGGCTTATACTGCCGTTATACTCCGGCTTGACCCTACCCGGGGTTATCCCCCCAACAGCATGCATGGTGGGCACATGAAATAAATGGGGAATACACACCCATTAAAGTGGCTCCCTTTATTCAAACATGACGATTGTTTCCAAATGTGTCATGAAAAAGGGGAACAATCTTCTTCTCTTGTGTGGCCATCTTTCTCCATGTGTGGTGGAAGCAAGCATTCTATCATGGCAAGTTAGTTTGTTTTCACAAACTTACTCAAGCATCAACACCTACTTGCATGACACATGCAATATAAAACCCCTTCCTTTTAGATTTCTTTTAGTGTTGTTTTCTTCAAATCTTTGAAGCTTGGTTTTTTATTTTTAAAACATTTCAAACCTTGTTATCTAACTTAAAGCCTAATCTAAACCTAGCTCTATTCTATCTATCATTCTCTCCCTCGTTTAACCTAGCGAAACCTAGCTACCTAATCTCTCTCTAATCAACATGCTCCACCGAGCCTACCACTCTAAAATCTGGACCCCCTTTTCCTCATCAGGTCAGCGTGTCCCTGGTGGATAGTAGCTCTCCACGGCAGCCTCAAGCCCATGTGCTACCGCCCCGCGCACAAGATATTGAGAGCACACACTAGTAGAAAATGGACCTTTGGTCCAGGGGTATTAGCCCCGGTTTTGCTACAAACCGGGACTAATGCCCCAGTCCAACGGCTAGATCTGGCCCCAGGGGGTGGCAGGCACTAGTCCCAGTTCGAACGAGACCTTTATTCCTGGGTCGTGTAACAAACCAGGACTAAAGGGTTTCAGGCAGGCTGGGTCGGGCGCCGAACCCTTTAGTCCCGGTTTGTTATACGACCAGGGCTAAAGGTGGACCTTTTGTCTCGGTTCTAGACATGAACCGGGACTAAAGGTCTGGCTATATCTTCTTCCCCTGCTCGAGCCACCATTCAAGCCAGTGGCTCCTCTCTCTCTTTCTTGCTCAAGCTCGAGTTCATGCCCAATTTTTTCTCAAGATTTGTCTATATTTTGTGGTGCCCCATCTATCCAAAGGTTCTAAAAGGTGAGCAACTTCATCCTTTGAATTCTCATTGCTATATTAGCTCATTTCATGATCTACCTTGTAGATGGATTTGTGGATTTAGTTTGGTAGTAATTTTTGTAATGATAACATGAGATCAATGTTTAGATTCTATCTATCTTGTATTAATGTAAGGAACTCTAAGGTAAATATCACAATATGTGGATTCTATATATATATATATATATATATATATCTTGTTTTGGCACATAGTCTCGAAATTTGATTTTAGAAGCACACACATGCGTGAGTTCATCATTCTAACTAGCTGGGAAAAATATCCCTCTTCGTCTACCTGCGTTCAACAAACTGAAAAAATTGTAACAAAGATAGGGTTAATTCATAAAATCTTGATAAGAAGACATCACAATACATCTTCGAGAAGCTCCTCTATGGCGAGCTCCTCGAAGATGTTTGAGGATAGGATCCTAAGACATCTTCGAGAGAAGCTCCACCGTAGTGGTGTCCCTCTCGCACCATCTTGGAGTTAATAACTTCTCTAGCTATAGACTAATACGCCTGGTAACTAAAACAATTCACATATTAGGGAGTGCCTCTATGGCGAGCTCCTCGAAGATGTCTGAGGACGGGATCCTAAGACATCTTCGAGAAGCTCTGCCGTAGTGGTGTCCCCGCTCTCGCACACCATCTTTCAGTTTATATCTTCTCTAGCTAGATCAGTATGCTGGTGGAGCTGACTAATTTCACATATTAGAGAGTACCTCTACGACGAGCTCCTCGAAGATTTCTGAGGACAAGGTCCTAAGACATCTTCGAGAAGCTCCACCGTAGTGGTGTCCCTGGTCTCGCACACCATCTTGCAGTTCTTCACAAGAATGCATACCTATTTATAGATTAAGCAGCACAACATAGTGTCGGGCCCTGATGAGATATGTCGACACACTCACCCCTAGCATAATGCTGCCACCCACCCAAAATAGTGTCGTCATTTAATTTACTAGCTTAGTGCTGCCCACTGAGGACATAGTGTCAACATGTTGTCTCCACATCCACATTTAGTCCCAGTTGGTGCCTCCAACCGGGACTAAAGGTTCATCATATCTTTAGTCCCAGTTGCTGGCTTTAATTTTGTTTTTTAGATTAATACTAATTAATTATGATTATGTTTGATGTACTTAATTAATTAAATAATGCAGATGTGCCGGCAATGGATGTACGCTGACCGACTCTCTAGCGAGTTCATGAAAGGCGTGCATTCTTTTCTCCTTGTGGCCGAGGCAAACAAGTGGAATGGTTTTATGTCTTGTCCATGTGGTGTTTGTCGGAATCATAAGGAAAACTCTTCCTCAAGAGTCCTTCACAGCCACCTGTTTCGTTCCAGTTTCATGACCGGCTATAATTGTTGGACCAATCACGGAGAAATAGGGGTTATGATGGAAGACAACAAAGAAGAAGAGAATGATAACGACTACCCTACTATGTCCCCTGAATATGATGGTACTACAATGGAAGACATTGATGAAGAAAAAGATGAAGAACGGGCATCAGATCTGCCCGATGATGATCTTAGTCGGGCCATTACTGATGCCCAGGAAGAATGTGTAACTGAAAGGGAGAGGTTGAAGTTCAAGAAGATGTTAGAGGATCACAACAAATTGTTGTACCCAAATTGTGAAGATGGGCACAAAAAACTGGGTAGCACACTGGAATTGCTGCAATGGAAGGCAGAGAACGGTGTGACTGACAAAGGATTTGAAAAGTTGCTGAAAATAATGAAGTTGCTTCCAAAGGACAACGAACTGCCCGCCAGTACCTACGAAGCAAAGAAGGTTGTCTGCCCTCTAGGATTAGAGGTGCAGAAGATACATGCATGCATTAATGACTGCATCCTCTACCACGGTGAGGAGTATGAGAATTTGGATGCATGCCCAGTATGCACTGCATTGCGGTATAAGATAAGACGAGATGACCCTGGTGATGTTGAGGGCAAGCGCCGCATGAAGAGGGTTCCTGCCAATGTGATGTGGTATGCTCCTATAATACCACGGTTGAAACGTTTGTTCAGGAACAAAGAGCATGCCAAGTTGTTGCGATGGCACATGGAAGACCGTAAGAAAGACGAGATGATGAGACACCCCGTTGATGGGTCGAAGTGGAGAAAAATTGAGAGAGAGTTTCCGGACTTTGCAGCTGACGCGAGGAACTTATGGTTTGGTCTAAGTATAGATGGTATGAATCCTTTTGGGGAGCAGAGCTGCAGTCATAGCACCTGGCATGTGAATCTGTGTATCTATAACCTTCCTCCTTGGTTGTGCATGAAGCGGAAGTTCATTATGATGCCAGTGCTCATCCAAGGCCCGAAGCAACCCGACAATGACATTGATGTGTACCTAAGGCCATTAGTTGAAGAACTCTTACAGTTGTGGCACGGACAAGCTGTACGTGTGTGGGATGAGAACAAGCAGGAGGAATTTGAACTACGAGCTTTGTTGTTCATAACAATCAATGATTGGCCTGCTCTTAGTAACATTTCAGGACAGACAAACAAGGGATACAATGCATGCACACACTGTTTAAATGAGACTGAAAGTATATATTAGGATAAATGTAAGAAGAATGTGTACCTAGGGAATCGCATTTTATTCCGCCCACGCACACCCTAAGAAAGAAAGGTAAGCATTTCAATGGTGACGTAGACAACCGGTGTAAGCCTATCCGCCATACTGGTGATGATGTATTTGATATGGTGAAGGATTTAAAAGTAATCTTTGGAAAGGGTCCTCGTAGACAATCTGTTCCGAAGGACGATGTCGGACATGCACCCATTTGGAAAAAGAAATCTATATTTTGGGAGCTACCCTATTGGAAAGTCCTAGAGGTCCGCTCTGCAATTGACGTGATGCACCTGACGAAGAATCTTTGCGTGACGCTGCTAGGCTTCTTGGGTGTGTATGGGAAGAGCAAAGATACACCTGAAGCACGGCAGGACCAACAATGTATAAAAGACCGAGATGGCATGCATCCAGAGCTGTTTGAAGGCACTGCAAGCTACGCTCTTACCAAAGAAGAGAAGGAAATCTTTTTTGAAGTCCTTTACAGTATCAAGGTCCTATCTGGTTTCTCGTCGAACATAAAGGGAATAGTAAATATGGCAGAGAAATAATTTCAAAACCTAAAGTATCATGACTGCTGATGACCCAGAAGTATAGGGGGTGTATTGCAGTATTTTCGATAAGTAAGAGTGTCAAACCCAACGAGTAGCAGAAGGTGTTGGCTAGTGGTATGGATCATGAATTCTCTGCAAATACTTAGCAAACGGATTTTAGTGGTTTTTGATAAAGCAAGTAAACAAAGTACGAGTAAATAAAAGGCAGTAGGAATAAATGCAGCAAGTGACCCAATCCTTTATGCAGCAAAGGACAAGCCCGTTGTATTTCTATAGATGACCAAACGTTCTCGAGGACACATGGGAAGACTGTCAAGTGCTTTCGCTTCATATAGTCGATTAATCTTCTTTAGCTTGCTAAGTGTTGTGTGGGTGAACCTGTGCTAATGTACCGCCCCATCCAAGACTAATACATACTTGTGATTATACCCCTTGCAAACATCCGTAAGTACAAGAAGGTAATTAAGGTAAAACCTAACCACAGCTTTAAACTCTAAGACCCTTACGTCCCTTGTGCAATGGTTTCCTAACGGGGGTTCAGGTTTCTGTCACTCTGGCAACCCCTACGATTAGTAGCCAAATACACAATGCATTCCCCTAGGCCCATATAGGTGAAGTGTCATGTAGTCGACGTTCATATGACACCACTAGAAGAAGTACACCACAACTTAAATAACAATCTATTGAATCTTTCTCAACGCAACTCCACTACTAACAACAAGACTTCTCCCATGTCCTCAAGAACAAAACGAACTACTCACAAGACATCATATGGATCATGATTAGAGATGGAATAATGATGTATAACAATCTGAACATATACAATAATTCAATGGTTCACTCAATAGCATCAACTACAAAGAGTAATCAACACCGGGAAAGTTTCCCCTATGAAAGATAGCAAGATTCAACCAATTTTTACAGCAATATGGAGACGGTGATGAGGGTGGTGATGGTGATGATGGTGGTGATGATGATGATGATCCCGATGAAGTCTAGCTTGATGGTGGTGTTGATGGCGACGATCTTCCCTCTCCGGGAAGGAATTCCCCCAGCAGAAATTTGTCTGCCGGAGAGATCTTTCTCTCTCGGTGTTTTCCGTCCCACAGAGGCGGCGGAATCTTTCTGTGGTCGCTCCCCAGTCTTAGGGTTTCGTGGGGATGATATACGCCAGAGGGGAGAAGCTGGAGTGGGCCAGGGCGGTCACACCACCTCCAGGCGCGGCCTAGGCCTGCCCGCGCCATGGGGTGGTGTGGGCCCCCTGTGGCCCACCTCCACTCCATCTTCTGTCATCCTTAGTCTTCTGGAAAAATAGGATTTTCTGTATATTTTCCCGGATTTTCTGATCTTCGCGAATTTTGCCTCCAAACAGTACCTTTTCCATCAGAATCCTGACTGCAGTGGTCCATGCTCCAAACGTCATCAACCATGCAAAAATAGATGAAATAACATAAGTATCACCTCTCAATACGAAATATATCAATAAATAATAGTGAATTAAGACATAGAATAGTGATGCAAAATGGACGTATCAACTCCCCCCAAGCTTAGACTTCGCTTGTCCCCAAGCGAAACTGAGCTCAATAAAATGACCTCAGGTTTATGGAGTGAAGAGTCGATAAAAGAATACAGACAAGAAGCATCACATTCATCAAATACATAGATCATAATAGAAGACAACTCACTATTATATAACTCAACTTGTAATGAGTAAAGGAAACACAATAAAGATACATAGAGTAAATCATAATTGGTAATGGCAAACTTAGCTCTTGGTCGGAGAATAGTTGATAATTTGCTGGAGTTCAGAAATAGCTGTTTTTTCAACGATAGCTTTCAAAGTAGTAAACATCAAGATAAGAGCAATGTGCAAAACGAGGAACATAAGAGACATGAATGAATAAATCATCATATGAATGAATGAAACACATCAACTCAAAATACTTGCTGAGATAGAAGGGAATAGGTTTACTGACTCAACTACAAAGTAAAAGAAGGGCCCTTCGCAGAGGGAAGTAGGGATTGCAAGTCTCATAAAGAGCTCCCAAAAATTATGATACTTACTAGCTTTCAGCTCTCATTGCCCCTATCATAGGCATCTTTAGGTGATTAAGGTTAAAGTGACACAACTAAGAGGATATGCTTGACAAGTTATAAGTTGAAATCTCATGCCCCTTACTTATGAGTACCGATCCTCATGCTACTCAACTTCAGTCATGAGCAAGCTCTTGTCATTGTAAATATATGCATATCATTGAGAACCGCCAACGAGGTACCCCTTGCACATGACACATGAGCTATCTCATAATCAAAATGACAAGGCAAGCAGATAGTGAGCATCTCAGCGATCTTTTTATTTGCTATTTGCATAGGTTTTTATTGAGGATGCTTCATAGAATGCTCACTATAGTTATGCTGCAAGTTTCCACCATGATTAGGCATGGCTTAGGCTAGCGGCCCAGGCATTTCTCTAACACACATCTAAACTCCATGATCTAACAAGTTCCACTTTTATTTCACACCGCCGGGATCCATAAGCAAAAGAACATGATATCAACTAGGTACAAGTACCAATGAGGTGTTGAAAGCGGTCCCCATGATACATGGTTCGGCTAACTTCAACTCATAAAGCGCAAGCATATACGCAACAAAGAAGGATCCAATGGTTCAAGTTTATTAAATGCAAGAAAGTAGAGTGTGCCATCAAGTTCGTGAGAGCTTTAATCACTAATTTTCACATAACAAGTTTAATCTGGGAGGTAGATAAAACAAGAATTTACTTGGAATAGCAATAATGCTACTAGGTAGGTATGGTGGACACAAATGGCAAAGGTTTTGGTTTTAAAGGAGGTGGATGCACGAGAAGAATACCCTCTCAGTACAGGTTTTTGGCTAGCAAGGCTGGGTAACAAGTATAAGAGTTGAAGGAAACAAACAAACATACAAGTGATAAAAACAAACATGCAATCTTCCTTGGAAGCACAAAATATCTTAACTAGAGAATACTAAACTTATGAGAAAATCAAGAAAGAAAGGTGATGAAATTATTTTTCTCTAGAGTACTTCTATCTTTTTCATTCAACTGTCAAAAAGGTGTTGCTACTGATCGAGCCAGGTTTGCCAAAACCAACTAAATTAACTCAATGATCCCAAAGTGCTACCAATACTAACAACAAGATCAATCATATAACCACGAATTGAAAACTAATATAAGCTATGCAAAAGAGTGAATGATACACCTTCTCATTAATATTCCATAACGGAAACTCACACCAAGGGATACATATCTAACGAGAGAGGGGACCCTTCCATAATGCAAACCATACTACATAATAACTCCTCTATTCATGATATGACTCTACTAATAAAGTAAAAAGATAGAAGATAGTGATGTGATACTGCGGCACTCCCCCAAGCTTGGAACAAACCAAGGGGATGCCAAACCTGATGATGAATTACTCCTTAGGTGGTGGTGGTATCCTCTCGATGAGCTCTTTGATCAATTTCCCAAAGTCCTCAATCTCGAAGGTGAGAGTACAAATCAACTCCGAGTTGTGCTCAATACGGCCCATAATCATTTCAGTTTGTGGATCCCAGCTCTTGTGATTCTTTTTCCATTCTTCCCACTTGGAGTCTTCTTTTCCTGCATGGTTATGGGTAAAGGTATGGAAGGTATTCTTGGTGTTCGGAGAAGGTGTCCGTGGTGCCAAGCAGTGACACGGAGGCTTCCCTCCAGTTGACATCAGTGTAGTCCTTCTGATCTTGGCAGGGTTCGCCACCACTCCAATGCTTGCAATGGTAGTGCCGGTATGCGGGTGTTGGCCTTGCTCCTCTTCACCTTCACTCTTGATCTCCTTCTCCTTCCCAGGGTCTTGGAGGTCTTCCTCTATGGGCTCCTTCCCTTTATCCTTGGCAGACACCATTTTGCTTCTAAACTTTCAAAGAGTATGTCCTAGCAGAAACAGATCGAAACAAAAACACGACGAAAACAGGATATACGGACCTTGGGGGATCCGGGGGGTTATATATTACGAAGTTTCATATCAAAAGGAAGGTACTGGGAGAAAACGAGTCAGAGGCGGAGTCTAGGGTGGACTCACCACCTGGTGGCACGGCCAAGGGTGGGCCCACGCCATGGGGTGGTGTGGGCCACCCTAGCTCCATTCTGTCCCTTTTTCGCTTCATAACTTTCCTTATTGACTGAAAACTGCAAAAATATAGTTGGATTGTGTTTTCGTGGAACTTTTCTTACCAGAACTGTTACCTAGTTGGAAACGGACTCTGCAGGTCTCTGAATTTGGTATCTAGTAGATTCTTCCAGAGTCATCACTTGAATATCATCAATATCTTCATCTTCATACACTTATTACTTGAGTCATAAAACCTTTCTCTTCCTTATTACACCATTATCTCCATTTCCTGGAAATTTCTTTCACACAAATCTTCAGACAGTTCTCATTAGCAACATTAGTATAAGTGAATTGATAAAACCTTTTGAGTCCAACTTCAACTGAAAACCATCAAAACATAAGCTACTGTAGCAACTCCTTCCGAAAACCCAAAAAGAATTCAAAAAGGAAATCGAATAAAGAGGCAAATGCAAGAGTGGCAAAATCTGTCAAAACAGACCAGCAGGTAAAGATCAAATTTTGCGAAAATCTTCTGTTGCTCAAATCAAAAAGTGCAAAACTAATGAAAGTTAAATAACAACCTGGGGCACAAGAACAAAAAATGACAACTCAATCCGACATACATATATCTCTCACGAATGTTTACGGTGAAGCACAAAAATCTGTTTCGGGACAGCAACTTCCCCAAATCTTACTTCTCTCTCATTAGAGGTTGATCTTGACTCAAAACCAAACAAAACGGATAAGGAGAGGTTATTACCAAAGTAATAACTTGCAAGACTCAAAGAAACAAAAACAAACTGAAAGAAAAAACAAATTGAGTTGTCTCCCATAAAGCTCTTTCTTTATAGCCATTAAGATGGGCATGATAATTTTAAAGAAGCTCTCTTAGGGATATGAATTAAAGTGAAAGAGAGCATTAAGAAGAAAAAACACACACACATTTAAGTCTAACCCACTTCCTATGCAAGGGAATTTTGTAAACAAAAAAGTTGTTGAAGCCAGAGGCTACATGCATAAGAAGGCAAAAGAAGTGCAACATAAAAACTTTCAGCATAAAACGAGGAAACTTGATATTATTGAGATGCATAAGAACACTTTTCCCTCTTTCATAATAACTTTCAGTATCATGCATAAACTTAACAATATAGCTATCACAAGGACCATCATAACAATGATCACTTATTCTAACAGAAAACACAGGAATACTAGCTCTCATAACACTACTATGTGAAACAATATTAGAGGTATCCTTACAAAGGATAGTGTGTCCCTCTTCCTCATACTTAGTGACAAAGCCTTTTACATTTGCTATTATAGGTTCATCAACCATTTGTTTAACAGGTTCAACATCCTTATTCATACTTTCATTAACCATACTAGCTATCATAGAATGTTCCTTTACCTTAACTGGAAAAGGCATTTTCTCAATATAAGGTTCAGGAAAAACATGATTAGCAGTATAAACTTCGGTATTTCTTGCAGGAACACTCTTAGCAATATCTTTATAAGGTTCATGATACTTATTCCACTTCTTTTTAGGCACTTCAATGTAGGAAGCAAAAGCCTTAAAATAAGAAGCAATAGCTTGAGAGTCTAGACCATAAGCATTTTTAATATTTTGAAAGTCATCAGTTCCCATAAAAGATTTAGTGCATTCATAATCATAATTTATACCTGACTTTCTACCTTTGCATTCTCCCAAGCTTCAACATTGTCTTGAATACAATCTAGAAGGTCCCATTTAGCTTCTTCTTCGATACGAGTGAATGATCCAGCACAAGAAGCATCCAATAAATCTTTATCATGTAGAGGGAGCCTTGCATAAAAGTTATTGATAATAATATTGTTGGGGAGCTCATGAATGGGACATTTGAGCATTAGTAACTTCAATCTCCCCCAAGATTGAGCTGTACTCTCTCCATCAAGAGGCCAAAAGTTGTATATTTGATTCCGATCTTTATGAATCTCACTAGGAGGATAAAACTTTGAATAAAAGAGAGGCACTATTTCCTCCCATTTCAGAGCTCGACCATTCTTCACCAGCTTATACCATTCCTCAGCTCTTCCTTTCAGTGCTAATGAGAATAACTTCTTCTTAACCTTATCTGTAGTAATACCTGCACACTTGAACAACCCGCATAATTCGTGTATAAAGAGTAAATGATCACCGGGATGGACAGTTCCATCCCCAACATAATAGTTATCCATAACACGATCAATAATTCTTGTAGGTATTTTGAAAACATCATTCTCAGCAGGTGGTGGCATATCTACTACCTTAGCAGTGGTAGTAGCATTACCAAATAAGAAACTCAGCGAATTATCCATAACGAAAATAAAGCAACTAGCAGAAGTAAACAGTACTCACAGTAGAAGTTTCCTTTACCAGTTCCACTCTCCAATAGCGCTTCACTCCCCGGCATCGGCGCTAGAAAATAGTCTTGATGACCCACAAGTATAGGGGGTGTATCGCAGCATTTTTGATAAGTAAGAGTGTCGAACCCAACAAGGAGCAGAAGATGCTGGCTAGTGGTATGGATCAGGAATTCTCTGCAAATACTTAGCAAACGGATTTTAGTGGTTTTTGATAAAGCAAGTAAACAAAGTACGAGTAAATAAAAGGCAGTAGGAATAAATGCAGCAAGTGACCCAATCCTTTATGCAGCAAAGGACAAGCCCGTTGTATTTCTATAGATGACCAAACGTTCTCGAGGACACATGGGAAGACTGTCAAGTGCTTTCGCTTCATATAGTCGATTAATCTTCTTTAGCTTGCTAAGTGTTGTGTGGGTGAACCTGTGCTAATGTACCGCCCCATCCAAGACTAATACATACTTGTGATTATACCCCTTGCAAACATCCGTAAGTACAAGAAGGTAATTAAGGTAAAACCTAACCACGGCTTTAAACTCTAAGACCCTTACGTCCCTTGTGCAATGGTTTCCTAACGGGGGTTCAGGTTTCTGTCACTCTGGCAACCCCTACGATTAGTAGCCAAATACACAATGCATTCCCCTAGGCCCATATAGGTGAAGTGTCATGTAGTCGACGTTCATATGACACCACTAGAAGAAGTACACCACAACTTAAATAACAATCTATTGAATCTTTCTCAACGCAACTCCACTACTAACAACAAGACTTCTCCCATGTCCTCAAGAACAAAACGAACTACTCACAAGACATCATATGGATCATGATTAGAGATGGAATAATGATGTATAACAATCTGAACATATACAATAATTCAATGGTTCACTCAATAGCATCAACTACAAAGAGTAATCAACACCGGGAAAGTTTCCCCTATGAAAGATAGCAAGATTCAACCAATTTTTACAGCAATATGGAGACGGTGATGAGGGTGCTGATGGTGATGATGGTGGTGATGATGATGATGATCCCGATGAAGTCCAGCTTGATGGTGGTGTTGATGGCGACGATCTTCCCTCTCCGGGAAGGAATTCCCCCGGCAGAAATCTATCTGCCAGAGAGATCTTTCTCTCTCGGTGTTTTCCGCCCCGCAGAGGCGGCATAATCTTTCTGTGGTCGCTCCCCCAGTCTTAGGGTTTCGTGGGGATGATATATGCTAGAGGGGAGAAGCTGGAGTGGGCCAGGGCGGCCACACCACCTCCAGGCGTGGCCTAGGCATGCCCGCGCCATGGGGTGGTGTGGGCCCCGTGTGGCCCATCTCCACTCCATCTTCTGGCATCCTTAGTCTTCTGGAAAAATAGGATTTTCCGTATATTTTCCCGGATTTTCTGATCTTTGCGAATTTTGCCTCCAAACAGCACCTTTTCCATCAGAATCCTGACTGCAGCGGTCCATGCTCCAAAAGTCATCAACCATGCAAAAACAGATGAAATAACATAAGTATCACCTCTCAATACGAAATATATCAATGAATAATAGTGAATTAAGACATAGAATAGTGATGCAAAATGGACGTATCAACTGCCACGTGCTTATGACCCAGCTGCTTCCGATTGCATTGAGGGGTCTCCTGTCGGAAAATGTTTGAGTACCCATTGTGAAGCTATGTGCATTTCTCAATGCAATTTCTCAGAAGGTAATCAGTCTAGGTAGTCTACCAAGGTAATCAGTCTAGATAGTCTCAGAAAGATGTGGTCCAATGTCTTGTCAGCTTCGAGTTGGTGTTCCCACCATCCTTCTTCAATATTATGACGCACCTCCTAGTTCACCTAGTCGAAGAGATTAACATTCTCGGTCCTGTATTTCTACACAATATGTTCCCTTTTGAGAGGTTCATGGGAGTGTTAAAATATATGTTCATAACCGTGCTAGGCCAGAAGGAAGCATCTCAAAGGGATATGGAACATAGGAGGTCATTGAGTTCTGTGTTGACTTTATTCCTAACCTTAAGCCCATCGGTGTTCCTGAATCACGACATGAGGGTAAACTTAGTGGAAAAGGCACGCTAGGAAAGAAAGCAAGGATATATATGGACGTACATTCTCTCACTAAAGCACACTACACAGTTCTGCAAAGTTTCACCTTGGTGGCTCCGTATATTGAGGAACACAAGAATATTGTACACTCCAACAACCCGGGGAAGCCTGGCTCCTGGATTAGAGATGAACACATGAGGACTTTCGGCGGTTGGTTGCAGACACATCTCATGAATGAGATAAATGTTGGAGAGCAGTTGTACTTGTTGGCCAGGTCACCATCTTCGACTATATTAACTTTCCAAGGGTATGAGATAAATGGGAATACATTTTACACGATCGCCCAAGATAAAAATAGCACCAATCAAAACAGTGGTGTCCGATTTGATGCAACAGACGAGAATGGGCAAAATGATACATATTATGGTTACATAGAGGAGATATGGGAACTTGACTATGGACCTTTTTTTAATGTCCCTTTGTTTTGGTGCAAATGGGTCAAGCTGACAGGAGGCGGGGTTGAGGTAGACAAAAAATATGAAATGGCAACAGTGAATCTCAACAACCTTGCGTATAGAGATGAACCATTTGTCCTAGCCAATGATGTGGCTCAGGTTTTTTATGTGAAGGACATGTCTACCAAACCGATAAAAAGGAAAGATAAGCAAAATAATACAGCATACGATGAGAGAAAGCGCCACATAGTTCTTTTAGGAAAAAGAAACATCGTGGGGGTGGAGGATAAGACAGACATGTCAGAAGATTATGATAAGTTTCATGAAATTCCGCCCTTCGCTGTGAAGGATGACCCAAGCATCCCGTTAAGTAAGGAATATGCTCCATGGTTACGGATTAGAAGAAAACCCTAACAATAGAGATGTGTGGATGTTGGTGATGTACAATATTATTAAACCTTTATTTTTAATGATCTGCTTATTATTTTTTATGAATATTTTGGTATATTATATGTATTTTTTCTATTTTTAAATAATAAACTATATTTTTTCCAACATTTGTACTAAATATAATACTTGTTAAACAATAGATAATTTCATTTAAGTTGTATAATAAAGTATGATAATAGATTTAAATTATAGATCTTCTTTTTCTGAAAATTTTGATATATAATACATAATTTTTTGAAAACTATAAACCATTTTTGTTTTTGGTGCCAAAAATAACAATCCGGGGCTAAAGGACCTTTAGCCCCGGTTCGTATTACAACCCGGGGCTAAAGGGTGTACGCGCGCGGGATGAGCGGCGAGCAAAAAACCCTTTAGCCCTGGGTTGTAATACAAACCGGGGCTAAACTACCCGGGGCTAAAGGGGGGTAGGTATAAATACCCCCACCCCACCCCGGGTCGTGCTACGACCTGGAGAGCCACATCTTCTTCTTCCCACACGCAGGAGCTCGCCGCGCCCACGCCGTCCGCCGCCCGCGCCGCCCCGTCTCTGCCCCGCGCCGCCCCGCCCCACGCCGTTCGAGCAGCCATGCCGCCCCGCCCCGAGCCACCGCGCCGCCCTGCCGCACCTTCTCCGCCCCGCGTCTGCACCGTCTGCGGCCCGCGCCGCCTCAGGTGATCGCCGCCCGCCACTATTTTGGTTGATTTTGGTATTAATTAGGTTATTTTGGTTCATTTTGGTATTATTTTGGTTGATTCAGTATTAATTAGGTTATTATAGTATTAATTAGTATTATAGCTAGGTTAATATTAGGTTAGTATTAGTATTTAGTATTAGTTAGTATTTAGTATTTTAGTTAGTATTAGTATTATAGGTTATTATAGTATTAGGTTAGTATTAGTATTTAGTATTAGTTAGTATATTAGTATTAGTTAGTATTTAGTAGTTAGTATTAGTATTAGGTTACTATTAATAGTTAGTATTAGTTAGTATTTAGTATTAATATTAGTTAGTATTAGTATTAGGTTAGTATTTAGTTAGTATTAGTATTATGTTAGTATTTAATTGTATAGGTTAGTATTTATCTAGGGTTAGTTAGGGCTAGTTAGAATACTTAGTTAATTAGGTTTTGTTTAGTTAGTGTTAGGTTTAGGGTTAGTGTTATTAGGGCAATACTTAGTGATTTAGTTCTGTTTATGTTTTATGATTATTTATTGCTATTATTTAGTTATGCCGCGTCTTCCTCATCCGAGCCTACTGGACTCCGTCGGTTCTGGGGATGTCCGAGCCTGGGCTCCGCCAAGTTGGCACTGAGAGGTGCTACCTGTCGGGACTCGTACCTTGATGAGGAATCCGGGTATCATCGTCGACCCGGAGCTTCTTTGATGGCATCCACGAGGTCCAGGAGCGGTGCAGAGGGAGCCGGCCCCTGAGGAGGTGGTACGTCGTCGTATCAGGGAGGAGGACGAGCACATACGGCGATACATGTATCTTTTGGAGACTATGTTCTCCAATATCTAGCAGGTTCACGGATCTCACCCGAGCTGTTTTTCGGTGATGGTTCCTCTTCTCTGGCTGTAGAGCTCCCGTATCACAGAACGCGGCATCCGAGTTCGCTAGTTTGATATGAGCGAGATATATTAATAATTTACTTTATATTATGAGCGAGATATGAGCAAGATGTATTAATAATGTACTTTATCTTATATTATTGTACTTTATCTTAATCACTAAGTATTGTATCCGAGTTGTCGCAATTGTAATATTTTTTTACTTAATGCAATATTCTTTTTCTGTATTAGTTAAGGTATGGATGGTAGACAGAATAAAGAGGAGCTTCTCAACATGATAGATGAGGGTACTGGGGGTTCTTATTACGATGACTCCGAGTATCTTAATTTTTCTGGAGGAGACGATGGTGGAGACGATGGTGCTAACCATGGTGGAGACCATGGTAAAGACACCATAATAATAACAAACTCCGTCGAGATATATAAAGCCTCTATCGATCGATCACTAGTATAGATGCACTAATTGATTCGTATATATGTACTGACGAATGTTTCTTCTCTTAGACCACCGCTTCCGGCCAATCTTCTACAAGGACAAGAGGCCCGACACACAAGTTGCCCGCTGATGTCCGTTTCAGCATTGACTTAGTCTCTCCGCTCGGTCAACCGTTGGAGCCCAAAGAATCCATCAATGCATTTATAACTCAATGCGGAGTGATTGCTAGAGACACCGTCCCAATCACCACGTGAAATTGGAATAAGCCAGGAAAGAAAAAGGATCCAGCTGGGGCTAGTTTTGTAGATGACAGAGCGAGAGATGCAATGTCGAATTCTCTCATGAATAATTTCACCCTAACAGTCTTGGAGACTGATGAGCTCACACAACAAATGATGAGGAAAGTCAAGCACTTTTCTCTTAAGAAGATGGGCGAACTCTTCAAGGAATGGAAGAAAAGGTTGTACCACAAGTATGTCTTGAAGAAAAAAACTCCTCCATTCACTGGCCCACTAGAGTTGCAGCATGATAACTGGGCCGCATTTGTGGAATACAAGACCTCGGCACCAGCTGTGGCAATGTCAGAAAAGAATAAGATAAATGCATCCAAAAAGAAATATCAACATCATATGGGCATAGGTGGCTACAGGAGTGCCATGCCTAAGTGGGATAAAGCTGAGGCTAACCTGGAGGCTAAAGGGGTCACTCCAGCTACGTCTCGTTGGCCCAGGAGGTCAAGAAATTGGGTACTTGGGCATGGGGCATCTTATGACCCAGAACATGCGAGATTGTTGCAGCTGGAGAAGTTTCTTCACCCAAGAATGAACTTATTAAAGTGATAAAAGAGGTTGAAGAGGGAACGTTTGTTCCCGACAGAGAGAACGATGAGCTGACAAAGGCTCTCGGGAATCCTGAAAAGGCTAGATGAACAAGAGGGTTCAGACCTTCTTGTCCATGGGTTATCGGGTTTCCCGAGGATCTTGACACGTACAGAAGCCGATCGAGAGAAAAAAACGGCAAAAAGAGGAGGATACGGAGCAGTTCGCGAGGTTTGAAGCCATGCTGCAGGAGCATCCCTAGGAGCTTAATGAACTTAAAGGACTCCGACAGCAAGATCCTGCACCAGACAGTACGGCCGGCCCATCGCAACGGAAAAGCTACGTGGCTTCCACGAAGGGCCACGGTTATGATGTAACGATGGATGTGTACCCCATGGATGCAATTAAGGAGAGGACTAGTTGTGAGCTGCATGTTGGACTGAAGAACATATCCATGAAGGTGGCGGTCGGCGTTGCTTTACCTTCTGCACCGGGAGCGACCTACCATTGCAATCTGATTCCAGCTGGCTATGCTCGTGTCGGTGTGGATGAAGTTCAACCGATGTGTCAGTCACTATAGCTTGACATCCCTGGAGGTGAAGGGGAGACGACATTGGGAGAAGTCACGAGTGGCTTCATTCTTTGGAAAAAAGAATACATCAAGTTTCTAGGCTCGACACCAAGGCCACCTTCTCCACCGAGAAACAATCCATCACCTCCAAGGCCACCGTCTCCTCCTAGTAAAAGTCCACCTCCAAGTGCACCGTCTCCTCCCAGTAAAACTCCACCACCTCCAAGTCCAATCCATGACCCCAACACGAGTCCATCTTAATATACGCAGCCGCCTCCACCCACTAAGGGCCAAAAGCGGAAGAATATCACCGCTCGGTCGAGCGATAACCGACGCCCAAAGCGACAGTTGTCGCCCCTCCCAAGAGTACCGCCGGTTCCTCCCAAGAGGGCTTACGACCTGACCGATGAGGAGACCGAATCGGTCGTACGAGCAGAAGTGGATGCTCATTTAAAAAAGAAACAACCAGAGCCAAAGGTCCAAATAAAACCAGAAACCAAGGAGCACTTTAGGAAATTACTGACGCAGCCATCCCAAGCTCAATTAAATGTACCAGATGACTATACACGATGTCTTTAGAAGACACTGAAACAGAAGAGATCAAGCGGTAGAGGAAGCATCACAAAAGAGGTTCCCTAGTAGGGGGAACAAGAAAAATAATCGAGTGGTAGCGGAAGCATCAGAACGGATGTCCCCCAGCTGGGGAAACAAGCAAAACAATCGAGTGGTAGCCGAATAACCAAAAGAGATGTTCCCTAGCTAGGGAAACAAGCAAATCAAGCGCTCCCCCCACTCTAGGTGAACATACCCGAACCTCAACTATATGAGGAACCTATGGATCCGGAAATGGCTAAGATATTGGCCGAGCAATGTAATATGTCTATTCATGACATTCTTCACGGTGATATGCCCAAGGCTGAGGTAGCACCCAAATTTGTTCATGGGGAGCCGCTGGTCAGTTCTGAGAGGCTTCGGGATATGCCAACAAAAATGCGATGATTCCATGAATGGTACATGAAAGCATCAAAAGAAGAGCGATATTGGCTCATACTGAAAGTTCGAAAATCGCATTGCTTCACTAAAGATGAGGTCCCTGTTTAATTTATAGAATTGTTTCAGTTATTCAATCTAAAGGAACTCGACAAATCTATCCTCAGTTGCTATTGTCTGTAAGTGGTTACTTTATTTATGTAATTAAGTCTCTATCTCAGCTTGTTCAATTCATTGCCGGTAAGTATACTCACTATATTCATTTGTACGCTATATATAATGATGCAGAATGAAGATTCTCGAATGTAAAAGAAAGGCTATCAATGGATATGGGTTCATTGACCCACATCGAGTTAATGGAGCTATGCTAATGGATAAGCCACTGGAGACCGTGGAAAACTTGTTCCGGTTTCTCACGAACCAGCATTTCTGTAATGAAATACAATTTATTTACCACGACGGCAAGTGAGTTCTTGTACACATTATCTTGTGCTTACTCGATGTTCAGTGTAAATGATGAGTTACTGACGTATGTAAACCTTGCGTAGGTACCACTGGATTCTTCTAAGCATTTCAGTTGACTTGGGAAGAGTTCACAGCATGGACTCACTAAACAAAGATATTGAAGACCACCGCGGAATTATCGATATGCTCTAGAGGTAATTTCAACCATTATCGCACTATATCGGTTCTTTTCGTTTATTTTCTGGGATATCAAGTAGTTATTAAATCATACATTCATTTTCTTTGTCGGGTAGGGCTTGGACACGGTTCAAGAACAAGGTCCTCGGTCAATAGCGTGAGGAGCAATTTTTTAAATCGGTCTCGGTAAGTAGTACGAGCTAAGTCCGCGCATCTATTTAATTCTAGTTTATGTGCATTTATCATGCTAGAGTTATTATTTGATTGAATTATATTCTATTAAAGTGCACAAGGCAGCCACAGGAGACTAATCTATGTGGATTCTACGTGTGTGAGTTCATTCGCATCACTATTGAGAAGCCCTTGGAAAATGTTCAAGTAAGTATACAATATATTCACCCTTTATTTTTATTACAAAAAGTTGTGTTGAGTCTAATTCATACGATCTCCTTCTTTATAGTTGGACACGATGCGGGACAAGCTCCTACCAGAGGATCGCCTAATAGCAATCCAAGAGGAATTTGCTGGATTTTTTGTGGACGAGGTCATAGACCCACGCAGAGAATTCTCTCTAGATATACCCTAAAGCATACATGTAATGATCTCCATGTAATCAAATAGACAGACTCTGGACCCGGTTGGGACTCCATGTAAATTATATTATATATTGCATCGATCTGTACAAGAACTGTGTAGTAATGTTCTGTATGTATACGAAAACTTGTTTCTAATGAAAACACAGAAAGAAAAATAATTGAACACAAAACACAAAATAAAAAGAAAAACACAAAACCCTAAAACCCCATCTCCTGCCGCGATAGCCAAATGGGCCAAAACGCTGCCGCGGTAGGGAACTAAATATCCTCCAGCATAGCGTGCCTCGCGGGACAACGTGGTGGACGTCTAGTCCCGTTTCGTAATAGAACCAGGGCTAATACATGGACCTTTAGTCCCACTTTTGTAGTCACGGGTCGCATTCCGGGACTAAAGGTCCTTACGAACCGGAACTAATAGCCTGGTTTCTACTAGTGACACACTCGGCGTGCACCCCTTTCTCTCCTCTCTCCCCCGTGGACCTTTTCTTTCTCTGGCTACCCTATATCCGCCCTTAAAGCGAGCAGTAGAGCCGAAGGCTCCAGCCCCACCATCATGATCCAGTGTCCTATGCCTCTTGTTCTCTCCCAAGAAAATCTAGCTGCCGCCATGTCCAAGTCACCCCCACTACCGACCACGGCCTACTCCTAGTGATCTCGTCGTGTGCTGCTGCCGTGCTGAGCTTGTGCGTGCTCCTGGTGTGGTATGGAACAAGGAGCGAGGAGGAGCCACAACACCTCGCCACCACATGCCGCATGCCACCGTCGTCTGCCACTATCATGATCATCTCTCGGCTCGTCGTCGCCTTGCCGCTCACTTCCTTGGTGAGCTCCCTAACTCCCCCGCTACCTCTCTGGCCTCGCTAGGCATTGGCACCGCCCTGGCATCATCACCATCCTTGCTGCATCGTGCAAGCCCGCACCCTGTAGCCGTTCACCACACGTGCACTGCTCCTACAACACATTCCCATTCCACAACATCTATCAGACAGCAGCGTCGAAAAACCACTTACCAGCCCATGTTCATCACGTTGGTGTCGTCCCTGTGTCAACCGTCTTCGGATACAGAGAGAACAAAAGTTGTAGCCGGCAGTACCCTCTTCCAATCGAGCCGTATCACGCCCAAAATCATCCAGGAAATTGCTTGCAATCGTCTGAAAAAAATCTGGCCAGATCCCGGGGCTCTATCGTTTTCTATCACTCTAAAAACAGCTAGATTCCCCTTCTGTTGGTCGATGTTTTTTGGGCTCTTTAGTCCGCGTCCGTAGAAACTCAAAAAACAAAATATGTAGGCCTTTGTCCCCTCTCCGTTTTTCATTATTGCAGCATTGCGAGATTCTCTTTAGTTCGCTAGCCATTTTCATCAGAAAACCCAATCAGCTAGCAATTTTGCGTACCAGTTTTAGTTCGTTAGATCCAAACCTCAAGAAGCTTTTATAAAAAGCCCCTGCCTTTTGAGCTTCTCAACCCGCAGGCCCTAGATCCACCACGTTTCACTCCGTGGCTGGCGTGTGCCGCCTGGACCCGTAGGTGCACCTAGGCCCACCTATCTGTCCCGTGGGTAGGGTTAACCCGGGTGACAAAAGTTTTAGCCTTTTCTGAATTAAAAAACAGAAATGAATATATATCTAGTTTAATTTATAACTTTTAAAATAAGTTGAATTTGCAAAAACTTATTAAATGAAATGTGAATCAAATTTAAATACAAATTCAAAAATATTTTCAGATTTGCCCAGATTTGACTCTATCTAGTCAAACCTGTGACTTTTGACCCCTTTTAAATTTTTTGCATTTAAATAATTTTTTAAATTCATAAACACATATAATGTATGTTTGTTGATCAAGAAAATGACACATCCAAAATAATTTTTGAGCAACTTAAATTTTCGAAATTATTTAAATGGCAATAAATGCCTTTTCCTTAATAAATTCATAACTTTAATTCCGTATTTCCAAATTCGACAAATAATATGTCTAAATCGATCAGCGTGACGAGCCCATTCTGTTTATGCATTCCATGATATGAATTGAAACATGTATCATATAAATATTAAATATTCAGAACTGTTTTTAGGAGTAAAACATGCCTAAATAAATAAATAAAATGTTTTTTCTTGTTTCCACACCTCACTCAAGCCATGATATGTATACCATGCAATTGTGCATCATTCCATCATGGCATATTTTGTTTGCTTGTTGCATATATTCATACGATTGCACACTTTATTTATTATGGTCCTTTGTATGTTTGGTTTTTATCTAGACATACGTCGAGCAAGGGAACTATCAAGAGAATCAAGAGTACTACCCGGATCCTGGTTACCCTACTGCTGATCCGACATGCAAAAAATTCCCCATGCTTGCATGCATATAGCACCTGTGCCTCTATCTTATTCTTGCATCATCGAGTCATGATTGCATTAAATTGGAATCCCAAGTATTGCATAACCTTTACTTTTAAACCCCATCGAAGCTTGTATCCTCAATCCTATGAGCCATTACTACAGGAGTTGTTTGAGCCATGCGAGTCGTAGAATTACATGTGTAGGGTTTGTGCAAGTCTTTAGAGAATGAGGTACCTAAACAACTTAACCGGTGTAGTAATGGGATAACTAAAAAAAGAGGCACCGGTGGGTAACAACTGTTATTTGGTTCTTCCATGCTCACTTGTGTGCCGTAGGACCCTGAGTACTTGATACCTGTTCCTTGACTATTCACACTATCCACATGTGGGAGACTCTATAGACCCCCTTTGCCTGAGCTTGATTCACACTTTATTTCTTGGGGCCACAAACTAGTTTGGGGCGTTATTACTATCTTGTACTTATGCCATGCTTTACTGCTTTATTTACTATTGCGTATTGAGTACCTGTACTGTTTAGGACTTGTGACACGTTTCCACGGTATCGACAAGATCAGTGACACTTTTGGGTTCCCCGCCATTTACAGCCGTCGACACAAACCCTAGGTATGTCTCAGAGCCATGCAACTTTGTTATGGGTAGCTTAGTGGGGTTGCCCCCTGAAATAATTTATGAATCCTGTGAATGCATTATCGTGAGGCCTCGTTGATTTTTATTTGGTTCTTCTAGAGGTAAATTGTGTGTGTGTTTCTATTTGTGCACCCCTATAGGGTAAATCTTTTTGAAAACTGTGTCTGCAGTTATGGATGACTTGGAGCACAATTTCTCGATCATAGACAAGTATAACTAAAGTACTGTGTTTAATCTGACTAAGACATGACTAGTAAATAATGCAACACTCATGGAATGGTTAATAAAACTACCGACAGATGGGATGTTCTTCTGCTTTCTCGTCGGTAAGAGAGAAGGAGGGTGAGCGATGTTTATTTATGTTAATCATATAACTGTTGTTTCTAATTAACGAGCGTGCATCCATATCTGGTTGGGTGGATGTTGTAGAGTGTCTCTATAGAACTGTTTAGATAGTATCTTTTGCTGCAATTGCGTCACCCCATGTTGTTCCCTTTAGATGCATTAAGACTTACTGAGTACCCCTAGGGTCTCACATGATAAATATTTTGGTTCAGATGGATAGGTTTACTAATAGGAAGGTTACTAGGTCGAGGAGACCGATGATGGTGAAAACGACCATCAGGTGTAGAGATTCCGAGGATGGAGATCCATGATATCTATGGGCAGGATGTGCTTATTTCAGGGGCATCTTATGCCAATTTGCTTCTTGTCCATACTCAGACCTTTCCGCTTCCATTTGATACTCTGATGTGTGATGTATGAGGATGTATCCTAAACTATTATCTCTATCTAGGATATTTGGATCTTGCTGTATAGCGTCGAATATTTCTGTTTCTATTGTTTCAGATTGTGTTGCTCTGATGTAATATTGTATGTCACTAACATACATACTCATTTGTGTATGTATTTGATCACTTTACATGTCGACTATGCCGCTCGCTCTTGTCCTGATGTTCTTGAAAGTGGGTAGGGTGGTTGGCCGGTACCGTGCCCTGCTCCGCTTCTACGGGCCTACACGTGGGTGGCCTTGGGCCTCCATGGTAGAATCCCTTATCCACTTTTGGGTTCATCTTGGCTTATTTCTTAGAGCGTAGGGTCCAAGGTATTACAATTGGTATCGGAGCCATTCCGCCCTTCAGGGTCACAGCCAAGATGGTCATTGTCAGTCTAGAAAATATTTTCGTAGTTATGTATATTAAGGAAAAACTAAACGTGAGAGTAGGACTGCTTTCATTTTTCTTCTTACCCACTCACCCAACCTTTTCTAGTAATGAAGTGTAACGTTTGTCTATCCTCTTCTATAAATTCAAATTAGGATTCACGTGTTTGGGGTATCTATAGTACCATAGGGTGTGTTAATCCTTTGTTGATCTGTTGCATCCAACCTTGCTTCGCAATCTACCATTGGTTGTCAACTATTGGTACATTCCATACCGACATGCTTATGTGTAAACCGACACGATCTATTTGACTCGTTGTTAACCGACACGATCTTGTTAACGGTGATCATACTTCCGGCATGCTTTCACAGAATGTGGAGTTTCTAATCCCTATCCGTTAAGTTGTTTTTCGCATCTGTTGGTACTTTAATGTCAAAAAATGCGGAATTTTTTCTTTGATACATTTGTGTTTCCACACTCCTTTCAGTCGCGTGCGATACATGTTTGACCTTCTTTTTGTCAGCATGGACATGCTAACTCGATCTTTTGCTACCGTCGCTTTAATCTGAAGTTTTACTTCATCTTCAAATTCTTTTGGGCTAAATGCACAACTTGCATTGATCCGATGCTTGTGATTGTAATTTGGTTCTCGGTATAGCTATATGACACCTATCATGAGTGGAATATGGCCAATGCTATAAATCTAATCCTCCAAATGATGGCGGTGATCTCTTGTGATTTTGAGTTATACCGTGATAATATCTATATCATGTTCAAGTATCTTTGGCAAAACCGGAGATTCTTAAGGCACTATGATGGATTGGCATCTGATTATCATGCTCCATCTCTCTTGAACTTCATATCCGCTAAGGTTCTCTTTGATACATTGTAATCTCATCCATTCATCTCTGATATCTTTGCTTAAATGCATGAGTTATCACCGCTTCTTTATCCAAGATCTCTTTATCTTTGTAATCGGTGATCTGATCGACTATGTAAACCAGTCAGTATCTCTTTTCTCTTCCGAAGGGCCAGATAGTCTATGCTTCTCTCTAAACACCATTCTTTGCCCTTTATGTTGATCTTTCATGGTGGTATATCTTGACGATATTCTCGCATATTCTATATCAATGGAAGAACATGAAGAATATCTTCTTCTTTTCTCTCAAGCTTTGTGAACACCGCCTGTGTGCAAAGTTCTCAATGTGTAAATCCCGACTTTTTAAAGTCACCTATCTCAGCCACGTCCTTCTGCTAAAGACATCGCTACAATTCTGGAATCATCAATTGAATTGTTAATTCCATCCTCCACCGTTAACCAAATCCAGAGCTTTTCCTTATTTGGCAAGTTATCATCATTGTTCCACTGAAGTTTTCCTCAAGACTGCTAAATCTCTCTCAGACATTCTTCAGAAGGACAGTAAGTTCTTTTGGTCTTTCTCTCATCAAGAAACCTTTTGAAACTCACTGTCTTCATCTTGTATCCTCAATCCGCCGGATGCCGCGAAGACTTTCCAGATCTTTCGTAATTCTTCTATTCAATTTTTGGGTGTTATCCTTAATCTATATGTTGAACCTTTTATATGTCTCCATGATCTTCATTCATATCTTTCCGATGGTCTGAGGCTTCCAACATGATGACAACATCATCATCTTTATCTACTTTGGATCCGACGAAGTGTTGGCATCACCTCCGTGTTTTCTTACGAAGCTTCAGGAATTCTGTTGTCAATATCATCAATCTAAATTTCTGAGAGTTGGGTTGCACGATTTTCCTATTCATGTATGGAGTAATGCTTTGGGTGCATGATGGACTGATCCCCATCTGACTACTCTTATCATTCGCTCTTGTACATTGAATTGGTGGATTAATGCAATTTCACTTATTCCACGGAAGTCAAAAGTGACCTTTATCCCTTGAGACTTGTGCTTCCATCCTTGTTTTCTTGAGTATTCTCTCAAGAACATAATCAATAACCTCTTGTTCTTGATCTCGTATATTTCAAGATGGAGCAAAATATTCAACAATCTGGTGGAATCAAATGCAAAATATTCTCCGCCCTCTTCATTCTACCGGTGCTCGACATTGCCAAACAATATGGATGAAATATATATCTGACTTCCATTTTGTCAAATCTTTGCTCTTGGTAAAGCCAATTATGGTTGATGCCATCAATCACAAAAATCTATTGCAATAACCTCATGGTTAAGGAAAGGAATAAACATCTCTCCAACAACTCCAGATATTCAACTTCTTCTTGGGATTCCACCATAAACGTGTATCACCTCCTTCTCTAGAAGATAACCCGCGCACCTCAATTGCGTGATCCTTTGTTCTTACCGGCACAAGGAAAATCTAATCCAAGAATTTCTATGCCAAATCTTTCCGTGGATATCAAGAAACTTTGTTGTTTGAAGGCAATATTGTTTTCCAAACTTCATTTCTTAAACCTAAGGGAAGAAACAATGCTATTCTCTTAGTGGTTGACAATTTCTCCAAAGTCACTCTTTTCTTCCGGCGAGAGCAAGAATCATCCTCACATGCAGCTTTTGATCTTGCATCCTAATGATGTGTCTTTTCTTTCTCCTTGATACACCATCTTCATAATTCTTTCAAGAAGTGTTTCCATTTATTTTATCATGTTTATCGAGAACATTGGAGGTATGTTCATCCTATCTTTCTCATCTCACAACAATTCTCCAGGTTCTTCAAGTCCTTTGTTTCTAAGAAGCAAAACGCAAGGCTCGCAACAAGTCTAGGACGTTTTGCAAGGTGTAATGGTCGCACCATTCCGTTGTTCATCAACTTGGGAACACGCGGATCACATTCGTTCCGAACACCTGCCTCTCCTTGTGCCTTTTTATTTTTCCTAGGAATCTTGGCGCAATATTCTTGTTTAGTGGGGGAGAGTTGTAGCATCCCAACTTTCTAACAATTGCAATGCTACTTGCCTAGTCTTATAATGATGCTTCCTACATATCATTATTGCATCATCATTATATCATGCTCATGTCACCATGCCACATTCCATTTGAGCATCATATAAAACCCCTCTATTTTGTTTTTATCCCATATGCATTATATTGTATCACTTGTATTTGCCTCTTGTTATATTGTATTCCGCTTCTTGATAAATTGCTTCATGCCCAAGTTGAGTTGTGGGCATATCTCTTACAACCGACCACCTTCTTTGTCACCTCTTGGATCATTCACCAACTCTACCATCCCATTAATGTGAGTATTTGTGTCTTCTTGGTATTTACCTCAAGCTAATTACTATTGGGCTTGGATCCTTATCTTTGAGCTACTTGTTTCCATACATGTTCTCATGTTATTTTCATAATATGTAGTATGGAAGCCTAGATGGCCATCCTTGCATGGCTAAGTGGGGTAGTGTCCTTATGTTTCCCTTTATGTGGTTCTATTTGAATAATGGGCTTATTTGCATGCATGGTGGGCACATGAAATAAAAGGGGAAAACACACCCATTAAAGTGGCTCCCTACATGACCATTGTTTCCAAATGTGCCATGAAAAAGGGGAACAATCTTTTCTATTTTGGGGACATATTTCTCCATGTGTGGTGGAAGCAAGCATTCTATCATGGCAAGTTAGTTTGTTTTCACAAACTTACTCAAGCATCAACACCTACTTACATGACACATGCAATATAAAACCCCTTCCTTTTCTATTTCTTTTAGTGTTATTTTCTTAAAATCTTTGAAGCTTGGTTTTTTATTTTTAAAACAATTCACACCTTGTGATCTAACTTAAACCCTAATCTAAACCTAGCTCTATTCTATCTATCCCTATCTCCCTATTTTAAACTAGCTAAACCTAGATACCTAATATCTCTCTAATCAAAATCCTCCACGAGCCTACCACTCTAAAACCTAGACCCCCTTTTCCTGATCAGGTCAGCATGTCCCTGGTGAACATTAGCTCTCCACGGCATCCTCAAGCCCATGTGCTACTGCCCCACACGCAAGACATCAAGAGAACGCACTCGCCGTGCAACCCTTTCTCTACTCTCTCCCTCATGAACCTTTTCTCTCTTTGGATACCCTCTATCTGCCCTTAAAGCAAATAGCAGAGCCGAAGGCTCCAGCCCCACCATCCCGATCCAGTGTCCTGTGCATCTTCTTCTCTCCCAAGAAAACCTAGCAACCTCCATGTCCAAGTCACCGCTGCTGCCGACCATAGCCTGCTCCTAGTGATCTTGTCGCCTACTACCGACGTACCGAGCTTGTGCGTGCTCCTGCTATGGTACAGTACAAGGAGCGATGATGAGCCGCAACACCTCGCCACCGTCGTTTGCCACCATCACGATCATCTCCTGGCTCGCTGTCACCTCGCCATCTGCTTCCTTGGTGAGCTCCCTGACTCGCCCGCTACCTCTCTAGCCTTGCTAGGTGTCGGGGGGTGACCCCCGGGTAGTCCAAGCTAGGCTCAACTGGCCGACTCCAGGGAGATCTGGCCATATGGCCACAAGGCACAGAACCATAGCCGGGTGATATGCTTCACCCGATCTGCATCAAGATTCCCCGGCTGCTCCGTCTAGCCGGGGGCTAGGAAAGCCAACTAGGTGGCCACCTCTACCTGACCGCCTCAGATCCGTTGGCCAAAGGTACAGGAGGGGGTGATGCTCCTTGATGAGCGCACCCTTGATCAGACAGGCTGGCGTGCCACCCTGCCGGCACTACCAGGTGAGGGTGCCAAAGCGCTAAGGCTAGGAGATGACGATTAAAGCTCCAGCTGACGGTAAAGCTCCGGCTGATTGATAAAGCACCAAGCTGATGGATAAAGCACCGGGTGATGCCCAAAGCGGAGGCGCTGAGACGCTGCAACATTGTCACCACCTGTACTGGAGCTTGGCAGGGTCCTAGACCACCGCTAGACCCGGTAGCCAACCCGCTTTATAAACCCAAAGCCCAAATAGTAAACCCTAGAGCCCACATTGTAACCTAACCTTCCACCAGTATATAAGGAAGGGTAGTGCCAGGGTTCTAGGTAAGGATTACAAGTTAGAAATTAGCCAGAATCACCAAGTCAAGTAGTTCATCTTCCTCTAGCTCTCGATAGCAGCTAGGAAAACATCTCAAGGAGCACTTGTATTGAGCATATGCTTCCCATATAGTAGATCCTTGTAGGAGTAGGAGTGTTACCTCAACAAGAGGGCTCCGAACCTGGGTACATCATTGTGTCTGCAGTATCTGTGCCCAACCCGTTGCGAATAACCACCGATATCATCCTAATTGTCCCCTCTGATGCCATCCTTTCACACCACGATAGTTGGCGCCCACCCTGGGGCACAACGCTTCAGCTGGGGTCATATTTTGCACGGGACTTCCGCTCGTCGCTGGTGAGAGAGTCGCCTCTGGCCTCGTCCTCACCTTCGGCTCCTTCGACTGCGTCCTTGATAACACATCCTGCTTCAATGGGGAAACTTTCCCAAGTGAAGGCTACATCATGAACTTTGGCGAGCATCGCATCTACGTCGCCACCATCACCGAAGATTTCCCTCGCAATGTCATCACCGTCTCCGGCGTGCCTCTAGGCTTCCCCGCCCCGCTTCTCGCCAGTGGTAGTGTTAAGGTCATGATGGCCGGCGCAGGCGATGGACGCCGCTCACCTCTGGAGCACGACGTGGGTGCCAAAGACGCTTCTCCGCGCGAGCAAGGAACATACCCCTTGGTGGACTCCACCCAAAACCTCCGCATCCCCATCGCTCCCGAGTTGGATCCGGCCGCCGCAGCAGCCGCGCTGAGGCCACACGCCAGAACCTCTTGGAGGAATCTAGCAAGGTTGCCATCTGCCAATGACGCCTAGATGCCACCATGCGGGAGTACAACACTGCACACGGCTTCTCCCGCTTACCTGGTGCCAACCGGCTGGTGCCACCCCAGGGCTACAACTTGGATTCGGAGCTAGACCGGGCTGCTGACTTGCGCGTCACCGCGACACAGCCGGTTTACAGTACCCGGCCAAGAACATGAGGGATGTGGAAGCTACCGTCATAGAGCTTGCGACCTGGAGGGTGAAGAGCTGCATCGCCAATAGGCACGCATCCAGCTCCTCGTCGCTACAGCTAACAGGCAACAGGCCAAGGAAGGCATGAGCCTCGGAGGAAACAACAAAAGCCAGCAGCCTCGTCAGGTGGGCGATCCGGCTGTAGGTGGGAGCAACGCCTCCTCTCCAAACGTTACAAGGCAGAACAACTGTCTGCGTGGCGGATTGGCTGGCTGTGGGAAAAACCCACGTGAAGCTACCAACAGGAATTGCGATCTGGCTAACAAAGCCGAAAGAACCAACACGTCACCCAAGTCCCACCTCTCAGGACGTCTGGGCCCGCCTGAGCCGGAGGAACCGCGAGATGCGCATGCATGCATTGACCAGCTGGTCCAGTCACGTGTGCTGGAAGAGGAAAGTCTGGCTGGCCCGATATGTTTCGGACCACACATCCGGAACGAACCGTTTCCAAAGGGATTTTTGCTCAAGGGATATGCCAAAGTACAACGGCATGGTCAAGCCGGAAGATTGGCTAGTAGAATACACCACCGCTATGGGCATCGTGAACGATAACCGCCAGGTACCGTGCGCTACATTCTGCTCATGCTCCTCGACTCAGCCAGGACATGGCTCAACAGCCTCCTCGACAACAGCATCAATGCTTGGATCGATTTCGAGTAGACGTTCGTCCGCAACTTCACCAGAACCTAAAAGTGCCCAGGCCACCCTAGAGAGCTCGCCCTGTGCGTTCATGGAAAGGACGAGAGCGACCGCTCCTACATCTCCCGGTGGACAAGCATGCATAAATCGTGCGAGGGGGTATGCGAGCACCAAGAAATCGACTTCTTCATCAAGCTGTACAGACGACACCATGCTCAAACATAAGCTTCGCTAGGTGGATCCAGATACCATGGCCATAACCATGGAGATCATGGACAAGTATGCCACCGTGGACACAACGATGAAAAGGTCCATCCGACTGGATGACCAGGGACAAATCATCGTGGAGGTCTCCGCAGATCGGCGCCAGCCGGAAGGGAACAACCACAACTCCAGGTGGCATGACAACCACCATGGTAAAAGGAAAGACGACCAGCCGGATAACCAATATGGTGCCAGGCAGGTGGCATCCATCCAAGAGGACCCAACTGCAGGCGGCAGCAAAGACAGAAGCCCGACGACCGACCACCTCAACCCAAGTACACCATCGAGTCAATGTTTGATGGCCCGTGCAAGTTCCATAGCAGTGGCAATAAGCCGGCTACACATATAACCCGCTAGTGCACCTGGACAGAGAAGATGGCCGAGGTTTGTGGTTTACCACCGCCACACCCTCCTTCTCCGAGCGGTGGGCAGCAAGGCAGCTGCGAGTGCCAAAATCGCCAGGATGAAGACGGAGGAGACTATCCTCACCGGGTAGGGAACTACCACACCTTCACCACCGAGCCGGAACCAAGCACAGCAAAAGGTGCCATGAGGCGGAAGTGAACGCAATCGTCCCTCCCGTTCCCCAATTCCTGAACTGGTCCGAGCAAGAGGTCAAGTGGAGCCAGAAGGACCAGCTGGACATACTGCCGCACCGAGGCACATACGCCATGGTCCTGGACCCCATCATCATCTCCAAGAAACACTTGTGCAGGTTCTCCCGCATCTTAGTGGATGGAGGAAGCAACATAAACCTCCTGTACCACAGCTCCCTAGACCGTCTTGGCATCAGTGAGTCCTATCTAGAGCCGTCCAACACCTCCTTCTACGGAGTTGTTCCGGGTCCATCGCATTCGCCCATCGGCAAGATCCGGCTAGACGTCATCTTCGGCACAGAGGACAACTTCTGCCGCGAGCCTATGTGGTTCGAGGTGGTTAACCTCTGCAGCGCTTACCACGCCATCCTAGGACGCCCTGCGCTCACCAAGTTCATGGCGGTACCGCACTACGCATACCTCAAGATGAAGCTTCCTAGGCAAAAGGGGGTAATCACCATCGTGGGTGACTAGAGATGGTCGGTGGAATGCCCCATAGATGGCTCCAGGATCGCTGATGCCATGATAATCGCAGAGGAGAAGAGCGTCATCGTGCAGAACATGGCAGCCCTCCAGCGGACATGCCGGCTAGCGAGCCGAAGCCGGCCGGGGAAGCACAGTTCACGCCATCAAAGGGCGCCAAGAAGATCCTGCTGAACAAGGCTGAGCCGGACAAGTTCGTCTTGGTCGGATACAGCCTTAATAGCAAATAGGAAAGCACGCTCGTCAACTTCCTCCGTGAGAACCGGGATATCTTTGCATGGTCCCCCAAGGACATGCCTAGAGTTCCGAGGGAGCTCACCGAGCACTCTTTACATGTCATGCCTGATGCAAAGACGGTCAAGCAATCATTACACCGCTTTGCAGAAGAGAAGAGAAGAACCATCGGTGAAGAAATCACCCAACTACTCGTAGCCGGATTCATCATGGAGGGTTTCCACCCGGAATGGCTAGCAAACCCGGTGCTGGTGCTGAAAAAGAACAAGACCTGGCGCATGTGTGTTGACTACACCAGCCTCACCAAAGCATGCCCCAAAGATCCGTTTGCCCTACCAAGGATAGACCAAGTGATCGAATCCACGACAGGCTACAAACTGTTGTCGTTTCTAGATGCGTACTCCGGCTACCACCAAATCTAGCTGAACTCCGCTGATCAGATAAATACAGCATTCATCACCCCATATGAGGCCTACTGCTACACCACCATGCCATTTGGTCTCAAAAGTGTAGGTGACACACACCAGCGCTGCATGCAGAAGTGCCTACAATCGCAAATCCGCAGAAACTTGCATGCCTATGTCGATGACGTGGTGGTCAAGACAAAAGAAAAGCAAACACTCCTTGAAGACCTGAAGGAGACATTCGCCAACCTTCACCGGTTCTAGTTGAAGCTGAACCCAGAGAAATGCGTATTTGGCGTCCCAGTCAGGCAGCTCCTCAGTTCCTCGTCTCAAAAAATGGAATTGAGGCCAACCCGAAGAAGATCGGCGCAATCGAACGCATGCAACAGCCGTAGAATCTGTGCGACGTGCATAAGTTCACCGGATGCCAGGCCTCCCTCAGCCGGTTTGTCAGTCGGCTAGGCGAGAAGGCACTCCCAGTACCATCTCATGAAGAAAATGAACAAGTTTGTCTGGACAGCGCAGGAAGACGAGGCTTTCCGCGACCTCAAGCGCATGTTATCCTCTCCACCAATACTGGCGGCCCCAGCTACAAAGGAGCCAATGCTGATGTACATTGCGGCTACCAACCAGTTTGTCGGTGTCGTGCTGGTGGTAGAGAGAATAGAAGAAGGAAAGGCTCAACCGGTTCAACGCCCCGTATATTACCTGAGTGAGGTACTCTCGTTGTCAAAGCAGAACTACCCTCACTATCAGAAGCTGGTGTATGGCGTGTACATGGCCACCAAGAAGTTGAAGCACTACTTTCAAGAGCACTCCATCCACGTAGTGGCGTTAGCCCCCCTGTCAGAGATCATCGGCAATAAGGACGCCACAGGCCGGGTGGCGAAATGGGAAATCGAGATCGCCACGCAGCGTCCGGTACGAGCCAAGAATGACGATCAAGTCTCAGGCCCTGGTGGACTTCCTCGTCAATTGGGAAAAGACACAATACCTGCTTCCATTTCCCGATTCCATGCACTGGAAGCTACACTTCGACGACTCCAAGATGTATGGTGGACTCGGAGCCGGGGTCATCATCACCTCCCCAAAAGGGGACCGGCTGGAGTATGTGCCGCAGATCCACTTCCGCGCATCCAACAACGTTGCTGAATATGAAGCGATCGTCCATGACCTCAAGATGGCAAAAGAGATCGGTATCAGGCGCATCCTCTATTTTGGCGACTCCGACCTGGTGGTGCAGAAAGTATTAGGAGATTGGGACACCAAGGAAGCGAATATGCGCTATACCGTTTCTTCGTACAACAACTATGGGCCTGTTTTGAAGGATGCGAGTTCCACCACATGCCTTGAGCGAACAATGAAGCCGCGGAAGCACTCGCCCGTGTAGGATCAACAAGAGCATCAATTTCTCCTGGGGTCACCCTCGAGCACTTGCGCAAGCCCTCCATCACGCCGTCTTCGAAATCCGACTCCATCATGCTAGACGTGGACCTAGGCACTGCCGGCTCCAAGCAACCTGGTGCCACATCGCACCTAGGGACTACCATGACGCACCCGGGGACTGCCACACCGCACCCACGGAGTGCCACCTTCATCCCAGGGACTGCCAAGCCACATGCCGTGACACCCCCACCCGGCTCCAGCAGCCTGGGGACTGCCGACTCTGGTCTCCCACCTGGTAGACCGCTTGACGAGCCTGAGCCGGCCGGTAGCGAGGAAGTCAAACTAATCATGCAAACCATCTACGCCATCCGGGAAACACCTCCATGGGGCAAGTTGTTCATGGACTTTCTGGCCAAAGGAGAGCTGCCAGATGAAGAGGTTGAGGCAAGACAAGTGAAGCGCAGGGCAAGCGCATACACAATCATCAACAACAAGCTCTACATGCACAACGTGGGAGGAATATACCAGCACTGTGTAAGCCAATAGGAAGGAATCCAGCTACTGGTGGACATTTACCGAGGCAAAAGCGGTCACCACGCATCATCGAGAGCAATAGTGGCAAAGCATTCTGCCATGGGTACTATTGGCCCACAGCACTAGAGGACGCCAAGAAGCTGGTGAAGGCATGCAATGGATGCCAACGGTTCGCCCAGTAGAAACACAGTCCGTCATTAGTACTCAAGACAATCCCTATCACCTGGCCATTCGCCGTTTAGGGATTGGACATGGTAGGCCCATTTAAAACAGCATGATCTGGCATGACACATTTGCTGGTGGCTGTGGACAAGTTCACCAAGTGGATCGAGGCGAAGCCAATCAAGAAGCTGGATGGACAGAAAATGGTCAAGTTCTTCACCGACATCATCACGCGTTTCAGCTACCCCAACAACATCATCACGAACTTTGCCAAAGGGGCCTTCACGCGTTTATATGGTGACAAGGGCATCCGCTTGGACCTGGCCTCCGTCGCACACCCCCAATCCAATGGACATTGCGAGCGAGCAAATGGCCTGGTCCTAGCTGGAATCAAGCCAAGACTAATCGAGCCGATGATGAGGACTCCCGGATGCTGGATAGAGGAACTGCCGGTAGTACTATGGAGCCTACACACAATGCCAAACCGCTCCATCGGCTTCACGCCATTCTTCCTCGTCTATGGAGCAGAGGCAGTCCTACCAACAGACATCGAGTTCGACGTACCGCGCAAACTGCTGTATACAGAGCATCAAGCCAAAGAAGCATGAGAAGACACCATCGATCTCCCTAAAGAGGCACGAGAGCTTGCCCTATCTAGATCTGCTATCTACCAGTAGAGCCTACGGTGCTACCACACTACCTGGATCCGCAACATCTCATTCCGTGAGGGCGACCTCGTCTTGCGGCTGGTACAAGACAGCAAGGGGATGCACAAGCTAGCTCCACCTTGGGAATGGCCATTCATCATCAGCCGGGCGCTGCATAACAACTCATACTACCTGATCGATGCTCGCTAGCTGGTGAAGAAAAAGATGGATCACTCCGGCAAAGAAACTGAGCGCCCATGGAATACGAACCTGCTTCACCCATTCTACACCTAAGTAAAGGGCAAATGTATCTTACCTTTATGCAATGAACAAGTTGAGGGGCCTCGACATAGTCTCGAGGACTCTGTAATAATTTGGCACTCTAGCTGCATCGTTTTTAACTCCAGATCCGGTAGTCTCTCTCGGGAACTCGCCGGATGGCACTATGGCATCATGGTGAGCAACCCAGTCTCATGCCACATCAATGAGCTCCGGGGTGCTAGAGAGCGTCCTGGCCAAGGCGTTCATCGTGCTCGGGCGGTCGGTGTTAGGCCAGACGTAGTCGAAGACCTCAAGGGCAGCAACGCGTAGCCAGTTGGCCTCTTCACTGATGACCGTCACCAACTCCACCAGGTGCAGATTGCGCCCGACGTTCATCTCATGGACACATGCCAAGGCTTGGTCGGTCGCCTCAGGATACTGAGCTGTATGATACGTTGCTAACGTATCCATAATTTTTGATGTTCCATGCTTGGTTTTATCTACTTTCTTATGTTTTGTTCCAACTTTGGAGTACTTTTCATACACTTTCTTGGACTAACCTATTAACAAGATGCCATAGTGCCAGCTGCCTGTTTTCTGGTATTTTTGGTTCCAGGAAAGTCAGAAAATGAATATTCTCGGAATTGCATTGGAAAAAAGCCAAAGTCAGTTTTTCACCGAGGGGGACACGGAGCCAGAATACGAGACGGAGAGGGGCCTGGGGGCAGCCACACCACCTGGCCACGCGGCCAGGCCTAGCCCACGCCAGGGGATGGTGCGGCCACCCAAGGCACCCCCTCGGCCTCCCCTTTCGACTACAAGATGCCTCCAATACAGAAACCCTAAGTACCCGATCAAAAATTCCATGAAAGAGTCTGTAGCCACAGTCATCTCCATCCCTAGATCGGGAGGGATCTGAAGCTCTTCCCAGCACCCTGCCGGAGAGGGGAATTCACCCTGGAGGCCTTCTTCATCACCATGCAAGCCTCCGGTGTGATGCGTGAGTAGTTCATCCTTGGACTACGGTCCATGTAGTAGCTAGATGGTTGGTTCTCCTCCTTTGTGCTATCATGTTTAGATCTTGTGAGCTCCGTTCATGATCAAGATCATCTATTTGTAATCCTACATGTTGTGTTTGTGGGGAGCCGATGGATATTGAGATGCTATTTCAGATTGATTATTGATTCTATCATGTCTTTGTTATTTGTGATCTTGCATGCTTTCCGTTGTTAGTAGCTATCTTGGCCAAGTAGATGCTAGCAACTCCAAGAGTTAGTATTTATGCTCGATAGTGGGTTCATGCCTTTAGTAATATGGGGAAGTGACAGAAATCTCTAAGGTACTAGATGTGCTGTTAGTACTAGGGAGAAAACATCAATCCTTTGGTCATAGAACAATCATATTGTTTACTTTACATGCAATGCGGAATGAAATTATCTCTTGCTTGCAACTTAATACCGGAGGGGGTTCAGATGATAACCTGAAGGTGGATTATTAGTCGTAGATGCAGTTGCATTACGGTCTATGTATAATGTTATAATGCCCAATCAAATCTCAAAGGAGTCAAGATGATTAGTATATGCATGTATGCTTTCTCGATGATTGTCAATTGCACTGCTGTAATTTGTTCACCCAACATGTTATATATCTTACGGAGAACCACCACTAGTGAACTATGGACCCCGATACTTTCTTTTACCATAAATCCACAACTGTTTACTGTGTTCTGTTTACTTTCTGCAAGCTTTTACTTTCTTCCACTCAATACGTTTAATCCTTTGTTTTCAGCAAAACCGGTGAGATTGACAACCTCACTGTAAGTTGGGGGCAAAGTGTTGTGGTTGTGTTGTGTAGGATTCCAAGTTGGCAACAACACCTTGGAGGTGTTTCCTTGCTCCTACTAGTTCGATAACCTTGGTTTCATAACTGAGGGAAAACTTGCTGCTGTGCTCATCATACCTTCCTCTTGGGGTTCCCTAACGAGCTCGATATATTTTGGGCCATCAAGCATATTTTTTGGCGCTGTTGCCGGGGAGTCAAGGACATCTTCACAAGGGAAGTCCCTCATGAACAATCTCTTTACTTTGTTGTTTTTGTTTTGCTTAGTTTATTTTCTGTTTTGTTTGCTTGTTTCTTTATCAAAAACACACACAAAAAATAGTTGTACTAGTTTGCTTTCTTTATTAAAAACACAAAAAATGACTACTCTTCAAAACACTAAGTTGTGTGACTTCACTAGCACCAACAACAATGATTTCATGTGCACACCTATTGCTCCACCTATTCCTGAAGCTACTTTCTTTGAAATAAAACCTGCTTTACTGAATCTTGTTATGAGGGAACAATTTTCTGGTATTGGTAATGAAGATGCTGCTGCTCATCTAAATAACTTTGTTGAACTTTGTGAGATGCAAAAGCATAGGGATATAGATGGGGATATTATGAAGCTTAAATTTAATGGTTGAATTCCTTAACTAGGAATAGTATTGATTCTTGGACTAAATGCAAATATGCTTTCATTGGAAAATACTATCCTCCTGCTAAGATTATATCTATGAGAAGTGAAATAATGAAGTTTAAACAATCTGATAACGAACATGTTGCTCAATCTTGGGAAAGAATGAAATCTTTGGTAAAGAATTGTCCCACTCATGGACTAACTGCTTGGATGATTATCCAAACCTTTTATGCAGGATTGAACTATTCTTCAACAAATCTATTGGATTCTGCTGCTGGAGGTACCTTTATGACCATTGCTTTGGGTGCTGCAACAAAGCTTCTAGATAATATGATGGTTAATTTTTCTGAATGGCACACTCAAAGAGCTCCACAAGGTAAGAAGGTAAATTCTATTGAAGAAACCTCCTCCTTGAGTGATAAAATTGATGTTATTATGTCTATGCTTGTTAATGGGAAAGCTCATATTGATCCAAATCATATCCCCTTAGCCTCTTTGATTGCTCAAGAAGAGCAAGTTGATGTGAACTTTACAAGAAATAATAATTTTGGAAACAATGCTTATGGGAATAACAATTATAGGCCTTACCCTCCTAATAATACTTATGGTTATAATGGAAAACCTGAATACCTAGTGAAGGAAGAATTTTAGAAGTTGAAAGAGCCACTAAAAACTTCATGCAAATGCAATATGAACAAAATAAACTATTTACTAAAACTATGGAGGAACAATCTACAATTGAATAATATTAGTCATCAACTTGAGAGTTTGAATATAGAAATTCCTAGTTTGCAATTGAAACTTTTTAATGCTAAAAGAAATATATCATATTTGTTTGAAGCACAATCCTCTTTAATTAATAAAATGGCTGCTAAACCTGAAACTATTGAGAATCCCTTTGCTGCTAGTAATGCCATACAAGTTAGAATTGATGAAAATGTTAGATTATTAGATGAATTGCATGCTAAGTGGGAAAGAGAAGATGAAATTGCTAGAAACATTAGTGTTTATACTATCAATACCACTAGTGTTGAAGCTAGTAATGGCTCTACTACTTTAGATGATAAATTTGATTTTGATCTTGATGGTTGCAATATATCTAAAGTTATTAAGTTCCTACAAACGCTTGCTAAAAGTCCTAATGCTAGTGCTATGAATATGGCTTTTACAAAAGACATTGCTGATGCTCTCATAAAAATCAAAGAAGAAAAGATGAAACATAAAGCTTCTATTCCCATAAAACAAGAAGATGGTTGGGAACCCATCATTAATATGAAAGTGAATGATTTTGATTTCAAAGCTTTATGTGATCTTGATAGTAGTGTTTCTATTATGCCTAGAAGGATTTATGATATGCTTGATTTTCCACCACTTGAAGATTGTTAATTAAATCTCCCACTTGATGATAATGCTAAAAAGAAACTCATGGGGAGTGTTAATGATGTTTATTATGGTTAACAATGCCTATGTCCCCGTTGATTTCTATGTTTTGGATGTTGAATGCAATGCTTCTGGTCCTATTACTTTGGGAAGACCTTTTCTTAGAACTGTTGGTGCCATTATTGATATGAAAGGCACCATTAAATATCAACTCCCACTCAAGAAAGGTATAGAACACTTCCCTAAGAAGAGGGAGAAGATTTCTTTTGTTTCTCCTATGAGAACAAAATTTTCTCTTAATGCTTCTTCATTTGAGAACAGTTGATTCTTTTGCTTTCTTCTTATGCCTAACTTAAAGGCATTAAAGAAAAGTACTTATTGGGAGATAACCTAAAAGTTTTAGATGAGTCTTGGAAGTTATTACCTCTGTAATAACCTCTCCTTATCCTTTTTATTTCCTTTTTGTGCTAAGAGTAACCCCTAATGAGAGAAAAGTAATGCTTGGGAAAGTTGCTGTCCGGAAACAGTTTTTTGTTCTTCACCGTAGATATTCGTGTAAAATCTCTGTACGTCTTTTTGAGGCGTGAATTTTTGTGCTTCTGCCCCTAGTTGTTATCTAACTTTCGATAGTTCAACACTTTTTGATTTGAGAAACAGAAGGTCTACGACAAAATTTGTCTTTACCTGCTGGTCTGTTTTGACAGATTTCTGCCATTATTTGCATTTGCTTCTTGTTGGTTCCTTTTTGAGTTCTTTTGGGGAGTTGAGCTTTTTGAGGGAAGTGATACAGTAGCTTGTGTTTTAATGAAAGTTTTATTGCTGTTGAAACTGAACCCAAAGACTTATTATCTTGAGTGCACTAATGTTGCTAATAAAGATTGTGTGAAGTTTTATATGAAGGAAAAATTTCAGGTGTATGGACGGAATGAGTAATGAGATGAAGAATGGACTAAAGCTCAAGCTTGGGGATGCCACACATGTCACCCCAAGAAATATCCAAGAAGTACAAGCATCAAAGCTTGGGGATACCCAAGGCATCCCCTTCTTCATCAATAAAAATCCCAGGTTTCTTCCAAACACTTCATTTTTATTGTTTCATGCACAGTTGTGTTGTTTTTGGAGCGTCTTCTTTTTCGTTTTTGTTTTGGTTTTTGGTTTTCTTGGTTTTCTTAGTTTGCTGAATAAATTGGTTGGACCCCCTCTTTCATACATTGATTGTCAAATAGTTTAGTTTGGATTGGAAAAGAGTAGGAAAGTTCAAGCTTAAGTGGTAAAAGGAGCTTGTTTTTGACTGTGGCCTATGCTTTGTCATGCCATGCTTGATATTGTTTTGGCTTTATGCTTAGTGATCTTTGCTGTAGCATGACTTGTTATAAACAATTGAGATTTCTTAATGTGCCTTGGAAGGATCATGCGTTGTTTTAGCATATTAAAGCATAGTATTGTGGTATTCTCTTTTGATGCTTTATTTGGGTTGACTTGGCACATGCTCACACCATGTTATGACTATCCAAAGTCACCATAGCCTTTATGATCCTTTAGTTTTCGACTTGTAATATCACTTTATTCTTTTATCAATGGTGTTTTGTCGCTCTGCATGATTATGGCCATTATTGGTCTCTTAGTTGGTCGCTTCTAGTCTTTTGCTAGCCTTCATAACCAAGTATGAGTTCCACTCATGCATCCAACTCCTAAAATCAAGTTATTCCAAAGAGTCCACCATACCTACCTATTAGTAATTGCTATTCCAAGTATATTCATGTTTTTATCTACCTTCCGAATTAAATTTGTTATGTGAAAATTAGTGATTAAAGCTCTCACGAACTTGATGGCACACTTTACTTTTCTTGCCCTTAATAAACTTGAACCATTCTGTCATCTATGTTGTATATGCTTGCACTTATATGTTGGGGATTAGCAGAACCATGCTGTCATGGGGAACGCTTTCCACATTGCACTTGTACTTTGTACTTAGTTGATATCATGCTATTTTGTCTATGGATGTCGTCGGTGTGAAATGAAAGGGGAGCTTGTAAGTCCATGGAGTTATGTATGTGTGTTAGAGAAATGCCTAGGCCACCGTTCTAATCCATGCTGCCATGGTGGAAACCTGCAGCGTAAGTATAATGAGCTGTCTATGAAGCATTCTTCTTATAAAAAAAGAGATCGAGATTGAGAAAAAGAGAAAATAAAAAAAGAGATATGAGAAAAGAGGAAAGAGAGAAAAAGCACCATTTTCCCATGGTAAATAAGAAGATTGCTAAGATGCTCGTTCTCTTCTTGCCTTGTCATTTTGATATGGGGATTCTTTCGTATCATCGAGCAAGGGGTACCCCATTGGCGGTTCTCTATTATACACATGTACTTACGATGACAAGAACTTACCAGTGACTAAACTTGAGTAGCATGAGGAGCGGCCCTCGTATTCAAGTGACATGAAATTTCCAACTTATACTTTGTCAGGCATATACTTCATAGATTGTTCAGTTTAACCTTAATCACTTCAAGATGCTTATGATAGGGCAATGAGAGCTGAAAGCTAACAAGTACCATAATTTTTGGAAGCTCTTTATGATACATGAATCCCTACTTCCTTCTATGAAGGCCTTTCTTTTACTTTTATGTTGAGTCTCCACCTTCTATCTTTATGCACCTACTTTGAGAGCATAGTGGCCATTCTTAGTTATATGTGCATTGTCCCAAGACTTGTTGATTGATGCATAACTTGATATTGCTTGCTCTTAAACTACTTGTATCTAGTAACTCTTATGAACTTTGAAGGTGTCCTATGCATTTATTTGCTACTCTTTGAGGGATAGTTGTGCTCATTGTGTTTTCAGGAATAGGACTCCAAAGGAAGCTGAGGAATTAATGGGTAAAATAAGCAAGAATTATGAAGGCTAGGCTCCTAAACAAGCTATACCTGAAGTAATTGAACCTGAACCATCTATTCCTGTGCCTATTCTAACATCATAGAAGAGGGGAGTTATTGAATTAAATGATGAAGTGATGAAGGAAGCTAAGAAATGTCTTAAGGAGAAGGGAATTAAAGCTGCAGATGTCAAGAATGTACCTCCTATAGAAGAATTATGTAAGCCTATTCCCTACACATCCACTATTGAGGTACACTCTCTCCAACACTTTGATGAAGGTGATATCCCTTATTTGAAACCTTCTGATCAATGCTTAGAAGAATTTGATATCTTTATTGTTAAGCAAGATAACTTTAATAAAAGGGTGCAAAATCATCTTATGGAAAACACTAGAGCTATTGTTGAGTTGAAAGATATTGTGGAAAGAACCTCCAATGATGTTAAAATGATTGTTAAACACTTTCAAATGGTTCAAACTCAAATAGATCAACTCGTTAAAGTGCAAAATGACTTGCTAGTTAATGCTGCTAAAGAAAAACATGCTTATGAAATTAGAACTAGAAGTGGTGCTACTACCCAGGATCGCCTATATCCTGAGGGGCATCCCAAAAGAATTGAGCAGGATTCTAAACCAGCTGAAAATAGTGGTTCTACTCGTAAGAAAAGGAAAAAGAAACATAAAACTGTTGAAGAACCCTCTGAACCTGCTATAGATCCTAATAGTACATCTATCTCTGATGCTGAAACTGAAAGTGGTAATGAAGAAAATGAAGTTCCTAATGAAGAAAAAGTTGAAGAAGAACCTGAAAACCACACTAAGAATACTAAATACACTAAAGAAGATTTTATTGCTAAGAAACATGGTAGTGAAAGAGAACCTTGGGTCCAAAAACCTATGCCTTTCCCTGATAAGAAACACAAGTCTAAGGAAGATGAACACTATAATAAGTTTTGTGAGTGGATGAAGCCTTTATTCTTGCAAATTCCTTTGACTGATGCTATTAAATTGCCTCCTTACTCAAAGTATATGAAGGATATTGTCTCGAATAAAAGGAAGATCCCTAATGAAGAAATCTCTACTTTGCTTGCTAATTATTCTTTCAATGGTAAGGTTCCTAAGAAACTTGGAGACCCAGGGATTCCAACTATCCCTTGCTCTATTAAGAACATTTATGTTAGAACTGCTTTGTGTGATTTGGGAGCTGGAGTTAGTGTTATGCCTTTCTCTCTGCATAAGAGGCTTCAACTTGAAAAATTGATACCAACTGATATATCTTTGCAAATGGCTGATAAATCTACCACTATTCCTGTGGGTATATGTGAGGATGTACCTGTTCAGGTGGCTCATAATTGCTTGATATTAACTGATTTTGTTGTGCTTGAAATGCCTGAAGATGATAATATGTCTATTATTCTTGGGAGACCTTTTCTTAATACTGCAGGAGCTGTTATTAATTGTAATCAAGGAAAGGTGACCTTCAATGTTAATGACCAGGAACATACTGTCTATTCCCCAAGAAGATTGAAAGGACTTATGGCTTGAATTCAATTGAACATGTTGAAGGCATTCAAGTTGGAGAAATATATTGTCCCATACCAAGAGAAAAATTTGAAACTATTATGATTGGGACCATTGCTATCAAGGTTAAGGTAACATAATCATTAGTGGAGTACAAAGTTTTGTCTCATATGCAATTGTTTTGGTAGCAAGACTTGATCAACCTTGCTAACAAAAGGATTCCATTGAACAAAACAATGTTTTCATTATGATTATCTCCGTTTATTTATATCCTTTGCATCTTAGTTTTTGTTTTTGTTTAGTTTTCTTTGTGTTGTTAGTTGCTTGCATGCTAGAACTTCTGTAGTTCTAGCCTTGTTTTGTCCTTGCATCATGTTTCCAAAAAAAAACTGTCTGTCAGAGAAATGATTCTTCTATTTCTAAAAGATGCCCAAAAATAAAGTGTCTCGAAAAATTCCAGAAAATTCATATTAAATTTTTACATGAAAAAAGGGGCAGAGGAGTACCTGGTAGGTACCAGGAAGGCACACCATGTGGTGGCGCGGCCAGCCCTGGGTGGCGCCATGCCTTGGTGTGGGCCACCCCTGCCCCCCACTACTTCTCTCACCTGCCACTTTCTTCTCTCTCCCAAGTAAGCTCCAGTTCATAGCTCAAAATCGCGTTCTTTATGTGCTTGCTCTCGATTTCTTCGATCTCTTTGCTCAGCCCATCTTTCTTGCTGAAATGTGGAGCAATTATTCCTTGGTATGTGACTCCTCCCCTTGTCCAAGTAGATTTGTGTTTAGTGGTTTATATGTTGAGTATTTTGCTGCTGTAGGTGACTGGTTATGAGAGCTTGTGAGCTTGTTTGATGCTTAGAGATATAGTTTTAATGCATGTTTAGGCCTCTTGCAAGTCCCTACGAGTAGAATCCTTCATTCTATTTACTTTGCAATCACTTGTGTAATAGGTGTTTAAATTTCAGAATAGAAGATGAGTGAACACCACCTAAACCAACATGAGCTTTGGGTGCCTGAGGTCATGAAGGTCCATCGGGAGGAGGAAGTTTTTCCCTCCATTTATCCATGCTCTGAGTTCATGAGAGCTGCAGGAATTCTACAAGATTTCCACACTTTGGTTTCTAATGCAGGGTTAGAGCACTTTTTGGAAGATGAACCTTGTCAATTTGTGAAGCTAACCATGTCTGTGGTGCAGGACGTCAAATTTAGTCACTCTTTGCCTAACCCCATGGTCCATTACAAAGTTTACAATATAGCTGTCGACCTTTCTCTTGATGATTTTTGTGCAGCTATTAAGGTACCTCAATGGGGATCATGTAGGAAGATTAAAGAGAGACATGAACCACTCATGGATTTATATGCAGAAATTTGCCAAGGGAGTAGCTTCTCGAAGGAGAGTGGAAAAATCCGCTGGCTGGAGAAAGAGCAAGTCCGAGGAGGAGCTTGACACGTACCTGGGAGAGCTTTCCTAGCAGGAGCAGGACACTAGAAGGGAGGTCACGGATGATTCGGTCCAGCCCTCGAATGAGGGAGAGTCTTCATATCAGTAGCCCGCTTATGATTGGGGAGCTTCCTCTTCTTCTCATGGGCCCAGCTATGACCATTCTTACCAAGATCCGCCCGCTTAGAACCCCTATTCGTACATGGATTGATACCCACTTAGGCCAAAAGCCTAAGCTTGGGGGAGGTACGCCGACACCGCACTCATCTCCATATCATGTTGCGTCGGTACTTTGTATATTCATGTTTTCGTTCTCTTTTTAGTTTTTGATTCTTCTTTGCTTTTGCTTTCTAAAAACACAAAAAGACCAAAAATATTTCTGTTGTTTCTCTTTGGTTTGCTTCTTCTTTTTGCCTTGGTTTGCTTTTCCCTTTTTGCTTTGTTTGAACTATTCGAAAAATCCAAAAAGATTTTTCTTTGTTTTTCCCTTTTTGGTTCTTGTTTAAAAATCGAAAACACCAAAAATATTTGTCGTTCTTCTTTGGTTTTTTGTGAGTTTGCTACAGGGTTCGGCAGTTCTCAGTGGAATATTGGTTTCATATTATTATTCAAGTCACACAAGTGAAGAGCAATAATGAGGATTAATGAAAACTTGAGGCGTGGTAAGAGGCTGGTAACGAACTCTATTTATTTTCATTTTTGTACATATACTCATCACTGTGGGCTTGCTTAGTCCGTTCATGTAGAGTGTATGTTTTCTTTGGATGCTTAATAGATCTTGCTTTCTTTTGATTAGCTCCAGCTCGCTAATAGTTTGTAGCATGTCTTATGAATGTTTGGCTGCATTGCTCTATTCATAAATTGGTATGACACCGTGGTATCCTCCTCTGAATGTTTCATTTGATTGACTTGGCACATGCTCACGCATGCTCATGACTGTAATAATCAGTTAAGCCTTGATGAATTATTTTGCCTTGAGGATCTTGAATCACTTTCATGCCATGAGTAGTCTTGTTTTGTCGCAAGCATGATAATGATAGCTATTTCTCTCTCGTTTGTCGCTCCCTTACTATTGCTAGCCTTCACTTCCACTGAGTGTTTTACTCATGTCTCCAACTCCCTAAACCAAACATTTCCAAAGTGTCCACCATACCTACCCATTAGCATCATTTGCTACCTCCGTGCATATTCAATGTGCCTTGTTTTCTTCCGAATAAAATGTTTGCTTGTTATGGGAAAATTAGTTAGTAAAGCTCTCACGAACTTGATGGCACACTTTATTTTCCTGCACTTAATAAACCTGAACCATTGTGAACTCTCCATGAAAGTTATATGCTTGCAAATTATAGGACGGGGATTAGCAGAACTGTGCTGTCACGGGGAACGCTTTCAACACTTGTAAATATATACCCAGTTGATACCTTGCTCTTTTGTTTGCGGATGTCGTCGGTGTGAAATAAAAGGGGAGCTTGTAAGTCCATAGAGTTATGTATGTGTGTTAGAGAAACGCCTGGGCCGCTGGTCTAATCCATGCTGACAGGGTGGAAACCTGCAGCGTAACCATAATGATATCTATGAAGCATTCTTCTTATAAAAAAAGAGAGAGATATCTATTGAGAAAAAGAAAAAAAAAGAGTTTTATGAAAAGAGAAAAGAGAGAAAAAGCACCATTTTCCCATGGTAATTAAGAAGATTGCTGAGATACTCATTGTCTGCTTTCCTTGTCATTTTGGTATGGGGATTCTTCCGTATCATCAGGCAAGGGGTACCCCGTTGGCGGTTCTCAATGATACACACATACTTACGATGACAAGAACTTACCGGTAACTAAAGTTGAGTAGCATGAGGAGCGGCCCTCGTACTCAAGGGACTTGGGATTTTCAATTTATAGTCTGTCAAGCATATAACTCAGATTGGACCTCACTTTCACCTTAACCACATTAAAGATGCTTATGATAGGGGCAATGAGAGCTCAAAGCTAACAAGTACCATACTTTCAGCATCTGGAAGCCTTTCAAAATTATTCAAAACCTTTTTCTTTTACTTGTTGAGTCTCCACATATTCTTTGATCACCTTCTTGAGAGCATAGTTGTCATTCTTTGTGTTTGTTCCATTACTTGATTATTTGTGTTATGACTTTGATGCTTGTATCTTTGATATCTTTACTTCTAGTCATCACTTGAACTTCAGAGGTGCCTTGGCATTCATAATCAAAGGCAAGCGAGATACTACTCTATCATACCTTTCTATGAGCATTGTAATGTTGCCTATGTTCGTGCTTCATGCTATTTATTATTCTTGAGTTAGAATCTCTTCATAGCTTGCAATGACTATTAAGTAAACTCAGTTGCATACTCTTTATTATGAATTGTCTAAGTAGTTGATCACATTGCTGAGAATATTTACATCATATGAAGCAAATGTGTTCGTGAAAGTTCTTTTATCGCACTAAGTTTTCAACTGAATTGCTTGAGGACAAGCAATAAGCTAAGCTTGGGGGGAGTTGATACGTCCAAAACGTATCTACTTTCCCGAATACTTTTGCTATTGTTTCTCCTCTATACTTGTGTGATTTGGATGCAACTAATGCGAACTAACGCTGTTTTCAGCAGAATTGCCTTGGTGTCTACTTTTTGTGCAGAAAATCAACTATCAGGAAAAATCCCGGAAAATATGCCAAAAATCCTATTTCACCCGAAGACTCCAGGAGCCAGAATACGAGACGGAGAAGATCCCTGGGGTGGCCACACCACCTGGTGGCACGGGCCAGGCCAGGCCGCGCCAGGGTGTGGTGTGGGCCCCCCAGGCACCCCCTCGGCCTCTCTCTTTGCCTATAAGGAGCCTTCTGACCTAAAAACTTCGGGGGGTTCGACGTTTTTCTAGGAGTTCCGCTCTGCCGCCACCACCAGATTCCACGAAACAGCACCAGAAACTCCGTTCTGGCACCCTGCCGGGACGGGGCATTGGAGGAGATCATCGCCATCATCATCACCATCGCTTCTCCATCGACCATCCATGTTTCCCCCATCTATGAGTGAGTAACCCCCCCGCTGTAGGTTATGGGGATGGTAGGGATTGGATGAGATCGTTCATGTAATGGCATCAGATTGTTAGGGCATGGTGCATAGTATCTTTTATTAGTGCTTTATGACTTTGTTGCGACTTGTTGTGCTTAATGCTTGTCACTAGGGCCTGAGTGCCATGATTTTGGATCTGAACTTATTATTGATTCATCATGATATTATTGTTCTTGGTCTTATCTGCAAGTTGTATACACACGTCGTTGTCCGGAACCTATGGCCCCGAAGTGACAGATATCGGGATAACCGGAAGGGAAAGGCTTTGATGTGAGGATCACATGTGTTCACGGAGTGTTAATGCTTTGATCCGGTGCTCTATTAAAAGGAGCACCTTAATTGCCAGTAGTTCCCTAGGGGCCCCGCTGCAAACGGGATGGCAGGACAAAAGATGTTGTGCAAGTTGTCATTGCGAGCACGTATGACTATATATGGAACACATGCCTGGGATTGTCTAGTACTTGGGTGCTTTATCTTATTTATCTGCAATTGCCCTATGTTCTGATTGCTATGTGAATTGTCTTGTCCATGCAACGCCCGTCCATTGAATCCCATTGTTTACTGCTTTTGTTACTACTGTCCTTGCTTTACTACTGCTGCTACTTTACTATTCCTACTACAAAACTGTTGCTACTAATAAACTGCTGTGAGCAAGATTGTTTCCAGGTGCAGCTGAATTGACAACTCAGTTGTTCAGGCTGAGAAATATTCTTTGGCTCTCCTTGTGTCGAATCAATAAATTGGGTTTCACTTCCCTCGAAAATACTATGATACACCCCCTATACTTGTGGGTCATCACGTATCCATAATTTTTGATGTTCCATGCTTGGTTTTTATCTACTTTCTTATGTTTCGTTCCAACTTTGGAGTACTTTTCATACACTTTCTTGGACTAACCTATTAACAAGATGCCACAGTGCCAGCTGCCTATTTTCTGCTATTTTTGGTTCCAGGAAAGTCAGAAAATGAATATTCTCGGAATTGGACGGGACAAAAGCCAAAGTCAGTTTTTCACCGAGGGGGACACGGAGCCAGAATATGAGACGGAGAGGGTCCAGGGGGCGGCCACACCACCTGTCCGTGCGGCCAGGCCTGGCCCGCTCCAGGGGGTGGTGCGGCCACCTAGGGGACCCCCTCGTTCTCCCCTTCCGACTATAAGATGCCTCCGATACAGAAACCCTAAATACCTGATCAAAAATTCCACGAAAGAGTCTGTAGCTGCCGTCATCTCCATCCCTAGACCGGGAGGGATCTGAAGCTCTTCCCGGCACCCGGTCGGAGAGGGGAATTCACCCTGGAGGCCTTCTTCATCACCATGCAAGCCTCTGGTGTGATGCGTGAGTAGTTCATCCTTGGACTACGGGTCCATGTAGTAGCTAGATGGTTGGTTCTTATCCTTCGTGCTATCATGTTTAGATCTTGTGAGCTCCGTTCATGATCAAGATCATCTATTAGTAATCCTACATGTTGTGTTTGTGGGGATCCGATGGATATTGAGATGCTATTTCATATTGATTATGGATTCTATCATGTCTTTGTTATTTGTGATCTTGCATGCCTTCCGTTGTTAGTAGCTATCTTGGCCAAGTAGATGGTAGCAACTGCAAGAGTTAGTATTTATGCTCGATAGTGGGTTCATGCCTCTAGTAATCTGGGGAAGTGACATAAATTTCTAAGGTACTAGATGTGTTGTTGCTACTAGGGAGAAAAGAGCAATCCTTTGTTCATAGAACAATCGTGTTGTTTACTTTACACGCAATGCGTAATGCAATTATCTATTGCTTGCAACTTAATACTAGAGGGGGTTCGGATGATAACCTGAAGGTGGATTATTAGTCATAGATGCAGTTGGATTACGATCTATGTATAATGTTGTAATGCCCAATCAAATATCGAAGGAGTCAAGATGATTAGTATATGCATATATGCTTTCTTGATGTTTGTCAATTGCCTCGTTGTAATTTGTTCACCCAACATGTTATCTATCTTAAGGAGAACCACCACTAGTGAACTATGGACCCCGGTCCTTTCTTTTACCATCAATCCACAACTGTTTACTGTTTTCTATTTACTTTCTGCAAGCTTTTACTTTCTTCCACTCGATACATTTAATCCTTTGTTTTCAGCAAAACCGGTGAGATTGACAACTTCACTCTAAGTTGGGAGCAAAGTTCTGTGGTTGTGTTGTGCAGGATTCCAAGTTGGCAACAACACCTTGGAGGTGTTTCCTTGCTCCTACTGGTTTGATAACCTTGGTTTTATAAATGAGGGAAAACTTCCTGCTGTTCTCATCATACCTTCCTCTTGGGGTTCCCCAACGAGCTTAATATATTTTGGGCCATCACTGTACTTGACAACAAGGAAACTGTTAACATTCCGGCTACAACGGGAGGAGAAACAAGCTCACCAAGTGAATCACTTACTGATGACCATCTCAGCGATCTACACAAATCCCTAGAGACGCCTTCTCCCGGGCCTGGTCGGTCTTCAGATCCTCCGCCTGGCGGACTTAGATCTGCTCGAGGTTTTTTCAGCGCCTCGGCCCGGATGTCGGCAATCTTCTTTGCCTGGCCGGCCTTGACCTCCATCTATTGCTGATGCGACAGTAGCTGGCCGATCTGGGCCTAGCATTCCTGGTTAGACTCCTCCAGCCAGGCGACCTCCACCTTCAGCCTCTCCACCTCCTGGTCCCTGTCCGCTAACAGAGCTGCAGGGGGGGTACCCAATGGTCAACTAGGAGCGCGAAAACTCGCGTAGCCGGGAATACAAAGAAGAGCAAGCAATCTTATGCCCTAGGTCCTGCGAGGTCTTGACGGCTTCGGCAAAGGCTTTCTGTAAAGAGAGCAGAAGGACTAAGAAAAGAACATCAAGGAGGGCAACAAGTACGACGGAGCAGTTATTTACCTCAAGGGACGCCCCCAGCGCCCTGGCTTCACCAAGCCCCTGCTTCATCTCATCCACCAGGTGACGAACCTGGCCAAGGGCAATGGGTGCCGACTTAGAGAGCCGTGCCAGGACAGAGTCCGGCGGCGGAGCGACCAGAGCCGACCGGATGCCGGTAACTCATCGTCGTCGCCAGAGGCCACACGCGATGCCTCTAGAGCCGCCACGCCCGACCTGAGAACCACCTCCTTGCCACTGTCTTCGGCCGCCGGCTGCACATGGGCCTCCCTCGCCACCTCCATGGGCTCCTCCACCTTGTAGGCGATAGAACTTGTCTGAACCTGGCCCGGAGCCAGGAATTGATCGGTGGCCCGAGAGGTGGCAGAAGCCCGATGCAGGCCCAAGGACCAAGCCGGCACCACCGTCTCTACCGCGTCCATCGTGGCCTCAGCTAGCTTGGAAGCAGAAGCTGTAGCCTCAGTGGGCTTGGCTATAGAGGCTACAACCCCAGCCACCTTGGCAGCAAAGGCTATAGCCTCAGCCACCTTCGCAGCAGAGGCGGCAGCCGCCCCCTCCGCTCCAGCCGGAGGAGGGTCGAACCCGGTGGCGATGGTCATAGAGCCGGTCAAGGACATCGCCTCACTAGAAGAAGGGCGAGAAGAGCACAATGAGCAAGGTACATACCAACAGATGCAGAGAAAAAGGATAACAAGGGCACGTACCCGGCAACGCTCGGTGCGACGGCTGCAACCCTTGGACGGCGACTCCTCTTCGCGCTGCCCCGGGTCTGAGCGGCGTTGGTCGAAGCAACTCGCTTCCCTCGAGCCTTCGAAGCGGCGGCCTTAGCCAGGTCCACGTCCTCACCATGGGCGTCTGTACCAAGATGTGGGCGCAACGTCAAGCGCGCGGCCAAAGGAAAACAAAGAAGATACGGGGAAGAAAAGCTGCTCACCGGGTGGAAACTCGTAGCCCTCATCGGCCCGGGTGGGGAACTGCTCCACCTCCGTCTGCGGGAACTTCGACAGCTTAAGGTCAGGGGTGAAGTCGGGGATCTCACCCTCCCCCATACCGTCTTCCGCTAGCTGCATCGGAAAGAGCTACACAACAAGGAACATAACAAGCAAGGAGAAAAAATTCCTCAGGAAAGGTTTACCCAGAGAAAAGGAAGAGAGCCTGACCTTCGGGGGTAGCCGGCCGCGGTAGTACGACCGATAGGAAAAGACCCAGTCTTCTGCCAGCATCTCCTTCGAGATGGTGGAGAGCCACTCACGAAGGGCTACAAACGACACTTCTAGCTGGGACACCCGGGTGGGATCCAGCGGCCCGGACAGATGGCAGATCTCGTGCGACCGCTGCAGCAGCAGAAGCATGCGATTTGTCATCCAGGACAACAGGATGTCCCGGGCGGTGAGCTGCTCCTTGTCCGCTAGCACCGACACGTGGGAGGCCATCCGCACCATGTCCGCCCGGGCGCCCAAGTTCTGGACGGTCTAGGCCTTCCGGGTGGAGGGGATGTTGGCGAACACTAGAACCTTGATCTAGTCGACGTTGGTGTTGTTGCGCACGTAGAAGTACGAGCGCTGCCACAACTTGACGGTGTTGGGCATCTCCAGCCGTGGCATCGATGATGACGCCCTGGGGTAGACGGTGCAGCAGCCGGTCTCTGTCAGAGGGCCACCCTTCCCACCACCTGCACCTTGAAGTAGAAGAACTTCAAGAAGTTAGCCGCGTCCGGGCGAACCCCCAGGTAGGCCTCACATCAGGCCACGTGATGCGACAACGACGTGATGGCGTTGGCACCGAGGTGGTGGAGCTGAAGGTCGAACGACACCATCAATTCCAAGACAAACCTGCTTAGAGGCAGGCCGAGCCCACGGGCAAAGTGGGCGAGGAAGACGACGGCCTCCCTGGGCCGGGGGTTGGGTCCGCTCCCCTTCCGCCGCCAGGTGATGCTTCACCAGGCGCTCCGACTGGATGAGTTGCCCCCGCCGGTACTTCTGCACGAGCTCGTCGGTGACATATGACCCGCACCAGCCATCCGCTTGGTCAGGCAGCATCTCAGCAGGAGTGGTGGCCGTGTTGGAGAAGCGGGGTCCCATCATCGTGGTAAAGGAATGGCGGCACCAACGATCAAAGTGAGCGGTGGCACAAGGTAGCAGCGAGGAGGTAGAGCCTAAAGGACAGCGAACGCAGGGAGCAGGTGAAGTTAGGAAGGAACCCTCCCTAGAGCCCCTATTTATCGAGGCACGACAACCGCGCCTCCTGCCCTCCCCTACGCCACATGGCACAAGAACTGCTCCACTAACCCCATGATGCTTTGGTTCCGGATCACACGCGCCAGAGCAGCTGCCACCGAGGATCCCACATGCGTTACCGCGAAGGAAAAACACGCGCACGATCCCTAAGAAACTGCTATGATGAAGGCGTGTGCATAGTTACCAAAACTTCAGTGGCAGGCCAAGAGGTCAAACTGACGCCATGCGCACCAGAGGAGGAAGGCACGCCTAACGCTAGCATTGACGTCATCGACTGGGCGATTCAACTCCCTAGTCGGGTGCGGCAGCCGGGAGATGCAATCCCCGCTCACACCCTGTGGGTGGGCCACCGGAATCGTAGCCGGTAAACTCCAACCGAGAATGTGGGCATCTTGAGAGGGAAAACGACAAGCACTATGAGACACGCACTACAAGACAATTTGTGATACCTTCTTCATCCGCAATCATTTCAAAATCAGCCAATGAGCACGCAGGAACTTCTCCGTAAAGCGAAGTCCCAACACGCTCGGGGACTAGTGTCGGGGGGATGACCCCCGGGTAGGCCAAGCTAGGCTCAACTTTCCGGCTCTAGGGAGATCTGGCCGGATGGCCACAAGACAAAGAACCATAGCCAGGTGATCCGCTTCACCCGGTCCGCATCAAGACTCCCCGGCTGGCTCATCTAACCGGGGGCCAGGAAAGCCGGCTGGGTGGCCACCTCTACCCGACCGCCCCAAATCCATTGGCCAAAGGCACATGAGGGGGTGACGCTCCTTGATGAGTGCACCCTTGACCGGACAGGCTGGCACGCCTCCCTGCCGGCAGTACCAGATGAGGGCGCCAAAGCGAAGCGCTGAGGCTGGGAGATGATGAGTAAAGCTCCGGCTGACGGATAAAGCTCCGGCTGACGGATAAAGCTCCGGATGATGGATAAAGCACCAAGCTAATGGATAAAGCACCGGGTGATGCCCAAAGCGGAGGCGGTGAGACGCTGCAATGCTATCCCCACCTGTACTAGAGCTTAACCAGGTCCTTGACCACCAGCTAGACCCAACAGCCGACCCGATTTGTAAACCCAAAGCCCAAACAGTAAACCCTAGAGCCCACATTGTAACCTACCCTTCCACCAGTATATAAGGATCGGTAGTGCCAGGGTTCTAGGTAAGGATTTCATGTTAGAAATTAGCCAGAATCACCAAGTCAAGTAGTTCATCTTCCTCTAGCTCTCGATAATAGCTAGGGAAACAACTCAAGGAGCACTTGTATTGAGCATCTACTCCTCATATAGTAGATCCTTGCAGGAGTAGGAGTGTTACGTCAACAAGAGGGTTCCAAACCTCGGTACATCATTGTGTCTGCAGTATCTGTGCCGAACCCGTTGCGAATAGCGACCAATAGCATCCTGATTGTCCCCTCTCATGCCATCCCCGATGGCACTACCGTGTTCCACACCATGACACTAGGCATCGACACCACCTCGGCATCCTCACCGTCCTTGCTGCATCGCACAAGCTGCGCCCTGCAGCCGCTCATCGTGCACGCACTTCTGCTGCAACACGCGCTCATGCCACAGCATCCGCCAGACAACAACATGAAAAAACCACTTACCAGCCCCTGTTCATCACGCCGGTGTCGTCCCTGTGTAGACCATCTTCGGATACAGAGAGAACAAAAGTTGTAGCCGATAGTACCCTCTTCCAATCGAGCCATAACACGCCCAAAACCATCCAGGAAATCGCTTGCAATCGTCCTAAGAAAATCTGGCCAGATCTCGGGGCTCTACTATTTTTTATTAGTCTAAAAACCGCCAGATTCCCCTTCTATTCGTCGATGTTTTCAAGGCGCTTCACTCTGCCTCCGTCGAAACTCCAAAAAGAAAATATGTAGGCCTTTGTCCCCTCTCTATTTTTTGTTATTGCAGCATTGTGAGATTCTCTTTAGTTCGCTCGCCACCCAATCAGTTAGCAGTTTTGCATACCAATTTTAGTTCGTCAGATCCAAACCTCTAGAAGCTTTTAGTAAAAGCCCGTGCCTTTTTGAGCTTCTCAACCCACAACCCCTAGATCCACCACGTGGCACTCTGTGGCTGGCGTGTGTTGCGTGGACCTGCAGGTGCAGCTAGGCCCACCTATCTGTCCCCGTGGGTAGGGTTAACCCGGGTGACAAAAGTTTTAGCCTTTTCCGAATTAACAAAAAATAAAATCTAGAAATGAATATATATCTAATTTAATTCTTAAGTTTTAAAATAAGTTGAATTTGCAAAAACTTATTAAGTGAAATGTGAATAAAATTTAAATACAAATTCAAACATATTTTCAAATTTTCCCAGATTTGACTCTATCTAGTCAAACCTCTGACTCTTCACCCCTTTCGAATTATTTGCATTTAAGTAATTTTTTAAATTCATAAATACATATAATATATGTTTCTTGATTAGAAAAATGCTAGGAATTCAAATATGACATTCAAAATAATTTTTGAGCAACTTCAAATTTCAAAATTATTTAAATTCCAATAAATGCCTTTTCCTTAATAAGTTCATAACTTTAATTCCATAATTCCAAATTCGACAAATAATATGTCTAAATCGATCAGCATGACGATCCCATTCTGTTTATGCATTCCATGATATGAATTGAAGCATGAATCATATAAATTTTAAATATTCAGACATGTTTGTGGGAGTTAAACATGCCTAAATAAATAAACAAAATGCTTATTTCTTGTTTCCGCACCTCACCCATGCCATGCTATGTTATACCATGCAATTATGCATCATTCTATCATGGCATACTTTTTTTGCTTGTTGCATATATTCATATGATTGCGCACTTTATTTATTATGGCCCTTTGTGTGTTTGGTTTTTATCCAGATAGACGCCGAGGAAGGGAACTATCAAGAGAACCAAGAGTACTACCTGGATCCCGGTTACCCTACTGCTGATCCGACAGTCCAGCAATTCCCCATGCTTGCTGCTGCATCGAAAATTGAAGCATATTTACCTTTTGTTTTTGCATAAATAGAGTAGGGATTTTTGTATTTCACCGCGTCTACACACACTATTTTGTTCTTGTTTCAACAGGATCCCAAATCATGGAGTCATATATGAACATATCAATTAGAGCTGTCATATTGTGTAATTATATGATATTTCTAAGTCATAAACGTCATTTTATGAATTTGTGTTCGCACCTGGAAGAATACCAATCGAATAGGAGGCATCAGTATGGTTAACGACCACTAGAACGGGTGAAGCCCTCCCGTACCGTCCGCCCGTACCATGTACCGTTGCGACTACCTCGTCAAATACTTCTCCCTGGCGAAGACGAGAGGGAGATCTGACATTCACAGCCACCAGAAACAACGAAACACCACACTCGAGAGGGATCTAAAGGAGGAACTTGGATGGGGTAAAATCCCAGCTGATCCATGGATCATTGGAGGACAACGCATCATCCCCTTCATCATCAACAACCACATCTTCATCACCAGCATTACTCCATCTTGCATCTATTAGATCCCTTTGTAATTCCAGATCCAATTGTGATTTGCATTAGATCTACCCCTGTACTTTAATCCATTCATTTGATTATGATGATGTTGCTGATTGCTTCCATGAGTGAGTAGTTCCTTTGTTCTTGGGGAGATGGAGAAACCCTAGCACCATTATGAACTTGTAATAAAGATGATCTATTCTTGTGTCTGTATGAGTTGCTTGGCTATGATATAATTATGATTTGTGTTTGATCTCTCTCTTTAGATGGTATGTGTAGTCGACCGCATATCATTTGGCTTCGGGACTAAAGAGAGGGAGAAATCCTTTGGACATGTTTTGGAAGTGTACCCGGAATGCCCTATGATAGATTGGAATCGTCTCGTAACCTACACGATCAAAGGGGGATTAAAGAGGGACTCCCTAAGCTAATTACGATATCCACGGGGAAACCCTTAATTGTGGTGGTTTGTATGGGTGATTTCTCTGAGACATCGCAGTGGTTATTTAGAGGTGACCTCACACTTGGCTCAACAAAGTGGCTTCCTACGAGCCTTGTCATGACCATCTTATTTTGGGGCTCTCTCCACACATATCATGATAGAAGAAGTATGTTAACTTGGTTGCACATCACAATAATACTATGCTAGTGGTGTATCCTACATCCCCGAGAATGTTTTAGCCCTATTGAGTTCAACCACGCTTTCAAATAAAATTGTTACTTGTTTTAATTACTTTTTTGCAAAACAACCATAAACCTTTCAAACATCCTTTACTTGAGATCAAAGATAGCTTACAAGTATACTTTGGTAGAGAGTAATGAGGGGCATAAAGACCTTTACGAATATCTCTCTATGGGTCCGATATCTTTACTTCGAAACTAGCTACAATTGGTCTGTGCACTTGCAGTCATCAAGCTATTTTCTGGCGTCGTTGCCGGGGAGCTAAGCGCTTTTGGTCTTTGTTCTTAGTTACTTATTTTACTCATTGTTTCACTAAAGTTTTTTACTAGTTTCAGGTGAACACCATGACTGCACTCGGACTGATTAATCAGCTCGATGCTAGTAATACCTCGGGAAGTTCAATAGAGGACTAGTTAAAGAATTCCCGAGTGGGAGCGAACTAGAGTATGAGGTCAACCCTCGTTTTATCGCTATTATTAAAAAGAAAACCACTACAAGAAAAGTTGGCTTTTACAATGGACGAATTTTGTGGTTGAAGGCCCATTTTTCATGGTAAAAATTCTTCTATGACGGATAGTCTTCGTGGTAAAAGCCCTGTCACAAAAGAATCTACCACGAGTTTTATGGGACCGTGGCGGATCGCACTCTTTAGCCATGAAAACTTGTTCTGTCATGGATCTGTTTGCCAGCTGCGTTGACTGCCGACGTCATGTAAACTACCACGTGGCAGCCGCCATTAACGGACGGTTACCGTCGTTAATTGTCACATAAACCGTGGCAGAAGCCAGGCCCAGCCAAGGCCTGCTAAATATTAAGTGGGCTGACCCATGAAAAGATCCCAATAAGAAGACGACCCGTTACTGTTTCGTCCTGCACCGTTTGAAATGGGCCCAAAGGATGCAGCCAGCAGCGGCCCGCAAATTTCAGGCCCATAAGTATTTCGGCCTACATAGGCCCACAATGTCCGAATACTGTGCAACCCGTTAACAGCCTGCGTCAAGTAGGTCCAATACTATTAAGTCCTACTAACATAGGTATGCCTAATAGGCACCCAACTATAGCCTACCTGGTGCGTCTCCCGAAAGGCCCACTTGACGATATATCAAGGTCCATGACGCCCATGACGGTTCGAGTGGTATGAAGCCCATAGGGACATGGACTCCCAAACGCACAAGACAAGGAAATATCAATACTAGAGTTTGAATCTAACTTGTAACCAACTCGTATTGGTACCTGAGACCTAGCCTCCCCATATATAAAGGTTAGGAGGGTCCAACAAGAAGGGCATCACGACTCCCCAAATAGATAGATCTACGATCTCCCACATCACCATAATAGACAATAGATCGAGACATCAATCTCTCGCATACACATACGCCAGATCTAATCTGCGCATACACTGCCATCGGCGACATTGTAATCCTTCGGATCATCATCAAACAAGAGCAGACAAGCAGGAGTAGGGTCTTCTATGAGGCCTGAACTTGGGTAAATCTTCGAGTCTCCCTGTGTGCTTGTTTGCTAGCCGATCGAGACATCCAGTACACCTCAATTCCTCGAACCTAAGTCTATAACAATGGGCATTGGCGAGTTAAACCCTCGTCAATTGGTGTCGACCGTGAGGACTGGGTGCGCTGATGTTGCGATCTCGATGGCTCCAACCTCAACAATTCGCTTGAGCGCGTCGACTTCATGACCCTCGACAATATTGTCATCCATTGACTCATCTGTGTCAGTGTCTTCAGTTTACTAATCATGCTGAACCAAGGCCGACTGTCCGCGCGGTTGCGGCATCCAATCATGGAAGATCAGAATTCCTAGCGGTATTCTGTTCGGTGCCGTGTGATCCGATCGCGCTTACCGAAGTTGGCGAAATAAGACCGAGCACAAGAAAAGGGAAAACTGATTCGTATGGCAGAAGTCATCTGGCACCGCACGCCCGTCATCCAAATGTGCAGCATGCAGGAAAGTTGGGAACGGATCCTGCAATAAATCAAGTTCCGATGGGACATGTCCACCAAGTAAATTAATGAAGCACAAATCGACAAAGTAGAGGACAGATCAGACATGTTCATGCGAGAAAATTCCATGATTTTGGACAAAGAAAGCAAGGCGTAAAGCGGTGCAATGCATGCAATCGGATTAGCATAGAACAATCTCTCTCTTTTCAAATTTATTCTAATTATTATATCACATATACTAATTGTTTTGTATATGCATGTACAAGGATAACCTGATTATGGCGAGCCGGAAGAGCGGACGTCGACATACAGTTTTCTGTTCGCGACAGGCACGGCCTGAGGTCCGATTGATTCCGTCGTGCGACTTTGTATGGCGGGCGAGTCCATCCATCATGCGACTCCATGTCCGCGACGTCTACTACACGTTTGTCGCATCAACTTCTTCAACTGCGCCAACTCTACCGCGCGACCCTCTACAGTCTTCGACTCCGGCGCCCCGCCGCGGTCTTTAGCTCGGTGACTCGGGGGATCCTTCGGATCCAGTGACCTGCTGTGGTCTTCGGATCCAGCGACTCGCGGACTCCATCGGCCTCGGTGACCAACTATGATCTTCGATTGCGGCGACCCGCTGCGGTCTTCGGCTTCAATGACTTGGGGGCTCCCGCGACACCAGCGACCCGCTACGGTCTTCGGCTCTAGCGACCCGCCACGGTCTTCGACCCCGGCAATACATTGCCTCTTTCGGTTGTGGTAATCCGTTGCTGCCATCGTTGCCGCCATCGGGTGTGGCGACCCTCTACAATCTTTGACTCCCGCGACCCGCCAATCGCATCGGATCTTGTGACTCGTCCATCACGGCAACTATCAATAAAGCTATGGTTCCCTCTATTTAGAGCTGATTCTTTTATAACTCGCACTCGAAACACTCGGCTTTGAGTAACCTATTGTGTCATCGACTCCACGCACTCGAGCACCTCATAGCAATAGCTTGATTAGCTGATTCTGCCTGATCGTTGAATCCTTGAACTTCGAGTACTTCGGCAAGGTACTGAGACTAAGGGTAATCAGGCTAACGAAAAGGCGTAGCATAGAGTCCAAACGTGTCGACTCGATTGGCAACATAATTATAGTTTACAGGCCAACAGGAAAATTTTCTTTACAAGATACAAGTACTTCACGATTCTTAATGTTTCTATGCAGCTTACAAGAATGTCGACTGCGTCAAGTTATTCTATCGGGTCCTCCAACATGAGTCCAAAAAAACAACTGGCTACGCCATAAACTCAAGACCCGAGTCGAGTCCCTCATTCGATGGTTGCATGGCTGGATGCTACAAAGGACACGGCCGTCACCACACACCTAATAGAAGCGACTGCGTCGACTCCATCCGCAACGTCAAGTCCTTCTGGCTAAGCGCCACACGACTCCATCTACAAACATCGATGCTTGACTCATCGCGCATGAGACACTAAATCGATGCATTTTCTGGTCAGTTTTTTCTCCTCGCATGATTGTCGACTACATCTACAAGATACAAGACTCGAGTCTCTGCCCGAGTCTACGATTCCGCCAGACACTTGGGGGCTACTCCAAGCTAGAGCGCTGGACGCGCATATACAAGATCTTCCAGTGGCACGCTCTGAATCCTCACTCGAATCCATGATTCGACTAAGGACTCGGGGGCTACTCCCATAGGGAGCGCTGGTCGCGCATTTGGAAAGGCACCGGCATTGATGGCATTCGCAAGATCATCCGAAGTACTTCCAGATCATTCTTTCTATTCAACCGATGACTATGAGTCTCTGCTCAAGTCTACGACTCGAACATACACTCGGGGGATACTCCCATAGAGAGCGCTGGTCGCACACCCTATAGTCCATCGTGTCGACTGCGTCCACAATGTCGACTCGCTTACAACAATCAAACGCATTGGCAACTTCACCTGATATACAGTATAATGTCAAGTTTACAGACAACGTCTCCTTGGCCACCCGAAACACCTCCGCGGTGCTAAACCTTCGGATGCTGCATCCACGACCTAAAGATAAGACCTACAGATACAATCTGATGGCCTAGAAACCGCATCCGCTGTGCTCTACCAGAAAAATATTGTGTCTACGACATGAAAAAAATCCCGACGGATGCGTTGGGTACACATACTTATCAACTGGAGTTCGTCTCAGTAAGGCCTCCGCGGCATGAGTCGAACTATGCCAGCAATTTCCGAATTCGAGTCCGGGGACTCGAATTTGAGTAGGTAGCGTTGTTTTTGCCCTAGAGTAGTTAGCTGGTCCCGATCCATTGAGCGCACCAGGCATGTTTACCACCATCCCTATGAACTGCTATGAATTTCGACTGACCCGATGGACTTCTAGGTGAAGTGCTTCGCACTCGAGACAATTATCGACTCCAACATCCTAATGCAAGACTCAAGACTTCTAAGTCCCCACCCGAATCTATGATTCACATGGACACTCGGGGGCTACTAACATAGGTATGCCCAATAGGCACCCAACTGTAGCCTACCTGGTGCGGCTCGACGAAAGGCCCACTCGAAGATATATCAAGGTCCATGACGCCCATGACGGTTCGAGTGGTATGAAGCCCATATGGACACGGACTCCCAAACACACAAGACAAGGAAATATCAATACTAGAGTTTGAATCTAACTTGTAACCAACTTGTATTGGTACGTGAGACCTAGCCTCTCCATATATAAAGTCTAGGAGGGTCCAACGAGAAGGGCATCACGACTCCCCCAATAGATAGATCTACGATCTCCCACATTGCCACAATAGACAATAGATCTAGACATCAATCTCTTGCATACACATACGCCAGATCTAATCTGCGCATACACCGCCATCGGCGACATTGTAATCCTTCGGATCATCATCAATCAAGAGCAGACAAGAAGGAGTAGGGTCTTCTACGAGGCCTAAACCTAGGTAAATCTTCGAGTCTCCCTGTGTGCTTGTTTTCTAGCCGATCGAGACTTCCAGCACACCTCAATTCCTCGAACCTAAGTCCATAACAATGGGCATTGGCAAGTTAAAACCTCGTCACCTACAGTCGACCCGTCACTATTCTCGCAGCTCGTCCTGGGTTGCCTACTAAGGCCCATCTTTGGGAAGGTCCGTTCCTGTTCTGGCCTTTTACTGTACCATCCGTCAACCTTTCAGGCCCACAGGTGGCCTACAACTCTTCTGATCTGGTACTATTCTGGCCTCGCAATATGTTCATCATGTTACTGTTCCTGTCTTGTAAATTTTTCGGCCATTTGTTGTACTGGTCATTTACTGTTCAGGTCCATTACTGGTGTGGTCTGTTACTGTTCTAGCCCATTACTGCTTTGGCCCGTTACTGTGCTATGCTACCACCGCGTCTGTCCTATTACTATTTTGGCATGTTACTGTTCTAGCATGTTACTATTCTAGCCTGCTACTATTCTAGCCTGTTACTGTTCTAGCCTGTTACTGTTACTACTTGACACCCGAGGGTAGGCCCGTTACGGTTGCGGACACCTACAGTTTTGGCCTTTCTGAAGCCCACACAAATATCATAAAAGGAGTATAATTAGCGAGCATCTTTTACTGTTCATGGTAGCCCCAATACAAGAAGAGCAAATAACAAAGCCCTTCACTATTACCTGATCGACCTGGCTGGCGCAGTTATGGTACCACCTACCATCATGCATGGACAACGTCAATTAAATTCCTACATGGACTATGCGAGTTATCTAGATATTACATCAGCTGAAAACTTCATAAAAATATTACATAATATCAATGCTCGGGAAAGAAAATTCAGCATTTCAGTTGACAATCAAGTTGATAGCATTGTCCTCAATTTGTTTTCTCAATCCATCAACTACATCTCACTTTGAGTGTGACAGCTACATTGGAAAACCACCTTGAGACATGATCTTGCAGCCCCCTCGTTGGTGGTGATGGCAATAATTGTAGTATGAAACTAAGTAATAATAAGTTAATACATCAAACAAGACAAACTACTCATTTGACTGATATGATAGGAGCTATGAACTGGAGTTTACAACCGGTCAATGGTTAAATTATTGAACAACACATCAAACAAATAGGACAAGCAAGCACGCATTAAACAAGTGTGCCTAATGTGAAATGAGCAATCAAAAATTATATGTGTGTGGCTTATAATTTCAGCAAATATAAACTAGCCAGGTCATTTCAACAAATATATATGGAAGCAGTTGTATACCCTAGAATGCAAGAGATGTTGGGTGACCTGGAATTTGCGTTGAGCTACACAATGACATGCAGTTACTATTGTAGCTAAGAATGAACCAGATAGAAATTATAATCGCATCATACGCGAACTTGTAGAGTAGGAATGCGAACCAGGAATGCACTATATATTGTAGAGGATAGTTATGTCGTTGCTTAGGACGAACCAGAACCAGATGCGAGATATAGTAGCATCGCACGTGAACCTGTAGAACAAGACAAACAATCATTAGACAAGTGTGCCTACAATGAAATGAGCAATCAAACAAAGTGGTTTTTAGAATTTCAGCAAATATAAACTAGACAAGTCATATAAGCAAATATATATGGAAGAAGTGGTATTTCCTGGAATGCAAGAGACGTTCGGTGACTCATAATTTACGGTGAGCTACACAATGGCATGCAGCTTCTATCATAGCTAAGAATCAACCAGATAGAAATATAATTGCATCATAAGAGAACTTCTAGAATAGGAATGCAAACCACGAGTGAACTACATAGTAAAGGATAGTTATGCCATTGCTTAGGACGAACTAGCACCCGATAAGGGAATAATGGCATCGCTTGTGAACCTGTACAAGAGGCTATGCAAACCATCATGTTCATTGTTCCATTATGGGCTCTATGCAAGAAAAAGAAAATAGTTAGTGTTGCAGCTTTTGAAGAACCAGATGGCAACAACAAAATTATAATCGAATTAGTATGAAGATTCTAAACGGGTACTACAGGAAAATAGAACGATGCCAAGGAGGAAATAGTAATAGGAACTTATCTCAGGACAAACTAGATAGATTCAGTAACTGCGGAGTAGGGAATCCACACTAATATTTTCTACTAACTTTACATTTTGCAAGAACTACACGATGGCAGACAATTACTGGTGTACGGAGCAGCTAAGAACATGAGCATGACTTCAAAATTTCTAGAGCATCGAATGCAAACCAACATATCTAGTGACCTACTCCGTAGAATGTAGCACGAAGAACGGGCGTGCGCTTTGACTGGGTGTACAACACAATTAGAAAAATGCAGTTCACTGCAACAGGCTTGAACCTGCTGTACTGCTGACAAAAAAAAGAGTTGGAGATTTGGTTAGCATGGTCAGGTAGGATTCTAAGCATCATCCGTACCGGCACGGGTGACATCCATGTCACCCAGGGTGCTGCGGTTGCACCGGCTGTTTGCATCATGGAAGCAGATATTGGGCGCTCGATGCCGACTTGAGTGCGGTGGATGAGGAAGAATCAGTGCACTGCACGACGGTTTAGGTACGGTATGGGTGGGGAGGATGCTAGCAGCATTGATGGATTCGGTACGGTATGGGTGGGGAGGATGCTAGCAGATCTTGGGCAGTCGTTGATGGATTCGGTGCCGTGGACGGGAAAGTGGGAAAAGGAAATCAGGTTCGGTGGATGGTGATGAACTCGGTGACCTCGGTTGGGTGCGGTGGACGTTAGTGAAGTGACAATGGTGCTTTGGATGAGACCACAACTAATGCAGCTCCGGTATACTGTTGGGTGAGGAGTTCATGGTGTCGAGTTCCGGCGGGCAAAGCCAGCCGGAGAAGTGCTGCTAGAGGTTTCGGGCGCGAGAAATTTTGCAGTGTTTGAAATGGAGGGGCGTGAGGGAGTGGGGACCACAAGATTTTGGTATTGTTTGAAATGGAGGGGCGTGAGAAATTTCGCAGTGTTTGAAATGGAGGGGCATTAGGGAGTGGGGACCACGTGATTTTGGTATCATTTGAAATGGAGGGGTGATGGCTCTAAAATATAGCCATCTACATTAAACTGGATATTATTCATATTTTTCATGAAAGATCTCTCTAAACCCTGCCACTAATGCCTAATGATCAAAGGGGTATGCAATCCTTTCTTTCTATTTTTCCCTGCGTTGACAATGACGTTTGATGATGGGAATCACTACATTAAAGTCAAATATATGAGATTTCTAATAACCCAAATAAACCAGGAGCCGTGAAGAGGAGGCTGACACTTTAACGACCAACTATACGACTGGAACAAAATTTCGTCTGTACAGTTCCGACCGTATAGTTTCCATCGACACCGCTAGGTCAGACAGAACGACTTTTGTGAAGGGACCCCTATATAAAGAGGCCTAGGGCGAGGAGAAAAGGGCGAGCTCCCAGAAACCATTAGCCACCTCCGAATGTCCATCCACAACACGAAGAGGCGCCGAAGGAATAGACTTAGATCTAATCTCTCCACCACCATAGCCATATTCCACCACAGTAATAGTAGATCTCTTATTTGATTGTCGACATTGCAAAACTATTGCTATCAATCTCATGATTTCCACTACAACGTTTATGATCTTTGATCTCATCTCTATGTGTGACTAATTCTCCTTGGGCTAAGGTCTTTGGCCTAGCCATGTAGCTTTTGTGCATGTTATTTATCATAGATGGGATCATGTATTAGTTTGTATGACATGATGATTATTGTATCATCGCTTGCCTCAATCTAAGGACTTGTTAGATACCCAAGACCCCGAGGATTGAGCTAGGTATAGGGAGTATGAGTAATGACTAATCTGCAGGTTGGGAACCCTAGTGACAGAAGGGGTAGTATGGTTGTATGTGCGGGATTTACTTGGGATCAACGGTGATGTCACTATGCATATCGTTAGTTCTCTTTCTTCTATGGATGAGACTAGTAGGTTATTGCTGTAAGCGGTTGCGGAGGCAATAGAAATTATGGATGCACTACCCACATATAATTTATCTTGCTCTAACAATTACATGCATACTTGGTCCGGTAAATAGTGAAACCGAACGCCCTAGGCCCTCTCTCTCCATCATCGACAACAACAAAAAGACACAAACTCTTGGTCCAGTAAAAACACAAATGGAATTCTAAAACTCCCGAAGGTCCCTTAAAGTAACTTCACCATGCTTCTGCTTCCCAAGGATTCAATAAACCTGGGTCTACACCGGATCGAAGGTATCAACCCTTTTTCTTGCACCGTTGCCGGGGAAGAAATAGCTACCCTGGTGAGGTTAGTAGGAACCTTGCTAGTTTTAATTCTTGATTTTAATTTTGTTAGTTTGCTTTCAGTCTTTATCTGAAAAACCAAAAAAAAATAGTTAGTCTTTAAATTCTTATTTTTATTATTATCATAAGTATCTGTTTAAGAAAACCCCAAAACATAGGAAATATGGCTGAAAAGAATCTTGGGGGAATTTGCAACTCCCAATAATGATTATTTGCATACTCCTATTACTCAGCCAACAATTGTTGTCGATGACTATGAAATTAAGCCCCATTATTTAAGTCTGGTTCAACAGAATCAATTTGGAGGCTCTATTGTTGAGGACGCAGGTATGCACTTGAATACTTTCACTAAAATATGTGATATGATGCGCATAAAAGATGTTGACCCCGATGCGGTCAAATTGTGCCTATTTCCTTTCTCTCTTAGAGAAAGAGCAAAAGAATGGTTGCTAGCTTTGCCTTAAAATACTATTACATCATGGGTGGGATGTACTTCTTTATTTATGACTAAATTTCCCCACCTACAAAAACTAAGCAAATCTAATATTACTGGTTTTAGATAGGAAGAGCATGAGCCACTAGAGCTTACATGGGAGAGGATGAAAGAATGCTTAAGAAATTGTCCCAACCATGGGATGGAAGATTGGTTAATCCTCCATTTATTTTTTAATGCTCTTAATCCTGTATCTAAGTCTATGCTTGATACTGCAGCTGGAGGAACATTTATGGGTGAACATAATACCGAAGCGAAGCAACTGCTAGAGAATATGCAAGACAACCATGCCCAATGGCATGTGTAAAGATCAAACATGAAGAAGGTGAACTCTATCTCACCACAAGAAAATGAAGAACTCAATGCTAAGCTGGATGAGCTCATATTAGCCATAAAAGGTAAGGAACCCAGGTAAGAGCTATCCCCGAAACTAATATTGAAGAAGTAGACTTCATAGCTCGTAATGATTATAACCCTACTTGGAAGAAAAATTATAATCCTAATTTTCAGAAACAATATTCTAATCCTACAGGTAACTCTAATAATAATATGGGATCAAGTAATGGTAGTCTCCAAGAAACACTTATTCATAGAATCACAAAATGAGCAAAACAATATCCTTGTTAAAATAACGGAGAACCATGATGCTATGCTTGGTAAATTATCTAACCAAGCTGTAAGTTTGAGGAATGATTTGCAGGCCCTCCAAGAAAGAACGAGGATTTTTGAGGCACAACTAGGTAAGATAACTGAGAGTCAAACTCTCATTCTAGCTAAATTTGCAGGTAAAGCTGAGCCCAATCCTATTGAAGACCTCAAGATGATGAGAGTCCAAAGGGAGGAGCCTGGAGAACTTAATTATAATAACGCCCCCTCACCAAGTTACAGCGTTAAAGATCTTGTAGAAAGGATCAACATCAAGATTCCGGTAAGTGAAGGAAATGATGAAGCCATGTATCAACACTTCGTTAATCAGGTAGCAATAAAGGTACGTGAGCTTGAAGAAGAATATAAGAAAATTGCTGAAAAATTACCTGCTAAGCTTGATGATATATTTGAGCCTACTATTAAGATTGTAATTGGGACCAATGAAATAGTTGCACTTTGTGATCTAGGTGAAAGCATTTCAACAATTTCGAAGAGTCTTTTTAATAAGTTAAATCTTGGATCTTTTGAAATCATCGAGTTAAAACAACATCTTGTAGATTCTACCTACAAACAAGATGTAGGAATTTAAGGAGAACACTTTAGTATACATTAAAGGCTGTCCTGCTCTTATTGATTTTTTTATTGTTGACATGCCTGAAGATGCTACTGCTCCTATTATATTAGGCCGTCCTTTCTTAAGAACTATTAACGCTTTGATTAATCTCCATGAAGGGAACGTGAAGCTTCAATTTCCTTCGCGGGATCCTTTTGTTATTCATTTCCCCAGGAAGAAGAAAGCCAAGCATGATGAAAAGGACGTCATCACTTTGAAGGCCAACTATTTTGGAGTGGGTGTTCCACTCATCTGGCCTAAGTGAGTAACATCAAGGTCAAGATCTTGACCATAAAAGAGCGCTCCATGGGAGGCAACCCATGTGAAATAAAGGTTTGAGTTAAGTTTTAAGTTTTAGTTTAAGTTTATGTTTAATAAAGCATGCTAGAAAACTCCAGTTGAGGATAAGAAGTTCGGTAGTACTAAAAGTCCTTTTATAGACATGTTGTTGTTGGTCGATAATTTTAACTGTCAACTTTTTGTCAAAAACAAGGTATTTCACTAAGTTTCATAATATGAAGTAATTCACGAAGAAACAGTTAGTTTGATGGCCACAAAGAGTTTAACGACCAACTATATGGCGGGAATAAAAATTCTGGCCGTATAGTTCCGGCCGTATAGATACTTTTGCCATCGACAACTTTTATTTCAAAAGTACTGATGGTTTAACGACCAACTATACGGTGGGAATAAAAATTTCGGCCGTATAGATATCGATGCTTTCATAAAAATTTGTTCCCAGGTATAGACGGTTTGACGACCAACTATACGGTGGGAACAAATTGTTTCTGCCGTATAGTTCCGGCCGTATAGCTGCGCCGCCAGGTGGAAACCCTAAAGTTTTGACAGCATGCCAACTATACGATGGGAACAAAATGTTGCGCCCGTATAGTTGCGTTCGACCACAAAAACACCACGGGAGGTACCTCCAACCCTAAAACTTCAATCCTTTTTGTTTATTCTACCTCCAAACTCTCTCAAAACCTCAAGAGCTCTTCATCTCTACTCGATTTCGTTCGATTTCCTCGCACACAAGTGATCTACGGTATATTTCTCCTCTAATCCTCCAATTACTTTTTGCAAATTCATGTTTGATCTATTGTCATTATCAATCTACGGTGAGACCTACTATGAACTAATTTCCATGATTCTCTTGCCTAGATTATTATTTTGAGGGGATTCTTTAATGTGCTATGATGAGGAATATGTTATGCCTATTATTGTTGGATAAAAAAGTTTTATCTTTCCTTGTTATTTTTAGATGATGAACACAAGGAGCCAAACTCGTGCTCGTGCCGCCGCTAGCGCTTCCTAGGCTGTCACTCAAGAATGCATGGGGATACGGTTCAGGAATGAGCTCCAACATGATCGCTTCGACATGATCAAGAACTGAGAAGTGAAGGCAACCAAGTGGGCTTGCCCCATTATATTGAACCAACTCGGTATTTCCAATGACTTCCATTTACTTTGCAACAGGGTTGGCTTGCAAAACTTTGTGTTCAATGATGTTCCTACCTATCGCCGCTTAACCATTGAATTCTTAAGCTCCTTTCAAAGCGCCGTTAAACTATGGCATGGACAAGACCGGATTTCTTTCTGGCTCATGAACAACAACTACACTTTAACACTAGATGAATGGTGCACATGCTTTAATTTGGCAAACAATAATGATAATGATTTGCGTCCATCCTATACTGGCTTAGACACTTCCCTGGAACAATATTATAATAGAATGAGTTTGGGGGAGAATGTTCAACATCCTGCAATTCGCTACTTGTTCTATGTTATTGCTAACACCTTGCAGGCACATAATGAGTTCATGAGACTCAATGATGAGGGCATCTTATTCCTCGCAAAGGTTGCTTTCAACAACTGCAACTTGTCACTCAACTTGGGCGCGATCCTTGTGTGCTACCTGGAGCACCAATCCTCCCAAAGCCAAGGACCAATTACTGGTGGAGGCGTCATCACCGTGCTTGCCAATTCCCTAGGCATCAACCTAGGTGAGTTCCAACCTATGCTAGGTGAGCGACGTGTCGGTTTTTCTACTTTAAAAGCCTGCGGAATGCTCACTAGGAGATGTGGTGTTTATTACCTGCATATTGCTGGAGCTGGGCATATCTACCCCTCTCCTTTGCCTAATGGTCTTTTCTCTACCGAGGAAGGACGTTTGCTATATGACTTGCAGGTTGAGCAACACCAACCTGAGGAGGAAATTCCGGATGAGGATGAGGACCAAGAAGAGGAGCAAGAAGTTCCTTATCAAGAGGAGCAGCCATCAACCCTGTTCACTACAAACCAAGATTTCCAAGAACTTGGAGGGACTTTGGAGAGGATGCATAGCCTCTCTTTGAACCTCCGAGAATCAACTAATAACTTATCAACTCAATTTGCGAACTAGAGTTCCGACTTTTTCCCGCCACCACAATGATTTGAAGGGCTTGCAAAAGCCTAACCTTGGGGAAGTTTCCTCATTTATCTTTATTTGGCATCCATTTACTTTTATTTATTTTCGAGGTTATGTTTTTAATTCGAGTTTATAAGCACTCGTGTTGGTTTCCCCAACACTTTATCTTTATTCATTTCTATTTCGCTTTAGAGATTTTCTAGCCGAGCTTTGTAGCCAATTTTCTATTCTTTAATTCCCTCTCTTAAAAACAACAAAAAGATTTCTCCATTTATCATTATTTTCCCTCTTTCTTTTCTTTATGCCTCGATGTTCTCATGTATTTACAGGAAGAGTGATTGACTTCGAGTTTCCACGAAACGAATCAAAAAGGATGAGAGAAGTGGAACCAAACATGAGAGGTATGCCTTATGACTCCCCACTTTTGGAATTTGAGAAACCCATGCTAGTTAGTGGTAAATGTTGAGATATTATATTGGTGGAATGAGTCTTTGTATCATAGTAAAATTTTGTTTGCATGGGTATTTAGTTGGGTACATTTTGTTCTAGCTCTTGTAGTTAACCAAGTCTTGCCTAAAAAATTGCTAAACAATTGTAATAAGAAAAAATCTCACAACTGAACGCTTGGGTGTTGTAGTGTTTAGTCTTGAAGGCTTATTTCTAGAGACACTCAACACCATAGAATATAATGATTGACTTGATAGATCTCTTTAAAAGGAATTGTTCGATTAAATTAATGTTTAGTGATTTTTGTGTGAATGCCAAAGTTTGACTTGTTAATCATAAGAATGATATAGCTTTATGCGTGTTAAACTTCATTGGATGCCAACAACTCCGCTAGCCTACAAGCGATCTTCATGGAGGAAACTCCTAGATTTCAGCTATGAGTTGATTAAACATATGTAGTAGCAATGGTATAATGGGTAAGATTCTTGGCACTCCTAGGTAGTTGTGTTCACAATGGAATCACTCCTTTGGCTGTTATGAGAAATCATTATACAAGAGGAACAAAAACCTTGGTGATGCCACGAGTGTCCATCACAGCCTGATAAACTAAATAAAATCTTTGGCATGCCATCAATTACTTAAGAACTGAAATTCTTGAAGGACAATGAATAGAAAAGTAGTGCTTGAAGAGTATTGATTTATTGATGTGGGAGAATTGCGATACTCTGTATATATGCTTTTCATGACAACTCTCACACTCTCAATTTTACATGATTATATTTCATTGTTCAAAGGCAAGCCTATGAGTTGATTACATGACATGGAATAAAGTTTACTCATTTGAATCATCCATGTTAACAATAATTTTGCTACACTAAAAGGATGCATGAAACCCGTATGATATGCTTCCATTACTCTATCTATGCTGAAGTTTTTCAGATTTATAAAGTGGAGGAAACATGAGACTATCAATCATGAGTAAGATCATCATCTTGTTATTTCAGTTTAAATGCTGAGTTCCTTTTTGGCTTTGGTTTTCTTGCTCGAGGACGATCAAGTTTAAGCTTGGGGAGGTTGATGGCTCTGAAATATAGCCATCTACGTCCACATTTAAACTAGATATTATTCATATTTTTGATGAGAGATCTCTCTAAACCCTGCCACTAATGCCTAATGATCAAAGGGGTATGCAATCCTTTCTTTCTATTTTTCCCTACGTAGATAATGACGTTTGATGATGGCAATCACTACATTAAAGTCAAAGATATGATATTTCCAACAACCCAAAGAAATCAGGAGTTGTGAAGAGGAGGCCGATGCTTTAACGACCAACTATACGACTGGAACAAAATTTCGGCCGTATAGTTCCAGCTATATAGTTTCCATCAACACCGCTAGGTCAAACAGAACAACTTTCGTGAAGGGACCCCTATATAAAGAGGCCAAGGGTGACGGTAAAAGGGCGAGCTCCAAGAAACCATCAGCCACCTCCAGATCTCCATCCACAACACCGAAGAGGTGCCGGAGGAATAGACTTAGATCTAATCTCTCCACCATCATAGCCATATTCCACCACTTGTAATAGTAGATCTCTTCTTCGAGTGTCGACATTGTAATACTATTGCTATCAATCTCATGATTTCCACTACAATGTTTATGATCTTTGATCTCATCTCTATGTGTGAGTAATTCTCCTTAGGCTAAGGGCTTTGGCCTAGCCATGTAGCTTTTGTGCATGTTATTTATCATAGATGGGATCATGTATTATTTTGTATGACATGATGATTATTGTATCCTCTCTTGCCTCAATCTAAGGATTTTTCAGGTACTCAAGACCCCGAGAATTGAGCCAGGTATAGGGAGTATGAGTAATGACTAATCTAAAGGTTGGGAACCCTAGTGACATAAGGGGTAGTACGGCTCTATGTGCGGGATTTACTTGGGATCAATGGTGATGTCACTATGCATATCATTAGTTCTCTTTCTTCTATGGATGAGACTAGTAGGTTATTGCTATAAGTGGTTGCGGAGGCAATAGCAATTATGGATGCACTGCCCACATATAATTTATCTTGCTCTAACAATTACATGATACTTTATTTTCATCTTTTATTCCCATCAGATGTTTTGCACAGCTACTGGTGAAACCGAATGCCCTAGGCCCTCTCTCTCCATCATCGACAACAACAAAAAGATCCAAAATCTTGGTCCGGTAAAAACACAAAAGGAATTATAAAACTCCCGAAGGTCCATTAAAGTAACTTCACTACTCTTCTTCTTCTCGAGGATTCGATAAACCTAGGTCTACTAGGGAAAAAGAGCTATACTACATCCGTAATCTGGATACAAGGTATCAAGGGGCACGAGAAATTTCCCAGTGTTTGAAGTGAAGGGACGCGAGGGAGTGGGGACCATGTCATTTTGGACATCTAGCAATCTTGTCTGTCCATCCCAAATCAATAGGCAAGAGGGGATACCTTCCCTTCAAAGGCTCTAGAATGGACACCTATGCAAGCAATTGATGGGTGTCCTAGAGTAGACTATAGGGGTAAATGTGTAGGTTACTGTAGTAGTAGACCATTAATCGGGCTAGCTGGCGCGATGTCATTTTGGCGCTCCACACTTTATTGAGTGACAAACCTTTTATTGTTCGGTCGAGGCCCCCGTCCACTGATGACCCTCGCTAATCAACGCAGCTCACACATACTATAGTTTGAAGTCATAACCAGACTTCTAATGAAATAAGACTAGTAACTCATAAGAACAATTACATTTGTTGTTTTAAAAGTGTATTTTACATAGTAGTAGTAGGAACATGAGAATATCATTTTGCGGCCCGAAAGTGGAGGCGCCCAGGTAAAGCAGCACCCAAGTTGCTTGTAATCAGCCGCGTTTCCCACAGTTGGTGTGCCAAATACTTAGAGGGTCTTTTCGACACGAATTCAACTTACATTTTAACACAAAACATCAGGCTAACGCCTGTCAAGATGGCCCTCCTGTCAGTTTTCGCTGTTATGTCACTACCGTCGCTTAGGCGTGGTGGTTGTCACGTAGGCTTGCAGCCCTGGCGCAGTGGATACGACCGGCCCAATGTATTGACGTGACAAAACAGGGCGCGTATATCCTCGTTATTACTATTTTGTTGACTCAAAAGCTGGAACGGCCACCACCACACGTCTCTCCATTGGACTTCCGCCCCGTCGTTAACCACTACCTTAGAAACCCATTGACGGTTCCACCGTTCCCTTGTCTCGCAGAAACCACTCTTGTTCTTCATGTCCTCTGTCTTCTTTCCGTATTCTCCTTGCCACCATGGAAGGTTGTCGCACTCTAGAGACAAGCTTCATTGCGCATGACAATAAGAAGATATACATCGTCTACACCAACAAGGAGGAGACAGTGGTGCGAGTCCTGAGGATGTGCGAGGGTTGGTTTGAGAAATACGAGGACAAGTTTGTGTGATTGGACCTCGAGTACACCCCGGAGGACCCATATGTCGAGAATGAAGTGGTCGTCATTCAACTAGCCATGAGGAAACATGTCCTCATCTACCACTACTCCCGGTTTGTAGATCTGCTCTCTGTAGTTAACCACTTTTAGGGTTTTCTCCTCTTGTTCTTTATCCATTTGCTCATCTTGTAACTACTAATATTTATTAGGACCAAATAAATTATGACAAGCCAATGTTGAGAGTCTCGATCTTGCATTTACTAAACTTTTTAAAATTATATTCAGATGATGATCTTGCATTGACAAAACATTTGTACTTACAAATTTTGGTGATGACAAACTACATACTTTCAGGACTAACAAGAAGTGTCCAGCATTGCGCCAGTTCCTTGTAGAAAATGAATTGTTTTCTACACAATCGACAATAGAACTAATTTTTAGAAATTTCATTATGCTGGAATTACAATTCTTGCGCACAACTGGATCGATATTCAGAGTCTTGTCAAGATCATAGGGGGCTCGAGGAAGGATGGAATGGCTACACTCGCAACTAGAATCCTCGATGAGTCGTACGACAGAATGAAGGAAGATTTCCTTTTGGATAGGCACAATTTCTGGGAGGACTGTCCGTTGTCTGAGATAAACCTGAAGTATGCAGCCATAGATGCTTACATGACCTACCAGCTGTACAAGAAGATCCATTTCTTTCTATGTTTCCTCATGTTTTGCCCCAGTTGCAAGAGGGAAGACGAGCTTAGGGGAGCCCTTTGTAGCAAATGCAGTATAACTGAGCGTGACGCTGCATATGCAAAGAAAATGGCTGCATATGAAGCAGTTGACAGAGACGCTGCAGCTGAAGCAGCAAATAGAGAGGCAACATCTTCCAGTAGGAATAACAAGGCCTGTGATGCACCGCTAATTGTGCCGTAGGATGCTGTTGATAGGGAAGCCAAGGAAGATTCTAGGTGGGAAGAACTTGCATCTCGTGAGCTGTGGGGGGCCAATAATGTAAGAGACATCTGGAATGCTCGCAGTTGGTCGCCTAGGGACGATGGCAAGCACCTCAAGTGGTCTGATGATAAGTGAATTAAATTTTACTCCTTTGTGTTATGTTTCTGTTTTGTGGAACTCAGTTAGCTTGTCAAGATGGCTAGCGCCTCAAGTGAGAGTAGTGAAATAAATTTTACTTCTTTGTGTTATGTTTTTGTATGTGTCTGGTAGCTTGTTAAGATGGCAGCTCGTTAACTGGCAGTTTGAAAGAGTACCTTTTTCCTCTCACGCTAAACAGTTATGTTTCATTTTGCCCAAATTGGTAGCAAATCTAGAGCAGCTCCTCTCTCTGATCATTCGTTCCCTTTTGGACTGATCTGGTAGCAAATCTAGAGCAGCAAATCACACTAGGAAGAATACTTTCATTCAGAAGACAAAACAAATGTGGATATAGCTGCGCACAGCTAAATATGATATTTTGATAGAAAGTAGGTTGCTTAACAAGGTTCGATACATTAGCTGCTCAGCAGCCATCACACGCAAAATATACAAAATCAAAAGAAGCTGCTTAGCAGCACCAGCAAGCATGTTCAACCCCTCCTTGCATGCGCCTGCACCTGCGCCTCCTCCCTCTGGCGCTTCCTCCACTTCTTGCTACCAATTCCCTTGATCTTGGGGGCCTTGGGATTGATTGGCGGCATGCGACCCTCTTCGATGGCCACCTGATGGAGGTTGCGGAGGTGAATGCCGAGAGCTTGGTGTTTAGTGATGTAGGCCTTAACGCTCACGGATTGGCCGACTTTTGGGGTGCTAGAGCTCAAGCCCTCTACATGCATCACGACGCAGTTGAAGTCAGTGCCAGCGAGTCTCGTCCTACATAAGGGTCCACTATAGACGCCGCCAGCAAAGAAGGCGTCATACTGGCCGGCCTGCAGCCTCCTCAGCACCTGGCGAGTCTAGGTGTGCCTAGACTCATCATCACTGCAAATGTCACTGCCATACACCTGTTGGAAGAAAAAGGGTGGATTAGATGATGTAAGAAGATTGAGCAATCAAAATGTGAACAAGCGAACCCTAAAAACCAAGATATAGCATCCAACAATGGGAATGGGAGCAGAACCAGGGAAGGGGAGAAAACCCTAGTTACCTCTGACCATGGGTCATCGATGCCGGTGTCATAGGGGTTCACCGGAGAGATGTAATCCTCTGGATTGTAGGGGTCCCAGAAGAGCTGGATCTGCTCGTGACCGTCGGGGGCCTCCTCGCCGGTGGCTACGTCGGTAGCAGGGACAGGGGCCGGGAAGGGAACGATGGCTTCCATCGATGCCTGGAAGGGGGCTTGGACGGGGACGAAGGCTACTTTCAACGCGTCGAGGGGGGCCAGGACAGAGACGAGGTCTCCTTGCCAGCGGCCTTAGAGGCGATGATGGCCACTGCATCCTCCTCCACCATCACCAATGCGGATGTGGTTTTTCTAGAGTTTGCAGAAGCTGATGGGACAGTGGAGAGGGTTGCGTGAGGAGAGTGAGCGAGAGTGATAGTGGGTATGCGGAGAGGGAGAGGGGCTCTATATTTAAGGTGAAGGGAAGGCACGTTTCGTTGCACCATCGTGCACCGCACCGCGTAGGCTACTTCACCATGCACCGCGACACGCGCACGGTACATCACGTTTTTTCCCAGGCCATGCATGGCAGTTCTATATTCAGTCGCATGCAAAGGGCACACACACAATTTCTATGTACGAAGTTTGACATGGCCATAAAGTTGGCAATAATTAAAAGGGGCAATGTAGAGGAGAAGGTAGGTGGCTGTATGGCGAGATTTTTGGGGTTGTGCTAGATTGGGTAGAGTGATGTGTGGATGAGTGCGAGGGACTCGATGAAGGCGGAGACGTTAGGTCTCCTCGAGGGCCCCCTCCTCGAGACCCATTTCTCATCTCTTTGGCCTCCGGCTAACACATGGAAGTTTCTTACGGTGGGGCCCAGTTGGAAGTGAGATTGAGAGCGCGCTGTATAAAAATGGGATATGTCTTATTAAAATCAAGTGGCAATAAATTGCAACTGCCCGTCGACAATCGTGCACTCGATGACCCCGTTTCCATGTGCATGTGTTGTGGCGTAGTAGCATCAGCAGTAGGCTTTTCATACGTGATTAAACATGACATGACCACTCGACGACTTTTTCCATGGATGACTTCGTGTTCCTTCTTGTAGAAGTCTCACTGAGAGAGACGTCCGTGCTGTCTCACGTTGTACTGTGAAGGGCACGACATGTGCAACGATCCTCGTTGGACCACATAGGATCAACGCTTGGTGCGCACGATCCGCGTGACAACTATGACAACCAATCAGGGCGTAGCAGACAAAGTGAGCACATGTTTGGGCTTCTACAAAAGAGAGAGGGCAAAAATGAGTAGTATAAAAAAAGCAAGGGCAAAACTGAGTAGTATAAAGATGGAAAGTGAGTGTATTGTACAGTGAAATACATCGTGGCATACATCAAATTATTCCAAGATGGATCCACTAGAGTTCATTGGATGTGTGCTCTTCTCATAAACGACATGGATCCACTAGAGTTCATTGCATGTGTCTTATTCTCATAAACCACATGGATCCACTAGAGTTCATTGCATGTGTGTTATTCTCATAAACCACATGGATCCACTAGAGTTCATTGCATGTGTGTTATTCTAATAAACCACATGGATATACTAGAATTCATTGCATGTGTGTTATTCTCATAAACCACATGGATCCACGAGAGTTCATTGGATGTGTGTTATTTTCATAAACCAGATGAATCCACTAGAGTTCACTAGATGTGTGTTCTTCTCATAAACCACATGGATCCACTAGAGTTCATTGCATGTGTTATCTTTTCATAAACCACATGGATCCACTAGAGTTCAATGCATGTGAGTTCTTTTCATAAACCACATGGATCCACTGATGTCATTGCATGGGTATTATTTTCATAAACCACATTGATCCAGTAGATGTCATTGCATGTGTGTTATTTTCATAAACCACATTGATCCACTAGATGTCATTGCACGTGTGTTCTTTCATAAACCACATGGACCCACAAATCACATGCATGCGTGTTCTTTTCCAAAACCACATAGATCCACTGGTGCCACTCTAGCATGTGGTGTTATTTTCATAAACCACATGGATCCACTAGATGTCATTGCATGTGTGTTCTTCACATAAACCACATGGATCCACTCATGTCATTGCATATGGTGTTCTTTTCATAAACCACATGGATCCACTAGATGTCAATGCATGTGTGTTCTTCACATAAACCACATGGATTCACTAGATGTCATTGCATATGTGTTCTTTTCATATTGCACATGGATCCACTAGATGTCACTTCATGTGTGTGTGTGTCAGTGTGCATCATTGTGGTTTTGGAAAAGAACACGTGAAGTAATGCCATTCCAGCATGTTGTGTTCTTTTCATAAACCACATGGATTCACTAGATGTCATTGCATGTGTGTTCTTTTCATAAACCACATGGATCCACTGATGTCATTGCATGTGTGTTCTCTTCATAAACCACATTAATCCATGAGATGTCATTGCGTGTGTTCATAAACAACATTGGTCCACTAGATGTCATTGCATGTGTGTTGTTTTCCAAAATCACATGGATCCATTGGTGATACTACATCATGTGGTGTTATTTTCATAAACAACATGGATCCACTACATGTCATAGCATGTGTGTTCTTCTCATAAACCACATGGATCCACTAGATGTCATTGCATGTGTGTGTTTGTGTGTTTGTGCATGTGTGTGTATCAGTGTGCATCATTGTGGTTTTGGAAAAGAACACATGCAATGATGCCACTCCCGCATGTGGTGTTCTTTTCAGAAACCACATGGATCCACTAGATGTCATTGCATGTGTGTCCCTTTCATAAACCACATGGATCCACTGATGCCACTCCAGCATGTGGTTTTGTTTTCATAAACCTCATGGATCCACTAGATGGCACTTCATGTGTGTTCTTCACATAAACCAAATGGATCCACTGATGTCTTTGAATGTGTGATCTTTTCATAAACCACATTGATCCTGTAGATGTCATTGCATGTGTGTTCTTTTCATAAACCACATTGATCCACTAGATGTCATTGCATGTGTGTTCTTTTCATAAACCACATCGAGCCACTCATGTCATTGCATGTGTGTTCTTTTCCAAAACCACATGGATCCACTAGCGCCACTCCAGCATGAGGTGTTCTTTTCATAAACCACATGGATCCAATAGATGTCATTGCATGTGTGATCTTCACATAAACCACATGGATCCACTGATATCATTGCATGTGTGTTCTTTTGCAAAACCACATGGATCCACCAGATGTCATTGCATGTGTGTTCTTTTCATATACCACATGGATCCACTAGATTTCAGTGCTGCATGTATGTGTGTGTGTCAGTGTGCATCATTGTGGTTTTGGAAAAGAACACATGCAATGATGCCACTCTAGCATCTGGTGTTCTTTTCATAAAGCTCATGGATCCACTAGACATCATTGTGATACATCGCAAATGTATCTTTAATTTTTGATGTTCCATGCTTGGTTTTATCTACTTTGTTGTGTTTTGTCCACACTTTGGAGTACTTTTCATATGATTTCTTGGACTAACCTATTAACAAGATGCCACAGTGCCAGTTGCCTATTTTCTACTGTTTTTGGTTCCAGGAAAGTCAGAAAATCAATATTCTCGGAATTGGACCGGACAAAAGCCAAAGTCGATATTTTTCCGGAAGACTCACGGAGCCAGAAGACGTGACGGAGAGGGGCCAGGGCTGGCCACACCAGCTGGTGGCGCGGGCCACGCCAGGGCACGCCAAGGGGTGGTGTGGGCCCCTCCGGCACCCCCTCGGTCTCCCCTCTTGCCTATAAGAGCCTCCCGATGCATAAACCCTAAATCATCAAGCCTCCAGCCACGAAATGTTCCGTAGCGCCACCACCACCGAAGGGGAGATTTAGGGGACATAAAGTCTATGTTCCGGCACCCTGCCGGGACAGGGAAGTGCCCCTAGAGCCATCTCCATTGATCTCCACCACCATCTCCATCATCGTTGCTTATTCCCATGATGATGTGGGAGTAGTTCTTCCTCGAGGCTAAGGGTTCTACCGGTAGCTATGTGTTCATCTCTCTCTCTATGCATGATCATATTGTGATCATGAGCTTTGTAATCAAGTAGATCTACCTTGCTACTCAAGTGCTTTATTAGATCTCTGCTCTCCCCGTGTGTGTGAAAGTGATAGCGAGACACCATGGTGGCACTTAGGCTAGAGATTACAAATACTTGTTATGAGTTATATTTGGAGTTGGATGTCTTTATGAAATTGTGGTGTTTGTTGGAACCATCTAGTACTCAAGGTGACAGTGTTGGGTTACCTAGATGTGAAAGGCTTAATTTGAGGTGTGCTGTTATAGCCCTACCATCGATTAGAGTATTCAACCAGAGAGTAGTTAAGAGTAGTATCATAAAGAGAAGATATTTATATGAGAGTATTCACTAGTAAAAGTATGATCCCTAGGCCTTGTTTCTTAGCTTTGATACACCGTTTGCAATAAGATCTGTTACATGTTTGCTTGCTTCCATCTTTATTTCAGTTTGCCTTTAGTCTCTTCCACACCATCAAGCTATCTTCTATCACCGTTACCACTTATAATTATATTCATACCACTTGTATTTCACTATCTCTTCGCCGAACTAGTGCACCTATACACCTGACAAGTGTATTGGGTGTGTTGGGGACAGAAGAGACTTCTTGTATCTTGATTGCAGGGTTGCTTGAGAGGGGATACCTTTGACCACTTCCTCCCTGAGTTCGATAAATCTTGGGTGATCCACTTAAGGGAAACCTTGCTGATGTTCTATAAACCTCTGAACTTGGAGGCCCAATAAAAGTCTACAAGAATAGAAGTGCGTAGACATCAAGCTATTTTCTGGCGCTGTTGCCGGGGAGGTAAGGTAAAAGGTACTCACATCCTCCGGTGTGAGTGCTCGAAGTTATTTCCTTTAGATTTTGCAATTTTTTCTTTTTGTTTCTTGTTTTCACTAGTTAGGCTTAATGGACAATAACAAAAAATTAGAGAGCTTTATAGTATTTATCTTGAGTTAGGACATGAAGTGTTTGAAGAGAAAATTAAAAAACCTATGGAACTTTATTTGCATGCGAATATCAATGTTGTTAGTATGAATTCTTTGGACACCATTATTGCTAATGCTATGGAAAAGTCTAAGCTTGGGGAAGCTAGTTTTTATGAAAATGATCTTTTTCGTTCCCCAGCTTTGGAAGATTTTCTATTGCTTATGATGATACCAAACCTCCAATATATGATGATTACAATGATGAGTATGTTATTTTTAGTCCACCTACTATTGAGGAGAAAATTAATTATGACTACAATATGCCTCCTATATTTGATGATTATGGTGATGAGAATAATAATGATAGCTATTTTGTTGAATTTGCTCCCACTACAATTAATAAGAATGACTATTCTTATGGGGAGAGTAATAATTATTATATGCATGTGCCTCATGATAAGAATGTTTTATGTGATAGTTATATTTTTAATTTTATTCATGATGCTACTGAAAGTTATTATGAGAGAGGGAAACATGGTTTTATGCATCTCAATAATATTAAGTTTCCCCTATATATGTTAAAAGTCTTGAAGTTGCACTTGTTTTGCTTTACTATGCTTGTTTCTTTGTGCTTTCATGACTTGTTTCTTTACAAGATTCCTATGCATAGGAAGTGGGTTAGACTTAAATGTGCTTTGAATTTGCTTCTTGATGCTCTCTTTTACTTCAATTCATATTTCTTATGTGAGCATCTTCTCAAACTATCATGCCTAACTTAAAGACGTTAAAGAAAAGTACTTATTGGGAGATAACCCAAAAGTTTTAGATGAGTCTTGGAAGTTATTACCTCTGTAATAACCGCTCCTTATCCTTTTTATTTGCTTTTTGTGCCAAGAGTAACCTCTAATGAGAGAGAACTAATGATTGGGAAAGTTGCTGTTCCGAAATAGATTTCTGTGCTTCACCGTAAACATTCGTGTAAAAATCTCTGTACGTCCTTTTGAGGCGTGAATTTTTGTGCTTCTGCCACAGGTTGTTATCTAACTTTCGTTAGTTCAACACTTTTTTATTTAAGAAACAGAAGGTCTTCGAAACAATTCGTCTTTATCTGCTGGTCTATTTTGACAGATTTCTGCCATTATTTGCATTTGCTTCTTGTTGGTTCCTTTTTGAGTTCTTTTGGGGAATTGAGCTTTTTGAGGGAAGTTCTACAGTAGATTTTGTTTTAATGGAAGTTTTATTGGTGTTAGAACTGAACCTAAAGACTTACTATATTGAGTGCACTAATGTTGCTAATAAAGATTGTGTGAAGTTTTGTATGAAGGAAAAATTTCAGGTGTATGGAAGGAATGAGTAATGAGATGAAGGATGGACTAAAACTCAAGCTTGGGGATGCCACTCGTGTCACCCCAAAAAATATCCAAGAAGTACAAGCGTCAAATCTTGGGGATTCCCAAGGCATCCCCCTCTTCGTCAATAAAAATCCTAGGTTTCTTCCAAACGCTTCATTTTTATTGTTTCATGCATAGTTGTGTTGTTCTTGGAGCGTCTTCTTTTTTGTTTTCATTTTGGTTTTTCGTTTGCTTTTGTTTGCTTAGTTTGCTCAGTAAATTGGTTGTACCCCCTCTTTCATACATTGGTTTTCAAATAGTTTGGTTTGGTTTGGAAAAGAGTAGGAAAGCTCATGCTTAAGTGGTAAAGAGAGCTTGTTTTTGACTGTGTCCTATGCTTTGTCAGGCCATGCTTGATATTGTTTTGGCTTTATGCTTAGTATTCTTTGCTGTAGCATGACTTGTTATAAACAATTGAGATTGCTTAATGCGCCTTGGATGAATCATGCGTTGTTTTAGCATATTGAAGCATAGTATAGTGGTACTCTCCTTTGATGCTTTATTTGGGTTGACTTAGCGCATGCTCACACCATGTTATGACTATCTCAAGTCACCATAAGCCTTTATGATCCTTTAGTTTTCAACTTGTAGTATCACTTTATGCTTTGATCAATGATGTTTTGTCGCTCTACATGATTATGGCCATTATTGCTCTCTTAGTTTGTCGCTCCCAGTGTTTTGCTAGCCTCCACAACCAATTATGAGTTCCTCTCATGCATCCAACTCCCTAAACCAAGTTATTCCAAAGAGTCCACCATACCTACCTACTAGCTTATGCTATTCCAAGTATATTCATGCTTTTGTTTACCTTCCAAATTAAACTTGTTATGAGAAAACTAGTGATTAAACCTCTCACAAACTTGATGGAACACTTTACTTTTCTTTCCCTTAATAAACTTGAACCATTGTGTCGTCTATGTTAATATGCTTGCACTTATTTGTTGGGAATTAGCAGAACCATGCTGTCATGGGAACGCTTTCAACATTGCACGGGTACTTTGTACCTAGTTGATATCATGCTCTTTTGTATATGGATGTCGTCGGTGTGAAATGAAAGGGGAGCTTGTAAGTCCATGGAGTTATGTATATGTGTTACAGAAACGCCAGGGTCGCTAGTCTAATCCGTGTTGACATGGTGGAAACCTGCAGCATAACCATAATGAGCTGTCTATGAAGCATTCTTCTAATAAAAAGGAGTCCTATATTGAGAAAAAAGAGAAAAAGAGAAAACAAAAATGAGATTATGAAAAGAGGAAAGAGAGAATAAAGCACCATATTCCCATGGTAAATAAGAAGATTGTTGAGATGCTCGTTGTCTGCTTGCCTTATCATTTTGATATGGGGATTCTTCCGTATCATCGGGCAAGGGGTACCCCGTTGGCGGTTGTCTATGATATACATGTACTTACGATGACAAGAACTTAACAGTGACTAAACTTGAGTATCATGAGGTGCGACCCTCGTATTCAAGGGACATGATATTTCTAACTTATATTTCGCCAAGCATGTACACCATAGTTTGTTCACATTAACCTTAATCACTTCAAGATGCTTATGATAGGGGAAATGAGAACTGAAAGATATAAGTACCATAATTTTTGGAAGCTCTTTATGAAACTTGAATCTCTACTTCCTTCCATGAAGGCCTTTCTTCCACTTATATATTGAGTCTCCATCTTCTACCTTTATGCACCTACTTTGAGAGCATAGTGGCTATTCTTAGTTCTATGTGCATTGTCCCAAGACTAGTTGATTGATGCATAACTTGATATTGCTTGTTTTAAAGTATTTTTATCTAGTCACTCTTATGAACATTGAAGGTGTCCTATGCATTTATATTTGCTACTCTCTGAGGGACAAGCTGAATGCAACTATGCTATGTTTTCTTTATGTGAAACAAACAAATGTCTTGCAAAGCATTGTTATTCTTGAATCTTTTGTTTGTGCCTTTTCATGTTGCAACATAGTTTCTTTGACCTATTGCTAGAACTTTGTCTTTCATGTTATAATTGAAGTACTATGATCCCAGCTTTGAATGTTTTACAAATACTTTGATCAAGTTTATGATGGTGCATGTCACCTCAAAAATTATTCTTTCTTTTTATCACTTACCTACTCGAGGACGAGCAGGAGTTAAGCTTGGGGATGTTGATACATTGCAAATGTATCTATAATTTTTGATGTTCCATGCTTGGTTTATCTAATTTCTTGTGTTTTGTCCACACTTTGGAGTACTTTTCATATGATTTCTTGGACTAACCTATTAACAAGATGCCACAGTGCTAGTTTCCTGTTTTCTGCTATTTTTGGTTCTAGGAAAGTCAGAAAATCAATATTCTCAGAATTGGACCGGACAAAAGCCAAAGTCGATATTTTACCAGAAGACTCATGGAGCCAAAAGACGAGACAGAGAGGGTCCAGGGGCTGGCCATACCACCTGGTGGCGCGGGCGAGGCCAGGCCGCGCCAGGGGGTGGTGTGAGCCCCTCCGGCACCCCCTCGGTCTCCCCTCTCGCCTATAAGAGCCTCCCGATGCATAAACCCTAAATCATCAAGCCTCCACCCACGAAAAGTTCCACAGTGCCGCCGCCACCGAAGGAGAGATTCGGGGGACATAAAGTCTCTATTTCGGCACCCTGCCGGGATGGGGAAGTGCCCCCGGAGCCATCTCCATCGATCTCCACCACCATCTCCATCACCGTTGTTGATTCCCATGATGATGTTGGAGTAGTTCTTCCTCGAGGCTAAGAGTTCTACTGGTAGCTATCTGTTCATCTCTCTCTCTATGCATGATCATATTGTGATCATGAGCTTTGTAATCAAGTAGATCTACCTTTCTACTCAAGTGCTTTATTAGATCTCTGCTCTCCCCATGTGTGTGAAAGTGACAGCGTGCACACCATGGTGGCACTTAGGCTAGAGATTACAAATACTTGTTATGAGTTATATTTGGAGTTAGATGCCTTTATGAAATTGTGGTGTTTGTTGGAACCATCTAGTACTCAAGGTGACAGTGTGGGGTTACTTAGATGGGAAATGCTTACTTTGAGGTGTGCTGTTATACCATCGATTAGACTGTTCAACCGGAGAGTAGTTAAAAGTAGTATCATAAAGAGATGATATTTATATGAGAGTGTTCACTAGTGAAAGTATGATCCCTAGGCCTTGTGTCTTAGCTTTGATACACCGTTTGCAATAAGATCTGTTACATGTTTGCTTTCTTCCATCTTTATTTCAGTTTGCCTTTAGTCTCTTCCACGCCATCAAGCTATCTTCTATCGCCGTTACCACTTATAATTATATTCATACCACTTGTATTTCACTATGTCTTCGCCGAACTAGTGCACCTATACACCTGACAAGTATATTGGGTGTGTTGGGGAGAGAAGAGACTTCTTGTATCTTGATTGCAGGGTTGCTTGAGAGGGGATACCTTTGACCACTTCCTCCCTGAGTTCGATAAACCTTGGGTGATCCACTTAAGGGAAAATTTGCTGCTGTTCTACAAACCTCTGCACTTGGAGGCCCAACAACTGTCTACAAGAATAGATGTCATTGCACGTGTGTTCTTTTCATAAACTACATGGATCCACTGATGTCATTGCATGTGTGTTCTTTTCATAAACCACATTGATCAAGTAGATGTCATTGCATGTGTGTTCTTTTCATAAACCACATTGATCTACTAGATGTCATTGCATGTGTGTTCTTTTCATAAACCACATGGATACACTAATGTCATCGCATGTGTGTTCTACCACATGGATCCACTGGTGCCACTCTAGCATTTGGTGTTCTTTTCATAAACCACATGGATCCGCTAGAGGTCATTGTATGTGTTTTATTTTCCAAAACCACATGTATCCACTAGATGTCATTGCATGTGTGTTCTTTTCATAAACCACATTGATCCAGTAGATGTCATTGCATGTGTGTTCTTTACATAAACCACATTGATCCACTTGATGTCATTGCATGCGTGTTCTTTTTCAAAACCACATGGATCCACTGGTGCCACTCCAACATGTGGTGTTTTTTATAAACCACATGGATCCACTAGATGTCATTGCATGTGTGTTCTTTTCATAAACCACATGGATCCACTAATGTCATTGCATGTGTGTTATTTTCCAAAACCACATGGATCCACTGGTGCCACTCCGGCATGTGGTGTTCTTTTCATAAACCACATGGATCCACTAGATGTCATTGCATGTGTGTTCTTTTCATAAACCACATGGATCCACTGATGTCATTTCATGTGTGTTCTTTTCATAAACCACATTGATCCAGTGGATGTCATTGCATGTGTGTTCTTTTCATAAACCACATTGAACCACTAGATGTCATTGCATGTGTGTTCTTTTCATAAACCACATGGATCCACTGATATCATTGAATGTGTGTTCTTTTCCCAAACCACATGGATCCACTGGTGCCACTCCAGCATGTGGTGTTCTTTTCATACACCACATGGATCCAGTATATGTCATTGCATGTGTATTTTTTTCCAAAACCACATGTATCCACTAGATGTCATTGCATGTGTGTTCTTTTCATAAACCACATTGATCCAGTAGATATCATTGCATGTGTGTTCTTTAAATAAACCACATTGATCCACTTGATGTCATTGCATGCGTGTTCTTTTCCAAAACCACATGGATCCACTGGTGCCACTCCAACATGTGGTGTTTTTTATAAACCACATGGATGCACTAGATGTCATTGCATGTGTGTTGTTTTCATAAACCACATGGATCCACTAGATGTCATTGCATGTGTATGTGTGTGTGTATCAGTGTGCATCATTGTGGTTTTGGAAAAGAACACATGCAATGATGCCACTCCAGCATGTGGTGTTCTTTTCATAAAATAGATGGATCCACTAGATGTAATTCCATGTGTGTTCTTTTCATAAATAACATTAATCCGCTGACGTCATTGCATGTGTGTCCTTTTCATAAACCACAATGATCCAATAGATGTCATTTCATGTGTGTAAACCACATTGATCTACTAGATGTCATAGCATGTGTGTTCTTTTCATAAACCATATGTATCCACTAATGTCATTGCATGTCTGTTCTATTGTGAAACCACATGGATCCATTGGTGCCACTCTAGCATGTGGTGTTCTTTTCACAAACCACATGGATCCACTGATGTCATTGCATGTGTGTTCTTTTTCAAAACCACATGGATCCACTAGATGTCATTGCATGTGTGTTCTTTTCATAAAGCACATGGATCCACTAGATGTCATTGTATGTGTGTTCTTCACATACACCACATGGATCCACTAGATGTCATTGCATGTGTGTTCTTTTCATATACCACATGGATCCACTAGATGTCACTGCTACATGTGTGTGTGTTAGTGTGCATCATTGTGGTTTTGGAAAAGAAAACATGCAATGATGCCACTCTAGCATGTTGTGTTATTTTCATAAAGCTCATGGATCCACAAGATGTCATTGCATGTGTGTTCTTTTCATAAACCACATGGATCCATTGATGTCATTGCATGTGTGTTCTTTTCATAAACCACATTGATCTAGTAGATGTCATTGCATGTGTGTTCTTTTCATAAACCAGGTGGATCCACTAGATGTCCTTGCATGTGTGTTCTTTTCATAAACCACATCGATCCAATAGATGTCATTGCATGTGTATGTGTGTCTGTATCAGTGTGCATCATTGTGGTTTTGGAAAAGAACACATGCAATGATGCCTCTCCAGCATGTGGTGTTCTTTTCATAAACCACATTGATCCACTAGATGTCATTGCATGAAGTCATTGCATGTGCATTCTTTTCATAAAGCACATGATCCACTAGATGTCATTACATGTGTGTTCTTGTCATATACCTCATGCATCGACTAGATGTCACTACTGGATGTGTGTGTGTGTGTGCATATGTGTGTGTGTGTGTGTGTCAGTGTGCATCATTATGGTTTTGGAAAAGAACACATGCAATGATTCCACTCTAGCATGTGGTGTTCTTTTCATAAACCACATGGATCCACTAGATGTCATTACATGTGTGTTCTTTTCATAAACAACATGGATCCACTGATGTCATTGCATGTATGTTCTTTTAATAAACCACATTGATCTAGTAGATGCCATTGCATGCGTGTTGTTTTCATAAACCAAATAGATCTACTAGATGTCATTGCACGTGTGTTCTTTTCATCAAATACATGGATCCACTCATGTCATTGCATGTGTGTTCTTATCCAAAACCACATGGATCCACTGGTGCCATTCTAGCATGTGGTGTTCGTTTCATACACCACATGGATCCAGTAGATGTCATTGCATGTTTGTTCTTTTCATAAACAACATGGATCCACAAGATGTCATTGCATGTGTGTTCTTTTCTTAAACCACATTGATCCAGTAGATGTCATTGCATGTGTGTTCTTTACATAAACCACATTGATCCACTAGATGTCATTGCATGTTTTTTTTTCATAAACCACATGGCTCCACTGATGTCATTGCATGTGTGTTCTTTTCCAAACCACATGGATCCACTAGTGCCACTCCAACATGTGGTGTTCTTTTCATAAACCACATGGATCCACTAGATGTCATTGCATGTGTGTTCTTTTCATAAACCACATGGATCCAGTAGATGTCATTGCATGTGTATGTGTGTGTGTATTAGTGTGCATCATTGTGGTTTTGGAAAATAACACATGCAATGATGCCACTCCAGTGTGTTCTTTTCATAAACCACATGGATCCACTAGATCGCATTGCATGTGTGTTCTTTTCATAAGCCACATGGATCCACTGATGCCACACCAGCATGTGGTGTTCTTTTCATAAACCACATGGATCCACTAGATGTCATTGCATGTGTGTTCTTCACATAAACCACATGGATCCACTGATGTCATTGCATGTGTGTTCTTTTCATAAACCACATTGATCTAGTAGATGTCATTGCATGTGTGTACTTTTCATAAACCACATTGATCCAGTAGATGTCATTGCATGTGTGTTCTTTTCATAAACGATATGGATCCACTGATGTCATTGCATGTGTGTTCTTTTCCAAAACCACATGGATCCACTTGTGCCACTCCAGAATGTGGTGTTCTTTTCATACACCACATGGATCCAGTAGATGTCATTGCGTGTTTGTTCTTTTCATAAACCACATGGATCCACTAGATGTCATTGCATGTGTGTTCTTTTCTTAAAACACATTGATCCACTAGATGTCATTGCATGTTTTTTTCATACACCACATCGATCCACTGATGTCATTGCATGCGTGTTCTTTTCCAAAACCACATGGATCCACTGGTGCCACTCCAACATGTGGTCTTCTTTTCATAAACCACATGGATCCACTAGATGTCATTGCATGTGTGTTCTTTTCATAAACCACATGGATCCACTAGATGTCATTGCATGTGTATGTGTGTGTGTGTATTAGTGTGCATCATTGTGGTTTTGGAAAAGAACACATGCAATGATGCCACTCCAGCATGTGGTGTTCTTTTCATAAACCACATGGATCCACTAGATGTCATTACATGTGTGTTCTTTTCATAATCCACATGGATCCACTAATGCCACTCCAGCATGTGGTGTCTTTTCATAAACCACATGGATCCACTAGATGTCATTGCATGTGTGTTCTTCACATAAACCACATGGATCCACTGATGTCATTGCATGTGTGTTCTTTTCATAAACCACATTGATCTAGAAGATGACATTGCCTGTGTGTTCTTTTCATAAATCATATTCATCCACTAGATGTCATTGCATGTGTGTTCTTTTCATAAACCACATGGATCCACTGATGTCATTGCATGTGTGTTCTTATCCGAAACCACATGGATCCACTGGTGCCACTCCAGCATGTGGTGTTCTTTTCGTACACCACATGGATCAAGTAGATGTCATTGCATGTTTGTTCTTTTCATAAATAACATGGATCCACAAGATGTCATTGCATGTGTGTTCTTTTCTTAAACCACATTGATCCAGTAGATGTCATTGCATGTGTGTTCTTTACATAAACCACATTGATCCACTAGATGTCATTGCATGTTTTTTTCATAAACCACATGGCTCCATTGATGTCATTGCATGTGTGTACTTTTCCAAAACCACATGGATCCACTAGTGCCACTCCAACATATGGTGTTCTTTTCATGAACCACATGGATCCACTAGATGTCATTGCATGTGTGTTCTTTTCATAAACCACATGGATCCACTAGATGTCATTGCATGTGTATGTGTGTGTGTATTAGTGTGCATCATTGTGGTTATGGAAAATAACACATGCAATTATGCCACTCCAGTGTGTTCTTTTCATAAACCACATGGATCCACTAGATGGCATTGCATGGGTGTTCTTTTCATAAGCCACATGGATCCACTGATGCCACTCCAGCATGTGGTTTTCTTTTCATAAACCACATGGATCCACTAGATGTCATTGCATCTGTGTTCTTCACATAAACCACATGGATCCACTGATGTCATTGCATGTGTGTTCTTTTCATAAACCACATTGATCTAGTAGATGTCATTGCATGTGTGTTCTTTTCATAAACCACATTGATCCACTAGATGTCATTGGATGTGTGTTGTTTTCATAAAAGATATGGATCCACTGATGTCATTGCATGTGTGTTCTTTTCCAAAAACACATGGATCCACTTGTGCCACTCTAGAATGTGGTGTTCTTTTCATACACCACATGGATCCAGTAGATGTCATTGCATGTTTGTTCTTTTTATAAACCACATGGATCCACTAGATGTCATTGCATGTGTGTTCTTTTCTTAAACCACATTGATCCACTAGATGTCATTGCATGTTTTTTTCATACACCACATCGATCCACTGATGTCATTGCATGCGTGTTATTTTCGAAAACCACATGGATCCACTAGTGCCACTCCAACATGTGGTCTTCTTTTCATAAACCACATGGATCCACTAGATGTCATTGCATGTGTGTTCTTTTCATAAACCACATGGATCCACTAGATGTCATTGCATGTGTATGTGTGTGTGTATTAGTCTGCATCATTGTGGTTTTGGAAAAGAACACATGCAATGATGCCCCTCCAGCATGTGGTGTTCTTTTCATAAACCACATGGATCCACTAGATGCCATTACATGTGTGTTCTTTTCATAATCCACATGGATCCACTGATGCCACTCCAGCATGTGGTGTCTTTTCATAAACCACATGGATCCACTAGATGTCATTGCATGTGCGTTCTTCACATAAACCACATGGATCCACTGATGTCATTGCATGTGTGTTCTTTTAATAAACCACATTGATCTAGAAGATCACATTGCCTGTGTGTTCTTTTCGTAAATCACATTCATCCACTAGATGTCATTGCTTGTGTGTTCTTTTCATAAACCACATGGATCCACAGATGTCATTGCATGTGTGTTCTTATCCAAAACCACATGGATCCACTGGTGCCACTCCAGCATGTGGTGTTCTTTTCGTACACCACATGGATCCAGTAGATGTCATTGCATGTTTGTTCTTTTCATAAACAACATGGATCCACTGATGTCATTGCATGTATGTTCTTTTAATAAACCACATTGATCTAGTAGATGCCATTGCATGCGTGTTGTTTTCATAAACCAAATAGATCTACTAGATGTCATTGCACGTGTGTCTCTTTATTCTATCCACCCCGAAGGAATGAATATGTATCAGGATTTGAAGGAGCAATTTTGGTGGCACAAGTTGAAAAGAGAAACCGGAAGCTACATCGCTAAGTGTGATATATGTTAGAGAGTCAAAGCGGAACATCAGAGACCCGCAGGACTGTTGCAACCATTGCAAATTCCGGAATGGAAATGGGATTCCGTCGGAATGGACTTTATCACCGGTTTGCCTACTTCTAGTAGGGGAAATGACTCAATCTGGGTCATCGTTGATAGACTGTCCAAGGTAGCCCATTTTATACCTGTCAAGACAACCTACCAGAGTTCGAAGCTAGCAGAGTTGTACATTGCTAGAATCGTCAGTTTGCATGGAACCCCCAAGACCATAGTGTCGGATCGAAGAACCCAGTTTACCTCGAGATTTTGGCAGAAAGTCCAAGAAGGATTGGGAACCAAGTTGAATTTCAGCATAGCTTATCACCGGCAGATCGGTGGATAGACTGAAAGAGTCAACCAAATCTTAGAAGATATGTTAAGAGCATGTGTGCTCGAGTATGGATCAAAATGGGAAGATTGTCTGCCTTTCGCAGAATTCTCATACAACAACAATTATCAAGCTAGTTTGCAAATGGCCCCATTTGAGTTCCTATTCGGAAGAAAGTGTCGCACTCCTTTGAATGGGTCGCAAGTAGGAGAGAGTCAGATTTTCAGACCCGACATCCTACGAGAAGCCGAAGAGAAGGTTCACAAAGTTCGTGAGCACCTCAAGACCACCCAATCAAGACAGAAGAGTTATGCTAACAAGAGAAGGAGAGACCTGACTATCAATGTAGGGGATTTTGTGTATCTCAAAGTGTCACCATTGAAGGGAACGCAACGTTTTAGTCTGAAAGGAAAGTTAGCCCCTAGATATATTGGACCCTTCAAGATTCTGAATCGTCGAGGTGAAGTATCGTATCAACTGGAATTGCTAGAAGAGATGTCTGCTATCCATAATGTGTTCCATATCTCGTTACTTCACAAATGCCTAGAAGTGCCGGAGAAGGACGAAGTGTTCAAAAAAATCGATCACCGAGCTGTTCATATCAACAAGGATCTGACGTATTGTGAAGTTCCCATCCGTATCTTGGAGGAAGCTTACAGAACCACCAGGACCCATAGTATCAAGTTTCTCAAGATTCAATGGAGTAACCATACCGAAGAAGAAGCCACTTGGGAGCGAGAAGATTACATTAGGACTGAGTTCCCAGATCTCTTTATTTCCTAGTTTTCTTAATTAAATCTCGGGACGAGATTTTGTTTAAGGGGGGAAGGTTTGTAACATCCCAAATCTTTAATCAAGGTTAGTCAAGATACAAATCACCCAATTTAGGGTTAACAAAAAACTTTTTCCCATTTAAATAATCAAGCATGCATGTGTGTGTTGCATTAAATAGGAATTGTTTTGAACTGCCATGATTGTTTGTTCTGATGGTTGTAAAATGACTCTAAGATGAATGCGACATCATCTAGATCATTCCCAAGCAAAAACCAAAGAAAAAGAAATCAAATAGAATTAATAAAGGAAATGGCCACTTTTGCCATTTTAATCAACTAGGACACTTTGGGTGTTCCTAGGACTCAATTTCAAACAGAAATAATTCTCACTCTTTGCACCCCTTGCTAGTACAAGTAATGATCTACCAAGTCCCACTTTGTGATCTTCCAAAAACATTCAAACTCTAAATTTAAATGACATTTGAAAATGGAATCAAGTGTATGTACCTAGATCACACTTTTTCAAAAACCATTCAAATGAACTCAATTTCACAATCCTATGCAACCAGAGATGCTTAGGCATGTGACCAAAAACTCCACCAAATTTCATTTCAAAATTCAAAAATTCATAACTAGTACTTCTTGCGGCCATTGTGTCGAACACTCGGTGAGTAGAATCAAACATGCCTAACTAATACCATTTTTGATCAAAATTTGTCGAGCCATTTGAACCCAATTCACTTGACTTGTCTCCCTAGCCCCAACCAGGCCATCAAGGACCTACCAAATGGCCTAGGACACAGTGCAGTGCCACCCCGACGCCATGCTCGCCGCCGAACTGTGCCCAAGCCACAGGAGACCACCAACCCCTCTCCACCGCTCCAGGAAGGGAGGCGTGACCTTACCGCCGTCCACGGTCCACCCCACGGCCACAACCAGCCCCTGGACCACCGAGGATAAGCCCCGTGCTAAGCCTCTGCGATGCGCTGGCACACGCTAGAGCACCATCCCCGGCAGGACAGCACGCGACATGCCTCGACCATAGCCCACACGCGCCGCTCCGCCTTGACCACCTCACCCCGCCAGACACGCTCTTTCCCCGACGCGCGACCTACAGCCGCCAGGAACCATGTTGAGCACCGCCTCTATCGCTAAGAGCGCGAGATGCTCCCGACCGCCCCTAGCACCGCCTTTAAGCCCTAGCTTACCGCTAGGGAACCGCCCACCGTCCGCCTACCTTGCACACGCCGGTAGCACCCTGTGCCGTCATCACCGACGAGCTCCACCCACACCTCTCTGCCGCCTCGCCGAGCCTATATAAGGGAGCCTCCCCAGCACCAATTCTTCACACTCCCACACTGCCCTCTCACCACTGGTCCTTCCCCACCTCTCGTCGGAGCCGCTCGAGCAGCCAGCCGCCAGAATTTCAACGGAGATAGCCGCAGCAGAGGAGGAGAAGCTCACGTCAATTTCGTCCACCCCCGGAGCTGTCTAGACCTCGCCTGAGCCCGCCGTCGTCTCCTCGTTCAAAATTCCCCATCTCTAAGCTTGTTGGAGCCCTGGTATGCCCCCACTGCACCCCCACAGCGCCGCTAGGTCTCCATCTCGCCGGTGACATGTCCGTCGTCGATGATGAAAGTGAGCCGTAGATTCTAGTTCTAATCGTGCGGTCCACGTTGCCCCGTACTGCTTCGCGTCTAATGAGCCACTAACAGGCGGGACCCCCCTATCAGCAGTCCTCAGCACCGCGGAGTGAAATTGGGCTGGCCCATTAGTGTTCCCGCGCAACCTAGTAGATTCAAATCTAGATTTTTCTATTTTAGCTGAAACTTAATTCTGTCCACTAGTTTGAAAATCAGTTAAGAAATATCTACCAAACCAAATTGAGTGATTCTAATTTTCCTAGAAAGGTAATTGAAATATCTATCTAAGCCCATTGGATTTAAATAAATTAGGTTTAGAGATCTCTCCTAGTAAAAATTACAAGACAGAAGCTTTTTCACATTCAAACATTTTTCTAAAATCAACCATGATAGCTTTTGAGTTGATTCCAACTCTCAAAAATCACATTTAACCATACCTATCTGAATATGTAATAATGTTAAGGTTTGCATGTAGTGACTTTTGACTAGTACCAAAATAATGCTATATAGGCATTTCTAGTCACTTTAAATCATTAAATATTAAACTTAAACTTATTAAAATGTGATCCAACATTTAAATCACATTCCCATGTATTAGAATATGTGGTGATGACATGTGTCCACATGATCCCATATTTTAATTGGAGAATATTAAGTCTTAATTATTTTCAATGAGTAGAAATTACTTTTCTCAAACAAAATAAATGAAACTAGTTCATGAAACCTTGAGATGTTTGTGATGATAATAGATCATGAAATGTGTGCCTTAGTGTACTAAATAGACTAGTTAAGTATTGTTTAGTGATTGTGTATTTCGTATGTATTTATAGATGGTAGTACCGACCAAGCTTACGAGGAGGAGGAGTTCTACCAAGAAGAGGAGGAAGAGAATTTCAACCACTGCACTACTCAAGGCAAGCTAACACTTGCAAGTTTCTTAACTATGCAAGCTAGCATTATACGAGTTAACCTTTGCAAGTTTTACTTGCAAGCCTAGCACTTCAAGTAAACTGAGCAATCTTTTATTAGCAAGCCATCACTAGATGCAAGTTAACTCAAGCAAGATGCAATAGGCATGCTTGGTTATACATCTTGACTTAGACCTACCCCAATTCTTATTTACAAGCTTTACTTCTTTTACTTTACCAAAGTTCTTTACTTTGTTTATAGATAGCATAAAAAGTATAAAACTTGGCCTATCTAGTTAGACTTAGATGTCATTCTATGGCATGAGATTGACATTAGCATCCCCCATTAGTGAACACTCTTAACTTAGTGTTTAGAGCTAAAACCCCAAAACCTTGATCACTTTAGATAGGAATACTTGGTGAAAATGACTTATGAAAACCTTGGAATGATGAGTCATTCTATTGAGATGTTTTATTATGTGTTGAGAAACACAACTGGTTTATGATGATGAAAATGTTGAGGCATGAGCCTTAGCCCCTTTATAAAAACTGATGGTTGGGTTCGGATGAGATACCATTCCAAATTTACCGTACAACCACAATACCTGAATTGGGTAAGGCTTAGCTGGAAGTTTATATGCACTAGTATTAGTTCCCTCGCGGGAGATGTTTGAGCTGAGGCTACCTCTCAATGTTGTCCACCTATGCAGTGCCCAAGATGGCAGATGGCTATGGCTGGTAGGCCAAGCTCATAGGAGAGGTGCTTATACTAGGTTGTGTAATTGAAAGGTTATGTTTGATTATCCGCATACTAAGTATGATGATTCAGGGTTATCCCTGACGGATGTATCTAATCTTGTGGTGAAAGTGTACCACCTGTGCAGAGTGTCAAACTATTCGAATAGCCGCGTCCGCGGTTATGGACAGTTGGAGAGGCCATACTGTTCCGTTGTCAGATGTTTTCAAAATGACATATGAAATGAGTTGTGACATGACTTGACCACAACCGAGTTGTGACTATGAAACTAGTTTCCCAACTTAAGTGATTCTAGAATTTTATCTTATCTTTCTTTACTTCTGAACTCAGCTTAGGTTTTTAAACTTAACTTTGCAAATAAACTTAGAGTTAGCATTCCTACTAGAACTACCTTACTTAATAGTGATAGTTTGCGAGTACTTAAAGAGTACTCATGGCTTTTGTCCCTGGCTATTCTCATGGCCAGACTATGAAGAGGACTACCAAGGTGAAGGACAGCAGGACGGCTATGATAACTAGGTCTATCTCCCATCGTCAGCATTTCCTATGACACTAAAGATGGACCCTACCGCTACGCTTATTATTTTATCTGCTGCTTGTTGTATGAAGACTGGATCATGAGATCCGTTATTCGTGTAAGACCTTATTATGGTTTGTAATAGATGATGTACTATGATATCCAATCTGTTATGTCTCGCAAAAATGGTAATCCTTGGATTGCGATGTATAGCATAATAGGCTTCTGGGATTAAAAATCCGGGTGTTGACATTATCTTATCTTTATCTTGTCTTATCTCTTACAATACCATACCATACCACTTTATAGTGTATGGATAACTTCAAACATTAACGTTGGATCAAGACTGGCAAATCTAAATACTGCTAGTTGTTAGATCTTATTTTCCATTCTTAGCATCTACACAACTAAGGGCAATTGATTGCTATTGAATTAAATGTATTTTTAGAGGTAGATGTTTGCATCTTCATGTAGTAAACAATATCGTCAGTGTTAGTTTCCAACTATCACGAAGAACATTTAATTCTCAATTTTTCGAGTGATGACAAGATTTTTCTTTTACGTAAAGAAACTCCGAAGAATATGGATCTGAATACGACAAGACAAGTTTTCAGACATAAATGTATGTACGTCGATGTAATTTTACCTTTTTAGGTCCTTGATGTAAAATATACTCACACCGTCCATGTAAAATTCGAACCTAAAACCAAACAAGTGGTAACATTTAAACGTATTTAAGATTATTAGTTACGATGAGTATGAAATTCTTGGATTTCAAATCGAACGACCAAGGTCATGGCCATATCTACATCATACTTTGTGCTGATGATGATCCCACGTCCAGGAATTTTCATGTTGCCAAATTCGGCCATATATTCTGAAAACAAACAAAGCTAAAGTAGTAGGAAGAGTATGGCTCGATTAGCTTCTCTCTCGAGAAGGAGCCAAACATGATTGTTTGCCCTGCTTAATTTTAGGGTGCTTCGTACTAAATGTATGGATCTTGACGTAATTTTACCCCTTTTTAGGTCCTTGCTATAAAATTTACTTCCACCATCTGTGTAAAATTCGAACACAAAAGCAAGCGGTAAAATTTAAACGTATTTAAGCTTATTAGTTGCCAATGAGTATGAACATTCTTGCATTTCAAGCCGAACGACCCGGGTCATGGACATATGTACATCATACTTTATGTTGATGATATATGATTCCATATCAAAGAATTTGCATGACGCAAATTTTGGCCATATTTTGAAAATAAATGAAGAGGTAGTAGTATGAAGTGTATGGCTTGGTCAGGTTCTTTCTTGAGAAGGAGCCGAACCAGACTAAATTTATATACCTCGATGTAATTTCCCCCTTTGAGGTCCTTGATGAAAACAAACCAAGAGGAAGTACTATGAGCAGTACGACTCGATCAGCTGCTCTCTCGAGAACGAGCCGAACCCGACTGTTTTATTTGCTTAATTTTAGGGTACTTCATGTTAAATGTATGGACCTCAATGTAATTTCCCCCTTTTTATGTCCTTGATGTAAAATATACTCCTACCATCCGTGTCAAATTCAAACCTACAAGTTAGGGGTAAAAGTTAAACGAATTTAAGGTTAGTTGTGAATGAGTATGAACAATCTTGGATTTGAAGCCGAACAACCAAGGTCATGGCCATATCTAAATCATACTTTATATCGATGATTCACGATCCCATATCCAAGAATTTGCATGCCGCCAAATTGGGCCATATTTTGAAAACAAACGAAGAGGGAAGTAGTACACAAAGTATGGCCTGACCAGCTGCTCTCTCGAGAAGGAGCTGAACCCGACTGTTTTCCCTACGTAATCTTAGGGTGCTTCGTGTTAAATGTATAGACCTCGATGTAATTTTACCTTTTTTAGATCCTTGCTATAAAATGTTCTCCCATGGTTCATGTAAAATTCAAACATAAAAGCAAGTGGTAAAATTTAAACGTATTTAAGCTTATTAGTTGTCAATGAATATGAAAATTCTTGCATTCCAAGACGAACAACCAGGGTCATACATATCTACATCATACTTTATGCTGATGATTCATGATCCCATATCGAAGAATTTGCATGTCGCCAAATTTGGCCATATTTTGAAAAAATGAAGAGGAAGTACTATGAAGAGTATGGCTCAATCACCTTCTCTCTCTAGAAGGAGCAAAACATGACGTTTTTCCCTGCTTAATTTTAGGGTGCATCATGCTAAATGTATGAAACTCGATGCAATCTTACCTTTTTAGGTCCTTGATGTAAAATATACTTCGACCGTCCGTGTAAAATTTGAACCTAAAAGCAAGATGTAAAATTTAAACGTATTTAATATTATTATTTGTCGATGATTATGAACATTCTTGGATCTCAAGACGAACGACCAAGCCGACTGTTTTTTAGTATGAAGAGTATGCCTCAATTAGCTTTTCTCTCGAGAAGGGGGAAAACATGATTGTTTTCCCTACTTAATTTTAGGGTGCTTCGTGCTAAATGTATGGACCTAGATGTAATTTCACTTTTTTTGATCCTTGATGTAAAATGTACCCCACCATCCGTACGTGTAAAATTCGAACCTAAAAGCAAGTGGTAAAATTTAAACATATTTAAGATTATTAGTTGTCCATGAGTATGAACATTCTTGGATTTCAAGACGAACGACCAAGGTCATAGCCATATCTAGATCATACTTTATGCTAATGATTCATGATCCCATATCCAAGAATTTGCATGCCACCAAAGTTGGCCATATTTTGAAAACAAATGATGAGGAAGTAGTATGAAGAGTATGGTTCAATCAACTTTTCTATCGAGAAGGATTAAAACATGACTGTTTTCCATGCTTAACTTTAGGGTGCTTCGTGCTAAATGTATGGTCCTCGATGTAATTTTACCTGTTTTTAGGTCATTGACGTAAAATGTACTCCCACCATCCATACGTTTAAAATTTAAACCTAAAAGCACTTGGTAACATCTAAACATATTTAGGATTATTAGTGGTCAATGAGTATGAACATTCTTGGATTTCAAGTCGAACGACCAAGGTCATGGCCATATCTTCATCATACTTTATGCTCATGATGATCCCATGTGCAGGAATTTTCATGCCGCCAAATTTAGCCATATATTTTAAAAACAAACAAAGATAAAGTAGTATGAAGCGTTTGGCTCGATCAACTTCCCTCTCGAGAAGGAGCCAAACATGACTATTTTCCCTGCTTAATTTTAGGGTGCTTCATGCTAAATGTATGGACCTCGATGTAAATTTTTTAGGTCCTTGATGTAAAATGTACTCCCATCGTCCGTACGTGTAAAATTCGAAGATAAAAGCAAGTGGTAAAATTTAAACGTATCTAAGCTTAGTTGTGAATGAGTACGAACAATCTTGGATTTCAAGCCGAACGACCAAGGTCATGGCCATATATATCTACATTATACTTTATATCGATGATTCATGATCCCATATCAAAGAATTTTCATGCCACCAAATTGGACCATATTTTGAAAACAAACGAAGAGGAAGTAGTATGAAGAATATGGCTGAACCAGCTGGTCTCTCGAGAAGGAGCCGAACCCGACTGTTTTCCTTGCTTAATTTTAGGGTACTTCGTGCTAAATGTATGGACCTCGATATAATTTTACCTTTTTAGATCCTTGCTATAAAATGTACTCCCACCGTCCGTGTAAAATTCGAACATAAAAGAAAGTGGTAAAATTTGAACATATTTAAACTTATTAGTTGTCAATGAATATGAAAATTCTTGCATTTCAAGCTGAACAACGAGGGTCATTCATATCTACATCATATTGTATGATGATGATTTGTGATCCCATTGCGAAGAATTTGCATGCCGCCAAATTTGGCCATATTTTGAAAACAAACAAAGAGGAAGTAGTATGAATAGTATGGCTTGATCAACTTCTCTCTCCAGAAGGAGCAAAACATGATTGTTTTCACTGCTTAATTTAGGGTGCTTCCTGCTAAATATATGGACCTCAATTTAATTTTACCTTTTTTAGGTCCTTGATGTAAAATGTACTCCGACCGTCCGTGTAAAATTTGAACCTGAAAGCAAGTTGTAAAATTTAAACGTATTTAAAATTATTATTTGTCGATGAGTATGAATATTCTTGGATTTCAAGATGAACGACTAAGGTCATGGCCATATCTACATCATACTTTATGCCGATGATTCCTGATACCATATCCAAGAATTTGCATGCCACCAAATTTGGCCATATTTTGAAAACAAACAAAGAGGAAGTAGTATGAAGAATATGGCTCAATCAGCTTCTCTCATGAGAAGGAGAAAAACATGACTGTTTTCTCTTCTTAATTTTAGGGTGCTTCGTGCTAAATGTATGGACCTTGATGTAATTTTACCTTTTTACGTCCTTAGTGTAAAATGTACTCCCACATTCTGGACGTGTATAATTCGAACCTAAAATCAAGTGGTAAAATTTAAACATATTTAAGATTATTAGTTGTCGATGAGTATGAAAAATTCTTGGATTTCAAGACAAACGACCAAGGTCATGGCTGTCAACACCTGGATTTTTAATCCCAAATGCCCGTTATGCCATACCTCGCAATCCTAGGATTACCATTTTTGCGAGACATAACAGATTGGATATCACGGTACATCATCCATTACAAACCATACATAAGGTCTTACACAAATAAGGATCTCATGATCCAGTCTTAATACAACAAGTAGCGGAAATAACAGATAAGCGTAGCGGTGGGGTCCATCTTCAGGGGCACAGGCAGTTCTGACGAAGGCAGATAGTCCTAGTTATCATAGCCATCTTGCTGGCCATCATCTTGATAGTCTCCTTCATAGTCTGGCCATGAGAATAGCCAAGGACAAAAGCCATGAGTACTCTTTAAGTACTCGCAAACTACCACTAACAAGTAATATAGTTCTAGGTCAAAGTACTAAATCTAAGTTTAACTATCAAGTTAAGTTCGAAACCTATGCTGAGTTCTAAAGCAAAGAAAAATGAAATTAAGTTCTAGAATCACTTAAGTGGGAAAGCTATTGTCATAAACACAACCCTGTTGTGGTCAAGTCAAGTTTCATCATTCATTTCATAAGTTGTTTGGAAAACATCTGACAACGAAACAGTATGGCCATTCCACCTGTCCATAACCGCGGACGTGGCTATTCGAATAGTTTGACACTCTGCAGAGGTGCTACACTTTCACCACAAGATTCGATACATCTGTCAGGGATAACCCTGAATCATCATACTTAGTATGCAGATAATCAAACATAACTTTCCCTTTACACAAACTAGTATAAGCACCTCTCCTACGAGCATTCCCTCCCAACCATGACCATCAATCATCTTGGGCGCTGCATAGGTGGACAACATTGAGAGGTAGCCTCAGCTCAAACCTCTCCCGCGAGGGAACTAATACTAATGCATATAAATTTCCAGCTAAGCCTTACCCAATTCAGGTAGTGTGGTTGTACGGTAAATTTGGAATTGTATCGCATCCGAATCCAACCATCAGTTTTATAAAAGGGTTAAGGATCATGCCTCATCATTTTCATCATCATAAACCATTTGTTTTTCAAAACACATGTCAAAACATCTCAATAGAATGACTCATCATTCCAAGGTTTTCACAATTCATTTTCACCAAGTGTCCCCATCTAAATGACTCAAATTTTTGATCTACTCTAAACTACTAAGTTAAGAGTGTTCACTAAGGTGAAAAAGGTGGGTTCAATCTCATGCCATAGAATGACATCTAAAGGGGTTCTAAATAGGTCAAGTTTTATACTTTTTATGCTACCTTTAAAACAAGTAAAGGACTTTGTGTAAAGTAAAAGAAGTAAAGCTTGAATTTAATACTTGGGGGTAAATACTAGTCAAAGTAGTGTAATAAAAGCATGCCTAAAGCATCTTTGCTAAACCATCTAGTTTAATCCTAGCTTGTTAAGTATTATACTTGCAAGTGTTAGCTTGCATTGTTAATGGTGGCTTTCCTTGTGTAGTGCGGTGGTTGAAGTTTTCTTCTTCTTCTTCTTCTTAGTAGAACTCCTTCTCCTCGAAAGCTTGGTCGATACTATCGTCTGTAAATTCATACGGAGTACACAATCACCAAACAATACTTAACTAGTCTAAGTAGCATTATAAAACACACATTTGATGATCTATTATCATCACAAGCATCACAAGTTTTAATTCAGTAGTTTCACTCTTTGTAATTTTGGAAAGTAATTTCTACTCATTGAAAAAATTTAACTAGGATTTAATATTCACCACTTAAAATATGGGATCATGTGGACACATGTCATCACCACATATTCTAACATGTGGGAATGTGATTTAAGGATGGAATCATGATTACTTTGGTTTAAGTTCAATATCTAGTGATTTAAAGTGACTAGAAATGCCTATATAGCATTATTTTGGTACTAGTCCAAAGTCACTGCATGTAAACCTTAATATTATTACATATTCAGATAGATATAGTGAAATGTGATTTTTGAGAGATGGAATCAACTCAAAAACTATCATGGTTGAATTTTGTAAAATGTTGCAAGTTGCAAAAGCTTCTGTTTTATTATTTTTACTAGGAGAGATCTATAACTCTAATTGAATTAAATCCAACGGGCTTGGATAGATCATTTCAATACCTTTCAAGAAAAATTGGTTTCAAGCAATTTGGATTTGTCAAACTCAGAGACAGAACTAGGTTTAAACTCAAAAGAAAAATCCTAATTCAAACTAACTGGGTCGCGCGGGAAACTTTAATGGGCCGGCCCAGTGTCACTCCGCAGCGCGGGGCTTAGCTGACAGGGGGGTCCACCGGTCAGTGGCTCATAACGCGCGAAGCGGTACGGGGCAACGTGGGACGTTGGATTAGAACTGGGATCTACGGCTGGGGATCGTTGTCAATGACGAACAGGTCGCCGGCGAGGTCGAACCCTAGCGACTCGGTGGGGGTGCATAGGGGGCGTACCAGGGCTCCAGCGACGATGGCGAGGCGGGCAAACGAACTGATCGTCAACGGAGAGCTCAGGGACGCTTGAGGCAGCTCCGGGGGTGGTCGCAATCAGCGGCGCCCTTTCCTCCTTTGATGCGGGCTACTCTGGCCAAATTCCAGCGAGCAAGTGCTCGCGCTGCTCCGGCTAGAGGTGGGGAACAGTCAGTGAGGTGAGGGGAGTGGAGTGGTGTGCTTCAAATTGCTGGGGTGCCCTCCTTTTATAGGCTCGACGGCGAGACCGAGAGGGATGGGCCGGCGACGGTGGCAACATGGCTACGGGCGGCTAGCGGCATGGCTATGGGTGGCGATCGACAGGCGGTCTCCTGGCGGTGCTCTAGGAAGAGAATGCGGGCGTAGGGGCGGTGGTATGCGGTCGGGGGTAGCTGGCCCTCTGAGTGGCAGAGGCGGCGGTGTCCACGGCGAGCGGTGGTTGTGGTGCGTTGGGCGGCGAACGGGCTTGTCTGTCGTGTTCCCTGGGTCGTGGCGGAGCGGTGGGCGCGGGTTGCGGTCGAGCGGCGGCTTGTGCACGCATGCCGGGTACGGAGCTCTGGCGCGTGCTTGGCTTGGCGCGGTGGCACTAGGCGCGGGCTCTCCTCGGTGGTCCACTGCTGGGCTTGGCTCGGGGAGGGTACAGAGGGTGGCGGTGAGGTCCTGGCTACCTCCTAGACATGGCGAGAGAGAGGGCGGTGGTCTGCTGGGCTGAGTGCATGGTCGGCCGGCGACTTGGTGCTCCGCATGGCCTTGCACTATGGCTAGGGACAAGGGGTGATGTGCTAATGGCATGGCTAGATCATGATGGGACAAGGGATTAAATGGAGATCAAATGGGGCAAAACCCTGTTCAAAATAGTGAGCTAGGATTAGGGTGTAAATCATGCATGCCAAGTGTTTGATGAAATGGCCGCATGAGATTTATTTTTGAATTTTGAAAAGATTTTTGGTGGGTTTGCTAGGCATAAGCTTGAGACTCTGTGGGTGCTTGGGTTTTGTAAATTGAGCTTGTTTGAGTGGTTTTTGAAATAGTGGGATCTTCCCATATGTAAAAGATTCAATTTTAAACTGTCCATTAAAATTAGTGTTTGAATGTTTTTAGCAGATCACAAAGTGGGCCTTGGTACCTCATTATGTGTACTACTAAGGGGTGCAAAGATCTAGAATTATTTCTGTTGAGAATTGAGTGCTAGGAACACTCAAAGTAGGCATGATAGTTAATTTGGCCAAAATGACCATTCACTTCAATTATTCATTTTGAGTTGTTTTTCTTTGGGAAAAGTTTGGGAATGATTTAGATGATGTTTATTTCACCTAAGAATCATTTTACAAGCCATGAATCACAGAACCATGGCAATTCAAACCAATTCCTAAATTAAATGCACATACACATGCATGCTTTCATTTTTAAGTTGGAAAAGTTTTTCGTTAACCCTAAATTTGATGATTTGGATCTTGATAAGCTTGGATTAAAGTTTTGGGATGTTACAATGGCCATATCTACATCCTACTTTATGCTGATGATTCATGATCCCATATCCAAGAATTTGCATGTGGCCAAATTTGGCCATATTTTGAAAACAAATGAATAGGAAGTAGTATATAGAGTATGCCTCGATTAGCTTTTCTATCGAGAAGGAGCAAAACATGACTATTTTCCCTGCTTCATTTTAGGGTTCTTCGTGATAAATGTATGGACCTCGATAAAATTTTACCTTTTTAGGTCCTTGATTTAAAATGTACTCCCACCGTCCGTACGTGTAAAATTCGAACATAAAAGCAAGTGTAAAAATTTAACGGTATTTCAGATTTCTAGTTGTCGATAAGTATGAACATTCTTGGATTTCAAGACAAATGACCAAGGTCGTGGCCATATCTACATCACACTTTATGCTAATGATTCATGCTCCCATATCCAAGAATTTGCAAGCCGCCAAATTTGTATATATTTTGAAAATAAACAAAGAAGAAGTAGTATGGCTCAATTAGCTTTTCTCTTGAGAAGGAACAAAACATGACAGTTTTCCCTGCTTAATTTTAGGGTGCTTCGTGCTAAATGTATGGACCTCGATAATTTTTTTTCCTTTTTAGGTCCTTGATTTAAAATGTACTCCCACCATCCATATGTGTAATATTGGAAACATAAAGAAAGAGGTAAAATTTAAATGTATTTAAGTTTGTTAGTTGTCGATGAGGATGAACATTCTTGCATTTCAATCTAACTACCAATGTCATGGCCATATCTACATCATCTTTATGCTGATGATGATCCCATGTCCAGGAATTTTCATGCCGCCAAGTTTTTCCATATATTTTTAAAACAAACAAAGAGAAAGTAGTATGAAGAGTACGACTCAATGAGATGCTCTCTCGAGAAGGAGCCGGACCCGACTATTTCCCTTGCTTAATTTTAGGGTCCTTCGTGCTAAATGTAAGGACCTCTATGCAATTTTCTCCACTTTTAGGTCCTTGATGTAAATTGTACTCCCATCGTCCGTGATGTTCCCCTATTTTGGAGTAAATGGGTGAATCATGGCATGGTAACAATGTTGCCACTCGGTGTTTCTACCCATTAGATAAATCTAGCACTAAAACATGACTATATACATTCTAATCTAGATAAATCTGAGAACATTATATGGATCAGAGAGAGTAGTATATATGCATTAAAAACAAATTGTGTTTTCTCTCTCCTTCAGTGCGGCATCACCATCCCCACCAGCAAAACAAATTTGTGACATTTTGAACTTTTTTCTTCAGCACGGTGTGATTTGCTATCCCTAGCAACCTACAGGAAAAAACATTAGCGCCTCAAACTAGGGGTCAGCGTTGCTGCCTGGAGCGTTTAAGAAATATATCTAATTTTTTGTTATTATTCCATTTTGCATAAGCCTCTATGTTAACATCCCGTGTCAGTTTTGCCCTAATATACCGGATCAGAGTAGTCGATCCGACAATCAGAGGAGAACCGCTCACCCCCCATATTTTTTTGGCTGAGAAACCATGCGCCCCTCATCATATTCCTCTACCGCTTCACCCGCTCGTGAACCATCATAGCCCCTTTCCACCCTTGCATAAAGGTAGAAACCGCCAACCCATCTCGACTAATCTTCCACAGTAACCTTCCCTGGATCAACATCTGGAGCGATGAAGCGTAAGATATCTGAGCGCTATAGCCAGTCAATGGGATTTGGCAACCTCCACTACGGACTGCTGAGCAACATCACCGGTCGCACCGATCTTCTGAGAACCGCTCACCTAGCTCGTGGCATGGTTGGCATGCGTCGATCGATTGCGGAAGATCTTGGTCTCCCATTTGGTTTGCCCTGCCTACTTCACTCCGACCCACAGACATGGCCACTAGACCGTGATTAGCAGGTAAAAATCAGTTTTGCATGATTTTTGTAGGATTCGAATCCTTAGATTCTTTCCTATGGATTGCATTTGGATTAAAAGAATCATGGTACGCAAATTGTTTTGAACTACAACCCCCCATCCATGCTTAAATCCCGTAGGAATTGGGACATTTACTTCCTCAACTCTCATCGCATGCGTAGGATCGAAACATGACATTCACGTAGGTAGTTTTCATACGTTTTATAATCGCCTGTTTTTCACTGGAAAACCTGTGAAATTCCCATGTCTCAATCCTATGATCGAAAGAGGCATAAGACATTTGCTTCAGTGTCCCCCCTCTCCTCCAAACATACTAATCTAAAAACACAAGAACGACCAGGATTGTTGGTACCCGTAACAGAAGGTGTATTGGCCAATCAAGGCTGGCATTATATTTTAAGTTTCATGTGTTTTACAAACACAAGATTTCTGTAAAAAGTTAGTTGTTTGGTTTACATGAATAAAAAAACATATGATTACTTTAAAACATGGTAAAATCAAAGTCAAATCTTACGAGAGAGTATATTTATGATGTTATCATGTCTCTTGGGACCTCATTCTTGTTCTTTGCAGGCGTAGGAATTTGAAAATGAGGTCAAAGTTGGATATGAAGAATTCCATATAAGTTTTGGAGGATCCTAACCCCATAGGATTATGGAAGATATCAAATTCCTATGGAGTCCCTTCTTAGTTCCTATGACCTCCATTCCATAAGAATCTAAACATGAGCTCCAACCTCATTCTATTTATCCTTTGAGAAGTCCAATGCGCTCACACTATATTCCTGCAAAACTCCTGTGTTTATTTCCTATTCACCATCCAAAGACACCTGTTACAAAATTCCTGAGTTTTTAATTCATAATATGAATTTACTATACCTACCATGTCCATCCTATGTTTTTCCTATTCCTAATTTTTGAAAAACCATTGATCGAAATAGGCCCGTAATCTTATTAATCAATCATAGGAAAATTTCCTGTGTTTTTTCCTCTGGTCCATTCCTCTGAACAGTGCCAACATAGGAAACTTAACTATTCCTACACTTTTTCTTCAATGCAAACAAGACCTTATTATTTGATGTGTTTGTCTGCATGCATTCATGATTTATTCATCATGTTTCTGCATCTCTTAGATAGTAGTTTTTCTGCAAAGCTAGCTAGCACTCCACCCTTTGTCAAACACCTTGCATGCCCCAAGATATGAAGAAAATCAGTTGCAGGGCATTGACGCATTACTGATGCTACTAAGCAATCCAACAATAGAAGCATTTGTACTAGTTGATGATGACATACCTGGAACATGGGATGATGAAGGATTTGAAAATAAGGGTCGCTAGGTTGATGCCAACGAAGAATAGATTGCGATTGCTTGGGATAGGGACTGGATTATTTTTCAAAATGATTATCTTGCACCAACAACGTATGTCGATGCCATTGCCACGTGTATAATCAGTGGTTCTATTGATTGCATATACACGGTGATAGAACCGTGAGATATATTCTTGTCTGGGAACCAAACAAGTGGAGTGGGTCTCGTTATTTAAAAGTAAAATTTATAAATTACTTACAACTGCATTGTTCGTGATACTTTTGCTAACTGAAATGCACACACAGGTATACTTGTAGGCCCACATGTCATACAGGCTCCAGTAATTGAAGAGCCGGCAAATGTCCAAGTCGTTGATGAAGCCGAGGCTGGAGATATTGCATTACGCAGCTGGTACTTGGCAGAGCTTGGCTGGAATATCCTGTGGATTCAAACTAGGGGTGTAACATCCCAATTTCAGCAACCCTGATTTGTGTTTCAGAATGCAAAAATCAGGGGGAACAAAAACTTTTCTTGTTAAGTGCTACAGCGTTTGCTTGTGTTTGTTTGTGCTTATGCATTTGAATGTATAACATAGGATGTACTTCTTACGTCAACATCAGTTGACCTAAGCTAATTAACAAAGCTCTCCTCTTTCTTACATTTTGTCAAATGTTCTATCATTTCAAAACCTGAGCCAAGATGCCTTTGCAACCAAAACTATTTTATTAGCTTCTATTGATCAAACTATGGAGACGTATATAATATAATCTCCTTATGTTTTCAAGATAGAACTTCAACTACTCTTACCTCTAGGATTTCCAAAAACCTTTTTATAAAGATTTTGAATTCTACTCTTGGTAGAGATACCAAGGACTCTCACCTGATTAAAACTCCAACCTTTCAAAATAACCACCCTTAACTCAAGCTAAGCTTGATGGTAAATCTATTAGTAGTTGAATTGCTTGTAAGATGAATTGCCTTGATCTGCTAAAATGAACTGCCTTGATCTGTTGTTAGACTTATTTGCTTAGGAAGTAGTATGAGCTACCCTAAGAGCTCATCCGCTAGGATCAATATACTTTAAAAATCACCAAACCCTAAGCAACAATATAAGATGGATCTGATCTCTAGCCACTAGGTGATCATCTAAAACCCTTAACCAAATCAATTCTGAAGAGATCCACTCTAGACGCTTCCAAGTCAATGAAGACCAATATCAAGCATGGATATATTCTACTCAATCTACACATCAACATCATCCACTTTATGATGCCTTAATACCTTGAAACCCATCCAAAACATCCCCACTCATATTCTAGTCAAAAATCACCTACTCTGCCAAATTTGACAAAGTATGGAAATTGTTTCAACATCACTTCTTTGAGTGCCTCTCTTCCTCAAAACCTTGTGCGTTTTTGGAAATGAAATTTAACAATATTGTAAACCATCCTAAGGACTACCAAGGCCCACTCTTGCCTTTGGATACATCACCTTTTTACCCACATGTTCTTGATAGTTTTGCAGGCATGAAAATAACAATTCCTGCAAATCTTATCAACCAACCGACTTTGGAAGAAGCTCACATCTCCATCCTACCTTATTTGGACCAACTCTTTGCATTATTGTGTTATACTCCTAAAGGTCTAGCAATAACTACTTAAATTGTTCTAAATGAATCCTTGTGCCTCAAAAACCAACTAGGTTTTGGAGGCTATTTGATGATCTGCTTTGGTAGGCTTATTTTATTCAAAGTTTGGAATCAATCCTTGGAGAGCTCAAGAATGATCAAGCTAAAACCTCCATACCATGGTGATCTACATCACTTGATCTAACCATTCATATATTCCATGACCTAGGGGATCTCTGAGCTCCAAGATCCAACCATGTTTTGAAGGTATAAAAATAATAATGCCTAAGATCCCATATCTCTTGCTTCCCTTCCAAATCAAGTTGGATTTCCAAAAACCAATCTTACAAATGGTAGATACTACATGTGTATATCATATACCTTGGACCTAATGATTTATAAAATAATATCAATAATTGTTTTGGCCCAAAAACAATTAGATCCTTTCTTTTAAAAAATTCTCAAAAACTCCATCTCCAAAGGAAAGTTTGTATTAGTCCAAATCACTTGTTCCTTTTTAAGCACATTTGAGGCCTACTTATCATACCCTATCTTCCCACCTCAAAAATAAATATTTTTGAGATGCTTTATTACTTATTTTTGCCCTTTTTCTTAAATGGCAGAAACAAGAAATTATTGCCAGAGACGTGTCCCAACCATACCCATCTACTAGTACGATACTTCCACCTTGCCCAATGCAAATTATCAAACTTCCTTCATAAGAATCAATTTGATCTAATATGACAAACTAAGAAATTAGTGGCCTAGACCAAAATAAAACCATCACCAAGTCTTTCCATGCCTCACCCCAGCACCACCACCACTCCCCTTGTCGAGCACCCTTGTAGAAGGGCACTATTCTCCATGTCCACCAGTGCTTGGAGGGTGAGAGAAAGAGAGATATGCCAATATCTTTGAAATAAATGTATAGCAGCCACCCCACTTAGTCCCTGCCACCACCTTGACCCCTAGTGGCCAGACCACGGCCACTCCACCGTCTATGAGGCCCTATAATGAGCAGCACTCCTCCCTTCTGTCCAAAATGGAAATGGTCCACAATGAACCCTCAACCTCGGATATAAGCCCACATGCCACTCTGCCCTCTCTCTTGGCCCTCATTTGCTTCCTCTCCCTCCACTCACCACCCCTTGCTCCACTTCCCCTCCCTTGCTCTGTACTGGCCAGGAGAAGATAAGAAAGGTCACCTCGGCCATCCAGAAGATCTAAACCTAGAGCTCTCTCCCCAGTCTTTTTCCTCTTCATGTTGTTGTGCCGCAACCCCCTCGACCTCCTCCATCTAACCATGCTCTTTTTCTGACCCAGGACCACATCTGCTAGACGGACCATCAAGCTCCGACGAGCATGCCTCGGGCATCACTGTGCGAAGCACCTTCTGATGTGGAACCTGACCCTGTCGCCCATGGATCTGATCGCGGAGCTGCACCGCATCGCCCCCGACCCTCCTCGACCGCCGGCGAGCCCCCAGGTACCCTCCCTACTCCTCCCAGCACTTCCTAGGGTTCCCGCACCGCCACCTTCTTCCGGTTGGGAAGACGATATGGAACCGTCGGATCCACTCTAATCCAACGACCCACCTCCTCTCCTACCGCTTGGCACCCCACGCCCTATGACGAGCGGGCCCCATCCGCCGGGCCTTTGAATCTGTTCCCGCGCGCGTCCCCGTTGAGTGGGCCGGAACTGCCATGCGCCACGCATCTCAGTCAACAATCGGCCCAGCTGTGCCCCCTTTCTTTTCCTTTTAAGTATAATTCTAGATCTGCAACTTACCTACTAGTTTAAATTCAAATGAAATTCGAAAATGTATGATACCATCGAGATGAAATTTTTACCTTGTCTCATAGGGTTTTATTCAACATGTAGAACAAACCCACTCCTCAAACTAATTTTCATCATTTTCTGGTAAAACAAATGCAAAGAAGTATTTGTTTTCACTAATAAATTCTTTGTGTGAGCTTTAAAAATCCAAATGATGTAAACCCTTTTGGTACTGAAGGATATCCTAGATACCTTGCATCTACCCCTAGCCCCATCTAAAATGGCTTCCTAGTTTGACCGTGGTAAAAATAACAAAAATATCCCTTATATGAGTTTGATAATTTCTTCAGGCCAAACGAAATATGATTTTGACCTGATTCCAACTCCCTGGACACTTACATCATCATAACTAATAAACCCTAGGGGCCCAATATTTATTAAGCCATGGTTGAATTTTAATGAATAAAACTATTCTGGCTATAGTGGTTTCACTAATAAAATCCCCCGATAAGTTATGTAACTCCAAAAAGGGTGATTAAAATTTCTAAATGAAGGTATTTCAAATACCTAACATATTCCCCTGGATTCATATCAAAATCTTCTGCATAATTAATCTGGTGAAAAAGACCACCCATCTATATAACTGCCCTTGGGATTTTCTTGAGGGCATTATGGTAAATATTTGGAGGTGATTCGAACTCTCAGTGAATAATCCCATCAAAACTTACTTAAGCATCCAAGGAAATTATTTTTGGACTCACGGAACTTTTCTAGTGAATTATTTCCTAAAACTAGAGCTTTTATCACTAGAAAATGCATAGTAAATCAAAGGAAAATGATAAAATAGCAAAACCACTTTTGTTGGCCTTGTTATTTGAAAACCTATCTGTTGATATCGTTTCTATACATTGATATCATACAGACCCAAGCCTTAGTTCAAAACCCCCTTCATTAGGTGGTATTTGACAAATAAATCACAAAGACAAATCTACAAAGGCAATTAAAGTAATTCCGAATGCTATGATCTTAAACTATCAAAACCTACTGAAGTGAGTAAGGTGTTGGATGTTTGTTTGATGTATGGAATTGCTGATTGTATGCCTTGTATTGATAATGCCCTTTGTTTGCTTTCATGTGATCCATATCGACGATAGATGCGATTAAATCGGAGACAAGCAGAAGATGGTTATTATTATTATTATTGATTTTATTGGTATCATAAGAAGAAGTCCAGGGACATATATTGCCAGTTTCTGATCTTAGGCAAGCAACCTTCTTGCTCATAAGCCTTGTCCTACTATTTTACTTATGCATGTTTTATCTACTATTTATGAAAACTGCACTGTTTTACTATATGTTGATGTATATATGGTACAGGTTTGGCTCCTCCAAAATATTACACTTTTGTACTATTTAGTACAACCCCCTTGATGACACCTACTGGCCCCTAGTAGGATAGATGGTGCATAACACCATAACCCTTTGGAGACCCTTTTTAGCTGAACCAAAGCTATAGGATGGGAAGACCCCGAAAAAGTTTTACAAAGAGTTTTATGATCAAACCTTGGTGAGGTTTGACCTACCAAGAGAAGTTGAGGAAGAAAAAGGTTTTCGTTTTACAAAATATGCTGAAGGTAAGAGGAGGTAAAATGTTTACAAAAACGAACCCGGTTCTTTGCAGCTTTAGCTATAACAACTTAATCCATGCAACCACATTACTTTGGAATGGGACAGGGCTAGGCTTGATGTTTGTTTACTATAGTATAAGCTTCCTACAACTACTACAGGGGGTTTAAGAATCCTGGAGGGTGGGCCTTCTCCTGTAAAGGTCCATGTGAGACATTGACCTAGAGAAGGAACAAAGGGTCTACGGGCCTCCACGCATTACTATGACCCCTCATTGAAAGTGCACACTTTGTGTAGTGCAAAAAGCGCCCGGTTGGCTTGGAAACTATATAGGGTGTCCCGATGTTGAGGGGAAACTACTCTCATAGGGTAGGCACTTATATTGGAGTGGGCATGTCAACACCCGGGTTTTTAATCCCAGATGCCTATTATGCCATACATCACAATCCCGGGATTACCATTTTTGCGAGACATAACAGATTGGATATCACATTACATCATCCATTACAAACCATAATAAGGTCTTACACGAATAAAGGATCTCATGATCCAGTCTTAATACAACAAGCAGCAGAATAAAATAATAAGCGTAGCGGTGGGGTCCATCTTCAGTGTCACAGGCAATGCTGACGATGGGAGATAGTTCTAGTTATCATAGTCGTCCTATCCTTCATCTTGGGTAGTCCTCTTCATAGTCTGGCCATGAGAATAGACAGCGACAGAGTACTCACGAACTATCACTAACAAGTAAGGTAGTTCTAGTAGGAAAGCTATGTTGGGAATATGCCCTAGAGGCAATCATGGTTGATGATATTTCCCAATGTATTCATAAGGTTATGGTCCATGTATGAACTGCTAATATGTATCATTGAATATGTGATTCGATTGTGGAACTGCATATTCATATTGTTCATACTAATTGTCCTTTGTCATTGAGGTTGTGCCGGCCACACAACTTAGACCAATGTGAAACTCGGCAGATGACTAGGTTCACTTGTCATGGGCATGGAGATGCTATTCCGACTTACATGGATTCGGTTAAAGAGTTTAGCGAATCGGACTGACCCATATTGAGATGTAACGAACAAGTCGTCATTTGTATGTCTCAATCAATGCAATCCTTAGACCTGAGGTTATTACACAATTCGAGTTGAGGATCACCGACTTAGGTTCTGTCAAACGCGGTTCCGTCAATGGGCGGTTATAAAGGCGGAGTTCGAGTCGACTGTGAATCAAGCTGCGTGATGTGAATGACCAAGATGGGATTTTGCCCCTCCATCTAGAGAGATATTCTCTGGGCCCTCTCAGAAGATATGATTCAGAAAGCATGGCCATGCGCATCTTGGTTAAGTGTTAACCGAGACAACCAACTAAGAGTTAGTCGAATGAATTACTTATCTCGGATCGAGAAAGAGAGTCGGACTATTTAAGGGATCATGATCATTCGCCTATAGTCCGACAAGGTATATCGTGAGGCAAAAGGGACTTAGACGAAAGTCACATTGGAAAGGCATGTCATCATGACTTATTGGTACTTGGGAGTCGGCATGTTCTGCTAGGGGCCGCTACCGACTGATCGATCACGAGTGAGCCTCGGAATCGTGTCCGGGTTACCATGAGCCTGTCGGGTCACACACTTAAGAGCGGGAGCAGTTTGGGTTAAACCCAAACAGGAAATCTATTTGGGTTGGACCCAAATAGAGACATGGACTTAGTCAGCAAGTGAGATTTGCAGTGGCTATTATAGGCCTTTTAGTGAATGGCTTATAAGTGAGTGGAGCCCACTTTCACTCCCTATATAAGCTGGGGCGCAGGTGCTTAGAGAATAATGTTAGGTCACTCCATGTGTTGGAAACCCTAGCCCCAGTCTGTCCTGTCACCGCCGTACCGGACCTAGGAGTCCATCACCGGCGCTCCTCCTCGTACGTGTGGATACCGGCGAAGGTGCTGTACGTTCAGCACTTAGACGATCGTGAAGAAAGAACGGATCATGGATCATGGAACCGGAACGGATCGCGAGGACTGCACTGCATCAAGCGACGTGCTTCATCAATTCCGCAACTGCGCATCTAGAGGTAATCCTCGTGGCCTTCTACCTGAGTTGGATCTTGGGATCACAGCGTAGGGAAAAGTTTTGTTTATCTCTACGTGGGTCAACAGTAGTATCAGAGCGTTAGCTCCTGGTTTTAGGCTCGAGATCCCGCTTATCTGATATGCGGTTGGCGTTAGATTGGATCTAATTGCAGTTTTGGTGGTTGATCTATGAGATAGATTGGTTTTGTACAAAGTTGATTGGATCCACTGTACTCGAGGGAATGGATGATCTTGTTTCCGTGATCTAACTGCTGAGGTCGTGGAACGACATACCCCTACCGGTCTGTTTCCACCATCGGGACCACCGGCTTTGGCCTGTCGTAGCGCCTTAGATGTCGTTGCGAGTTTCACAACGCCGGTAGATATCGTATCTATGCATAACTTGTTTTTGCAGGATGATGTTGTGAATGGTATGGCTTATGTGCATGTGATGTGTGTAATCCATACGTGATCTTCGTATCACGGATTTTGTCAGCCGGCTGGAGCCTAGGTGTTGTCATCTTATTGTATAACGGCCTACGTGTCGGATTCTCTATGTAATTTGCATTACAAGCTAGTGTAGCTGTTTGGAGAATCCGGATGGCATGCAAGTCGATATACAAGTCGGCTACATGGTGTAAGACGGCACGTGACAAGAGTTGACACGAGTCGGATTACAGGCTTTATGGAGATGGAGATCGCCATAAAGAGAGCCATACCATTTCACATTATAATTGCTCTATTTTGTGTTATTGTTATGTCTATGTTTTACCTCTATTAGATAGTTGGTAGAAAATAATCCCTCAAAGAAGATCTAGTCGGTTTCCCCGCCAGTGCTACACCATCACAAGTCAAACATTTTTGGTACTAGGCTCATAAAATTGAGGTGCTATCAATTCTTTCCGACTAGATGGGTTCGAGTCAGACTCTTACAGCGGAAGCACTTGGTAATCTAGACGGGTCTATCACAACGGTTGTGGGACTCAGGGAAAAGTCGGATGGGAGCCAGGGCATGTGATGCCACCCATCCAACACGAGTCGTATGAGATACGATTGACAAGGAGTTGTCTACCTAGATCACTTGACGGCTAGCAGTGATGCTAAAGTTCACTAGTCAACTTGCTTATTTAGGGTCCTGAATCACTAAGTAACCATCGGAGGGGTGTTGGTTCTAGTGGGAGCATAAATATTAAAGTGTTTAATATGCTTGCTATTTATGGATACATGTCTTAAGTGTTTTGCATATTTTCTGTTGTAGATCAATGGCACCTAGCAGTCTTCCTCAGATTTCCGGTTTTGCTTTGAGAACCATCTTAGAGAAAGATAAGCTGAATGGAACTAATTTCACCAACTGGTATCGTAATCTGAGAATTGTTCTCAAACAAGAAAAAAGGGACCGTGTCCTAGACAACTCACTTCCAGCTGAGCCGGATGAGAATGCGACTGTCGCATCCACCAATGCCTACCGTCGGATTTGTGATGAATCCACAGAGATTAGCTGTCTTATGCTTGCTCACATGGAACCAAACTTGCAGTAGCAGTTCGTGAATGTTGAGGCCTACGATATGATCGAAAGCCTCAAAAGTATGTTCCAGGCTCAGGCAAAGACTGAGAGGTACCAAGTCTCTCAGGCTTTGTTGAGCTGCAAGCTTAAGGATGGAGATCCACTGAGTCTGCATGTGATCAAGATGGTTGGTTACGTGTAGTCTCTAGAAAGGCTTGGCTACCCCATTAGTGAAGATTTCACTACGGACATAATTATGAACTCTCTTCCTAGTGCGTATGGCTAGTTCATATCGAACTACCACATGTATGGTATGGATATGAAGCTCACTGAATTACATGGGATACTCAAGCAGGCTGAGGCGGATCTCAAGAAAGGTGCCAGTCAAGTGTTCATGGTACAAAACAAGGCTAAGTTCAAGAAGAGTTCTTGGACTAAGAAGAAGAAGGCAAAGTCGGGAGGTAAGGAGGAGGACCCAGTCCAAAGCGCTTCCTCAGGGACTAAGCCATCTCCAACAGCCGGATCCAGTTGCTTCTACTGTAAGTCAGATGGCCACTGGAAGAGGAATTACAGCAAGTATTTGGCTGATAAAGCCAAGAGCGGAGGTGTGACTTCCGGCTCAGGTACGCTTGTTTGTAATGTTATAGACATTTATCTTGCTGATGCACTTGGTAGTTCTTGGGTATATGATACCGGATCAGTCATCCACATCTGCAACTCGTTGCAGGGACTAGTAAGAACAAGGAGCGTTGCAAGAGGCGAGGTTGACACTAGAGTCGGGAACAAAGCGAGAGTCTCTGCGTTAGAAGTCAGCACAATGCAACTTCATTTACCTTCTGGATTCATAATGGAGCTAAATAATTGTTATTATGTTCCAGTGCTTAGTCGAAACATCATTTCTGCCTCATGTTTGATGAACCAGGGCTATGAGTCAAATATTAAGAATAATGGTTGTTCTTTATATTTGAATGATATGTTTCACGGCTTTGCACCCGTCCGGGACGGGTTATTTATTTTGAATCTTGATAGTGAATCTGTCTATAACATAAATGTGAAAAGGTTAAAACAAAATGATCTAAATATGACATACTTTTGGCATTGTCGGATTGGTCATATAAGTTGGAAATGCATGAAGAAGCTCCATGATGATGGACTCCTAACTTCATTCGACTTGGATTCGTTTGAGACATGTGAATCCTGCCTTCTCGGCAAGATGACCAAGACACCTTTTGCAAAGAGTTCTGAAAGGGCGTCCGACTTATTGGGACTAGTACATAGTGATGTATGTGGCCCAATGAGCGCGACAGCTAGAGGTGGTTATGAGTACTTCATTACCTTCACTGATGATTTGAGTAGGTATGGATATATATACTTGATGAAACATAAGTCGGAAGCCTTTGAAAAGTTCAAGGAATTCCAAAATGAGGTAGAAAATCAACTTGGCAAGAAAATAAAGTTTCTTCGGTCGGACCGAGGAGACGAGTACATGAGCCATGAGTTTGATGACCATCTAAAGAGTTGTGGAATAGTTCCCCAGCTCACTCCTCTAGGAATGCCGCAGAGAAACGGTGTGGAATCAGACCTTGTTGAACATGGTACGATGAATGATTAGTCGGATAGATCTGCCTATGTCATTTTGGGGTTATTGTCTAGAAACTGCAGCGTTCACACTAAACAGAGTACCATCAAAGTCGGTAGAGAAGACACCACATGAGATGTGGACTGGCAAGAAACCGAGTTTGTCTTTTCTTAAGATTTGGGGTTGTGAAGCTTTTGTCAAGCGACTTCAGTCGGACAAGCTTACAGCTAAGTAGGATAAGTGTATTTTCATGGGATATCCTAGGGAAACCTTGTGTTACTACTTTTACAACCGAGAAGAGGGCAAAGTGTTTGTCGCTCGAAACGGTGTCTTCCTTGAGAAAGAGTTTCTCAATCGGGGAGTTAGTGGGAGTATGGTGCATCCCGAAGAAATTCGAGAGATACCAGCTAGCAGCGAGTCGGCAAAAGCCTTAGAGGTTGAGCTCGACGTGGTATTCCTGAGCCAGAAACTACACCGACACTTCAAAGATCAGCCAGATTGCGAAGTGTTCATGATGTGATGTTGTTGGACAGTGATGAGCCGGCAACTTATTCGGAAGCGATGGTGGGTTCTGATTCTGAGTCATGGCTTGGAGCCATGAGATCCGAGTTAAAGTCCATGGATGAAAATCAAGTTTGGAATTTGGTTGATCTGCCAGACGGTGCAAGACTCGTTGAGTGCAAATGGGTCTTTAAGAAGAAAACTGATATGGCTGGAAATGTTTCTATCTATAAAGCACGGCTTATCGCGAAGGGGTTCCGACAAGTTCAAGGAGTTGACTACGATGAGACTTTCTCTCCTGTAGTGATGCTTAAATTAGTTCGGATCATGTTAGCTATAGCAGCCTATTTCGACTATGAGATATGGCAGATGGATGTCAAGACGACTTTCCTTAACGGAAATTTAACCGAGGACGTGTATATGATACAACCCAAGGGTTTTGTTGATCCGGCTAATGTTGACAAGGTATGCAAACTTCGGAAATGCATGTATGGGTTGAAGCAAGCATCTCGGAGTTGGAACATTCGCTTTGATGAGGTAGTCAAATCGTTTAGCTTCATCAAGAGTGATCATGATTCTTGTTTATACAAGAAGTTTAGTGGGAGCAAAGTAAACTTTCTGATCTTATATGTGGATGACATATTATTGATTGGAAATGATGTCCAGATGTTGCAAGAGACCAAGGAATCATTGGAAAAGAGTTTTTCGATGAAAGACTTGGGTGAGGCAACTTACATACTAGAAATCCGGATCTATAGAGATAGATCAAAGCGGCACATTGGATTGAGTCAGAGTACATATTTGGACAAAGCGTTGAAAAAGTTCAACATGGAATCGTCTAAGAAGGGATTATTATCGATGTCCCATGACAGAAAACTTAGCAAGACTCAGTGTCCTTCGACAACTGATGAGAGAAGTCGGATGAGTGCGATTCCGTATGCTTCTGCAATCGGATCCATCATGTACGCTATGATTTGTACTAGGCCGGTTGTTTCCTATGCTCTAAGTGTTGTGAGCAGGTACTAGGCAGACCCTGGAGAAATCCACTAGGAAGTGGCTAAAAATATCTTTAAGTACTTGAGAAGGACAAAGGATATGTTCCTAGTTTATGGAGGTGAGGATGAACTCAGTGTAAGGGGTTACACGGATGCAAGTTATCTCACTGACTCGGATGATTCTCGTTCGCAATCCGGATATGTGTTTGTAATAAATGGAGGGGCTGTGAGATGGAAGAGTTCCAAGCAAGAGACGGTGTCTGCGTCTACGATAGCGGCTGAGTATATTGCTGCCTCAGAGGCGGCAAAGGAAGCCGTTTGGATGAGGAATTTCCTCATGGATCTTGGTGTGGTTCAGGGCTCGTCCAATCCGTTAGACGTGTATTGTGACAACAATGGTGCTATTGCACAAGCCAAGGAACCTAGACAACAACAGAAGAACAAACATATACTCATACGGTATCACCTTATTCGCCAGTTCGTGGATCAAGGTGATATCAAGTTATGCAAGGTACACACGGATGCAAACATTGTGGATCTGTTGACAAAGCCACTTCCATAGCCGAAGCTTAAGTCGCACCTGAGAGCAATGGGAATTAGATGCCTGGACATGTGATGTCAGATGATTGACTCTAGTGCAAGTGGGAGACTGTTGGGAATATGCCCTAGAGGCAATCATGGTTGATGATATTTCCCAATGTATTCATAAGGTTATGGTCCATGTATGAACTGCTGATATGTATCATTGAATATGTGATTCGATTGTGGACCTACATATTCATATTGTTCATACTAATTGTCCTTGGTCATTGAGGTTGTGCCGGACAATCAACTTAGACCAATGTGAAAGTCGGCAGATGACTAGGTTCACTTGTTATGGGCATGGAGATGCTATTCCGACTTACACGGATTCGGCTAAAGAGTTTAGCGAGTCGGACTGACCCATCTTGAGATGCAACGAACAAGTCGTCATTTGCATGTCTCAATCAATGCAATCCTTAGACCTGAGCTTATTACACAATCCGAGTTGAGGATCACCGACTTAGGTTCTGTCAAACGTTGTTCTGCAATGGGCAGTTATAAAGCAGAGTTCGGGTTGACTGTGAATCAAGTTGCGTGATGTGAATGACCAAGATGTGATTTTCCCCCTCCATGTGGAGAGATATTCTCTGGGACCTCTCAGAAGATATGATTCGGAAAGCATGGCCATGCGCGTCTTGGTTAAGTGTTAACCAAGACAACCGACTAAGAGTTAGTCGGATGAATCACTTATCTCGGATCGAGAAAGATAGTCGGACTATTTAAGGGATGACGATCATTCACCTATAGTCTGACAAGGTATATCGTGAGGCAAAAGGGACTTAGACGAAAGTCGCATTGGAAAGGTATGTCGTCATGACTTATTCATACTTTGGAGTCGGCACATTCTGCTAGGGACCGCTACTGACTGATCGATCACGAGTGAGACTCAGAATCGTGTACGGGTTACCATGAGCCTATCGGGTCACACACTTAAGAGCGGGAGCAGTTTGGGTTAGACCTAAACAGGAAATCTATTTGGGTTGGACCCAAATAGAGAAATGGACTTTGTCAGCAAGTTAGACTTGAAGTGGCTAATATAGGCCTTCTAGTGAATGGGCCACAAGAGAGTGGAGACCACTTTCACTCCCTATATAAGGTAGGGCGCAGTTGCTTAGAGAATAAGGTTAGGTCACTCCATGTGTTGGAAACCCTAGCCCCAGTCTGTCCTGTCGCCGGCGTACCGGACCTAGCAGTCCATCGCCGGCGCTCCTCCTCGTACGTGTGGATACCGGCGGAGGTGCTGTGCGTTCAGCACTTCGATGATCGTGAAGAAAGAACGGATCATGGATCATGGAACCAGAACGGATCACGAGGACTGTACTACATCAAGCGACGTGCTTCATCAATTCCGCAACTGCGCATCTAGAGGTAATCCTCGTGGCCTTCTACCTGAGCTAGATCTGGGGATCACCGCGTAGGGAAAAGTTTTGTTTATCTCTACGTGGCTCAACAAGCTAAGCTCTAAGTTTATTTGCAAACGCTAGATTTACCTTTAGCTAAGTTAAGAAGTAAAGAAAACTATTTTAATATTCTAAATCACCTAAGTGGGAACTTAGTTTTCATAGTCACAACCCTGTTGTGGTCAAGTCAAAATCATAGTTCACTTCACAAGTCATTTTTAAAACATCTGACGATGGAACAGTATGACCACTCCAACTAGCCATGACCGCGGACGCGGCTATTTGAATAGTTTGACGCTCTGTAGAGGCGGTACACTTTCACCACAAAATTCGATACATCCGTCAGGGATAACCCTGAATCATCATACTTAGTATGCGAATAATCAATCATAACCTTTCAATTACACACCCTAGTATAGGCACCTCCCCTATGAGCTTGGCCTCCTAGCCATGGCCATCTGCCATCCTGGGAACTGCATAAGTGGACATCATCAAGAGGTAGCCTCAGCTCAAACCTCTTCCACGAGGGAGCACATACTAATGCATATAAACTTCCGGCTAAGCCTTACCCAATTCTGGTATTGTGGTTGTACGGTAAAATTGGAATAGTATCGCATCCGAACCCAACCATCAGTTTTGGTAAAAGGGCTAAGGCTCATGCCTCAACATTTTCATCATCATAAACCATTTGTGTTTCTCAACACATGTCAAAACATCTCAATAGAATGAAGCATCATTCCAAGTTTTTCATAATCATTTTGACCAAGTATTCCCATCTAGGTGATCAAGTTTTATGCTTAGCACTAGCCACTAAGGTTAAGAGTGTTCACTAATGAGGGGTACTAATCTTCAATCCCATGCCATAGAATGACATCTTAGTATAACTATATACGCCAAGTTTTATACTCTTTATGCTATCTATACTAAAAGTAAAGAACTTTGGTAAAGTAAAATAAAGTAAAGCTTGCAAGTAAAACTTGGGATGTGTATAAATCAAAATGGTATAACCAAAGCAATCTTATTGCATCTTGCTTAGGTTATCAAGCTTGCAAGGGTTAGCTTGCATTGTTAATGATGGCTTGCCTTGGTTGGTGAAGTGATTGAAATTCTCCTTATCCTCTTCGGGGTAGAACTCCTCCTCCTCGTAGACTTGGTCAGTACTATCGTCTATAAAGGAATACGGGGTACACAATCACCAAACAATACTTATCTATTGCTAGGTATCACACTTAGGCACACACTTGATGATCTAGCACCATCACAATCATCACAAGATTTAAAGAACCAGTTTCATTATTTTATTTGAGAAAAGTAATTTCTACTCATTGAAATTCATTAAGATATAATATTCTCGAAATAGAATGTGGGATCATGTGGACACATGTCATCAACGCATATTCTATTACATGGGAATGTGATTTAAAGTGTTGGTCACATTTTATTATTTAGTCAATTTAAAGTGACTAGAAATGCCCTAATAGCATTCTTTTGGTACTAGTCCAATGTCACTGCATGCAAACCTAAATATTTTTAAATATTCAGATAGGTATCATCAAATGTGATTTTTGAGAGTTGGAATCAACTCAAAAGCTATTATGGTTGATTTTTGAAAAATGTTTAAAGGCAGAAAAGTCTCTGTCTTTTTTTTTGCTATATGTGTTCTCTAACTCCAATTGATTTAAATCCAATGGGCTTGAATAGATATTTAAATTTACTTTCTAGCAAAATTTGAATCATGTCATTTGGTTAAGTAAATCTCTCTGAATTGATTTTTGAATAAGTGGACAGAATCTAGTTTAAACCTAAATGGAAAAGCATATATTTGAATCCTAGGGCCAGCGCGGGAAAAGAAATGGGCCGGCCCAGTGGCGCTGCATAGCGCAGCGGGCTACTGACAGGCCGGTCCCGCATGTCAGCGGCACACTTAACACGAAGCGGTACGGGGCAAGCTCAGCGCTACGATTAGAACGAGATCTCTGGTTGTGGTTCGTCATCTCCGGTGAACAGTTCTCCGGCGAGGAAGAACCCTAGCAGCACGGTGGGGGTACATGGGGGCTCACCTAGGCTCCAACTAGACTTGGTGATGGGGGCATTCGAACTGGTGGACGAAGGTGGTTCTAGGTGTGGTCGCGGCGGCTCTTGGGACAGCTCCAATCGACGGCGCCTCTTCTACTCAGCAGTGGCAAGCTCCGGCAAATGGAGGCTCGCCTTACTCCGAGGATGGGGTGGAAAGTTCAGTGGTGAGAGGGGAGTGAGATGGTGTGCAGAATGAGGCTGGGGGTGGCCTCTATTTATAGTTCGATGAAGGGACCGAGCAGCGTGGGCGTGGCTTGTCGGGTGCGACGGTACAGGCAGCTAGCGGCGCGGCTGGAGGTAGGGGACGGTGCACGGTCTGCTGGTGGTCATCTACGGTGTAAAGGAGCGGCTAGGGGCGGTGGCATTTGGTCGGGAGAGGGTGATGCTCTACGCGGCAGAGGCGACGTTTGACGCGGTGCACGGTGTCTACGGGTCAACCGCCGGTGAACAGTGGTGTCTGGGCAGCTGCTGGAGTCATGGCGAAGCAGTGCGCGTGGGCTGTGGTCGAGGCGCGGTCTGTGCTGGCTTGTCAGGCGTGGCACTCTAGCACACGCTCGGCATGGCGCAGACGTTCTGGGCGTGGCGCTCTATGGGTGGTCCATGGCTCGGCTCTGCTCGGGGAGGGGACAGAGGGCGGCGGTGTGGTCGCTCCTACCTCCTAGGCGTCGTGGGTGAGCTCGGGGCGGTCTGCTGGGGCTTTCCGATAGTCGACCGGCAATGGGGTGCTTGGGGTGGCTTAGCACTGGTGCAAACAGCAAATAGGAGTGGCGCTATGGCCTTGGTTGTGACTAGAGGGGACACAAGGAGTGTAAAGGGGCAAAATGGTGGACAAAGCATTGATCAAGAACAGTAATAGTTTGGCAGCTATTACTGTGCTCACTAGGTGTTTGATGAAATGGCCGAAAGAAATTTGAATTTTGGATCCAAACTTTTTGAGTGGTTTTGTATTAAGCTTGAGAGACTAGGTTTTCTTGGGATTGCCAAGGTGAACTCATTTGATGGGTTTTTCAAAAATGAGGATCTTCACATATATATTGGATTCAATTTTCAAATGTCATTTAAATTGCCTTAAGAAAGGTTTTTGTAAGTTTGTAAAGTGGGCCTTGGTACATCTTTACTTGGTCTAGCAAGGGGTGAAAAGAGTTGAGAAAGTTTCTGTTTGAAATTGACTTCTAGGAACACCTAAAGGGGCCTAGTGGATTAAAATGGTCAAAATGACCATTTGGTCTTTTTATTCTTATTTGATTTATTTTTCTTTGGATTTTGTTTGTAAATGGTCTAGATGATGTGGCATTCACCCTTGAACCATTTCCTACCATTTAGAACAATCAAACATGGCATTTTCAAACAATTCTACACTAATGCAAACACACATGCATTCATAATTATTTTAATACTAAAAAGTTTTTGTTAACCCTAATTTGGGTGATTAGAATCTTGATAACCTTGATTAAAGTTTTGGGATGTTACATGGAATCCGGAGAGTTTTGATCGGTTACTCGACCCACGATCGGTGTAGATCAAGGTAGGGTACCCGGATGGTGTGGGTAAAGTGTACAACCTCTGCAAAGTGTAAATCTATTCGAATAGCCATGTCCGTGGTTATGGACGGGTTGGACAAACTACTATAGAGCGGTGTTGGTTTTGATTTAAAAAAGGATTTCGGTACAGCAATGGCTTTGGAAATGTTTTGACCATGGGATGGTCGGGAAGGAAGGAAAGGAGTTTGGTCATGGGATGACCAGAAGGAGGAACAAATCGGTCACCTAGTCCTAATGTTTTCCAAAACTTTTCAAAAAGGTTTCCAAAATGTTTACCAAGGTTTCAACAAAGATATGTAGATGCTATATCTACAAGAGAAACTAATTGAGAAAAGAACCTCTCTTGGAGCCCTCCTACTACCACAGCCATATTGCATATTCTCTTTGTTATTATTATTCTCTTAAGGTGGTTTACCAGTATGTTCAAAGTACTCACTGGCATTGTCCCTGGCTATTAACCTGGTTAGATATCAAGAAGATGATGGAGTTGACATCTATGCGAGCTAGGACATTCTCCTAGTCAGTTGCATGTAGGTTATGGCATGGCTCGGGATCTACGCTTGATGAAGTTACGCTGATGATTGACGATGTAGCCATAATGGAAATTAAGGTATGATAGGTATCCGTTCAAGTTTTGGATGTTCACTTTGATACCTGTCGGTTATGTGCCACGACAGACTGATTACGGGATCGTGGTGTCTGCATAAGATGGATTCTTGGAGGATTAATCCGGGGGCCCCACAAGGGGTGCATGAACCAGCAGCCATGGTGATCCTATATCATACATGGGTAGAGAACTGCTCTCTTATCCCCTGCGCTGCTACCACATTTTCCAGAGGGCCCTTAATTTGGATGACCCTTTAGCACCGGACTGGATAAAAAGGGATAATCTTGAAGGGAGGTCAGTGTTTGTGGGAATCAACCATCCATTCATCCTCGATCCCCCTACAAACCCCAAACCTGGTGCTGCCAATGTCGACGAAGCTCTGCCAGTGTTCAGAGGAGACCGTGTGTTTGCTACACACATGCGCTGCGAACATCACCCACAACCAGTTCCAGATTGGAGCCGCATGTATGTCAATGGGGGGCTGCCATATGTTCATCACTTAACTACACTAGACTGGAACATAGGGAGCAAATGTTCGAGGCGCCAATGTGGTTCGTGCCAACCCTGCTTCGTTAGAACTTTGTGAAGTTTGACCAAAATACAGAAAAGCTGATTATGAGCACTCACAACATCATTTCTGTAGCTAGTACTTGTCACCATGTAATGTACAATACTATGTATGTAATACTTTCATATTGTATTGTAGTATCAATACTAGGAACTTCATTTCCACTATTGCTTTTACTAGGCACCATGTATTAATATACTTTCATAGTATGTGTTTGATGTTTCCCTATTCAAGCACTCAAGTTGCCGTGCCCAATTTTCTAGGGTATTTATTTTGGCATGACAATTAGTAGTACTGTATTGGTGGCAAGGTTTGCTTATTCCACGGCATTCATCTGACCTCCCCGCATTTATTCTGTCACCTGCCCCAGCCCCATCTCTCTCTCACATAACACTCCTTAATCGCCATTGCACTTCCCTCGATTGACAACCACCACCAACGCAACTTACTCATCTTAGGCGTACTTTTTGTCCATCGACGAGGGCCATTATAAACTGATGTATAACTAGGGCTCGCTCAATTCACCAATGAATTAGCATATTTGGTTGGATCTCACAATCGAACATGTATTGTACCCTTACCTATGTTTCGATTCATAGTTCACTCGATGGATTTTGGCTACGGGAGGCAGGCCCTACAACCTCATTATAGAGTCGTCGCATCCCTCAGAGATCGCGGTGGCATTGCGGTATGTAGATAATCCCCAAAACCCTTTATCTTGATGATGAGATGCGGTCAAGGTTTTATTATCCCTTGGATAACATTGGGTTGGTGTTGAGTATAGTTCTCATCTACTGCATTTAACCCATTTGTATACTCCAATTCATTTTTACACATGCAAGCTGTTGGGTCCGCAGCACAGAAAACAAAAAAATTCCTACGGTGTGAACTACACGCCAAGATCTATCTACTAGGTACAAAGCAACAGGTGGACATACATCCAACGAGAACTTACCCTCATAGACAACGAGTTTTGTTAACGAGTAGGAGCTCATGCTTGATGTAGTCGTACACTTGCCGATCTCAAGATCATGATGAAGTCCAGCAGGTCCGGCTCCAGCACGTCCATCAGATCTAGCTCCAGCACCACCAAGTCCAGCACCGCAAAGTAGCGGTGCATCCGTGATCGCACACACGTCCGGTACCCCGACAACCTCCGTCCCTCGCTCCAGCAAAGCAGCGGAAGCAGCAACTCCTTTCCAGATAAAGCCACCGAGAACATGTATCTCGCTAATCCGAGACCGTGGGGAAATAATACTAGAGGGGGAGAGAGATCCTTCACAAGGAGGTGTGAGTGAGAAGTGAGGAGAGGGTGGCCTTTTATAGGAGGAGGGGGGTGCCCCTCCCCATGGCCGGCGCCTCAAGGGGGTGCCCCTTCACCTCCTCCATTCATGTGGTGGTAACCCCTCCACATTAAAATGCCTCTTCACATTCCCTTTTAAAGTCTCCACTTTAAATGCATTAAATTTCTCCAAATTTAATGCTCTCTCATTTAACAAAAATATTTTATTATTTTTATTCAGAATTTTGTTAATTACTTAATTAACAAACATTCACATAAAACCCCCTGCAACATTTCAATATTACATGCAGAACCAATTTCAGCAATTTCACCCAAAACAGTTTTGGTGTCTATTGAAATAATTCTAGCGCTTTCTTAAATCTTTATCTGAAACATATTTGCTCCAAATGGTGTCGGTATCCCTTAAGTGTGTCACCCTACGGTTCGCGAATAATGCAGACATGATCGAGACCCCTCTCAGATCAATAATCAGAAGCGGGACCTGGAGATCCATACTGACTCCTACACATTCAACGATGACTTCCGTGATCGTGAGAACCTTTAACGCTAGTAACTAAATCCCTTTGTCTCGCGATATATTACATGTCCGAGATTTGATCATCGGTATCTCCATACCTAGTTTGATCTTGTTGCCGACATGCACTCTTTTCTCATTCCCGTGATATAACATTCTAGTGATCACATCACTTTCTTGCAAGCTATCTCAATGTGATATCACCGAGAGGGCCCAAAGTATATCTATCCGTCATTGGGATCGACAAATTCCACTCTTGATCCATGAGCCTCAACATAACACCTTCGTAGCACTGAACCCATCTTTATAGTCACCCTGTTACGGTGCGACGTTTGATGTTATCAAGATACTCATCCGGTGTTAGCAATTAACATGATCTCATGGTCTAAGGATAAAGATTACTTCGTATAGTGTTATAGCAATATAAACATAATGACTTTGATCGTAATGTTATACTTTGGATGAATGTTCATCACATCATTCCACCAATGTTGTGACCTCGTTATTAACAACATCCAATGTCCATGATCAGGAAACCTTGATCATCTTGTTAATCAATGAGCTAGTCTATAAGAGAGGCATAACTAGGAACCCTTTTTGTTTATTAAAACATACATGTATTGATGTTTCCGATCAATACAATTATAGCATGCAAAATAAACATTTATCATAAACATGGAATAAGATAATAACCACTTTATTATTGCCTCTCGGGCATATTCCCTTCAGTCTCCCACTTGCACTAGAGTCAATAATCTAGTTTGAAAAACTTTGCGTATTGAACACCTATGGCTTTCTGGTGTTGCATATACGCTATTGCTAGTGGTTAGCATAATCTCAGGATCTGACAGTTTCAGGTCCGTGTGTATTTGCATGTCTTTGCGTCTCTACGCATCACTAATTCTCAAATGAGATGGCATTGTATAAATTTGGTCCTTTGGTGAGACCTTTAGTTCGTTCGGCTCAAAGTATGTTGATATTATTGTCACACAATATATCTTCATAGTATTAGCCAACTTTGAACCACACCTACTTTGATAACAAACTACTTAACACAAATGCTCTCCTTTGCTGTTACTATAGCAGTTATATACTTAGCCTTTTGTTGTAGTATCCGTCACAATGTCTCAACTTTGGAACTCATCCAAATCCATCATGGAACATCTTTCCATTACATTGTGCCACCCATAGTCTAAATTGAGATAAATTAAATTTGTATCTTGTGACAAAATTAGTATCAATGTAACACTTTACAATGAACTACCTTTAACTATTTGTCACTTATACATGATATATTCTTAGTTCTTCCAAAGCTCATAAGAATATCTTTACTATTGTCCAATGATCATCTTATGAATCACTCTAGTATATGCTCATAACATTTAGAGCATAGGACATTCTGGATATATACATATCATGGTATAATCTATCAAAATCTTCATGTGATTTTACTCACCAAGTGTTGAAACACTTGAATCTTGATACAATTCTTTCCATGCAACAAGAACCTTTCTTGTTGTTTCCATATTGAACCCTTTCAATATCTCATATATGTATGTCTGGCACATATTTGTGCCTTAATCTATCCATATAGATATTGATGCCAAATATTCCGGGTATGCCCAAGTCTTTCATCGAAATCTTATTTTAATGAAATTCGTAACTTGTGTCAATACAAGATACACATTTCCAATCAACAATATTTCCTCTACATAATGTATTAGAAATATGTCTCAGCGCTCCCACTTAATTTCTTGCAAATGCAAGAATCTTCATCATCTCCGATGAATTTAAACTCTTTTAACAGTTTCATCATGGTGAAGATTCCAACTCCGCTATGCTTACTTCAACTATTGAAGTTTGCATGTCCTTTTAGCACCCTTTGAATTAACAAAACCCTTCGGACCATGTCAAGTACACGTCCTAGGTAACCGTTCTATTAGAAGAACATTGTTTTTTTATTCAACTACCATATACCAAATTATATGTATTGGTTGCTACATTAATCCGTCAAGACTATACATCGCTACGAAAGATCAAATATTGTCATAGTCAACTCCTTGAACTTTGTTGTAAACTTCTTTCTGATGTGTCGACTATTTCATAGATGTTAAACATCCATGTCTTATTTCTTTATAGATCCAAACACGACCGATAGGCTTCACGCCTTTCCGGAGGGTCTTCCAAGTACAAAAACTTGATTTCTCGTGTATGGATACTATCACGGATTCTATGACTTCTAGTCATTTTATGGAGTCAGGGCCCATCATCGCTTCTTTGCATGTAGTCGGTTCATCATTGTCAAAACAATAACGACTTGCTTATCAAATCATACTATTTGATTCTTACCGACCAACATGGTTCTATAGGAACTCTAATCTCCGAGATCACACCTTTTGTAATCACGGGAGCCATGAGCATTGTGGCCGCCACCGGGACACTTTCCGGCACTGCGCTACTTAGCACATATAGCTAGGGTTCAACAACCTTATCAAAGTTCTATTGTCCTCCCACTTAACTTTTCGCACAAAATTCCTTCTCAAGAAACTTGACGTTCCAAGTAACAAACTCTTTTGTCCTCATTGTTATGGAGAAATTCCCAACAAATTCTTTGGGATAACCTACAAAGACGTGCTTATCCGACTTTGGTTGTAAACATTTTACTTATGCATAGCATACCAAAATTTAAGAAAAGACAATTCAGGTTTTATCCCAAACCATAACTTATATGGTGTCATTTCAACGGATCACGATGGTGCTCTTTTCGGTGTAAAAGCGGTAGTCTCTAAAGCTTCAATCTTTAAAACATAATGGCAGTTTTATAAATGACACCTTTGATCTTACCATGTCAAACATGGTTTGATTTCATCTCTCGAATATGACATACTCCTATGGTTTATTGGGAAAACACAAATCATGGAACAATTCCTCAAGTCTTAGGTGTTTTTGCTAAACATGTAACCCAAATATCTTCCTTTATGATCGAATTATAAACTCTTTATTTTCTTGTTACAATAATTTTCCACTTCATCTTGAAAGTCTTTGAACAATTTTCAAATGTTTCATACTTCTTCCTTATTAAGTAAATGTACAGATATATTCACTCAAATTTTCGGAGAAAGCATATGAAGCAAAAAGATGCATCGCATATGGCTACACATAATGGACTATGCACATCAGCATGCACAATTTCCAATAAGCTAGTCATCTGTTCCTCTTTGGCCTATGAACGGAGTTTCAATTATCTCAAGGAAAGTCTCACATGCGTCAATTGATCAAAATCAAAGACTCTAAAATTCCATCAACATGGAGTTTCTTCATGTTTTCTTTCAAATATAATTTGAACAGCGATGTCACTTCATAAGTGATCTTTCAATCATTTGTCTTGCGACATTTTAGCAATAGTGTTTATGGATGCGATTTCTCCCACTAGACTTGTAAAAGTTCATCCATCCTTTATGGAATACGGTAATTATTTGAACAACCATTGTTCTCGTAATACCGGAACAAAATAACAATTATTAAAACAAATCTTGAAGGCTAGGGTTGACGACAACGAAAAACACAATAACACTTTATTTGTTTTCGGTGAACATCATCACTCATTCTCTTGCTAGTTACTTAGGCCATTGTAGTTCATGAATTGCTTTGTCCTGTATGACACTTCATACCAATCAATTCGATATCCAATACCGGTATCCAATACCTAAGAGCCACATTGTTTAACAAGCAAGGAATACAGCCATAACATGTATATCTTCTATATACCTAAGTTGGACATTTCCAACCTTTTTATTTTCTGCCAAATATTTTATAGATTCTCTTTCAGCAATTCCTTTTCTTTTAAAAGAATCTATCAACATCAATAGTGGTGTCATCAACATGACACATGGTAGAAAACTTGTATATAGTCAAATACTAATACCGTTGGACTTGCACTTTGAAGTGGATCACCATCATCAAATGTTTGGCATTCTTTCAAAAATCCATTCTTTAGTAATCTATTAGTGTAGTAAATATTTTACTTACATCTTCTATTCATCCTTATCATGACAACTTTCATGATCAAGCTACTATAGCCTATAAGGAAGAATCGCGAGTATAATATCAGTTCCCAAAACCTTTTTGGTAGATTAGGACGCTTAGCATCTCGAACCTTCACAAATTCTCATACAATATGAGAACATGTATTTTGCTAAATTATACTCTATCATAATGCAACCAAAAACATTGTTTTCGATATCATAATATCTTTCACACATGATGGTTTCTGAAACAATTTTCAACTCCAATAAAATCTTGATATTAATACAACTTTTGAATATCAATAATCATGGAGGCAAACATGATACTTTAGATACTAACATTGGAATTCTCAATCTTGATTTAATACTATTTATCAAACTTCATGGAGTAAAAAGAGTTTGTTGAAAGTTTGCAATAGGACTTATAAACTTTAAATTGACATTCAAAACAATACGATACCAGTTCGTAAAGTAAATATCCTTAATTCTATAGTTCTATTATCTCAAATAAAAAACTAAGCATAAGGTAGAAAATGAATGCCAATGACTACAACAAACTATGCAAATTAACTTTGATTTAATTTATGAAAAATTTGGTTCGACTAATCCAAATTACAAATGAACTCCCACTCAAAAACGACATCCCTCGTGTCTTTTTGCAGATTACATGAACCAAATCCACTACACCAAGTCTGATCATCACGTGAGTTGATGTAGCTTCAAAGGCGAGAATCTATATGGGCATCATATCAACTATATGACTCATGCTTAACCTTTCGGTACGTGTTCTGAGGCCATTTCTATACATGCTAGGCTCGCCAAGTAAGAACCTTAGTACTCGCCTGTGTAAAACTGTCTTACACCTGTTTGTATGAAAGCGTAGAGTCGAGTACACCCGATCATCATGTGATATCTCGAAATACGATCCACAAAACGGTGCATACTTAAGGAAAAACACATTTTTATCTTGATATCTAAATGAGGGATCATCTTACAATGCTACAGAAAGCGCCAAATTAGCAGTATAAGATGCTAACATCTAATGTGTAAAGTGAGATGATATGGTCCATGCATTTGATCTCTATCATTTGCATCGTGGTATGATCTCTATCATTCCTTTATCTGTAAGGCCAAGGTCTATGGAACTTACACGTTGAGTGTGCTGTAAGAGTATCTATCATACATCTACTTACAACAATACCATATCAAGACACTAGCCCAGCAACAATCTAAACTAGACGCCTCTAATTTATCAATTGCAAGTTTAACGTGGATTAGGGCTTTCGGAGATAGAACCGTTCTTACCTACGAACATGAACCACAACGAGGATAACCAAGTTATTAGCAACTCGTTGTAAATCAGATATTGACTATAGTAGGAGAGACAGACACCCGCCAGCCACTTATGCAAAAAGAGTTGCATGTCAGTCGTGGAACCGGTCTCATGTACGATGACATGTAAGGTTGGTCCGGGCCGCTTCATCCCACTATGCCACCAATATCCAAAATACATAGAAGATGCAATAACATGATCATCATCGCCCACATATAAACATATGTGTACTACCCGTGCAAAGCACCTACGCATAGATCAGGCTCTGATACCACTGTTGGGTCTGCAGCATAGAAAACAAAAAATTTCCTATGGTGTGAACTACACGCCAAGATCTATCTACTAGGTACAAAGTAACGGGTGGACATACATCCAACGAGAACTTACCCTCATAGACAACGAGTTTTGTTAACAAGTAGGAACTCGTGGTTGATGTAGTCGTACACTTGCCAATCTCAAGATCGTGATGAAGTCCAGTAGGTCCGGCTCCAGCACGTCCATCAGATCCAGCTCCAGCACCACCAAGTCCACCACCGCAAAGCAGCGGTGCATCCGTGATCGCACACACGTCCGGTACCCCGACAACCTCCATCCCTCGCTCCAGCAAAGCAGCGGAAGCAGCAACTCCTTTCCAGATAAAGCCACTAGGAACATGTATCTCGCTAACCCGAGACCATGGGGAAATAATACTAGAGGGGGAGAGAGATCCTTTACAAGGAGGTGTGAGTGAGAAGTGAGGAGAGGGTGGCCTTTTATAGGAGGAGGGGGTGCCCCTCCCCATGGCCGGTGCCTCAAGGGGGTGCCCCTTCACCTCCTCCATTCATGTGGTGGTAACCCCTCCACATTAAAATGCCTCTTCACATTCCCTTTTAAAGTCTCCACTTTAAATGCATTAAATTTCTCCAAATTTAATGCTCTCTCATTTAATAAAACTCTTTTATTATTTTTATTCAGAATTTTGTTAATTAATTTAATTAACAAACATTCACATAAAACCCCCTGCAACATTTCAATATTACATGCAGAACCAATTTCAGCAATTTCACCCGAAACAGTTTTGGTGTCTATTGAAATAATTCCATCGCTTTCTTAAATATTTATCTGAAACATATTTGCTCCAAATGGTTTCGGTATCCCTTAAGTGTGTCACCCTACAGTTCGCGAATAATGCAGACATCATCGAGACCCCTCTCAGATCAATAATCAGAAGTGGGACCGGGAGATCCATACTGACACCTACACATTCAACGATGACTTCTGTGATTGTGAGAACCTTTAACGCTAGTAACTAAATCCCTTTGTCTCGCGATATATTACATGTCCGAGATTCGATCATAGGTATCTCCATACCTAGTTTGATCTCGTTGCCGACATGCACTCTTTTCTCGTTCCCGTGATATAACATTCTAGTGATCACCTCACTTGCTTGCAAGCTATCTCAATGTGATATCACCGAGAGGGCCCAGAGTATATCTATCCGTCATCGGGATCGACAAATTCCACTCTTGATCCATGAGCCTCAACATAACACCTTCGTAGCACTGAACCCATCTTCATAGTCACCCTGTTACGGTGTGACGTTTGATGTTATCAAGATACTCTTCCGGTGTTAGCAATTAACATGATCTCATGGTCTAAGGATAAAGATTACTTCGTATAGTGTTATAGCAATATAAACATAATGACTTTGATCGTAATGCTATACTTCGGATGAATGTTCATCACATCATTCCACCAATGTTGTGACCTCGTTATTAACAACATCCAATGTCCATGATCAGGAAACCTTGATCATCTTGTTAATCAACGAGCTATTCTATAAGAGAGGAATAACTAGGAACCCTTTTTGTTTATTAAAACAGACATGTGTTGATGTTTCTGATCAATACAGTTATAGCATGCAAAATAAACATTTATCATAAACATGGAATAAGATAATAACCACTTTATTATTGCCTCTCGGGCATATTCCCTTCACAACCTACTTCTAGGGATAGATCAATGGTGAACTATAATAATAAGTTCAAATTTTGTATTGATTGATCCACGGTAGATGATGATTTGGGAGGCCACTCGGCATGCTTTGCTTGATTGGTCTCAGGGGCAGAGGTCCCTTTAATTTGGGGAAGTTAGGGAAACTGCTTCCCTACCCTAATATTTGCCAAAATTCCAAGTATATGTATGCATCTCTAGCATTGACAATACATAGAGCTCATCATGTTCGTTTGTTCGTCTGTTCCTGGGTGTTCCGTATCTGTACTGCTCGATAAAGAACTGCACTAATGTGATGCATAGACCTTGGAAGTAGTACTAATATAACTGGCGTTCATAGCTGACCCTCGATAAAGAACTGCACTAATTAGACCCTCGATAAAGAACTAAACTAATTAGAGTGAAGACTTTAATTTGTGTACTTCGATAAGGAAACTACTCCACTTTACCTTCTTAGCTGATCTTGTATTGTATTCTATCAGCTAATACTATACTATTTCACAATTATTGACAGCTGGTAGAGACATTATCTGTCCACGGGATTTTTTTGCAGTGTTTGTGCAAGAAGCTCAAGCTTGAAGAGACTCATCATCGAAGAAGACAAGAGAGCACTGTGCAGTCTGGATGGAGGGGCGAGCTAGGAACGCGCATGTGGGGAACACCTGTGACGAGTTTTGCAAGATGCTGTTAATACCGGGAGGGTTAGACATGTGGAGCATAGCCAACTCCTTTTTTCCAACGTTTGGCGGTGAGTATCCATAGGCCATCAAGCTGAAGATATGCAAAGCCTATAGCTGGGATGTCGACCTAAAGAAGCAAGATGGCAAGGTAATCCTTGACAAAGGATGACTACATTTTTTCAAAGCCCATGACTTGATGGTAGGATACTTTCTGGTATTCAAGAAGCTCGCCACCACTTACTTTATGGTGATAGTATTTGATCATGAGAACTATGAGAAGGTGATCAGATGTGCAGGTTATCACCCATCATTTGATGGACAATTTACTATATCGTAGGTGTATTAATGCAGTGACTATTTGCTTCGAATTATAACTATTCTATAAAGAGGTGCTTGAACACCTTCCATTATCATGCATCTTGTTGGAACACTGTGGTACTTGGTCGTGCGAGGATCCAATGTGGAGGTATTTACTGTACTATGTTTGTAGCAAAACTGCAAAACAAACATTTAGTGTACTACTGCTAGTATTGTACTACCTCTGTTCCATATTATAATCCTTCTTAGTAAACTAAACAATCCTCTTGTTAGTCTGGCCACATACAAGAGTTGTGCCGTGTTAGTGTACCTAACCATCAAGTGGGTAGGTGTAGTACAACTCTTGTATGTATGGGAACTAACGAGATGATTGTTCGTTGTACTCTACTGCTAGTAGTAGTACGTATTGTACTAGTACAAGTGTATTACTACATGGTAGGAGTACTATTTTTTAGGAAAATAGAAGCTGTAAATAAACATCATCTGGTCAAACATGACAGCAGTAGTAACTATAATCGGCATACATGGCAGCGTGTCGGCCTAGCTGTAATGGCCCAGGTTGTGACATGGTTAATTTAGCGCACGACAACGTGCCATCCTAGCTATAAAATGCGCCAGGATTTTAGATAGGCAATTTAGTGCACTGTAGTTTGCCAGCCAAGCTAATTGGCGTCCTGGATATAGCTCCAGAGGCCTTCCAAAAAAACCTCGTTCAAAGAGCCATCTCATCTTCCCCATCTCAGCTGTTTTTATCCCCACTCAATGACGTTGCCTGGCCCCGCATTTGGGATCGTCTCCAATGAGGGCTTCGCACATTTTCCTCGCCATCTCGCCCGCTGCATCGGATCTTGCAGGCCACACCACCCCTCTCCAAAAGTCTCCCAACAATCATACTCTGGTCTGACCTCTTCCTCCAGTCCATCCCGATGTCGCAATTGACGCACAACCCACTACATGGCGTCTGGAGCAAGGTAGGCGACGATGTTTTCAATGAAATCGCTATGCATCTAGACACTACCAGCGCTGCCCGGCTGGCCGCATGCTCCAAGGAGTTGTACCGCCAAGTCGCGAGCGGAAAAGGTAGCAGATGCCCCAACGACCACTATGGGACATTCGTCCCTTACAACGACGTCTACTACCACATAATCTGGTGCTTTCACGGCCAGCAAGTCTGCATGGAGCCTCTATGCGAGTTCATCACCTCATCAGTAGAGATAACACCTATGCTTGAGTTCGTCCGCCACCTCAGAGTTGCCCACTTGAGGACTGCGCCCATAATGCTGTATAGCCACAGACACTGGGAGCTGTCTAAGCCGGTGCCCACAAGAGGCTCGCGGAGAGCGGATATCATCGGCATCGGGAAAGAGGGCACTGTGTTCATCGCCCAAATTTTTGGCCACACCACGGACACTGTCATATCCCCCAGGTTCATCAGTTCAGGGGCGTGCTAATCGCCGCGGTACAATATGAAGCTTTGGTCACTGTCTCTGCGGAACGAGCTCCACTCGGTGGAAATGGTGGCGACATCTGAGCTAACAAGCAAGACATTGTTGGCCGAAGTTACCCTGGAAGGTCTTAGGTTGTACCTATCGCAGCCGCGGTGTTACCTGGAAGCTTCTGAACCATTCATCAGAATTCCCTATGGATTAGGAGTATTGCATCGACAAGTTTCAAAAGTGAGATAAAATATCTAAATCATCTTTGTGATGATCCCAATGTTAAGATATGTAATGTCATACTAATTAATTACTACTTTATGTTGGTGACAAATTCAATTTGTATGGGGAGAAGTGGAACAAGTTTGCGGCAATGTCTACCTATTTCTAATGTACGCTGCTGATATAGTGGACCCATAGGCAACGGTGTGACAAGGACAGCGTAACAGGTAGGAAAGAAAGCGCTACCCGGCCAGCACTTGACATGCTATTGCGTATGCTGAGTATTTTGTATGCAGGTCTTAACCTGCTACTGCTAATCTATTTTGTAGTAATACATATGTATTGGTACTTGTTCAGATCGACCGATCGAGTGCTAAATATGGACTCTCTTTCCTTTTGAGTCATGGCCTTGCTACAACTATTGAATTTCAATGTCTGCATTTCTGAATCTGTCATTTCTTTTGGCCATTGTCTGTACTGCTGAATCCATCACTTTGAAATGCTATTGAATCATTCAAGTGGTGTTGAATATGAACCTGGAATCTGTAGATATTTTTTCTATCTTATCCTGTACTTCTCAATCTTCAAATTCTATTCAATCTATCAAGTGTTATGTCATTACTATTACTAAGGTATTTTCTAGAACTAATAATGATGTACTGGTATTTGTTTAGATCAAGTGTAGTAGATGGTCTTGCTTTCCTTTTTAAACTTGGCATTGTCACAATCCAGATGAGGCTTAGGCATTTTGGGATGCATATATGGGGGTCACACTAGTATTGATGTGAAGAGGAGGTATACACACAAAAGCATACTTGATCGTCAGTTTTTCTTGCTCTAATGATCGAGTGTGTTTGGAGAAAAGGGCTAACTGATCGTGCGACAAGGGTTTTAGAGCTGAAACATGAATGGGTTCTGTTTGTACTTCTATTGAGTTTAAGTGTCTGTATAGCTGAAACAATCACTTTTACATGATGTAGAAACGATCAAGTGCTGCTGAATATAAACTAGGAACCTATCAATATTTTTTCTATCTTATTCTGTACTACTGGTTCTTTCAAATGCTACTTTAAAATAGTTCTATCGCTGCTGCTGGGTTGCTTGCACTAGAGCTTTTGCATGTGTGTCATCAGAACCGTTAGATGTGTTTTGGACAGAAATGAGAGGGTACCAAGTGAAGTCATAGTATACCAGTCTAGTTTGGGCGCACGAGGTCTGTGTTCCTTGTTCTTTATATATTTTTACATGAATATCTGTCAAAATAATTATCGCTTTTTTCCTCCAGTAGTGAGGTCTATGTTTTGAATCTGGCCAAGCCACAACACAATGCAAATTTTACTAAAGAGGAGGTAAAATCTAGCCCATTCGGCCCCTCTTTAGCCTAGAACAATTTAATTTGGCCTTGTAGGGGTCTGGGGACTTGCTGACGACAACCCATTTAAATATTTATCAAGGAGCCCATGGAGAATAGCGCATGGAGTATAGCCCTTTGATTATATTAGATGTAGAATAGCCCAAAATCTTTAATTTGGCATTTTTGGAATTGCCCTTTAAAACAAAATAAATCCGCCTACCCGTGTTTTTAAGAAACTACTCCATTATCTGGCATTTAATAAATTGAGATGGCAGGATCACTTCCCTTTTATTTTAATAAGAGAGATAACATGGACACATAAAATATTTTTTAAGAAGGCTAATATATAAGTTATAGTTACTATAAAGCTTTTAAGAATAATATTCATCTTATTAGTTTGTCCTAGTGGCAACGCACATGGTTTATATGTGTTTTGAAGTCTTGAGTTGGATTCTCTATGCTTGACATAAAATCATCTTGGGTTTACATTTTTTCTTCTAGCAATATTGCTTTATGTAGAGGCTGAGATCGCGGACCCACCAGCCTGCAGCATCCCTCGAGTTTAATGGTCGGGTTTGAAAAAAAATTAAATACTTGTACAGAGAGGCTGGCATCAGGGACCCACCTGCCAGAACATACAAGGCTACATCTGGGACCCACAAGCTAGAACATACCAGAGAGGGTAACATGGGGGCCTCAGCAGCAAGACCAAACATGGCTGCCACATCGAGCAATGTTGCCAAGATCAAAACAGCGGACACGGCCGAAAAAAGTCCACCATACGCAAGTTTCATTTATAGAGAGACCGGAATGTGGGACCCAGTAGCGCGACCTTATATAGGTTTTGCCTCTAGCGATGTTGCCTATTTCAAAACAAGGAGGTGCAAGCAAGAAAAAAATCCAGCATGCACACGTTTCTTCTAATGAGAGGCTCACATGGGGGACCCAGGAGCCTAGAAAAAGGCTGATGCATCGAGCAACGCTATCAAGTTCGAAATACGGAGGCACAACCGAGGGGAAAAAATTCGATCATACACACGTTTCTTCTAATGAGTGGATGACATGTGGGGCCCAACAGCATGATTAAACGGTAGATGCAACGAGCAATGCTATCAAGTTCGGAACACGGAGGGGCGACCGAGGAAAAAATTATATCATTGACACGTTTCTTCTAATGAGAGGATGCATGTGGGGTCCAAGATTTTAATTAAATGGTTGATGCATCGAGCATCACTATCAAGTTTGGAACATGGTAGCGTGAGGAAAGAAAAAATTCCATCTACACACTATTCCTATAATGTGAGGCTGACATGGGGGACCCAACAGCATGACTAAATGGCAGAGAGATCGAGAAACATTATCGAGTTGAAATTAGGGAGGCAATAGCCAAGGAGAAAAATTCCATCATGCACACGTCTCTTCTAATGAGAGGATGACATGCGGGACCTAGCAGCATGATTAAATGGCAGATGCAACGAGCAACGCTATCAAGTTCAGAACAGGTTAGCGCAGGCGAAGGAAATTTTTTCCATCATACACACAATTCTCATAATGAGAGGTTGACATGTGGGACCTAGCAGCCTGACTAAATGGCAAACACATGAAGCAACGTTATCGAGTTCAAATCAGAAGGCGTGACCAAAAAGTATGGTCCACTAGACACACTGACGTCCGGGACCCACACGCCTCAAAGGACTTTGGCAAATCAACATCATGCGAGGAAATGAAAATCTTGCTTCTGCCACGCGCTGACCGAGATTCTCCATGTTTTTAGCGGTTTTTCAAAGTAGAGGGCCGCGAAACCAGAAAAACAAGTTTTCCATTGGCCACGATTGAGCCGAGAATTTCTTCGCGGAAGACCGCCTTCTACAACGACCGTCGGACCAAGTTGTTGCGGAAGGAAACTTTCCTTGTAGTGAACTTTTGCAGGAGATAATCCCGATGAGGATCCTTACAATCATTTAATGCATTTTACCGAGTTACGTTGGACACTTAAATTGAGAGGATATTCTAATAATGAATTGAAACTTAAACTGTTTAGCTAATCTCTAACCAACACTTCTTTGGCTTGGTATAGAATTTGCCCTACGGAGAAAATTGATACCTGGGAAAAGGTTAAAGGAGAATTTGTGTCTCGATTCTTTCCCTAGGTAAAAACTGCTGAAGTAAGGAGGGCAATTACAAACTTCAATAACCGCCCAGGTGAAGGTTTGGTAAGAGCCTACAAAAGGTACAAGTCTCTACTTCATAAATGTCCCCATCATGATTTACCTGAATGGTATGTTTTGCATATTTTCTATGAAGGACTTAATCAAAAAATTAAACGTGAGCTTGACACGAATTCAGGAGGTTCTTTCATGGAGTTAACTACAATTAAAGGGTGGGAACTTTTATAACGAATTCGCCGTAATAGAGAAACATGGGGGTTTGATTTAGGAGGCGAAGGTGGTATAGAAATTGAATATGATTGTCTCAATTCTTATAAAGACTCCGGTAAGGTAAAAGAAACTGCTAATGAACTGCAACTTGATGATGATATTATCTTGCAAATCCTTCAGTCTTTTACAGGACATATTGAAGATCCAAAGAAAGACTGGCTTCATTTTACTCCGCCACCCGAGCTAGTTGTAGAAGAAGATCCAATAATCATGGCCCTTGTCGAGCCAACAAGGGAGGTACCCCCTTGTGTTGAACCCTTTCCTTTTCCAAGCACGGTGATAAAATATATGATGGCCCAACAACTTGAGGATCAATGCAAAGAGGAAGAATTATTTCTCAAGGAGCTGGAAGAGGAAACACAAATAAGGGAAACTAAAGAAGAGCATGTACTAGAGGCAGAGGCATTAATAAAGCAATATATTTTAACCATGTTTGCACATTGCAACATAATCGAGCTAGATACCGATGCTTCGCAATTTGCTGAAGGAAAGGTAAAAGCTAAAGAAGTGGGTAAGCCTATCCTCCCTTGCACTTTTGGAGGAAGTTCCTATTATGGCCTTTGTGATATTGGTACAACTATTAACGTTATCCCTTTTAATTTCTATTTAAAAATTCAAAATGAATTAGCTCCAGCTGAATTGGAAGATACGGATATGACTATAATGTTTGCAAATAAAACTCTTAGAGTCCCTATGGGAATAATTAGGGACGTACCAATTTATATTGGACCTTAAAAATACCCTATTGATTTTGTGCTTATTGATATTCCCACTGACATTTATTTCCCCATCATTTTTGGAAGAATATTTCTAAATACCGCAGGAGCAAACATAGACTACAAGAAGAAAATTGTGTCTCTGAAGTTTGGTGAAGAGAAGATGGATTTTCAATTCTCCAAATTTGACCATAAACCGGCTATTGAAGAATTAGCTTATGATGATTACGAACGTGAGGAAGAAGGTAATATCATAAACTTAGCCTCAATAGTCATCGAGACTCCAGATGATGATCTAGCAAAAAGTTTAGTCAACAATAATAACATTCTTCAAGACGTAGAAAAAACTGAAATAGATAAATATCTCGACTCCACACCTGAGGTGGACATCGAGATAAATCAAAAATATGAAGAACCCATAAGGAAAGGAGATGAGGCTCTTCCTCCTCCAATTCTTAAAACTCTACCAAAGGAACTAAAATATAGGTTTCTTGATGAGACTAATAATTTTCCTGTTATTGTAAGTGCTAACCTCACGGAGAAAGAGGAGGAAAACTTAAAGACGGTTCTCCGCATGCATCGAAATGCTCTTGTGTATTCGATGAGTGACTTGAAGGGGATCAGTCCCTCGATAGCCACCCATAGAATATTCATGAAAGAAGGAGCTCAACCGCTCATGGACTTTCAGCGACGTCTTAAATCTCACATGAAAGAGGAGGTAAGAAAAGAAATAATACGTTTGTTGGATGCAAGCATCATCTTTCATGTGGAGGAGAGTGAATGGGTAAGTCCTGTTCATTGTGTTCCAACGAAAGGTGGGTTTACGATTGTAGAAAATGAACATAATGAAATGGTACCTACTAGGACTGTTGTTGGACACATGATGTGCATTGACTATAGGAAACTAAATAAGGAAACTCGGAAAGACCATTACACTTTACCGTTTATAGATCAAACTTTAGAAAGGCTTGCTATGCGTTCTCATTTTTTTTACTTAGACGGCTATTCTAGTTTTTCCCAAATTGTTGTACACCCTAATGATCAACTAAAAACTACTTTCATTTGTCCTTATGGCCTTTATTCTTATCATCATATGCTTTTTGGTCTTTGCAATGCTGCTACCACTTTTCAAAGATGCATGACTGCTATTTTTGCCGATTATGTTGAAAGTATTATGGAAGTGTTCATGGATGATTTCTCTGTTTATAGAACTTCCTTTAATCATTGCCCGCATAACCTTCATAAAGTTTTGCAAAGATGTGAAGACACTAACTTATTCTTGAACTAGGATAAATGTCATTTTATGGTTCAAGAAGGCATAGTACCTAGTCACAAAGTCTCAAGTAAGGGCATAGAAGTCGATAAGGCAAATATTGAAGCAATAGAAAGGTTACCCCTCCTCGAGATGTAAAAGGTATAATGAGATTTTTAGGTCATGTAGGATTTTATAGAAGATTCGTTAAGAACTTTCGAAAACTGCTAGACCATTAACTAACCTTCTTCAAAAGGTTGTTCGTTTTAATCTTGATGAAAAATGTCTTACTTCTTGCAATATATTAAAACAAGCCCTGCTTGAAGCTCCCATTATAAAACCACCTAATTAGAAGAAACCTTTTGAGCTATTTTGCGAAGCTAGTCATGAAGCTGTAGGAGCAATCCTTTCTCAGTATGATGGTGATGACCTTAATATATTCATCCTGCTAGTCGCACCATAAATGGGGCCCAAAAGAACTATCCTATGGTAGAAAAAGAATTCTTCACAGTAGTATTTTCCTGTGATAAATTTAGATCTTATATCATGGACTCCTAAGTTAGAGTACATACATATCATGTTCGCTAGAAAGGACTGATGTTAAGCCAAGAATGATCCGTTAGACTCTACTTCTGCAAGAATTTGATTTACAGATCTTACAAAGGAAGGAAGAGATGAAGGAAACGTTCATGGACACTCAAGAAGTTGCTCATCCAAAAGAGGTGTCATCCATGTACATATCTGTGGGAACCACACTACCAAAAAGGAAGTTATCTATATCTTCTTACAAAGGTTTTAGTGATTTTCTACGACCTGTTTTATTCGAAGAGAGGAAGAAAAGAAACTCAAATGAGACCATACTCCCTCGATGATCATGGATTATTAAATGCTAAACATATCTTTGTTCTAGATTATTTTCTGCTATTTTTTGCATATTTAATTTCCTCTCATGTTTCTGAGTTTGTTGTAGGTCTTATGAGATCAGTACGGGTGGGCCGTATGGCCGGATCCGCCCATACTGCTGGTCGTTAAGACTGCAGACACCCTAGTTTTGTTTTCACATAATCAGTACAATCGTACCGTACGGGTGCAACCCCCCGTACGACATGTCGTTATCTATTATGTGACCACCTTCAAATTTTCGTTCATATAAAAAATGTAATTTGAACCGCCGTGAAGTCGATACAGACGGGCAGTACGGGCGGGACCTTCCCGTACTGCTTAGTCGGTTGACTATTTACCGACTTTAACCCGTGTTTTTTTGGAAACGTCCCGGTACGGGCGCATCGTACGGGCGTAAGCCCATACCGACTGGTCGTTACGACCCGAAATTCCTTCTTTTGTACTTATTTGGTTCCACATTTATTATGATTCTTTTCTTGGGTGAACCTTTTCCTCCCAGTATGAATTTTACCTTGCCTCTAACCCTTTATATGTCTCCTAGAAGTGATCTATCCTTTTATTGATAATACATATCTTCTCCACAATCTACTCCTTCCTCGTGAACTCTTCGGAACCATATCCTCTACATGGAGCACCCTTCAAGAGAAGGAAGATCTATATGGATCGTCTTCAAGGATTATAGAGGAAGACAAAGTTGTTGTACCTAAAGAGAAGAAATTAGAAGATGAGGATGGATTCAAGCCGATGAAAACGCTAAAGGATAGGCGCAAGGTGTTCAGCCTAAGCATTGGAAAAGAAGGCGACTCGATGAAGTTCAACTTGATTTACAAGGAGATGGGGAGCTTTTCTTGAAGAAGGTGAAGAGACAAGGGAGGAGATTCAAGCCTCCTTGGATAGGCTCGATCATTGCATTAAGAAGATTGAGGTAAAACTCTAGGATCTTCTAAACATATTGACCTGTTGCGTCGCTACCTAGACCAGATGGACCAGAAGATAATGAAAGGAATACAGGCGAATCTCAACATCAGCCTCGGATCCATTAACACTCAAAAGCAAACAATAGAGATGTACAAGGCTCTTGTTGAGCAGTTGGAGAAAGTCAATGAGAAACGCCGGATCTGTATCTTGATCTTGGAGACATCAAACAAGATGCTCCGCACAACTCTTCATGATTCCAGAGTTTCTCCACCTGCAAATTAGAGAAGCACGCCACAGTATCAAATAATCGCAAGGGATTATTTGATCTACCCAGCTTGACTCCAAGCTTGGGGGGATTAGTGAGAACCTTGTAATCTATCTTACAGTTTTTGCATATTTACTTTTTTGCACGCATGGTTAGGTTTAAATTTCCGAATTTGCATTAGTTGCATCAACTTCGAGTTTCCTTTGTTCAAGAGAAGAATTATATCTGTTGAGTTATGAGCCTTTATGATAATTTAAGTTATGTTTGAATCATGATTATTATATTAGATGATTGAACTAGGTTGAGTGTTATGGTACTTCTATAGCTATCATAATTTTAGGGACTTCCACACCAATAAATGTACTGATTAAGTTATGAGAAGAAGAACTCTGGTAGCATATTATAATTAAGAGTTTTTGAAAGTCATGGAAGTAGTGAGCATGATCAAATAGTTGTACTGAAAAGAAGAAGAGAAAAAAAGAATAAGCAAAAAATATTAGCATACAAGTATCAAAAGAGAAGAAGAAAGCAGCTATCAAAAGAATCAAACATAGAAAAAGAAAAAGAGAGAAGAAAAGAGAAAATGATCATGAATCTTCACTATTAAACTTAGTGCTCTATATCTCTAAACTCCGTGAGTATATGATATGTTGAATCACTAGTAGCTTCTTATAATTTCATTGATACTGAAAAATGCGTGGAAGCCTCTAAGTTATGTAATGTGTAAAGGTATGGTAATACCCTCGACGTATCTCTACCACTATTCCTGCTTCAATTACTACGTCATTTATTGTAACGACTTGTGTCTCATGAACATGATGATCTAGTCCATAAGCCACCATCTTGCTCGGGGACGAGCAAGTGCCTAGCTTAGGGGAGTTGATGCATCCAAAATTGAAGCATATTTACCTTTTGTTTTGCATAAATAGAGTAGGGATTTTTGTATTTCACCGCGTCTACGCACACTATTTTGTTATTGTTTCAATAGGATCCCAAATCATGGAGTCATATATGAACATATCAATTAGAGCTGTCATATTGCGTAATTATATGATATTTCTAAGTGCTAACAGTCATTTTATGAATTTGCCTTTGCACCTAGAAGAATACCAATCAAAGAGGAGTCATCAGTATGGTTAACGACCACTGATACGGGCGGAGCCCGCCTGTACCATCTTCCCGTACCAGGTGCCATCATGACCACCTCGTCAAGTACTTCTCCCTGTCAAAGACGAGGGGGAGATCCTACATTCCAAGCCACCAGAAACCACGAAACACCACATCCGAGAGGGATCTAAAGGAGGAACTTGGTTGGGGTAAAATCCTAGCTGATCCACGGATCATTGGAGGACAACGCATCATCCCCTTCATCATCAGCTGTTGTATCTTCATCACCACCATTACTCCATCTTTCATCTATTAGATATCTTTGTAATTCCAGATCCAATTGTGCTTTGCATTAGATCTACCCTCGTACTTTAATCCATTCATTTGATTATGATGATGTTGTTGATTGCTTCCATGAGTGAGTAGTTCCTTTGTTCTTGGGGAGATGGAGAAACCCTAGCACCATTATGAACTACTAATAAAGGTGGTCTATTCTTGTTTTCGTATGACTTGCTAGTCTCTGATTTAATTATGATTCGTGTTTGTTCTCTCTCTTTAGATGGTATGCATAGTCGGCCGCATATCATTTTCCTTCGGGGCTAAAGGGAGGGAGAAATCCTTTGGACGTGTCTTGGAAGCATATCCGGAATGTCCCATGATAGATTGGCACCGGCTCGTAACCTACATGGTCAAAGGGGGATTAAAGAGGGAGTCCCTAAGCTAATTACGATATCCACGGGAAACCATTATTTGCGGTGGTTTCTATGGGTGATTGTTCTCACATATCGCAGTGGTTATTTAGAGGTGACCTCACACTTGGCTCAAGAAAGTGGCTTCCTACGAGCCTTGTCATGAACATCTTATTATGGGTCTCTATCCACACATATCATGACACAAGAAGTATGTTATATTGGTTGCACATAACAATAATACTATGCTAGTGGTGTATCCTACATCCCCGAGAATGTTTTAGCTCTATTGAGTTCAAGCACACTTTCACATAAACTTGTTACTTGTTTTCTTTTTACTTATTTTAATTAGTTTTCTGCAAACAACCATAAACCTTTCAAAAACCCTTTACTTGATATCAAAGAAAGCTTTCACGTATACTTTGGTAGAGAGTAACGAGGGGCGTAAAGACCTTTACCAATAGCTCTTTGTGGGTTCGATATCTTTACTTCGAAACTAGCTACAATTAGTCTGTGCACTTGCAGTCATCACTTGCATACATATAGAACCTATACCTCTATGTTATTCTTCCATCATCGAGTCACGATTGCATTAAATTGGAATCCCAATATTGCGTAGCCTTTACTTTTAAACCCCACTGGACCTTGTATACTCAATCCTATGATCCATTACTAGGGGAGTTGTTTGAGCCATGTGAGTCATAGAATTGCATGTGTAGGGTTTGTGCGAGTCTGTGGATAATGAGGCACCTAAACAACATAACCTATGTAGTAATGGGATCACTAAAGAAAGAGGCACTGGTGGGCAACAACTGTTATTTGGTTCTTCCATGCTCACTTGTGTCCTATAGAACCCCGAGTACTTGATACATGTTCCTTGACTATTCGCACTATCCACATGTGCAAGAATCTATGTATCCCCCTTCGTCTGAGGTTGAATCATACTTTATTTCTTGGGGACACAAACTAGTTTGGGGCATTATTACTATCATGTAGTTACGCCATGCTTTATTGCTTTATTTACTATTGCGCATACATCACGTGTACTGTTTAGGACATGTGACACGTTTCCGCGGTATCGACAAGCCCAGTCACACTTTCAGGTTCCCAGTTGTTTACAGCCATCGACACAAACCCTGGGTCCGTCTCGGAGCCGTCCAACTTTGTTGCGGGTAGCTTAGTGGGGTGGACCCTGAAATAATTTATGAATCCCATGAATACATTGTCGTGAGGCCTCATTACTTTTTATTTGGTTCTTCCCGAGGTTGATCATGCGTGTGTTGCTATTTGTGCACCCTTATAGGGTAAATCTTTCTGAAAGTCGTGTCCGTGGTTATAATTAAAGTACCTTGTTTAATCTAACTAAGACATGACTAGTAAATATTGCAACACTCATGGAATGGTTAATAAAACTGCCAACAGGATGGGATGTTCTTATGATGTTGCTTCTAATTAACGAGCGTCTGTCCATATCTGGTTGGGCAGATGTTGTAGCGTGGCACTTATAGAACTGTTAGATATTATCTTTCATTGCAATTGCGTCACCCCAGGTTGTTCCCTTTAGATGCATTAAGACTTGCTGAGTACTCCTAGGGTCTCACACAATAACTATTTTGGTTCAGATGGACAGGTTTACTCACACGAAGGTTACTAGGTCGAGGAGACCAATGATGGTGACAACGACTGTGAGGCGTAGAGATCCTAGGGATGGAGATCCGTGAGATCTATGGGCGGGATGTGCTTATTTTAGGGGCATCTTATGGCAATTTGCTTCTTGTCCATACTCGGTTCTTTTTTTCCGCTTTCGATTGATACTTTGATGTGTGATGTATGAGGATGTATCCTAAACTATTATCTCTATCTAGGATATTTGGATCTTGCCGTATAGCGTTGAATATTTTTGTTTCTATTGTTTTAGATGGTGTGGCTCTAATGTACTATTGTATGTCACTGATATACATACTCATTTGTGTATGTTTTTTATTGCTTTACCTATCAACTACGCTGCTCGCTCTTGTCTCGATGTTCTTGAAAGTGGGTAGGGTGGTTGGCCGGTACCGTGCCCTGCTCCGCATCTACGGGCCTACACGTGGGTGGCCTTGGGCCTCCGTGATAGAATCCCTTATCCACTTTTGGGTTCATCCTAGCTTGTTGCTTAGAGCGTAGGGTCCATGGTATTACAGGAGTTGAGTATCATCAAGGTTAAACTCGACTTTTTCTTCTTGTACTTATTTAGCATAATTATTTCCAAGGCAAGACTCGGTTAACTACAAGAAATAGAGCAAAAGCTTACTCAACTACTTACTCATTTGAATAAAAAGTTTTACTCTAACTGTTTTGAATTACTCCCACTAGCATAGTACCTTAACAATACTACCAACTAGAATAAACATTTCAAATTTGTAAAGTGGGAGACAAAGGACATACCTCTCATGAGTGACTTCACAATTCTCTTCTGTATGGTGTGTTCCGTCAAAACTCAAAAGTAGATCACTGTCATTAATAATATTATAGCAAGGAGGCAAACAAATATCCACTTTTCAAGAATAAGGATAAAAGGAAAAAATCATTTATTTTTATTTTTTAACATTGGATTTAGATAATAGAAAAAGATCGGCAACAACAGAACATACTAAAAACAAACAAAAGAAAAAAGTGAAGTGTTGGAATGTATCCAACACGAGTGTTCAAAGCTCTCATGGAAATCTAGTACAACCTCATTATGACATAAATAAATTACTTGCTGAATATATCCCCAAGGTTAGGCTTTTGCAATCCCTGTTATTTTTCATTGTGGTGGTGGAGGATAATCTCCCAAGTTCCATTAGCTTCTCCAATCGATTAACTGGGATGAGAGGTTCATGGTGGAGTCTTGAATATTGATGGAGAGCTTGTTCATGTTCTCAATGTTCCCTTCAAGCACGTACACATCTTCATAGGTAGTATAGTAGTTTAGTGGTTGATGCTCTTGTTCGGGTCCTTCTTACTCTTCTACTTCTTCCTCTCCTTGTGGTTCAGCTTGTGGTGGTAGGGTTGCCTCAACCTGCACATCATAATGTAGATGTCCATCCTCAATAGAGAATATAATGTTATGCAAAGGAGCAGCTATCAAGTGATCGGCTCCACCTACCATTAATTTTTCTAATAATATCAAATGGATTAAGAGTAGCAAAACCGAGACGGCGAATACCTTCCAACAGTTGCAAGTTACTTAGATTGAGATAGAGTGCTTGGGCGAGAATGGTGATAACTCTTCCTCTGCATATGGTTCCATGAGTTTGGAGAGCTAGATACTTTAAATAAATCACTAAAAGAGTTCCCAAATATGGCATCAATTTTATAGTTTGGAATGGCAGCTTTTGCAAGGATCGTCATATCCTATTCATTGACTCTTGTGAACTCATCACGGGTCTGCAGTGTGTTAGTAATAACATAGAACAAATAATGAACGTAGGTCACTCAATTTGATTCCCCTCTAGGAGAAGATTTGAAATTCTCATCTTATTGAAGTAATAGTTAGGGGTAGGACTAAGTGTGAAACAAATGGAGCGGATGTCGGTGAAGTTGTTGGTATTACCAAAATAGTGACACCAATCATCAAGAGACAAGTCATACTCTCTGTTCATCAAGCGGAAGGTGATCCTATTAGCTTCTGGGATGTCCTCCTCGGAACTGTAGAATCGACCCACTATATGCTTCAAGGTGCTAACACAACAACAATCTGGGAAGTTCATGATGATCTGATGTTGTCGTGGATGAGGGTCAAAACATTGTAGATGGCCATCTACGATGAATTCTACGACGAAAAAATAGGTCACAAACCTCATGTCATAATTCAATCCGTGACGTTTTTTCTGTCTAAACACGTCACGCCTGATCATCATGTTCCTATAATTTCGTCGCAGCGAACTAGACCGTCCTAGCCCAGGCCCGATTATTCATGATGTTTTTATTTTGTCACGATCGAGGCCACATGGCAGACGACACCGTGGGTGGCCATGGGCGACGTTTGCTGACGTCATGTTCGCCGTCTACGACGTCATTGGCTTCCTAATGTTTTTTCGTCACAGCCTGATTCCGTTGTCTCCATATCCGTGACGTCATCCAACCCATTCATGACGCCATCCATCCTGTTTATGTCATCACACGAGTCATGAAGAATTCTGTTCGTTGCCACCTTTTGACGCCATGCTGACATGTGGAAAGTTGGCATGGCCAAGATTGCGCCAATCGGACGAGGCCACGTGGGCAAGCCGTAGAACGACACATTGTCAAATCAAAATGGGACACATATCACCTACCGACGACGAATTCTATTTGATGACGTCATCATTGGCCATAACGTTTCTGTTTCGTCTAGATAGTTAGCTAATGAAAGGCGGCCACGTTGTTGTTTACCTGTGACGCAAATGTTACATTAAGAACAACTGAGAATATTTCGTTTTCATCGCGGATGCATGCCGGCATCACCGTGAGATCAGGGGGCCATTTGTGCACGTAAACTTCTACTAGCCCTAATCGTTTGCGACCATTTCACACCACATGCATCGAATAACATAATTTGACAATGAATTTCAGGACAAGTTTCCACATAAATTTCCACAACAGTTTCTAAGCCAAAAGCCTCATAAGCTTCCACAGCCAAAAACTTTCCACAGCAGTTTATGAGCCACAAGCCTCACAAGTTTCCCTTCCCAAAAGACTCAAAAGTTTCCACACCAGTTAACTTTCCTAGCCCAAGAACTCACAAGTTCACTTACCTTGCGACAGCTGAAGCTGATGTTGTTGCTGCTGCTGCTTCTGCTGAGTCATCTGAGACAACACTTGCTAAAGTAATTCGGTTGTATGGTTTTGTTTATCCTGCATCTCTTCCTGCTTCTTCTGCATTTCTGTCATGGCTTTAGCATACTGCAGCCTCTCTGCCTTAGCAGCTTCTTTCGCTCTCTACAATTCCTCTATGGTATAATGGAGTTTGTCACTCCCTGCTCTCTCAGCCAAAAGTTCTGCTTCAAGGCTAGATATGCTTCGTCTTGATGTACTTGGATGGAGGCTGATGTTCATCAGGAACGTTGGCTTTCTTCTATCCAACGAGAGTGCAAAGTGCACAACCTCGGTGGAAGAAAGTGGTTCTTCCCCTGGACATCTAGATCCATCTTCTCCTGCATGATTTCCTATAGTGTTAGGAATAGAAGCGAACATTAGAAAAATAGAAAGAAAATTACAATCATATCGTATACAATCAAGATATGAAGCTAGCATTGAATTTTACAAAGATGAAAGTATTCAAGAGGACTTACAATTGCTTCCTTCACATTCTGAGTGTAGGCATTTTTCGGGCTGCAATGTGTCTTTTTGAAGAGTTTGAAGGCATCGTTCTCACTGTTGCACACAACCTCATAGCTACGAGAACTTGTGGCAGTAGGGTACAAGACTTTGCTCTTGTTGAGCTTGTTGTTTACACAAGTACTCTACACAAGTAGAAACCATACAGTATAAGAGGTAGTTCCAATCAAATAATTCAAACACAGGCAGTAATAATATAAGAGTAAACAAAAAGTAACATGTTTCCTAGGGTCAGACCAAGTATCAACAAGCTTACACCACTGCTTTGCCGGTCATGTGTTTCACTTTATCAGGACATTTCCTTGTAACTTGGATAAAAGGGTAGGGATGAAAATACTTCTTCTTCAGAATATGCTGCTGATTCTTTGCACGCCTCGTAAACTGACTTGCGCAAGCATTCCACATGTCTGGGTGATTTGTGTCCATGGCAAACTTATGCTGAAATAAAACATGGAGCATCAACATTTTCATGAACACAAAAATGGAAAGGCAAAGGATAGCTAAGTCACGGAACATATAGAAACTTTGCCTATGAAGTCTGATTGGACATCAACCCTCTTCTTGTACTCTTTCCAGTGGGGTAAGATAGGCATTCTAGTCCTTACTGTGACTGCACACTCACTGGCAAACCTGGCAGCAACACCTGACTCGTCTGGTCTAGTTCTTCCTAGAAGACCATTAAGTGAAAGCCTCCCTCCTTTGGACAACTTGTCAAGCCTCTTCCCCATGTTTTTCCCTTCACCACCCAGAGCTTGACCATTATGTAGAACTATATCTTCAAAATTCTATGGTCTTGAGACATCTGGTAGCCATAATCATCTACAAGAATACAATGTGCTAATTTAGTGTTCCATAGTAATATGATGGGATTAAATGGATTACTGTAGAGCCATGATCATCTATGGTTTAACACATTACCATGTTGAGACCATACACTCCAGTCTTGGCACGGTACTTCATGACTAGGATCAGATTCCCCATATTCAGTAGCGGATTCATCATATTGGGTAGATGAACCTTGACCCTCAAACTGGGTACCAGAGTCCTCGCTGTCGGCAGCTGAGCATAGATGTTGGGTAGCTGACACAGTACCTTGGGTACCTAACCCATCGGTTTGGACGGTGCACAGTCGCTTCGACGAGGTGCCCGCGGACAACTGGGTGGTGGCTTCTGGATTTGGATAGGTGGCAAGTCACCTTTCGGGGATAACCGTGGGCAGAAGGATGCGGACTTCATTGCTTGGGAAGGTGACTTCTTGATTTTTGGAGGTGGTAGCTTGGCTTTGGAAGGTGCCAGAGGATGGCAGGATGTGGGTTGGGGTTCCACTCCTTGGGTATGTGGTTGATCGCTTTGGGGAGGTGGCTGCTGGCTTTGGGGAGGTTGCTATGCTTTGGGGAGGTGGTTGCTGGCTTTGGGGGTGGATGCTGACATTGGGGGGGGGTGCATGCTGGCTTTGGGGAGGTGGTTGTTGGATTTGGGGCGGTGGAGGATGGTATACAAGCGGGTCTGAGGGAGTGGGAAGCTCGCCTTGGGAAGAGTGCTCCTCATGTTGGACAGCTGCCAGCTTTCCTTGGGTAGCTGGTTGCTTGCCTTGGGCTGCTGCCTTCTTGGCTTGGGTAGGTGGTAGATTGATGGCGACTGGCTTCTCGCCTTGGTGGGCATCAGGAACTGCAGCTTTCGCCACTTGGCCGGCATCAGGAACTACAACTTTGGCCACTTGGCTGGCATTAGGAACTGCAGCTTTAGCCACTTGGCCGTCATCAGGAACTGCAGCTTTGGCCACTTGGTGGGCATCAGGAACTGAAGGTTGAGCTACTTGACGGGCATTGGGAACTGTAGATTTGGCCACTAGGTTGCCAATAGGAACTGCATCATCGATCACCAGTAGGAGAAAATGAAGTGTAGCTCTAGCCACCTAGGAAGTGCAACTTTGGCAGTTAGCCTGGCATCAGGAAGTGCGGTTTTGGTTGTTTGCTAGGCATCAGTAAGTTCGGCTTTGGCAATCTTCTAGGTTTGTCGTTGAATTGATGACAAGTACGACATGAGGGGGTCCTCGAGGCATGCGGAAGAGAGGGGTGTGAGACGTACGGTGTTCCGGGACGGTGAGCACACAAGTTTACCCAGGTTCGAATCCGTCGGCTTTGGACAGATCCTACTCCTGCTAGCAATCTAGTAATACGGCAGAGCCGGAATATGGGTTACAAGGGTTTGCCTATGCGAGTTGAGATTGTAGACTATTGAGGTGTCTAGAGTTTTGCCCTAAAGTCTCTCCCTAGGAAGGCTTATATAGATCTCTGGCCTAGGGTTTACAGGAGAGATCTGTCCGGCTACGACTAAGAGTCGGTTACAGAGTACATCTTGAACTACAAGTAACACTATGGGCCTAAGTCGGTAAGTCTTCTGGGCCTTCCCGTAGCCGGACTGTACTCTGTCTCTTCTCCTTGACTGGGCCACCCGTGAAGCAAAGCTCTAACCCGAAGTGGGCCACCCTGGTCAGTGAGGAACTGCGAGGATACCCGAAAAGTATATCCCCAACAGCAGCCCCCGGAGGCCTCCAAGATCCAAAGTCGGATTCATCATCGTCTAGCTTGATCTTTGGCTTGCAGAATCTTGAAGGTTTCCTGAAACTTCACAACAAAAAATACGATCTGGGTCTTAAAAATAAGTCGGACCTATCAACATGTTACTCGGATTTTCCAGCTTGATTTCAAACTAAGCCGGAACTTGGTTTCTAACACCACCTGACACAAGTCATGGTCAAGTCACGTCATCTGACAGACATCCTATCAGCACGACCGTTGGTGGGTCCGCAGTTCACAGAACCGAGGTGCCGTTTCAATGCATACGCGGAAATCGAGGCGACGTAATCATCTAGTGGGTGCTTCCCAGTTCCTTCCACGAAGCGTGGCAGTTAAACTGTAGCATTTGCACGAATCTTGGCCCGGTTAGGTGGATATAAGGGGTGAGGATTCTACTCCTCCTTTCTTCACCTGTTCCCTTGCCGTTTCCTCTCCTCCAAATCGCCCCCGCGCGCACAGAGCTCCTCTGCTTTCCCCTAAAAAACTCCTAGCACCGCCCATCCTAGGTCACCTGCTCATCGAAGAAATGGCTTCTTCATCCTCTTCTGGTTTGGCGGCAGCGGCGACGATGGCGGCGACAGAAGCGGTGGCGGAGAAGGAAAGCTTCCGCGGGGTCTGGATCCCTGCGTGCTTGATGACGAGAAGCTCCGCGGCGTGGAGACAGAAGGGCTCCTCCGCGCCGGCGACTGGCGGAGCGGCGCCGGGGAGACCGTCCCCAACCCGCACGCCGATGAGTAGGTCCACTTCGGCACCCACCTCGACAGAGGTTTGTCGTTTCCTCCCTCGGAATTCTTTTCCAAGGTTATAGATCACTATAGTGTTCAACTCCATCATCTTCCTCCCAACTCTCTCTTAGAGATGAGCGCCTATGTGGCTTTGTGTGAGGGATTTCTCGGCATTAGGCCAAGTCTTACTCTTTTCCGGTACTACTTCCATGTCCAGAGAAATTCTATCACTGCCGGTGTTCCTTATATCACCGGTACAATTAGTTTTTCACTTAGACGTGAGCACTCATATCCCAAGATTCTTGCTAGTGACTTGGTCAAACAATGGCCTGCCACCTTCTTCTATCACAAGGATATTCCGGCTCCCGGCAAAGCTACTTCTTTGTCGGCTTTTATCGACAGAGCTGCCACGGCCCAACCGTCTTGGGACGAGGCTCCTCTGGCTCACACTGATGATCTGATCCTTGCTAAGAGGCGGATCGAATATTTGATCAAACACAAAGGACTAAAGGGATCCGACTTGGTCCAATGTTGGGTGTCACGTCGGATCCAACCCCTTCACCACCACAGAGACCGACTGATGCACCCCATCACGTCGTCCAAGAAAGACTCCCTCCGCATCAGCCCTAAAGCCTACACCATGCAAGGCTACATAAGCCAGATTAAATGGCTGATAAGGGAGCGGATCGAGAGGAGGATCCCAGAGGTTTCTCTGGATATGCATACGGCGGAAAACCCGGTAGTGCCAGTAAGATTCTAACAGTAAACCTTTTTATGTGTTTCAATCTTTAAGTTACATTGCAATACTGATATGTTTTCTTCTTTTCAGCTTGCTGACCTCCCCGAGTCGGAATTTGCTCCACTCGAAGGATATCCTCTAGAGTTTTCTCAAAAGACGGAGTTGGTCCCATTGCCGGACGCTGCGCTCAAGAAGCGCAAAGCTCCGACAGTGGCTATTGGCACAGAGGAGATTCTCGTCGTGAAGTGGTAACTTTCAATCACAACTTCCGCCTTTGTACGTTACTCGAATTTTCTTCCGAGATGTAATGTTTTTGATTCTATTACATTCTCAGAGCTAAACAGCTCATCAAGGGCAAAGGGAAGGGAACTTCTTCGAACCCCTGTGACAGACGAAGCTTACCATAGCTTCTCCTGCCGTGGCTCCTCCGACTGCTACCCCTCAACCTTCTGCAACACCGATGATCATTCCTTCTCCGGCTATCGCAGAAGATCCGGCTCCTTCAGCGGAGCCTGTGATCCTTGAATCACAAACTGATGTCACCATGGGTGAGTCAGGTATTGATAAGGGTGAACCCTCTTTGGGTAATGATCCCTCAGCAGAAACTTTTGCCGACAAACTTCTCAGCAATCCAGGACTTGCCAAGTTTGGCCTGTCCCGAAAATCTGCTGAAGAGATCAAGCGGCTAGCCAGGAAATGCCTAGAGAAAAGAAACTTATCTGCCGAAGAAGAAGCGCAAGAAGCAGAGGACATCAAGCACTCTGATCTTCTTGAACAAGTGCGTCTTCGCGACGAGAGGATAAGGGTCGGTGAGCTTCCAACGGCTCTAGTGACCCCTCTGACTCTCGCCGAGAAGGTCACGTTGAAGTGAATGCGTGTTTGGATAAACTTACTCGTGAACAATTTGTAAGTCAGAATTCCAACTCTTGTTTTTTCCTTTATTTCATATCATATCCTCTAGCCCCCAAGCATGAAGTAGGATAAATAATCCGGGTTTATGCTTCCTTAGGATGCCAAAGAACGAACTAGTGTAGCCCCCAAGGCTCGTGCTGATATTAGCAAAAATATTAGCCCGAGTCTTTAGTAGCTTTCTGACTTTGGGTATTCTGACTTACAGAAAGTATATTCCTATAACCAGGATTTGTTGAAGAATGTCTATGAGAAGCGGAGAGAGATCAAAGCTCCCCGACTTAAGAATGCTGAGCTTAAATTTGCCAAGGATGAGGTCGAAGGTAATCACTCCGAGACTCAAACCTTATCTTTCATGTTTTCATAGTCGAATTTATACTGAACTGTTGTTCTTTTTGCCTTACAGCGCTGGTAAAACAGTCCTGCGCCATGATTGAAGAGGCTGAGAACCTCAAGACTTTCGTGGTGGAGAACAAGGAGCTTCGCCAAGAGCTAGATCAACTCAAGGCAGATCATGAAAAGAGCATTGCTCAAATCCTTGAGTCCTCCTCCATGGCTACTGATGAGCGTGATCGTCAGATTGCTGCTCAAGATCAAAAAATCTCGGACCTCAATAATGAGCTGTGTAGAGAGAGGGACCTTTCCGAGGCGCTCCGGGCTGAACTCCAGAGTCTTCGGGAAGAGAAGACCAAGGTTGACGACGTCATTTTCGGTACGTTCCATCTGTCTGACTTGTATGTTTTCTTTGACTTCTTTCAATGTCAGATTTTCTTTAACTGTTTTTGTTTATAGGTCCTCTGAACTTGACGGACTCCTCCGCTGCGCCCCGCACCCACCGGCTTACCCAAGTCGGTGACCTGCTTCATGACTTCCGGCAATCCCTTGAGGATATTGGCGAAGCTCTCAAGATTCTGGATATGCATAGCATGTTGGATTTTCAGGCGCGGGACAAAGCAAAGGAAATGCCGCAGCTCGTCCAGGATTGGAACATGTCCTACGCGCGGACCGCGGCGCAGAACACTCTCAGCATGGTCATGAGCCACCATGGAAACATGGAAATATGGCAAATGACAAGAGGGTATGGCAAGGTAGATGAAGACGTCCAGGAGCTAGACATCAAGGCCATTATGGACTCCTGTGCTGGATATGGGTGTCACGTGGCTGATTTGACCAGCTACGAGACTTCTTTCTTCACCCACGTGGACACTCCGCCTCCGCCTCCAGAAGATTCAGCAGAAGTTTCCGACGATGACCACACCATATCGGAAGTGGACATCTCGGAACGATATTAAGGCGATGTATCTAGCGAGCCGGCAGCTCCTTCCTCTCATGCATCATAGATTACCAGAAACATTTGTGTTATTCTGAAAAACATGATGGGCCTGTAAATATGCAGTACTATAATTTTGCTAGTGCTGAGCTTTTGATCTATTCAACACTTTTTAAATTTTTTGCATGCCTAAAATGTTTACATAAGCACTTGTATTTTTTCGTCTGTACTTATCGTTTATCTGGTTTTCCTCCTCGTCCCTTTCGTGAGCCGGCTAAACCTTCTGCTCGGAAACTTTGCCGAGCAATGGAGCTCAATTGCTAAACCAGTTTAAACTCGGAAACAAAGCCGGCTTCCAGTACCAACAATTCACTACTCGAAAAATACCCGCATCTAGCAATCAGACAAAGAACCAAAGTATAGACTAGAAACTTTAGAGTTATACCCGAAGGTAGCATTTTTAGAATCGTAAATCTAAACCAGAACGAACATGAGCATAAAGTACTTTCAAGCATTCTGGGATTTTCGACTATGACATGATCATTTGGAAATAAGATAGTAAAAAACTTCTCAGGAAAACTTGAGGCAACCAAAACTTTTATTTCTCACAGAACATGTACATATATATGATTACAAAGAATGATAAACTAAGAATAAAAGGGACATAGCTGAGCAATATTCCATGGTCTGTCTAACTCATCCGGATTTGCACTACCGCCAGCTCTCTTTCTCTTCCTAGTAGCAGGTTTTTCTTTGATTGGCCTCATGTCAGTTAAGTAGTACGATCCATTGTGCAATACTCGACTAACTAAAAAGGGCCCTTCCCATACTTGGGAAAGTTTGTGCTTTCCTTGTTGCACAAGACGGAGAACCAAATCACCTTTATTGGAAGATTTGTTTCGCACTCTCTGGCTATGATACTTGCGTAACTTCTGCTGATAGGCTGTTGATCTTATTTCAGCAACGACGTGAACTTCTTCGACTAAGTCGAGATCAATTTGTCGAGAAATCTCGGCATCCTCTTTAATATACGCGGCCACTCTAGGAGAAGTATGAATTAAATCACTAGGAAGAACTGCTTCTGTGCCATAGACCAAGAAGAAAGGTGTGTATCTGGTTGACCTGTTTGGAGTTGTTCGTAAACTCCATATTACAGAGGGTAATTCCTCTGCCCAAGCCCCCGCAGCACGCCGTAGTGGTGCTTTGAGTCTCGGTTTTAGGCCTTGTAGGATTAGACCATTTGCTCTTTCGACTTGTCCGTTAGCCTGTGGATGTGCGACTGACGCAATGTCAAGCCGGATATTTTGCTCGTTGCAGAATTCTGCTAATTCTCCCATAGAGAAGTTACTCGCATTGTCCATGATAATGCTATGTGGATAACCATACCGGATTATAACATCCTCGACAAATCTTTTGGCTGTTGCTCCATCACAACTTGTGACGGGTTTAGCCTCAATCCATTTCGTGAATTTATCCACCATCACTAAGAGGTCAGTAAATCCACTTGGAGCTCGTTTAAATGGTCCTACCATATCAAGCCCCCAGACCGCAAACGACCATGTTATAGGTATTGTTCCCAGCTGATCAGCCGGAAAATGAGCTTGTTTGGCGTACTTTTGGCAGCCCTTGCACGTCTTGACTAATCGTTCGGCATCTTCCTAAGCTGTAAGCCAGAAAAATCCAGGTCTAAAAACTTTTGTCACTAAAGATTTGGCCGCAGCATGGTGACCACACTCGCCTTCGTGGATTTCCCTTAAGATTTCCACTCCTTCTTCCGGAGATACGCAGCGCTGAAAAACCCTAAAAACACTCCACTTACAGAGCTCACCTTTAACTATAGTATAGGCTTTCGCTCGTCGGATGATCTGCCAGCTCAGAACCTCGTCTTCGGGTAATTTACCATCTACCAGATAATCTAGGTAGGGTTGAGTCCAGCTTGGAATTACAGCCAGAACTGCTATTAGAGGTGAGTCGGATTTGGTCGGATATTCCTCATCTACTCCCTTTAGTGAGGGAACTTTGAGGTGCTCTAAAAAAGCGCCATCTGGGACCTCTTTCCATGCAGAGCCTATCCGAGATAGTGCATCTGCTTCCTCATTTTCTACTCGAGGGATGTGTTGAACTTCAAACCCTTCGAACGATTTAGATAGATCATCCACGACAACTTTATATGCTGCCATGTGTTTATTTGTATTACAAATATCCAACACTTGTTGAGCAATAAGATCCGAATCTCTGTAACAGATCAAACGTCGGATGCCAATATCCTTAGCAATCCGGATTCCGTGCATCAGTGCTTCATACTCGGCAATATTGTTTGTCGCTGTGAAGTGGATCGGCAACACGTATAGAAGTTTATCTCCTTGGGGTGATTTGAGCACCACGCCAGCCCCCGAGCCCCCGCAAGCCTTAGACCCATCAAAGCAGAGGGTCCAATATTCCGACTCAGGGAGGGTCATGTTCTCCTTCGTCTCTGTCCAATCAGCGATAAAGTCGGCAAGGATTTGGGATTTGATTGTTGTCCGGGGTTTATAATCAATATCGAAAGCTGAAAGCTCTATGCCCCATTGGGCAACATGTCCTGTGGCGTCACTGTTGTTGATTATATCTCTCATGGGAGCTGTGCTCACCACGGTAATTGGATGCTCCTGAAAATAGTGTCGTAACTTACGAGATGCTAGAAAAACACCATAAGCCAACTTTCGATAGTGCGGATACCACTGTTTTTATTCTGTCAAGACCTCACTGACAAAGTAAGTCGGACGCTGCACCAGGTTCTCCTAATTTTCCTCCGGTCTCTCCACCACCATGACGATACTAACGACCTTATTTGTCGCAGCAAGATAGAGCAACATCAGTTCCTGAGGTTCCGGCGCTGCAAGGATAGGAGCAGATGAGAGTACTTTCTTCAGGTCTTGTAGTGCAGCTTTAGCTTCGTCAGTCCAAACAAAATCGTTTGTCTTTTTCAGGAGTTTGTATAATGGTGTGGCTGATTCACCAAGCCGGCTTACAAATCGACTGACCATAGCGCTGCAACCAGGTAATCTTTGTACGTCCTTCAGGCGAGTTGGCCTGGAAATATTGAGTATAGCCTTGATTTTGTCCCGGTTCACCTCTATGCCTCTTTGAGACACGATGAAACCTAACAATTTTCCAGCTGGTATTCCAAAGAAACATTTCTTCGGGTAAGCATGATGTTGTATTTTCATAGATTGGCGAATGTTTCCTCCAAGTCGGAAATCAGCGTTTCCTTCTTTTTGGACATCACCGCAATATCATCCACGTATGCATGTACATTGCATCCGAGTTGGTCGTGAAGGCAACGCTGCATCGTGCGCTGGTAGGTAGCTCCTGTGTTCTTTAGCCCAAAGGGCATTGTAACAAAAAACAGAAGGTTCCGAAGGGGGTTATGAATGAAGTTTTTACTTTGTCAGGTTCCTTCATCTGGATTTGGTCATAACCGGAATATGCGTCGAGAAAATAGAGGAGTTCCGAGCCTTCCATAGAATCGATAACTTGATCAATTTTAGGCAGAGAAAACGGATCTTTTGGACAAGCCTTGTTCAAGGCAGTATAATCAACACACATCCTTAAATCAGTGGTGTCCTTTTTAGGGACCATTACAGGATTGGCCGACCACTCAGTGTGGATGACCTCTTCTATAAATTCGGCTAACTCGAGCCATGCTAGTTCCTTAGCTATTGCCTTACGCTTCTCATCGCCAAAACGTCGTAAGGACTGTTTGACAGGTTTAGTGTTCAGGTTTACATTTAAAGAGTGCTCGGCAAGTTCCCTAGGTACTCCGGTCATTTCAGATGGCTGCCATGCGAAGATATCTTGATTTGCTTGGAGGAACTTGACGGGCGCGCTTTCCTATGCGCTATCTAGGCCTACGCCTATCTGGGTGACCTTGGAGGGGTCATCATCCTTCAATGGCGTCTTCTTCGTCTCTTCCGATGCCTTGAGCTCCGGATTTGGCTTTGTCACCTCCTTTGTTGCGGGCATCTCGGACGGATCTATGCTCTTGATGGTACTCCTGGGCATGCAGCACGGCTTTAGTAAAGGCGGCATTTCCATCCTTGCACTCTCGCGCTTTCTTCGGGTCTCCCCTGATAGTGATTACACCGTTGGGACCTGGAATTTTCATCATATTGTAAATGTAACACGGACGAGCCATAAAATCCTAGTAAGCCGGACATCCGAATATAGCATGGTACGCGCTCTTGAACGGGACCACTTCGAAAGAGAGTGCCTCCGTTCGATAGTTCTTTGGAGTTCCAAAGGTAACATCCAAAGTGATTTCTCCCAGGGAATTAGCTTGTCTTCCTGGGACAACTCCGTGAAAAATCACAGTGTTGTTGTTCAGCTGGGTCTCCGAGATCTTCATCCGGCATAGCGTTTTGACATAGAGAATATTGATGCTGCTACCTCCATCCATAAGGGTCTTGGAGAAACCACAACCGTCAATAAGTGGATTGACGATTAAGGCGTATTTTCCTCGCATGTGCAACTTAGGCGGATGATCAGCACGGTCAAATGTGATTGCCACTTCCGACCAATCCATAAATTTGGGGACAGCCGGAACTGTTGCATTGAGCTCATGTAGAACTGCTTTCTTGACCTTTGCTGGTTGAGATCCGAGGAAGGTGACATAAGTGTCTTTTTTGGTCGGAAATTTTTTCTTCCCTTCTGGCTTGGGATTTGAAGCATCAGCTTCCTCCATGTCGGAATCTTCCTTGGTCTCCTTATCTTTTTCGGGATTCTTCTTTCCCTTCTTCTGCTTAGCTTTGTAGCCCACGGTGTCATCTCTTTTAATGTCGTCATTGAAACGACATTCAACGTTAGTGTGGGACGAGCCCCCATTGGCGTCTAAGTGATGCACACATGGGTTATTGGCAATGTCGGCCCAAGAGTAGGTTTTGCCTGGTTGCTTCCTCTACCTTGGACCCTCGAAGTCCCACGGCCACGCCCGCGGCCTCCGCCGCTTCTTCCTCGTCCTCCAGACCCGAAAGTAGCAGTGACTACTGCCGTTTCTGTGTTGGGTTTCTCTTCCGAGGTATTTTTGCGCTTTTGAGCTTGTTGCTTTGGTTGTTTTGCCGACTGAGGCACAGCTAGGGCATTGAGCAATCCCTCTGCATCGTCATCAGCATCCACATACTTGCTCGCTGTTTCTATCATCTCTCCCAAATCATTGACTTTGTCACTCTTAAGATGATGACGCAGTAAACCAATTAGGATACCTGCAATGAAAGCTTCAATCGCAGTTTGATCATTTATTCCTAGGAGTTCTTGGTGTCGATCCATCGTCTGAGGTAATCTCGGCAAGTTTCTCTAGCTTTATGGGTGCAACGATGTAGGTCTCTGACCGTACAGGGCCTCCGATATGTTCCTTCGAAATTCTGAAAGAACGCACTTTGCATGTCATACCAGTTATGAATGGTGTTCTCCGGAAGTTCATTGAGCCATGATCGTGCCGTCTTCCGCAACATAAGTGGGAGATATCGGGTTGCGACCAGGCTGTTTTCGACTTTGGCGATGCAGCAAGCTTGGAAAAAATCCTGTAGCCAGGTATCCGGCCGAGCAATGCCGTCGTAGGCTTAGATATGCTTTGAGATAGGAAATCCTTCTGGGAATCTTGTAGCTCTGATGTGTGGTCCAAAGTATTTTGGGCCCACGTAGATATCATTGTTTTCGTAGCGCCACGCCTCTATGTTGGAGTTGATCCTGTGCCTTGCGTCGTTCGGGGATAGAGATCGTCCCGAATGTCGGTTGTGGCTGCGGTGCATTAGAGCCGGACTTCAGCTTCTGCCACCACCTCCTCCGCCACGTCGTCCTCCTTGTCCCCCTTGAGAGCCGTTGTGATGACTATTTCGTGGAGAGGGTGGGGCAACTTGATTGTTTCTGGCTGATCGCCGGCCTCCGTCCGGAGCGTCATTATTCCGGTTCCGGGGAGGGTCTTCACTACGACGAGCCCCCTGCCGGCTTGTGCCGGCATGGTTTCCATTGTTCCTTCGTCCGTCGATGCCACTACAGTGAGGCTCAGCCGGACGGCTCGCATGTCTAGGAGGTGGCATTCTTTGACAATCCTCCTCCCGACGTTTCTCTTTGTCTTCTCCCCTTCGATCGTTCGACTCTCGTCGGGGAGGATTTCTCGGATACAGTGCAGTAATGGCCTCTTGCTCGGCTGCTGGAGCGACGTTGCTCCAGTCACATGCGGTTTTGTGATGCTGTCCTGACGATCCGGTTCTGGAGTGGTTATCTTCCCGTCGGTCGAAACGGTGATGCTGTTCCAGAACATGCTGGGGCCCTATATCATTCCAGGCTGAGTCCGTGTGACATTGGTCGGATTTGGATACCAGCTTTCAACTTCCGGATTTCACAGCCATCTGTTGCTCCAGACCCTTGGTGAGTAGCTTCATGCCCAATCGAACATGTTCTGGGCATGGGTTATTTGACAGGATATCTCAAGCTGCGATAGTGTTTTGTACCGGTGTCGGATACACCGGATCTCCTTTCCTATCGAGACGAGGCATCTCTGGATCTCCTTCAAAGAGGACCCTGTTTACTTCTGGAAATTGACCGTCATGTGTGTAACATTTCCATGTCTTCTGATGCAGCCTGGACATGTAGTCCTTAGTTGCCATGCGTTTCTTTTCCTCCTGAATGTTTTTGGCTTCATCCAGGAGTTGTTGACGATGCGCTTCTAGGGCTTGGACCCTTTCGTCCAGCTCTTAAGCAGTAAGTTCTGCAGCTGGAGGGATAGGTGTGGTTAATGCAGCATCGATGAGTTTACACGCACCTTCAGTGATCACGTGTCTATCCACCGATTCTTCTTTTTTCGGCTCGTTTGGGATAAGTGCTCCATCCGAGTCTTCCTCATATTCCTCGGCAATCACCTCCTCTGTCAGAGGGTCTTTTGATGGGGTATTGTTCTTCTTGTTCTTCTTCTTTGCCTTCTTGGCAGCGCCGGTAGCAAAGACGGCTTTGGGTCTATTTCCCGGAGTCAAGCTCTGATCGGTACTTTCGGACATCTGGACTTCAGGATTATCTCTGACTTCCATGTCATCTTGCGCTTTGGGAGAGTGTTCCCCGGATCCTTCGTCCATGGCCTCTCCTTCTTCTGCAGCTTTGGAGTTATACTCCTCTTCATATTCCGTGGAGAACTTTCGGAAATCCGCTGACGTCATCGATTCATCCGAGGATGCGGGTACGTCGGCGTTTGTTCCAATTGCCTCTAGCACAAAGTCGGTGTTTTCTCCAGCATCGGCAGAGCTGGATCCGGATCCAACATATCCGACGAAGTGCGACGCGTTCCTCCTGAGGTACGTGCGGCTCTCGCGATCAACTTTGTCGAAACTTTTGATGGTCTCGAGAATTGCGTATGCGCTTGCGCCTTGCAGTATCATACGTCAGAGTGTGTACCTTAGGAAAGGCATGTCTGTCCCGGCGTCATCAGAGCCGGAATCAGTGTCGTTGATATGCTCCTCCTGGATTTCGACTTCCGCGGGTGGGTCGATCTGGGATCCGGCTTCTCCAAGAAGATCCACTCTAGATTCGACTTGGAACGCTAGGTCTTCCTCAGACTCGGATTTCTCCACTATCTCCGCAACTGGTGCGGGCTAGGTGGGATTGGGGTTTTCTGAGATCCGAAACCCTGCCGCCTCTGCGGACAAAGGGGACCCAGAAGATTCTTCTACCTCTATCATCACCGCTGGGGTGGGTGGGACAGGTTCATCAAAACCGATGTAAACATCGATCTCGCCAAAAGACATGATGGTGTAGGTAGTCACAGCCTCCCTGGCCGGAATCCAAGTCTCATCAAGAACGATGAGAGGGACATTGCTGGCGTAGAGGATGCGACCGACGGTGATAGTCTCGCCGATTCCGATTCTCGCAGATTCTGCTCGGAACACAGATCCGAAGCTCACTTGCCCCACTATGGGTGCCAACTATCGTCGGATTGATGAAAAGTACGCCATGAGGGGGTCCTCGAGGCGTGCGGAAGAGAGGGGTGTGAAACGTACGGTGTTCTAGGATGGTGAGCACACCAGTTTACCTAGGTTCGAATCCGCCGGCTTTGGACGGATCCTACTCCTACTAGCAATCCAGTAATACGGCAGAGACCGAATATGGGTTACAAGGGTTCACCTGTGCAAGTTGAGATTGTAGACTATTGAGGTGTCTAGAGTGTTGCACTAAAGGCTCTCCCTAGGATGGCTTATATAGATATCCGGCCTAGGGTTTACAGGAGAGATCTGTCCGGCTACGACTAAGAGTCGGTTACAGAGTACATCTTGAACTACAAGTAACACTATGGGCCAAAGTTGGTAAGTATTCTGGGCCTTCCCGTAGATGGAATGGACTCCGTCCCTTCTCCCTGACTGGGCCGCCCATGAAGCAAAGCTCTAACCCGAAGTGGGCCACACTGGTCAGTGAGGAACTGTGAGGATACCCGGAAAGTATATCCCCAACAAGGTTGCACTCTGAGTTTCTTGTGAATGGGTCGTAGGACTTGCCGCTTTTGTTATTCGTCGTATGGAACCTGGAGGTGGAACTCCTGCTTTTAACGGATTTCCCTTGGACCTTGTGTGTCTCTCATTTTCTGTGTCTAGAGATAGTACTAATGCCATGATGCGCTTGCGAGATGATCCACCACTAGGATCCATCCTTCACCTGGGAGTTGTCTTCTTGAATTTTATCTGCTTGAGATACACATTTTACATGTAACAATCAATTGGGGAAAATAAAGAGGAACAAAACATATGGCAAAAAGAGTAAGCAAACAATTCCACACAAGATAATTTGGTAGCACCTTAATTATGGAGAAATCATGACAAGATGGTGAGCTAGCAGGTAGGGGGACTACCTGTAGCCTAGTATCCTCGGTGACTAGTGTTTCATCACCTGATGGGTCACATTCACTGATACCCCCCTGGGATCATACCTAGGTTCAGAGGGATCACTGTTCCTCTTTTTAGGGGAGAATATAGTTGGGGATGCAACGACACTGGCTACGAACCTAATACCAAGTCGTTGCATCTATGGACTCTTTCTTAGGATGGTTTTCATCCGAGTTTCTTCCATCGGTAGTATTTGTGGTTCTAACATGAATGAAGAATTCTAGTTAATCTAGAAATATAAAACTGGGTCTGATACCAAGCTATGTTATATAGTATATAGTACTCATTATTTAATAGGTCGCCATGTGCAATTTAAACAAAAAGATTGTAGGCTGCCAAACTAATGCAACACACGGGATAATGTAAACCTGGTCGAAAGCCTTCCTTTTTATACTTCTAGGGGGGTGTGAATACACTTGGCGATGCAACAACGTATGCTAAGAACCTAAGATCATGTACAATGCAAGACGCTTAAAGAAGTGCTTAGCAAAATAAACCGGTTTTTGGTTAAACAATGGTTCTTATTTATAACAGGATGATGTCTAAATTGGCACCTGTCGAATACAAATAAGCATTGTTTCTTATGAAAAAGCTTGGATTATTTTTCTAAGCAACACCCCAAGCACATTCCAATGTACATATGTGTTTCTAACATGTACAGGGAACTCCAAATATGACTTAATATATAACATATGGGGTGGAACAGCTCGCTATGACAAATTCATACTCCAATCATAAGACATATGATGAAACAGTAAAAAAATGCAGCATGGATTGCATGATAGTCCTACTATGGGTAGCCTAACTGGTATTATATACTAGTATCGTACACATAATACTAGTGTGTACAAACTTCCCACTATGGCTAACCTAAATGATGGTGTCTATGTTATAAGGCCTATGACACTGCTTACTATGGAGATAATATTAAGACCAGTCATAGTGGGGAGTAATATCGCCTAGTAACATGCTATGTTACTCCCCACTATGCCTAGACTTAGTATTTTAAATTGTAATAATAAGCAGGACATGACAATTAAACATAAGCAGTATAAGCATCTATCGTGCAATTAAATAGGCAATTAAGCAAAATATAACCTATGGTGCTCATTTTCCTATAGTAACCATCATGTAAAACAGTAAACTATGAACTACTTATACGATGAACATAAGACATACCAGGAAGCAACCAAAGTAATGCAACAAACAGGATAATGCAACCTTTATCACACGCAAACTGATCATAAGCCTAATAGATTACAAGTTGGGCCATTCACCAATTGGTTGCAATAATAAGGAGGGCAGGATAATTAAACATGAGCAGTATATGCATCTATATCTTGCCACAAAATAGGCAAGTAGGCAGAATATAACATATGTTGCTGATTGTCCAATAGTAATCATAAGTGTAATACAATCCAATGTGAAAATTTTGTATTTATACTTTGATCAGAAGACATATGATGAAGCAGCCAAAATATTGCAACAAACAAGATAATGTAACCTTTATCACACGCAAACTGATCATAAGCCTAATAGTTTACAAGCTGGATAATTCACCAATTTGTTGCAATAATAAGGAGGGCAGGACAATTCAACATGAGCAGTATATGCATCGATATCTTGCCACTAAATAGGAAAGTAGGCAGAATATAACATATGTTAAGAATTGTCAAATAGTAATCACAAGTGTACAACTGGCTACTATGAACAATTTGTATTTATACTCTGATCATAAGACGTAGTATGAAGCAGCCAAAATATTGCAACAAACAAGATAATAGAGTCTTTATCTGCAACAAACAATAAAACCAAACAACAGAAAAGCAAGGTAAGTGTTTTCTTGCCTTCAGGTTGTGGGGCCTTTTTCTTACTGCTATTCCTGGAAGAACACTTAAATCATGGCATCGAGGCTTGTCAGCGGACCTTAGTAGTAGACTATGTGGACGAGGTGCACGGCGAGTAGGCAGACCTTGTCGACTAGGTGGACGGTGAGGTGCACGGCCAGTAGGCGTACCTTGTAGTCGAGGTGCACGTCGAGTGAGCAGACCTTGACCACGAGTTGGTAGATCTTAACGGCGACGTGCACAAATAGTGGGAAGACCTTGTCGGCGAGGTGGCAGGCCTTGTCGACAATGTGCACGGCAAGGTGGCATACCTTGTCAGAAAGGTTCATGTCGAGTGAATAGACCTTGACTGCGGGTGGGCAGACCTTGGCATCGAGGGAGCATACCTTGATGGAGAGGTGCACGATGAGTGGGGAGATCTTGACGGAGAGGTGCACATAGAGGTGATAGATCTTGTGGGTGAGGTTGACGGCGAGCTTGTAGACCTGTGATCTTGACAGTTGGCATGGCGTGGTGGCAAACCACAAAGGTGATGACGGCTAGGGTTTGGGCTATGGCTATGGCTAGTTTTCTACTGGAACGAAGGATGGTGGCGTGGTTAGGAGGGGCATAGGGCGGCGAGGGGCGGTGGGAAGGACGACGGCGAGTGGAGGAGGGACAGACATCAGCGAGGGTGAGGGCGAGGGAGGAGGCAGAGGACGGCGAGGTGAGGAATATTGGATCGCGTCCACTTTCAGTAGGGAACGGGATAAGGAGGGTTTCTTTTATATTACCTAAATGCCCTCGACATGAATGATGCGTAGTGCTATGCTGAAGGGCTGATCGGTCTATCCCAGGGATGAAATTTCTAGGCTCAAAATTTAACATGTACGCGGGAAATTTTAGCGGGGTGTGTCGGTCAAATTTTTTGATAGCGTATCCTGCCATCTATTGCATGATGAGTGGCTCAAATAAATTAATCATATAGGATACTTTTTAAAGAAGGGTACCTTTCGAAGAAATTAGCAATTACTAACTCAAAAAATCAGGAAAAATCCATTATGCTGATTTTTGCCAAAATATTGTGTCGTGGTATCGACCATGGCAGATGCTACATGGTAGCTTACGTAGAGGAAAGGGCAAGACGACGTAGGAGAATCCAGGAGTGATATTGGCACACGATGTACCCAGGTTCATGTCCCCTCGATGGAGGATCGCTACGTCCTGCTGTCAATCGAGTATATGATCATAGATTGGTTTACATGGAGCCACCGGAGGCGGAGCGAAAGACTAGGTCTAATATGATGTGTGAGAGATCCCCTCAAAGGGGTGCCCCTGGTGGCTTTATAAATGCAGCCAGTCAGGGTTTACAAGTGCTAATGGGATTTGTATTGAAGTCATCGTCTTGGGCCTCCAGTCAGCGAGTCATCTAGGTCTAGTTTGCGCCAGTCGCTGTGTTTGGCGAGTCGATCCGCATAGGGTTAGGTTTCAGTCGCCTCGCTCCAGCTAGACTTGGCGATTGGTATTCCCTTATTGGTATTCCCTTATCAGTAGTCCCCGAGCGCTTCAGGGACTCGGGGATGACATCAAGCCACCGAATTGGCCCAGGTGATTCCAGGGTGGAGTCGATGGTGAGCTGTTGGCGAGCTCCTAAAATAGAGAAATAACTCATGAAGTAGTCCAATCGCTAAGGCGAGTCGATGCATCAGGGGAATCATCATTGGACGGAGTCGCCCCTTGGATAAGTTTTGCTAGCGCCTTGGAGGACGTGGAGGCCACCTAATCATTGATGGGAAGTCGGAAAGTCGGTGCAGGGGAATACGCGAGACGAGTCCGTGAGGGGCGAGTCCCCGAGCGTATTGATTACGCGAGGGCGAGTCCGTGGTGGCGAGTCCCCGAGCGTGTTGAGTACGCGGTGGCGAGTCCCCGAGCGTGTTGAGTACGCGAGGACGAGTCTGCGGTGGCAAGTCCCTGAGCATGGCGAGCCACGGTCGTGGAACCACGTGCACACGCAATATGCCTAGGAGTAGTCCCCGAGGCTCGAGTTGGCTTATAGAGGCGACTTGAGGCTCTTTAGAGATGCATATTCTGAAAATAGTAGTGGTTGTTGCCGAGGATGGCGAGTCCCCGAGTGTGGCGAGTCCGCGATGATTGCACGTCCGCGAGGAGAGAGTCCTCGAGTGTGGCGAGTCCGCGATGATTGCGAGTGCGCGATGACGTTGATTGCGCTGTTTTTGTATAGCGAGTTTCTCATCTTGGCCCTAGGGGCCAGTCGCATGGCAACTCCAAAGATGGCTCTCGGCTTAGCGTTTTTCCTGGACGATCCGAGGCTCGGTTTGCGAGTCCTCGTCCGCAGTACTTGGACGTGCGAATCGCACATTCTAAGGTTGAGGAGGACATAGTGATGTTTGTGTAGCACTGCCATTTGTCTTGCCCCGGAAGGCCAGTCGAGCAAGGCGACTCCAATGATGGATCTTGGTTAGCGTTTTTATGGACGATCCGAGGCTCGGTTTGCGAGTCCCCGTCCGCACTACTTGGCCGTTGTGAGTCGCTCTTTCAAAGGTTTAAAAGGCGAATTGATTTTTCCCGAAGGGAAGAGACGCCCAGTGGTGAGTCCATGCAGCATGGCATGCGACCCTCTCTGCTGACTCGTATGATGAGGGCCCTTAGCAGGCGCAGCCTACGCATTCGATGTAGCGGAAGTATAGGCGCTCTTTGGCGGAGTCGACGCGGCAGACATTTGGTCACCCGACGGACGGGGTCGCGCTATGGTGAAGTCGACACAGCGGACATATGGTCACACGGCGGACGGGGTCGCGCTATGGCAGAGTCTACGTGATAGGCAAGGGGTCGACACGGAGGATGGAGGTCGCGCTTTGGCGCAGTCGACGCGGCGGACACGGGGTCGATGCGGCGGACAAAGTCGCGCTATAGCGAAGGGATGCCCTGCTTTGGCGCAGTTGATGCGGCGGACATGGGTTCGACGCGGCGGATGGAGTTGCGCTTTGGCGAAGTCAACGCGGCGGGCACGGGGTCGACGTGGCGGACAGAGGTCACGATTTGGAGAAGGGAGGTCGCGCTTTGGCGCAGTCGACGCGGCGGACATGGGGTCGACGCGGCAGACGGAGTCACGGTATGGCGAAGGGAGGTCGCGCTTTGGCACAGTCAACACGGTGGACGGAGTCGCGCTATGGCTAAATCGATGCGGCGGACATGGGGCTGACGCGGCGGTCGAAGGTCGCGCTATGGCGGGGCCATGCGGTGTTTAGCCGATAGCGTGGTGAGTTAGTCATGAGAGAGTCGTTGAACGTGGCGAGGAAGCAGAATACATCCAAGAGGAAGCAGAATCCATCCATAAGTCAATACTTATTTCCAAAATTTCCAACAACAAAAAGAAGAACACACCCTAAAGTCACTACCACACTAAGCATCACCATGAACCAAACATGCTTGCATTCCATTTCTTTTCTCATTTTCTTCTACCTCAATTTAGCTGTCTGATGATCTGTGTCTCTATCTGCCAGCCTCAACTCAATCATCATCTTATCATCTGCCTTCTTACATAACTAGGCAAGCATCCTCTGCATCTATGTTAGCCATGGGTTCTCCATCCAGTACAAGTAACATCACACCTCATCTGGACACCCTAAAAAAATTCTACCAATGTCTGCACCATAGGAGGCAACCTTCCTAGAAGGAACATGGTTGCACTGGCATCTTCAACTAGGATCTAGCTCCTTCCCACCAATCTCTTGATCTAGGATGGAAATTGGCAGCTCCCCATCGATTCCAACCCAACTATGCAAAACAAGTCATGCAAACTCTTAAATTCCCCTAACTGCTAGAACCTAAGCTAGAACAGATTCAGGGACGGAGGAAGACCTAATTTACCTGGTCCACAATGTCGCCTTCTCCTGCCTTCTCGCACATCCCCATGGCACCCGAGATGTGGCAGCGACGGCGATGGAGATGTGACGATAGCAAAGGCGGCTATGCGGTGCCGTGTAACACGGTGCCATGCGGTCTGGTGCGGCGCGGTCGGGGCAACAATTCGTTATGGGGCCACTCATCAGCTCCAACATGGGCTCCACCTATCATTGGGTATTACGGGTCCCTTCCACACTCTTCCAAATCCACTCACCTTGCAGCACTGGAAAAACCCTCTCCGGTGATAGCCAAATCCCTACCTGACTCTCCATGGCGACAGAAAAATCCCCTCCCCTCCCCTCCCCTCCCCGGCGATGGACAAATACCCTCCCCTCCATACCCTCCTCGGCGACAAACAAATCCCTTCCCCTCTCGCACCGTTCCCGACGACAACCAAATCCCCTCCCCTCCCCTGCGACTGCCAAATCACCTCTCCTCTTCCCAGCGACGACCAACCACCCTTCCCTCCCCAGCGACGACGACTGCAATGTAAGTGCTCCTCGACCTACTTCCCTTCACCATGTCACCTCCTCGTTCTAGGTTCACCGCATCAGTGCTCCATCTAGGTCACTGGCGATGGATCTTGGTCTTAGTGTCACCGCCTCATTCTAGCGCAAAGCGGCGGCATTGTTGTCTATGTCACTAGATGATCTTGAAGTAGTCGCCAAATTAATGCCCCAAATTGTTTTTTTCATAGCTATATGTTAGTGATAATGAATAATCTTATGATATTGACTAATTACAGCTAGTCAATGACTAATATGTGGCACTTAGCATGTTGATGGGATGATCTCCATCTACTTAGTGTCTTTGTACAACCACTATGGCTCTACATCTCCTTGGTAGATACAGATTCATCTCATTGACTTGTGTGTGCTATCTTACTATGGAGCTCACATTATATATTGATGTAGGTCATTGTCTTCTCTTCACATGTATTTGTCCAGTGATTAAAGTGTGGTACTATCTGTGTCCATGGGATAATGTGCATATAGCATGTGTTCTGTACAAACACATTTGTTGTGCATGCTTCTTGCTATATGTTCGATTATCTCATTGATTTTTGTGTGCTTTGTTAGGATGATGCCCAAATTGATGTTTTTCATAGCTATGTTAGTGCTAAGGGATAATCTTATGATTTTCACTATTTACAATTGGTCAATGATGAAAATGTGGCACTTTGACTATTGATGGGATGATAGGCATCTACTTACTTCCTTTGCATGGCCACTATGGTTGTACATGATCCTTGGTACATACAGATCATCTCATTGCACGATGCTTGTAGTTGCGACCAAACCATATGCTTTTAAATTTGATTTTGTAGTTCACTAATTATTATTTTATTCTTCTAGTTAGAATGTCTCAAAATGGCTACACTGTCAAGGGAATAATTAGAAAGAGGCGCCGGTAGAAACTGTGAATACTACAAAATGGAAGGGCTAATGCAGAAGGAGCCTACTATAAAGCATAGCATCAAAATGCAGGTTTTAAAATTGTTGCTCCTAACGCTAAGATAGTAGTTAAACCTACTGTACAACATCAAAACAAAACATTCTAATTACTGCATTGTCCATTTAGGTTTCTAAAACCAACACTAGCTTAATCAATGTCACATCCGATGATGATGATTATTATGATGTGAAGCAACATGTAGTCAAGATACCTAAGAAAGTGAGGATCAGAGCATCTGATGATGATGTGAAGCAACCTATTGTCAAGAGACCTAAGAAAGCAAGGTTCACATCATCTGTCAAGACACCTAAGAAAGCGAGGTTCAGAGCACCAGCTGTTGTAGTTGTTAGAATTGCCAAAGCTAAGAAAACTAGGATCCCAACTCAGGTGTTTAAATTATTATACGTTTAATGTATATAAATAGTCTATTTCTTTTGGGAGTTAAGTTCCATATATCATTTAGACATTCATCATTTTTTCCTAACAGGATCTGGCGTCTTGTCTAGTATGCAAGAGCAATTGCGAATCTAGGCTGTCATCAGGCATATCCTTCTGTATCTAATTGTTAGAGTCAGAGGGGTTCTAGGACTTAGTGGTAAGTCCTAACAAGAAATTTTCAAACTACACTATAAGTCTATAACCGTTTGTTTAATGTCTGATTCTTTTATTTTTGGTGCACAGACAATGCCATGCAATTCAAGGTTCATGTTCAATCCAGCCACAACTGAATGTGAGAGTGTGCCCTTCAAGGTTCTTGGGTGCACCTACAAGATTGACCTTGAGAAAAGAAAGAACATGACTATCATGGGAGGTGAAGGATTGAAGTAATTCATTACACAAAATGATCTTATCTGGGAAGAAATGTTATGTTTTTCTTTGATAGGACCCATGCCAAGGATAACTATTCTCTATATATGTTGTCTTGTTGGCGAGGAAGACATATATAAATCTATGGTTGTCGCCCAAAGATGCCACCTTACCGATGATGAGATGGAACACCTCCTAGATACCCTACCACCAATCAACACCTTCATCGGGGTTCTATTTGTGACCCATTTGACAAGGACAAATTTTGTCCAACATAAGATGGTATGGCGACTACCTTTTGTTTGTTCCTTGTATGGCTCCATATATAACTTGTGGTGGTCGTCGTCTGACATGATTACTTCTTTTCAATGCACGACACGACATCGCAGAGATTACCTACCAAGGTGGTTTTCCCATTGGGCATCCCTGATGATGGCGTGGCTAGAGTACAGGAAGGAGATTTTGAAATCACCCCAATTGCATACAATATTGAGCTAGATGGTCGTGTCGTCGTCAGAAATCAGGGGTGGAAGAAATTCCACCAGAGTGAAGATGATCTAATGGTTGGACAAGCCATGTTAATCACTGGCAGGAAGACCACAGAAGAGATGTTAGACGTGAAGTTTGTGTTCGAGACCATCTAGAGTGTAGTTGTGGTTGGGAACTATTAAGTTTAACTAGTATGACGTAGTCTAATAGTTAATTAGTCGTTTGAAACCTAGCGTATATATAATATATTTTCCTGTTTAGTCTACTTTTGGAAGATTTTGGTGTGTATGGTTATGATTGTGTGAACTGGAAGCTACTACAAAGAATTATGGAAGCCACTAGTACAAAGAATTCTAAAAGCTTTCTTGTCGACATGCATTCCGGTCATTTGGGCTGCTCACGGGAGGGTCCCTGGACACGAGTTCGAGAGATTTCCTTGAGAGTCTGATCTAAAAGTATACAACTTGAGTGCTATGAATAAAAGCTGAAAGATAGTACTTGCATATAATTCTGAAAGCTAACACAGAGAATTGTGAAATAAGCTACTAAAAATAAATACTTTGAATTCTAAAAGTATTAAAATTAAATACATTACAATTTTATCTGAAAGGTAATACGCATAGTGCTGACATAATATAAACACAATACAAATTTCTATTTCGAAATAGACCTAAAAATGCTAGAAGATAACCTAGGATGAATATAGGATTTATTCTCCCCTATATTTTTGTCATCGTTGGCTCCCGTGTGCTGCAACACATGTTCAGAGAACTCTGTTTGTCTGCAATGTGCTGCTAGTATATCATGCACAGGGTAACGCCTCGGTGTATGTTCCAGACTTAATCCATACATTACCATTGTTGGTTCCTCTTCCTAGGCTTGAACCTCATGATCATATAGTTTGATATAATTCTTCTAGTATATACAACTGGGTTTGACTGTGGGCTGTAACCTAGTGTCAATGGAGATAGACCGATCGTAATCAACAAAGAGGGCATGACTTCCAATGTCACCGACGGCCTCGAGAGAGCGGTTCTCCGTGTCCACCCGGTAGAACACCAGTTTCCCATTGGCGAAATCTCCGTTCAACACAAGAGGCAGATCACCATCTGACTCCACAAGGTAAAAATTGTAGGTTTCGCCTACCTGTTCAAAGACTATGACTGCAATTATATTGGCCATCGTGATAGTGCTTGCACACTGCTCTAACTTGATGTTGGTCAACATGATGTCTTCATTCTCAAGTAATTCATATACTTCCCCTCGGAATGCCGTCATGCAGACCAGAAACATATCAGGTGCTGGCAAATACATTCCTTCTCCAAATGATTCATTCATTTGCCTCGTTGGGGTGCTCTCATCGGCCCATTCAATAATATCGGGATAATCTGTGCAAACAAACACCATCGTTGGGGACTCTGTCACGACGAAAAATTGCAGAAGATCAGATGGTATGTGTGCTTGAAACTCAGTGTTAACATATGAGTGATTGGGTTCACAAGCCGAATCTTGTACGGGTCCACCCTCTGAGCATGCACGATGACGCCACGAGAAACACCGATGAAGTAGAATCTTTTGGAAGAAGAGGATAGTTAGCACTAAGATGTTTACAATGGAAAAAACAAATAAATGAATGTTGAATATATATCGGATGTGAATGTGAACATGTGATGGATGTCCATTAGATTCACCATGAAGAAACTACCAGTGGAGAGGTTGAGGCAGGTGAAGTCGCCGACGTCTGGAAGTGTGTGATCTATCATGATACAGTTGTTGAGATGGAATTGGGGCTCTTTTAAAGTGCGGCACCAATCGGTGCAGACTTCCCGACAAGCAGCATAGGTGTCGACATACTCCTCTTTCTCCAGCAAGTAGTCGATGATCTTGCGAAGTGGGTCGGCCGGGAGATCGGACAAGTTCCTCTTCATTGGCTGTTGGCCATGGTTTACGTGTGGGAATGGTTCCTATTGATCGAGGAAGAAGAAGTAGGGAAATGAGGAGAAGAAGAAGAGGAGAAGAGATGAGGGAGACGAAGCAGAACTGCCACTTCAAGGAGACGACGGAGAAGAAGCGGAACTACCACTTCAGGTTTGGATCAATGTGCTTTTTTTGGAACTAGCGCATGAACTAGCCATGCACTACATGCAAGTTTGGATCAAACAGACTAACATGTGGGACCGGCTAAAAAACCACCCCTAGATTTCATGAAGTTCTATCATGTATAGTGCACTGATAGGTGGGGTTAGTTCATGGACGACATGGTTGTGGGAAAAAATAGATTCAAACATGCGGCGCGACGATATCCATGATGATTATAGGCAAGACAAATTGGCTAACTGGGCTTCAGGGTCGGAGATGAAATCCGTGACGATTCTTTTATTTCAAGAAACACGAGTGTAAGAAACTCGACTGTCAAGAAGGGATAGATGGCGAGCTCCTAAAAAAAGTCAATGAAACCAACATTGTTGCAAAGATAATTAAAATCATGGAAAATTCCTAGTTGGGTCAGAATATGGGTTCACGCCCATTTGGTAGACTTGATCTCGTAGTTCTTGAGACGGTTGAAACGGTTGAGATGAAAGCCTTGGGTGCAATCGATGTTGATCGTTGCAGGGGTTAGTCCTTCAAATGGTGGTGCGGCTTGTGAACCCACTACTTGCGTGCAGTTACATATGTTCATCTAAAACTAGGAACTTTCACTAATTAAACACTTTATTTAACTAAATATTTGATCTGATATAAATACACATGGAGTACTCCTCTACACTTTCTATAAAAGAATCTCCTCCAAGAATAAAAATAAACATGTAGAATTAGATATTAAACTCAAAATAAGATCTAAGTCTAGATTGATAATGGCAAGAGCTAGGGCATGGTTTTTTTGCAAATAAGTTGGGGATCGGAGGATAATCGTACCTTGAATAAATGACATGCGAGGCAAATCCAAAAAAAGTAGAGGTTAAGATCAATGGAGGGAGTTTGGAGATAGGAGGAAAAAGAAAGAGAAAATAAGAGTTTAGGTTTAGGTTTACCCCTTCCCTAGGGTCAAGTCGTGGCCGAACGGGCCGTACGGCCGGGCGGTGTGGTCACGGTAATCACGGATTGCCCGTACTAAGAGAGGTTGCCTTAGGATCGAGGTTCGATGTTGGCGACCAAATCGATATGGGCGCGTGGTACGGCTACGCCCCATAGTATTGACTGTCATTACATGCATAGTTATTTCGGATGGTTTACAAACTTGCTACGAAAAATGGTACGGTAGAGCGGTACGACTGCGTCCCCACCCATACGGGTGGTCATTAAGGACTTAGTACCTTCGAATAAAATTTGCAATCTTCATTTTCTTCGGACGAGATGTGGTACATGCGCGTGGTACAGTGGGCTCCCACTATACTGAATGTCATTATGGCCACAGAATCCTGCAAAACTTGAAATATTCATTGCAACTTTCTCAGACACCTTTACACATCAGTAATTCCTCAAAAATGATAGTAGAAATACAACACTAAACCATTGATTAAATATCCGCGTGTTATTGAATGGAATCTAAAGGAAAGATTACTTTGTTTCTTCTCCTCCCTTTAGTTGATCTCTTGAACACTCTTTATTAGGAAACGAAAAATAAAAAATAAAAATAACACTAACACTAACACAAATAAAAACTTTTATTTCATAAGGGTTGCCTCCCATGAAGCGCTTTTTGTTAAGGTCAATTATCTTGACCCAAATGGTGATCATTTTGGTATTGGGCATGGAACACACACTCCAAAATAGTTTGCTTTTCAAGTGATGATCCCATCTTCATTAGTTTGGCCTTTTTCTTTCTAGGGAAGTGGACTACAAATGGTTCTCTAGATGTTAGCCCTACTCTAACATTCCCTTCATGTAAATTGATTAAAGCGTTTATTGTTCTTATGAATGGCCTTCCTATAATTGTATGTGATATAGGATCTTTAGAGATGTCCACTCTAACAAGATCAATGAGTGCAGAACATCCTTTGGTTTCTATAACATTATTTTCTTTGACTCCTACAACTTGTTTGTAAGTTGAATCCACCAAGTGGAGTCTTAGTTCAGTAGTTTGAAATGGCCCTAGAAATTGTTGAGACTAGCACCAAGATCACAAAGTGCAACAATCTCATTTACTCATATATGTATTTTAATATCGGGCTCAAATATATCATCTAGTTAGCTGGAAGTTTCTTAGCTATTTTCTTATATTGCATTTCTAGATCGCATACCTCGTCTTCTACTTCTTGAATAAAATGTTCGTACATGGTATCATTACCTCCTTCAGTACCGGGATTGTTCATGGTGATCATATTCACAAGATCCTCCAGAGTATAATCTAGTGATACTGTGTTGCTATAGTCCAACTCTTCATACTTCTCATCTTTGTTTTCTACCCTCATCATCTTGAGGTCTTCGACCGGATTTGTCTTGGGATTACCTACAAACCTTGCTAGGATGAGAGTTTGACTCTTAGCTATTTTTCCCAATTGTGCTTCCACGGTCTTTGTTGTTTCCTGTAAAGCTTGATTAGAACTTTTCGGAGAAACTGCTTGATTAGATATTTTATTAAAAAACTGATTTTTGTAATCTTAAAAAGAAGATTATTCTAGTCAGTTTGTGCTTGCCTAAAATCTTTGAAAGAATTTTCAAGCGGGAGATTACCATTACTTGCGTGATTACTTTGGTATAATTTTTGTTGTTTGGAGCAGCTGCAGGATTAGTATATTGCTTTAGAAAGTTCGAGCCATAGTTTTGACTCTTCCATTTAGGGTTATAAGGAACACACATTATAAAATCGACTTCCTCAATATATGAGTCGGTGATGGCATTTACCTAGGTTTCCTTACCCTTGAGAATTTTTAGAATCTCACCTACGTTTGAAGTAGGCACTTCATTAGTCTCCTTGGTGATTGCATTCACTTGTCTTGAGGAAGAACTATCTACATGCCATTGGGCATGGTTTCTTTTCATGTCATCTAGAAGCTTCTGGCAATATGTACTTCATATCCCTTTAATGTGCCTCCGAATGCAGTCTCAAGTATAGATTTAGACATTAGATTAAAGGAATTACAAAACAAGTGGAGAATTAGCCACTCTTCCATCCCATGGCTAGGACAACTTATTACAGCTTCCTTAATCCTTTTCCAAGAAAGTGCTAGTGGCTCACGATCTTCTTGTATAAATCTGTTATATTTCATCGGTGTTGCATAGTTTTAGCTGGAGGGAAACACTTAGTAATGAAAATATTAGTGCATTCCTCCATGAAGTGATAGTCCCTTTAGGCAAAGCTAGCAACCAATCTTCTTCTTTTCCTCTAAGTGAAAAAGGAAATAAGAGTAGTTTCACAGCATTAGGGTCAACATCTTTTATGTGCATCATGTCGCATACTTCAGTAAATGTGTTTAGGTGCACACCTGAATCTTTAGTAGCTAAGCCTCCAAATTGGTTCGGTTGAACAAAACTTATAAGGTTAGGCTTAATCTCATAATTCTCCATTGTAACATTAGGCTAAGTAATAGGTGCACGAATAAAATCATCACTGGGAGTAGCATACTCCCCAAGCTTCTTTTGTGAAATAATGATTAGTTTTTTGTGCCATAATTCCCTAAGCTTCTTTTCCACCCGCATCATCTTGAGGTCTTCAACCACATTTGGCTAGGGATTTCATGCAAATGTTGCTAGGATAAGAGTTTGACTATCAACTATTTTACCCAATTGTGCTTCCACCATCTTTGTTCTTTTCCCTATAAAGCTTGAATATCATTTTCAAGAGAAACTCCTTCATTATATAGTTTATTAATAACTAATGCATGGTTCTATGTAATCTTAATAAGAAGATTATTCTGGCAAGTTTGTGCTTGCATAAAATCTTTGAAAGTATTTCAAACAGGAGATTACCATTACTTGCTTCATTACTATTGGTATTGTTTTTGTTATATGGATCACCTCAGGATTAGCATAAAGTTCGAGCCATAATTTTGACTCTTCCATGTAGGCTTATAAGGATTATGAGTTATAATATCTACTTCCTCAATATTGGAGTCGGTGATAACATTTACATTGGTTTCCTTACCCATAAGAATTTTAGAATCTCATCTACCTTTGAATTAAGCTCTTGATTAGTGTCATCGGTGATTGCATTCACATTTCTTTAGGAAGATCTACCTACATTCCATTCGGCATAGTTGCTTTGCATGTCATCTATATGCTTCTTGGCAACATTTACTTCCTTTCCCATGAATGTGCCTCTGACTGTAGTGTCAAGCATAGATTTAGACATTAGGTTAAGGGAATTATAAAACAAGTGGAGAATTAACCACTCTTCCATCCCATGTCTAGGACACTAGTTATGGATTCCTTCATCCTTTCCCAAGAAAGTGTTAGTGGGTCGCGATCTTATTGTATAAAACCTGTAATATTTGAATGAAGTTGTATAGTCATAGATAGTGGGAAACACTTAGTAATGAAAATATTAGTACATTCCTCCCATGAAGTGATAGTGCCTTTACGCAAAGCTAGTAACCAATCTTTTGTTTTTCCTCTAAGTGGAAAAAGAAATAAGCACAATTTAACAACATCAGGGTTAACTTAATTTATGCGCATCATGTCACATATTTCAGTAAATGTATTTAGGTGCAAATCTAAATCTTTAGTATCTGAGCCTCCAAATTGGTTCTGTTGAACAAAACATAACATGTTAGGCTTAATCTCATAATTCTCCACTATAACAGCGGGTTAAGTAATAGGTGCACGAATAAAATCATGATTAGGAGTAGCATACCCCCCAAGCTTCTTTTGAGCTATAATGATTTTTTTGTGCCATAGTTCCCCAAGCTTATTTGCCACCCTCATCATATTGATTTCTTCAACAAGATTTGGCTCAGGCTTTCCGGCAAACCTAGCTAGGATAGGAGTTTGACTCTCAGCTATTTTTTCCCAATTGTGCTTCCATAGTCTTTATTCTTTCCTCGAGAGCTTGAACATCATTTTTAAGAGCAACTACTTGATTACATAGTTTATTAATAACTAATTCATGGTTCTTTGTAATCTTAACAAGAATATTATTCTAGTAAGTTTGTTCTTGCATAAAATCTTTGAATGAATTTTCAAGCGGGAGATTACCATTACTTGCTCCATTACTATTGGTATAGTTGTTTTTGTTTGGAGCACCTGCAGGATTAGCATATTTGTTTTGAAAGTTCGAGCCATAGTTTTGACTCTTCCATGTAGGTTTATAAGTATTATGAGTTATAAAATCTACTACCTCAATATTTGTGTCGGTGATGGCCTTTACCTGGGTTTCCTTGCCCTTAAGAATTTTTAGAAGCTCATCTACCTTTGAAGTAAGCTCTTCATTAGTCTCCTTGGTGATTGCATTCACATTTCTTGAGGAAGATCAAATTACATGCCATTGGGCATGGTTGCTTTGCATGTCATCTAGAAGCTTCTTGGCAACATTTACTTCCTTTCCCATGAATGTGCGTCCGACTATAGTGTCAAGCATATATTTAGTTATTGGGTTAAAAAATTGTAAAACAAGTGGAGAATCAAACACTCTTCCATCCCATGGCTAGGATAACTCATTACGGCTTCCTTCATACTTTCCCAAGAAAGCTCTAGTGTCTCACGATCTTCTTGTATAAAACATGTAATATTTGATCGAAGTTACATAGTCTTAGCTGGAGGGAATCACTTAGCAGTGAAAAAATTAGTACATACCTCCCAAGAATTGATAACGCCTTTAGGAAATTCTAGCAACAATCTTTTTATTTTCCTCTAAGTGAAAAAGGAAATATGCATAATTTAACAGCATCAGGGTTAACATCTTTTATGTTCCTCATGTCGCATATTTCAGTAAATGTATTTAGGTGCAAACCTAAATATTTAGTAGATGATCCTCCAAATTGGTTCTATTGTGTAAAACTTAAAAGTTTAGGCTTAATCCCATAATTCTCTACTGTAAAAGCAGGCTGAGTAATAGGTGCTCGAATAAAATCATTATTGGGTGTAGCATACTCCCCAAGCTTCTTTTGTGCCATAATGATTATTCTTTGTGCCATAATTACCCAAGTTTCTTTTCCACCCTCATCATCTTGAGGTCTTCAACCGGATTTGGCTCGCACATTCCCGTAAACCTTGCTAGGATGAGAGTCTGACTCTCAACTATTTTCCCCAACACAGCTTTGTTCTTTCCAGTAATGCTAGAACATCATTTTCAAGAGCAACTGCGTGATTAGATAGTTAATTAATAACTAAATCATGGATCTTTTGTAATCTTAATAAGAAGATTATTCTGTTCAGTTTGTGCTTGCATAAAATCTTTGAAAGAACTTTCAAGCGCGAGATTACCATTACTTCCTCCATTATTATTGGTATAGTTGTTGTTGTTTGGATCACTTACAGGATTAGCATAAACATCGAGCCATAATTTTGACTCTTCCAAGTAGGGTTATAAGGATTACGAGTTATAATATCTACTTCCTCAATATTTGATTCGGTGATAGCATTTACGTGGGTTTCCTTACCATCTAGAATTTTTAGAAGCTCATCTACCTTTGAAGTAGGCTCTTCATTAGTCTCATCGGTGATGAAATTCACATTTCTTTAGGAATATCTACCTACATTCCATTGGGCATGGTTGCTTTGCATGTCATCTAGAGGCTTCTTGTCAACATTTACTTCATTTCCCATGAATGTGCCCCTAACTTTAGTGTCAAGCATAGATTTCGACATTAGGTTAAGGAAATTATAAAACAAGTGGATAATTAACCACTCTTCCATCCCATGTTTAGGACTACTCGTTATGGCTTCCTTCATCTTTTACTAAGAAAGCGCTAGTGGCTCGCGATCTTCTTGTATAAAACATGTAATATTTGGTCGAAGTTGCATAGTCTTAGCTAGAGGGAAACACTTAGTAATGAAAATATTAGTACATTCCTCCCATGAAGTGATAGTGCCTTTAGCCAGAGCTATCAAGCAATATTTTTCTTTTCCTCTAAGTGAAAAGGGAAATAAAAGTAATTTAACAGCATCAGGGTCAATATATTTTATGTGCATCATGTCGGATATTTCAGTAAATGTATTTAGGTGCAAATCTGAATCTTCAATAGCCGAGCATCCAAATTGGTTTTGTTGAACAAAACATAAAAGGTTAGGATTTATCTCATAATTCTCCATTATTAAAGTGCACTAAGTAATATGTACACGAATGAAATCATGATTAGGAGTAGCATACTCCCCAACCTTCTTTGTGCCATAATGATTATTTTTTTGTGTTGTAGTTCCCCAAGGTTCTTTTCCATGCTCATCATATTGAGTTCTTCAACCAGATTTGGCTCGGGCTTTCATGCAAACTTAGCAAGGATGATACTTTCACTCTCCGCTATTTTTTCCAAATTGTGCTTCCACGGTCTTTGTTCTTTCCTCAAAAGCTTGAACATCATTTTTAAGAGCAACTACTTGATTAGATAGTTTATTAATAACTAATTCATGGTTCTATGTAATCTTAATAAGAAGATTATTCTAGTCAGTTTGTGCTTGCATAAAAAAATTGAAAGAATTTTCAAGCGGGAGATTACCATTACTTGCTCCATTACTATTGGTATAGTTGTTTTTGTTTGGAGCACCTATAGGATTAGCATATTGCGTTTGATAGTTCGAGCCATAGTTTTCACTCTTCCGTGTAGGTTTATAAGGATTATGAGTTATAAAATCTACTTCCTCAATATTTGAGTCGGTGATGGCATTTACCTAGGTTTCCTTAGCCTTAAGATTTTTTAGAAGCTCATCTACCTTTGAAGTAAGCTCTTTATGAGTCTCCTCGGTGATTGCATTCATATTTCGTGAGGAAGATATATCTACATCCCATTGGGCATGTTTGCTTTGTATGTCATCTAGAAGCTTCTTGGCAACATTTATTCCTTTCCCATGAATGTGCCTCCCACTATAGTGTCAAGCATAGATTTATTTATTTGGTTAAAGAAATTATAAAACAAGTGGAAAACAAACCACTCTTCTCTCCCTTGCTAGGATAACTCATTATGGCTTCCTTCATCCTTTCCCAAGAAAGTTCTAGTGGCTCGCAATCTTCTTGTATAAACCTGTATTATTTCATCGAAGTTTCTTAGTCTTAGCTGGAGCGAAACACATAGTAATGAAAATATTATTACATTCCTCCCATGAAGTGGTTGTGCCTTTAAGAAAAGCTAGCAACCAATATTTTCCTTTTCCTCTAAGTGAAAAAGGTAAGGATAATTTAACAACATGAGGGTTAATATATTTTACGCGCATCATGTCGCATATTTCAGTAAATGTATTGGGGTGCAAACCTGAATCTTCAGTAGCTTAGCCTCCAAATTGGTTATGTTGAACAAAATTAAAAGGTTAGGCTTAATATTATAATTCTCCACTATAACAACAGGCTGAGTAACTGGTGCACGAATAAAATCCTCATTGGTAGTAGCATACACCGCATGCTTTGTGTGTGCCATAATTCCTCAAGGTTATTTTCCACCCTCATCATCTTGAGGTCTTAGAATAGATTTGGCTCAGGATTTCCTACAGACCTTGCTAGGATGAGAGTTTGACTCTTAGCTATTTTACCCAATTGTGATTACGCAATCTTTGTTCTTTCATGTAAAGCATGAACATCGTTTTTAAGAGCAACTACTTGATTAGATAGTTTATTAATAACTAATTCATGGTTCTCCGTAATCCTAATAAGAAGATTATTCTGGTTAGTTTGTGCTTGCATAGAATCTTTGAAGGATTTTTCAAGCGGGAGATTACCATTACTTTCTCCATTACTATTGGTATAGTGGTTGTTGTTTGGAGCACCTACATGATTATTCTGGTTAGTTTGTGCTTGCATAGAATCTTTGAAGGATTTTTCAAGCGGGAGATTACCATTACTTTCTCCATTACTATTGGTATAGTGGTTGTTGTTTGGAGCACCTACATGATTAGCATATTGCTTCTAAAAGTTCGATCCATAGTTTTGACTCTTCCATGTAGGATTATAAGGATTATGAGTTATAAAATATACTTCCTCACAATATGAGTCGAAAATGGCATTTACTTAGGTTTCCTTACCATTCAAAAATTTTAGATGATCATCTACCTTTGAAGTAAGTGATGGCCCCAAATATATCGAGCTTGTTGGGGAACCCCAAGAGGAAGGTATGATGAGCACAGCAACAAGTTTTCCCTCAGTTATGAAACAAGGTTATCGAACCAGTTGGAGCAAGGAAACACCTCCAAGGTGTTGTTTCCAACTTAGAATCCTGCACAACACAACCACAGAACTTTGCCCCCAACTTACAGTGAGGTTGTCAATCTCACCGGTTTTGCTGAAAACAAAGGATTAAACGTATTGTGTGGAAGAATGTAATAGCTTGCAGAAAGTAAGCAAAAAATAGTAAAAAGCTATAGATTGATTGTAAAAGAAAGGACCGGGGTCCATAGTTCACTAGTGGTGATTCTCCTTACGATGGATAACATGTTGGGTGAACAAATTACAGCGGGGAAATTGACAAACATCGAGAAAGCATACATGCATATACTAATCATCTTGACTCCTTCGAGATTCGATTGGGCATTACAACATTATACATAGACCATAATCCAACTGCATCTATGACTAATAATCCACCTTCAGGTTATCATCTGAACCCCCTCCAATATTAAGTTGCAAGCAACAGATAATTGCATTAAGCATTGCATGTAAACTAAACAATACGATTGTTCTATGAACAAAGGATTGCTATTTTCTCCCTAGTAGCAACAACACATCTAGTACCTTAGAGATTTCTGTCACTTCCCTAGATTACTAGAGGCATGAACCCACTATCGAGCATAAATACTCCCTCTTGGAGTTGCTAGCATCTACTCGGCCTAGATAGCTACTAACAACAGAGAGCATGCAAGATCACAAATAACAAAGACATGATAGAATCAATAATCAATCTGAAATAGCATCTCAATATCCATCGGATCCCCGCAAACACAACATGTAGGATTACAAATAGATGATACTGATCATGAACAGAGCTCACAAGATCTAAACATGATAGCACAAAGGAGGAGAACCAACCATCTAGCTACTACATGGACCAGTAGTCCAAGGATGAACTACTCACGCATCACACCGGAAGATTGCATGGTGATGAAGAAGGCCTCCAAGGTGAATTCTCCCCTCCGGCAGGGTGCCAGAAAGAGCTTCAGATCCCTCCCGATCTAGGGATGGAGATGGCAGCGGCTACAGACTCTTTCGTGGATTTTTGATCCGGTACTTAGGGTTCTGTATTGGAGGCAATATATAGTCGGAAGGGGAGGCGGAGGGGGTTCCCTAGGCGGCCACATCACCACCTGGCACGGGCCGGGCCTGGCCGCGCGGGCAGGTGGTGTGGCGGCCATCTGGCCCCTCTCCGTCTCGTCTTCTGGCTCCGTGTCCCCCTCGGTGAAATATTGACTTTGGCTTTTGTCCCACCAATTCCAAGAATATTCATTTTCTGAATTTCTTGGAACCAAAAAAGTATATAAAAATACTCTAAAGTTGGAACAAAACATAAGAAAGTAGATAAAACCAAGCATGGAACATCAAAAATTATAGATAGGTTAGCAACGTATCAACATCCCAAGCTTAACTCCTGCTCGTCCTCGAGTAGGTAAATGACAAAAAGAAAGAATAATTTTTGAGGTGACATGCACCATCATAAACTTGATCAAAAGTATTTGTAAAACATTGATAGCTGGGATCATAGTACCTCAACATAGCATGAAAGATAAAGTTCTAACAATAAGCCATAGCAACTATGTTGTAACATGAAAAGGCACAAACAAAAGATTCATGAATAATAATGCTTTGCAAGACGTTTGTTTGTTTCACATAAAGAAAACATAGCATAGTGGCATTCAGCTTGTCCCTCATAGTGTAGAAAATCATAATTGCATAGGACACCTTTAAAGTTCATAAGGGTGACTAGATACAACTAGTTTAAGAACAAGAAATATCAAAGTTAGGCATCAATCAACAAGTCTTGGGACAATGCACATTAAACTAAGAATGGCCACTATGCTCTCTTAATAGGTGCATAAAGATAGAAGATGGAGACTCAACATAAAAGTAAAAGAAATGCCTTCATAGAAGTGGGACATTTAAATAACAATCTTCCAGTGGTGGCAAATCAAGCATATCATAAATCCTTCTAGGCATAATATAAACACTACTATCAAGATCACATAAAGCTTTGAAATCAAAATCATTCACTTTCATATTAATGATGGGTTCCCTACCATCTTCTAGTTTCATGGGAATAGAAGCTTTATGTTTCATCTTTTCTTCTTTGATTTTTATGAGAGCCTCAGTAATGTGTCTTGTAAAGGCCATATTCATAGTACTAACATTAGGACTTTTAGGAAGCTTTTGTAGGAACTTAATTACTTCAGAGATATTGAAACCATCAAGATCAAAATCATATTTATCATCTAAAGTAGTAGAGCTATTGTTTCCCATGTTTTGAGGAATTTCAGCATTTTTATTAGAAAAGGTTCCATTGGGCTAACTAGCTTCAACATTAGTGGTAGTGATAATAGGAACACTAATATTTCTAGCAATTTCATCTTCTCTTTCCCACTTAGCATGCAATTCAGCTAATAGAAGCTTTGTTGCAGCACCCAAAGTGATGGTCATAAAGGTACCTCCATTAGTAGAATCCAGTAGATTCCTTGAAGAATAATTCAATCCTACATAATAGGTTTGGATAATCATCCAAGCAGTAAGTCCATGAGTAGGACAATTCTTTACCAAATATTTCAATCTTTCCCAAGCTTGAGCAACATGTTCATTATCAGATTGTTTAAATTTCATTATTTCACTTCTTATAGATATAATCTTAGCAGGAGGATAGTATTTTCCAATGAAAACATCTTTGCATTTCGTCCAAGAATCAATACTATTTCTAGTTAGGGATTGCAACCATTCTTTAGCTTTTCCTCTCAAAGAGAAAGGAAACAATTTAAGCTTAATAATATCCCCATCTATATCCCTATGCTTTTGCATCTCACAAAGTTTCAACAAAGTTATTTAGATGAGCACTAGCATCTTTAGTACCAATACCAGAAAATTGTTCTCTCATAACAAGATTGAGTGAAGAAGGTTTAATTTCAAAGAAAGTAGCTTCAAGAATAGGTGGAGCAATAGGTGTGCACACGAAATCATTGTTGTTGGTGCTAGTGTAGTCACACAACTTAGTGTTTTCAAGAGTAGTCATTTTTTGTGTTTTTAAGAAAGCATACTAGTAAATTTAATTTTTTGTGTGTTTTTGATAAAGAAACGAGAAAACAAAGCAGAAAATAAACTAAGCAAAACAAAAATAACAAAGTAAAGAGTTTGGTTATGAGCGACTCCCCTTGTGAAGATGTCCTTGACTCCCTGACAACGGCGCTAGAAAATATGCTTGATGGCCCAAAATATAGCGAGCTTGTTGGGGAACCCCAAGAGGAAGGTATGATGAGCACAGCAACAAGTTTTCCCTCAGTTATGAAACAAGGTTATCGAACCAGTTGGAGCAAGGAAACACCTCCAAGGTGTTGTTTCCAACTTAGAATCCTGCACAACACAACCACAGAACTTTGCCCCCAACTTACAGTGAGGTTGTCAATCTCACCGGTTTTGCTGAAAACAAAGGATTAAACGGATTAAACATGATAGCACAAAGGAGGAGAACCAACCATCTAGCTACTACATGGACCAGTAGTCCAAGGATGAACTACTCACGCATCACACCGGAAGATTGCATGGTGATGAAGAAGGCCTCCAGGGTGAATTCTCCCCTCCGGCAGGGTGCCAGGAAGAGCTTCAGATCCCTCCCGATCTAGGGATAGAGATGACGGTGGCTACAGACTCTTTTGTGGATTTTTGATCGCGTACTTAGGATTTCTGTATCGGAGGCAATATAGTCGGAAGGGAAGGCCGAGGGGGTGCCCTAGGAAGCCACACCACCCCCTCGCGCGGGCCAGTCCTAGCCGCGCGGCTAGGTGGTGTGGCGGCCCTCTGCCCTGTCTCCGTCTCGTCTTCTGGCTCCGTGCCCCCCTCGGTGAAATATTGACTTCGGCTTTTGTCGTGTCCAATTCCGAGAATATTCATTTTCTGACTTTCTTGGAACCAAAAACATTAGAAAATAGGCAGCTGGTACTATGGCATCTTGCTAATAGGTTAGTCCAAGAAAGTGTATAAAAATACTCCAAAGTTGGAACAAAACATAAAAAGGTAGATAAAAACCAAGCATGGAACATCAAAAATTATAGATACGTTAGCAACATATCAGTAAGCTCTTCATTAGTCTCCTTGGTGATTGCATTCACATTTCTTGAGGAAGATCTATCTAAATTCCATTGGCATGGTTGCTTTGCATGTCATCTAGAAGATTCTTGGCAACATTTACTTCCTTTCCCAGGAATTGGCCTTCGACTGTAGTGTCAAGCATAGATTTAGACATTGGGTTAAGGGAATTATAAAACAAGTGGAGAATTAACCACTCTTCCATCCCAGGGTTAGGATAACTCATTACGGCTTCCTTCCTCCTTTCCCAAGAAAGCACTAGTGGCTCGCGATCTTCTTGTATAAAACCTATAATATTTGATCAAAGTTGCATAGTCTTAGCTGGAGGGAAACACTTAGTAATGAAAATATTAGTATGTTCCCTCCATGAAGTGATAGTGCCTTTAGGCAAATCTAGCAACCAATATTTTGCTTTTCCTCTAAGTGAAAAAGGGCATAAGCGTAATTTAACAGCATCAGGGTCAACCTCTTTTATGCGCATCGTGTCGTAGATTTCAGTAAATGTATTTAGGTGCAAACCTGAATCTTTCGTAGCTGAGCCTCCAAATTGGTTCCATTGAACAAAACTTAAAAGGTTAGGCTTAATCTCATAATTCTTCACTGTAACAGCGGGCTGAGTAATAGGTGCACGGATAAAATCATCATTGTTAGTAGCATACTCCCCAAGCTTCTGTTGTGCTATAATAATTATTATTTTTGTGCCATAATTCCCCAAGCGTTTTTCCGCCCTCATCATATGGAGGCCTTCGACCAGAGTTGTCTCGAGCTTTCCTGCAAACCTTGCTACACAACTATAGATTTGGCTATTAGTGGCGCACGAATTTGGCTATCCGTGGTGCATGGGAAGTGCGTCGCTTTCATTAAGCCACTAATATTTTTTATCAGTGGCGAATGTCTACATGCGCCACGGATAATACAGATAACAGTGGTGCACCACCATCTATGTGCCATGGATAGTTCACATCCCACGGATACTGGGGCCTTATCTATGGCGCACGGAGGAACATGTGTCACTGCCACGGTGCCCCACTTATGGCTCAAAGGTGCGCCACTGATATGTTCTCAATTTTTTTGACACATTGCCTTCATATTTGTATGGGTATTGTACATGTATTATACAGTCATATTTAAACACAATAATAATGATAATACTTAATAACACTGATTAGAATCGAAGACCAATCGAGTAAGGAACGGATTAATTGTTGCACATGTTAAGGTCCCGAGACTGATCAAGTAGCAAGTTGGTCAGCAAATTACATATCAATTGCACCTAAATTAAACTATGATCGAATATAAAAGAACCATAATGACGGTTAGTACGATGAGGACCACGACAAGGCATTCATCAGGTTCTTCCACCTAGCCTCCTCTCGTAGGTGGTTCCTCCACCTAGCTTCCGCCATCTCTCTAGTCTTGTACCTTTTGTAGAAGTTGCCTCTGAAAATATTCACTTGTTTCTGACCGTCCTCCCACTCGTTGTAGACTCCTGGAACGATACCCTTGTTTACCACGTACCACTTTTCCATATGTGTACACAAGGAAGACAGAATATTATGCAACGAAAAGCCAATTAATGATTGAGATGATGTATGTTCACAAGAACTACAAAACAACAAAATGAATATCATGCAGATCGAACAATTGCAACAAATATGAATTAGGGCCTCATCATATACTTAGAATAGACATAGAAATTCATAGGGACAGCGTGAGCGAGCCATGTAGGATGCTCAAGATATGTATATGTGCATATCACAAAGCTCACTCACACAACCCCATGAGCACATCCGAAATCAAGGCACACCTATAGTGGCGCCCTAGCATTTTAATCATCAGCCATTACAACAAAAATAAGAACCAAAACTATGAATATCAAGTACTATAGTGCCTCATACTTATGTTGTACATCGAAGATCTCAAGGATGGTGTCAGTGAGACATGTAGGATGCACAAGATATGTATATGTGCATATCACAAAGCTCACTAACACCACCCTCCGGACCACATCCGAAATCAAGGCACACATCTAGTGGCGCCCTAGCATTTTAATGATCGGCCATTGCAAAAAAATAAGAACCCAAACTATGAACATCAATTACTATAGGGCATCATACTTAGAGTGGACATAGAAATTCATAGGGATGGTGTGATCGAGCCATGTAGGATGCACAAGATATGTATATGTGCATATCACAAAGCTCACTCACACCACACCCAGGATCACATCTGAAATAAAGGCACACATGTAGTAGCGCCCTAGAATTTTAATCATCGACCGTTGCAACAAAAATAAGAATAAAAACTATGAACATCAAGTACTATAGGGCCTCATACTTATGTTGGCAATAGAAAATCTCAGGGATGGCGTTAGCGAGCCATGTAGGATGCATAAGATATGTATATGTGCATATCACAAAGCTCGCTTACGCCACCCCTAGGATCACATCCAAAATCAAGGAACACCTGTAGTGGCGCCCTAGCATTTTAATCATTGGTCGTTGCAACAAAAATAAGAACCAAAACTATGAACATCAAGTATTATACAGCCTCATACTTAGAGTGGACACAGAAAATCATAGGGATGGAGTGAGTGAGCCATGTGGGATGCACAAGATATATGTATATGCATATCACAAAGCTCACTCACACAACCCCCAGGATCACATCCGAAATAAAAGCACACCGGTAGTGGCGTCCTAGCATTTTAATTATTGGACGTTGCAACAAAAACAAGAAACAAAACTACGAACATCAAGTACTATATATAGGGCCTCATAGTTATGTTGTACATGAAAATCACAAGAACGGTGTAAGAGAGCCAAGTAGGATGCACAAGATATGTATTGGTGCATATCACAAGGCTTGCTCGCACCGTCCCCAGGATCACAGCCGATTATATAAGTAAGTCTAACGACCGTCAAAAAAATATTATACATAGCGAGCTAGGAGCATCGTCGATCACAATAATTAAGTTCGACGACCATACAGTTTCAAGTTAGGCAAGTTACTAATTAGTTTACAACATCACACACATCCAACAATAGTTCGAAAGTACATCCAACTGATAAATGCAAACATCAAGACTTTTGACTTAACGCAGGGAATCGTAGTACGCTGTATTTCATCATAAACTTCCTATCACCACCCTGCATTTTGAGGCGTTCTTCTGCATCAACATTTCGCAATTTAATGCCGGTGTAGTGCATGACCCCCCACTTCTGAGGACATCTTGATTGATGATTTTTGACAACTGAGTCTGGATGTAAAATAATTGTTCTCTAAGATCATAATTCGTGATGGTCGACATATTTTGGGCCCACTTCTGGAGAGGTGATGGCATTTTAAACAGCTGTTGATCCCGGACGAACCCGCTCATATGATAGAGGATGCAAAAGGCCTCATTTTGACAATCTGTCGGCTTGTTGACGCAGGGAAATTATGTTACGTGGGTAAACACGTGTTTGCCTTCCTTGCTGATGGCTATGAAATATAGACATCCACATCCACATTTAAACTGGATATTATTCATATTTTTTATGAAATATCTCTCTAAACCCTGGCACCAATGCCTAATGATCAAAGGGGTATGCAATCCTTTCTTTCTATTTTTCCCTGTTTAGATAATGCCGTTTTGATGATGAGAAGCACAAAATTAAAGTCAAAGATACAGGATTTCCAACAACCTGAAGAAACCAGGGGTCGTGAAGTGGAGACAGAAGCTTTAACGACCAACTATACAACGGGAATAAAATTCTGGCCGTATCGTTCTGGTCATATAGTTGCCATCAGCGCCGCTAGGTCAAACAGAACAACTTTTGTGAAGGGATCCCTATATAAAGAGGCTTCGGGCGACGAGAAACAGAGCCACGGAGAGCCACACGGAGAGCCGCCGTAGAACCCTAGAAATCTGCATCCACATTAGCGAAGAGTCGTCGAAGGAATAGACTTAGATGTAATCACCAAACCCTTCTCCACCACCATAGCCATATTTCACCACTTGTAATAGTAGATCTCATCTTCGATTGGAGACATTGGAAGGCTATTTGCTATCAATCTCATGATTTCCATTGCAATGTTTATGATCATTGATGTCATCTCTATGCGTGAGCAATTCTCTTTGGGCTAAGGGCTTCGGCCTAGCCATGTAGCTTTTGTACATGTTATTTATCATAGATGGGATCATGTATTAGTTTGTATGACATGATGATTATTGTATCCTCTCTTACCTCAATCCAAGGACTTATCAGGTACCCAAGACCCCGAGTATTGAGCCAGGTATAGGGAGTATGAGTAATGACTAATCTATAGGTTGGGAACCCTAGTGAAATATTTACTTGGGATTAACGGTGACATCACTATGCATATCATTAGTTCTCTTTATTTTATGGATGAGACTAGTAGGCTATTGCCATTAGTTCAATCGATGGTGAGTTGTTGGCGAGCTCCTAAAATAGAGAAATAACTCATGAAGTAGTCCAATCTCTAAGGCTTGTCAATGCGTCAAGCAAATCATTATTGGACGGAGTCGCCCCTTGGATAAGTTTAGCCAGTGCCTTGGAGGACGTGGAGGCCACCTAATCATTGATGGGAAGTCGGCAAGTCGGTGTAAGGGAATACGCGAGACGAGTGCGTGAGGGGCGAGTCCCCGAGCGTGTTGATTACGCGAGGGCGAGGGCGAGGCCGCGGTGGCGAGTCCCCGAGCGTGTTGAGTACGCGGTGGCGAGTCCCCGAGCGTGTTGAGTACTTGAGGGTGAGTCTGTGGTGGCAAGTCCCCAAGCATGGCGAGCCGCGGTCGTGGAACCACGTGCACACGCAATATGCCTAGGAGTAGTCCCCGAGGCTCGAGTTGGCTTGTAGAGGCGACTTGAGGATCTTTAGAGATGCATGTTCTGAAAATAGTAGTGGTTGTTGCCGAGGATGGCGAGTCCCCGAGTGTGGTGAGTCCGCGATGATTGCGCGTTCGCGAGAGGAGAGTCCTCGAGTGTGGCGAGTCCGCGATGATTGCGAGTCCGCGATGACGGTGATTGGGATGTTTTTGTTTAGCGAGTCTCTCATCTTGGCCCTAGGGCCTAGTCGCATGGCAACTCCAAAGATGGCTCTCGGCTTAGCGTTCTTCCTGGACGATCCGAGGCTCGGTTTGCGAGTCCTCGTCCGAAGTAGTTGGACGTGCGAATCACACTTTCTAAGGTTGAGGAGGACATAGTGCTGTTTGTGTAGCACTGCCATTTGTCTTGGCCCGGGAGGCCAGTCGAGCAAGGCGAGTCCAATGATGGCTCTCAATTAGCGTTTTTCATGGACGATCTGAGGCTCGGTTTCCGAGTCCCGGTCCGCACTACTTGGCCGTTGCGAGTCGCTCTTTCAAAGGTTTACAAAGGCGAATTGATTTTTCCCGGAGGGAAGAGACGCCTAGTGGTGAGTCCATGCAGCATGGCATGCGACCCTCTCTGGTGACTCGTATGATGAGGGCCCTTAGCAGGCGCAGCCTACGCATTCTATGTAGTGGAAGTATAGGCGCTCTCTGGTGGAGTCGACGCGGCAGACATATGGTCATCCGACGGACAGGGTCGCGCTTTGGCGAAGTCGACACAGCGGACATATGGTCACGCAGCGGATGGGGTCGCGCTATGGCGGAGTCGACGCGACAAACAAGGGGTTGACGCGGAGGATGGAGCTCGCGCTTTGGCACAGTTGACGCGGCGGACACAGGGTCGATGTGGCGGACGGAGTCGCGCTATGGCGAAGGGAGGCTACGCTTTGGCACAGTTGACGCGGCGGACACGGGGTCACCGCAGTGGACGGAGTTGCGCTTTGGCGAAGTCAGCGCGGCAGACACGGGGTCGATGTGGCGGACGGAGGTCACGATTTGGCGAAGGAAGGTCGCGCTTTGGCGCAGTCAACGCGATGGACGGAGTCACGGTATGGCGAAATCGACGCGGCGGACATGGGGTCGACGTGGCGGTCGAAGGTCGCACTATGGAGGGGCCATGCGGTGTTTAGCCGGTAGCGTGGCGAGTTCGTGACGAGAGAGTCATTGACCATGGCGAGGAAGCAGAATACATCCAAGAGGAAGCAGAATACATCCATAATTCAATACTTATTTCCAAAATCTCCAACAACAAAAAGAAGAACACACCCTAAAGTCACTACCACACTAAGCATCACCATGAACCAAACATGCTCGCATTCCATTTCTTTTCTCATTTTCTTCTACCTCAATTTAGAAGTCTGATGATCTGTGTCTCTATCTGCCAGCCTCAACTCAATCATCATCTTATCATCTGCCTTCTTACATAACTAGGCAAGCATCCTCTGCATCTGTGTTAGCCATGGGTTGTCCATCTAGTACAAGTAACATCACACCTCATCTGGACAACCTAAAAAAATTCTACCAATGTCTGCACCATAGGAGGCAACCATCCTAGAAGGAACATGGTTGCACTGGAATCTCGAACTAGGATCTAGCTCCTTCCCACTAATCTCTTGATCTAGGATGGAAATTGGCAGCTCCCCATCAATTCCAACCCAACTCTGCAAAACAAGTCATGCAAACTCTTAAATTCCCCTAACTGCTAGAACCTAAGCTAGAACAGATCCAGGGATGGAGGAAGACCTAATTTACCTGGTCCACAATGTCGCCCTCTCCCGCCATCTCGCACATCCCCATGGCAACCGAGATGTGGCAGTGACGGCGATGGAGATGTGACGACAGCGAAGGTGGCTATGCGGTGACGTGTAACACGGTGCAGTGCGGTCTGGTGCGGCGCGATCGGGGCAACAACTCGTTATGGGGCCACTCATCAGCTCCAACATGGGCTCCACCTATCCTTGGGTATTACGGGTCCCTTCCACACTCTTCCAAATCCACTCACCTTGCAGCACTGGAAAAACCCTCTCCGGTGATGGCCGAATCTCTTCCTGACTCTCCCCAGTGACAGAAAAATACCCTCCCCTCCCCGACAATGGAGAAATACCCTCCCCTCTCGTACCCTCCTTGGCGACAAACAAATCCCTTCCCCTCTTGCACCGTCCCCGGCAACAACCAAATCCCCTCCCCTCCCCTGCGACTGCCAAATCACCTCTCCTCTTCCCGACGACGACCAACCACCCTTCCCTCCCCAGCAACGACGACTGCAACGTAAGTGCTCCTCGACCTACTTCCCTTCACCACATCACCTCCTCGTTCTAGGTTCACCGCGTTAGTGCTCCATCTAGGTCACCCGCGATGGATCTTGGTCTCAGTGTCACCGCCTCATTCTAGGGCAAAGCGGCGGCATTGTTGTCTATGTCACTAGATGATCTTGAAGTAGTCGCCAAATTAATGCCCCAAATTGTTTTTTTCAAAGCTATATGTTAGTGATAATGAGTAATCTTATGATATTAACTAATTACAACTAGCCAATGACTAATATGTGGCACTTAGCATGTTGATGGGATGATCTCCATCTACTTAGTGTCTTTGTACAACCACTATGGCTCTACATCTCCTTGGTAGATACAGATTCATCTCATTGACTTGTGTGTGCTATCTTACTATGGAGCTCACATTATATATTGATGTAGGTCATTGTCTTCTCTTCACATGCATTTGGCCAGTGATTAAAGTGTGGAACTACTTGTGTCCATGGGATAATGTGCATATAGCATGTGTTTTGTACAAACACATTTGTTGTGCATGCTTCTTGCTATATGTTCGATTATCTCATTGATTTTTGTGTGATTTGTTAGGATGATGCCCAAATTGATGTTTTTCATAGCTATGTTAGTGCTAAGGGATAATCTTATGATTTTCACTATTTAAAATTGGTCAATGATGAAAATGTGGCACTTTGACTATTGATGGGATGATAGGCATCTACTTACTTTCTTTGTATGGCCACTATGGTTGTACATGATCCTTGGTACATACAGATTCATCTCATTGCACGATGCTTGTAGTTGTGACCAAACCATATGCTTTTAAATTTGATTCTGTAGTTCACTAATTATTATTTGATTCTTCTAGTTAGAATGTCTCAAAATGGCTACACTATCAAGGGAAGAATTAGAAAGAGGCACTGGTAGAAACTGTGAATACTAAAATATAGAAGGGCTGATGCAGAAGGAGCCTACTATAAAGCATAGCATCAAAATGCAGGTTTTAAAATTGTTGCTACTAACTCTAAGATAGTAGTTAAACCTACTGTACAACATCAAAACAAAACATTCTAATTACTGCAATGTCCATTTAGGTTTCTAAAACCAACACTAGCTTAATAAATGTCACATCCGATGATGATGATTATTATGATGTGAAGCCACATGTAGTCAAAATACCTAAGAAAGTGAGAATCAGAGCATCTGATGATGATGTGAAGCAACCTATAGTCAAGAGACCTAAGAAAGCAAGGTTCACATCATCTGATGATGATGTGAAGCAACTAGTCAAGACACCTATGAAAGCGAGGTTCAGAGCACCAGCTGCTGTAGTTGTTAGAATCGCCAAACCTAAGAAAACTAGGATCCCAACTCAGGTGTTTAAATTATTATAAATTTAATGTATATAAATAGTCTATTTCTTTTGGGAGTTCAGTTCCATATATCATTTAGACATTCATCATTTTGCCTAACAGGATCTGGCGTCTTGTCTAGTATGCAAGAGCAATTGCGAATCTAGGCTGTCATCAGGCATATCCTTTTGTATCTAATTGTTAGAGTCAGAGGGGTTCCAGGACTCAGTGGTAAGTTCTAACAAGCAATTTTCAAACTACATTGTAAGTCTATAACCATTTGTTTAATGTCTGATTCTTTTATTTTTGGTGCACAGACTATGCCATGCAATTCAAGGTTCATGTTCAATCTCGCCACAACTGAATGTGAGAGTGTGCCCTTCAAGGTTCTTGGGTGCACCTACAAGATTGACCTTGAGAAAAGAAAGAGCATGACTATCATGGGAGGTGAAGGATTGAAGTAATTCATTACACAAAACGATCTTATCTGGGAAGAAATGTTATGTTTTTCTTTGACAGGACCCGTGCCAAGGATAACTATTCTCTATATATGTTTTCTTGTTGGCGAGGAAGACGTATATGAATCTACGGTTCTCGCCCAAAGATGCCACCTTACCGATGATGAGATGGAACACCTCCTAGATACCCAACCGCCAATCAACACCTTCATCGGGGTTCCATTTGTGACCCATTTGACAAGGACAAATCTTGTCCAACATAAGATGGTATGGCAACTACCTTTTGTTTGTTCCTTGTATGGCTCCATATATAACTTGTGGTGGTCGTCTTCTGACATGATTACTTCTTCTTTTCAATCCACGACGTGACATCGCAGAGATTACCTACGAAGGTGGTTTCCCCATTGGGCATCCCTGATGATGGCGTGGCTAGAGTACAGGAAGTAGATTTTGAAATCACCCCAATTGCATACAAGATTGAGCTAGATGGTTGTGTCGTCTTCTGCAATCAGGGGTTGAAGAAATTCCACCAGAGTGAAGATGATCTAATGGTTGGATAAGCTGTGTTAATCACTGGCAGGAAGACCACAGAAGAGATGTTGGACGTGAAGTTTGTGTTCGAGACCATCTAGAGTGTAGTTGTGGTTGGGAACTATTAAGTTTAACTAGTATGACGTAGTCTAGAATAGTTAATTAGTCGTTTGAAACCTAGCATATATATAATATATTTTCCTGTTTAGTCTACTTTTGGAAGATTTTGGTGGGTATGGTTATGATTGTGTGATTTGGAAGCTACTACAAAGAACTATGGAAGCCACTAGTACAAAGAATTCTAAAAGCTTTCTTGTCGACATGCATTCCGGTCATTTGGGCTGCTCACGAGAGGGTCCCTGCACGCGAGTTCGAGAGATTTCCATGAGACTCTGATCTCTGTTAGATTTTTTAAATCAGTAATTACAACTTGAGTGCTATGAATAAAAGCTGAAAGATAGTACTTGCATATAATTCTGAAAGCTAACACAGAGAATTGTGAAATAAGCTACTAAAATAACTACTTTGAATTCTAAAAGTAATAAAATTAAATACATTACAATTTTATCTGAAAGGTAATACGCATAGTGCTGAAATAATATAAACACAATACAAATTTCTATTTCGAAATAGACCTGAAAATGCTAGCAAATAACCTAGGATGAATATAGGATTTATTCTCCCCTATATTTTTTGTCATTGTCGGCTCCCGCGTGCTCCAAGACATGTTCAGAGAACTCTCTATATCTGCAATGTGCTGCTAGTATATCATGCAGAGGGTAACGCCTCGGTGTATGTTTCGGACTTAATCCATAAATTACCATTGTTGGTTCCTCTTCCTAGGCTTGAACCTCATGATCGTACTGTTTGATATAATTCTTCTAGTATATACAACTGGGTTTGACTGTGGGCTGTAACCTGGTGTCAATGGAGATAGACCGATCATAATCAACAAAGAGGGCATGACTTCCAATGTCACCGACGACCTCGAGAGAGCGGTTCTCCGTGTCCACACGGTAGAACACCAGTTTCCCTTTGGCGAAATCCCCGTTCAACACAAGAGGCAGATCACCATCTGACTCCACAAGGTAAAAATTGTAGGTTCTGCCTACCTGTTCAAAGACTACGACTGCAATTATATTGGCCATCGTGATAGTGCTTGCACACTGCTCTAACTTGATGTTGGTCAACATGATGTCTCCATTCTCAAGCAATTCATATACTTCCCCTCGGAATGCCGTCATGCAGACCAGAAACATATCAGGTGCTGGCAAATACATTCCTTCTCCAAATGATTCATTGATTTGCCTCGTTGGGGTGCTCTCATCGGCCCATTCAATAATATTGGCATAATCTGTGCAAACGAACACCATCGTCGGGGACTCTGTCACGACAACAAATTGTAGAAGATCAGATGGTATGTGTGCTTGAAACTCATTGTTAACATATGAGTGATTGGGTTCACAAGCCGAATCTTGTACGGCTCCACCCTCTGAGCAAGCACGATGACGCCACGAGAACCACCGATGAAGTAGAATCTTTTGGAAGAAGAGGATAGTTAGCACTAAGATGTTTACAATGGAAAAAACAAATAAATGAATGTTGTATATATATCGGATGTGAATGTGAACCTGTGATGGATGTCCATTATATTCACCATGAAGAAACGACCAGTGGAGAGGTTGAGGCAGGTGAAGTCGCCGACGTTTGGAAGTGTGTGATCTATCATGATCCAGTTGTTGAGATCAGACAAGTTCCTCTTCATCGGCTGCTGGCCATGGCTTACGTGTGGGAATGGTTCCTATTGATCGAGGAAGAAAGAAGTAGGGAGATGAGGAGAAGAATAAGAGGATAAGAGATGAGGGAGACGAAGCAGAACTGCCACTTCGAGGAGAGGACGGAGAAGAACCGGAACTGCCACTTCAAGTTTGGATCAATGTGCTTTTTTTGGAACTAGCACATGAACTAGCCATGCACTACATGCAAGTTTGGATCAAACAGACTAACATGTGGGACCGGCTAAAAAACCACCCCTAGATTTCGTGAAGTGCTATCATTTATAGTGCACTGATAGGTGGGGTTAGTTCATGGATGACATGGTTGTGGGAAAAAATAGATTCAAACATGTGGCGCGACGATATCCATGATGATTATAGGCGAGACAAATTGGCTAACTAGGCTTCAGGGTCGGAGACGAAATCCGTGACGATTCTTTTATTTCAAGAAACTCGAGTGTCAAGAAGGGATAGATGGCGAGCTCCTAAATAACAAAGTCAATGAAACCAACATTGTTGCAAAGATAATTAAAATCATGGAGAATTCCTAGTTGGGTCAGAATATGGGTTCACGCCCATTTGGTAGACTTGATCTCGCAGTTCTTGAGACGGTTGAAACGGTTGAGATGAAAGCCTTGGGTGCAATGGATGTTGAGCGTTGCAGGGGTTAGTCCTTCAAATGGTGGTGCGGCTTGTGAAGCCACTACTTGCGTGCACTTACATATGTTCATCTAAAACTAGGAACTTTCACTAATTAAACACTTTATTCAAATAAATATTTGATCTGATATAAATACACATGGAGTACTCCTCTACACTTTCTATAAAAGAATCTCCTCTAAAAATAAAAATAAACTTGTATAATTAGATATTAAACTCAAAATAAGATCTAAGTCTAGATTGATAATGGCAAGAGCTAGGGCATGGTTTTTTTGCAAATAGGTTGGGGATCGGAGGAGAATCATACCTTGAATAAATGATATGCGAGGAATCAAATCCAAAAAAAGTAGAGGTTAAGATCAATGGAGGTAGTTTGGAGATAGGAGGAACAAGAAAGAGAAAATAAGAGTTTAGGTTTAGGTTTACCCCTGCCCTGGGGTCAAGAGAAAATCAGAGTTTAGGTAGTTGATCTCTTGAACACTCTTTATTAGGAAACGAAAAATAAAAAAATAAAAATAACACTAACACTAACACGAATAAAAACTTTTATTTCACATGGGTTGCCTCCCATGAAGCGCTTTTTGTTAAGGTCAATTAGCTTGACCCAAATGGTGCTCATTTTGGTATTGGGCATGGAACACACACTCCAAAATAGTTTGCTTTTCAAGTGATGATCCCATCTTCATTAGTTTGGCCTTTTTCTTTCTAGGGAAGTGGACTACAAATGGTTCTCTAGATGTTAGCCCTACTCTAACATTCCCTTCATGTAAATTGATTAAAGCTTTTATTGTTCTTATGAATGGCCTTCCTATAATTGTATGTGATATAGGATCTTTAGACATGTCCACTCTAACAAGATCAATTAGTGCAGAACATCCTTTGGTTTCTATAACAATATTTTCTTTGACTCCTACAACTTGTTTGTAAGTTGAATCCACCAAGTGGAGTCTTAGTTCAGTAGTTTGAAATGGCCCTAGAAATTGTTGAGACTAGCACCAAGATCACAAAGTGCAACAATCTCATTTACTCATATATGTATTTTAATATTGGGCTCAAATATATCATCTAGTTAGCTGGAAGTTTCTTAGCTATTTTCTTATATTGCATTTCTAGATCGCATACCTCGGCTTGTACTTCTTGAATAAAATGTCCGTACATGGTATCATTACCTCCTTCAGTACCGGGATTGTTCACGGTGATCATATTCACAAGATCCTCCAGAGTATAATCTAGAGAATGTGTGTTGCTATAGTCCAACTCTTCATGCTTCTCATCTTTGTTTTCTACCCTCAGCATCTTGAGGTCTTCGACCGGATTTGTCTTGGGATTACATACAAACCTTGCTAGGATGAGAGTTTGACTCTTAGCTATTTTTCCCAATTGTGCTTCCACGGTCTTTGTTGTTTCCTGTAAAGCTTGATTAGAACTTTTTAGAGAAACTGCTTGATTAGATATTTTATTGATAACTGATTTTTGTAATCTTAAAAAGAAGATTATTCTAGTTAGTTTGTGCTTGCCTAAAATCTTTGAAAGAATTTTCAAGCGGGAGATTACCATTACTTGCTTGATTACTTTGGTATAATTGTTGTTGTTTGGAGCACCTGCAGGATTAGTATAATGCTTTAGAAAGTTTGAGCCATAGTTTTGACTCTTCCATTTAGGGTTATAAGGAACACACGTTATAAAATCTACTTCCTCAATATATGAGTCAGTGATGGCATTTACCTAGGTTTCCTTACCCTTGAGAATTTTTAGAATCTCATCTACCTTTGAAGTAGGCACTTCATTAGTCTCCTCGGTGATTGCATTCACTTTTCTTGAGGAAGAACTATCCACATGCCATTGGGCATGGTTGATTTTCATGTCATCTAGAAGCTTCTGGCAATATGTACTTCATATCCCTTTAATGTGCCTCCGACTGCTGTCTCAAGTATAGATTTAGACATTAGATTAAAGGAATTACAAAACAAGTGGAGAATTAGCCACTCTTCCATCCCATGGCTAGGACAACTTATTACAGCTTCCTTAATCCTTTTCCAAGAAAGTGCTAGTGGCTCACGATCTTCTTGTATAAATCTGTTCTATTTCATTGGTGTTGCATAGTTTTAGCTGGAGGGAAACACTTAGTAATGAAAATATTAGTACATTCCTCCATGAAGTGATAGTCCCTTTAGGCAAAGCTAGCAACCAATCTTCTTCTTTTCCTCAAAGGGAAAAAGGAAATAAGAGTAGTTTCACAACATTAGGGTCAACATCTTTTATGCGCATCAAGTCGCATACTTCAGTAAATGTGTTTAGGTGCAAACCTGAATCTTTAGTAGCTAAGCCTCCAAATTGGTTCGGTTGAACAAAACTTATAAGATTAGGCTTAATCTCATAATTCTCCATTGTAACATTAGGCTAAGTAATAGGTGCTCGAATAAAATCATCACTGGGAGTAGCATACTCCCCAAGCTTCTTTTGTGAAATAATGATTAATTTTTTGTGCCATAATTCCCCAAGATTCTTTTCCACCCTCATCATCTTGAGGTCTTCAACCACATTTGGCTAGGGATTTCATGCAAACGTTGCTAGGATGAGAGTTTGACTATCAATTATTTTACCCAATTGTGCTTCCACCATCTTTGTTCTTTTCCCTATAAAGCTTGAATATCATTTTCAAGAGAAACTCCTTCATTATATATTTTATTAATAACTAATGCATGGTTCTCTGTAATCTTAATAAGAAGATTATTCTGGTAAGTTTATGCTTGCATAAAATCTTTGAAAGTATTTTCAAACAGGAGATTACCATTACTTGCTCCATTACTATTGGTATTGTTTTTGTTATATGGATCACCTGCAGGATTAGCATAAAGTTCGAGCCATAATTTTGACTCTTCCATGTAGGGTTATAAGGATTATGAGTTATAATATCTACTTCCTCAATATTGGAGTCGGTGATAACATTTACATGGGTTTCCTTACCCATAAGAATTTTAGAATCTCATCTACCTTTGAAGTAAGCTCTTGATTAGTGTCATCGGTGATTGCATTCACATTTCTTTAGGAAGATCTACCTACATTCCATTGGGCATAGTTGCTTTGCATGTCATCTATAAGCTTCTTGGCAACATTTACTTCTTTTCCCATGAATGTGCCTCTGACTACAGTGTCAAGCATAGATTTAGACATTAGGTTAAGGGAATTATAAAACAAGTGGAGAATTAACCACTCTTCCATCCCATGTCTGGGACAACTAGTTATGGCTTCCTTCATCCTTTCCCAAGAAAGTGCTAGTGGGTCGCGATCTTATTGTATAAAACCTGTAATATTTGAATGAAGTTGCACGGTCATGGATAGAGGGAAACACTTAGTAATGAAAATATTAGTACATTCCTCCCATGAAGTGATAGTGCCTTTAGGCAAAGCTAGTAACCAATCTTTTGCTTTTCCCCTAAGTGAAAAAGGAAATAAGCATAATTTAACAGGATCAGGGTTAACTTAATTTATGCGCATCATGTCACATATTTCAGTAAATGTATTTAGGTGCAAATCTGAATCTTTAGTATCTGAGCCTCCAAATTGGTTCTATTGAACAAAACATAAAAGGTTAGGCTTAATCTCATATTTCTCCACTATAACAGTGGGTTAAGTAATAGGTGCACGAATAAAATCATGATTAGGAGTAGCATACCCCCCCCCAAGCTTCTTTTGTGCCATAATGATTTTTTTGTGCCATAGTTCCCCAAGCTTATTCGCCACCCTCATCATATTCAGTTCTTCAACCAGATTTGGCTCGGGCTTTCCGGCAAACCTAGCTAGGATGAGAGATTGACTCTTAGCTATTTTTTCCCAATTGTGCTTCCCCAGTCTTTATTCTTTCCTCGAGAGCTTGAACATCATTTTTAAGAGAAACTACTTGCTTACATAGTTTATTAATAACTAATTCATGGTTCTCTGTAATCTTAATAAGAATATTATTCTAGTAAGTTTGTGCTTGCATAAAATCTTTGAAAGAATTTTCAAGCGGGAGATTACCATTACTTGCTCCATTACTATTGGTATAGTTGTTTTTGTTTGGAGCACCTGCAGGATTAGCATATTTGTTTTGAAAGTTCGAGCCATAGTTTTAACTCTTCCATGTAGATTTATAAGTATTATGAGTTATAAAATCTACTACCTCAATATTTGTGTCGGTGATGGCATTTACCTGGGTTTCCTTACCCTTAAGAATTTTTAGAAGCTCATCTACCTTTGAAGTAAGCTCTTCATTAGTCTCCTTCGTGATTGCATTCACATTTCTTGAGGAAGATCAAATTACATGCCATTGGGCATGGTTGCTTTGCATGTCATCTAGAAGCTTCTTCGCAACATTTACTTCCTTTCCCATGAATGTGCGTCCGACTATAGTGTCAAGAATAGATTTAGTTATTGGGTTAAAAAAATTGTAAAACAAGTGGAGAATCAAACACTCTTCCATCCCATGGATAGGATAACTCATTACGGCTTCCTTCATACTTTCCCAAGAAAGCTCTAGTGTCTCACGATCTTCTTGTATAAAACCTGTAATATTTGATCGAAGTTACATAGTCTTAGCTGGAGGGAAACACTTAGCAGTGAAAAAATTAGTTCATACCTCCCAAGAATTGATAACGCCTTTAGGAAATTCTAGCAACAATCTTTTTATTTTCCTCTAAGTGAAAAAGGAAATATGCATAATTTAACAGCATCAGGGTTAACATCTTTTATGTTCCTCATGTCGCATATTTCAGTAAATGTATTTAGGTGCAAACCTAAATATTTAGTAGATGATCCTCCAAATTGGTTCTATTGTGTAAAACTTAAAAGTTTAGGCTTAATCTCATAATTCTCTACTGTAAAAGCAGGTTGAGTAATAGGTGCTCGAATAAAATCATTATTGGGTGTAGCATACTCCGCAAGCTTCTTTTGTGCCATAATGATTATTCTTTGTGCCATAATTCCCCAAGTTTCTTTTCCACCCTCATCATCTTGAGGTCTTCAACTGGATTTGGCTCACACATTCCTGTAAACCTTGCTAGGATGAGAGTCTGACTCTCAACTATTTTCCCCAACACAGCTTTGTTCTTTCCAGTAATGCTAGAACATCATTTTCAAGAGCAACTGCGTGATTAGATAGTTAATTAATAACTAAATCATGGATCTTTTGTAATCTTAATAAGAAGATTATTCTGTTCAGTTTGTGCTTCCATAAAATCTTTGAAAGAACTTTCAAGCGCGAGATTACAATTACTTCCTCCATTATTATTGGTATAGTTGTTGTTGTTTGGATCACTTCATGATTATCATAAACATCGAGCCATAATTTTGACTCTTCCAGGTAGGGTTATAAGGATTACGAGTTATAATATTACTTCCTCAATATTTGAGTCGGTGATAGCATTTACGTGGGTTTCCTTACCATTAAGAATTTTTAGAAGCTCATCTACCTTTGAAGTAGGCTCTTCATTAGTCTCATCGGTGATTAAATTCACATTTCTTTAGGAATATCTACCTACATTCCATTAGGCATGGTTGCTTTGCATGTCATCTAGAGGCTTCTTGTCAACATTTACTTCATTTCCCATGAATGTGCCTCTAACTTTAGTGTCAAGCATAGATTTCGACATTAGGTTAAGGAAATTATAAAACAAGTGGATAATTAACAACTCTTCCATCCCATGTTTAGGACTACTCGTTATGGCTTCCTTCATCTTTTACCAAGAAAGCGCTAGTGGCTCGCGATCTTCTTGTATAAAACATGTAATATTTGGTCGTAGTTGCATAGTCTTAGCTAGAGGGAAACACTAGGTAATGAAAATATTAGTACATTCCTCCCATGAAGTGATAGTGCCTTTAGCCAAACCTATCAAGCAATCTTTTTTCTTTTCCTCTAAGTGAAAAAGGAAATAAAAGTAATTTAACAGCATCAGGGTCAATATATTTTATGTGCATCATGTCGAATATTTCAGTAAATGTATTTTGGTGCAAATATGAATCTTCAATAGCCGAGCATCCAAATTGGTTTTGTTGAACAAAACATAAAAGGTTAGGATTAATCTCATAATTCTCCATTATTAAAGTGCACTAAGTAATATGTACACGAATGAAATCATGATTAGGAGTAGCATACTCCCCAACCTTATTTGTGCCATAATGATTATTTTTTTGTGCTGTAGTTCCCCAAGGTTCTTTTCCATGCTCATCATATTGAGTTCATCAACCAGATTTGGCTCGGGCTTTCATGCAAACTTAGCAAGGATGAGACTTTCACTCTCTGCTATTTTTTCCAAATTGTGCTTCCACGGTCTTTGTTCTTTCCTCAAAAGCTTGAACATCATTTTTAATAGCAACTACTTGATTAGATAGTTTATTAATAACTAATTCATGGTTCTATGTAATCTTAATAAGAATATTATTCTTGTCAGTTTGTGCTTGCATAAAATATTTGAAAGAATTTTCAAGCGGGAGATTACCATTACTTGCTCCATTACTATTGGTACAGTTGTTTTTGTTTGCAGCACCTATAGGATTAGCATATTGCGTTTGAATGTTCGAGCCATAGTTTTCACTCTTCCATGTAGGGTTATAAGGATTATGAGTTATAAAATCTACTTCCTCAATATTTGAGTCGGTGATGGCATTTACCTAGGTTTCCTTAGACTGAAGATTTTTTAGAAGCTCATCTATCTTTGAAGTAAGCTCTTTATGAGTCTCCTCGGTGATTGCATTCATATTTCTTGAGGAATATATATCTACATGCCATTGGGCATGGTTGCTTTGTATGTCATCTAGAAGCTTCTTGGCAACATTTACTTCCTTTCCCATAAATGTGCCTCCCACTATAGTGTCAAGCATAGATTTATTTATTTGGTTAAAGAAATTATCAAACAAGTGGAAAACGAACCACTCTTCTCTCCCTTGCTAGGATAACTCATTATGGCTTCCTTCATCCTTTCCCAAGAAAGTGCTAGTGGCTCGCAATCTTCTTGTATAAAACCTGTAATATTTCATCGAAGTTTCTTAGTCTTAGCTGGAGCGAAACACATAGTAATGAAAATATTATTACATTCCTCCCATGAAGTGGTTGTGCCTTTAAGAAAAGCTAGCAACCAATATTTTCCTTTTCCTCTAAGTGAAAAAGGTAAGCATAATTTAACAACATGAGCGTTAATATATTTTATGCGCATCATGTCGCATATTTTGGTAAATGTATTGAGGTGCAAACCTGAATCTTCAGTAGCTTAGCCTCCAAATTGGTTATGTTGAACAAAATTAAAAGGTTAGGCTTAATATTATAATTCTCCACTATAACAATAGGCTGAGTAATTGGTGCACGAATAAAATCATCATTGGTAGTAGCATACACCGCATGCTTTGTTTGTGCCATAATTCCTCAAGGTTATTTTCCAGCCTCATCATATTGAGGTCTTAGAATAGATTTGGTTCAAGATTTCCTACAGACCTTGCTAGGATGAGAGTTTGACTCTCAGCTATTTTACCCAATTGTGATTACACGGTCTATGTTCTTTCCTATAAAGCATGAACATCATTTTTAAGAGCAACTACTTGATTAGATAGTTTATTAATAACTAATTCATGGTTTTCCGTAATCCTAATAAGAAGATTATTCTGGTTAGTTTGTGCTTGCATAGAATATTTGAAGGAATTTTCAAGCGGGAGATTACCATTACTTTCTCCATTACTATTGGTATAGTGGTTGTTGTCTGGAGCACCTACATGATTAGCATATTGCTTCTGAAAGTCCGAGCCATAGTTTTGCCTCTTCCATGTAGGATTATAAGGATTATGAGTTATAAAATATACTTCCTCACAATTTGAGTCGAAGATGGCATTTACTTAGGTTTCCTTACCATTCAAAAAATTTAGATGATCATCTACCTTTGAAGTATGTGATGGCCCAAAATATATCGAGCTCGTTGGGGAACCCCAAGAGGAAGGTATGCTGAGCACAACAGCAAGTTTTCCCTTAGTTATGAAACCAAGGTTATCGAACCAGTAGGACCAAGGAAACCCCTCCAAGGTGTTGTTTCCAACTTGGAATCCTGCACAACACAACCACAAAACTTTGCCCCCAACTTACAGTGAGGTTGTCAATCTCACAGGTTTTGCTGAAAACAAAGGATTAAACGTATTGTGTGGAAGAACATAATAGCTTGCAGAAAGTAAACAGGAAATAGTAAACAGTTGTAGATTCGTTGTAAAAGAAAGGACCGGGGTCCATAGTTCACTAGTGGTGATTATCCTTAAGATGGATAACATGTTGGGTGAACAAATTACAGCGGGGCAATTGACAAACATCGAGAAAGCATACATGCATATACTAATCTTCTTGACTCCTTCGAGATTCGATTGGGCATTACAACATTATACATAAACTCTAATCCAACTGCATCTATGATTAATAATCCACCTTCAGGTTATCATCCGAACCCCCTCAAGTATTAAATTGTAAGCAACACATAATTGCATTAAGCACTGCGTGTAAAGTAAACAATATGATTGTTCTATGAACAAAGGATTGTTGTTTTCTCCCTAGTAGCAACAACACATCTAGTACCTTACAGATTTCTGTCACTTCCCCAGATTACTAGAGGCATGAACCCAGTATCGGGCATAAATACTCCATCTTGGAGTTTTTTAGCATCTACTTGGCCAAGATAGCTACTAATAACGGAGAGCATGCAAGATCACAAAGAACAAAGACATGATAGAATCAATAATCAATCTGAAATAGCATCTCAATATCCATCGGATCCCCGCAAACACAACATGTAGGGTTACAAATAGATGATCTTGATCATGAACGGACCTCACAAGATCTAAACATGATATCACAAAGGACGAGAACCATCCATCTAGCTACTACATGGACCAGTAGTCCAAGGATGAACTACTCATGCATCACACCGGAGGATTGCATGATTATGAAGAAGGCCTCCAGGGTGCATTCTCCCCTCCGGCAGGGTGCCGGGAAGAGCTTCAGATCCCTCCCGATCTAGGGATGGAGATGGCAGCAGCTACAGACTCTTTCGTGGATTTTTGATCCGGTACTTAGGGTTTCTGTATTTGAGGCAATATATAGTCGGAAGGGGAGGCCGAGGGGGTTCCCTAGGCGGCACATCACCCCCTGGCATGGGCCGGGCCTGGCCGTGCGACCAGGCGGTGTGGCGTCCCTCTGGCCCCTCCCCGTCTCGTCTTCTGGCTCCGTGTCCCCCTCGGTGTAATATTGACTTTGGCTTTGGTCCCACCAATTCCAAGAATATTCATTTTCTGAATTTCTTGGAACCACAAACAACAGAAAATAGGCAGCTAGCACTATGGCATCTTGTTAATAGGTTAATCCAAGAAAGTATATAAAAATACTCTAAAGTTGGAACAAAACATAAGAAAGTAGATAAAAACCAAGCATGGAACATAAAAAATTATAGATAGGTTAGCAACGTATCAACATCCCAAGCTTAACTCATGCTCGTCCTCGAGTAGGTAAATGATAAAAAGAAAGAATAATTTTTGAGGTGACATGCACCATCATAAACTTGATCAAAAGTATTTGTAAAACATTGATAGCTGGCATCATAGTACCTCAACATAGCATGAAAGATAAAGTTCTAACAATAAGACATAACAACTATGTTGTAACATGAAAAGGCACAAACAAAAGATTCATGAATAATAATGCTTTGCAAGACGTTTGTTTGTTTCACATAAAGAAAACATAGCATAGTGGCATTCAACTTGTCCCTCATACTGTAGCAAATCATAATTGCATAGGAAACCTTCAAAGTTCATAAGGGTGACTAGATACAAATAGTTTAAGAAAAAGCAATATCAAAGTTAGGCATCAATCAACAACTCTAGGGACAATGCACATTAAACTAAGAATGGCCACTATGCTCTCTTAATAGGTGCATAAAGATAGAAGATGGAGACTCAACATAAAAGTAAAAGAAATGCCTTCATAGAAGGGAGTGGGATTCAAGTATCATTAAGAGCTTCCAAAAATCATGGTACTTATTAGCTTTCAGCTCTCATTGCCCCTATCATAAGCATCTTTAGGTGATTAAGGTTAAAGTGACACAACTAAAAGGATATGCTTGACAAGTTATAAGCTTAAATCTCATGCCCCTTACTTACGAAGACCGAACCTCATGCTACTCAACTTTAGTCACAAGTAAGCTCTTGTCATTGCAAGTACATATGTATCATAGAGAACCGCCAATGGGGTACCCCTTGCACATGATATAGGAGCTATCCCATAATAAAAATGATAAGGCAAGCAAACAATGATCATCTCAGTGATCTTTTTATTTGTTATTTGCATAGTTTTTTATTGAGGATGCTTCATAGAATGCTCATTATGGTTATGCTGCAAGTTTCCACCATGATTCGGCATGGCTTAGGCTAGCGGCCCAGGCGTTTCTCTAACACACATACAAACTCCACGACCTTACAAGTTTCACTTTTATTTCACACTGCCGGGATCCATTAGCAAAAGAATCATGATATCAACGGGGTACAATGTACAAGTGCAATGTTGAAAGCGTTCCCCATGATACATGGTTCTACTAACTTCAACTTATAAAGCGCAATCATATACGCAACAGAGATGGACACAATGATTCAAGATTATTAAGTGCAAGGAAAGTAAAGTGTGTCATCAAGTTCGTGAGAGCTTTAATCACTAGTTTTCACATAAGAAGTTTAATTCGGAAGGTAGATAAAAACATGAATATACTTGGAATAGCAAATGATAATAGGTAGGTATGGTGGACTCTTTGGAATAACTTGGTTTTTTTTTGGAGTTGGATGCATGAGTGGAACTCATACTTGGTTATGGAGCCTAGCAAAAGACTGGGAGTGACCAACTAAGAGAGCAATAATGGCCATAATCATGCAAAGCGACAAGACATCATTGATTAAAGTATAAAGTGATAATACAAGTCAAAAACTAAAGGATCATAAAGGCTATGGGGACTCCGGATAGTCATAACATGGTGTGAGCATGCGCCAAGTCAACCCAAATAAAGAATCAAAGGAGAATACCACAATACTATGCTTTAATATGCTAAAACAACACATGATTCTTTCAAGGCACATTAAGCAATCTCAATTGTTTATAACATGTCATGCTACAGAAAAAATCAGTAAGCATAAAGCCAACACAATATCAAGCATGACATTAGAAAGCATAGGCCACAGTCAAAAACAAGCTCCTTTTACCACTTAAGTATGAACTTTTCCTACTCTTTTCGAATCCAAACCACACTTCTTTGAAAACTAATGAATGAGGGGGTCCAACCAATTTATTCAAGCAAACCAAGCAAACGAAAACCAAAATGAAAACAAAAAATAAGATGCTCCAAGAACAACAGAACTGTGCATGAAACAATAAAAATGAAGTGTTTGGAAGAAACCTGAGATTTTTATTGATGAAGAAGGGGATGCCTTGAGCATCCCCACGCTTTGACGCTTGTACTTATTCGATATTTCTTGGGGTGACACGCGTGGAATCCCCAAACTTGAGCTTTAGTCCATTCTGCATCTCATTACATCATTCTTTCCATACACCTGAAATTTTTCCTTCAAACAAAACTTCACAATCTTTATTAGCAACATTAGTAAACTCAAGATAATAAGTCTTTGGGTTCAGTTCCAACACCAATGAAACTTCCAGTAAAACACAAGCTACTGTAGCACTTCCCTAAAAAACCTCAATTCCCCAAAGGAACCCAAAAAGGAATCAACAAGAAGCAAATGCAAATAATGGCACAAATCTGTCAAAACAGACCAGCAGGTAAAAACCAATTTTTTCGAACACCTTCTTTTCCTCAAATCGAAAAGTGTTGATCTAATGAAAGTTAGATAACAACCTGGGTCAGAAGAACAAAAATGCACGCCTCAAAACGACATATAGAGATTTTACACGAATTTTTACAGCGAAGCACAAAAATCTGTTTCGGGACAGCAACTTTCCCAAGCATTACTTCTCTCTCATTAGAGGTTACTCTTGGACAAAAAGCAAATAAAAAGGATAAGAAGAAGTTATTACAAAGGTAATAACTTCCAAGACTCATCTAAAACTTTTGGGTTATCTCCCAATAAGTACTTTTCTTTGACGCCTTTTAAGTTAGGCGTAAGAAGCAAGAAAGGAATCAAGTGTTCTCAAATGAAGAAGCATTAAGAGAAAATTTTGTTTTCATAGGAAAAGCAAAAGGAATCTTATCTCTCTTATTAGGGAAGTGTTCTATACCTTTCTTGAGTGGGAGTTGATATTTAATGGTGTCTTCTTTCATATCAATAATGACATCAACAGTTCTAAGAAAAGGTCTTCCCAAAGTAATAGGACAAGAAGCATTGCATTCAACATCCAAAACATAGAAATCAACGGGGACATAGGCATTGTTAACCATAATAAGAACATCATTAACACTCCCCATGAGTTTCTTTTTAGCATTATCATCAAGTGGGACGTTTAAATAACAATCTTCCAATGGTGGCAAATCAAGCATATCATAAATCCTTCTAGGCATAATATAAACACTACAATCAAGCTCACATAAATCTTTGAAATCAAAATCATTCACTTTCATATTAATGATGGGTTCCTACTATCTTCTAGTTTCATAGGAATAGAAGCTTTATGTTTCATGTTTTCTTCTTTGATTTTTATGAGAGCATCGGTAATGTGTTTTGTAAAGGCCATATTCATAGTACTAACATTAGGACTTTTAGCAAGATTTTGTAGGAACTTAATTACTTCAGAGATATTGAAACCATCAAGATCAAAATCATATTTATCATCTAAAGTAGTAGAGCTATTGTTTCCCATGTTTTGAGGAATTTCAGCATTTTTATTAGAAAAGGTTCCATTGGGCTTAATTGCTTCAACATTAGTGGTAGTGATAATAGAAACACTAATATTTCTAGCAATTTCATCTTCTCTTTCCCACTTAGCATGCAATTCAGCTAATATTCTAACATTTTCATCAATTCTAACTTATGTGGCATTAGTAGCAGCAAAGGGATTCTCAATAGTTTCAGGTTTAGCAGCCATTTTATTAAAAGAAGATTGTGCTTCAGCCAATGATGCTATATTTCTTTCAGCATTAGAGAGTTTTTCCTCGATAGTTTTATTCAAAGCAGTTTGTTTACTAATAAAATCTTTAAGCATAACTTCAAGTTCAGAGGGTCCACTCCTATTATTGTTGTAGGAATTTCCATAAGCATTACCATTATTGGGAGGATATGGCCTATAATTATTATTACCAAAATTGTTCCTATAGGCATTGTTGCTAAAAGTATTATTTCTAATGAAGCTCACATCAACTTGCTCTTCTTGAGCAACCAAATAGGTTAAGGGAACATGATTTGGATCAATATGAGCTTTCCCATTAAAAATCATAGACATAATAACATCAATTTTATCATTCAAGGAGGAGGTCTCTTCAACAGAATTTACCTACTTACCTTGTGGAGCTCTCTCAGTGTGCCATTCAGAATAGTTAACCATCATATTATCCAGAAGCTTTGTTGTAGCACCCAAAGTGATGGTCATAAAGGTACCTCCATCAGCAGAATCCAGTAGATTCCTTGAAGAATAATTCAATCCTGCATAAAAGGTTTGGATAATCATCAAAGCAGTCAGTCCATGAGTGGGACAATTCTTTACCAAATATTTCATTCTTTCCCAAGCTTGAGCAACATGTTCATTATCAGATTGTTTAAATTTCATTATTTCACTTCTTATAGATATAATCTTAGCAGGAGGATAGTATTTTCCAATGAAAACATCTTTGCATTTCGTCCAAGAATCAATACTATTTCTAGTTAGGGATTGCAACCATTCTTTAGCTTTTCCTCTAAAAGAGAAAGGAAACAATTTAAGCTTAATAATATCCCCATCTATATGCCTATGCTTTTGCATCTCACAAAGTTTCAACAAAGTTATTTAGATGAGCAACAACATCTTCAGTACCAATACCAGAAAATTGTTCTCTCATAACAAGATTGAGTAAAGCAGGTTTAATTTCAAAGAAAGTAGCTTCAAGAATAGGTGGAGCAAAAGGTGTGCACATGAAATCATTGTTGTTGGTGCTAGTGCAGTCACACAACTTAGTGTTTTCAAGAGTAGTCATTTTTTGTGTTTTTAAGAAAGCAGACTAGTAAAACTAATTTTTTGTGTGTTTTTGATAAAGAAACGAGCAAACAAAGCAGAAAATAAACTAAGCAAAACAAAAATAACAAAGTAAAGAGTATGGTTATGAGCGACTCCCCTTGTGAGGATGTCCTTGAATCCTTGGCAACGACGCCAGAAAATATGCTTGATGGCCCAAAATATAGCGAGCTTGTTGGGGAACCCCAAGAGGAAGGTATGATGAGCACAACAACAAGTTTTCCCTCAGTTATGAAACCAAGGTTATCGAACCAGTAGGAGCAAGGAAACACCTCCAAGGTGTGGTTTCCAACTTAGAATCCTGCACAACACAACCACAGAACTTTGCCCCCAACTTACAGTGAGGTTGTCAATCTCACCGGTTTTGCTGAAAACAAAGGATTATACGTATTGTGTGGAAGAGCGTAATAGCTTGCAGAAAGTAAACAGAAAACAGTAAAAAGTTGTAGATTGATTGTAAAAGAAAGGACCGGGGTCCATAGTTCACTAGTGGTGATTCTCCTTATGATGGATAACATGTTGGGTGAAGAAATTACAGCGGGGAAATTGACAAACATCGAGAAAGCATACATGGATATACTAATCATCTTGACTCCTTCGAGATTCGATTGGGCATTACAACATTATACATAGACCATAATCCAACTGCATCTATGACTAATAATCCACCTTCAGGTTATCATCTGAACCCCCTCCAATATTAAGTTGCAAGCAACAGATAATTGCATTAAGCATTGCGTGTAAAGTAAACAATACGATTGTTCTATGAACAAAGGATTGCTATTTTCTCCCTAGTAGCAACAACACATCTAGTACCTTAGAGATTTCTGTCACTTCCCTAGATTACTAGAGGCATGAAACCACTATCGAGCATAAATACTCCCTCTTGGAGTTGCTAGCATCTACTCGGCCAAGATAGCTACTAACAATGGAGAGCATGCAAGATCACAAATAACAAAGACATGATAGAATCAATAATCAATCTGAAATAGCATCTCAATACCCATCGGATCCCCGCAAACACAACATGTAGGATTACAAATAGATGATCCTGATCATGAACAGAGCTCACAAGATCTAAACATGATAGCATAAAGGAGGAGAACCAACCATCTAGCTACTACATGGACCCGTAGTCCAAGGATGAACTACTCACGCATCACACCGGAGGCTTGCATGGTGATGAAGAAGGCCTCCAAGGTGAATTCTCCCCTCTGGCAGGGTGCCGGGAAGAGCTTCAGATCCCTCCCGATCTAGGGATGGAGATGACGGTGGCTATAGACTCTTTCGTCGATTTTTGATCGGGTACTTAGGATTTCTGTATCGGAGGCAATATATAGTCGGAAGGGAAGGCCGAGAGGGTGCCCTAGGCGGCCACACCACCCCCTCACGCAGGCCAGTCCTAGCCGCGTGGCTAGGTGGTGTGGCGGCCCACTGCCCCGTCTCCGTCTCGTCTTCTGGCTTCGTGCCCCCTCGGTGAAATATTGACTTTGGCTTTTGTCGCGTCCAATTCCGAGAATATTCATTTTCGGACTTTCCTAGAACCAAAAATAGCAGAAAATAAGCAGCTGGCACTATGGCATCTTGCTAATAGGTTAGTCCAAGAAAGTGTATAAAAATACTCCAAAGTTGGAACAAAACATAAGAAAGTAAATAAAAAACAAGCATGTAACATCAAAAATTATAGATACGTTAGCAACATATCAGTAAGCTCTTCATTAGTCTCCTTGGTGATTGCATTCACATTTCTTGAGGAATATCTATCTACATTCAATTGGGCATGGTTGCTTTGCATGTCATCTAGAAGATTCTTGGCAACATTTACTTCCTTTCCCAGGAATTGGCCTTCGACTGTAGTGTCAAGCATAGATTTAGACATTGGGTTAAGGGAATTATAAAACAAGTGGAGAATTAACCACTCTTCCATCCCAGGGTTAGGATAACTCATTACGGCTTCCTTCCTCCTTTCCCAAGAAAGCACTAGTGGCTCGCAATCTTCTTGTATAAAACCTATAATATTTGATCAAAGTTGCATAGTCTTAGCAGGAGGGAAACACTTAGTAATGAAAATATTAGTATGTTCCCTCCATGAAGTGATAATGCCTTTAGGAAAATCTAGCAACCAATCTTTTGCTTTTCCTCTATGTGAAAAAGGGCATAAGCGTAGTTTAACAGCATAAAGGTCAACCTCTTTTATGCGCATCGTGTCGTAGATTTCAGTAAATGTATTTAGGTGCAAACCTGAATCTTTCGTAGCTGAGCCTCCAAATTGGTTCCATTGAACAAAACTTAAAAGGTTAGGCTTAATTTCATAATTATCCACTGTAACAGCGGGCTGAGTAATAGGTGCACGGATAAAAACATCATTGTTAGTAGATACTTCCCAAGCTTCTGTTGTGCTATAATAATTATTATTTTTGTGCCATAATTCCCCAAGCTTTTTTCCGCCCTCATCATATGGAGGCCTTCGACCAGAGTTGTCTCGAGCTTTCCTGCAAACCTTGCTACACTACTATAGATTTGGCTATTAGTGGCGCACGAATTTGGCTATCCGTGGTGCATGGGAAGTGCGTCGCTTTCATTAAGCCACTAATATTTTTTATCAGTGGCGAATGTCTACATGCGCCACGAATAATACAAATAATAGTGGTGCACCACCATCTATGTGCCATGGATAGTTCACATCCCACGGATACTGGGGCCTTATCTGTGGCGCGCGGAGGAACATGTGTCACTACCACGATGCGCCACTTATGGCTCAAAGGTGCGCCACTGATACGTTCTCAATTTTTTTGACACACTGCCTTCATATTTGTATGGGTATTGTACAGGTATTATACTGTCATATTTAAACACAATAATAATGATAATACTTAATAACACTGATTAGAATCGAAGACCAATTGAGTCACGAACGGATTAATTGTTGCACATGTTAAGGTCCCGAGACAGATCAAGTGGTAAGTTGGTCATCAAATTACATATCAAGTGCACCTAAATTAAACTATGATCAAATATAAAATAACTAAAATGACGGTGAGTAGGACGAGGACCACGACAAGGCATTCATCAGGTTCTTCCACCTAGCCTCCTCTCGTAGGTGGTTCCTCCACCTAGCTTCCGCCATCTCTCTAGTCTTGTACCTTTTGTAGATGTTGCCTCTGAAAACATTCGCTTGTTTCTGACCGTCCTCCTACTCGTTGTAGACTCCTGGAACGATACCCTTGTATACCACGTACCACTTTTCCATATGTGTACACAAGGAAGACAGAAAATTATGCAACGAAAAGCCAAATTAATTATTGAGATGATGCATGTTCACAAGAACTACAAAACAACAAAATGAACATCATGCAGATCGAACCATTGCAACAAATATGAATTAAGGCCTCATCATATACTTAGAATAGACATAGAAATTCATAGGGACGGCGTGAGCGAGCCATGTAGGATGCTCAAGATATGTATATGTGCATATCACAAAGCTCACTCACACAACCCCATGATCACATCCGAAATCAAGGCACACCTATAGTGGCGCCCTAGCATTTTAATCATCAGCCATTACAAGAAAAATAAGAACCAAAACTATGAATATGAAGTACTATAGTGCTTCATACTTATGTTGTACATCGAAGATCACAAGGATGGTGTCAGTGAGCCATGTAGGATGCACAAGATATGTATATGTGCATATCACAAAGCACACTAACACCACCCTCAGGACCACATCCGAAATCAAGGCACACTTCTAGTGGCGCCCTAGCATTTTAATGATCGGCCATTGCAAAAAAATAAGAACCCAAACTATGAACATCAATTACTATAGGGCATCATACTTAGAGTGGACATAGAAATTCATAGGGATGGTGTGATCGAGCCATGTAGGATGCACACGATATGTATATGTGCATATCACAAAGCTCACTCACACCGCACCCAGGATCACATCTAAAATAAAGGCACACATGTAGTAGCGCCCTAGAATTTTAATCATCGACCATTGCAAGAAAAATAAGAATAAAAACTATGAACATCAAGTACTATAGGGCCTCATACTTATGTTGGCCATAGAAAATCTCAGGGATGGCGTTAGCGAGCCATGTAGGATGCATAAGATATGTATATGTGCATATCACAAAGCTCGCTTACGCCACCCCCAGGATCACATCCAAAATCAAGGAAAACCTGTAGTGGCGCCCTAGCATTTTAATCATTGGCCGTTGCAATAAAAATAAGAACCAAAACTATGAACATCAAGTATTATAGGGCCTCATACATAGAGTGGACACAGAAAATCATAGGGATGGAGTGAGTGAGCCATGTGGGATGCACAAGTTATATGTATATGCATATCACAAAGCTCACTCACACCACCCCCAGGATCACATCTGAAATATAGGCACACCAGTAGTGGCGTCCTAGCATTTTAATCATCGGCCGTTGCAACAAAAACAAGAAACAAAACTAGGAACATCAAGTACTATATATAGGGCCTCATAGTTATGTTGGACACGAAAATCACAAGGACGTGTAAGAGAGCCAAGTAGGATGCACAAGATATGTATTTGTGCATATCACAAGGCTTGCTCGCACCGCTCCCAGGATCACAGCCGAAATAAAGGCACGCACCTGGCACCCTAGCATTTTAATCATTGGCTATTGCAACAAGCAAGAACCAAAATATGTGAGCACATCAAGTACTAATGACCGACTATATAAGTAAGTCTAACGATCGTCGAAACAATATTATAGATAGAGAGCTAGGAGCATCGTCGATCACAATAATTAAGTTCGACGACCATACAGTTTCAAGTTAGGCAAGTTACTAATTAGTTTACAACATCATACACATCCAACAATAGTTCGAAAGTACATCCAACTGGTAAATGCAAACATCAAGACTTTTGACTTAACGCAGGGAATCGTAGTACGCTGTATTTCATTATAAACTTCCTATCGTCACCCTGCATTTCGAGGCGTTCTTCTACTTCAACATTGCGCAATTTAATGTTGGTGTAGTGCATGACCCCCAACTTCTGAGGACATCTTGATTGATGATTTCTGACAACTGAGTCTGGATGCAAAATAATTGTTCTCTAAGATCATCATTCGTGATGGTCGACATATTTTGGGCCCACTTCTAGAGAGGTGATGGCATTTTAAATAGCTGTTGATCCCGGACGAACCCGCTCATGTGATAGAGGATGCAGAAGGCCTCCTTTTGACAATCTGTCGGCTTGTTGACACAGGGGAATTATGTTACGTGGGTAAACACGTGTTTGCCTTCCTTGCTGATGGCTATGAAATATAGACTTCCACATCCACATTTAAACTGGATATTATTCATATTTTTGATGAAATATCTCTCTAAACCCTGCCACCAATGCCTAATGATCAAAGGGGTATGCAATCATTTCTTTCTATTTTTCCCTGTGCAGATAATGCCGTTTTGATGATGAGAAGCACAACATTAAAGTCAAAGATACAAGATTTCTAACAACCTGAAGAAACCAGGGGTCGTGAAGTGGAGACGGAAGCTTTAACGAAGCCTCTTTATATAGGGGTCCCTTCACGAAAGTTGTTCTGTTTGACCTAGCGGCACGGATGGCAACTATATGACAGAACAACTTTCGTGAAGGGACCCCTATATAAAGAGGCTTCGGGCGACGAGAAACAGAGGCACGGAGAGCCACACTGAGAGCCGATATAGAACCCCAGAAATCTGCATCCACATTAGCGAAGAGTCGCTGAAGGAATAGACTTAGATGTAATCACCAAACCATTCTCCACCACCATAGCCATATTCCACCACTTGTAATAGTAGATCTCATCTTCGATTGGAGACATTTGAAGACAATTTTCTATCAATCTCATGATTTCCATTGCAATGTTTATGATCATTGATCTCATCTCTATATGTGAGTAATTCTCTTTGGGCTAAGGGCTTCGGCCTAGCCATGTAACTTTTGTACATGTTAGTTATCATAGATGGGATCATGTATTAGTTTGTATGACATGATGATTATTGTATCCTCTCTTGCCTCAATCCAAGGACTTGTCAGGTACCCAAGACCCCGAGTACTGAGCCAGGTATAGGGAGTATGAGTAATGACTAATCTACAGGTTGGGAACCCTAGTGAAAGATTTACTTGGGAGTAACAATGACATCACTATGCATATCATTAGTTCTCTTTCTTATATGGATGAGACTAGTAGGCTATTGCTATTAGTTGTTGCGGAGGCAATAGAAATTATGGATGCACTGCCCACATATAATTATCTTGCTCTAAAAATTACATGCATACTTTATTATTATCTTTTATTCCAATCAGATGTTTTGCACAGCTACAGGTGAAACCGAAAGCCCTAGGCCCTCTCTCTCCATCATCAACAACAACAAAATACTGCAAACTCTTGGTTCGGTAAAACACAAAAAGAATTCTAAAACTCCCGAAGGTCCGTTAAATCAACTTCACTACACTTTCTGCTTTCCGAGGATTCGATAACCTAGGTCTACTAGGGAAAAAGAGCTATACTACATCAGTATTCCAGATCAAAGGTATTAACCCTTTTTCTAGCATCGCTGCCGAGAAAGCAATAGCTACCCTGGTGAGGTTAGTAGGAACCTTGCTAGTTTTAATTCTTGTTTTTAATTTTGGTAGTTTGCTTTCAGTCTTTATTCTGAAAAACCAAAAAAATAGTTAGTCTTTAAATTCTTGTTTTTACTATCATAAGTCTTTGTTTCAGAAAACGCAAAAACATAGGAAATATGGCTGAAAAGAAGCTTGGGGAGTTTGCAACTCCCAACAATCATTATTTGCGTACTCCTATTACCTATCCAGCAATTACTGCTGATGATTATGAAATTAAGCCCCACTATTTAAGTTTGGTTCAATAGAATCAATTTGGAGGCTCTACTGTTGAGGACGCATGTATGCACTTAAACACTTTCACTAAAATATGTGATATGATGCGCATAAAATATGTTGACCCTGATGCGGTCAAATTGTGCTTATTTCCTTTGTCTCTTAGGGGAAGAGAAAAAGAATGGTTTCTATCTTTGCCTAGAAGCACTATTGCATCATGGGTGGAGTGTACTTCTTTATTTATGACTAAATTTTCCCACTTGTAAAGAATATGCAACTAAGATCTAATATTACTAGTTTTGGACAGGAAGAGCGTGAGCTAGTAGCGCTTGCATGGGAGAGGATGAAAGAATGCATGAGAAACTATCCTAGTCATGGGATGGAAGATTGGTTAATTCTCCATTTATTTTATACTGCAATTGGAGGAACATTTATGGGCAAACATATTACTGAAAAAAGCAGCTGCTAGACAATATGCAAGACAACCATGTCTAGTGGCATGTGGATAGATCAAACACAAAGAAGGTGAACTCCATCTCACCACAAGAAAATGGAGAATTCGATGCTAAGATGGATGAGCTCATATTAGCCATAAAAGTTAAGGAAAACCAGGTAAGAGCTATCCCAGAATAAAAAAATTAAGAAATAGACTTCATAACTCATAATGATTATAACCCTGCTTGGAAGAAGAATCATAATCCAATTTTTCAGAAACATTATTCTAGTCCTAAAGGTAACTCTGATAATAATATGGGAACAAGTATTGGTAGTCTCTAAGAAACACTTAAGTCCTTTATAGATTCACAAAATAAGCAAAATAATATCCTTGTTAAAATAACAGAGAACCATCATGCCATGCTTGGTATATTATCTAACCAAGTTGTAAGTTAGAGGAATGATTTGCAGGCTCTCTAAGAAAGAACAAGGATTGTTGAGGCACAGCTAGGTAAGATAACTAAGAGTCAAACTCTCATTCTAGCTAAATTTGCAGGAAAAGCTGAGCCCAATCCTGTTGAAGACCTCAAGATGATGAGAATCCAAATGGAGGAGCCTGAAGAACATGATTATAGTAATGCTCCTTCACCAAATTACACCGTTGAAGATCTTGTAAAAAGGATCAATATCAAGATTCCGGTAAGTTAAGGAAATGAGGAAGCTATGTACCAACACTTCGTTAATTAGGTAGCAATAAAGGTACGTGAGCTTGAGGAAGAATATAAGAAAATCTCTAAAAAATTACTTATGAAGCTTGATGATATATTTGAGCCTACTATTAAGATTAAAATTGGGACCAATGAGATAGCTGCACTTTGTGATCTAGGCACAAGCGTTTCAACAATTCCAAAAAGTCTTTTCAATAAGTTAAATCCTGGCTCTTTTGAAATCACCAAGTTAAAATTACATCTAGCAGATTCTACCTACAAACAAGATGTAGGGATTAAAGAAAATACTTTAGTATACATTAAAGGCTGTCATGCTCTTATTGATTTTGTTATTGTTGACATGCCTGAAGATGCTACTGCTCCTATTATATTAGGCCATCCATTCTCAAGAACTATTAAGGCTTTTATTAATCTACATGAAGGGAACGTGAAGCTTCAGTTGCCTTCGCGGGATCCTTTTGTTATTCATTTTCCTTGGAAGAAGAAAGCCAAGCATGATGAAAAGGAGGCCATCACTTTGAAGGCCAACTATTTTGGAGTGGGTGTTCCACTCATCTGGCCTAAGTGAATGTAACACCCCCAAGATCAGGGCTAAACAAATCCTAGACCTCTGTCTGATATAAGATTAACCTAGAGCTCGAGGATATTTAGTGAGAAATTGGGACCACAATAGTGAACCTATGACTCAAAAGTTATTACAGCCAGCTCATAACTGAGCTGAGAACCAAAATGTTACAAGCAGAGGTCACTGACCACAAACATCAAACAACGGAAGGCAAATTATGCTATTGAGTATAGCAAACTTAACAAATGGCCTAAGTGGCCTGAAGCATAACGATGACATCCCAATCCATAGATTCTAGGCTGACGACCGGGTAACCCAAACTACTCATCGATGTTGTTGTCGTACATAACTCATCTCTTATGGTAACCCCAAAAGTATCAACGAAGCAAGGGTGAGTACAGGGTATACTTCGCAAGACTTATGGCTGGTGCAGTTATTTTGCATAAAGCTAACTTTGTTTGTAAAACAAGAGGGAGGAGAAGAATCTCAACTAAATAGATCATTTTAAAAGGGGATAGTCATATCTTGACATCCACCGAATCATCATCAGCTAAACCTACCTTCTAGGATCACCCCCTCGATCCCTAAGGAAGCATCCTTAAGCACACTTTATTTTACTTGCCAAGTTTTATGATTATATTATTCTTCTCTATGATCCCATGTCCGTTCCCAAGTCATCCATAACCGTGGACACGGCTTTTCGAAAAGATTTGACCCTGCAGGGGTGTACAACTTTACCCACATGCGCCGAACGACTCTTAATGCCAATTGATACACTTCCTTGGTGTGCTGACAGAGGGTGGTCGACCAAAACCCTTCCCTTGCTTTTGCTTAATCCATGAGTCATCCAGAAGGGCTCCCTGCTGCGGCAGCTGGCCATACTCCAAGGATGTCCACGACTCTGTGTACCGAGATCCAGTTTTAGTGCCGTGCACCCTTCACCCGGCCATGTCCTATATGGTGCACCATCTTAAACCCATCCAAATATGTAGATGACAACTCCAAAACTCAAACTACGGACTCATGGATCAGACTAGGCAAGTTGGGGTTAAGTGGTTTCCCAGGCCCCGTGCGGCTATACGCTCATCTTGGTTCAAGAGGTAAGAACCTCGGGTCCTAAAGGTGGCAAGTATGGAACTACAAAAACCACAACCCTCGTGGCATCCCATATAAGCCTTAGCATGTTTAACTTTTATCTCTGATCATACCACGTCATCATGTCCAACTAGGTTCATTCAGCTCTGATTCATCAACCAGATGGACCAGCGGTAACAGCTAAGGATGGTTAAGCATAACGGATATAACTGGTTCTAGCGAAGCTCATAAGCCATGGATCAGGGAATATAGTCTAAAAGGAAACATGCATCAGATAGGATTACTCTAGCCATTGATAAAATACTTTGGAACCGTATGCACATGGCAGGAATGAAATACTTTGAAAGCATATGATTTTATCATGTGTGGGGCTATGCTTTCCTTTGCTTGTTTATACTCAACTATAGACCTTCAGGATTCATCAGTTGGTCTTGTTCATTGACATCCTTAAATGGTGTTGATCTCGAACTTCAACCTTGGACTCAATCTTGTTGCTCACATCAACTCCGAGGTCTATCGAGAAGGAGCAGAAACACCGGAAAGGAAAGCAACAATCAAGACATGGCATCGATCCAATTCTCAAGCAAGGATGATGATATGACAAGTTAAATTGCATTGGAATGTAACCCTAAGGAATGCTTGGCAATTTAAGCATGGTCCGAGGGGTCCAAACCCTAGAACAGGGGGAACCTCGGAATCACCTACGGAGTTCAATTGATTATTCTAATTAAACTTGCAGTTGGAGTAGTTAAACAATGCATGATCATGAGTCTATTATATAGATCTCATTTTTCTAAAGATTTTCATATATTATACATATTTTTCTGATTTAAAGTGAATTAGTTATTGATTTTACAATATTTAAACCTTTTTATGAAAATATTACACTAATTTAAAAGGTTTACTACATCATTATGATGTCAGCACAGGGCTAGGGGACATTTTTCACTAGGGCAGCGCCTACCCACAGTGACTGACGGAGGGGCCCTGGGCCACATCAGCAAGCCACTCGGGTAAAGCGGGACCCACAGTGGGTTTGACCAGGCAGACACGTGCGTGCTGGCATCATGGTGACGTCAGCACGACATCATGCTGGCGGTGGCTCAGAGCACAGCGGTAGGGGCGGCGATTGGGTGCGCGCAGGGCTACGAGGTTAGGCGCATTCGAACCGCTATTGCGAGGCGAACCAGGAAAGGGAGGCGCCGCTAGCGGGAGGTCGTCGGAGCTTGGCCGAAAGCAAGCGACTACAACAGCGGTCGGTGGTCTCCGATTCGAGACTAAAGCAAGGCGAGAGGGAGTGAGCGGAGGGGTGCCTGAGAACCAAATGTTCACCATGAGCACGGTGGTGTGGCCATTGGTGCGAGGGGAGGTAGGACGGCGGGAAATTGACACATGTCGGACTTTGGGAAGACGGCGCCAATTTGGTCAACTCTGGTCGCACGGCCTCAACTCGTTTGCCGGGGAAGACCGTGATGAACCTATTAGAGATGACGGCGTGCTCGGAGGTGCTTAGCGGTGTGCAGAACGGCGGCGCGCGGTAGCAACTGCGATGGCTAGGGTTTTAGGTGTGCCGCTGAGAGCGAGAGAGAGAGAGAGAGAGAGAGAGAGAGAGAGAGAGAGAGAGAGAGAGGGGGGGGAAGGGAAAGAGAGAGGATGAGGACAGGAGAGGACAGCGGTGGTTCTTATCAATGGTCGGGACATGGCACGGCGATGGGCATCGCGGCGCAGGGTGATATGTAACATCCCAATTTCAGCAACCCTGATTTGTTGTCCAGAATGCAAAAATCAGGGGGAACAAAAACTTTTTCTTGCTTAATGCTGAAGTGTTTGCTTGTTGTTTGGATATGCTTATACATATGAATGTGTATTAGATGATATACTCCTTACCTTAACACCAGTTGACAAAAGCTACTTCCCAAAACAGTCTTGGCTTAATTTCCCTATTCTCAAATGTTCTGGCATTTCAAAACATGAGCCAAGATGCTTGTGTAACCAAAACTATTTTAGTAGCTTCTATTGATAAAACTACGGAGAGCTATATAACATAATCTCCTTATGTTTTCAATACAGAACCTTCAACTACTCTTACCTCTAGGATCTCCCAAAACCTTTTTCAATCTTTTGAATTCTACTCTTGGTAGAGATACCAAGGACCTTACCTTGTTCAAACTCCAACCTATTTCAAAATACCCATCATTACCTCAAGCTAAGCTTGATGGTAACACTAGTAGTAGTTGATTTGTTTGTAAGATGAGTTGCCTTGATCTGCTGTTGGACTTGCTTGCTTAGAAGTAATATGAGCTACTCTAGGAACTCATCACTAGGATCAATATGTTTCCAAATCATCACACCCTAAGGAAGAATATAATCTGGATCTGATCCCTAGCTACTAAGTGATCATCTAAAACCCCTAACCAGATCAATTTTGAGGATATCCATACTAGAAGCTTCCAAGTCAATGAAGATCAGTATCAAGCATGGATCCTTACTACTCAACCTACACTTCAACATCATCCACTTTATGATGCTGGGGTACCTTGCAACCCATCCAAATCATCACCACCCACATTCTAGTCAAAAACCCTAAGTCTGGGAAACTATTCCCAATATCACCTTTTTGGATGTCTCCCTTTCTCAACCCTTATGCATTTTTGGTAATGCATCTGAATCATATTGTTAACCATCCTAAGGACTAACAAGGCCCACTTCTTACCTTGGTTAGTTAATCCTCCAACCCACTTGTTCTTGATGGTTTTGTGGGCAAGAAAATAACTTTTCCTGCAAATCTAGTCAACATGCCTACTTTGGTATAAGCTCACACCACCATCCTACCTTCTATGGACCAAATCTTTGCATGGTTGTGTTCTACTAATATAGGACTACCAACATCTAATTCACTTGTTCCAAATGGATCCTTCTGCTATTTAAACCCACAAGGTTTTGAAGGCTAGTTGATAATCTGCTTTGGCAGGCTTATTTTATTCAAAGTTTGAAATCAATTCTTGGTGAACTCAAGCAGGATCAAGCTCAAACCTCTGTACCATGTTTATGTGCATCACTTGGTATATCCATCAATCTACACCATGCCCCAAGGGGAGATCCGAACTCCAAGATACCACCGTGTTTTGATGGTATGAAACTAACATCACCATAGATCCTTAATCTAAGGTATTCCACCAAAATTAACTTGGATTCTCCAATCCCAAGGTTGCAAATTCTTTCTACGCATTGTCTACATCATCTACCTTGATCACCAAGATTTATCAAAAATTCTCCGTAATTATTATCATCTACCTTGATCACCAAGATTTGCCAAAACACTTCCCCAACTCTTGGCTCAGTTGAGTCCTATATATCATACCCTATCTTCCCACTTCAAAAATAAATATTTTTGAAGAGATTTATTATTTATTTTTGCCCTTTTTCTTAAATGGCAGAAACAATAAATAATTGTCTAAAAATACTTTTTCTTCCCAATAAATTCCTAGAAAATTCCCCAAGCCGTGCCTTGGTATCTAGGACCATCTAACTTCAAAATACAACCAAGTCCAATGTAAAAATGTCAAATGAGCTTCAATACTTTAATTCTGTAGTTTTTGAGTAAATGGATTTAAGTGGACTTTAGGTCCTCTGACAAATCTCAAATAATTCCTGGATATCTACCTTGACCTCATCTATCTACCAGTACCATCTCCCTACCTTGTCTTGTACAATTTATCATACTTCCTTCACAAGCCCCTATTTGCTCAATTTATCAAACCTAGCTAGTATTGACTTAAATCAACACCAAACCACCACCAATCTTGCAAGGCAATGCACTATAACACCCAGCACTCATCTCTGGTCATGATCACTGTAGTATGATTGTCCTTTAGTGCTTGGACACTAGTGCTCAACCCCATGTGGGTGTCTTGGCTTCCAAACCTTTCTTGTAGCAGCCACCAGCTGGCCCTCTCTGCTCCTGCACGACCTCAGGTAACACCTCCACCCACTCTCCACCCCCTGCTGCCCAATGGAAGGCTAACTCCCCTCCCCATTCTCTTCTTGGACCTTGTCTACCATGAACCACTCCCTCTCGGGTTAAATAGGCCCCAGGCCACCCGGCGCCTCCCTCTGCCCCTCATTTGCCTCCTCTTACCCCCACTCACCTCCCCTGCCAACCACTTCCTCTCCCCTGCCCTGCCTTGGCCGAGGAAGCAAGAAAAATGGCCTCTCGGCCATCACTCAAGTTCCAAGCATGGTGCTCTCTCCCCAGCTCCCCCGCCTCTGCATGTCATACCCTCGCACTCCCCTTGGCCCCCTGCCCCTAACCCCACCTTCCTTTTTCTCCAGGGACCCCTCTGCTGGAACCACCGAGAAGCTCCGTCGCCCTCCTCTCGGTCGTCCTCATGGGAACCCATTCCCGTCGTGGATCTGGTTGTTTCTGCCCCTCCCCGGACTCACCTCGTCGAGCCGCATCGCCCTAGCTCCTCTGCATCGTCGCTCCGCCCCTCACGTGCGCGCCCCGCCGCCCTCTGCTCTCAGCTAGGGTTTCGTCGCCGAGCCCTTCCCGCGAGGAAGAAGGATGTGTGCCGTCGATCTTCTTTAGATCGAACGGCCACACCTCCCCCCTTACCGCATTGCCGCCTAGGCCGCTGACCGCGGGGCCCAGCCGTCAGCGGTTTGAACCGCGACGTCCCGTGGGGGCGCCCCTTGACCTTGGCTGGCCATCCTCTGTGCGGCCCAATGCCCCTCCAGATCAATCCTTTTTCTTTTTCCTTTTTATAAAATGCTAGATCTCACTTCTGCAGTGTAGTTTAAGTCGAGTTAAAAATGGAAAATGAAGTTTTTTTCCTAAATGGATTTTTTACCATGTTCAGGTGCGTTCTGTGCAACATGCAGAACTGGTCTTGTTCCAAAAATAATTTTCATTATTTACTGGCAATTAATCTACAAAAAGGTATCTTTTACACTAAATAAATTCCTCTAGGAATTGTACATATCCATTTGGGATTAACCCAAGTCCTCCTAGAAGGTAATGTCTATACCAATCAACCAGCATAGGTCCCATGCCGAGGTGAATAGTAGTTTTCCCTTGCTAAAAAGAACAAAATCCCTCCAGTTCTGACTTTAGGAAATTCCCTAGACCAAATCATGAGTCCAATTGACCCAAGTCCAATTATCCTGGATGTGGTACACTAAGGCCTATCGAAATCCAGGAGCTCATGATTTAGTAAGCCTTGGATATTTTTCTGTGAATTAAACTATTTTGTGCATAGTTTATTCACCTCTAAATTCACTACAGTAGCTATACAGCTCCAAAAGGGTGATTCCAATTTCTACAGAAAGGTATTCCCGATACCTACACTGTGCCCTTGGAATCAAAATAAAAGCTACTATAGATTTTATCTGGTGAAAAAGACAAGTTGTCTACAGAACTGCCTTTGGGAATTTCTTGAGGGCATTCTGGTAATTATATTAACTTGATTCCAACTCTTAGTGAACCAATACATCAAACCCTACTGAACAGTCCAGGGAAATAATTTGTCGAGCTCCAGAACTTTTCTGGTGAATTATTTCCTAAAACTAGAGCCTTTAGCACTATAATATTCATAAGTATTTCAAGAGAAGTGATAAAATATCGAAACCACTTTTGTTGGTTTCATCTTAACATTACCTATATGTTGGTATCATATCTTTACAATGGTACCATCCAGAATATGTCCTTGGTCCAAAACCCCTCTTAGGTATTTCCTAGACTATAAATCCAAAGGGGATTTTCTTCCACTTTTCAAGGCAAGGCCATCTCAATCTCCTATTTCCAATCCTCTCAAAACCATATGAATCTCAATCTGGTATTATTCAAGTGCTTGTTGTATGTATTGTTGCTTGTATGCCTTGTGTTGATTGTGGCTTGGCTTGCTTGCATGTGTTGTCGAGACGACGATAGTTGCGATGAAATCGGAGAGCAGAAGAAGTGGTATTTTATAATTGGAATTGGTATTCTGGGTTATCTAAATAAGAAGTCCAGGGACAATTTTTGCCATATTGCTGATCACAGGCAAGACACCTTCTTGCTCATAAGCCTTGTCCTACTATTTTACTTATGCATGTTTTGTCTACTATTTGTGAAACTGCATTGTTTTATTATTTGTTGATGTATATATGGTAGTGATTTGGCTCCTCCAAATCATTACTCAATGGTACTACTAAGTACAACCCTCTGGTTGATACCTATTTGCCCCTAGTATGGTAGATGGTGTATTACACCATACCCCTTTGGAGACCCCCGATTTAGCCAAAGCAAAGCTAGAGGATGGGAAGACCCCGGAAAAAGTTTTTACCAAATGTTTTATGATAAAACCTTGGTGAGGTGGGACCTCCCAAGAGATGTTGAGAAAGAGAAAAAGGTTTTGTTTTACAAAATACTGAAGGAAAACCGGAGGAAAAATTTACGAAAACGCACCTGGTTCTCTGCAGTTTTGCTAGGACAATTAACACTGTGTAACCACATTACTCTGGTATGGGATAGGGCTGGATTCAATGTTTGTATGTTCTGGTATAAGCTGCCTCGCAACTACTACAGGGGATCGGGGATCCCTGGAGGGTGGGCCTTCTCATGTAAAGGGTCCATGTGGGACATCGACCTGGAGAGTGGAATGAAGGGTCGGTAGGCCTCCACGCGTTACTATGAGCTCCTCATTGAAAGCGCTCACCTGGGAGGTGGAGAAAGCGCTCCGGTTGGTCCTCGACCGACATCCCGGTTTTGAAGGGATTAACACTCATAGGGTAGGCACTTATATTGGAGTGGACATCAGGAGAGTCTTGATCGGTTACTCGACCCACGATCGGTGAAGATCAGGGTAGTGTACCTGGATGGTGTGGGTAAAGTGCGCAACCTCTACAGAGTGTAAATCTATTCGAATAGCCGCGTCTGTGGTCGTGGACGGTTGGGAAGGTTGCTGTAGAGTGGTGCTGGTTTTGTTTTCAAAAAGGATTTCGGAAAAGAAATGTTTTGACCATGAGATGGTCGGGAAGGATACCTGCTTTGACCATGGGATGGTCAGAGAGGTATGGAAGGAGTTTGGACGTGGGATGACCTGAAAACAGGAGCAAATGGGTGACCCAGTCCTAATGTTTTCCAAAACTTTTCAAAACGATTTCCAAAATGATTTACAAAAGTTTTCAACAAAGATATGTAGATGTTATATCTACAAGAGAAACTATTTAGAAAAGAACCCCTCTTGGAGCCCTCCTATTACTACAGCCATATTGCATATCTCCTTGTTATTACTATTCTCTTAAGGTGGTTTGCGAGTACATTCCATGTACTCACTGGCATTTTCCCTGGCTATTAACTTGGTTAGATATCGAAAAGGAGGTGAAGTGGACAACTATGCGAGTTAGGACGTTCTCCCAGTCAGTTGCCTGTATGTTAAGGCATGGCTCAGGCTCTACGCTTGATGAAGTGCCGTTGATGGTTATTCATGTCGCCATAATGGCATTCATGTAAGTCTTGTAATTCGGTTTATTCTCGGATGTTGTAATGGTACTTGTCGGTTATGTGCCACGACTAACTGATCATGGGATCGTGTTTGTATGCATAACAGGGATTCTCGGAGGATTAATCCGGGGGCCCCACATGATCGACGGCAAGCGCTAGGGCACACAGCTACTTCGGTCCTTTGCGAGGAAGAAGAAAGAAGGGGCACGGCGAGGAAGTACGGGCCGACTGGGCCAAGCGGGCTACTGGCTTGTGCACGTGGGTGGCAGGGAGAGAAGAGAGGAGATGGGCTACACAGCCTGGTTGATCTGGACCCATTTTTTTAGCTAAAACATTTTTCAATTTTGTTTCTCCTTTTATCTTTTATAAAAACATTTCAAATATTATTTGCCCAATTCAAAAATACAAGAAGGTTTTTGGAATAAGGAAATATAGCAGGGACCCTTAACAATTTGGATTCCATGTATTTTGTAATTTTTGAAATGCAAAAGCATTTGAATGGATTTTCAAGAGATAGAGGGGAAAATAGCTAGGGTTTAGAGTTTTGCGTTCTTTTATTTGCATTTTTATTTTAACTTAGCAAAATATGATGCTCATGAATGCACAATCAAAGCCCTAATTAGGATTAACTAAAACTAGGGGTGTTAAAGTGAGCAGCATCAAGGTCAAGCTATTGACCATAAAAGAGCGCTGCATGGGAGGCAAACCATGTGAAATAAAGGTTTGAGTAAAGTTTTTAAGTTTTAGTTTAAGTTTTATGTTTAATAAAGAGTGCTAGAAAGCTCCTATTGAGGAGAAGAAGTTCGGTAGTACTAAAAATCCCGCTTTATCCATGCTGATGTTGGTCGACAAATTTTACTGTCCTTTTTCAGTAAAAAACAAGGAATTTCGCTAAGTTTCAGATAGAAAGATGTTTCGAAGAAATAATTTTTTTTGATGTCTACAAAATGTTTAACACCAACTATACAGCGGGAATAAAAATTCCAGCCGTATAGTTAGGCTGTATAGATATCTTTGCCATTGGCAAATTTTCTTTCCTAAATACTGAAGGTTTAACGACCAACTATACGACGGGAATAAAAATTCCAGCCGTATATCTTCGGCTGTATAGTTATCGTTGCCATTGTATAATTTTTTTCTAGGATACAGAAGTTTTGACGACCAACTATACGGCAGGGATAAAAATCCCGGCCGTATAGTTGCGCTACCAGGAGGAAACCCTGAATTTTCGACATCAGACCAACTATACGGTGGGAACAAATTGTTCTGACCTTATAGTTTGGCCGTATAGTTGCGTCCAACTACAAAATCGCCACGGGAAGGTACCCCAGCACCAAAACTTCAATCTGTTTTCTCTCTTCCACCTCCAAACTCTCTCAAAACCTCAAGATATCTTCATTTCTACTTAATTTTGTTTGATTTCCTTGCACACAAGTGATCTATGGTATGTTTCTCCTCCGATCCTCCAATTATTTTTTTGCAAATTCATTCTGAGTCTATTATCATTATCAATCTAGGGTGAGACCTACTATGAACTCATTGCCATGATTCTCTTGCCTAGATTATTATTTTGACGGGTCTCTTTAGTGTGGTAAGATGAGGAATATGTTATGCTTATTATAGTTGGATCAAAAAGTTTTATTTTTATTCTTTCCTTGTTATTTTATATGATGAACACAAGGAGCCAAATTCGTGCTCGTGCCGCTGCTAGTGCTTCTTAGGCTGCCGCTCAAGAACAAATGGGGATACGGATCAGGGATGAGCTCCAACGTGATCACTTCAACATGATCAAGAACCGAGAAGTGAAGGCAACCAAGTGGGCTTGCCCCATTATATTGAATCAACTCGGTATTTCTAATGACTTCAATTTACTTTTCAATAGAGTTGGCCTGTAAAACTTTGTATTCAATGATATGCCTACTTATCGCCGGTTAACTCTTGAATTCCTAAGTTCTTCGCAAAGCACCGTTAAAGCATGGCATGGAGAGGACATAATTTCTTTCCGACTTATGAACAATAATTATTCTTTATCACTAGATGAATGGTGTGCATGTTTTAATTTTCCAAACAATAATGCTAATCACTTACGTGCATCCTTTACTGGCTAAGACCCTTCACTGGAACATTATTATAATGGAATGAGTTTGACTTTTAGAGTAAGCAAGGGGAAGAATATTCAACATCCTACAATTCATAATTTGTTCTATGTCATTACTAACACCTTGCAGGCACGAAATGAGTTCACGAGACTCAATGAGGAGGACATCTTAGTCCTTGAAAAAGCTGCTTTCCACAACATTGACTGGCTACTCAACTTGGGCGCAATTCTTGTGTGCTACCTGGAGTACCAATCCTCCCAAAGCCAAGGACCAATCACATGTGGAGGCATCATCACCGTGCTTGCCATTACCCTAGGCATCGACCTAGGTGAGTTGCAACCAGTGCTAGGTGAGCGACGTATTGGTTTCTCTACTTTAAAAGCTTGTGGAATGCTCACTAGGAAGGGCGTTTATTACTTGCATATTGCTGGAGTTGGGCGTCTCTACCCCGCTCCTTTGCCTAATGGTCTTTTCTCAATCGAGGAAGGGCGTTTTCTATATGACTTGTGGGTTGAGCAACACCAACCCGAGGAGGAGATTTCAGATGAGGATGAGAACAAAGAATAGGAGTAGCCACCAACCCGGTTTGCTACATACCAAGACTTCCAAGAACTTGGAGGAACTATGGAGAGAATGCATAACCTCTCGTTGAACCTCTAATAAACAACTAATAATTTATCAACTAAATTTGTGAAATGGAGTTACGACTTTTTCCTGCCACCGCAATGATTTGTAGGGTTTGCAAAATCCTAAGCTTGGGGAAGTTTCCTCATTATCTTTATTTGGCGTTCATTTGTTTTTACTTATTTAAAGGTTGTGTTTTTAATTCGAGTTTACAAGAACCCGTGTTGGTTTCCCCAACACTTTATCTTTAGTTATTTCTATTTGTTTTCGAGATTTTCTAGCTGAGCTTTGCTGCCAATTTTCTATTCTTTAATTCCTCTCTTAAAAACAACAAAAATATTTTTCCATTTATCTTTATTTTCCCTCTTCCTTCTTTTATATTCTCCTTGTGGCTTTCAGATATTTTTAGGACAGTGATCGACTTCAAGTTTCCAAGAAGCAAATCAAAAGGGAAGAGAGAAGTGGAACTAATCATGAGAGGTATGCCTTAAGACTCAACACTTTTGAAGTTTGAGAAACCCATGCTAGTTAGTAGTAAATGATAAGATATTATATTGGTGGAGTGAGTCTTTATATTATAGTAAAATTTTGTTTGCATGGGTATTTAGTTGGGTACGTTTTGTTCTAGCTCTTGTCGTTAACCAAGTCTTGACTAAAAATTTGCTAAACAATTGTAATAAGAAAAAGTCTCACAATTGAAGGCTTGGGTGTTGTAGTGTTTAGTCTTGAAGGCTTATTTCTAGAGACACTCAACACCACAGAAAATAATGATTGACTCAATAGCTCACTTTAAAAGGATTTGTTCGTTTGAATTAATATTTAGCGGTTTTTGTGAGCATGCCAAAGTTTGACTTGTGAATCATAAGAATGATATAGCTTTATGCGTGTCAAACTTCATGAGATGCCAATAACTCCGCTAGCCTGCAAATGATCTTCATGGAGGAAAGTCCTAGATTTCGGCTATGAGTTGATTAAACATATGTAGCAGCAGTGCTATAATGGGTAAGATTCTTGGCTTTCTCGGGTAACTGTGTTCATGATGGAATCACTCCTCTAGCTGATATGAGTAATCATTGTGCAAACGGAACAAAAACCTTGGTGATGCCACGAGTGTCCATCACAACCCGATAAACTAATTAATTTTTTTGGCATGCTCTCAATTACTTAAGAACTGGAATTCTTGAAGGACAATGAATAGAAAAGTAGTGCTTGAAAAGTATTGATTTATTGATGTGGGAGAATTGAGATACTCTCGTGTATATGTTTTTCATGACAAACTCTCACACCCTCAATTTTACATGATTATACTTTATTGTTCAAAGGCAAGCCTATGAGTTGATTACATGACATGGAATAAGGTTTACTCAATTGAATCATCCATGTTAACAATAATTTTTCCATGCTATAAGGATGTATAAAAACCTATATGATATGCTTAACATTACTCTATCTATGCTGAAGTTTTTCAGATTAATAAAGTGGGGGAAACATGAGACTACCAATAATGAGTAAGATCATCATCTTGTTATTTCAATTTAAATGATGAATCCTTTTTTATTTTGGTTTTATTGCTCGAGGACGATCAAATTTAAGCTTGGGGAAGTTGATGGCTATGAAATATAGCCATCTACATCCACATTTAAACTGGATATTATTCATATTTTTATGAAATATCTCTCTAAACCCTACCACTAATGCCTAATGATCAAAGGGGTATGCAATCCTTTCTTTCTATTTTTCTCTGCGTAGATATTTACGTTTGATGATGGGAATTACAACATTAAAGTCAAAGATATGAGATTTCCTACAACCCGAAGAAACCAGGGGTCGTGAAGTGGAGAAGAAGCTTTAACGACCAACTATACGGCGGGAATAAAATTCTGGCCATATAGTTTCAGCAATATACTTGAAGGGACCCCCATATAAAGAGGCTTCGGGCAACGAGAAACAGAGCCACAGAGAGCCACAGGGAGAGCCGCCACAGAACCCAGAAATCTGCATCCACAACATTGAAGAGCCTCCGGAGGAATAGACTTAGATGTAATCACCAAACCCTTCTCCACCACCATAGCCATATTCCACCACTTTTAATAGTAGATCTCATCTTCGATTGGCGATATTGTAAGACTACTTGCTATCAATCTCATGATTTCCATTGCAATGTTTATGATCATTGATCTCATCTCTATGCATGAGTAATTCTCTTTGGGCTAATGGCTTCGGCCTAGCCGTGTAGATTTTGTACATGTTATTTATCATAGATGGGATCATGTATTAGTTTGTATGATATGATGATTATTGTATCCTCTCTTGCCTCAATCCAAGGACATGTCAGGTACCCAAGACCCCGATGATTGAGCCAGGTATAGGGAGTATGAGTAATGACTAATCTGTAGGTTGGGAACCCCAGTGACAGAAGGGGTAGTACGACTGTATGTGAGGGATTTCAGCGAAAACGGGCAACTAAAACAAATTCCCTACACAAGAAAAATGACTACATAGGCAAAAAAAATCCTTCTGGATCACCACCATATCTTACAATAACATACATTTAGGAACATGTGCTAGCCGCAACATATGTAGGAACATGTGGCAGCATATGTGCTAGCAGCATACATTTAGGAAAATGCCTACATAGGTAGCAGTATTGTGGCAGCATATGTAGCAGCAGCATATGTAGGAACAGGTCCATATATAAATTGTACGCATGACATGATATTATGATGCAACATGCTTATGGATGCTAATGGATCATGTTTAAATAGCCCACAAATAATAACATCAAATAAAGAATTTAAATGACCATCTTTAAATAGTGTTTGCTTGCATAATAATTTACATATTAATGTATACATACAATAAACTGGACTCCTCTTTCTTGGACTACTCTTTCTTCTAATTACACAACACGTACAATATGAGGTACTAATTTAATCAGATGCATCAGCAACCATGTGTTTGCAAGAGCACATGGTGTAGATAACCACATTAATCAGATGCATCAGCAACCTACGGGAAGAGTCAGAATAACCCTGTTGTCCATGTCATAGTCGTATCATATATCAGCCGAACTCAATAAAAAACACGGCTGTTTAGAGAGTTAGTTAACGGGAGGAAATCGACAGAACACACATCCAACAGACTTCCACAATAGCAAAATTTGCAAGGCCCTCCTCCAACTTTGCCTGTCAAATCATATACGAAAGTTCTATTTTCTTGTAGGCATCTAGTTTGGTCTTAATTTGTTACAAACAACTATCACAAATTTATATTTTATTTGTGACATGACACCTATGCACTTAATGATTTATCGAAAGTATTCTAGTGTATAATTGCAAGTTTATCTATATATTGCACGTGTAGAAGGTGTAGCATACTTTCTGTGAAAGATTGCTTGAAAATCGTAAGGCTTAATAACTAGAACATGATATTTTCCCCAAATCCTACTTGTACACTTTCAGTGCAACTAAAACAACACTAATTTGATCTTTGTATCTATTGCCTTTTTTAATCTGTTTGTCAACAAGTGTATTCACATATGGGTGCTTATTTGCTTATACATTAGAACGTTGATTTTTCACATATATTTAAGAATTCCTAGCTTAGTCATTTACATAGTTGGCATATGAACATTTACATAACTGGACAGAAAATGAACTTGTTTTTTTACTACAAGAAAGATAACATAATGTCGTCGCCATTGTTTCTAGGCATTTATTTCTTGTACATGGCATGATTATCATCTATGAGATAGACAAAAGGAATTATATTGCGCAAGCATGCAAAGGTGCAATGTCTGTTGGAGAAACTTGATCCACAAATGCATGAATTCCTACAGGAATCAACAACAAGGTAAACCTAGACTAACAATCACTGCTAAACCTAGACTAACGAGAGGGGAATAACTAGTAGCCGAATGAGAGGGGAAGGGGAGGGGAGTGGGAGAGAGGGGAGGGGGATAGGTACCTCATCAACGGTCGGCCGGTGAGCTCCTAAACGGTGGTGGCAAGCTCCTGAACAGCGGCGGCGACCTCCTCCTCCACAGCGGCAGCCACCTCCTCAGCACTGGCCTCCTCCTGCACAACAGTCTTCTCCTCCACAGCAGCGGCGACGGCGCGGTATCGAAAGTGGCAGCGGTGGGCTGTGGGTTCGATCGGGAACTGAGAGGAATGGGGTGAAGGGGGATGTGGTCGACTTTTTTTTGGCTAAGTGTAGGTTATCCGTGGCGCATCCACGAGACGTGTGCCACGGATACTTGTGGGCCCGGACACACTAGCAATGGGCCGGTAAGTTGCAAAGTTTCCAAGCATATCCGTGGCGCATATCGGTGCGGTACGCCACGGATAGCGATGCCACATAGTATAAAAAAATTGTGCGCTATGTGGTTGACAACAAAACCACACAACTGCATTTGTAGCTGACATTGTCCTTATCCTAAACCTGGGGCATCCAGGTTCGAATCCTGGATGTCTCAGTTTTTATTTTTTAATATGTTTTACTTACTCCCTCCAATTTAGTACTAGTTTAGTACCCAAGTAATGCATTGACACACACATATACACATACACACACGACGCTAGCGTTTGACATACACATACACACACGGCGCTAGCGTTTGACATACACATACACACACGGCGCTAGCGTTTGACACACACGCATATACTCACACGGCCCTAGTGTTTGACAATCTTTTAGCCCTCCACTATTTCCGTGCCCTTCTTTGTCACTATTGAATAATTTAGCCCGGGAATCTGTTGACTTCTTCTTATGAACGGACAACCTTTAGCCGATAGGGTGGTTCTGCTTCTTCGTGTCAAAGTAGTAGGTATGTCGATGTCCTCTTCCATCTTCGGGTCACCGTAGTTGTCGAAGTATTTCTGTCAACACCCAGATTTTTTAATCCCCGATGCCAGTTATGCCATACATCGCAATCCCAGGATTACCATTTTTGCGAGACATAACAGATTGGATATAACAGTACATCATCCGTTACAAACCATAATAAGGTTTTAAACAAATAAAGGATCTCATGATCCAGCCTTAATACAATCCAGCTCGGAATAATAAAGCATAGTAGTGGGCTCCATCTTTAGGGTCACATGCAATGTGGATGATGGGAGATGATCCTAGTTGTCGTAGCCGTCCTACTGTCCATCTTCCTAATAGTCCTCCTCATATAGTCTTGCCATGGGAATACCCAGGGACAAAGCCATGAGTACTCTTTAAGTACTCGCAAACTATCGCTAACAAGTAAGGTAGTTCTAGTAGGAATACTAAGCTCTAGGTTTATTTGCAGAAGCTAGATTTATCTTAAGCTGAGTTTAGAAGTAAGGAAAGCTAATTTAATGTTCTAAATTACCTAAGTGGGAACTTAGTTTTCATGTTCACAACCCTGTTGTGGTCAAGTAAAAATCATAGTTCACTTCACAAGTTATTTTGAAAACATCTGATGACGGAACAGTATGGCCACTCCAACTGTCCATGCCCGCGGATGCGGCTATTCGAATAGTTTGACACTCTTCAGAGGTGGTGCACTTTCACCACAAAATTTGATACATCCGTTAGGGATAACCCTGAATCAATCATACTTAGTATGCGGATAATCAACCATAACCTTTCAATTACACACCCTAGTATAGGCACCTCCCCTATGAGCTTGGCCTCCCAGCCATGGCCATCTGCCATCCTGGGCACTGCATAGGTGGACATACATCTAGATGTAGCCTCAGCTCAAACCTCTCCCGCGAGGGAACCCATAATAAGGCACATAAACTTCCAGCTAAGCCCTACCCAATTCAGGTATTGTGGTTGTACGGTAAAAAATGGAATGGTATCGCATCCGAACCCAACCATCAGTTTTTTAAAAAAAGGGGTAAGTCTCATGCCTCAACATTTTCATCATCAAACCATTTGTGTTTCTCAACACATGTCAAAACATCTCAATAGAATGACTCATCATTCCAAGGTTTTCATAATCATTTTCAGCAAGTATTCCCATCTAAAGTGATCAAGTTTAATGCTTAGCACTAGCCACTAAGGTTAAGAGTGATCACTAATGAGGAGTGCTAATCTTCAATCTCATGCCATAGAATGACATCTAAGTATAACTAGATAGGCCTAGTTTTATACTCTTTATGCTATCTATCTTAAAAGTAAAGAGCCTTGGTAAAGTAAAAGAAAGTAAAGCTTGCAAGTAAAACTTGGGATGGGTATAATCAAAGGTATATAACAAAATCATGCCTAATGCATCTTTCTTAGGTTATCCTATAATTAGTGATGGCTGGCCTTGATTGGTGCAGTGATTCAAGTTCTCTTCATCTTCTTCGGGGTAGAACTCCTCCTCCTTGTAGACTTGGTCGGTACTATCGTCTATAAAGGAATACGGAGTACACAATCACCAAACAATACTTATCTATTGCTATTTAGCACACTAAGGCTCACACTTGATGATCTAGTATCATCACAAACATCACATGAAATAAGGAACTAGTTTCATTTATTTTATTTGAGAAAAAGTAATTTCTACTCATTGAAATTAATTAAGATTTAATATTCTCCAAATAGAATATGGGATAATGTGGACACATGTCATCACCACATATTCTAATACATGGGGATGTGATTTAAAAGGTTGGTCATATTTTACAAAGTTTATAAATATCGTTTAATGGATTTAAAGTGACTAGAAATGCCTATATGGCATTGTTTTGGTACTAGTCCAAAGTCACTGCATGCAAAGCTAAATGTTTTTACATATTCGGATAGATATTGTCAAATGTAATTTTGGAGAGTTGGAATGAACTCTAAATAATTTATGGGTGAACTTTGAAAAATGTTTAAATTTGGAGTTGTCTCTGTCTTATTATTTTTACTATAGATTATCGCTAACTCCAAATGATTTAAATCCAATGGGCTTGGATCAATATTTTAATTTCCTTTCTAGCAAAATTTGAATCATGTAAATTGGTTAAGTACAACTCTCTAAATTGATTTTTGAATAAGTAGACAGAATAGGATTTCAACTAAATTGGAAAATCAATTATTTAAATTTTTGGGCTAGCGTGGGAAAGCTAACGGGTCGGCCCAGCTGCACAGCGCAGCACAGCACCCGGCTGACAGAGGGGGTCCACGGGTCAGTCACTCATCTAATGCGAAGCGGTATCGTTTAACCTGAGTCGTACGATTAGAAGCAAGATCGATGGCTGAGGGTCGTCGTCGACGACGAACAGCTCCGACGATGAGCTAAACCTAACGTGGCGGTGGGGGTCTCACGGGGCTCACCTAGGCTCCATCTATGCTCGGCGACGAGGGTAAACGACGTGGTAGACAACAGCGAGGCGATGCGTGGTCACAGCGAGCCTCGGGGTGGCCGGAATCGATGGCGCCCTTCTCCTCTAGCAGCGGCGGGGTCCGGTAAAATTCTGGTGCGGTGGTGCTCGCCTTGCTCCGGGAAGAGGTGGGGAAGGTCAGTAAGGAGTGGGGAGTGGCTTGGTGTGAGGAATGGAGGCTGGGGTGGCCTCCTTTTAAAGCTCGGCGAGGGGACCGAGCGGTGCGACAGTGAGGTCGACGGTGGCGTCGCTACAAGCGTCTATTGGCGTGGGCGAGGGCATAGGACGGTGCGGTGTCTCCTGGCGGTTTTCACGGACTTAATGGCGCGGCGTGGGGCGCCTTGGTTTGGTCTGGCGCGTGCGACGCTCTTAGCGGGAGCGGTGGTGTTTGGGACAGCATGCGGGCGCTACGGGTCGTGCGGCGGCGAACGGGGGTGTCTGCCGCGGTGGGGTGATCATGGCGAGGCTGCGTGTGCGCGGTGAGGGAAAGGCGCGAGCTGGCAGGGCTGGTCGGGCATGGTGCACTAGCGCGCTCTGGACACGACGCAGAGGCATGGTGCGGTGGTGCGACTAGGGTGGTCAAGGGCTAGGCTTCGACCGTGGGGTGGACAGGGGTGGCGGTAGGCTGTAGCGATGCTAGTGGACATGTTGGATGGGCGCGGGGCGGTCTACTGCGAGCTGGCCGTGGTCGGCCCACGATGAACACATTCGGGTGGCGCTCCACTGTGCCAGCGGCGAAGAGGGGAGCTGGTCTGGGGATGGGTTAGTCTTAGAGGGAACAGGGGAGTTAAGAGGGAACCATTTGGTCGATGATCACTATACCAAACAGTGAAGCTAGGCTAGGGATTATTCTATGCATGCCAAGTGTTTGATGAAATGGCCGCATGAATTTTTTTTGTATTTTTGATTCAAATTTTTTGAGTGATCTTAGGTTAAGCTTGAGAGACTAGGTTTTCTTGTATAAGTCAAGGTGAATTCATTTGATGGGTTTTTGAAAAAGTGTGATCTTAACACATACACTTGATTCAAATTTCAAATTTCCTTGAAGTTTATTTGCTAGATGTTTTTGTAAGTTTGTAAAGTGGGAATTGATACACTTTTACTTCGTCTAGCAAGGACTGAAAATAAATAGAATTGATTTTGTTAGAAATTGTCTTCTAGGAACACCTAAAGTGGCCTAGTGGTTTAAAATGATCAAAATGACCATTTGGGTTATTTATTCTTATTTGATTTCTTTCTGTTTGGATTTTGTTTGTAATTGGTTTAGATGAGGTACTATTCATCCTTAAACCATTTCATATCATTTAGAACAATCAAGCATGGCATATACACTCAATTCTACACTAATACAAACACACATGCATTCATATTTATTTCTTTTAAAAGTTTTTGTTTAACCCTAAATTGGGTGATTAGGCTTTGATAATATTGATTAAAGTTTTGGGGTGTTACACTTTCTCATTGGCTACTTCGTCCATTCTGATGATTCTCCTTTTCCCCTCCCTACAATAACACGGCTAGGATTTGCCAGGTCGGTAATGAAAAAACATTGGCCACTTGGCTAGCCAATACCCATGGCTCATTTTTAGCGGTGACCTTCGCGTCGGCAATTATTATTTTGGCTTCGGGTATAACCATGGTTGTCAAATACCGATCTTCTTTTTCGACATTCTTGTCCCATACAACACGGAATATCGACACCTTTTCTCCACAATAGTCGAAATCCCATAACTCCATAGTATCTTTCCTTGATGGTAGTTGACTAATCCGTGAAGCATTCCATAGTTACTCCTGAGTTCTGATATTTGTTGTTCTTGTCCTTTCCCTTGGTGTAGAATGTGTAGCCGTTGATGTCGTACAACTGGTAGGTCCTAAGGTTGTGTGCGGGGCCTTGTAACAAGGTGAATATGAGTTTGTCCTCTTCCATACGAGGACTCTGCGAGGGATTTTTCAGTAGCTTCTCCTTGAACCACCGCGTGAAGGTGGAGTTGTGCTCTCTTATTATTTCTCCTTTAGTCCTCATCTGGCCCAGGTCGCTTTACTTCTTCTCAATAAAGCTTTTGTGCTCTGTGCACCACGGGTCGACCAATTCTATGTGTTTTAGCACAACTAGGTTTGCCATGTCAAAGTCGATGCATCAACTAGTGTGGTCAACATGAATAGTTCCAGCGAGCCTGTCGAGGTGCCTATTGTTGCCTGCTAGAGTAATAGGGTCCTTGTCGGTGCCTATATAATTCTAGCAAAAATAGATCCACTCGTAGGTCAGAAAGCCCTTGGTTATGCTTGCATCTGGACAGACCCTCTTGCGGATGAAGCCTTTGATGATTCAATTCATCCTTTTGAACGGCATCATGTTGTGAAGGAATGTCGGCCTGAAGTGGATGATATCATCCATGACATGGACCAGCAGATGCACCATGATGTCAAAGAATGCGGGCAGGAAGTAAATCTCGAGCTCGCATAGTATCACCCAATCTCTTCATGTAGCCGTGCGAGTTGCTGGACGCCGACCGAGTTCCGAGAGATAACGTCAAAAAAGTTGCAGAGGCCAAACAATGTCTCATGGGCGTGCTTGTCCATTATCCCTTGGATTGCGACGGGAAGTATCTGCGTCATCATCACGTGACAGTCGTGAGACTTCATCCCCCTAAACCTTTGCTTTACCACATCTATATATCTGCTTATCTTCCCTGAGTAACTGTAAGGAACTTTCACTCCTAGGAGACACTTGATAAACTGCTCGATCTCCTGCTGACTTAGACTGAAGCAGGAAGGGGGTAGTAATAGTCGGACTTCTTGCCTCTTTTCCTCCTGTGACGTACTTCGGTCTCCTCCGTCCGATCATCATCATTATCGTCGAGGCGTCCTCCCTGATGATCTTCCCTGATGCTTAGATGTTTCATGTCACTTCTTTTTTTCGGACCATCTTTGGTCCTCTCTGGCATCTTGAGCAGGGTGCAAACCAGATTATTGAACATGGTCTTTGTGATGTGCATGAAATCAAGGCTATGGGGCGTGTGGAGGATCTTCCATTATGGCAGGTCCCCGAAAACGGACCCCGCTTTCCATACATTCATCAATGGTTTTGGCCTCTTACGCTTCTTTTCCCACGTAGGGCACTCTGTCCAATTATTCAACAATTCCTTGATTTCTTCCCGCTCCTCGGACATGGGACTATTTTGTGCTCGGCTTTACCATAGAATATATCTATCATTGTGAACACCTGGATTTTTAAGTCTAGATGCCTGTTATGCTGTACATCGCAATCCCAGGAATACCATTTTTGCGAGACATAACAAAATTGATAGCACAGTACAATATCGATTACAAACCATAATAGTCTTACAAATAGTTGATCTCATGATCAAGTCTTAATACACATCAAAGCAGCGCAAATAAACATAGTAGAGTCTCCATCTTCATTGTCACACGTAATGCTGAAGATGGGAGATGATCCTAGTTATCATAGACATCCTGTTGTCCGTCCTCTAGATAGTCCTTTTCATAGTCTGGCCATGGGAATAGCCAGGAACAAAGCCATGAGTACTCTTAAAGTACTCCCAAACTATCACTAATGTAAGTAAGGCAATTCTAGTAGGAATCCTAAGCTCTAGGCTTGTTTGCAATAAGCTAGTTTTATTTCAGAAGTACTTAGTAGTAGAGCCTATTTTGGTTATCTAGATTACCCAAGTGGGAACCAAGTTTGCATTTCCACAACCCTATTGTGGTCAAGTAAAAGTCATATTTCAAGTCACAAGTCATTTTGAAAACATCTGACAACGGAACAATATGGCCATCCAACTTTCCATGACCGCTGACGCGGCTATTCGAATAGTTTGACACTCTGGAGAGGTGGTAGACTTTCACCACAAAATTTGATACATCCGTCAGGGATAGCCCTGAATCATCATACTGGGTATACGGATAATCAATCCTAACCTTTCAATTACACACCCTAGTATAGGCACCTCCCCTATGAGCTTGGCCTCCCAATCATGGCCATATGCCATCCCGGGAACTGCATAGGTGGACATTCATAGTCATGAGGTAGCCTCATGTTAACCTCTTTTCCGCGAGGGAACCCATACTAAGACATATAAACTTCCAGTTAAGCCCTACCCCAAATCAGGTATTGTGGTTGTATGGTAAAGGTGGAATGGTATCGCATCCGAACCAAACCATCAGTTTTTATTCAAAGTCAAGGCACATGCCTCATTCATCACCATTTTCAAGTCATTGGGTTTCAAAACCCATGTCAAAACATTTCAATAGAATGACTCATCATTCTAAGGTTTTCATAATCATTTGCTCCAAGTGTTCCCATCTAAAGTGATCAATATTAGTTTAGCACTAGCAACTATCAATGAGGGTATCACTATTGAGGGGTGCTAATCAAGTGTAACTACCTAAGCCTAGTTCTATGCTCTTGATGGCATCTAGCTTATTTTCCACTAATCACCAATAGTTAACTATTCAAGAAACTTCGGTAAAGGGAGAAAGTAGAGCTTGCAGGTAAAACTTGGATTTAGGATAATCAGGGTTGCATCACAAAAGCATGCATAGTGCATCTTGCATAGGTTAACTTGCATAGTGTAGCTTGCATAGTTAAGCTTGCCTTGGTTGCTACAGTTGTCAAAGTTCTCTTCTTCTTCTTCGTAGAATTCTTTCTCCTCATACCCCTTTTGGTACTAGCTTTATAAATAAATACGAGGTACACAATCACCAAACAATACTTAACTACTTCTATTTAGCACGCAAAGGTTCACATTATATGATCTTGCATCATCTCAATCACTACATGAAATATTGACGTGGCTTTAGTTGTCTTATTTTGGAAATGCAATTTCTACTCATTGAAAAATACTTAAGATTTAATACTCTCCTATTACAAAATATGGGATCATATTGACACAGGTCATCACCACATATTCCAATACTTGGGAATGTGATTTAAAGTAGATGACATATATTACAAAGTTTAATATTGCTATTTAATATAATTAAAATGACTAGAAATGACTATATAGCCATTCTTTTAATATGATCCCATTACTACTGCATGTAAAACTAAATATTTTTATATATTCAGATAGAGCATGGGATATGTGATTTTTCACAATTGGAATAAACCCAAAAGCATTTATGGTTGATTTTAGAAAAATATTTGAAGTTGGAAAAGTCATTGTCTTCTTATTTTTACTATGGGTGATCTATAAATTCAAACTGTTTGAATCCAATGGGAGTGTTTAGAGATTCTCATTTCCTTTCTAACAAAGTTGGAATCATGCAATTTGGTTCAGTAAATCTCCTTGAATTCAATTTTGAAATCAACTATAGAATAGGGTTTTTGAATAAAAGGAAAAATCTAAATTTGAATTCGTGGGCAAGCGCGGGAACGATATTGGCCGGCCCAACTGCACGGTGCGCGTGCAGCGGGTTGCACTTGCACTGGCGCCACATGTCAGTGGTTGTTTCTACGCGAAGCGGTATGCGCTGACTAGTGGGACACCCCTATTAGCAGCCCTCTGCATCGCGCTGTGCAGATTGGGCTAGCCCATTTAGTTTCCCGCCCAGGCCTGGAAATTCAAATAGTTATTTTGCAATTTAGTTGAAACCAGATTCTGTCAGTAGATTCAAAAATCAATTCAAACAGATTCACTGAACCAAAATGCATGATTCCAATTTTGTTAGAAACATATTCAAATTATCTATCCAAGCCCGTTCGATTCAAATCATTTGGAGTTAGAGATCACCTATAGTAAAAATAACAAGACAGAGACTTTTCCAACTTCAAACATTTTTCAAAAATCAACCATAAATGATTTCGAGTGGATTCCAACTCTCAAAAATCACATTTGACAATACCTATTTGAATATTTAAAAATATTTAGGTTTGCATGTAGTGACATTGGACTAGTACCAAAAGAATGTTATTAGGGATTTCTAGTCACTTTAAATCTATTAAATGATAATCTTAAACTTTATAAAATATGACCAACACTTTAAATCACATTCCCATGTATTGGAATATGTGGTGATGACATGTGTCAACATGATCCCATATTTTTAATTGGAGAATATTAAATCTTAAGTTTTTTTTCAATGAGTAGAAATTACTTTTCGAAAATAAGATAAACAAGATTAAGTCTTTATTTCATGTGATGATTGTGATGATGCTAGATCATTAAGTGTGAACGTTAGTGTGCTAAATAGAATTAGTTAAGTATTGTTTGGTGATTGTGTAGCTCGTATTCATTTATAGATGATAGTACCGACCCAGGATACGAGGAGGAGGAGTACTACCAAGAAGAAGAAAATGAGAACTTCAATCACTTCACTACTCTAGGCAAGCTAGAATTATACAAGTTAACTATGCAAGCTTAGCACTTCAGGTAAACTGATCAAGCTAACACCTACAAGTTACAATTGTGCAAGATGCATTAGGCATGCTTGGTTATCCAACTTTGATTATACCAATCCCAAGTTTTATTTGGAAGCTTTATTCTTTTACTTTTACCAAAGTTCTTTACTTTAGTTAGTGCTTTGTGAGTATTTGGAACAATAGTCTAGATACAATAAAGAGTATAAAACTAGGCCTAAGTAGTCATACTTAGATGTCATTCCAAGGCATGAGATTAGATTTGCATAGCTACACTTGATTAGCACCCCTCATTAGTAAATCCCCTCAGCTTTAGTGGCTAGTGCTAAGCATAAAAGTTGATCACTTTAGATGGGAATACTTGGTGAAAATGATTATGAAAACCTTGGAATGATGTTTCACTCTATTGAGATGTTTTGACATGTGTTGAGAAACACAATGGTTTTATGATGAAAGTGTTGAGGCATGAGCCTTAGCCCTTTATAAAAACTGATGGTTGGGTTCAGATGTGATACCATTCCAATTTTTCTATACAACCACAATACCTGAATTGGGTAGGGCTTAGCCGGAAGTTTATATGCCTTAGTATGGGTTCCCTTGCAAAAGAGGTTGAGCTGAGGCTACCTCGTGAGTGTGAATGTCCACCTATGCAGTGCCTAGGATGGCAGATGGCCATGGCTGGGAGGCCAAGCTCATAGGGGAGGTGCCTATACTAGGGTGTTTAATTGAAAGGTTATGATTGATTATCCGCATGTTAAGGATGATTGATTCAGGGTTATCCCTGACGGATGTATTGAATTTTGTTGGGCAAGTGTACCACCTCTGCAAAGTGTCAAACTATTCGAATAGCCGCGTCCGCGGTCATGGACAGTTGGAGTGGCCATACTGTTCCGTCGTCATATGTTTTCAAAATGACTTGTGAAGTGAACTATGACTTTGACTACCACAATAGGGTTGTGAATATGAAAACTAGGTTCCGACTTAAGTGATTTAGAACATTAACTTAGTTTTCTTTACTTCTAAACTCAGTTTTAGATAAACCTGCCTTTTTGCAAATAAACCTAGAGCTTAAGATTCCTACTAGAACTACCTTACTTGTTAGTGATAGTTTGCGAGTACTTAAAGAGTACTCATGGCTTTGTCCCTGTCTATTCCCGTTGCCATACTATGAGGAGGACTATCAGGATGATGGACAGCAGGAGGTCTACGACAACTAGGATCATCTCCCATCGTTAGCATTGCATGTGACCCTGAAGATGGAGCCTCTACTACGTTTAATTTCTGCTTCTTGATTTGTATTAATACTGGATCATGGGAACCTCTATTTGTAAGACGTTATTATGGTTTGTAATGGACGATGCACTGCGGTACCAATTCTGTTATGTCTCGCAAAAATGGTAATCCTCGGATTACGAGGTATGGCATAACAGGCATCTGGGATTAAAAATCCGGGTGTTGACAAGTTGGTATCAGAGCCATCCTGACCATAGGAGACCCTAGTTAGAATGGATGTCCGAACAAAAACTTAGTTTCAAAACAAAAGAAGCGAGTATTTATGAAAACCTATTCCCACTCTTATCCTTGAGATTCTTTCAAAAAAATCATGTTACTCCAAAATTCTTGCAATTCTACATAAAATTTGACACACTTGATCACCTCACTAACTTGGTCACCCTAAATGCTTATAGATGGAAGTCCAGTATTGCAAGTTCTACCAGCTGGGCAACGGAGGTCACTTGATCTTTGAGAGGGATCTAGATGCACTTTGAGAATATCTGGAGCGCCCTTACCTAGAATTCTTCGTGGCACAACTCAACGATCACATAGGAGGATATCTACAATGGATGATAGTTGCAGATCTCAGAGGCAATATGGAAGCACCCACTTCGGAGAAGATCCAATTCACCTTGCATGAGAACAACTGGCTATATGGATTAGCTAGGGCTATGCATGAAGCTCTTGCCCGTCTGTGTGGGAAAAATATCAATCTGCTCCAGGGAACTCACTTTTCTCACTTCGCAAGGCGTGAGTCTATGGGAATGCCCTTGGAGATGCCAGGACACCCAGAGCTAATGCACCAGGTGGACAATCTTGACTTCATGTTGTATGATAGACAGAAGGAGCTGGACAACGCACGTGCCTATGCCAACCACAACCATGCCATTGCAGTCAAGAAGGACCAGACCCTCACAATCCTCGCCAAGGAGCGCCAATCACTTCGTCGTCAGTGTGACAAGAAGGATCACACCATCGATCGTCTTCGCAAGAAGGTGGCCGCTCTCGAGAAGACCATCCGTGAACAGGAAGTACAGCTTGAAGCAAAGGAGGAGGAAGGCGAAGATATCCATGGATATCTTTACTCTTACCTAAGTGATGACAACGAATACCTGGAGGATGATGTCATCGAGTTCCACACTGATGATGATGACTCCTACAGAATTGATGATGATTAGATGCACTTGATCACTACCGTAGGAATGAGTTGTATCGGTCCCACTGTATCGTAGTTTCACAGAATGGTTCTTAAAACCATATGTTTTCTATGTGTGTGTGGTGTGTGTTTGTATGGTGTGCTTTAAATGAATGAATGAGAAGAAGTTTGTTAGTTTGCAAAACCTGAGTCAAACTCAAAGTTTAAATATTTTGAAACAAAACAATGAACCTTCAGATTTCCCTCTTATCTCATTATGTATCTCAATCTTCAGATGACTCATGGAAACCCCGGAGGAAGCAGCTCATCTCAGGACCCCATGCTACAGATTCTGCAAATGCTAGTTTCTGACCGTGAAGCTAGTAGAGCCGAACACCAAGCCAACCTAGCCACTCTTCAATAGATAGCTCAGATGGCCCACAATAACCAATGTCACGGAAACCATGATCACCATGGATCCAAGCTCAAGAACTTTCAGAATACCAACCCACCTATCTTTAATAAATCTGAGGATCCCTTAGATGCTAATGACTGGCTGCAAACCATGGAGAACAACCTGGAGGTCGCAGGAGTTGAGGCCAATGAGAAAGTACTGTTTGCCACCCATTATCTGGCAGGTGATTGATACGTCCATTTTGCATCACTATTCTATATCATAATTCACTGTTATTCATTGATATATTTCATATTAAGAGATGATACTTATGTAATTTCATCTATTTTTGCATGGTTGATGACTTTTGGAGCATGGACCGCTGCAGTCAGGATTCTGATGGAAAAGGTCCTGTTTGGAGGCAAAATCCGCGAAGATCAGAAAATCCGGGAAAATATACGGAAAATCCTATTTTTCCATAAGACGAAGGAAGCCAGAAGAGTAGGCAGAGATGGGCCATAGGGGGCCCACACCACTCCTGGCGCGAGCCAGCCTAGGCCACGCCACCAGGTGGTGTAGCCACCCTGGTCCACCCCTGGCTCTCCCCTCTAGCGTATATTATCTTCCCGAAACCCTAATACTAGGGGAGCGACCACATAAAGATTCCGCCGCCTCTTAGGGAAGAAAATACCGAGAGAGAAAGATCTCTCTGGCAGACAGAATTCTACCGGGGGAATTCCTTCCCCGAGAGGGGAGATCATCGCCATCAACACCACCATCAAGCTGGACTTCATCGGGATCATCATCATCACCACCACTACCATCATCACCATCATCACCATCATCACCATCATCACCACCATCATCTCGCTGTAACAATTGGGTTGAATCTTGCATAGTTCTTAGGGGAAACTTCCCGGTGTTGATTACTCCTTATAGTTGATGCTATTAAGTGAACCATTGAATTATTGTTTATGTTCAGATTGTTATACATCATTATTCCATCTCTGATCATGATCCATATGATGTCTTGTGAGTAGTTCGTTTTGTTCTTGAGGACATGGGAGAAGTCATGTTGTTAGTAGTGGAGTTGTGTTGAGAAAGATTCAATAGTTTGATATTTAAGTTGTGGTGTACTTCTTCTAGTGGTGTCATGTGAACGTCGACTACATGATACTTCACCTATATGAGCCTAGGGGAATGCATTGTGTATTTGGCTACTAATCGTAGGGGTTGCCGGAGTGATAGAAACCTGAACCCCCATTAGGAAACCATTACACAAGGGACGTTAGGGTCTTAGAGTTTAAAGTTGTGGTTATGTTTCTACCTTAATTACTTTCTTGTACTTACGGATGTTTGCAAGGGGTATAATCACAAGTATGTATTAGTCCTACGAAGGTCGGTACATTAGCACAAGTTCACCCACACAACACTTAGCAAGTTAAGAAGATTAATCAAATATATGAAGCGAAAGCACTTGACAGTCTTCCCATGTGTCCTCGAGAACGTTTGGTCATCTTAAGTAATACAACCGGCTTGTCCTTTGCTGCATAAAGGATTGGGCCACTTGTTGCATTAATTCCTACTGTCTTTTATTTACTCGTACTCTATTTACTTACTTTATCAAAAACTCCTAAAAATCCGTTTGCTAAGTATTTGCAGGGAATTCCTGATCCATACCGCTAGCCAGCACCTTCTGCTCCTTGTTGGGTTCGACACTCTTACTAATCGAAAATACTGCGATACACCCCCTATACTTGTGGGTCATCAAGACTATTTTCTGGCGCCGTTGCCGAGGAGTGAAGCGCTATTGGAGAGTGGAACTGGTAAAGGAAACTTCTACTGTGAGTATTGATTACTTCTGTTAGTTGCTTTATTTTCATTATGGATAATTCACTGAGTTTCTTATTTGGTAATGCTACTACCACTGCTAAGGTAGTAGATGAACCACCACCTGCTGAGAATGATGCTTTTAAAATACCTACAAGAATTATTGATCATGTTATGGATAACTACTATGTTGGGGATGGAACTGTCCATCCCGGTGATCATTTGCTCTTTATACACGAATTATGCAGGTTGTTCAAGTGTGCAGGTATTACTATAGATCAAGTTAAGAAGAAGTTATTCTCATTATCACTGAAAGGAAGAGCTAAGGAATGGTACAAGCTGCTGAAGAATGGTCAAGCTCTGGAATGGGAGGAAATAGTACCTCTCTTTTATTCAAAGTTTTATCCTCCTAGTGAAATTCATAAAGATTAGAATCAAATATATAACTTTTGGCCTCTTGATGGAGAGAGTACAGCTCAAGCTTGGGGGAGATTGAAGTTACTAATGCTCAAATGTCCCATTCATGAGCTCCGCAACAATATTATTATCAATAACTTTTATGCAAGGCTTTCTCTTCATGACAAGGATTTATTGGATGCTTCTTGTGCTGGATCATTCACTCGCATGGAAGAAGAAGCCAAATGGGATCTTCTAGACTGTATTCAAGATAATGTTGAAGCTTGGGAGAATGACAAAGGTAGAAAGTCAGGTATAAATTAAGATTATGAATGCATTAAATTATTTATGGGAACGGATGACTTTCGAAATATTAATAATACTTATGGTCTTGATTTACAAGTTATTACAAATTGCTTTAAGGCTTTTTCTTATTATATTGAAATCCCAAAAAGGGGATGGAGCAAGTACCATGCGCCTTATAAATATATTGTTGACTGTGTTCCTGTTGGGAGTACTGAGTTTTACACTATTGATCACATCTTACCTGAACTTTATATCGAGAAACCCTTCCCGGATAAGGTAAAGGACCATCCTATGATAACTAGTGTAATTACTAAAAGTGCAAAGAAAACTATAAAACCTGATGAACAAATAAACATTGAACTTGTTGTAGCAATTGTGAAAGACCTTGTCACTAAAAGCGTAGAAGATGGACACGTAGTCTTTTGTGAGGATGCTTCTAATATTGTTTCGCATCCTAATAGAACTAATAAAGCTAGTGTCCCTGTGCTTTCTGTTAGAATTCGTGATCATTTCTATTATGGTTTATGTGATATTGGTGCAAGTTCCAGTGATATTCCTTATGATCTCTATAGAGAAATCATGCACGAAATCAGTCCCTGCGAATAGGAAGAGATTGATGTGGTTATTCACCTTTCTAATAAAGAGACCATCTCTCCAATTGGTATTGTACGGGATGTGAAAGTTCTTTGTGGTAAGATTAAGTATCCTGCTGATTTTCTAGTACTTGGTTCGAAATTTACTAAAGGACCTTGTGAAGAGGAAACACATAATGAGGATTTTAGAGTTGAACAACTTGCTTCTATTTCTCTTGCTCCTAACAATGCTTTACAGCAATTTATGGAAGATCATGAAAGTGAAATCTTCATGGAAGAAAGGAATGAGATTGACCAGACTCTCCGTAATCAGACTAAGATGCTTAAGCATAACTTGCATGTAGAAGACTTGGGTACCACATTGCCACCTAAAAAGGATCCAGTCTTCGATCTAAAACCCTTACCCGATGATCTTAAATATGCTTACATTGATGATAATAAGATATATCATGTTATTATTAGCTCCAAAATTTCAGGGAAGGAAGAAGAAAGGTTATTGGAGGTACTGAAGAAACACCGAGGGGCTATGGGCTATACCCTGGATGATTTAAAAGGGATTTCTCCTACTATATGTTAGCATGCTATCAATATAGAACCAGATGCAAAGCCAGTGGTGGAGCACCAACGACGTTTAAATCCTAAGATGAAGGAAGTGGTAAGAAATGAGGTATTGAAACTCCTTGATGTTGGTATTATTTAACCTATTGCTGATAGTGAATGGGTTAGTCATGTTCATTGTGTCCCTAAAAAGGGAAGTATTGCCGTTGTGCCTAATGATAATGATGAGCTTATTCCCCAAAGAATAGTAGTGGGCTATAGGATGTGCATTGATTTTAGGAAAGTCAACAAAGTTACTAAGAAAGATCATTACCCGCTTCCTTTTATTGATCAAATGTTGGAAAGGTTGTCTAAAAAGACCCATTTTTGTTTTCTTGATGGTTATTCTGGTTTCTCTCAAATTGCTGTTAAACAACAAAATCAAGAAAAAACTACTTTTACTTGCCCTTACGGAACTTATGCTTATAGACGTATGCCTTTTGGTTTATGTAATGCTCCTGCTACTTTTCAAAGATGCATGTCTGCTATCTTTCATGGTTTTTGTGAGGAAATTATGGAAGTGTTCATGGATGATTTCTCTGTTTATCGAACTTCTTTTGATAATTGTCTGCACAACATTGATAAAGTTTTGCAGAGGTGTGAAGAAACTAATCTTGTTCTTAATTGGGAGAAATGCCACTTCATGGTTAATGAAGGGATTGTCCTTGGGCACAAGGTTTCCGAAAGAGGCATAGATATGGATAGAGATAAAGTCGAGGCAATTGAGAAAATGCCCTGCCTAAGAGACATCAAAGGTATTTGTAGTATCCTTGGTCATGTTGGTTTCTATAGAAGGTTTATTAAAGATTTCTCCAAGATATCAAAACCCCTCACTAATCTTCTTCAAAAACATGTACCCTTTGTTTTTGATGATGATTGTAAGGAATCTTTTGAAACTCTTAAGAAGGCTTTAACTATATCTCCTATCATTCAACCACCTGATTGGAGTTTACCCTTTGAAATAATGTGCGATGCTAGTGATATTGCTGTAGGTGTTGTCCTTTGGCAACGAATTGATAAAAAGCTAAACGTTATTCATTATGCTAATAAGACTCTGGACGCTACTCAAAGGAATTAAGCTACTACTGAAAAAGAATTTCTAGTTGTCGTTTTTTATTGTGATAAGTTTAGACCCTATATTGTAGACTCAAAAGTCACCATTCATACTGATCAGGCTGCTATTAAGTACCTTATGACAAAGAAGCATGCTAAGCCTAGGCTTATTAGATGGGTGCTACTTTTACAGGAGTTTGATCTAAATATTGTAGATAGGAAGGTGTTGAAAACCCTGTAGCTGATAAATTATCTCGATTGGAAAATATCCCCTTTGACCCTATTCCTGTTAATGATAGTTTCCCAAATGAACAGTTGGATGCGGTAGGGGTAAGCTCGTGAGGGAGCCCTTCGTACGCTAATTATGCTAACTTTATTGTCTCCAAGTATTTTCCTCCAACTTTTATAGCTCAACAAAGAAGAAAGTTCTTTTATGATTTGAGGCATCATTTTTGGGATGACCCACACTTATATAAAGGAGTGGATGGTATTATGCGAAGATGTGTTCCAGAATATGAACAAAAGGAGATATTGCATAAATTTCATGGTAGTTCTTATGGAGGACATCATGCAGGAGATAGAACTGCGCAAAAGGTGTTGCAATCAGGTTTCTACTGGCCCACCCTTTTTAAATATGCAAGAATTTTTTATCTTGTCATGAGTGTCAACGTGTTGGTAATATTTCTAGACGCAATGAAATGCCTATGAACTCTTCTCTAGTTATTGAACCCTTTGATTGCCGGGGATTTGACTTTATGGGTCCTTTTTCTCCCTCGAAAGGTTATACACATATTCTTTTTGCCGTTGATTATGTTACTAAGTGGGTAGAAGCCATTCCTACAAAGAGTGCTGACGGGGAGACTTCTCTAAAAATGCTTAAGGATGTTATCTTTCCTAGGTTTGGAGTGCCTAGGTACCTCATGACTGATGGAGGTTCTTATTTCATTCATGGTGGTTTTAGGAAGACCCTTGCTAAATATGATGTTTATCATAGAATTGCTTCAGCTTATCACCCCCAAACTAGTGGGCAAGTAGAGTTATCGAATAGAGAAATTAAATCCATTTTGCAAAAGACTGTTAATAGATCTAGAAAAAACTGGGCTAAAAAGTTGAATGATGCTTTATGGGCTTATGGGACTGCCTACAAAACCCTATGGGGATGTCTCCTTATAAAATGGTTTATGCGAAAGCTTGTCACCTACCTTTAGAATTAGAACACAAAGCTTACTAGGAAGTTAAAGAACTCAATAGAGATTGTAAGCTTGCTGGTGAAAAAAGATTATTTGACGTAAGTTCTTTAGATTAATGGAGGAGTGAAGCCTATGAGAATGCTAGGCTCTTTAAGGAAAAAGTTAAAATATGGCCTGACAAGCGAATACTTAAGAGAGAATTTCAATTGTAGAGGTCTCGTCTCAGATTTTTTGCAGGAAAACTACTGTCAAAATGAGAAGGACCTTTCATTATTGAAGAAGTGTACCGCTCAGGAGAAATAAAGATTTCTTCTTTAAAAGATAAAACTACACAAGTAGTGAATGGGCTGCGACTTAAGCACTATCTTGCTGGAGATCCTTACAATGAAGATGTTGATGCCTTTCAAGTTATAACTCCGGAAAATTTTATCAAAGATCAAATTCAGAGACCTGCAGAGTACGTTTTCGAATAGGTAACAGTTCTGGTAAGAAAAGTTCCACGAAAATACTATTCAACTATATTTTTGTAGTTACTATCCAATAAGGAAAATTATAAAGCAAAAGAGGGATGGAAACGGAGCCAGGGTGTCTCACACCACCATGTGGCACGGGCCCACCCCTGGTCACTCCCCCAGGTGGTGTGGCCACCTCGGCCTCTGTCTCCGGCCCATTTTCTTCTAGTACCTTCCTTTTGTTGTGAAACTTTGTAATATATAATCCCCTGGATCCCCCGAGGTTCGTATATCGTGTTCTCGTCGTGTTTTGTTTCGATCTGTTTCTGTCAGGAACTATTCTTGAAAGTTTAGGAGCACAATGGTGTCCGCTAAGGATAAGGGAAAGGAGCCTATGGAGGAGGATCTCTAAGACCCCAGCCAGGAGAAGGAGATCAAGAGTGAAGGTGAAGAGGAGGCAAAGTACACCGGCACTACCGTTGCAAGCATTGGAGTAGTGGCAAACCCTGCCGAAATTATGTCAACTAGAGGGAAGCCTCCCCGTCGCTATTCAGATCCTTAGTCACTTCCTCCACGCACCAAGAATCATTTCCATACCCTTATCCATGAGCATCAATACCAGAATATGCGCAAGGAGAAACTACCCTCCGATTGGAATTTGCCTCGTTCTAGCTATGCAAGGAAAGAAGACTTCAAGGAGGTAGAGTGGGGGAAAATCACAAGAGCTAGGATCCGCAGCCCGACACGATCATGCACCGCATCAAGCACAACTCCGAGTTGATTCGTACTCTCACCTTCGAGATTGAGGACTTGGGGAAATTGGTCAAAAAGCTCATTGAGAGGATACCACCAGCGAAGGAGTAATTCGTCATCAGGTTTGGCATCCCCTTGGTTTGTTCCAAGCTTGGGGAGTGCCGCGGTATCACATCACTATCTTCTACCTTTCTACCTTTTTAGTAGAGTCATATCATGAATAGAGAAGTTATCATGTGTGGGCTCCCCGGATTATTCATCCGAGAAATCCATGTTATGTATATATCCCCATTCCCATGATCAGTGAGCCATGGAACATAACGACAAGTATCATTACAACAACCGTAACATAACGAAATTACAAGACTTGCATACATGCCATTATGGCTACATCATCTTTAGAAGCGGAACATCATCACGCGCAGAGCCCAATCGTGCCTCAACCTACAGGGGACTGACTAGGAAGACGGCCTAGCTCGCTGGATGTCACCTGAATCTTCCCATGCCGAACCTCTAAATGTTTGGCCAAGTAAATAGCCAGGGACAAAGCCATGTGTACTTTTGAATGTACTCGCAAACCACTAAGATAATTTAAATAAGGAAATGCAAGTCTGGTTGTGGCGAGATAGCTCTATCTGGGGTTGTTTTTGAAAAGCCTAGACTACCTCTTGTAGTTATGGCATCTCCATATCTTTGTTGAAAAAGAGATTTGAAAACCGTTTTGGAGTAGAAACCCTTTTTAAACCTCTTTGACCTCCTCTGGTCAAAACCACACTTTAATCTCAGGTTCCCCCTAAACCTTCATACTTTCATCCATTCTTTCCAAACAAACACCGTTTGGGTACTCCTAGCCAACACCTTTACAACCGTCCTTGACCGTGGACACGGCTATTCGAATAGATTATACTCTGCAGAGTTTGCGCACTTTCCCCACAAGAATCAATACATCCACCGGGATACAACCACGGCCCACTACCACTGTAGATGGGGGTCCGGATAATCGAACCTAATCTTTCGCATGTCGACCCTAGCAAAGGCTACTTTTCCTTTTGGGTTTGTTCTCCCTGGCAACGAGTATATGGCTCCCAGCCATAGTCCTGCCTTCCGTACACGCGTATACCCAAGCCGTAACTTGGCGTATACCTTAACTTGGTGACTCCACTTCCTTCTGTACCACCTAAGACATACCGTCCGCGGGAGACCCAATTGTTGCACCGGCACTCCTACCAAGACAGGCTCACTCTTGCCGAAGCAAGCTATAGGCTCCAGATTCGTAGATCTGTTAGTGCCTGTCCGGAATTCAAGGGATATCTCCATGTAAGCATTGTACAAGCTGCCTCGGCTAATGCAGACAAACTACAAGCAAAGCCCCAGCACCTAGGGTAATGTGGTTGCACGGATAAAAATTGTTCCGGTAAAGGCGTAGAACATCCCTTCACTTTCTCATTTCTCATCAACACCATTTGTTTCGTTAAAACATCCTATTGGAACGAGGGCTCTTCCCAAGGGTTTTACAAAGCAGTTTTCACGCATTTGAGGTGGGGTAAGTCCCAAAACAGTTCATTTTCTGAAAGCCAGGTTTCCAAGGAGGTAGGAGGCTACCCATCATACTCTCGGTCTAAGGGGGTAACATGGTAGGTACAACAGGGTGGTACCACGAGGGACACAAAGTCATAACTTGGAGGAGCCAAGTCATTAGCGCAGTATTTATAAAACAAGATATGTAGATAGTTAGTGCAATTTATAAAGAGGATACAAAACAGGTAATAAAAAGAGTAGGACATGTATCGGAGTTCAGGAATGGTGGCTTGCCTGTGATCAGCAATAAGTCCCTGGACTTCCTTTGATAACCAAGAATACCCAATAAATAATAAGAAGTCCCTTCCTTCTCGTCGTCAAACACTCATAGTATGGCCGTCATCGAGTATACATGCAAGCAGGCAATACCACAATCAATACAAGGCATACATGCATCAAAACATACAGAAACCAAACATAAGGAGTACTAATGAACTTGGTAGGTTTTGAAGAAGTTGGATTCTAGTAGTAGAATTACTAAATTGCCATTGAGGTGTTTCTCCCTTGGAAGATAGATGTCTAGGACATAAACCAAGTTCTTGTGGTGGAGACTTGAGTTCTTTAGGATTCCAGTGGCCAACAATGATATCCTTAGGTAGGTCTTGACAAAAAAACTAAACAAGTGGTTTCACTAGATTAACAATTACCTAGATTTAGTTATGCTTTTTTATAGTGGAATAAACTCTAGTTTGAGGAGATAATTCACCAGAATTTATCTGGAGGCCCAAAAATTATTTCCTTGGTTGGTTTGGTAGGGTTTGATGTAGTGAACCACCTAGAGGTGCAATCATGTCAAAATAATTACCAGAATGCCCTCAAGAAATTCCCAAAAGCAGTTTTGCAAGGTTCTTCTCTTTTTCACCAGATTAATTCTACAGAATCTCCTGAGTTGATTCCAAAGGCATGTGGTAGGAATTTAGAATACCTTTCTGTAGGAATTGGATGCACTCTTGTTGGGGTTGTCAAACTCCTGGAGTGATTTATGTAGTGAAAAAGGGGTGCACAGACAAGTTTAATTCCCTAAAATTCAACCACAGCTCAATAAAATCTGAGCTGCTGGGGTTTGCTAGATGTTGATATTATAATGTACTAGGAGGTTGAATCAGGTCAATACCACATTTGGTTTAACCTAGAGATTTATCTAAGGCAGATAAAGGCTAGTTTTGTTATTTTTGCTAAAGACACTCCACTATTCACCTTGGCCTATGGCCTATGCTAGGTGACAAGTATATCAAATACCTTACAGCAGAGCTTGATTTCTCCCCAATTGGAGATGTAAAACATTCTGAGGAATTTATTTAGTGCTTAGGACAATCTTTAGTGGATTAATTGCCAAGGAATAATAAAACTATTTTTGGAAAGGGACCAGTTCTGCATGCTTAAGAAAACATCAGAGGACTCCAAAAAATTTTGATCCTAGCATTTGGATCTTGTTTTCATTTTCAAACGGATTCAAAGTAACTGGTACATTCCTGGATCTCTAAATTTAAAAGAAAAAGAAAAGGGGCAATAGGGAACTGGGCTAGATCTGGGGGTGCTGGGCCACGCAGAGGGGATTCGGCCCAGCGGGGGGCGGCCCAGCGAGTGGGAGCCCGCGGTTCGAACCTGCCAGGCGGCGCCTGACGTCAGTGACTGCGGGGGAGCGAGTGAGTAAGGAGGCCTTGGGGCCGTTCAATTAAGTGAAGACGGACGGCGGGGCGTCGTCGTCCTCGGAAAAATAGAGCTCGCAGCGGCAGAACCCTAGGGGACGGCGGAGCTCGCCGGGGAAGCTTACCAGGGGCTCGGGGGAGGTCGGGAAGGCGACGGGGCGATGCGGTCGACGACGACGAGCATATCGAGGGGCGGCACGGTCGGGTTCACGCCTGGGAAGGTGCTCACGTGACGGTGACCGAGAGCTACCCCATCGGAGCTCAATGGTGGCGACGAAGGGGACGGTCCTAGGCAAAAAGGAAACCATAGTTAGATGCAGGGGAGGTTGGGGAGCTCGGCCAGGTGACATGTAGAGAAGGGGGAGCAAGGGGGGTGCCTTGCTCGATTTTTGGGAGAGGCCGAAGCTTCTCCTCCTTCTTCTTCCAGGCAGATCTGAGAAGGGGAAAGAGAGGGGTACTAGGGAAGGTAAGTGGAAGGGGAGAGGGAGCAAATGCAGGGCAGGGGAGTGCTGGGGCAGCCTGCTGGCTTATAAACCGAGGAGGGGATCTAGATGGTAGAAATGTCCACTTTAGACATGGGGGGAGATAGATCTGGCCAGGGATTGGCCTAGAGGACGGTGGGGAGGGTAAGAAGGGGATTGGTTCGGGTAGAGAGGGTTGTGACAGCTGGGGTAATTAAATGGGCCAATCTTGTAAGATTTTGGTTCTCTCTCTCTCTACTAGTCCAAGGGTAAAATGGGTAAGTGCTGGTGTGGAGCTATAGTGCTCATGACCAGGGGAGTAGTGGTGGCTGTGGAGGAGTGCTTGACAAGCTTTGGGGAGGGTCTGGTCCTGATTTAGCTCAAGTTTAATTGTTTTGCAAGATTTTTATCTCAAGAGAGCTTGTGAAGGAGTTCAGATATTTGCATTTGAAAGGATAGGGAAGATGGTACTGGTGGATAGATGAGGTTAAATGACCTCTCTAGGAATTATTTGGGATTTTTCAAATGAGTTTTAGTCCACTTAACACTATTTATTCAAAAGGGGCAGAAGTAGTTTCTAGAAGATCATTTGATAAATTTACATTGGACAAAGGTGGATTTTGATTTGAGATGGTCCCAAATGTGAATACACAGTTAGGGGAATTTTTCCAGGATTTATAGTGGCTTAAAAGTATTTAAGACAATTATTATTCCATTTCTGCGATTTAGGAAAATAGGAAAAAATAAATAATAAAGCTTCTCAAAAATATTTATTTTTGAGATGGGAAGGTAGGTATGATATATGGAACTCACATGATCCAAAAGTTGGGGAAGTGTTCTGACAAAAACCAAACTTTCCATTGGGAAAGGGGTTTTGAGATTTCATCTATTAAAGGAATTTAATAGATTTGGAGCCATAATAATTATGGATAATATTTTTGAAATCTTGATGATCAAGGTAGATGATGTAGACAAGGTTTATCAAGCATTTTCAACCTTGGGAAATGGAAATCCAACTTGAATAGGATGGAAAACAAGGAGTTGTGGATCTAGGGAGATGTTATTTTTATACCACCAAAACCTTGTTGGATCTTGGAGCTCAGAGCTCACTTTGAGGCAAGGGATAGATGTATGGTTAGACCAAGTCATATAGATGATCATGGCAGAAGAAGTTTGGATTTGTTACATCAGAGATGGTCTGGAAGTGATGGCAAACTTTGTTGAAATTAAGGCTGCCATACTAGATGAGTCATGATGCCCTATAAACACTGTGGGTTTCATAAGCACAAAGATCCACTTGGAAAAAGTGAAGTAGATGTTGATAATACCTATGTGATTAGAACACAACCATGCAAAGGGTTGTTCCATAGAAGGTTGGATGATGGTGTGAGCTTCTGTCAAAGTAGGCATGATGACTAGATTTGCAGGAAAAGATATTTTCTTGTCTGCAAAACCATCAAGAACAAGTGGGTTGGAGGATGATATAACCAAGGTCAAAGGTGGTACTTGGTATTCCTTAGCATGGTTAACAAGATGGTTCAAATGCATTTCCAAAAATGCACATGGTTTGAGAAAGGGAGGCATTCAAGAAGGTGATGTTGGAACAGTTTCCAGACTTTGTCAAATTTGGCAGTTTTGAGGATTTTGACTAGAGTGTTAAAGGGAATGTTTTTGAGAGGTTGCAAGGTACCAAAGCATCATAAAGTGGATGATGTTGAAGTGTAGATTTAGTAGAAGGGATCCATGCTTGATATTGGTCTTCATGGACTTGAAAGCTTCTACAATGGAGAGCTTCAGAATTGATCTGGTTAAGGGTTTTAGATGATCACCTAGTAGCTAGGGATCATATCCAAATTTGTATTCTTTCTTAGGGGTTGATGATTTGGTAACTACTTGATCCTAGTGATGAGCTCTTAGAGTAGCTCATACTACTTCCTAAGCAAACAAGTGAAACAGCAGATCAAGGCAACTCATCTTATAAACCAAGCAAATTCACTACTCGGGTTACCATCAATCTTAGCTTGAGGTAAGGTTGGGGCATTTTGAAGGGGTTGGATTTTTGAGTAATATGAGAGTCCTTGGTACCTCTACCAAGAGTAGAGGTCAAAAGCTTTGGAAAGAGGTTTTGGGAAACCTAGAGATAAGATTAGTTGAAGGTTCTGTCTTGAAAACATAAGGAGGTTATAGCTCTCCATAGTTTTGTCAATAAAAGCTACTAAAATAGTTTTGGTTGCATAAGCATCTTGGCTCATGTTTTGAAATGCCATATCATTTGAGAATATGTAAAATGAGCCAGGATAGTTTTGGTAAATAGCTTTTGTCAACTGACGGTGAGGTAGGGAGTATCATTTGGTATACACTCACCAGCACAAGCACAAACAGACAACAAGCAAACACTGCACCAATGAAAAAGAAAAAGTTTTTGTTCCCCCTGATTTTCGCATTCTGGACAACAATTCAGGGTTGCTGAAATTGGGATGTTACAGACCTTTCCCCCTTAAAAGAATCTCGTCCCGAGATTCGGGAGAGTACAGTTAGGGGATTTGTCTTGGAGTTAGTGCTAGGGGTTTCTCGCGTACTAACTTGTCGGCTTTGTCTTTGCACAGGGTCACTTTGACAGGGAGGTTGAACTTCAATCGTCTTGAAACACACGTGCGGAGAAGGCTTCAACCAGGGTTGTGAGGAGCGATCTTCTGGATGTTAGGATTTACGGCGCCTGTCCTAAGGAATTACTGTATTCTAGTATAGGTCCTTGGGTCCAACTGTTGGATTGCTTGCAGAGGGTTATTCCATTTTGCGGGAAAGACGCAGTTTTTCCCCTTAGGATTAGACTTGGGTAGCTCGGAGAATTGACGTATTCCTTCCTTCTTGGAGTCACGGATGGATGTTTTTAATGCTGACGTCTATATTTCTCCTGGAGTCGAGATTGTCAGAAAGCGTCCCATTATGAGGTCTTCTGTAGTTTTCTCGGGTAGACAGTCTTCGAAGGATTGAGTGGAAAGACGTCGTCTTTCCACCTTCGAGCTTTCTTATGGTGCCTTGGGAGTGGTGCAATTCTTCTGTCTGGGAGTGCTGACCTGAGGTTAGCGGGAAGCTGCATCTTCCGGGAGCTTTCAACTAAGGTCTTCAAGTGACACCCTATCCTCTACACCTTGGCGAGGAGGGGGGTTCTCGCGACGTCTTATGGAGTGAGCTTAGGGAAAGTTAGCGGTTTATGACTCTCCTGGCTGGTGTTAAGTCAGGGCTGGTGCAGTCAGTGTCGGTGAAGGGGTCTTCACTTGAATCTCTTGCATTCCTTCTACTTGAGGGCGGAGTAGACTCGTTGTCTTCATGCACCCTTGTCTTCGGGGAACTGAAGGATTGGGGCCTTCTGGTGAGGAACTTCCCGTGGGTGGTAAGCGTTCCGGGTTGGGTCTAATGCAACGTCTTGGGTAAAACACGCAAGAAGGAAAACAATCAAAGCAAGCATAGAAATCCAAGGAAGTTATTACATAACCAACCAATCTACACCCGAAGGTGTCAACAGTACTTAAGCATTACAAAACGTGTTCAGGGACGATACATGACTCTACCCTATTGCTAGATGGGCGAGTACTGCAACGCGGGTGATTACTCGGAGGGTGCATCTGTGGTTCGTTGCTGATTTCAGGGGGGTTCAGTTACTGCAGATCTTATGGTGTATGCGGGATATTCAGCTCGTCTTGAGTGAAGGTGAGAGTGGTGCCTTCCAAGGTGCAGGATTGGATGTTTGCTCGGCCTACGTGGGTGACTGTACGATAGGGTGGTACTCACTTAGGAAGGGGAGTTCGCCGTCAGTCCCGGGATTTTCGTCTTCAGGGGTTGGGGGTACTTCAATGGTTAGCGTCTTCTCCAAGCGAGCATTGGTGGCTCGAAGACTTCTTTCGTGCTTACGGAGTAGGTTGATATCCATATTTAGAAGCAGATTCTCGCGCCTGGCCTTGTCAAGATCTTCCTGGGAACGTTGGAGTAGGTATTCCATGTTTTCTAACTGATTCCTGATGTAGTAGGTGAGGAAGGACTCGTGGGAAGTCCATCTTGATCACGCTTTCCAAACAGGTGGTAGGGGTTATCCTTCAACTCATCTTCATGGATCTTGTAGAGGCGCGCCATGATCTCCTGTATGGCTCGCACCACACCATCTACCCAGTTGTTGTCTAGGAAGGTGAAGATTGTGGGCGCGGTGTCTTCTTTGGGGGAGGGAATCATAGCCTTGATGACCCATTGCATCACATTGGTGTTACTGCAAGGAAGTTCGGTTACTTCAATGGTTGGCAAGGGCCTCTTGACTATCTTCAGCAGGTTGCGAAGTTGTTCTTCAAAAGCCCAGAAACTGTCTCCAATGATGATGCGCTCCGAGCGGAAAGAGGCCATCTACAGAAATTTTTAAGATGGGGTTGGGGTTAGTGACAAGTGTGCAAGATTTTAAAATTAGTACATCATATTAATGCAAGTATTTTTCAAAACAGAGGGGGAAAAGACATAAGCACTTTTGCAAATAATCATCTCTTCCCTTTTGTCTTTTAGAAAATAGGTTGGTCGTTTCCTGCCTAACGTCCATGCTAACTAAGGTTTCCTACAGTCAGGATGGCTCTGATAACAAGTCTATGGGCTCCCGGGATTATTCATCCGAGAAATTCTTGTTATGTATATATCCACGTTCTCATGATCAGTGAGCCGTGGAACATAACCGACAAGTATCATTACAACATTTCCGTAACATAACGAAATTACAAGACTTACATACATGCCAGTATGGCTACATCATCTTTAGCAGCAGAACATCATCACGCATAGAGCCCAATCGTGCCTCAACCTACAGGCGACTGACTGGGAAGACGACCTAGCTCGCTGGACGTCACCTGAATCTTCCCATGCCGAACCTCTGAAAGTCTGGCCAAGTAAATAGCCAGGGACAAATCCATGAGTACTTTGGAATGTACTCGCAAACCACCAAGATAATTGAAATAAGGAAATGCAAGTTAGGCTGTGTCGAGATAGCTCTATCTGGGGTTGTTTTTTAAAAGCCTAGACTACCTCTTGTAGTTATGGCATCTCCATATCTTTGTTGAAAAAGAGATTTGAAACCCGTTTTGGAGTAGAAACCCTTTTTAAACCTCTTTGACCTCCTCTGGTCAAAACCACACTTTAATCTCAGGTTCCCCCGAAACTTTCATACTTTCATCCATTCTTTCCAAATAAACACCGTTTGGGTACTCCTAGCCAACACCTTTACAACCGTCCTTGACAATTGACACGGCTATTCTAATAGATTATACTCTACAGAGTTTGCGCACTTTCCCCACAAGAATCAATAAATCCGCCGGGATACAACCACGGCCCACTACCACTGTAGATGGGGAGTCCGGATAATCAAACCTAACCTTTCGCTTGTCGACCCTAGCAAAGGTTGCTTTTCCTTTTGGGTTTGTTCTCCCCGGCAACGAGTATGTGGCTCCCAGCCATAGTCCTGCCTTCCGTACACGCATATACCCAAGCCGCAACTTGGCGTATACCTTAACTTGGTGACTCCACTTCCTTCTGTACCACCTAAGTCATACCATCTGTGGGATACCAAATTGTTGCACCGGCACTCCTGCCAAGACAGGCTCACTCTTGCCAAAGCAAGCTACAGGTTCTAGATTCGTAGATCTGTTAGCGCCTGCCCGGAATTCAGGGGATCTCTCCATGTAAGCATTGTACAAGCTGCGTCAGCCAATGCAGACAAACTACGAGCTAAGCCCCAGCACCTGGGGTAATGCGGTTGCACGGATAAAAATTGTTTCGATAAGGGCGTAGAACATCCCTTCACTTTCTCATTTCTCATCAACGCCATTTCTTTCGTTAAAACATCCTCTTGGAACGAGGGCTCTTCCCAAGGGTTTTACAAAGCAGTTTTCAAGCATTTGAGGTGGGGTAAGTCCCAAAACAGTTCATTTTCTCAAAGCCGGGTTTCCAAGGAGGTAGGAGGCTACCCATCACTCTCGTTCCAAGGGGGTAACATTGTAGGTACAACAGGGTGGTGCCAGGAGGGACACAAAGTCATAACTTAGAGGAGCCAAGTCATTAGCGCAGTATTTATAAAGCAAGACATGCAGATAGTTAATGAAATTTATAAAGAGGATACAAAATAGGTAATAAAAAGAGTAGAACAAGTATTAGAGTTCGAGAATGGTGGCTTGCCTGTGATCAGCAATAAATCCCTGGACTTCCTTTGATAACCAAGAATACCCAATAAATAATAAGAAGTCCCTTCCTTCTCGTCGTCAAACACTCACAGTATCGTCGTCATCGAGTATACGTGCAAGCAGACAATACAACAATCAATACAAGGCATACATGCATAAAACCATACAGAAAACAAACATAAGGAGTACTACTGAACTTGGTAGGTTTTGGAGAAGTTGGATTCTAGTAGTGGAATTACTAAATTGCCATTGAGGTGTTTCTCCCTTGGAAGATAGATGTCTAGGACATAAACCAAGGTCTTGTGGTGGACACTTGAGTTCTGTAGGATTCCAATGGCCAACAATGATATCCTTAGGTAGGTCTTGACAAAACAAAACCAACACAAGTGGTTTCACTAGATTATCAATTAACTAGATTTAGTTATGCTTTTTATAGTGGAATAAACTCTAGTTTGAGGAGATAATTCACCAGAATTTATCTGGACGCCAAAAATTATTTCCTTGGGTGGTTAGGTAGGGTTTGGTGTACTGAACCACCTAGAGGTGGAATCGTGTCAAAATAATTAAAAGAATGCCCTCAGGAAATTCCCAAAAGTAGTTCTGCAAGGTTCTTATCTTTGTCACCAGATTAATTCTACAGAAGATCTTGAGTTGATTCCAACGGCATGTTGTAGGCATTTAGAATACCTTTCAGAATGAATTGGATTCACTCCTTTTGGGGTTGTCAAACTCCTGGAGTGATTTATGTAGTGAAAAAGGGGTGCACAGACAAGTTTAATTCCCTAAAATTCAACCAGAGCTCAATAAAATCTAAGCTACTAAGGTTTGCTAGATGTTGATATTATAATGTATTGGGAGGTGGAATCAGGTCAATAACACATTTGGTTTGACCTAGAGAATTTACCTAAGGCAGATAAAGGTTGTTTTTTTATTTTTGCTAAAGACACTCTACTATTCACCTTGGCCTATGACCTATGCTAGGTGACAGGTGTATCAAATACCTTACAGTAGAGCTTGGATTCTCCCCAATTGGAGATGTAAAACTTTCTAAGGAATTTATTTAGTGCCTAGGACAATATTTAGTGGATTAATTGCCAAGGAATAATAAAACTATTTTTGGAAAAGGACCAGTTCTGCATGCTTAAGAAAACATCAGAGGACTCCCAGAATTTTAGATCCAGGCATTTGGATCTTGTTTTCATTTTCAAACAGATTTAAAGTAACTGGTACATTCCTGGATCTCTAAATTTAAAAGAAAAAGAAAAGGGGCAACAGGGAACTGGGCTGGATATGGGGGTGCTGGGCCGCGCAGAGGGGATTTGGCCCAGCGGGGGGTGGCGCGGCGAGCGGGATCCCACGGTTCGAACCTGCCAGGAGGGGCCCGACGTCAGTGACCGCAGGGTGATACTTCCAAAACGTATCTACTTTTCCAAACACTTTTGCTATTGTTTCTCCTCTAAACTTGTGTGATTTGGATACAACTAACACGGACTGACGTTGTTTTCAGCAGAATTGTCTTGGTGTCTACTTTTTGTGCAGAAAACCAACTATCAGGAAAAATCCCAGAAAATATGCCAAAAATACTATTTCACCCGAAGACTCCAGGAGCCAGAATACGAGACGGAGAAGAGCCACGGGGTGGCCACACCACCTGATGGCGCGGGTCAGGCCAGGCCACGCCAAGGGGTGGTGTGGGCCCCCCAGGCACCCCCTCGGCCTCTCTTTTCGCTTATAAGGAGCCTTCTGACCTAAAAACTTTGGGGGGTTCGACGTTTTTCCAGAAGGAGTTCCGCTTCGCCGCCACCACCAGATTCCACGAAACAGCACCAGAAACTCCGTTCTGGCACCCTGCCGAGATGGGGAATTGGAGGAGATCATCGCCATCATCATCACCATCGCTTCTCTATCGACCATCCATCTTTCCCCCATCTATGAGTGAGTAATCCCCCGCTGTAGGCTATGGGGATAGTAGGGATTGGATGAGATCGTTCATGTAATGGCATCAGAATTGTTAGGGCATGGTGCCTAGTATCTTTTATTAGTGCTTTATGACTTTGTTGCAACTTCTTGTGCTTAATGCTTGTCACTAGGGCCCGAGTGCCATGATCTCAGATCTGAACATGTTATTGATTCATTATGATAGTATTGTTTTTGGTCTTATCTGCAAGTTGTATACACACGTTCTTGTCCGGAACCAGTGGCCCAAAGTGACAGAAATCGGGATAACCGGAAAGGAAAGGCTTTGATGTGAGGATCACATGTGTTCATGGAGTGTTAATGCTTTGCTCCGGTGCTCTATTAAAAGTGCCCAAAAAAGGAGAGTTTTATGAAAAGAGGAAAGAGAGAAAAAAGCACCATTTTCCCATGGTAAGTAAGAAGATTGCTGAGATACTCATTGTCTACTTGCCTTGTCGTTTTGATATTGGGATTCTTCCGTATCATCGGGCAAGGGGTACCCTGTTGGCGGTTCTCAATGATACGCACATACTTACGATGACAAGAACTTACCGGTAACTAAAGTTGAGTAGCATGAGGAGCGGCCCTCGTACTCAAGGGACTTGGGATTTTCAGTTTATAGTCTATCAAGCATATAACTTAGATTGGACCTCACTTTCACCTTAACCACATTAAAGATGCTTATGATAGGGGCAATGAGAGATCAAAGCTAATGAGTACCATACTTTCAGCATTTGGAAGCCTTTTAAATTATTCAAAACCTTTTCTTCTACTTGTCGAGTCTCCACATATTCTCTGAGCACCTTCTTGAGAGCATAGTTGTCATTCTTTGTGTTTGTTCCATTACTTGATTATTTGTGTTATGACTTTGATGCTTGTATCCTTGATATCTTTACTTCTAGTCATCACTTGAACTTCAGAGGTGCCTTGATATTCATAATCAAAGGCAAGCGAGATACCACTCTATCATACCTTTCTATGAGCATTGCAATGTTGCTTACGTTCCTATCGATGTGTCGTGCGTTCATCCGCGACACGTCGTCGAAGGAGGCGAGCCACCCCTTAGTGCGGCACGCGGGGTGCGTATCACTCGCTCCCCGGACCACGCTGAGGTGATGATGACCACGCCTGGCGCTGGCGCAAGCAAAGATCCGGCACCAGATCCGGAGGTAACGCCTAAGACACCGAGGAAAAGTAGAGGTCCTCCGCTAGAGAGGCCAGAGAATGTGATGCAATAGGCAATAGATAGCTTGGCAAGCCCTGTAGCAGCAGTGGTAGATCCGGCTCAGGCACAGGCCGAGTTAGAAGAGACTAGGCAGAAAATCCTAGAGGGCGCAAAAAAGATAGCCGCGGATCAGCGGTCGTTGAACATGACGCTGCGTGAGTATGCAAAGGCAAATAAGGTAGATGATGTAAAAGTGAAGGGAAGAACCTCATAAGTGAAATGAACAAAGAGGGTGATACTAGGATCGAGGAGTCAGAGAACTGTTTGTCCGTGGGGCTGCCGAAGTATAGTACCCCGGCAAAGAACCTCAGAGCAGCAGATGCAGCTGCATCCGAGTTAGAAGGTCTGATGGGTGAAGCCCGTCAGAGACAGCAAGATAGGGTCAATGAGTTGGTTCGGATCGCAAATAGGCAGAATGAGGAGTTGCTCAGGGCAAACCCAAATAGAGTTGGAGCCTCCAAGATCGTTTATTCGGCCGTGGGAAACCCGGAGAAATCCGCTAGAGCTGCGTCATCTCCTCATTGTGGTCCTAGGAGAAAAGAGGTAGTAACTTCAGCTAGGAGAAACAAACAGATAGTCCCATATGACCCGGCAAGGGCAGGGAAAGGAAAAGCAGTGCAAGGAAATGAGGATCGACGAAGTGTGAGCCGAGGTGAAGCTAGACGAGGTGACCGTGACCAAGGCAATGCCGGTCAGAGGAACGCTATGAATGGCAGTGCCGGACAGTTTAACCCGGCGGATCTAGGGCAACTGCAGTAGTGGAATATAGCACGGAAGAGCACAGTGCCGGCCAAGGTATGCAACAGAGAGCAGCTCCGCAGGAGCAAGATAGATATAATGATGGTGATTCGGAGATGGTGAACGCAGGGTATCCTAGGCTGGACTATCACGTGATAGGGTCAAGATTGGGAAGCAGGAACTTGATGCCTGATGACGCTAGGTTAAAATTGGATCGGCTGTGTAGGTCAGAGCAGATTGAGTGTCAACGTCTTCCGGGTCCAGCGTGTTTTGGGCCCCGGATCATGAAGGAGCCTCCAGTACCTAACTTCCAGTTACCTAGAGGCACTAAGACATATGGCGGCAGCACAAAGCTGGAGGATTGGTTGATTAACTATGCAACAGCGGTGAAAATTGCAACAGGCAACTTGAGATGGGCTGTGAGGTATGTACCTCAGATGCTGGAGGGGCTAGCAAGGGTATGGCTAAACAATTTGCCACCCGGAAGTATTAACTGTTGGATCGATTTTGAGGAGATGTTCATTAGCAATTTCTCAAGCATATATCAGAGGCCCAACAGACCGCAGACCCTAGCAATGTGCAAACAGAGACCAAATGAGACAGGCCGTGAATTCCTAACCCGCTGGTGCACAGTGTGAAACTCATGTGAGGGTGTGATTGAGTCACAGGCCATAGCTTGGTTTGCGCAAGGGTGCATATATGCAAGCATGTTATGGCAAAGGTTGCAAAGAGATATTCCAACCACATTGGCAGAAACAATCCGGATTACTGGTTCATATGCCTTGGGTGATCCGACGCAGCCTAGGCTCATGTCAAACGAGTCAAGCGGGGAGTATTATCAGCGAGATGGGGCCGGGTCATCCCGAAGAAATGATAACCGAGGTAAAAGAAGAGATGACAGACCGGATTATCGGTATAGTTCGCAACAAGTTGCAGCTGTGAATCAGGACCAACCCGGAGCAGGAAGCAGTCAATGTCAGAAAACTGGAGGACAGCAATGGACACCAAGAAATGATGGCAAGAAAACTTGGATGCCAGAACAAAAGAAACAGTGGCAGGAAAAGAAGGACCGTCTGAGGTATACCTATGAGGCAATGCTGGATCAGCCGTGTAAATTCAACATGCCGAATCCGAGTAACCCAGCGGGTCACACAACCCGTCAGTGTGAATGGATGAGAAAAATAGAACAGAGTGGTTCGGGGAATGCTCAAGCACCTCGGAATGATCAACCTCGGCAGGTGTTACCCCGGTAGAAATTGCTCTCCGGAGCGAACACGCAACAGTTAATGTTGTCTCCCCCTCCGCCGAGGTATGACAACCATGAGAGAAGGGATGCAGTGCATCAGGTGGAGAACCAAAATCAACCGGATCAAAGGTACCCCGGGAATGAGGGGAGAAATGAGTACAGAGAGCATCATCAGAGTTATTGTGTGTTCACCATGGAAGAGACAAATAGAAAGAGCTTGCAGCGCCGACATATGGAGGTCAATGCAGTAATGCCGGCCGTGACGAGGTATATGCCTTGGTCGGATCAAGAGATTACCTGCAGCATCAAAGATCATCCGAAGCTTATGCCAAGTCCTGGTTCATATGCGTTGGTGTTGGATCCAACATTCATTGGGCCTAACATCAATGTGAGGTTCTCAAAGGTGCTAATTGACAATGGTAGAAGCATCAACATCATGTATGTGGACACGATGCGCAAGTTGGGTATCTCGGAGAACATGCTTCAAGCTACAAGGACAACTTTCCATGGCATTGTGCAAGGCCTTTCTTGTGAACCCATTGGCAAGGTCCGGATTGACATGTTGTTCGGTACGAGAGATAACTGCCGGATTGAGAATTTGGAATTCGAAGTTGTCAATTTAGAAAGTGCGTATCATGCGTTACCCAGCAGACCTGCCCTGAACAAATTCATGGAAAGTTGTCACATCAGTTACCTAAAGATGAAGTTGCCCAGGCCAAATGGTGTAATTACCATGGCCAGAGATTTCCGATGTTCCATTGAGTGTGTGTCTGCCGGGTCTAACCTGGCCGAGTCACTCGTGATCGCACAAGAGAAGAGAAAGATCCAGGAGGTGGCGGCATTGGCTCAACCCACGTAGCAGTATATGCCGGCGCTGAGCAACCCGCATGGTAGTGTTTCGTTTCAAGCGACAAAACATACCAAGAAAGTGCCTGTTGATGATATGTTCCCAGAGCACACCATAACAATTGGTGCCGGGTTAAATGACAAATAGGAAAGCGAGCTCGTCAATTTCCTCCATGAGAATCGGGATATTTTTGCTTGGTCCAGAAAGGACTTGCAAGGTGTTCCGAGGGAGTTGGCCGAGCACTCTTTGAACGTGAGACCTAGAGCAAAGCCGGTGAAGCAACCTCTCTGCCGCTTCGCCGAAGACAGGAGAAAGGTTGTAGGAGATGAAATAGCTCAATTGTTGGCTGCTGGATTTATCATGGAAGTGCTTTACCCAGATTGGCTGTCTAATCCGGTGCTAGTGTAGAAGAAGAAGGATGATCCGAACGTGGCAGTGGTTTGGCGCATGTGTATCGATTACACGAACCTGAATAAGGCGTGTCCAAAAGATCCATTCCCACTGCCAAGGATAGACCAACTCATAGATTCTACTGCTGGGTGTGAGTTGTTGTCGTTCATTGATGCATACTCTGGTTTCCACCAAATACCTCTGAACCCATGTGATCAAATAAAGACTGCGTTTATCACCCCGTATGGGGCTTATTGCTATCGCACCATGCCGTTTGGTTTACGTAATGCAGGGGCAACGTACCAAAGATGTATGCAGAAATGTTTACATAACCAAATTGGTCAAAATGTGCAGGTATATGTGGATGATGTTGTTATAAAGACCAAGGAAAGCAAAACGCTCCTTGACGATATCAGGCAAACATTCGTGAACCTAAGGAGATTCCGAATGAAGCTTAACCCGGAGAAATGTACCTTCGGTGTCCCGGCTGGAAAATTACTTGGATTCCTTGTCTCTAGCCGAGGTATTCAAGTTAATCCAACTAAAATCCGGGCCATAGAGCGAATGGAACTACCGAAGTGCCTTAACGATGTCCAGAAGTTCACTGGTTGCCTAGCATCCTTAAGTCGGTTTGTATGTCGGTTGGGAGAAAAGGCACTGCCTCTCTATCAACTCATGAAAAAGTCGAACAAGTTCATTTGGACGTTGTAGGCCAATGAAGCCTTTATCCAGTTGAAAAAAATGTTAGCCACTGCACCAGTGTTAGCCTCTCCACTATGAAAGGAGCCAATATTGCTCTATATAGCCGCAACCAACCGAGTTGTAAGTGCAGTAATTGTGGTAGAGCGCGACGAAGAAGGTAAGTCAGTGCAAAGGCTAGTGTACTATCTGAGCGAGGTATTGTCAGCTTCGAAACAAAACTATCCCCACTATTAGAAGGTGGCATATGGTGTGTACATGGCAGCTAGGAAGCTAAAGCACTATTTCGAGGAGCACCCCATCAAAGTAATATGTGAAGCCCCCATATCCGAGATAATGAGCAATAAGAATGCAAGTGGCCAGAATGCAAAATGGGCAATTGAGCTAGCCCCTTATGCGCCACAGTATGATAGGAGAGAAGCAATCAAGTGTCAAGTTGTGGCTGACTTTTTTGTGGATTGGGCCGAGGTACAATATGAGCCACAATTGCCAGATCCGAACTACTGGAGAATGCACTTTGACGGATCAAAAACAAAAACCGGGTTAGGCGCCGGAGTTGTGCTTACCTCGCCCAAGAGGGACCAGCTGAAATACGTGCTACAGATCCACTTCGCAGCATCTAACAATGTTGCAGAATATGAGGCACTTGTGCATGGGCTCAAAGTGACAAAAGAGGTTGGCGTCATATCCAATGCTTCGGTGACTTGGATCTTGTAGTCCAGCAAGTCTCCGGACAATGGGACGCTTTGGATGCAAACATGGCGCTATATAGATTTCATGTGCAGAAGATATCGGGATACTTCGAGGGATGCGAATTTCATCATATACCTCGGGTGGAAAATGAGGCCGCCGACATATTGTCAAAGCTCGGATCAACACGACAAGCAATCTCGCCAGGGGTAGCACTAGAGCACCTCAGAAAACCATCTATCAGGCCATCCCCGGAATCCGACTCAATTTTTATCCCGGCTGATCCAGAGCCCGGAGCTGTACCCATGGACATTGATGTGGGGAGTGGTTCGCGAAACCCGGGGACTGCCTTGGCAAACGCGGGGACTGCCTTGGCAAACCTGGGGACTACACAGCGTGATCCGGTTGAAGTTATGTCGGTGGATCAAATGGAAATTGATGAGGATGTGTTCCATGTACGAGCTATACCAGCTTGGGCACTACCAATATTTCAATTCCTGAAAGATGGAACTTTGCCCAGTGAGGAGGTGCTTTCTAGGCAAACTCGGAGGAGGGCAAAAGCATATACGATCATCAATTATGATCTATAAAGAGAAGTGTGACAAGTGTTCTCCAACGATGTGTTGACCCGGAAGAAGGGCTTGACATCCTCCGGGATATACATCATGGGGAATGTGGGCACCACGCCTCATCCAGAGCCTTGGTAGCAAAAGCTTTTCGTCATGGGTTTTACTGGCCAAGTGCCTTGGAACAAGCAGAGGATCTGGTAAGAAAGTGCAATGGTTGTCAAAGATATGCTACCAAGACACATATGCCAATGTCGGAACTCAAGACCATACCAATTACCTGGCCATTTGCCGTATGGTGTTTGGATATGGTTGGCCTGTTTAAACCAGCAAGAGGGAACATGACCCACATCTTGGTCATGGTTGAAAAATTTACGAAATGGATTGAGGTGAAGCCGATAAGAAAATGTGATGGAGCTACTGCCGTGACATTCCTCAAAGATATCATCTCGAGATACGGTTATCCTCACAGTATCATAACAGATAATGGCACAAATTTTGCTGAAGGAGCATTTGCACGTTTCTGCTGAGATAAGAAGATCCGGCTGGACGTTGCCTCGGTAGCCCACCCCGCATCGAACGAGCAAGTGGAGTGATCCAACGGATTAGTGTTATCCGGAATAAAACCCCGACTCATTGAGCCGCTGCAAAGATCAGCGGGGTGCTGGATACAAGAACTACCAGTGGTACTGTGGAGTTTAAGAACAACTCCGAATCGATCAACAGGCTATACGCTATTCTTTCTGGTATATGGGGCAGAAGCTGTATTACCAGCCGACATAGAGCATGATTCGCCTAGAGCCACCCAATACACAGAACCCGAAGTGCAAGAAGCCCGGCAAAATGATGTTGATATACTGGAAGAAGCGAGAGAATTGGCATTGTCCAGATCCGCCATATATCAGCAAAATCTCCGACGCTATCATAGCCGGAAAGTAAACCCCCTGAATTTTCCGAGAAGGTGATCTGGTACTCCGGTTGGTACAACGTACTGCTGGCATGCACAAGTTATCCCCCCATGGGAAGGGCCTTTCATTGTGAGCCTACCATTGCATAATGACTCTTATTATCGTATCGATGCAAAGCCACAAGAGAAGAACAAGGCGGACAGGTCCGGCGAGGAATCTAAGCGTCCATGGAATGTAGCTCTACTTTGTCCTTTCTACACTTAGCGGAGAAGTGTATGTATCCGAGACTCTCATATGTTGGTATGTGTGCCGGCAATGAGCTTATCAATGAAATGGTGGCACCTCGAGCAGTAACTCGGGGACTGCCTTAATAATATTTGTTATCTTCTGTACTTGTTATACTTTTGGTGTCGGCTAGTTTAAGTCGCTTCTGCCTCAGCCAAATTAGTAGTGTGTGAGCACCAAAAACTAACTCTTCGACTTGCTGCTGTCCAACAAGATTTGGCTTCATGGCAAGCAAGAGAACAAGTTTGGAATTGCGTAGCACATGAAAAATGACTAAGTAGAAGAACGTAATCGAGCCGACATTTGTTATTTGGACTAACCTTATGCTTACTTTATATTTACTACGCTGAATTATTTTGAGCTAATCCTAAAGTTTCCAAGTATTGTTAAATCAATTTTTGAAACTCGGACTCGTAAGTCATAAAACCGAACCAAGGTGGACACGAGCCGAGCCAAGAAATTGGAGAAACAAGAAAATGAAACTCGGGGACTACGCCCAAGTTAATCCGGCATGAAAACTTAGTAGCAAAATATAACTTGTGTGCTTAATATAATTGCACCCGGCATACCGGGGATCTGATAAACTTTAAAGTATTTTTGCTCAAGGACCAGCAGGTGGAACTCTAGCCTCGGCTTTAGTGTTATATTTTTCCTCTTCGGCGTTAGAGGCTTCGTCCTCTTCATCATCACCCGAATCATCTTCGGCATTTTCATCGTCGGCGGTGCCTAGGAAGCTTGGTCCCTCATTCCATTGATGGATGGGGGCATATTGAATGAGGTTATGGGCACAAGCCTTGCACCGAGCTATCCAATCCGGATCATTGGACCACCTTGATCCGGTGCGAATCCTCTTAAGAAGATTGAGGTTGATTTTCTCATACCACGTAAGCACGTAGTGGAGAACGATTTCCGCTCCAGCGCGTCCAACAGACTCCCTCCAAAGATCAAGTTGGGTTTCGCACTCCATTAACTTGGCAACAAGAGCAGCGGCACCCTCCGGAGTATCTTCATCAGGCCAAAAGGCATTGAAGATCTGGATTGCCACATCCAGGATATCCTTGCCATAGTTCCTCACAATTTCGACACGTGAAGACAAGCTGACCAGCAAGTCCTCCATGTCATAAGAAATCTCTTCGATGCCAGGAACAACTGGAGTACCCCTCTCCTGGCGGAACTTGGCAACAGCAGTAGTTGCAATGGCATTGCCCTCCGGAAATTTGTCTGGAAAAACAAGACAAGTGAAATAAGTGAAGGAGGTTGACCCGGAGAGATTCATCACAGCCGAAGAAAAAGAACTTACAAGAGATATGGCTGTGGATCCGGGTCAGCTCCTTGGTGCAATTGTCACGCATCTCCCAGAGTTGCGCAAGCTCAGCATTCGCCGACTCAAGCTTAACGTCGGCCTCCTTAAGTAGTTCCTGGTCCTTGGAGATCTGGAGGTTGACGCATTCTCGCTCTTCAGTAAAATTCTGGCCAGCTTTATCAAGTTCGGATTTGTGGAGCGCCTTGAGTTTTTTCATGTCTGCCTTAAGCTTGGCAATATCTTCATCCTTGGACCAAAGGAGGGCAAGCTCATCATCTTTCTTTTTGAGCTCGGCCTGATGTTGTCCTGCTTGTTCGAGAAAATGCAGCATCATATCAGGCACGGGCACACTATCTTCAAGAGATGTTGAAATAGTTTTTTGACCCGGCAAAGCCGAGGTGTGAATATTTGCCGAGCCAAGGAGACAAGGAGATAGAGTGCGGAGTAAGATTAAGAAAAAATGACTTATCCTTTATCTGCTCCAAGTTCTTCCTCATAATGGTGTTCTCGGCCTCCACTTCAGCTGCAAAATCTGAATGATGGATTAGTTCGGCGAAAAAAGACGAAGAGAAATGAAAAAATGCCAAGGAGAAAACTTACCCTTTTCTCGTATTCGGCGAGAAGCATAGTATGTTTCGCACGTAGCATCTTGTGAGTATCCAAGATAAGCTGAAACTCAGTGCTCCAGCGATTGGTGGTCACCTGAAAAGAGTACAAAAAGATAGCTTAGTCATGTGCATATTCGAAGTGTACAAAATCCGGGCCAAGTGGAACTTAACCCGGCTCTAGGTGTGTGCATATTCGAAGTGTACAAAATCCGGGCCAAGTGGAACTTAACCCGGCTCTAGGTGTGTGCATATTCGAAGTGTACAAAATCCAGGCCAAGTGGAACTTAACCCGGCTCTAGTTGTGTGCATATTCGAAGTGTACAAAATCCAGGCCAAGTGGAACTTAACCTGGCTCTAGGTGTGTGCATATTCGAAGTGTACAAGATCAGGGCCAAGTGGAACTTAACCCGGCTCTAGGTGTGTGCATATTCGAAGTGTACAAGATCCGGGCCAAGTGGAACTTAACCCGGCTCTAGGTGTGTGCATATTCGAAGTGTACAACATCCGGGCCAAGTGGAACTTAACCCGGCTCTAGGTGTGTGCATATTCGAAGTGTACAAGATCTGGGCCAAGTGGAACTTAATCCGGCTCTATGTGTGTGCATATTCGAAGTGTACAAAATCCGGGCCAAGTGGAACTTAACCCGGCTCTAGGTGTGTGCATATTCGAAGTGTACAAGATCCGGGCCAAGTGGAACTTAACCCGGTGTAACACCCTCAAATCGGCCCTACGCAAGTTTTAACCCTTTCCGCCAAACCCGCATAGAAACGATTCAAGGACGCCCACCAGGCACTTTCGTGCAGGTGGAAAACGAAGTAATACCATTACACAACAGTCATCGATGGGACCCACATAACAGATATATATATACAACAATGACTCAACGAGTCAAGAATACAGATATACAATACAAAGATCCAAATCACCTTGAAAACGATAGAACGTCCGACTATGGACAAGATGCAAATGGGGCTAAGAGCCCTGAAGAATAACCAATGGCGTCCATAACCCTGCTCAGGCCAAGCCGGAAGGGTAACCCTGCTAACGACGTCGAACTCGAACGTGCTAAAACAAAAGGGGTGCCGACAAAGGGCAAAGGAAAAAGGGCAGCGTCAGTACTGAGGCCAGTACACGGCGAGGCTAGAATTCGGCGGCTCTCGCCTACATAGGTATGGTGGACTAAAGCGGCAGCGCAGTATGCACTAAACAACCTATAGAGACTCGATTAACTGTCGGCTATTAGAGAGAGATAAGAAAGACCTATTCGGAACCAACCTTATACTAACACCAATCATACCCATCCTGGTATTCCCCCTCAAGACCAAACGAGGAAGTAAAACCGAGGAACTCACACAGTTGGCAGTTTTTATTCATTCCATTATAGTTGAAACACTTACTAGTCAGATATAGATAGCATGAGCCATCGTGATAGCATAAGTAGTGGGCAGGTTAATTAACCATTCCATGGTAGTTGGAACGTTTTATCACATTCCATTGGAGTTACAATACTTACTAGGCAGATATAACAAGACACAAGGAACCCCAGCTCTACCAGTTGTTGGCATTTTTAATATCCATTCCGTTGTATTTGAATCTGATTACTAGTCACATATTAAGTCAAATTTATAGCACTACTTTAGTTATGCTTGTCTATGATCGAGATACTGTGCTCCAAGTCATCCATAACCGCGGACACGGCTTTTAGAAAGATTTACCATGCAGGGGTGTACAAATAGCAACACACACACGATCAACCTCGGAAAAACCAACTCAAAACCCAACGAGGCTTTCACGACAAAGCGATCACAGGATTCATAAAATATTTCAGGGGACCACCCCATTAAGCTACCCGCAACGAAGTTGGCTGGCTCCGAGACGGACCCATGGTTTGTGTGGACGGCTATAAACGACTGGGAACCCAAAAGTTGGACTGGGCTTGTCGATACAGCGAAAACGTGTCACGATCCTAAACAGTACAGGTGCTCCACGCACAATCATAAATAAAGCAGTAAAACATGGCATAAGTACAGTATAGTAATAAAGCCCCAAACTAGTTTGTGGCCCCAAGAAATAAGAAATGAATCAAGCTCTGGCTAAGGGGGATTCATAGAGTCTTACATATCTGGATAGTGCGAATAGTCAAGGAACAGGTATCAAGTACTCGGGGCCTACGGGACACGAGTGGACATGAAAAACCAAATAGCATATATTGCCCACCGGTGCCTCTGCATTAGTTATATCTAGCAATTTACTAGTTGTATTTAAAGTCGTGATCATCTCCACCAGAAACATCTGCCAGCATTCCAGCAACTGTGGTACTTGACAACACGATATCGCACCTGAGCAAGCAACTACGACTCGCAAGGCCAGCTATCTACAAAGCACGGGTAATAGGAGGTGTCCAAGGCAATATAGAGGCTGCACGGGATATAACTGGTGCACGGAAACTATAACATCGCGACACGGATAACAATAGATCAAAAGGAGGAAATAAAGACTATAAATGCAAAATAGGTAGAAAGGGGGAGAGATGCTCGCCTGGGAAACACTGCCGAAGGTTCATATCCGGAGAACTTGTCGATACTCACATCCACTCATCGGCCTAATCCGAGAAGAAGAAAACACTAAAAGAAACACCAGATGCAATATTTAATACTACGGCAGAAGATCCGGCATGATTATGATATGATGCATGACATGGCACAGATGCGGTGCAATTAGGCAGTATTAAGTGGAACCGGGGTCTCGACAATTAATTAAACGGTTCAAGTTGTTTAACAACCCAGCAATTTAAATGTTGTATTAACAAGGCAAAATATGGCATAGGTTCGCTACACAAATTTAATGGAGGTGGTATAATACAAGTATAGCTCGCATATAGACTCCATATTTAATTATGAGGTGAATCGACATAATGCCACCAAACCACCGATAGATATGCATGTATGAAATATTATGCGACAGTTTTATATAAAGCATTTATAAAATACGGGCTCGGGAAAAAGGTTCACACATCTGGGTTCGGAAGATCTTGGGTTCCGGGGTCCGGTCTCAGGGTTTGACGGGAACGGCGAGGTTCGGATACAAGATGGAGAACTTGTCATGTCGCGATGGAGAACTTGGGTACCAAGCGGTCGATCTTGTCGTCGATGGTAAACTTGAGTGGATCGGGTACCGGGGTCTTCGAATCCATGTAACGGGTCGGTCTTGGCGTTCGGGATGAAGAACTTGGCGTCCGGGAAGGCGATCTTGTCGGCAATGGCGAACTTGGATGGACCGGGTACCGGTGGTCTTCGGCTCTGAGAAGGCGTTCTTATCGTGGCGCTGGGTTCTCGTTGGTAGTCCTTGTCCGGTGGTCGTGCCTGCCGAGGAAGGTCATGTCAAAGGTCTAACGAGGGTCGCCATGCCCATTCTTCCGATGAACCGAACCGACGAGAAGATCATGTTGTATCCTGCCACCTCACGAGTACATATCTTAATGTAGATCTTGTCGTGGCCATCTTGGACGAAGAGGTTTGGACGGGAAACACTTGCGGTGGAGGGGCGAGGTGGACGTGGACGGAAGCAGGGCCACACGACGGCACGGAGAGGCCCCGCTAGCGGCACTAGCCTGCAGCAGAAGGAGGACAGCAGGGTGGGGTCGAGCTCGTTGCAGCGGCACGCGACCTGGGTTGCAGAGGGCGGGAGTGGCGCACGGTGGCCGAGGCGACGAGCTGCAGAGGATAGCGTAGGCGCGACGACGAGGTAGACGGGAGCGCGGTGGCTGTACGGCAGTCGAAGAGGGGATTCGCTGCGGGGCAAGCAGGCAGATAGCGCTGCAGACGAAGCAGAGGCCGAGGTCGGCGACGGCGATCAGACGCGGGCGAGGTGGGTGGAGAAGGGCGGCGCTGCCGCGGCGCTGCGGGAGAAGGCAGAGAGGATGCCTGGCGCGACCGGGAGAGGGAGGTCAGCACGGCGCCGGTGCTCGTAGAGGAAGACGGAGGCGGTACGAGGGAGGCGTGCGGGAGGAGCGGGGAGCAGGGTCGAGCCAGAGGTCGCGAGCGAGCATGTCGGCGGAGAGCGGCCGACGCGAGGATGAGGGAGGCATGATGCGGAGGTTGGCGGAGACAGGGCTCACGGGGCCCAAAGCGGACGGGGACGGGCTCGAGCAGCCGGCGGTCGACGAGGCCCAGGAGGCGAGGCTCCGCGCTACGGGAGGCGCCGGGACGGCCGGAGATCGAAGCCAGGCGGGGGGGGAAGGAGGTGGCGCGAGACGCTAGGGCCGAGGATGCTCGCAGGGGCGGCGAGGATGGCAAGCGAGGCAAGGGCGAGGAGACGACGGCTCGGCGCAGGAGGCAAGACCGAGTCGCGGGGTTGAGGGGAGGCGCGGGCGGCAACGGCGCCGGTGGAATGAGGAGAGGCGGCCGCGGACGCCAAAGAGGACGACGACGCGGGGTGGGGACTATAGCATGGCGACGGGACTCGCGTGAGCCACGCGGTATCGACGCGGGATGCTGGGACCGGGGCAGGTGGTGGGACCCACGGTCGAGAAATGGACAAGGGAGGGGAGCGGGGGATTGCGTGCAGGTGTTGGTCGTGGTCACACGGCGTCGTGGTGGTGGGCCTGAGCGTGCGGAGGTTGTGGGCGGGAAGGAGAGCGGGGTCTAGCGCTCGCCTCGCGTTTTTGTGTGTCTGCGGCTGGGTGGAGCCAGCTAGCGGGGCGAGACAGTGCAGCGGGCTGGCAGAGGCGCGTCTCGCGTGGTGGCGCGCTTGTGCTGCAAGGTGACAGGGGCCGGGCAGGACGTGTTGGTGAGTGTGGTGGCGGTGGGTGCTGGTGGGGTGTGGAAGTGGCAGGTGGTAGGGTGTGTGTTTAGGTGGGGATTAGGGTTAGGTTTTGCGGGGTAGTAGGCCGGCTGGCCTTTGGGCCTGGCCGGCTACCTCCCCTAATAAAAACGTTTTTATTTTATTAGACTATTATTTTATTTTATTTTTAAAAGCCTTTTGTAAATATCTTTTAGACAAACAAAATATCTGGAAGAGACTGGCGTTTTGATTTGAATAAAGACAGGGGATATTTAGAAAACAAAGATAGGCCTTTCGAAAATAGTTTCAGACAATAGATGCATGATGATGACGATGCTCATATGCAATGTGGCATGATGACATGAGTATGCGGTCATGATGATGGAATGCACAAAAACACAGCGATTTTCTAGTAGTGGTTTTTGCGGGGCGCCACAATTCGACACCACTAATAATGGATATCACCCTCGAGATCCGCCTCATGGTACCGGGAAGAACGCCAGCGATCTGATTCTTCTTGCTTCGTGTAGATCCTCGCGACACCACTAACAAGAGGTCGTTGTCCGTGATCGTCGAGAGAACACTCCGGGAACAAAGGGCGAAGGTAGAGGTATCAACAAATAAAGCCACCTCTAGCTTCCGTGGACGGAGTAAAATTGCTGGATCCACCGATTCAATATACAAAAGCGAATGATAAGAGTAGTGGTATGGGCATGACTCCATCCCGCACTCAAAACATTACCATGTACATGAATAGTTGAATTATGCAATCAACTCTCGAAATCATACTGAAGATCTCATGTAGATGATGTCGTCACGTCGGAAAACACCGGAAGACACAAACAAGGAACAGAGATAAGTCCAACAGAGGACGGATTCCTCGGATAACATGAAGACCAGATGTAGAAGCACCGTTACCAAAGAAGGAAGCGAAACCGTGAAGGTACGACGAAAACCCAACCACGAGAAATCCTGGACTCGAAGAAAAGATAAGAGTAGATTCAAACACGGAGAGGTAAGAGGAGAATAGCAGGGTGTAAGGAGTAAAAGCAGACCTAGTCAGCTCTATCCAACCGATTTTGCAAAATAGTTTTGACACTCTAGATCGTCCGTTAGCTAGGTTATCCTACAGGCTGGACTTGTGGGGTATCGTAACTGCTAGCTCTGATACCACTCTCTAACACCCTCAAATCAGCCCTATGCAAGTTTTAGCCCTTTCCGCCAAACCCGCATAGAAACGATTCAAGGACGCCCACCAAGCACTTTCGTGCGGGTGGAAAACGAAGTAATACCATTACACAACAGTCCTCGATGGGACCCACAGAACAGATATATATACAACAACAACTCAACGAGTCAAGAATACAGATATACAATACAAAGATCCAAATCACCTTGAAAACGATAGAGCGTCCGACTACGAACAAGATGCAAATGGGGCTAAGAGCCCTGAAGAATAACCAATGGCGTCCATAACCCTGCCCAGGCCAAGCCGGAAGGGTAACCCTGCTAACGACGTCGAACTCGAACCTGCTAAAACAAAAGGGGTGCCGACAAAGGGCAAAGGAAAAAGGGGAGCGTCAGTACTGAGGCCAGTACACGGCGAGGCTAGAATTCGGCGGCTCTCGCCTACATAGGTATGGTGGACTAAAGCGGCAGCGCAGCATGCACTAAACAACCTATAGAGACTCGATTAACTGTCGGCTATTAGAGAGAGATAAGAAAGACCTATTCGGAACCAACCTTATACTAACACCAATCATACCCATCCTGGTATTCCCCCTCGAGACGAAACGAGGAAGTAAAACCGAGGAACTCACACAGTTGGCAGTTTTTATTCATTCCATTATAGTTGAAACACTTACTAGTCAGATATAGATAGCATGAGTCATCCTGATAGCATAAGTAGTGGGCAGGTTAATTAACCATTCCGTGGTAGTTGGAACGTTTACTAGTCAGATATAATTGTCCTGAGGAATCCCAAAACCCAGCAATTGTTGGCACTTTTATCACATTCCATTGGAGTTGCAATACTTACTCGGCAGATATAACAAGACACAAGGAACCCCAGCTCTACCAGTTGTTGGCATTTTTAATATCCATTATGTTGTATTTGAATCTGATTACTAGTCACATATTAAGTCAAATTTATAGCACTACTTTAGTTATGCTTGTCTATGATTGAGATACTGTGCTCCAAGTCGTCCATAACCGCGGACACAGCTTTCAGAAAGATTTACCCTGCAGGGGTGTACAAATAGCAACACACACACGATCAACCTCAGAAAAACCAACTCAAAACCCAACGAGGCTTTCACGACAAAGCGACCACAGGATTCATAAAATATTTCAGGGGACCACCCCATTAAGGTACCCGCAACGAAGTTGGCTGGCTCCGAGACGGACCCATGGTTTGTGTGGACGGCTATAAACGACTGGGAACCCAAAAGTGGGACTGGGCTTGTCGATACAGCGAAAACGTGTCACGATCCTAAACAGTACAGGTGCTCCACGCACAATCATAAATAAAGCAGTAAAATATGGCATAAGTACAGTATAGTAATAAAGCCCCAAACTAGTTTGTGGCCCCAAGAAATAAGAAATGAATCAAGCTCTGGCTAAGGGGGATTCATAGAGTCTTACGTATGTGGATAGTGCGAATAGTCAAGGAACAGGTATCAAGTACTCGGGGCCTACGGGACACAAGTGGACATGAAAAACCAAATAGCATATATTGCCCACCGGTGCCTCTGCATTAGTTATATCTAGCAATTTACTAGTTGTATTTAAAGTCATGATCATCTCCACCAGAAACATCTGCCAGCATTCCAGCAACTGTGGTACTTGACAACACGAGATCGCACCTGAGCAAGCAACTACGACTCGCAAAGCCAGCTATCTACCAAGCACAGGTAATAGGAGGTGTCCAAGGCAATATAGAGGTTGCACGGGATATAACTGGTGCACGGCAACTATAGCATCGTGACACGGATAGAAATAGATCAAAAGGAGGAAATAAAGACTATAAATGCAAAATAGGTAGAAAGGGGGAGAGATGCTCGCCTGGGAAACACTGCCGAAGGTTCATATCCGGAGAACTTGTCGATACTCACATCCACTCATCGTCCTAATCCGAGAAGAAGAAAACACTAAAAGAAACACCAGATGCAATATTTAATACTACGGCAGAAGATCCGGCATGATTATGATATGATGCATGACATGGCACAGATGCGGTGCAATTAGGCAGTATTAAGTGGAACCGGGGTCTCGACAATTAATTAAACGGTTCAAGTTGTTTAACAACCCAGCAATTTAAATGTTGTATTAACAAGGCAAAATATGGCATCGGTTCGCTACACAAATTTAAATGGAGGCGGTATAATACAAGTATAGCCCGCATATAGACTTCATATTTAATTATGAGGTGAATCGGCATAATGCCACCAAACCACCGACAGGTATGCATGTATGAACAATTTATTATGCGACAGTTTTATATAAAGCATTTATAAAATACGGGCTCGGGAAAAAGGTTCACACATCTGGGTTCGGAAGATCTTGGGTTCCGGGGTTCCGGGGTCCGGTCTCAGGGTTTGACGGGAACGGTGAGGTTCGGATACAAGATGGAGAATTTGTCGTGTCGCGATGGAGAACTTGGGTACCAAGCGGTCGATCTTGTCGTCGATGGCGAACTTGAGTGGATCGGGTACCGGGGTCTTCAAATCCGTGTAACGGGTCGGTCTTGGCGTTCGGGATGAAGAACTTGGCGTCCGGGAAGGTGATCTTGTCGGCAATGGCGAACTTGGATGGACCGGGTACCGGTGGTCTTCGGCTCTGGGAAGGCGTTCTTATCGTGGCGCCAGGTTCTCGTCGGTAGTCCTTGTCCGGTGGTCGTGCCTGCCGAGGAAGGTCATGTCAAAGGTCTAACGAGGGTCGCCATGCCCATTCTTCCGATGAACCGAACCGACGAGAAGATCATGTTGTATCCTGCCACCTCACGAGTACATATCTTGATGTAGATCTTGTCGTGGCCATCTTGGACGAAGAGGTTTGGACGGGAAACACTTGCGGTGGAGGGGCAAGGTGGACATGGACGGAAGTAGGGCCACACGGCGGCACGGAGAGGCCCCACTAGCGGCACTGGCTTGAAGCGGAAGGAGGACATCGGGGCGGGGTCGAGCTCGCTGCAGCGGCGTGCGACCTGGGTTGCAGAGGGCGGGAGTGGCACCCGCCGGCCGAGGCGATGAGCTGCAGAGGATGACGCAAGCGTGGCGACGAGGTAGACGGGCGCACGGTGGCTGTACGGCGGTCGGAGAGGGGATTGGCTGCGGGGCGAGCAGGCAGACAGCGCTGCAGGCGAAGCAGAGGCCGAGGTCGACGACGGCGTCCAGGCGCGGGCGAGGTGGGTGGAGAAGGGCGGTGCTGCCGCGGTGCTGCGGGAGAACGCAGAGAGGAGGCCCGGCTCGATCGGGAGAGGGAGGTCAGCACGGCGCCGGTGCTCGCGGAGGATAACGGAGGCGGTACGAGGAAGGTGTGCGGGAGGAGCGGGGAGGAGGGTCAAGCCGGAGGTTGCGAGCGAGCATGTCGGCGGGGAGCGGCCGACGCGAGGATGAGGGAGGCACGATGCGGAGGTTGGCGGAGACAGGTCTCTCGGGGCCCGAAGCGGACGGGGACGGGCTCGAGCAGCCGGCGGTCGACGAGGCCCAGGCGGCGGGGCTCCGCGCTGCGGGAGGCGCCGGGACGACCGGAGATCGAAGCCAGGCGGGGGGAAAGGAGGTTGCACGAGATGCTAGGGCCGAAGATGCTCGCAGGGGCGGCGGCAATGGCGAGCGAGGCGAGGGCGAGGAGACGACGGCTCAGGCAGGAGGCGAGACCGAGTCGCGGGGTTGAGGGGAGGCGCGGGCGGCAACGACGCCGGGAGGAGAGGCGGCCGCGGATGCCGGAGAGGACGACGACGCAGGGTGGGGACTAGAACGTGTCGACGCGACTCGCATGAGCCACGCGGTATCGACGCGGGATGGTGGGACCGGGGTAGGTAGTGGGACCCACGGTCGAGAAACGGACAAGGGAGAGGAGCGGGGAATTGCATGCAGGTTGGTCGTGGTCACGCGCCGTCATGGTGGTGGGCCTGAGCGTGCGGAGGTTGTGGGCGGGAAGGAGAGCGGGGCTAGCGCTCGCCTCATGTTTTTGCGTGTCTGCGGCTGGGTGGGGCCCGCTAGCGGAGCGAGACGGTGCAGCGGGCTGGCAGAGGCGCGTCTCGCATGGTGGCGCGCTTGTGCTGCAACGTGACAGGGGCCGGGCGGGACGTGTTGGTGAGTGTGGCGGCGGTGGGTGCTGGTGGGGTGTGGAAGTGGTAGGTGGTAGGGTGTGTGTTTAGGTGGGGATTAGGGTTAGGTTTTTCGGGGTAGTAGGCCGGCTGGTTGGGCCTTTGGGCCTGGCCGGCTGCCTCCCCTAATAAAAACATTTTTATTTTATCAGTCTATTATTTTATTTTATTTTTAAAATCCTTTTGTAAATATCTTTTAGACAAACAAAATATCTGGAAGAGACCGGCGTTTTGATTTGAATAAAGACAGGGGATATTTAGAAAACAAAGATAGGCCTTTCGAAAATAGTTTTAGACAACAGATGCATGATGATGGCGATGCTCATATGCAATGTGGCATGATGACATGAGTATGCATTTTCTAGTAGTGGTTTTTGCGGCGCGCCACACCCGACTCTAGGTGTGTGCATATTCGAAGTAACTAAGGAGCTACACTAATTCTCTAAGGAGCATCCGGCCGAGTATCAAGTGTAAGATCTCACCATGATAAGGTAAGATCCCTGTGATTGAAGTGCTAGTCCCTGGATCGATATGCTAGTACCCACAGTTTAAGATGTAGTACACAGAAACAAAGGTCATTATTACATCGCACATCCAGGAGTATAATGGTTCTTACAACTCACTTAGCCCAAGGCTAAGACGCAAGTTCTCATAACATAGTATAATAATAATAGAGTCTTTAGTCTTCATGTGCCACAGGTAAGCATGTCGAGTGTAGAACCGCAACCCTACTCATCATCAGAGTATCCTGCAACATAATAAGTTATAGCCACAAGGGTCAATACATTTGGAATTGTATTGGCAAGTGATACCAAAGATACTTAGTATAATCCAACCACTACATGAATATATGGCTAAGTGGGGTTATGGCTGGCTTTGCTAAAATTAGTTTAACTTATAGTTTTGGAAGAAGTTTTTCATTCAAGCTATAAGGTACCAATGATAGACATCACTGAACCTTTACCCATGTTCACCCACAAGTTTTAACTTAGAGAAATTTGGATGAGGATATTATTGAACTACTTCACTGTCTTGAGGCTCAGAAGTTGTCCATAACCGGGGACACGGCTAAGTACTTAGTTTTACCCTCTCGAGAGGTGGTGCACTTTCCCCACAAGACTCGACATGCATCGAGACAAGACCTTTCAGAAGCAATCCCTCAGACCACCACGGACGTGTTCCATCCTATCACATCTACCACCTTCTGTCCGTCTGGCTGAGTTCTTGCAACTTAATTGGTCAAGGCAGAGCCCATATGCCATGTGGTTTTTACTGGAAGCTCCATGACAAGAATGTCTCCAATCTCTTTGTTCCTGGGTGGCCATCCACAAGTGTGATACTCCAGCTGACCATAGACATGGCCCCTGAGTAACCACTCAACAGAATCCAAGCAAGTCCCATTCCACCCAGGTGTTTCATTAATAATAGTTGTTTTCTTTGTCAAAGAAAAATAATATATTTCCATGCTAACTTGATATGTATTTTCCACCCACAAATTCTACTAGCATAGCTAAGCATTCTAGCATACAAAGTCCTTTAACTAGGGGATACTACCAAGATATAATCTATAGGATAGCATAGCATAGTATAGTAAAATAGGAATAATTCTATCATGTTAAGATCTACCAAAATATCACTAGTGCAATAGTGAAAATAATAGGACATGGGATGAAATATCACTTGCCTTGGTAGCTAGGGGAATAGGTACAATCCTCACAGCAACAAACTTCACAATCCACACAATCTACACAAGATCAATACAACAACAATAATTCAATCAATAAAACATTACAAAAACATGAATGCATGCAAAATGCAATGATATGATCACAACTCTATAATTTACAGAGTCTACAGTACTGAGGATAGAATACCTCATCTAAATGCATAAGAAATACTCAAAAATAATTTATAGAACAATTTTTGTGAAAAAAATACTCCTAAAAAGGTTCTGCCTATAATTCCAATTTCTCAGAGGCAAAAGTGTGAAACAAGGCCTCCATAATAAATGTCTCATTTTTCTGAATAGACACCAAATTTGTATTTTTCTGATTGGTGGATCAAAAGGTATTGAATTTCTAAGTTAAATACTAAATCAGTCTAATTTTCTATTTAAACGAAATAGCCTGGCGACGTGGCGCTTTCCTATTGGCTGGTACCGGTTCGGCCGGATCGATCCCTGTGGGCCGTCAGATCTTAAGTGACTACGGACGGATCTGATTAGCCCGTACCCTTTCGATAAGTGATCTAATCCTATCCGCTAAAATCTGATCGAACGGCTGTTAAACCACTCGCCGGAGACTGGCGACGCCAGCGACGGCGCGCGGCGGCGGCACGTCAGGTGAGCGGTGTTCCGGCGATTCTAGAGGGGTAGGGGAAAAGGTAGTCTTACTGAGGGCTTGCGGTGGTCTCGGTGATCTGGTTAGTGGTTGCGATGGAGAGAGGGGAGCTCCGCTGCGCTCGGTATTCCTCGCCGGAGTGGCGTCGACGGCAGAGGTCAAGACCACGAGATGGTGGTGTCGATCTGGTACACGAGCAGACCGTCAGTGAGCGGTGGTTCGAGCTCGAAATTAGGGGAGCCTGGGGGCTCTCTGGGGGTGGCGACTAGGGAAAATGATGAGGAGGGGTGAGGGTTAAGTAGGAGCAGTCACCGGGGGGGATTACTGCGAGAAACGGCCGGAATCAAATCGATTCGAAAACGGCAGAGGGAGTGGGGCGCTTCATCACCGGCGGTTGAAGACGACGGGGTGGTGGGGTGACGTGGCGTGGGGTCGGTCTGTCAGCGGGGGGGTAGGTTGTTGGGGCATGCAGAAAAACAGAGAAGGGAGAGGAGTGGCCCGGGTGGGCTGTTGGGCCAGATTGGGCCAAAGGCCAGATTGCTGCTGCTGTTTGATTTTCTTTCCCTCCTTTTCTTTTTCTATTCAAATTTCTTTTCTAGTTTTTATTTGAATTAGCAAATGTGCTCCAAAAAGTCTCAAGATTTCACCAAATTTTTGGAGGACAAGTCTAATGCAATGTAGTACATGCCATGCTGATTTGAATGCACTAATGATGATTTTCAAATGAAAAAAATTTGGGATGTTACAAATCTTACCCACTTAAGATGAATCTCGCCCTCGAGATTCGGGTTGGCTAGCAAATAGGTGAGGGTGATCTCTCCGAAGTTCATCCTCTCGCTCCCAGGTTGCTTCTAATTTAGTGTGATGGTTCCACTGCACTTTGCAGAATCTAATGGTCTTGGTACGGGTGATTCTTTCTACGGTCTCTAGAATCTTAATAGGTTTCTCTTCATAAGTGAGATCATTATCTAGCTGAACTTCCTCCAATGGTATAGTGTCTTTCAACGAAGTTTCTTCCATCTCTGGGTGACACTTTTTCAGCTGACTGACATGGAATACATTATGTACTGCTGACAAAGATTCTGGTAATTCTATCTCATATGCCACTTCTCCTTTGCGACTCAAAATCTTGAAAGGCCCTACATAGTGTGGTGCTAGTTTTCCTTTGATTCCAAATCTCTTCACACCACGAAGTGGTGACACCCTGAGATAAGCTCTATCACCAACCTCGTAGGTAACCTCTCTACATTTTGGATCAACATAGCTCTTTTGCCGAGATTGAGCTACCTTTAGCCTATCTCTCACCATCTTGACTTTCTCCTCGGCCTCTTTGATTAGGTCTGGCCCGAACAAGTTTCTTTCTCCTACTCCATTCCATAGCAATGGTGTAGTACACTTCCTTCCATAAAGGAATTCAAATGGAGCCATTTCTATGCTTGACTGATAAATGTTATTGTAAGAAAACTCTGCGTACGGTAGACTTTCATCCCAACTGGATCCATAATCTAACGCACATGCTCTCAGCATATCCTCTAATATTTGATTGGTCCTTTCTGTCTGCCCATCTGTTTGCGGATGAAATGCAGTGTTGAATTCTAACCGAGTTCCCAGTGACTCGTGAAGTTGTCGCCAAAAGTGTGAAGTGAATTGAGTCCCTCTGTCAGATACGATACTCTTAGGTACCCCATGCAAACATACAATTCTGTTCATGTAAATCTTGGCTAACTTTGCACTTGTATAAGTGGTCTTTAATGGTATGAAATGGGCCACTTTTGTCAAGAGATCAACGATAACCCATACGGAATCGTATCCTGATCTAGTCCTTGGCAGTCCAGTGATGAAATCCATACCGATTTTATCCCATTTCCAATCAGGTATTGGTAGCGGTTGCGATAGTCCTGCCGGTTTTTGATGTTCTGCCTTTACACGACTACACACGTCACATAGAGCAATGTGTTCCGCTATATCTTTCTTTAGATTATTCCACCAAAATCTTCCCTTAACATCCATATACATCTTGGTGTTGCCAGGGTGAATTGAATATGGTGAATTGTGAGCTTCTCGTAAGATCAACTTCTTAAGTTCCAGATCCTGTGGAACACAGATACGTTTTTCGTACCATAAGATTCCTTGTTCATCTACATGGAATCCTTTTGCCTTCCCTTCACTAACTTTACTTTTGATTTCATCTATTTCTTTGTCCAACTTTTGGGCTTCTTGAATTCTATCCATTAGTGTGGGCTGCACCTCCAAGGATGCAAGGTACCCTTCAGGCACAATTTCGAGTCTCAGCTCTCTAAATTGGGCACACAACTCCTCCGGCAACTCTCCTTTGTTGAGGCCATTCACATAAACCTTGCGGCTTAATGCATCGGCTACAACATTTGCCTTTCCAGGATGGTATTGCAAACTTAAGTCATAGTCCTTAATAAGTTCTAGCCATCTTCTTTGCCTCATGTTGAGCTCTTTCTGTGTAAACATATATTTCAAACTCTTCTGATCGGTGAACATTTCACAATGCTTTCCCATAAGATAATGCCTCCATGTTTTTAGTGCATGCACAACTGATGCCAACTCTAGATCATGAGTAGGATAATTTACTTCATGATTTTTTAGTTGCCTTGATGCATAGGCTACAACTTTACCTTGTTGCATTAGTACACCCCCAGTCCTTGGCGAGATGCATCACAATAGACTTGAAAATCTTTCTCAAGATCTGGCAAACATAACACTGGTGCTGACACAAGTCTCTTTTTTAATTCCTGAAAGCTGGTTTCACAAGCTTCTATCCAATTAAACTTCTTCTCCTTCTTTAGCAGACCAGTCATGGGTTTTGCTATCTTAGAGAAGTTTTCAATGAACCTCCGATAGTACCCTGCCAGACCAAGGAAACTACGGACTTCTTTAACTGATTTAGGAGGTTCCCATTCTGTCACAGCTGCCACTTTTGCTGGATCAACAGCTATACCATTTCTAGATACTATGTGCCCAAAAGAACCCACTTCGTTCAGCCAGAATTCACATTTACTGAACTTGGCATAAAGTTTATGTTCCCTTAGTTTCTCTAGAATCAGGCGTAGATGTTCCCCATGTTCTTTGTTGCTTTTGGAATATACCAATATATCATCGATGAATACCACTACGAACTTGTCAAGGAATTCCATGAATACTTTATTCATCATGTTCATGAAATAGGCTGGTGCGTTAGTCAATCCAAACGGCATCACTGTATATTCATACAACCCGTATCTAGTGGTGAATGCAGTCTTGGGTATGTCATGTTCTATAATCTTTAGTTGAAAGTATCCTGATCGGAGATCAATTTTTGAGAACACACATGCTCCCTCTAGTTGATCGAAGAGATCATTTATTCTAGGCAGGGGGTACTTATTCTTTATGGTCACTTCATTAAGTGAACGATAATCTATGCATAGCCTCTGGCTTTGGTTTTTTCTTTTCAACAAACAAGACTGGTGCTCCCCAAGATGATGAACTTGGTTGGATAAATCCCTTTTCCAGTTGTTCTCCTAATTGCTTCTTGAGTTCTTTTAACTCGTCAACTGACATCTTATAAGGTCTCTTTGCTATAGGCCCCGTTCCTGGCAGTAGGTCTATTAGAAACTCCACATCCCTATCTAGTGGCATGCCAGGTAATTCTTCGGGGAACACATCTGGGTATTCCTTCACTATTGGCACACTGTCTAGGCTAACCCCCTTAAGAGAATTAACCTTGCTCCCCTTGGGTTCAAAGTTAGACTTGAACCTGATCCTTTTCTTTTCTGGGGTGGTAAGCATAACAGTCCGCTTGGGAGAATCAATCACCCCTTCATAACGGGTCAACCAGTCCATTCCTAATATGACATCTAATCCTTGGGACTCTAGGATTATTAAACTAATCGGGAACTTGTGTTTTCCAATTTCTAGGATGATCTGTCGGCACCCTGAATTTACTATCATTTCTCCACCCGGAGAACTTACCTTAATAGGACATCCAATAGTTTCAGTGGTGAGTCCGTTTTTGATTACAAATGCTCTTGAAATGAATGAATGTGATGCACCAGTATCGAAAAGGATAAGTGCAGGAAAAGAATTAATCTTGAACTTACCGATCATGGCATCCGATCCTTCTTGGATTTCCTCCACATTAATGTGGTTCACATGCCCCTTTTGGAATGGGTTCGGCTTAGCCCCATCAGTCTTCTTCTCTGGGCATTCATTGGCATAGTGCCCAGTTTTCTTGCATTTGAAACATTCCACCTAACTTATGTCTTTCTTTGCTGGCTGATTGTGATGATTCTGTCCATTTTGGTTTCCATGGCCATGACCATTGTGGTTGTTCCTGAATCCACCTTTGTTGTGCCCACGATGATTGTTTCCATCATGGTTGTGGTTGTTGTTACGATGGTTATTATGATTCCCATTTTTGTGAAATCCTGAACTCCCACTTCCTTCATCATGAGAGCGCTTGTGAGGAGATCCTGATCCATACTTATCAAAATGGTGCTTCCTCTTTCTACCCTCCACTTGTTTCATCTTGTTTTCTAGGATGGTAGCTTTATCACACAAGGATTGATAAGTTGGAACATATGCAACACATAGTTGCATAGAAATTTCATCATTCAGCCCATCTAGGAACTTCTCCTTTCTCTTTGCATCAGTGTCAACATCGTCGGGTGCATAACGTGACAAATTATTGAACTCTTCGATGTATTCAGAGATACTACAGTGGCGTTGCTTGAGGTTATGAAACTCCTTTTTCTTCAACCCCATTATTCCATCTGAGATGTGAGTGGTGCGAAACCCATCTTCAAACATTGCCCAAGTCACTTCCTTAATAGGGTGGGTAATTTGGAAATTATCCCACCAACCAGCTGCATGACCTTCCAACAAGTGTGTTGCAAACCTGACCTTTTCAGCATCTGTGCACCCAACCGTGACTAGGTCCTTATTCATAGAGCGTAGCCAGTCATTTGCTACCATGGGGTCAGTGGCACCCGAAAACTTAGCAGGTCTCAACCTTAGAAATCTGGTCAGCATATCCAGGGGCGGTGGATTATTCCGGTTGTCGTTATTGTTATTATTGTTGTTGTTCTGATTCTGGGTTGCCATGAATTGAGTCATCATTTGCATCAACTGGGTCTGTGCAGCCATCATCTGCTGCATTACATTGCCATTGTCATCCTCGTTGTTGCGTCGGGGAGGCATCTGTGGGTTTAATAAGGGTAAGTAATGATAGATAACCCCAAATAAAACAACAATCAATCAAACAAGCACATGCGAGTTCAACATCACAGTAATGACAGAGTTTGCAAAAATAACATACTAGCATAGTCACCCAGAAGTCGGTATGACTTATGCAACTCAATAATAATAGTCGAAAGGTATATGGAATAGCATCACTACTCCTCCATGTCGACTTCCTCCTCCACTAGTGCAAGCCCTGCTGCTGCGAACCCTGCCTTGTATTCCTCCAAGCTTGTGGTCAAGGCATCGATCTTTGTCTGTAACTCTCTCTTCTGAGAGCGTAGCCTCTCTATCACCTCGTGATCCGCTTCCAGCTCAATGTCCTCAAGCTCTAACTCAGTCTCCAAGTCTCTAATCTTCTTGTTCTTCTCCAGAACTCTCTTCTCTTGGCTCTTGAATTTCTTCTCTTAGTCTTCAAACTTCTTCTCCATTTCCTTGATTTGGTTTTCCTGCTCCAGGAAGGCCTTGTCCTTCTCCTTAAGTTGGACTCGTAGTTCGTCGTTGCTAAGCATCACATTAGTCCTATCAGTATCAAGGTGTCTAATGAGGCTCTCTAAGTCCTGGAGGTAGTGACGCACGGGCTTGATAGACTCCTTAGTGGCCTCGTATAGGCTCTCCTTCCTCGTCGCGCCTCCCAAAGAAATGGAAGTAGTGGCTCTTGATCTCAGAAGAGTGACGTCCACATAGGCGTCCCAACAGCTCGTACATAGCGACGTCAAGGCCCCTCTCCATGTCATCATGGAGTATCTTGAAGGTAATCTCCCCAGTTTGGGGCTCCGTCTCATGTCCTGGCTGGGTAACTTTGAATCCCCATAAGTCCTTCCTTTGAAACTTCCTCAGCTGAAGTCCCTGAATGGTAGGGATTGGAAGAGCGAGCACTTGGACTAGCTCCAACAGGTGAGTCCCAAAGCGAGTCCCCTTGAAATCCTTGGACGTGTTGTAGACAAAATTCAGCATCTTTTGCATAGTATGGAGAAAATTAGTAACCCAATGGAGAAAGTAAACACAAGTCACAAAAATGATAAAATCAACCAACAGAACAATCCAAGTAGCAATACATTATTCAACTCAAGCACTTCAAGGTTCCAGACATAACTTATTTTTGCCATACCACATAAGTTGGTATGATCAAAATGTTAACGTGATAAAACGCCAAGGGTGGTGGTCCAACTAATATCTCACTCCTTAACCAAGGTGGCAATCTGGGCATCCTTGGCAGCAATCTGCTTGTCTTGGTCACATAGCTCTAAAGCTAGGCCTATGATATCCTTACTTAGGCGTTTCATAGTGGCCTTTGAGTCTTGGACAAGATGCTTCTCCTCCTTGAGATCTTCCTGGGTATTGAGCATTCTATACTTGAGTCTCTCCCCAAGTTCCTTAATAGCTCTCCATGCAGCATTCCTTGCAGAGTCAAAGAATGACGGGTGCATTTCAGAGTTGGTGAACATGCAGAATCCCGTACTCTTGGAATCGTCCTCCTTGTCTTTGTACAAATGGAGTTGCACCCACCAATACTCTTATCCTTCGTCTATCACAGGAAATCCCTTGTACACAGCTTCACCATTCATTCCCAAGCCAAGCATGAGGTTCTTGAGTATATTGGGAAATTCTGTCTCACACTCTAGGGTCATAGTCATCAGTGGTCCCTTCTTGACAGATTCATTGATGGTGGACATCTACAAAAATAGATGAGAAGGATGATTAGGAAAAGTTTTACGAGATGAAAAGACAAGTGTAAGGTTGGAATATAGAGTTTTCCTAAGGGTTTTCCTTAGTCTAATCCATTCTAGGGTCACGATCCTACAGGCAACACAGTGCTCTGATACCATCTGTAAGATCTCACCATGATAAGGTAAGATCCCTGTGATTGAAGTGCTAGTCCCTGGATCGATATGCTAGTACCCACAGTTTAAGATGTAGTACACAGAAACAAAGGTCATTATTACATCGCACATCCAGGAGTATAATGGTTCTTACAACTCACTTAGCCCAAGGCTAAGACGCAAGTTCACATAACATAGTATAATAATAATAGAGTTTTTAGTCTTCATGTGCCACAGGCAAGCATGTCGAGTGTAGACCCGCAACCCTACTCATCATCAGAGTATCTTGCAACATAATAAGTTACAGCCACAAGGGTCAATACATTTGGAATTGTATTGGCAAGTGATACCAAAGATACTTAGTATAATCCAACCACTACATGAATATATGGCTAAGTGGGGTTATGGCTGGCTTTGCTAAAATTAGTTTAACTTATAGTTTTTGAAGAAGTTTTTCATTCAAGCTATAAGGTACCAATGATAGACATCACTGAACCTTTACCCATGTTCACCCACAAGTTTTAACTTAGAGAAATTTGGATGAGGAGATTATTGAACCGCTTCACTGTCTTGAGGCTCAGAAGTTGTCCATAACCGGGGACACGGCTAAGTACTTAGTTTTACCCTCTCGAGAGGTGGTGCACTTTCCCCACAAGACTCGACATGTATCGAGACAAGACCTTTCAGAAGCAATCCCTCAGACCACCACAGACGCGTTCCATCCTATCACATCTACCACCTTCTGTCCGTCTGGCTGAGTTCTTGCAACTTAATTGGTCAAGGCAGAGCCCATATGCCATGTGGTTGCACTGGAAGCTCCATGACAATAATGTCTCCAATCTCTTTGTTCCTGGGTGGCCATCCACAAGTGTGATACTCCAGCTGACCATAGACATGGCCCCTGAGTAACCACTCAACAGAATCCAAGCAAGTCCCATTCCACCCAGGTGTTTCATTAATAATAGTTGTTTTCTTTGTCAAAGAAAAATAATATCTTTCCATGCTAACTTGATATGTATTTTCCACCCACAAATTCTACTAGCATAGCTAAGCATTCTAGCATACAAAGTCCTTTAACTAGGGGATACTACCAAGATATAATCTATAGGATAGCATAGCATAGTATAGTAAAATAGGAATAATTCTGTCATGTTAAGATCTACCAAAATATCACTAGTGCAATAGTGAAAATAATAGGACATGGGATGAAATATCACTTGCCTTGGTAGCTAGGGGAATAGGTACAATCCTCACAGCAACAAACTTCACAATCCACACAATCTACACAAGATCAATACAACAACAATAATTCAATCAATAAAACATTACAAAAACATGAATGCATGCAAAATGCAATGATATGATCACAACTCTATAATTTACAGAGTCTACAGTACTGAGGATAGAATACCTCATCTAAATGCATAAGAAATACTCAAAAATAATTTATAGAACAATTTTTGTGAAAAAAATACTCCTAAAAAGGTTCTGCCTATAATTCCAATTTCTCAGAGGCAAAAGTGTGAAACAAGGCCTCCATAATAAATGTCTCATTTTTCTGAATCCATAGACACCAAATTTGTATTTTTCTGATTGGTGGATCAAAAGGTATTGAATTTCTAAGTTAAATACTAAATCAGTCTAATTTTCTATTTAAACGAAATAGCCTGGCGACGTGGCGCTTTCCTATTGGCTGGTACCGGTTCGGCCGGATCGATCCCTGTGGGCCATCAGATCTTAAGTGACTACGGACGGATCTGATTAGCCCGTACCCTTTCGATAAGTGATCTAATCCTATCCGCTAAAATCTGATCGAACGGCTGTTAAACCACTCGCCGGAGACTGGCGACGCCAGCGACGGCGCGCGGCGGCGGCACGTCAGGTGAGCGGTGTTCCGGCGATTCTAGAGGGGTAGGGGAAAAGGTAGTCTTACTGAGGGCTTGCGGTGGTCTCGGCGATCTGGTTGGTGGTCGCGATGGAGAGACGGGAGCTCCGATGCGCTCGGTATTCCTCGCCGGAGTGGCGTCGACGGCAGAGGTCACGGCCACGAGACGGTGGTGTCGATCTGGTACACGAGCAGACAAGAAAAAGGGTTAGGGGGAAGCGCCTGGTTCTGCACGGTCTAGCAGTGCCCAAAAAGGAGTGGCGGGAACCTTGCCCTCACCGGAAAAAATCGTCAGACGGTGGCGGCAGAGGAGTTCACCGGACTTGGTCTGTGTCGTCGATCTGGGGCAAGAGAAAACACGTGGCTCGGTCAGTAGGTGTGCTAGGACATGGTGAAATAGATGGGACAGAGGGGAGGGCGCCAGGCGGCCTGGGTTCACCAGAATTGCCGCCGGAGTACCGTCAGTGAGTGGCGGTTCGAGCTTGAAATTAGGGGAGCCTGAGGGCTCTCTGGGGGTGGCGACTGGGGAAAATGATGAGGAGGGGGTGAGGATTAAGTAGGAGCAGTCACCGGGGGGAATTACTGCGAGAAACGACCGGAATCAAATCGATTCGAAAACGGCAGAGGGAGTTGGGCGCTTCGTCGCCTGGGGTTGAAGACGACGGGGTGTTGGGGTGACGTGGCATGGGGTCGGTCTGTCAGCGGGAGGGGGTAGGTTGTTGGGGCGTGCAGAAAAACAGAGAAGGGAGAGGAGTGGCCCGGGTGGGCTGTTGGGCCAGATTGGGCCAAAGGCCAGATTGCTGCTATTGCTGTTTGAATTTCTTTCCCTCCTTTTCTTTTTCTATTCGAATTTCTTTTCTAGTTTTTGTTTGAATTAGCAAATGTGCTCCAAAAAGTCTCAAAATTTCACCAAATTTTTGGAGGACAAGTCTAATGCAATGTAGTACATGCCATGCTGATTTGAATGCACTAATGATGATTTTCAAATGAAAAACAATTTGGGATGTTACATCAAGTTACTCCCCCGGAGGCTCGGGGACTAATGGCTATATCACTAATATCTAGTACATGCTAAGGAAAAGGCGAAGTAACGTACCTCCATCATCCGACCTGCAAGGTTGATTGCCTTAGCAGCGGTGTTCATTTGTGCAGCAAATTCGGCGGGACCAAACTTCTCCGGGAGATCGTCATTGTGGACGAACTCTGCCTTGTTCCAATTGTTAACGAACTCGATCAAGGTCGGAGGATATCGTTCGCCACTAAGCATGTGGGGCGCCACCAGACCCTTCGCATGGGCTTCCCTCCTTTCAACCTGGGCAACAGCAGGGCTGGTGTGCAAAACGAGTTGCGCATCAGCTGACCCGGCAGAGGTATCCGTTGTCGATGGGGTCTTCTTCGAAAGCATGGACACAAGTGTACGTTGTCTAGCCTCGATAGACATTGCCTTGGCAGTTTCTGGAGCCTTTTTGCCCTTGGGCTGCTACCGAGAGGTTGAAGTTGCTGCGGAGGATTTGCTCTTGGGAGCTGCCTTAGTGCTAGCCTTGGTGCTGTTGATGCCTTCTCGCCGAGGCTTGGAAGACTCGGACGAGGCGGAGGGGCTTGGTGTTGCTGCTGGTACTTGTGTTGTTGCTGCTGGCGCTAGAGCTGATGTTGATGTTGGTGTTGGTTTTGGCGGAGGCGCGGTAGATACCTCGGGGGTGGCTGGAGCAACCGCTACCTCGGCAGAGCTGCTTCCCCCTGTTCCGAGGTTACCCTCCTCTTCGTGAGGTGGGCTAGAACCCGGAGCAGCCGATGATCCCTCCTGAATGGGGCTCAACGGGCATGAATCGTCGCCACGAGGGGGAGAAGGGCTATGGCGGAGCGGTGAGGCATCCCGGATCCACTCTGAGGAACCTCCACCGCGGCCCTGCCGAATCAGATCATGAAGGATGAGAAACTATAGCAAAGGAATAACAAATGAATAGCAAAAGGGAGAAGTGGCTTACTCATCCGAGGTCAAAGGCTCCTTGGGCTTCCGAGCCCTCCGGGTTACGGCCTTGGTTCTAGGCTTGGTGGCAGCTTTGTCCGCGGACTTATTTTGCCTTTTGGCTGGCTTAGAAGGTCAAGAGGAAGAAGCAAATGTGGCCCCCCTCTTCTTCGGTGCGACCGAGACAGTCTCACCCGAGGCAAGGGGAGGATCCTCATGGATCTGTCCACCGGGGTTAGCTGATGCCGGAGAAGTGTAAGAAAGGGGAAAGCGTCAAATGCCTCCATCACCTCAACGTTCGAATCATCTTCATCGTCAGGCCAATCTCTAATGGAATTGAATTTACCGATGTGTCGCTTGGTCGCATCAGGGTACGGAAGGAACATCTCCTGATCCAGCTCCTCCTCGTCCGAGGTATCTCGATCAGGCGCCCACTTAAGAGAAGGGTCGGTACCATCCTCAAGGGTTTGCTGAAGAAACATCTAAGAGAAAGAAAAGGCAATGGGATCAAACCCACGACAAAATCCGGCATATGATGTAACTCGGAGAAGGATTGGGGCACGAGACTTACCGCGGGAGGAAGCCTATCCCGGCAGAAGTGCTCGATCCCCCACACCCACTCAGCAGAGAAGTTCTTGTTGGTGGTAAAGAGGGCCTTGACCCGGCGGTAGATTTCGGTGTTGCTCAACTCGAATGAGGAGGTTCGGTTGGGGTCATGGCCCCAGCTCATTTGGCAAACTTTATGCGTGTGTTTCTGGAGGGGAGAGATCCAGTTGCGGACGAAGGTGATCATTGCATCCTCGTTGCGCAACCCCCGATCCTTCAGCTCCTGGAACCGTTTATGGACTTGGTTCGCCAGGACACTGGGTTTCTTGGGGACCTTGGCCCAAAGATCCTTATTAGGAGGACCCGGAGCGTAGGGGCGCAGCCGGATCAAACATTCGTCCATGCCATTTCTGACATAGAAGAAGTTTTGGGCCCAGCCCTTGTAGGATTCAAGCCCTATGACTCGGGGGAAGATGGACTAATCCCGAGGAGAGATAGATGATGCGCCGAACTGCGTGAGCTGCTTGTCCTCCGGGTCAAGCTCTCTATTCGGAATCACGTTCCGGCGGAGACCAAAAAACCGGATCCAAAGCTCCTTTGTGGGCCACAATCCGGCATAACCCTCGATGGTGGAAGCAAAGGCAGAGAGGGAACTAATGGCGTTAGCCGGAAGATGATGCGGCTGAAGCTCGTAGGTGTTGAGCCAGTCGTGGAAAAAGTCGCCGACAGGGAGACTGAACCCATGTTGGAAGTGGGAGAGGAATACTACAAACTCACCCGGATTGGGTGAGGGAGCAAGTTCCTCGGCAGCGAGGCGGGCGATGACGCCCTCCGGAATACGCCGGGTGCGGTACAACCAATCGAGGTCGTCCTGGCACACCCAGGAGCCAGCCCACACGCCGCGGTCGGCGTTCCCCACGTCCTCCTCCATCTCCTGCTCCGCGACGGCGAGCTCCTCCTCTGTCATCTCTAAGTCATTGTCCTCACTGGCCCAAACGGCGGTGGGGGGCAGTGGCCTAGATTGGCGCGGACCCGTGGCGGGGGAGATGTGCGGGAGGGGCGGCGATGCAGGTGCACGAGGAAACGGTGCGGCGGCGGCGCAGCTACGCAAGTGCGGTGGCGGCAGCGCTGTCACGGGGAAGAAGAAGGAGAAGAAGAGGCATAGGGGCGTGAGAGTGGGGGAAAGACCCAAAGGGGCGCGCCCCTCCCCTATTTAACCACGCCCTTGAAGGGTAGTGGGATTGCGTTGTGCGGATGGGCCACACGGTGTGGCCGTGTATGACCCAGATCAACCAATCAGCGACGAGCCATAGGAAGGGCCACAAGGGGCCGGAGATCCCACGACGTGACGTTATGATACAGTTAACATGGAGGCAGGCACGATGTGACGTGTGCTACAGTAATATCTGACAATAACTGCGGTGGTTACTGTCGGAGGCCCTTAAAATGAGGCAAAGTAATGATTATCTTCCACGTGGGGAAGCGTACGAGAGAAGGAAGATTGTCTCGGATGAGTATGAGGTGACCCGGCCAGCGAGTAAAAACTTGGAATGTGCCAAGGGAAAGTGAACCTATGGAATCCGAGATAGGAGGTAACTCGCTGTGGCCTTGGCGGCTAAGGCAGCTAAGACCGCACCAGCTTCGAGGACTAATGTTGGGGGATACCCCCGGGTAGGGTCACGCCGGGGTATAAAGGCCGAGTTAGCCGAGGTACAGCATGGTCAAAGCAAGTGTTGGCCGAGTCACCTCAAGGCAGGCCGAATCACGAAGTAACCCGGGTCAGGGGATGTCCACCTAACTGAGTCTCAGCCGACCTATATCATATGTCGGCAGGATATCTCTAACTTTTATGCAGGTACAGGTGTGGCCGGATTAACCAGGCAGGATCCGGGTTATATCTGGCTTGCAAGAGAAGGAAGGTATCTCGCTGGTCAAAAGGTGGCCACTGTACGCAGAGCGTGAGCGAAGCAGACAGAGGCCAGGACCACCGAGGTGTGGCCGACAAGGGTGACAATGCCTATGTCGGATGACGCAGGCACTGCCGAGGCTCACGTAGCCTCTGCATGGCTTACGTTGGGGAAAAGTGAACCGGTCGGTTTACTATTTTGGAAAGAGGCATATTCCTTGGAATATGCCGCCATGTATGCCCTAATTGGAGACCTAGCCACCCCTATATAGGAGGGCTAGGGCCTTTGTAGAAAGGCTTGATCTCTGATAGGTTGGACTTTACTTGTAGAGTTCTAGTTCCGTGAGAGCTAGCTAGTGGTGAGAGTAAGAGAGCTCCTTCTTCCTCCTCTCTCCAATACAACTCAAGGAGCACTTGTAATCTTGGGATCTCATTGGATACAAAGCAATTGTGTGTGGAATCACCACACTATCCCTCCCTGGATACCTCTAGTGCATTTAGTCCCCACCTTTAGCCTATCCATGGCATCTGCCGTGACACCACCATGACAGAGTTAGTGTTAGGGGTTTCTCGCGTACTAACTTGTCGGCTTTGTCTTTGCACAGGGTCACTTCGACAGGGAGGTTGAACTTCAATCGTCTTGAAACATGCGTGCGGAGCAGGTTTCAACCAGGGTTGTGAGGAGCGATCTTCCGGTTGTTAGGATTTACGGCGCCTATACTAAGGAATTACTGTATTCTAGTATACGTCCTTGGGTCCAACTGTTGGATTGCTTCTAGCAGAGGGTTATTCCATTTTGCGGGAAAGACGCAGTCTTTCCCCCTTAGGATTAGACTTGGTTAGCTCGGAGAATTGATGTATTCCTTCCTTCTTGGAGTCGCGGATGGATGTTTTGAATGCTGACGTCTATATTTCTCCTGGAGTCGAGATCATCACAAAGCGTCCCATTCTGAGGTCTTCTGTAGTTTTCTCGGGTAGACAGTCTTTGGAGGATTGAGTGGAAAGACGTCGTCATTCCACCTTCGAGCTTTCTTATGGCGCCTTGGGAGTGGTGCAATTCTTCTATCTGGGAGTGCTGACCTGAGGTTAGCGGGAAGCTGCATCTTCCGGGAACTTTGAGCTAAGGTCTTCAAGTGACGCCCTATCCTCTACACCTTGGCGAGGAGGGGGGGTTTCTCGCGAAGCCTTATGGAGTGAGCTCAGGGCAAGTTAGCAGTTTATGACTCTCCTGGCTGGTGTTAAGTCAGGGCTGGTGCAGTCAGTGTCGGTGAAGGGGTCTTCACTTGAATCTCTTGCATTCCTTCTGCTTCAGGGCGGAGTAGACTCGTTGTCTTCATGCACCCTTGTCTTCGGGTAACTGAAGGATTGGGGCCTTCTGGTGAGGAACTTCCCGTGGGTGGTAAGCGTTCCGGGTTGGGTCTGATGCAACGTATTGGGTAAAACATGCAAGAAGGAAAGCAATCAAAGCAAGCATAGCAATCCAAGGAAGTTATTACATGACCAACCAATCTACACCCGAAGGTGTCAACAGTACTTAAGCATTACAAAACGCATTCAGGGACGATACATGACTCTACCCTATTGCTAGATGGGCGAGTACCACAACGCGGGTGATTACTCGGAGGGTGCATCTGTGGTTTGTTGCTGATTTCGGGGGGGGGTCAGTTACTGCAGATCTTCTGGGGTATGCGGGATATTCAGCTCGTCTTCAGTGTAGGTGAGAGTGGTGCCTTCCCAAGGTGCAGGATTGGATGTTGCCTTGGCCTGCGCGGGTGACTGTACGATAGGGTGGTACTTATTGAGGAAGGGGAGTTCGTCGTCAGTCCCGGCATTTTCGTCTTCAGTGGTTGGGGGTACTTCAATGGTTAGCGTCTTCTCCAAGTGAGCATTGGTGGCTCGAAGACTTCTTTCGCGCTTACGGAGTAGGTTGATATCCATATTTAGAAGCAGATTCTCACGCCTGGCCTTGTCAAGATCTTCCTGGGAACATTGGAGTAGGTATTCCATGTTTTCTAACTGATTCCTGATGCAGCAGGTGAGGAAGGACTCGGTGGGAAGTCCATCTTGATCGCGATTTCCAAACAGGTGGTAGGGTGTGTCCTTCAACTCATCTTCATGGATCTTGCAGAGGCGCGCCATGATCTCCTGTATGGCTCGCACCACGCCATCTACCCAGTTGTTGTCTAGGAAGGTGAAGATTGTGGGCGCGGTGTCTTCTTTGGGGGAGGGAATCACAGCCTTGATAACCCATTGCATCACATTGGTGTTACTACGAGGAAGTTTGGTTCCTTCAATGGTTGGCAAGGGCCTCTTGACTATCTTCAGCAGGTTGTGAAGTGGTTCTTCAAAAGGCCAGAAACTGTCTCCAATGATGATGCGCTCCGAGCGGAAAGAGGCCATCTACAAAAAAAATTAAGATGGGGTTGTGGTTAGTGACAAGTGTGCAAGATTTTAAAATTAGTAAATCATATTAATGCAAGTATTTTTCAAAACAGAGGGGGAAAAGACATAAGCACTTTTGCAAATAATCATCTCTTCCCTTTTGTCTTTTAGAAAATAGGTTGGTCGTTTCCTGCCTAACGTCCATGCTAACTAAGGTTTCCTACAGTCAGGATGGCTCTGATACCAAGTCTATGGGCTCCCCGGATTATTCATCCGAGAAATCCTTGTTATGTATATATCCACGTTCTCATGATCAGTGAGCCGTGGAACATAACCGACAAGTATCATTACAACATCCGTAACATAACGAAATTACAAGACTTACATACATGCCAGTATGGCTACATCATCTTTAGCAGCAGAACATCATCACGCGTAGAGCCCAATCGTGCCTCAACCTACAGGCGACTGACTGGGAAGACGGCCTAGCTCGCTAAACGTCACCTGAATCTTCCCATGCCGAACCTCTGAAAGTCTGGCCAAGTAAATAGCCAGGGACAAAGCCATGAGTACTTTTGAATGTACTTGCAAACCACCAAGATAATTGAAATAAGGAAATGCAAGTTAGGCTGTGTCGAGATAGCTCTATCTGGGGTTGTTTTATAAAAGCCTAGACTACCTCTTGTAGTTATGGCATCTCCATATCTTTGTTGAAAAAGAGATTTGAAACCCGTTTTGGAGTAGAAACCCTTTTTAAACCTCTTTGACCTCCTCTGGTTAAAACCACACTTTAATCTCAGGTTCCCTCGGAACCTTCATACTTTCATCCATTCTTTCCAAATAAACACCGTTTGGGTACTCCTAGCCAACACCTTTACAACTGTCCTTGACCGTGGACACGGATATTCAAATAGATTATACTCTACAGAGTTTGCGCACTTTCCCCACAAGAATCAATAAATCCATCGGGATACAACCATGGACCACTACCACTGTAGATGGTGGTCCGGATAATCGAACCTAACCTTTCTCTTGTTGAACCTAGCAAAGGCTATTTTTCCTTTTGGGTTTATTCTCCCCGGCAACAAGTATCTGGCTCCCAGCCATAGTCCTGCCTTCCGTACATGCGTATACCCAAGCTGCAACTTGGCGTATACCTTAACTTGTTGACTCCACTTCCTTCTGTACCACCTAAGTCATACCGTCCGCGGGAGACCCAATTGTTGCACTAGCACTCCTACCAAGACAGGCTCACTCTTGAGAAAGCAAGCTACAGGCTCTAGATTCGTAGATCTATTAGCGCCTTCCCGGAATTCAAGGGATCTCTCCATGTAAGCATTGTACAAGCTGCCTCGGCTAATGTAGACAAACTAAGAGCTAAGCCCCAGCACCTGGGGTAATGTGGTTGCACGGATAAAAATTGTTCTAGTAAAGGCGTAGAACATCCCTTCACTTTCTCATTGCTCATCAACACCATTTCTTTCGTTAAAACATCCACTTGGAACGAGGGCTCTTCCCAAGTGTTTTACAAAGCAGTTTCAACCATTTGAGGTGGGGTAAGTCCCAAAACAGTTCATTTTCTCAAAGCCGGGTTTCCAAGGAGGTAGGATGCTACCCATCATACTCTCGTTCTAAGGGGGTAACATGGTAGGTACAACAGGGTGTTGCCACGAGGGACACAAAGTCATAACTTGGAGGAGCCAAGACATTAGCGCAGTATTTATAAAACAAGACATGCAGATAGTTAATGCAATTTATAAAGAGGATACAAAACAGGTAATAAAAAGAGTAGGACAAGTATCAGAGTTCGGGAATGGTGGCTTGCCAGTGATCAGCAATAAGTCCCTGGACTTCCTTTGATAACCAAGAATACCCAATAAATAATAAGAAGTCCCTTCCTTCTCGTCGTCAAACACTCACACTATCGCCGTCATCGAGTATACATGCAAGCAGACAATACCACAATCAATACAAGGCATACATGCATCAAACCATCCAACAAACAAACATAAGGAGTACTACTGAACTTGGTAGGTTTTGGAGAACTTGGATTCTAGTAGTGGAATTACTAAATTGCCATTGAGGTGTTTCTCCCTTGGAAGATAGATGTCTAGGACATAAACCAAGGTCTTGTGGTGGAGACTTGAGATCTGTAGGATTCCAATGGCCAACAATGATATCCTTAGGTAGGTCTTGACAAAACAAAACCAACACAAGTGGTTTCACTAGATTTATCAATTACCTAGATTTAGATATGCTTTTTATAGTGGAATAAACTCTAGTTTGAGGAGATAATTCACCAGAATTTATCTAGAGGCCCAAAATTATTTCCTTGTGTGTTTAGGTAGGGTTTGATGTACTGAACTACCTAGAGGTAGAATCATGTCAAAATAATTAACAGAATGCCCTCAGAAAATTCCCAAAAGCAGTTCTGCAAGGTTCTTCTCTTTTTCACCGGATTAATTCTACAGAAGCTCTTGAGTTGATTCCAAGGGCATGTGGTAGGCATTTATAATAAATTTATGTAGGAATTGGATTCACTCATGTTGGGGTTGTCAAACACTTGGAGTGTTTTATTTAGTGAAAAAGGGGTGCACAGAAAAGTTTAATTCCCTAAAATTCAACCAGAGCTCAATAAAATCTGAGCTGCTGGGGTTTGCTAGAAGTTGATATTATGATGTACTGGGAGGTGGAATCTGGTCAATACCACATTTTGTTTGACCTAGTGAATTTACCTAAGGGAGATAAAGGTTGTTTTTGTTATTTTTGCTAAAGACACTCTACTATTGACCTTGGCCTATGTCCTATGCTAGGTGACAGGTATATCAAATACCTTGCAGTAGAGCTTGGATTCTCCCCAATTGGAGATGTAAAACTCTTTGAGCAATTTATTTAGTGCCTAGGACAATCTTTAGTGGATTAATTGCCAAGGAATAATAAAAACTATTTTTGGCAAGAAACCAGTTCTGCATGCTTAAGAAAACATCACAGGACTCCCAGAATTTTATATCCTAGCATTTGGATCTTGTTTTCATTTTCAAACAGATTTAAAGTAACTGGTACATTCCTGGATCTGTAAATTTAAAAGAAAAAGGAAAGGGGCATCAGGGAACTGGGCTGGATCTGGGGTGCTGGGCCGCGTAGAGGGGATTCGGCCCAGCGGCGGGAGGCGCGGCGAGCGGGAGCCCGTGGTTCGAACCTGCCAGGCGGGGCCCGGCGTTAGTGACCGCGGGGGAGCGAGGGAGTAAGGAGGCATGGGGGTCGTTCGATTAAGTGAAGACGGACGGCAGGGCATCGCCGTCCTCAGCAAAACAGAGCTCGCGGCGGCGGAACCCTAGGGGACGGCAGCGCTCACCGGGGAAGCTTACCAGGGGCTCGGGGGAGGTCGGAGAGGCGACACGATCGAAACAGCGAGCATATCGAGGGGCGGCATTGTCGGGTTCACGCCTGGGAAGGTGCTCACGCGACGGTGACCGAGAGCTACCCCGTCGGAGCTCAATAGTGGCAACGAAGGGGACGGTCCTAGGAAAAAAGGAAACCATGGTTAGATGCAGGGGAGGTAGGGGAGCTCGACTAGGTGACATGCAGAGAAGGGGGAGCAAGGGGAGGGTGCCTTGCTCGATTTTTGGGAGAGGCTGAAGCTTCTCCTCCTTCTTCTTCCGGGCAGATCTGAGTAGGGGAGAGAGAGGGGGTACTGGGGAAGGTAAGTGGAAGGGGAGAGGAAGCAAATGCGGGGAAGGGGAGTGCTGGGGTGGCCTGCTGGCTTATAAACCGAGGAGGAGAGCTAGATGGTAGAAATGTCCACTTTGGACATGGGGGAGAGGTAGAGCTGGCTAGGGATTGGCCTAGAGGACGGTGGGGAGGGGTAAGAAGGGGATTGGTTCGGGCAGAGAGGGCTATGACAACTGGGGTTGTGAACATAAAATCTAGGTTCCCACTTTAGTGATTTAGAATAGTAACTTAGTTTTCTTTACTTGTAAACTCAGTTTTAGATGAACCTGGCTTTTTTCAAATAAACCTAGAGCTTAAGATTCCTACTAGAACTACCTTACTTGTTAGTGATAGTTTGCAAGTACTTAAAGAGTACTCATGGGTTTTTTCCTGGCTATTCCCGTGGCCAGACTATGAGGAGGACTATCAGGATATGGACAGCAGGAGGTCTACGACAACTAGGATCATCTCTCATGGTCAGCATTGCATGTGTACCTGATGATGGAGCCCCTACTACGTTTAATTTCCGCTTCTTGATTTGTATTAAGACTAGATCATGAGATCCTCTATTTGCAAGACCTTATTATGGTTTGTAATGGATGATGCACTGTGGTACCAATTCTATTATGTCTCGCAAAAATGGTAATCCTGGGATTGCGAGGTATGGCATAATAGGCATCTGGGATTAAAAATTCGGGTGTTGACAAGTTGGTATTAGAGCCATCCAGACCATATGAGACACTAGTTAGAATGGACGTCTGAAAAAAACTTAGTTTCAAAATAAAAGAAGTGAGTATTTATGAAAACCTATTCCAACTCTTATCCTTGAGATTCTTTCAAAAAATCTCACGTTACTCAAAAATTCTTGCAATTCTACATAAAATTTGACACACTTGATCACCTCACTAACTTGATCACCCTAAATGTTTATAAATGGAAGTCCAGTATTGCAAGTTCTACCAGCTGGGCAACGGAGGCCACCTGATCTTTGAGAGGGATCTAGATGCACTGTCAGAGTATCTGGAGCGCCCGCACCCGGAATTCTTCGGGGCACAACTCAACGATCACATAGGAGGAGATCTACAATGGATGATAGTTGCAGATATTAGAGGCAATATGGAAGCACCCACTTCGGAGAAGATCCAATTCACCTTGCATGAGAACAACTGGCTAGATGGATTAGCTAGGGCTATGCATGAAGCTCTTGCCCGTTTGTGTGGGAAAAATGTCAATCTGATCCATGGAACTCGCTTTGCTCACTTCGCAAGGTGTGATTCTATGGGAATGCCCTTGGAGATGCCAGGACACCTGGAGTTGAAGCACCCGGTGGACAATCTTGACTTCATGTTTTATGATAGACAGAAGGAGCTGGACAACGCCCGTCCGTACGTCAACCACAACCATGCCATTGCAGTCAAGAAGGACCACACCCTTGCAATCCTCGACAAGGAGCACCAATCACTTCGTCGTCAGCGTGACAAGAAGGATCGCACCATCGATCGTCTTCGCAAGAAGGTGGCCGCTCTCGAGAAGACCATCAGTGAACAGGAAGTACAGCTTGAAGCAAAGGAGGAGGAAGGTGAAGATATCCAGGGAGATCTTTACTCTTACCTCGGTGATGACAACGACTACCTGGAGGGTGATGCCATGGAGTTCCACACTGATGATGATGACTCCGACTTCATTGATGATGGCTAGATGCACTTGATCACTATCGTAGGAATGAGTTGTATCGGTCCCAATTTATCATATTTTCATAGAATGGTTCTTAAAACCATCTGTTTTCTATGTGTGTGTGGTGTGTGTCGTGGAAATGGCCACGGCAGTCGCTGCCACTGGCAACGATTGAGTGTTTCGTGAGGAAGAGTTGGCGGCCATCTAAGGTGCGAGATGGGGGCGGATGCACATGGGTTTACCCAGGTTCGGCCCCCCGGAGGGTAAAGACCTACTCCTGCTAGATTAGATTATTGGAGAGCGAGTTACAGGGGTGGCGAGCTCGGTGGCTAGGCAGCGAGTCGCTTGAGGGGGTGTATGATGGAACGTAAGTCTCCAGGATACCCTAGGGAGGTTTATATATGAAGCACCTCGCTAGGGTTTACAAGCTATCACCGAACAAGATAAGGATCCGGAGACTTTGACCTAGTCCGACTGGGCTTCTGCTACGCTTCTGGGCTTCTAGTCACTAGTCGCTGGGCCTTTCCTTCCTTCGTAGTCTAGTCGCCGTCTTTCGGACGCACTCGCAGGCCCTTCGGCCCAATGGGAACATCCTGCTAGGCATACCCCTTTGGCATATCCCCATCAGTAGTCCCCGAGGCCATCGTTGATGCAGGCACAGACGTCTTTTTGGCGTTTGGAGTAGGCGAGCCCAATTTGGGCGTCCAGTCGAGTCGGCGATGGACTCTATCAGAACCAAGGAGAATTTCCCCATGTTTCCACTCGTCGTTTCAGTGAATGTTACTGCCACCAAGTCATCGTCTCGGTGAATGGATAGACTGGCGGGTGGCGGGTGGAGTAAAGGAGTTGGACCGTCAAATCTAGTCAAACTATCCGTTGGAATTTCCAATGGTAACTTCGGCGTATTTACCGTGAGTAACGGCTACCCCAATTTTGGCGGGTGGCGTTTCCCATATAAGGGGAGTGATGGTTCAGCTCCGCAAACTTTCTTCGCATTCTTCATTCTTCCTCATTCGTTCTTCCTACCTCCAATCTTCCTGCCTACATCCTTCCAACTAGTTCTTTCCGCATCGTGCGATTCCAGATCCTACTCGATGGCGCCTCCCAAAGGCTCATGGGGGAAATCCAAGTGTACCACGGCCCATCTTAGATCTTTCGAGGACGCCGGAGTTCTCCGCAAGGGGAATTGGTGGGTTACCCCCTCCTCCTAGACCGAGCCGAAGCCGTGACCCGGCGAGTTCATCTGCTTCCCCGGTCATCTTGAGAGGGGTTTGGTATTCCCCACCTCACTCTTTTTCCACCGCTTCTGCGCGTATTATGCGATCAAGCCATCGGATCTTGGTCCGCACAACATCGAGCAACTGGCGATCTTCGTTGCCTTCTGCGAATGTTACCTTGGCTGCATGCCGTATTTCCCGCTATGGCTGGAGCTCTTCCACGGCCGCATCGGGCGCGAGGCGTCCGACGGCTTGATGCTGGCCGTAGGCGGAGTCACATTTCAACTAAAGCCGAAGGCCAACTTCGTCAAGCTCCTCCTACCAAAGAAGGCCGCCAGCGAGTGGAAGAAGAGCTGGTTCTACGTCAAGGAAGCCACTCCCTTTGGTGAGGTGTCTCTTCCCGAGTTCGTCGCCAAGAGGAGCGAGCCCCATCGGTTGGCGCCGAAGAAGCTTCCCGAAGATCAGCGGATGTCCGTCGCGGAAATGATGGATCAGATCCAGAAGCTGAAGGACCAGGGGTTGATTCCGAACAACCTCTACAACTGCTGGCTCGGGCGGCGCCTGGTTCCGCTGGCGGCTCGACCGCACTGGATGTATGAATACAGTGGGAAGCATCACCCATCTCGAACCAGCAAGGAGTCATGGGAGGCCGAGGACTACAAAGCCGCCCTGAAGAAGATCACCGATGCAGAGTTCACCAGCGTGGCGGTCGGGGTCGCCCCGTACACTCCTGTGAAGAATGAAGCCCCCATAGTAAGTTCTCTTTCCAATTGCTACGTCTGTGTCTCAATTTCAGTCTCCTCGCTTGGTTTTTTTACTCGTGGTGGTTCTCAGCTTTTTCAGGTGTTGGAGGGCTGGCTCCCTCCGCTTGATGAAGAGGTTCCCTAGGAACTGGAGGAATACTCCGAGGGGGACCCTTCCGAAAGCGACGGGGAGGAGGAAGAGGTCCCTCCCCTAGCGCCTATGGCTCTCAAGACCCGGATGCAGAGACAACGTGAAGTCAAAACGAGCCGTAGCCTGGATGAGCACGACGAAGGCGACGAGGTCGCACAGGAGCAAACGTCCCGGTGCACCGCTACGCCGTCGAAGCCCGCACGCCGGCCCAAGTCGCCAGCGAAAAGGCCCGCATCGCCGGCCAAGTCGGCGGTGGTGTTCGAGTCGGATGACAATTCCAACGATGAAGATTCTCCCGAAGTCTTGCACAAGGCCCCAAGGGAAGCAGTCCCGACAAAGGGGTTAGAGGGGGAGGACACGGAGGTGGTGGTAGAGGTTCCCCTGGTGGCGATTACACCGACGGCCTCGGGGGTTCCAAGTCAAGAAGCGGCTGAGGCAATGGCGTCCAAGTCACCACAGCGTCAAGTGCGGCCGCGTTGGAGCCGGAGATCCCGGCGACTGCAATTTCATCGTGAAGGAAGCCCTCGGTTTCGTGGGCTTCAGACATCTTCGAGAGGAGGCTCAGCCGCAAGCTGGGTCCCGAGTTGGACAAGCCCGCCCACATTAGCACCGGGCTTCGAGTCCTTCCAGTCGCTAAGTAAGTACTGCTCCAGCGTCCCAATTCGCCTTGCTCTTTTGTATTGTCGTTATATTGATTGAGGGGGCTCGTGCATGTCGAGGGCCAAGAAGATTGGCCGTCCTTCGGTGGCTAAGATTCCACCAGCCATCGACATGGGATAGGGCGACCTACCCAAGAAGAGAAAGGCCTCCGAAGATGTGGCGATCGCCGAGGTCGCGAAGAAGCAGAAGGGGGCGCCGACGACGCTGCGACCAAGGCAAGCGTCGCGGAGTCAGCTGCTGCGCCAGTCGCCGAAGAGGTGGTGGCGACGCGATCAGAGCCAGCCTTGGCTGCGTCCGTGCCGGAAGCGCCGGTCCCGACAACCTGCGCCCCTGCCAGAGCGACGGCGACGTTCCCGCGTTTTATGGTGAGGGGGTTTCCAGGTGTGGCGGACACGTAGTCTCCGCAGAGTCCAGAAATCATGGATGCGGACATTGGGTCCCGCCGCAGGCGCACTCCCTTCACGATCCCGTCGACTGATGCCGGGGAACTCCACAAGATGCTCGGCGCTGCTATTCAGGTATGTCTAGTCCCTGAATTCCTAGTTGCTGAATTTCGGCGGCTAGGAATTGATTTTCTTTTTCCTCCTTCTCCAGTCCCCGAGTTCCTGGTCGCTGAATTTCAGCGGCTGGGAACTGGGTTTTGATTTGTCAAATGCTTAGGTGAGTTCTTTGTTTGTAGGGATTGCAAAGGGAGTCGACCGATCGGCAGGCCGCAAGGGAGCGCTTGGAGCGTGACTTGCGTGAAGCGTAGGAGCTGAACCGGCGGCTTCAGGAAACTATTGGTCAGTATCTGTTTGTCTTTATTCTCCTCTTTCGGGTGTGAGCTGGTTTTGTACAGTACTCTGATGTCTTCTCTTGCAGATGGTTTGCCGGCTGAGATCTCCAAGGCTCGTGATGGGTATGTCCCAGTCGCCGATCTGGACGCGGCGAATGGGCGAATAGCCTCCCTGGTAAAGGACTTGGAGGAGGTGAAACACTACAAGAAATCTGGCTATATATGACCCTCTATTTTCGTCACAGAATCGTCACAATAGTCTGTATATGACGATTTTGAGATCGTCGAAAGCTGGGCGTCGCAAATGAACTATAACGACGATTTTTTGTGAAATCGTCATAACCGTCTGTGAAGATCTCACAACGTCATAACCTCTATGACGATCCAATATCGTCATGGTACATCTAGCCTAGACATGTCAGATCCTACATGGCAGATCCTACGTGGCATAAAATCAGCCCGGTCCATTTCAATAGTTTACATGGGCTAAGCCCAAAATTCAGTCCATTAATTTCTTCTTGGCAATTCCCATTTGCTACTTGGGCCAAGCCCAAAATTTTGGCCCTTTTATTTTCGTGGGCAAGGCCCTTTTAGCTTCAGTTATTTTTTATTTCAACCATTTTTGTATATTTTGGCCCTTTTATATTCAGGGGCAAGGCCTTTTTAGCTTCCAGTTATTTTTTATTTCAACCATTTTTGTGGTATTGCTCGCTGCTCCAGTCCACTATTTTTTGGACCGTGGCCTTTTTAGAGCCCAGCTAACATTCAGATCATTTCTAAAGTACATGAATTAAATAATCGATATTTCGATAAGCATGGCCCAGATCATATTCAGTATATTACAATCAAACATAACCCAGGAATACAAAACAGCTACAAAAGTACAGTGTAGATACAACTATACAATCAGACATATTAACAAAACCCAGGAATAATACAACTATTCCATAGTCCAAATCACCCACAAACATACAACTAGCCAGAAAAATATGACTATCAACTCCCAGGAAGATATAACTAGCATCAACTCTTTACTGACTATGAAGCTTCTGCTTCTTCTACTTTCCTCCTGGAGCTCCTGTAAATGAAAGGAAAGTGTGGTGTCAATTGGAAAAGAAAGCATTATCTTGTTAAAATAACATAGAACAACTTGAAAAAATAAACAGATGTAGTTGTGTATCTAATAGGACAGTACATGTATCAACACCAATCTCATTTTAAAGCATGCTCTAGGTGGATTCAAGGTTTTTGCTTGGAACATATATGTCAGGTATACATTGAACATATATTGAAATTAAGCATATCATATCAGTATAGATAGTATAGTATTGCTAGATAGTAATAGAGCAGTACATTACAGGTTGGTACATGACAAAACAAAAATAGGATAAATAAGAACTATAGTGGCAAGAAAAACTACAGATTTAGATGCACAAATAAGAACTTCAATCATCACAGTCAAGTAAATGCTAAACAAAAGCTCAACAAACTGCAGGTGTTGTTTGCAAAATAAAGACAGTTTGTGTATACATTATAACCTGTAGTGATTCTACTCATACAAAGCATCTCAAAAAGTAAGAGAATGAGAAGGTTTAGATGCTCAGATTGGTGAACAGGTTGGTAATCAACTCACCTCCGGAAGTTAAGCGAACATGGCCAAAGCGCGAGCTCCAGAAGACTCAAGCAGAGGCTGGCCAGTGCGTCTCGAGCCCCGCGATTTCCTCCACCCGTGACCTCACGTCGCAGTAGAACTAGGTCAACCTGTGAGAACATCCAAGCAAAGTAGCTGTCAGTAAGCATCAAGGATGTTGTTGCTTCAGCATCACATATGAAATCAAGTAATGTACATACTTATCAGGCTAGTACTATCCATGGTCACAATAGATTCATCTCAACTTATGCAAATGAGCACTAGTTCAAGTATGTATAATTGCCCCCCTTTAATTTTGTAAGAGAAACATTAAGCTTTGCTATTCTTCCATTCTATTTTGTTTAGTTTTTAATGAAAAAAAGACCAATCAAGCGTCTATATACAGGGACATATACAAAACAAGGAGTATATGAAACTGTTCCTACAAAACAAGGACCATGTTTTCCTTTTCAAATAGAAACCAATTGTGCGCATTCATGAAATTGTTCTAGTGTAAAGCTTTTTAGTTACAAGAAACAGGGTATAAAGGTCACATTTTGCTACTAAACAACAGTGGTGCTTACATTCATCATATTAAACTTAGAACATTGGTAATAAACAGCAACAAGCAGCAGCGGTGCATACATTTAACACACTAATCTTAGATCATTGTGGTTGTACAAAACAACAAGAAACAATGGTGATGCTTATATCCAACATACTAACCATGCATCAACATGAAACAGCAGTGCTACTAAACACTAAATAGCAGTGATGCTTACATCAACATACTAGTCATACATCAGAAAGAAACAATAGTAGTGGTAAACAACATTAATGCCTGCATTCAACATCTACACGGGTCTCGAGTCTTGAGACTAGAACAATTTGCAGCAGCATTTCTCGATGGTAATAGAGGCCGTGACCCCAATAGGTGTATTATTGTCTGAATGAGCAGACTTGGGCACGAAGAACAGGGCATTTCAGTGTCTCTGGTGGCAGCAGAGAACAGGGCATGGAGACAGGAGAATAGGGGTCTGTCCTCACCTCACACATATGCCCCGCGGCGAGATCCAGGCCACAGGCGCGTGCCGACCGCCTCCATCCCGGCTCCACGCACGAGTGGCTCCTAGAAACCTGCGAGCACGGACCAGATGCATAAGCCGTTAGAACATGGAGGCTAGAGAATGAGATTATTGACCAACTGCACGGAGCGCGTCGTGACCCTAGAGGCCAGGATGAAGGGCGAGACACAGTGAAGGAGGGGAGAGAGCTTGACCACAGCCAGACAGTGCTAGACCGCGCCACCAACCACCGCCAGCCACCGCCAAGCCATGCCAGACCGCGCCACCGACCACCGCCAGCTTGACCACCGCCAACCACCGCCAACCACCGCTAGCTAGGTAACCATGGGTGGTATTCAGGAGGAGAGCAGAGAGGTAGTGGTGCTGGGCGAGCGGAGATCAGCGATGTGCTATCCAGATGGGATCGGGAGTGATGGGGTGGGGGTGGCGGCGGAGAGAGGGAGTGGTCTGTGCGGCCCGTCTGACTAGGGTTGGATGGGATCCGCTCGAAAAAAAGACTAGGGTTGGATGGGTGGGTCTCCTGCGTGTATTTTTATCAGACGAGTGGCAAGCGTTCCATCTGAAATGAACGGTCCGGATCAGACCGATACAGCTGATCCGTGGGAGGTGGTTTCTATGTTTTGATTGGTCGGTTTACTAAACACCACTTTTGGCACTCGGGAAATGGAAAAACACTTTTTGTACAATGAAAGTAAAAAGTTCTGCTGACAACATTATTTTGTAAAAATCATTTTTAGACTCATAATATATGTTTATTCAGAGATCCAATGCAAGTTTAGCGAGGCTCGGCCCCGAGCTAAGAACCTTTGTGTCCGCCGTTTTGACCATAGTTTGAAACGGGCATAAAAAATTCAAAAATAATTCGAACAATGTAAAACCTTCGTGTGGTATCATATTATGTGACATAGTTGAAAGGAAAAATACCAAACTTGGTATATTGATTGCATCTCGAAAAAACCTTCACAAAAATGACCTATCATGTTCGAGGTTTCATGCCTTTCAAGCCAAACGACCAATGTTATTACCAGAATCACGGCAAAGTTTGTGATAATGTGTCCATATTGTGCACACATATGCATCTTGGGATGGATAACAATGTTGCAGGAGGAAGTTTTCCTTTTCGTCGTACGGAAAAGGCATTTTCTATTTTTCGAGTGCCAAAATAGGGGCATTTTGTGAAGCAACACCAAATGTTCAATTCAAAAATGCTACCATCCTATTTTTCAAAAATACTAGACCACCTTATATGAAAAATGTCATAATTGGGGGTTTTAAAACTTTTTCGTCAACCCCTGGTGAAAAGGATAAATTCCTGCCGAATCGGTAGGAAGGGGGGTCGAATTTGAACTACAGGTACATGATCTGATGCTTGTGATTTTTTGTAAAAATCATTTTTAGACTCATAATATCATGTTTCTTCAGAGATCCAATGCAATTTTAGCAAGGCTCGGCCCCGAGCTAAGAACCTTCGTGCCCGCCGTTTTGACCATAGTTTGAAACGAGCATTAAAAATTCAAAAATGATCCGAACAATGTAAAACCTTCGTGTGGTATCATATTATGTGACATAGTTGAAAGAAAAAATACCAAACTTGGTATATTGATTGCATCTCGAAAAAACCTTCACAAAAATGACCTATCATGTTCGAGGTTTCATGGCTTTCAAGCCAAACGACCAATGTTATGACTAGAATCACGGCATAGTTTGTGATAATGTGTCCATATTGTGCACACATATGCATCTTTGGATGGATAACAATGTTGCAGGAGGAAGTTTTCCTTTTCGTCGTATGGAAAAGGCATTTTCTATTTTTCGACTGCCAAAATCGGGGCATTTTGTGAAGCAACACCAAATGTTCAATTCAAAAATGCTACCACCCCATTTTTCAAAAATACTAGACCACCTTATATGAACAATGTCCTAATCGGGGGTTTTAAAACTTTTTCGTCAACCCCTGGTGAAAAAGATAAATTCCTGTCGAATCGGTAGAAAGTGGGACGAATTTGAACTACAGGGACATGATCTGCTGCTTGTGATTTTTTGTAAAAATAATTTTTAGAGTCATAATATCATGTTTATTCAGAGATCCAATGCAAGTTTAGCAAGGCTCGGCCCCGAGCTAAGAACCTTTGTGTCCGCCGTTTTGACCATAGTTTGAAACGAGCAGAAAAAATTCAAAGATAATCCGAACAATGTAAAACCTTCGCGTGGTATCATATTATGTGACATAGTTGAAAGGAAAAATACCAAACTTGGTATATTGATTGCATCTCGAAAAAACCTTCACAAAAATGACCTATCATGTTCGAGGTTTCATGGCTTTCAAGCCAAACGACCTATGTTATGACCAGAATCACGGCATAGTTTGTGATAATGTGTCCATATTGTGCACACATATGCATCTTGGGATGGATAACAATGTTGCAGGAGGAAGTTTTCCTTTTCGTCGTATGGAAAAGGCATTTTCTAGTTTTTGAGTGCCAAAATCGGGGTATTTTGTGAAGAAACACCAAATGTTCAATTCAAAAATGCTACCACCCCATTTTTCAAAAATACTAGACCACCTTATATGAATAATATCCTAATCGGGGGTTTTAAAACTTTTTTGTCAACCCCTGGTGAAAAAGATCAATTCCTACCGAATCGGTAGAAAGTGGGTCGAATTTGAACTACACGTACAAGATCTCATGCTTGTGATTTTTTGTAAAAATCATTTTTAGACTCATAATATCATGTTTCTTCAGAGATCCAATGCCTTCGTGCCCGCCGTTTTGACCATAGTTTGAAATAGGCATTAAAAATTCAAAAATGATCTGAACAATGTAAAACCTTCGTGTGGTATCATATTATGTGACATAGTTGAAAGAAAAAATACCAAACTTGGTATATTGATTGCATCTCGAAAAAACCTTCACAAAAATGACCTATCATGTTCGAGGTTTCATGGCTTTCAAGCCAAACGACCAATGTTATGACCAGAATCACGGCATAATTTGTGATAATGTGTTCATATTGTGCACACATATGCATCTTGGGATGGATAACAATGTTGCAGGAGGAAGTTTTCCTTTTCGTCGTACGGAAAAGGTATTTTCTATTTTTCGAGTGCCAAAATCGGGGCATTTTATGAAGCAACACCAAATGTTCAATTCAAAAATGCTACCACCCCAGTTTTCAAAAATACTAGATCACCTTATATGAAAAATGTCCTAATCGGGGGTTTTAAAACTTTTTCGTCAACCCCTGGTGAAAAAGATAAATTCCTGCCGAATCGGTAGGAAGGGGGTCGAATTTGAACTACAGGTACATGATCGGATGCTTGTGATTTTTTGTAAAAATCATTTTTAGACTCATAATATCATGTTTCTTCAGAGATCCAATGCAAGTTTAGCAAGGCTCGGCCCCGAGCTAAGAACCTTCGTGTCCGCCGTTTTGACCATAGTTTGAAACGGGCATAAAAAATTCAAAAATAATCCGAACAATGTAAAACCTTCGTGTGGTATCATATTATGTGACATAGTTGAAAGGAAAAATACCAAACTTGGTATATTGATTGCATCTCGAAAAAACCTTCACAAAAATGACCTATCATGTTCGAGGTTTCATGGCTTTCAAGCCAAACGACCAATGTTATTACCAGAATCACGGCATAGTTTGTTATAATGTGTCCATATGGGGCACACATATGCATCTTGGGATGGATAACAATGTTGCAGGAGGAAGTTTTCCTTCTCGTCGTACGGAAAAGGCATTTTCTATTTTTCGAGTGCCAAAATAGGGGCATTTTGTGAAGCAACACCAAATGTTCAATTCAAAAATGCTACCATCCCATTTTTCAAAAATACTAGACCACCTTATATGAAAAATTTCATAATTGGGGGTTTTAAAACTTTTTCGTCAACCCCTGGTGAAAAGGATAAATTCCTGCCGAATCGGTAGGAAGGGGGTCGAATTTGAACTACAGGTACATGATCTGATGCTTGTGATTTTTTGTAAAAATCATTTTTAGACTCATAATATCATGTTTCTTCAGAGATCCAATGCAAGTTTAGCAAGGCTCGGCCCCGAGCTAAGAACCTTCGTGCCCGCCGTTTTGACCATAGTTTGAAACGAGCATTAAAAATTCAAAAATGATCCGAACAATGTAAAACCTTCGTGTGGTATCATATTATGTGACATAGTTGAAAGGAAAAATACCAAACTTGGTATATTGATTGCATCTCGAAAAAACCTTCACAAAAATGACCTATCATGTTCGAGGTTTCATGGCTTTCAAGCCAAACGACCAATGTTATGACTAGAATCACGGCATAGTTTGTGATAATGTGTCCATATTGTGCACACATATGCATCTTTGGATGGATAACAATGTTGCAGGAGGAAGTTTTCCTTTTCGTCGTATGGAAAAGGCATTTTCTATTTTTCGACTGCCAAAATCGTGGCATTTTGTGAAGCAACACCAAATGTTCAATTCAAAAATGCTACCACCCCATTTTTCAAAAATACTAGACCACCTTATATGAACAATGTCCTAATCGGGGGTTTTAAAACTTTTTCGTCAACCCCTGGTGAAAAAGATAAATTCCTGTCGAATCGGTAGAAAGTGGGACGAATTTGAACTACAGGGACATGATCTGCTGCTTGTGATTTTTTGTAAAAATAATTTTTAGAGTCATAATATCATGTTTATTCAGAGATCCAATGCAAGTTTAGCAAGGCTCGTCCCCGAGCTAAGAACCTTTGTGTCCGCCGTTTTGACCATAGTTTGAAACGGGCAGAAAAAATTCAAAAATAATCCGAACAATGTAAAACCTTCGCGTGGTATCATATTATGTGACATAGTTGAAAGGAAAAATACCAAACTTGGTATATTGATTGCATCTCGAAAAAACCTTCACAAAAATGACCTATCATGTTCGAGGTTTCATGGCTTTCAAGCCAAACGACCTATGTTATGACCAGAATCACGGCATAGTTCGTGATAATGTGTCCATATTGTGCACACATATGCATCTTGGGATGCATAACAATGTTGCAGGAGGAAGTTTTCCTTTTCGTCGTACGGAAAAGGCATTTTCTAGTTTTTGAGTGCCAAAATCGGGGTATTTTGTGAAGAAACACCAAATGTTCAATTCAAAAATGCTACCACCCCATTTTTCAAAAATACTAGACCACCTTATATGAATAATATCCTAATCGGGGGTTTTAAAACTTTTTTGTCAACCCCTGGTGAAAAAGATCAATTCCTACCGAATCGGTAGAAAGTGGGTCGAATTTGAACTACACGTACAAGATCTCATGCTTGTGATTTTTTGTAAAAATCATTTTTAGACTCATAATATCATGTTTCTTCAGAGATCCAATGCCTTCGTGCCCGCCGTTTTGACCATAGTTTGAAACAGGCATTAAAAATTCAAAAATGATCTGAACAATGTAAAACCTTCGTGTGGTATCATATTATGTGACATAGTTGAAAGGAAAAATACCAAACTTGGTATATTGATTGCATCTCGAAAAAACCTTCACAAAAATGACCTATCATGTTCGAGGTTTCATGGCTTTCAAGCCAAACGACCTATGTTATGACCAGAATCACGGCATAGTTTGTGATAATGTGTCCATATTGTGCACACATATGCATCTTGGGATGGATAACAATGTTGCAGGAGGAAGTTTTCCTTTTCGTCGTATGGAAAAGGCATTTTCTAGTTTTTGAGTGCCAAAATCGGGGTATTTTGTGAAGAAACACCAAATGTTCAATTCAAAAATGCTACCACCCCATTTTTCAAAAATACTAGATCACCTTTTATGAAAAATGTCCTAATCGGGGGTTTTAAAACTTTTTCGTCAACCCCTGGTGAAAAAGATAAATTCCTGCCGAATCGGTAGGAAGGGGGTCGAATTTGAACTACAGGTACATGATCTGATGCTTGTGATTTTTTGTAAAAATCATTTTTAGACTCATAATATCATGTTTCTTCAGAGATCCAATGCAAGTTTAGCAAGGCTCGGCCCCGAGCTAAGAACCTTCGTGTCCGCCGTTTTGACCATAGTTTGAAACGGGCATAAAAAATTCAAAAATAATCCAAACAATGTAAAACCTTCGTGTGGTATCATATTATGTGACATAGTTGAAAGGAAAAATACCAAACTTGGTATATTGATTGCATCTCGAAAAAACCTTCACAAAAATGACCTATCATGTTCGAGGTTTCATGGCTTTCAAGCCAAACGACCAATGTTATTACCAGAATCACGGCATAGTTTGTTATAATGTGTCCATATTGTGCACACATATGCATCTTGGGATGGATAACAATGTTGCAGGAGGAAGTTTTCCTTTTCGTCGTACGGAAAAGGCATTTTCTAGTTTTTGAGTGCCAAAATCGGGGCATTTTGTGAAAAAACACCAAATATTCAATTCAAAAATGCTACCACCCTATTTTTCAAAAATACTAGACCACCTTATATGAACAATGTCCTAACCGGGGGTTTTATAACTTTTTTGTCAACCCCTGGTGAATAAGATCAATTCCTACCGAATCGGTAGAAAGTGGGTCAAATTTGAACTACACGTACATGATCTGATGCTTGTAATTTTTTGTAAAAATCATTTTTAGACTCATAATATCATGTTTCTTTAGAGATCCAATGCAAGTTTAGCAAGGCTAGGCTCCGAGCTAAGAACCTTCGTGCCGGCTGTTTTGACCATAGTTTGAAACGGGCATTAAAAATTCAAAAATGATCCGAACAATGTAAAACCTTCGTGTGGTATCATATTATGTGACATAGTTGAAAGGAAAAATACCAAACTTGGTATACTGATTGCATCTCGAAAAAACCTTCACAAAAATGACCTATCATGTTCGAGGTTTCATGGCTTTCAAGCCAAACGACCTATGTTATGACCAGAATCACGGCATAGTTTGTGATAATGTGTCCATATTGTGCACACATATGCATCTTGGGATGGATAACAATGTTGCAGGAGGAAGTTTTCCTTTCCGTCGTGTGGAAAAGGCATTTTCTATTTTTCGAGTGCCAAAATCGGGGCATTTTGTGAAGCAACACCAAATGTTCATTTCAAAAATGCTACCACCCCATTTTTCAAAAATACTAGACCACCTTATATGAACAATGTCCTAATCGGGGGTTTTAAAACTTTTTCGTCAACCCCTGGTGAAAAAGATAAATTCCTGCCGAATCTGTAGAAAGTGGGTCGAATTTGAACTACAGGTACATGATCTGATGCTTGTGATTTTTTGTAAAAATCATTTTTAGACTCATAATATCATGTTTTTTCAGAGATCCAATGCAAGTTTAGCAAGGCTCGGCCCCGAGCTAAGAACCTTCGTGCCCGCCGTTTTGACCATAGATTGAAACGAGCATTAAAAATTCAAAAATGATCCGAACAATGTAAAACCTTCGTGTGGTATCATATTATGTGACATAGTTGAAAGGAAAAATACCAAACTTGGTATACTGATTGCATCTCGAAAAAACTTTCACAAAAATGACCTATCATGTTCGAGGTTTCATGGCTTTCAAGCCAAACGACCAATGTTATGACCAGAATCACGGCATAGTTTGTGATAATGTGTCCATATTGTGCACACATATGCATCTTGGGATGGATAACAATGTTGCAGGAGGAAGTTTTCCTTTTCGTCGTATGCAAAAGGCATTTTCTACTTTTCGAGTGCCAAAATCGGGGCATTTTGTGAAGCAACACCAAATGTTCAATTCAAAAATGCTACCACCCCATTTTTAAAAAATACTAGACCGCCTTATATGAACAATGTCCTAATCGGGGGTTTTAAAACTTTTTCGTCAACCCCTGGTGAAAAAGATAAATTCCTGCCGACTCGGTAGAAAGTGGGTCAAATTTGAACTACAGGTACATGATCTGATGCTTGTGATTTTTTGTAAAAATCATTTTTCGAGTCATAATATCATGTTTATACATAGATCCAATGCAAGTTTAGCAAGGCTCGGCCCCGAGCTAAGAACCTTCGTGTCCGCCGTTTTGACCATAGTTTGAAAAGGGCATAAAAATTTCAAAAATAATCCGAACAATGTAAAACCTTCGCGTGGTATCATATTATGTGACATAGTTGAAAGGAAAAATACCAAACTTGGTATATTGATTGCATCTCGAAAAAACCTTCACAAAAATGACCTATCATGTTTGAGGTTTCATGGCTTTCAAACCAAACGACCTATGTTATGACCAAAATCACGGCATAGTTTGTGATAATGTGTCCATATTGTGCACACATATGCATCTTGGGATGGATAACAATGTTGCAGGAGGAAGTTTTCCTTTTCGTCGTACGGAAAAGGTATTTTCTAGTTTTCGAGTGCCAAAATCGGGGCATTTTGTGAAGAAACACCAAATGTTCAATTCAAAAATGCTACCACCCCATTTTTCAAAAATACTAGACCACCTTATATGAATAATGTCCTAATCGGGGGTTTTAAAACTTTTTTGTCAACCCCTGGTGAAAAACATCAATTCCTACCGAATCGGTAGAAAGTGGGTCGAATTTGAACTACACGTACAAGATCTGATGCTTGTGATTTTTTGTAAAAATCATTTTTAGACTCATAATATCATGTTTCTTCAGAGATCCAATGCCTTCGTGCCCGCCGTTTTGACCATAATTTGAAACGGGCATAAAAAATTCAAAAATGATCCGAACAATGTAAAACCTTCCGGTGGTATCATATTATGTGACATAGTTGAAAGGAAAAATACCAAACTTGGTATACTGATTGCATCTCGAAAAACCTTCACAAAAATGACCTATCATGTTCGAGGTTTCATGGCTTTCAAGCCAAACGACCAATGCTATGACCAGAATCACGGCATAATCTGTGATAATGTGTCCATATTGTGCACACATATGCATCTTGGGATGGATAACAATGTTGCAGGAGGAAGTTTTCCTTTTCGTCGTACGGAAAAGGCATTTTCTATTTTTCGAGTGCCAAAATCGGGGAATTTTGTGAAGCAACACCAAATGTTTAATTCAAAAATGCTACCACCCCATTTTTCAAAAATACTAGACCACCTTATATGAAAAATGTCCTAATCGGGGGTATTAAAACTTTTTCGTCAACCCCTGGTGAAAAAGATAAATTCCTGCCGAATCGGTAGAAAGTGGGTCGAATTTGAACTATAGGTACATGATCTGATGCTTGTGATTTTTTGTAAAAATCATTTTTAGACTCATAATATCATGTTTCTTCAGAGATCCAATGCAAGTTTAGCAAGGCTCGGCCCTGAGCTAAGAACCTTCGTGTCCGCCGTTTTGATCATAGTTTGAAACGGGCATAAAAATTCAAAAATAATCCGAACAATGTAAAACCTTCGTGTGGTATCATATTATGTGACATAGTTGAAAGGAAAAATACCAAACTTGGTATATTGATTGCATCTCGAAAAAACCTTCACAAAAATGACCTATCATGTTCGAGGTTTCATGGCTTTCAAGCCAAACGACCAATGTTATGACCAGAATCACGGCATAGTTTGTGATAATGTGTCCATATTGTGCACACATATGCATCTTGGGATGGATAACAATGTTGCAGGAGGAAGTTTTCCTTTTCGTCGTACGAAAAAGGCATTTTCTAGTTTTCGAGTGCCAAAATCGGGGCATTTTGTGAAGAAACACCAAATGTTCAATTCAAAAATGCTACCACCCCATTTTTCAAAAATACTAGACCACCTTATATGAACAATGTCCTAATCGGGGGTTTGAAAACTTTTTTGTCAACCCCTGGTGAAAAAGATCAATTCCTACCGAATCAGTAGAAAGTGGGTCGAATTTGAACTATAGGTACATGATCTGATGCTTGTGGTTTTTTGTAAAAATCATTTTTAGACTCATAATATCATGTTTCTTCAGAGATCCAATGCAAGTTTAGCAAGGCTCGGCGCCGAGCTAAGAACCTTCGTGCCCGCCGTTTTTACCATAGTTTGAAACGGGCATTAAAATTTCAAAAATGATCCGAACAATGTAAAACCTTCGTGTCGTATCATATTATGTGACATAGTTGAAATGAAAAATACCAAACTTGGTATATTGATTGCATCTCGAAAAAACCTTCACAAAAATGACCTATCATGTTCGAGGTTTCATAGGTTTCAGGCCAAACGACCAATGTTATGACCAGAATCACGGCATAGTTTGTGATAATCTGTCCATATTGTGCACACATATGCATCTTGGGATGTATAACAATGTTGCAGGAGGAAGTTTTCCTTTTCGTCGTACGGAAAAGGCATTTTCTAGTTTTTGAGTGCCAAAATCGGGGGCATTTTGTGAAGCAACACCAAATGTTCAATTCAAAAATGCTACCACCCTATTTGTCAAAAATACTAGACCACCTTATATTAACAATGTCCTAATCGGGGGTTTTAAAACTTTTTCGTCAAACCCCTACTGAAAAAGATAAATTCCTGCCAAATCGGTAGAAAGTGGGTCGAATTTGATCTACAGGTACATGATCAGATGCTTGTGATTTTTTGTAAAAATCATTTTTAGACTCATAATATCATGTTTATTCAGAGATCCAATGCAAGTTTAGCAAGGCTCGGCCCCGACCTAAGAACCTTCGTGCCCGCCGTTTTGACCATAGTTTGAAACGGGCATTAAAAATTCAAAAATGATCCGAACAATGTAAAACCTTCGTGTTGTTTCATATTATGTGACATAGTTGAAAGGAAAAATACCAAACTTGGTATACTGATTGCATCTCGAAAAAACCTTCACAAAAATGACCTATCATGTTCGAGGTTTCATGGCTTTCAAGCCAAACGACCAATGTTATGACCAGAATCACGGCATAGTTTGTGATAATCTGTCCATATTGTGCACACATATGCATCTTGGGATGGATAACAATGTTGCAGGAGGATGTTTTCCTTTTCGTCGTACGGAAAAGGCATTTTGTATTTTTTGAGTGCCAAAATCGGGGCATTTTGTGAAGCCACACCAAATGTTCAATTCAAAAATGCTACCACCCCATTTTTCAAAAATACTAGACCACCTTATATGAACAATGTCCTAATCGGGGGTTTTAAAACTTTTTCGTCACTCCCTGGTAAAAAATAAATTCCTGCCGAATCGGTAGAAAGTGGGTCGAATTTGAACTACAGGTACATGATCTGATGCTTGTGATTTTTTGTAAAAATCATTTTTAGAGTCATAATATCATGTTTATTCAGAGATCCAATGCAAGTTTAGCAAGGCTCGGCCCCGAGCTAAGAACCTTCGTGTCCGCCGTTTTGACCATAGTTTGAAACGGGCATAAAAAATTCAATAATAATCCGAACAATGTAAAACCTTCGCGTGGTATCATATTATGTGACATAGTTGAAAGGAAAAATACCAAACTTGGTATATTGATTGCATCTCGAACAAACCTTCACAAAAATGACCTATCATGTTCGAGGTTTCATAGCTTTCAAGCCAAACGACCAATGTTATGACTAGAATCACGACATAGTTTGTGATAATGTGTCCATATTGTGCACATATTGCATCTTGGGATGGATAACAATGTTGCAGGAGGAAGTTTTCCATTTCGTCGTACGGAAAAGGCATTTTCTAGTTTTTGAGTGCCAAAATCGGGGCATTTTGTGAAGAAACACCAAATGTTCAATTCAAAAATGCTACCACCCTATTTTTCAAAAATACTAGACCACCTTATATTAACAATGTCCTAATCGGGGGTTTTAAAACTTTTTCGTCAAACCCCTACTGAAAAAGATAAATTCCTGCCGAATCGGTAGAAAGTGGGTCGAATTTGATCTACAGGTACATGATCTGATGCTTGTGATTTTTTTGTAAAAATCATTTTTAGACTCATAATATCATGTTTATTCACAGATCCAATGCAAGTTCAGCAAGGCTCAGCCTCGAGCTAAGAACCTTCGTGTCCGCCATTTTGACCATAGTTTGAAACGGGCATTAAAAATTCAAAAATAATCCAAACAATGTAAAACCTTCGTGTGGTATCATATTATGTGACATAGTTGAAAGGAAAAATACCAAACTTGGTATACTGATTGCATCCCGAAAAAACCTTCACAAAAATGACCTATCATGTTCGAGGATTCATGGCTTTCAAGCCAAATGACCAATGTTATGACCAGAATCACGGCATAGTTTGTGATAATGTGTCCATATTGTGCACACATATGCATCTTGGGATGGATAACAATATTGCAGGAGGAAGTTTTCCTTTTCGTCATACAGAAAAGGCATTTTCTAGTTTTTCAGTGCCAAAATCGGGGCATTTTGTAAAGAAACACCAAATGTTAAATTTAAAAATGCTACCACCCCGTTTTTCAAAAATACTAGACCACCTTATATGAACAATGTCCTAATCGGGGGTTTTAAAACTTTTTCTGAACCCCTGGTGAAAAAGATCAATTCCTACCGAATCTGTAGAAAGTGGGTCGAATTTGTACTACAGGTACATGATCTGATGCTTGTGGTTTTTTGTAAAAATCATTTTAGACTCATAATATCATGTTTCTTCAGAGATCCAATGCAAGTTTAGCAAGGCTCGGCGCCGAGCTAAGAACCTTCGTGCCCGCCGTTTTGACCATAATTTGAAACGGGCATTAAAAATTCAAAAATGATCCGAACAATGTAAAACCTTCGTGTCGTATCATATTATGTGACATAGTTGAAATGAAAAATACCAAACTTGGTATATTGATTGCATCTCGAAAAAACCTTCACAAAAATGACCTATCATGTTCGAGGTTTCATGGCTTTCAAGCCAAACGACCAATGTTATGACCAGAATCACGACATAGTTTGTGATAATGTGTCCATATTGTGCACACATTGCATCTTGGGATGGATAACAATGTTGCAGGAGGAAGTTTTCCTTTTCGTCGTACGGAAAACGCATTTTCTAGTTTTTGAGTGCCAAAATCGGGGCATTTTGTGCAGAAACACCAAATGTTCAATTCAAAAATGCTACATCCTCATTTTTCAAAAATACTAGACCACGTTATATGAACAATGTCCTAATCGGGGGTTTGAAAACTTTTTTGTCAACCCCTGGTGAAAAAGATCAATTCCTACCGAATCTGTAGAAAGTGGGTCGAATTTGAACTACAGGTACATGATCTGATGCTTGTGATTTTTTGTAAAAATCATTTTTAGATTCATAATATCATGTTTATTCAGAGATCCAATGCAAGTTTAGCAAGGCTCGGCCCCGAGCTAAGAACCTTCGTGTCCGCCGTTTTGACCATAGTTTGAAACGGGCATAAAAAATTCAAAAATAATCCGAACAATGTAAAACCTTCGCGTGGTATCATATTATGTGACATAGTTGAAAGGAAAAATACCAAACTTGGTATATTGATTGCATCTCGAAAAAACCTTCACAAAAATGACATATCATGTTCGAGGTTTCATGGCTTTCAAGCCAAACGACCAATGTTATGACCAGAATCACGACATAGTTTGTGATAATGTGTCCATATTGTGCACACATTGCATCTTGGGATTGATAACAATGTTGCAGGAGGAAGTTTTCCTTTTCGTCGTACGGAAAAGGCATTTTCTAGTTTTTGAGTGCCAAAATCGGGGCATTTTGTGAAGAAACACCAAATGTTCAATTCAAAAATGCTACCACCCCATTTTTCAAAAATACTAGACCACGTTATATGAACAATGTCCTAATCGGGGGTTTGAAAACTTTTTTGTCAACCCCTGGTGAAAAAGATCAATTCCGACCGATTCTGTAGAAAGTGGGTCGAATTTGAACTACAGGTACATGATCTGATGCTTGTGGTTTTTTGTAAAAATCATTTTTAGACTCATAATATCATGTTTCTTCAGAGATCCAATACAAGTTTAGCAAGGCTCGGCGCCGAGCTAAGAACCTTCGTGCCCGCCGTTTTGACCATAGTTTGAAACGGGCATTAAAAATTAAAAAATGATCCGAACAACGTAAAACCTTCGTGTCGTATCATATTATGTGACATAGTTGAAATGAAAAATACCAAACTTGGTATATTGATTGCATCTCGAAAAAACCTTCACAAAAATGACATATCATGTTCGAGGTTTCATGGCTTTCAAGCCAAACGACCAATGTTATGACCAGAATCACGGCATAGTTTGTGATAACCTGTCCATATTGTGCACACATATGCATCTTGGGATGGATAACAATATTGCAGGAGGAAATTTTCCTTTTCGTCGTACGGAAAAGGCATTTTCTATTTTTCGAGTGCCAAAATCGGGGCATTTTGTGAACCAACACCAAATGTTCAATTCAAAAATGCTACCACCCCATTTTTCAAAAATACTAGACCACCTTATATCAACAATGTCCTAATCGGGGGTTTGAAAACTTTTTTGTCAACCCCTGGTGAAAAGATCAATTCCTGCCGAATCGGTAGAAAGTTGGTCGAATTTGAACTACAGGTACATGATTTGATGCTTGTGGTTTTTTGTAAAAATCATTTTTAGACTCATAATATCATGTTTATTCACAGATCCAATGCAAGTTCAGCAAGGCTCGGCCTCGAGCTAAGAACCTTCGTGTCCGCCATTTTGACCATAGTTTGAAACGGGCATTAAAAATTCAAAAATAATCCAAACAATGTAAAACCTTCGTGTGGTATCATATTATGTGACATAGTTGAAAGGAAAAATACCAAACTTGGTATACTGATTGCATCTCGAAAAAACCTTCACAAAAATGACCTATCATGTTCGAGGATTCATGGCTTTCAAGCCAAATGACCAATGTTATGACCAGAATCACGGCATAGTTTGTGATAATGTGTCCATATTGTGCACACATATGCATCTTGGGATGGATAACAATATTGCAGGAGGAAGTTTTCCTTTTCGTCATACAGAAAAGGCATTTTCTAGTTTTTGAGTGCCAAAATCGGGGCATTTTGTAAAGAAACACCAAATGTTAAATTTAAAAATGCTACCACCCCGTTTTTCAAAAATACTAGACCACCTTATATGAACAATGTCCTAATCGGGGGTTTTAAAACTTTTTCGCCAACCCCTGGTTAAAAAGATAAATTCCTACCGAATCGATAGAAAGTGGGTCAAATTTGAACTACAGGTACATGATCTGATGCTTGTGATTTTTTGTAAAAATCATTTTTAGACTCATAATATCATGTTTCTTCAGAGATCCAATGCAAGTTTAGCAAGGCTCGGCCCCAAGCTAAGAACCTTCGTGTCTGCCGTTTTGACCATAGTTTGAAACGGGCATAAAAAATTCAAAAATGATCCGAACAATGTAAAACCTTCGCGTGGCATCTTATTATGTGACATAGTTGAAACAAAAAATATACCAGACTTGGTATATTGATTGCATCTTGAAAAACCTTCACAAAAATGACCTATCATGTTCGAGGTTTCATGGCTTTCAAGCCAAACGACCAATGTTATGACCAGAATCACGGTATAGTTTGTGATAATGTGCCCATATTGTGCATACATATGCATCTTGGGATATATAACAATGTTGCAGGGGGAAGTTTTCCTTTTCGTCGTACAAAAAAAGCATTTTCTATTTTTTGAGTGCCAAAATCGGGGTGTTTTGTGAAGCAACACAAAATGTTCAATTCAAAAATGCTACCACCCCATTTTTCAAAAATACTAGCCCACCTTACATGAACAATGCCCTAACCAAGGATTTTAAAAAAATTCCGTCCACCCCTGGTGAAAAAGACAAATGTCTGCCAAATCGGTAGGAAGTGGGTCCGATTTGAACTACAGCTACATGGTCTGATGCTCGTGATTTTTTGAAAAAATAATTTTTAGACTCACAATATGATGTTTCTTTAGAGATCCAATGCAAGTTTAGTGAGGCTCATCCCCTATCTTCATGTCCACCGTTTTGCCCATTGTTTGAAACGGGAGAAATTTGAAACGGGCATCAGAAATTCAAAAATGATCTGAACAATGTAAATCTTTCGTGTGGTGTCATATTATGTGACATAGTTGTAAGGAAAAATACCAAACTTGGTATATTGATTACATCTCGAAAAAACCTTCATAGAAATGACCTATCATGTCCGGGGTTTCATGGCTTTCAAGCCAAACGACCAATGTTATGACCAGAATCACGGCATAGTTTGTGATCATGTGCCCATATTATGCATACATATGCATCTTGGGATGGATAACAATGTTGCAGGAGGAAGTTTTCCTTTTCGTCGTACGAAAAAGGCATTTTCTATTTTTTGAGTGCCAAAATCGGGGCATTTTGTGAAGCAACACAAAATGTTCAATTCAAAAATGCTACCACCCCATTTTTCAAAAATACTGGACCACCTTACATGAATAATAACCTAACCGGGGATTTTAAAAAATTTCCGTCCACCCCTGGTGAAAAAGATCAATTCCTACCGAATCAGTAGAAAGTGGGTCGAATTTGAACTATAGGTACATGATCTGATGCTTGTGGTTTTTTGTAAAAATCATTTTTAGACTCATAATATCATGTTTCTTCAGAGATCCAATGCAAGTTTAGCAAGGCTCGGCGCCGAGCTAAGAACCTTCGTGCCCGCCGTTTTTACCATAGTTTGAAACGGGCATTAAAATTTCAAAAATGATCCGAACAATGTAAAACCTTCGTGTCGTATCATATTATGTGACATAGTTGAAATGAAAAATACCAAACTTGGTATATTGATTGCATCTCGAAAAAACCTTCACAAAAATGACCTATCATGTTCGAGGTTTCATAGGTTTCAGGCCAAACGACCAATGTTATGACCAGAATCACGGCATAGTTTGTGATAATCTGTCCATATTGTGCACACATATGCATCTTGGGATGTATAACAATGTTGCAGGAGGAAGTTTTCCTTTTCGTCGTACGGAAAAGGCATTTTCTAGTTTTTGAGTGCCAAAATCGGGGGCATTTTGTGAAGCAACACCAAATGTTCAATTCAAAAATGCTACCACCCTATTTGTCAAAAATACTAGACCACCTTATATTAACAATGTCCTAATCGGGGGTTTTAAAACTTTTTCGTCAAACCCCTACTGAAAAAGATAAATTCCTGCCAAATCGGTAGAAAGTGGGTCGAATTTGATCTACAGGTACATGATCAGATGCTTGTGATTTTTTGTAAAAATCATTTTTAGACTCATAATATCATGTTTATTCAGAGATCCAATGCAAGTTTAGCAAGGCTCGGCCCCGACCTAAGAACCTTCGTGCCCGCCGTTTTGACCATAGTTTGAAACGGGCATTAAAAATTCAAAAATGATCCGAACAATGTAAAACCTTCGTGTTGTTTCATATTATGTGACATAGTTGAAAGGAAAAATACCAAACTTGGTATACTGATTGCATCTCGAAAAAACCTTCACAAAAATGACCTATCATGTTCGAGGTTTCATGGCTTTCAAGCCAAACGACCAATGTTATGACCAGAATCACGGCATAGTTTGTGATAATCTGTCCATATTGTGCACACATATGCATCTTGGGATGGATAACAATGTTGCAGGAGGATGTTTTCCTTTTCGTCGTACGGAAAAGGCATTTTGTATTTTTTGAGTGCCAAAATCGGGGCATTTTGTGAAGCCACACCAAATGTTCAATTCAAAAATGCTACCACCCCATTTTTCAAAAATACTAGACCACCTTATATGAACAATGTCCTAATCGGGGGTTTTAAAACTTTTTCGTCACTCCCTGGTAAAAAATAAATTCCTGCCGAATCGGTAGAAAGTGGGTCGAATTTGAACTACAGGTACATGATCTGATGCTTGTGATTTTTTGTAAAAATCATTTTTAGAGTCATAATATCATGTTTATTCAGAGATCCAATGCAAGTTTAGCAAGGCTCGGCCCCGAGCTAAGAACCTTCGTGTCCGCCGTTTTGACCATAGTTTGAAACGGGCATAAAAAATTCAATAATAATCCGAACAATGTAAAACCTTCGCGTGGTATCATATTATGTGACATAGTTGAAAGGAAAAATACCAAACTTGGTATATTGATTGCATCTCGAACAAACCTTCACAAAAATGACCTATCATGTTCGAGGTTTCATAGCTTTCAAGCCAAACGACCAATGTTATGACTAGAATCACGACATAGTTTGTGATAATGTGTCCATATTGTGCACATATTGCATCTTGGGATGGATAACAATGTTGCAGGAGGAAGTTTTCCATTTCGTCGTACGGAAAAGGCATTTTCTAGTTTTTGAGTGCCAAAATCGGGGCATTTTGTGAAGAAACACCAAATGTTCAATTCAAAAATGCTACCACCCTATTTTTCAAAAATACTAGACCACCTTATATTAACAATGTCCTAATCGGGGGTTTTAAAACTTTTTCGTCAAACCCCTACTGAAAAAGATAAATTCCTGCCGAATCGGTAGAAAGTGGGTCGAATTTGATCTACAGGTACATGATCTGATGCTTGTGATTTTTTTGTAAAAATCATTTTTAGACTCATAATATCATGTTTATTCACAGATCCAATGCAAGTTCAGCAAGGCTCAGCCTCGAGCTAAGAACCTTCGTGTCCGCCATTTTGACCATAGTTTGAAACGGGCATTAAAAATTCAAAAATAATCCAAACAATGTAAAACCTTCGTGTGGTATCATATTATGTGACATAGTTGAAAGGAAAAATACCAAACTTGGTATACTGATTGCATCCCGAAAAAACCTTCACAAAAATGACCTATCATGTTCGAGGATTCATGGCTTTCAAGCCAAATGACCAATGTTATGACCAGAATCACGGCATAGTTTGTGATAATGTGTCCATATTGTGCACACATATGCATCTTGGGATGGATAACAATATTGCAGGAGGAAGTTTTCCTTTTCGTCATACAGAAAAGGCATTTTCTAGTTTTTCAGTGCCAAAATCGGGGCATTTTGTAAAGAAACACCAAATGTTAAATTTAAAAATGCTACCACCCCGTTTTTCAAAAATACTAGACCACCTTATATGAACAATGTCCTAATCGGGGGTTTTAAAACTTTTTCTGAACCCCTGGTGAAAAAGATCAATTCCTACCGAATCTGTAGAAAGTGGGTCGAATTTGTACTACAGGTACATGATCTGATGCTTGTGGTTTTTTGTAAAAATCATTTTAGACTCATAATATCATGTTTCTTCAGAGATCCAATGCAAGTTTAGCAAGGCTCGGCGCCGAGCTAAGAACCTTCGTGCCCGCCGTTTTGACCATAATTTGAAACGGGCATTAAAAATTCAAAAATGATCCGAACAATGTAAAACCTTCGTGTCGTATCATATTATGTGACATAGTTGAAATGAAAAATACCAAACTTGGTATATTGATTGCATCTCGAAAAAACCTTCACAAAAATGACCTATCATGTTCGAGGTTTCATGGCTTTCAAGCCAAACGACCAATGTTATGACCAGAATCACGACATAGTTTGTGATAATGTGTCCATATTGTGCACACATTGCATCTTGGGATGGATAACAATGTTGCAGGAGGAAGTTTTCCTTTTCGTCGTACGGAAAACGCATTTTCTAGTTTTTGAGTGCCAAAATCGGGGCATTTTGTGCAGAAACACCAAATGTTCAATTCAAAAATGCTACATCCTCATTTTTCAAAAATACTAGACCACGTTATATGAACAATGTCCTAATCGGGGGTTTGAAAACTTTTTTGTCAACCCCTGGTGAAAAAGATCAATTCCTACCGAATCTGTAGAAAGTGGGTCGAATTTGAACTACAGGTACATGATCTGATGCTTGTGATTTTTTGTAAAAATCATTTTTAGATTCATAATATCATGTTTATTCAGAGATCCAATGCAAGTTTAGCAAGGCTCGGCCCCGAGCTAAGAACCTTCGTGTCCGCCGTTTTGACCATAGTTTGAAACGGGCATAAAAAATTCAAAAATAATCCGAACAATGTAAAACCTTCGCGTGGTATCATATTATGTGACATAGTTGAAAGGAAAAATACCAAACTTGGTATATTGATTGCATCTCGAAAAAACCTTCACAAAAATGACATATCATGTTCGAGGTTTCATGGCTTTCAAGCCAAACGACCAATGTTATGACCAGAATCACGACATAGTTTGTGATAATGTGTCCATATTGTGCACACATTGCATCTTGGGATTGATAACAATGTTGCAGGAGGAAGTTTTCCTTTTCGTCGTACGGAAAAGGCATTTTCTAGTTTTTGAGTGCCAAAATCGGGGCATTTTGTGAAGAAACACCAAATGTTCAATTCAAAAATGCTACCACCCCATTTTTCAAAAATACTAGACCACGTTATATGAACAATGTCCTAATCGGGGGTTTGAAAACTTTTTTGTCAACCCCTGGTGAAAAAGATCAATTCCGACCGATTCTGTAGAAAGTGGGTCGAATTTGAACTACAGGTACATGATCTGATGCTTGTGGTTTTTTGTAAAAATCATTTTTAGACTCATAATATCATGTTTCTTCAGAGATCCAATACAAGTTTAGCAAGGCTCGGCGCCGAGCTAAGAACCTTCGTGCCCGCCGTTTTGACCATAGTTTGAAACGGGCATTAAAAATTAAAAAATGATCCGAACAACGTAAAACCTTCGTGTCGTATCATATTATGTGACATAGTTGAAATGAAAAATACCAAACTTGGTATATTGATTGCATCTCGAAAAAACCTTCACAAAAATGACATATCATGTTCGAGGTTTCATGGCTTTCAAGCCAAACGACCAATGTTATGACCAGAATCACGGCATAGTTTGTGATAACCTGTCCATATTGTGCACACATATGCATCTTGGGATGGATAACAATATTGCAGGAGGAAATTTTCCTTTTCGTCGTACGGAAAAGGCATTTTCTATTTTTCGAGTGCCAAAATCGGGGCATTTTGTGAACCAACACCAAATGTTCAATTCAAAAATGCTACCACCCCATTTTTCAAAAATACTAGACCACCTTATATCAACAATGTCCTAATCGGGGGTTTGAAAACTTTTTTGTCAACCCCTGGTGAAAAGATCAATTCCTGCCGAATCGGTAGAAAGTTGGTCGAATTTGAACTACAGGTACATGATTTGATGCTTGTGGTTTTTTGTAAAAATCATTTTTAGACTCATAATATCATGTTTATTCACAGATCCAATGCAAGTTCAGCAAGGCTCGGCCTCGAGCTAAGAACCTTCGTGTCCGCCATTTTGACCATAGTTTGAAACGGGCATTAAAAATTCAAAAATAATCCAAACAATGTAAAACCTTCGTGTGGTATCATATTATGTGACATAGTTGAAAGGAAAAATACCAAACTTGGTATACTGATTGCATCTCGAAAAAACCTTCACAAAAATGACCTATCATGTTCGAGGATTCATGGCTTTCAAGCCAAATGACCAATGTTATGACCAGAATCACGGCATAGTTTGTGATAATGTGTCCATATTGTGCACACATATGCATCTTGGGATGGATAACAATATTGCAGGAGGAAGTTTTCCTTTTCGTCATACAGAAAAGGCATTTTCTAGTTTTTGAGTGCCAAAATCGGGGCATTTTGTAAAGAAACACCAAATGTTAAATTTAAAAATGCTACCACCCCGTTTTTCAAAAATACTAGACCACCTTATATGAACAATGTCCTAATCGGGGGTTTTAAAACTTTTTCGCCAACCCCTGGTTAAAAAGATAAATTCCTACCGAATCGATAGAAAGTGGGTCAAATTTGAACTACAGGTACATGATCTGATGCTTGTGATTTTTTGTAAAAATCATTTTTAGACTCATAATATCATGTTTCTTCAGAGATCCAATGCAAGTTTAGCAAGGCTCGGCCCCAAGCTAAGAACCTTCGTGTCTGCCGTTTTGACCATAGTTTGAAACGGGCATAAAAAATTCAAAAATGATCCGAACAATGTAAAACCTTCGCGTGGCATCTTATTATGTGACATAGTTGAAACAAAAAATATACCAGACTTGGTATATTGATTGCATCTTGAAAAACCTTCACAAAAATGACCTATCATGTTCGAGGTTTCATGGCTTTCAAGCCAAACGACCAATGTTATGACCAGAATCACGGTATAGTTTGTGATAATGTGCCCATATTGTGCATACATATGCATCTTGGGATATATAACAATGTTGCAGGGGGAAGTTTTCCTTTTCGTCGTACAAAAAAAAGCATTTTCTATTTTTTGAGTGCCAAAATCGGGGTGTTTTGTGAAGCAACACAAAATGTTCAATTCAAAAATGCTACCACCCCATTTTTCAAAAATACTAGCCCACCTTACATGAACAATGCCCTAACCAAGGATTTTAAAAAAATTCCGTCCACCCCTGGTGAAAAAGACAAATGTCTGCCAAATCGGTAGGAAGTGGGTCCGATTTGAACTACAGCTACATGGTCTGATGCTCGTGATTTTTTGAAAAAATAATTTTTAGACTCACAATATGATGTTTCTTTAGAGATCCAATGCAAGTTTAGTGAGGCTCATCCCCTATCTTCATGTCCACCGTTTTGCCCATTGTTTGAAACGGGAGAAATTTGAAACGGGCATCAGAAATTCAAAAATGATCTGAACAATGTAAATCTTTCGTGTGGTGTCATATTATGTGACATAGTTGTAAGGAAAAATACCAAACTTGGTATATTGATTACATCTCGAAAAAACCTTCATAGAAATGACCTATCATGTCCGGGGTTTCATGGCTTTCAAGCCAAACGACCAATGTTATGACCAGAATCACGGCATAGTTTGTGATCATGTGCCCATATTATGCATACATATGCATCTTGGGATGGATAACAATGTTGCAGGAGGAAGTTTTCCTTTTCGTCGTACGAAAAAGGCATTTTCTATTTTTTGAGTGCCAAAATCGGGGCATTTTGTGAAGCAACACAAAATGTTCAATTCAAAAATGCTACCACCCCCATTTTTCAAAAATACTGGACCACCTTACATGAATAATAACCTAACCGGGGATTTTAAAAAATTTTCGTCCACCCCTGGTGAAAAAGACAAATGTCTGCCGAATCGGTAGGAAGTGGGTCCGATTTGAACTACAGCTACATGATCTGATGCTCGTGATTTTTTGAAAAAATAATTTTTAGGCTCACAATATACTATTTTATCAGAGATACACTAGAATATTTGTAATACTCAATCTCTAGATTCAACCCCAATATTTGAAATTCAAAACCCTAGTTTCAAAATCATATTTTGAATTATGATATTGTCCCTACCATGGACTAATGCAGAATTAGTAGATCAACTATTTTTAAGTAATCATACTATTTATAATTAACAATCCAATATGATCTATTGAAATTTATAAAAATTTAGAGACAAAAGTCAATTCTTTTGGACTTCATATGAGAAAGATACAAAAAAATTAAGAAAACATAAAAATAAAAACGAAAAAAAAGTAACCATACCTAATCTACTGCATCCAAGGTCAAAGACCGGCCCAAGTTACCGCACAGCAAGGCCCATTGCAAATAAGCCCAGGTAAATACTAGCTGTTAGGCCCATGCCCGAACGTGGAGAATACTCATATAGAGGCCGCGCAGTACTATGTCAACTAAATCATGTTGGTGTGTTGGTCAGGTACTTGTCTCATTCTAGGGGAGGTCGCCGGTTCGAGTCTCTGCGCCCCATCATTTTTGTATCTATTTTTCGAATCCAAACAGATGAATAGAGCCTTTAAATGGCCGATGGAGTAGTAGAATGACAAGATTGATTGGTTGGTTCAGTGGTTACGTTGCGGGTGGATTGTCTTTGAGGTCGTGGGATCTAACCCCGACGTCGCCAGTTCGAGTCCCCGCGCCCCATTATTTTTCTTCTATTTTTCGAAGCCAAATAGATGAATAAATCCTTTAAAGGAGCGATGGAGTAGTAGAATGACAAGAACGGTTGGTTGGTTTAGTGGTTTAGGTTGGTGTTGGATGGTCTTCAAGGTCGTGGGTTCAAACCCCCACATCTGACCTTTTTTTGACTAATAATCCCAGGATTTTCTAACGTTGCCACATAGACAAATATGGACACATGCATAAAACATGTAGTCAAAAACTGACACATAGACATGCCACATAAGTGTAATTGGTGATGTGGTCGACTGCTCCTTTCCATTTATGCTAACTTGGACGTTATGACAATTTTAAATCGTCATAATGAGCTAGATATAGCATCGTAGGCTGTACCTACTAGGTTATGACGATTTCAGCTAATGAAATTATGACTTTTTTAGCAATTTCGTCGTAATTTTTCACGGTTTAGGCCCTCTTACACTGCTAACAACCATCTAGTGCAAAATCGTCATAAGTCTATGACGATTTTGTCCACGGTCACTATCAAAAGGTCATAGACTGACACATTTCTTGTAGTAAAAGCGGCCTCAATTTCTTCGGAGGAGCGGGCAAAGGTTGCCGTCGCTACAGCTGAGGAGGAATGCAAAGCCATGGATTCCATCATCGTGGGGCTGCACAACGAGCAAACTTCCTTGGAGAAGCACGTCAAGCAGAACTGCCGCAAATTCCTTGGTAAGTCTCTGTCTTTGCCAGAATTGCTTGTTGAGTCCCCGTTTTGGGGTTCCCATAGGTTCACTGAAACCTGACTATGCAGCTGTGGTAGGCCAAAGCGACTCAGTGGTGCAAACTTACAACGCCACGCAGTGCGTGACTGCTGTGGTGATGCGGCCACGGCCTCGGCGTTGTGCGTCCAAGCGGCTCTTCAGGGCATGTCCCCCACCGAAGTAATTCCTGGGGGGCTTACGGAGGTGTGGTGCTATTTGGAAGAGGTGCCCGCCGTTGTAGAGTGGATGACGCGCTCAGCGTTCAGGCGCGGGGCCACCACAACGTTGAGCTTGGGTCTCGCCCATTTCCCCGATGACTTCGACCTTGACGATGTGACGAGTGGCTATTTGTCGGCGACCGGCACGGTGGAGATGTCAGAGGTGCTGCAGCTGACCGCGAAGGCCACCCCTTACGCCGATCGTGTCTTGGCGATGGGGGATCTGCTGCCGTATCAGGAGACAGTGTTGACCGTCTGGCGACCCCGAGCCGGAGCACCGCGACATGAAGTCGGAGCAACCCTTTCGGTCGTCGTTGTCGAAGTCGCTGACAACGTACCCGACGAACCCGTGGCAGCCTTTTGTGCGCGTCAAGGGGGGTGGCGCTGCTTCTTCATCAGGGCCTGTGGAGTAAACAATGTAATTGTCCAAGTTGTAATGTATGCCAAGTGGCGAATGCTGAAAGATATTTTTGCAATATATGCCACGAGGTGTCGATCGACTAGTATTGCGATTAGGGATGTGTGTTGTGTTTTGTTTGTGTATTGTTTTAATTGAGCGAGTCCCCGAGTGCGTCCGCCCTTTAATGGGGTATAACTCGATTGTATACTTTTGTGTATTGTTTTGTTTATGCATTGTTTTTATCCCTCGCGTCTTCTGAGTTGCGAGTCCCTGAGCGCGAGTAGGACTGACTTGGAAGCGAGTCCCCGAGCGTGGCGACCGACCATATTGGTCATGCTCTTGTTGCAGGTTGTGAGTTCCTTGTTTGTAACGCACCTCCTCTCCTGGCCCGGAGAGCCAGTCGCTTGGCGAGCCCTAGGCAGCTCTCTTACTTGGTGTGTTCCCGAGCCGCGTGGAGGTTCTCGTTTTGCGGAGTCCCCGTGCGTTGTACTTAACCGTTTGAGTCACTTTGCACGAGGGTGGGAGGGGCAGGTTGCTGTGGGAAGCGTGTACCGGTTGTCTTGGCCCGGTGGGCCAGTCGGGCTAGGTGACTCCAATGGCGGCTCTGGATTGGCGTTTTTCGTGGACAACCCAAGGCCCAAATATTTCTGGTGCCCTTGTGCCGCACTACTTAGCCGTGTCGGTCGCTCGACTAGAGGTTGACTTCCGTAAGTAGCATATTGCTAGTATGTACGAGTGCGAGTGGCACAAGAGTATGGCGAGTGGACACAATTTGTGCGATCCAGATGAATTTCATTGTATATTCCGATGGAGTACAATGTGAGGTTCTAAGTATAGAACTTTCTGAGGAGGTTTACGTTCCATGGCCTCCCGACCTCCAGTTGGCCGTCACCCCGTATATCGATGAGGTAGTAGGCGTCATTGCAAAGGACTCGGGCAATGGCGAATGGTCCCTCCCATGGGGGGATAGTTTGTGCATGCCCTTCTTGTCTTGGGCTAGTCGTAGGACCAGGTCGCCTTCCTGGAAGGTGCGAGTTTGCACTCAGCGGCTGTGGTAGCGGCGGAGTCCTTGCTGGTATATGGTGGTGCGGGAGCAAGCCAGGTCGCGTGCCTCGTCAAGTTGATCGATGATGTCTTGGCGGGCAACATCGTTGGCCGCCTCGACGTAGTTGGCGACTCGAGGTGAGTCATGCTCCAGGTCGGTTGGCATTACGGCCTCCGTGCCATACACCATGAAGAAGGGCGTGAACCCTGTTGAGCGACTGACGGAGGTGCGAATCCCCCATATCACAGAGGGGAGCTCATCGACCTAGCACCCTAGAGTGTGCTCGAGGGGCACCTGCAGTCACGTCTTGAGCCCATGGAGAACCCTCTGGTTGGCGTGTTCTGCTTGGCCATTCGATTCCAGGTGAGGGACCGATGCGAGGTCGAGTCGGATGCCATGTTCTTCATAGAATTCCGCCATGGCCCCCTTGGCAAAGTTGGTGCCATTGTTTGTTATGATGTTGTGTGGATAGCCATACCGGTAGATGAGTTCACGTAGGAACTTGGTGGCCATATTGCCGTTGCACTTTTTAATCGGCTTGGCCTCGACCCATTTGGTGAACTTGTCGACTTTGACCCGGAGGTGAGTGAAGCCAGACAGGGCCTTCTTGAACAGTCCTACCATGTCCATGCCCCATATGACGAATGGCCACGTGATGGGGATGGTCTTGAGTGCCGAGCCAGGAAGGTGCGTCTGGTTGGCGTACTACTGGCACCCGACGCATCGTTGGACGATGTTGGTGGCGTCGGCGTGTGCGGTGAGCCAGTAGAAACCGTGTCACATGGCCTTGGTGACTAGCGACTTGGCGCTGGCGTGATGGCCGCAGTCGCCGACATGAATGTCCTGGAGGATCTTGCGGCCTTCTTCTAGCTGTACGTAGCGCTGGAACACGCCAGTCACGCTGCGCTTGTGGAGCTCGCCGTTGATGATGACGAAGGATTTGCAGCGGCGCACGATCATTCGTGCCTCTGTCTCATTGCTCGGTAGGAGTTTGTGTTCCAGGAAGGCGACGTATGGTGTAGTCCAGTCGCTGGGTTCCACAACCATGGCGACTAAGGCCAGTTCTGGTTGCAGTGGGATCCCGACGTTGATCTCCTTTGGTGGGCTGACCGAGGGTTGGTGGATGATGTCGAGGAAGACGCCTACTGGTGGCGCTTGTCGGGTCGATCCGATGCGGGAGAGGACGTCTGCCTCCTCGTTGTTGCGCCTGTTGATCCACTCGACGGAATAGCAGTCAAAGTGTCCCCCTAGCTGGTCGACAGCTTGGCAGTATGCGATCATTCTTGGGGAGACAGCGTCGCACGTCTCGGTGACTTGGCCGGCGACTAGGTCGGAGTCGCCATAGCATCGTAGGCGGTTGACGTTCATCTCCTTAGCGGCTCTCATGCCGTGAAGGAGGGCCTCATATTCTGCCATGTTGTTGGTGCAGGGCTTGAAGTTGAGGTGGAGCACGTAGCGAAGCTTGTCTCCTTTGGGGGAGGTCTGGATGACCCCAGCCCCTGCGCCGTCGGCGTTCTTGGAGCCATCAAAATGGAGCGACCAGTAGTGGAGGTATGGGAGCTTCTCTGGCTGCTGTGCTTCTTCCCAGTCTACGAGGAAATCAGCCAGGGCTTGTGATTTGATCACTTTGCGGGGCTCGTACTTGATGCTGTGGACGCCGATTTCGACGGCCCACTTGGCGACTCGCCCGGTTGCCTCGCGATTGCATATGATGTCCTGCAGGGGCGCGGAGGAGACCACCATGATTGGGTGCTCCTGGAAGTAGTGTGGGAGTCGCCACTATGCTCGGAATACCGCGTACACCAGTTTTTGGTATTGCGGGTAGCGTTGTCATGAATCCGTTAGGACTTCGCTGATGTAGTAGACGGATCGCTGTATGGGGCGCTCCTTACCCTCTTCCAGTCATTCGAAGACCATCACGGCGCTGACGACTCGAGTGGAGGCCGCGACGTAAATGAGCATTGGCTCTTTGTCGAGTGGCGTGGTGAGTAGTGGTGCCGCGAGTAGCACTTCTTTGAGTGCTTTTAGTGCGTCATCAGCCTCTGCGTCCCATTGGAACGTGGGGTTCTTGCGCATCAGGCGGTAGAGGGGCATTACCTTCTCGCCTAGTCGGGGGATGAAGCGACTGAGGGCCGCGACTCACCCTGCCAACTTTTGGACGTCACGCAGGCACTCGGGTTTCCCGAGTCGCGCGATGGTGTCGATCTTGGTGGGGTTGGCTTTGATCCTCGCTTGGAGACTACATAACCCAGGAGTTGTCCGATGGGGACACCGAAGGTGCATTTTCCGGGATTCAGCTTGATGTTTTACCTCCGCAAGTTTGTGAAGGTTTCAGCTAGGTCGGCGAGCACATCGTCCTGGCGGGTGGATTTTTACCACCATGTCGTCGATGTAGACGTGAATGTTGCGGCCAATTTGGCTCGCTAAACACTCTTGCATGCACCTTTGGTATGTGGCGCCTGCGTTCTTGAGGCCGAACGTCATGGCCATGTAGCAGAATGCGCCGAATGGCGTAATGAACGCCGTCTTCTCCTCGTCCTCGACTGCCATCTTGATCTGGTTATAACCAGAGTAAGCACCGAGAAAACACAGTGACTCCGATCCCGCGGTCGAATCGATGATCTGATCGATGTGCGGTAGGACGAACTCCTCCTTTGGGCAGGCGCTGTTGAGGTTGGTGTAGTCAATGCACATTCTCCATGTGTTGTTCTTTTTTAGAACTAGGACTGGGTTTGCCAGCCACTTGGAGTACTTGATTGGCCGGATGAAGCCTGCGGCTAGCAGGCACCGAACTTCCTCGGCGATTGCTTGACGGTGCTCTTCATTGAAGGGTCGTAGCGACTGCTTTACTGGTCGCACTTTGGGGTCGGCGTTGAGTTTGTGCTCAGCGAGTTCCCTTAGGACACCTGGCATGTCAGATGGCTTCCATGCAAAGATGTCGCGGTTCTCACGGAGGAACCCGATCAGCGCGCTTTCCTATGCGGGGCTCATGTGCGCCCCAATGGTGATCGTCTAGCTGGAGTCGCCTGGGACGAGCTCGACGGTGCGGGTGTGCGTGGTCGCCTCGAACGTGGAGTTCACAGCGGTTGGTTTCTTTAGGATGGTGGGGTCATCCTTGTTGATGTTGCCTGCGTATTTCGCGAGCTCCTCCGCGTGGTCGGTCTCCGCGGCGATGACGGCGTTGGCGAGCTCGGCGCCCTTGTCTTCACATTGCACGGCCATGTCTGGGTCGCCGTGGACGGTGATGATGCCGCTTGGCCCGGGGAGCTTCATCATGTTGTAGGCGTAGTGTGGGGTCTCCATGAACTTTGCGAATGCCTGGCGGCCCAGGACGCAGTGGTAGGGGCTGCGGAAGTTCACCAGCTCGAAGACGATCCTCTCCGTGCGGTAGTTTGCTGGAGTGCCGAAGGTGACTGGCAGCGTCACTTAACCGATCGGGTACGCCTTCCGACCGGGGACGATGCCGTCGAAGGTCGTCAGTGTTGGCTCGATGGCTGCTTTTGGGAGCTGGAGCCTTTTGAACGTGTCGAGGTACAAGATATTGATGGAGCTCCCACCGTCCATTAGCGTCTTGCGCAGCCAGTAATCGGCCACCTTGGGCCTAACTACCAGGGCGACTAGCCCTGGGTATTCGATCCTTGGCACATGGTCCTGGTGACTCCAGGTGATGCTCTGCTCGGACTAGTTTAGGAAGCGAGGGATGTCGACTTGCGTCACCGCATTGACAGCGACCGCGCGGGCGAGCACCTTCTTCTCGTGCTTCGTGCCGAGTCCGGTGAAGGTATGTAGCGAGCCGACGGCGGTGCCGAAGCCGCCACCGTTCCCGTTGTCCCGAGGTGGGTTGTTGTTGGGGTCCTCCCTTGCTCGTCTCGCCTTCTCAATCTCTTTGAGAGAGTGGCAATCGGTGGTGGTGTGGGTGGCGGGTTTTCCCTCCCTGCTATGGTAGATGCAGGGCTGATTGAGCAGGGCGGCGGGTTTTGGCCTCGTCGTGTTGTTGGCGCGGTAGTTCCCGCTGTCGCGGTAGTTTCCTCCATCGCGGCGGTAGTTCTTGGAGTCACGCTGGCCATAGCCGGCGTTGGCGACGAAGTCGACTCGCCCGTCCGTGCGGCGCTTGCCGGTGATGCGGGTGTTGCTGTAGCCCATGTCGCGTAGGCGCCCACTGTCGTGGATGCTAGTGCGGCGTCTTCCTCCCGACTCGTCGTCGGAGTCTTGGTTGGGGTCCTCCTCCGCATAGTGCTTGGCGATCTCGATGAGGTCGGGGATGTTGTCGAGCGTCCGGTAGACCCTCTTGATCTTGGTGACCAGGGGTTCGTACTGGCGCGCGCTCTTGAAGCAGTGTATCGCCGTGTCTCGGTGGATGCCGGAGGCGTTTATCCACAGTTCTTGCCATCCTTGGATCCACCAGCGAGTCGACTCGCGTTGTCCCTGGATGCATCGCTCCAGGTCCTCTATGGTGGTGGCGTGGGTGTAGGAGCCCTCGAAGTGCCTGACGAAGGCGTCCCGCATTTCTTCCCAGGTGTCAATGCTGTCGGCGGGGAGCATGTTGATCCACTGTCGGGTCGCACCCTCCATCATTAGGGGGAGGTAGCGAGCGGCGAGCAGGTCGGTGTGGCCTGTGATCCCCATTGCCATGAGGTATATGTCCAACTAGACAACGGGGTCGTACGTTGGGTCGTACTTCTCGATCTCCTTCGGGGCCTTGAAGTTGGCAGGGTATTTTTTTCCTGCGAATCATTGGTCCGAAGCATTGCGGCCCGACTCGGTTGAGCGAGCCTCTTGGTTCCGGGTCGCCGCGGTTGGTGAGGGTGTGCCACAGGTCGTAGGGCTAGCGCGACCACCACACCTGATTGTTGATGATGTTCGTTCGGGCATCGAGGGGCTGCCTATTGGCAGCGACCATGTTGTTCGCCGGTCGTGGCTTGTTGGTTGACAACGCGGGATTGGCGGCCCGTGGTTGGTTTGTAAGGGGCTGGGGTGGTGGGCAAACTAATGCGTTAGCCACGGTAGGGTGGCCGCTTGATGCCGCCCTTCTTGCTGCTGAGCGGGAGTAAATCCGCCCCTGCGGGTCGACTCCCGCGGCTTGTTGCTCGACGGCCCTGACGAGTAGGGCCTTGGCGTACTGGATCTGTAGCACGCCGTTGCCTTGGACGTCGAGGTTGGCGATCATGGCGTCGGCCGCGACGACGTTGTCCATCGGGGTGGAGTATAGTGGTAGCCCGTTGGCGTCTCGGGCTTGAGCCGAGATGATGATCCACGGTTGGTCTGGCGGGGGTGCGCGGCTCATGGGTGGCGGGGGCTCCAGACACCGGCGAACTAGGTGGTGGTCTTGCGGGGTTGCTCCCACCTGGTGGCGCGTTCTCGTAGTATTCGCGCTCGACGGCGCGTGTGGGGTCACCTTCATCATTAAAGTTCAGGACGCGGGCCTGAATGTTGGAGTTCAGGCGGGTCCTGATGCGGCGCTGGTGATAGAGCGACAGCTCCCGTGCCGTTACTCGTTCGAGGCGGTATTTATCGCGCTCGGCTAGTTTGTTGCGTTGCGCCTTCGCGAGCCGCAGGCGGGCTTGCTCCACCTCCGCGGCTGTCGCAGTCGGCGGGATCGGCATGGAGAAGGGTTCTGGCGGGGCGGCCGTGCTGCTCACCATGTAGATCGCGTTGAAGCAATTGGATCTGGCGCAGAAATCCTCGGGGGATTCCGAGCCGGAATCGGAGTCGAAGATCCCCATGATGGAGGGGTCCTCGAAGTCCTCTAGGTTGGAGACTCGCATGATGGAGTCCTCCCGTGATGCAGCGGTGATGGATCCGTCGACCGATGCAGGGGTCGCGGAGTTGGCGTCATCTTTTAGGGCCTCGTCGTGGGCGGCGGCGTTAGTCTCGACGGCATCGCTGGCGGCCGAGTCGTACTCGGTGACGAGGCCCCTGATGGAGCGGACCAGCTCCTTCGAAAGCAGATCGCGGTGTGGCGGCGATCCGCCGACGATCACCGTCGCGGCTGGGTCGATCGCGCCGGTGAAACCGACGAAGAGGTTGATGGAGCCGACTGGCATCACCGCAGCGTGAGTGACCGGACGTGACGCCGGGATGTATCTGCTGGGCAGGATCTGTAACATCCCGCCGATGGCGATCATGCGACCGGTGGCGAGCGGCCGATCGATCGGCGAGTAGGGTCTCGCCGCATAACTCAGGCCAGTCCCGCTATGCCCCACGGTGGGCACCAATGTCGTGGAAATGGCCACGGCAGTCGCTGCCACTAGCAGCGATTGCGTGTTTCGTGAGGAAGACTTGTCGGCCATCTGCGGTGCGAGATGGGGGCAGATGCACATGGGTTTACCCAGGTTCGGCCCCCGGAGGGTAAAGACCTACTCCTGCTAGATTAGATTATGGAAGAGCGAGTTACAGGGGTGGCGAGCTCGGTGGCTAGGCAGCGAGTCGCTTGAGGGGGTGTATGATGGAACGTAAGTCTCCAGGATACCCTAGGGAAGTTTATATATGAAGCACCTCGCTAGGGTTTACAAGCTATCACCGAACAAGATAAGGATCCGGAGACTTTAACCTAGTCCGACTGGGCTTCTGCTATGCTTCTGGGCTTCTAGTCGCCAGTCGCTGGGCCTTTACTTCCTTCGTAGTCCAGTCGCCGTCTTTCGGACGCACTCGCAGGCCCTTCGGCCCAATCGGAACATCCTGTTGGGTATACCCCCTTTGGCATATCCCCATCAGTGTGTGTTTGTATGTATGCTTTGAATGAATGAATGAGAAGAAGTTGCTAGTTTATAAAACCTAAGTCAAACTCAAAGTTTAAAGCTTTTGAAACAAAACCATGAACGTTAGAGATTTCCCTCTTATCTCATTATCTATCTCAATCTTCAGATGCTCGTGGAAACCCCGGAGGAAGCAGCTCATCTCAGGACCCCATGTTGCATATTCTGCCAATGCTAGTTTCTGACCGTGAAGCTAGTAGAGATGAACGCCAAGCCAACCTAGCCACTCTTCAACAGATAGCTCAGATGGCCCACAATAACCAAGGTCACGGAAAACAGGATAACCATGGATCCAAGCTCAAGAACTTTCAGAATACCAACCCACCTATCTTTAATAAATCTGAGGATCCCTTACATGCTGATGACTGGCTGCAAACCATGGAGAACAACCTGGAGGTCGCAAGAGTTGAGGCCAATGAGAAACTACTGTTTCCCACCCATTATCTGGCAGGAGATGCAAGATCCTGGTGGAATAGCAGCCATACCATGAACGAAGGTCAGATGATGACTTGGGAAGCATTCAAGATCAAGTTCAGCCGCACCCATGTGCCCCAAGGTTTAGTCACCAGGATGAGGGATGAGTTCAAAGAACTGGAGCAAGGAAGGATGACCGTAGTTGAGTACCGTGACAAATTTATGTCCCTAGCTAGATATGCCCCTGATGAGATCAACACCGAAGCAAAGAAGAAGGAGAGGTTCCTGAATGGATTACATGATGAGATGCAGACTGTGTTAGTCAACATCCATTTTGAAGATCTAGAAGACCTAGTAGACTCTGCCATTCAGATGGAAGGGAAGATAAACCGCCAATGACAATCGCAAGCGCAGGATGATGCACCAGACTAGGTCCCAAAATACCCAGAAGTATCGCCCCAACCCGTATGTAGGATATGCCCTAAGAAAGAACAGACCCCCTATGTCCCATCCAAACTATACCAATCGTAGCGGAGGAAATTTGAAGTCTGGAGGAAACCACAACAATAACCTCGGCAACTCCAATAACTTCAACCGTGCACCGTCCAAGTCCAACAACAACAACAACAACAACAATAATACTACCCCACGGACTGGAAGCAATGCTGTGCCTATTGCAGGAAAAGACAAGTCCTAGATTACTTGCTTTGAATGTGGAGTCAAGGGTCACTACTCCAACGAGTGTGACAAGAAGCTTGCAGCAACCACCAATGTGAATGCACCCGCTCAGCAGCAACGTCGTGTTCAGCCTAGAAGGAGATTTACCCTAGGGAATTCGATCAACCGCAACGGCCGTCTGTTTCACATCAATGCTGAAGAAGCCCAGGAAGCGCCCGATGTCATGTTGGGTATGTTTTCTGTTAACTCAGTACTTGCAAGAGTTTTGTTTGATTCTGGAGCATCGCACTCGTTTGTTACAGAAGAATTTGCATGCGCTAGTAATATTCAACAAACAAAATTGAAGCATGTTATGATAGTTCAAATACCTGGTTCAACCACCAAAGCTAGAAACATTTGCAAGGTTGTACCCATCAGAGTCCATGGAATAGATTTTTATGCCAATCTAATAGTACTTGGAACCAAAGGTTTGGAAGTAGTACTAGGGATGGATTGGATGTCGAAACATAATGGATTGATCGACTATGCCAAGAAAGCCCTAACCATGACCAGTAGCTCTGGAGTATCAGTAGAGCATGTATCGGAGACCTTGCCCCATCAATTAAAATGCAACAAGAGTCTAGCCCAACCAGCCATAGACCAAGTCAGAGTAGTCTGTGAATACCCCGACGTATTCCTAGATGAATTGCCCGATATGCCCTCAGATTGGTATATCAAGTTCATCATTGAACTGATTCCTGGAACTGGACCCATAGCTCAGAGACCTTATAGTATGAACCCATCTGAATTAGTGGAGCTGAAGAAGCAACTTGATGCTATGCTAGGGAAACGTCTGATTCAACCAAGCGCATCGCCATGGAGATCACCTGTTTTGTTTGTGGATAAGAAAGATGGAGGTAACCGGCTGTGCACGGATTACCGAAAGCTGAATGATGTAACCATCAAGAACAAGTACCCACTGCCGAAGATCGAGGATCTGTTTGACTAGTTGACTGGTGCTAGAGTGTTTTCCAAGATTGATCTTAGAACTGGTTATCATCAACTCAAGATTCGTGCAACGGATATTCCAAAGACCGCCTTTACCACCAGATATGGATTGTATGAGTACACTATCATGTCTTTTGGATTAACCAATGCCCCCACTTATTTCATGAATCTCATGAATAAGATTTTTATGAACTTTCTGGATAAGTTTGTCATTGTTTTTATCGATGATATGCTGATCTATTCCAAGTCAGTAGAAGACCATGAGCTACACCTGAGAACCATCCTTGAAACCCTTAGAGAACATCAGATGTATGCCAAGTTTAGCAAATGTGAGTTCTGGTTGAAGGAAGTAGGATTCCTAGGACATATTGTGTCGGCAGGACGAGTCGCTATCGATGTCGCCAAGATCAAAGATGTTGAAGAATGGAAAGCCCCGACCACTCAAACCCAAGTCTGTGCATTTCTCGGATTAGCGGGATATTACCGCAAGTTTGTTGAAGGATTTTCGAGCATCTTGATTATGCCGGATATCAAGAAACCTTTTGATGTATATTGTGATGCATCCAAGATTGGTCTCGGATGTGTGTTGATGCAAGAAGGCAAAGTCATAGCATATATATCCCGATAACTGAGGCAACATGAGCAAAACTACCCTACCCATGATCTTGAACTAGCAGCCGTAGTTTTAGCTTTGAAGACATGGCATCATTACCTTATGGGTAACCGCTGTGAGATTTATTCGGATCACAAGAGTCTGAAGTATATCTTCACCCAGAAGGAGCTGAATATGGGGCAAATGAGATGGATAGAGTTAATCAAGGATTATGACCTTGACATTCACTATCACCCCGGCAAAGCCAATGTGGTAGCAGATGCTCTTAGCAGATTGCCGTGTAGATTAAACACCATGATTAAAGAAACCCAGCCAAGTTTGTATGAAGAGTTGGAGCAGTTTAGAACGGAGCTAGTTAGCAAAGGATTCTTAGCTAGCATAGAACTTCAACCCACTTTGATCACTCAGATCAAGGAAGCACTGAAAGGAAATGCAACTATCGATGGAATAAAGCATTGTATCAGTACAAGGAAGGTACCCGGATTCACCGAAGATGAAGGAGTTTTGTGGTACAAAAGACGTATTTGTGTGCCAGAAGATTCTGAACTGAAGCAAGTCATCATGCATGAATCTCTTGATACTCTCTATTCTATCCACCCCGAGGGAACGAAGATGTATCAGGATTTGAAGGAGCAATTTTGGTGGCACAAGATGAACAGAGAAATCGGAAGCTACATCGCCAAGTGTGATATTTGTCAAAGAGTCAAAGCGGAACATCAGAGACCCACAGGACTTTTGCAACCATTGCAGATTCTAGAATGGAAATGAGATTCTGCCGGAATGGACTTTATCATAGGTTTGCCTACATCTAGTAGGGGAAATGACTCTATTTGGGTCATAGTTGATCGACTGTCCAAGGTAGCCCATTTTATACCTGTCAAGACCACCTACCAAAGTTCGAAGCTAGCAGAGCTGTAGATTGCTAGAATCGTCAGTTTGCATGGAACCTCTAAGACCATAGTGTTGGATCGAGGAACCCAGTTAACTCAAGAGTTTGGCAGAAAGTCCAAGAAGGATTAGGGACCAAGCTAAAATTCAGCACAGCTTATCACCCGCAGACCAACGGACAGACTGAAAGAGTCAACCAAATCTTAGAAGACATGTTGAGAGCTTGTGTCCTAGAATATGGATCAAAATGGGAAGATTGTCTGCCTTTCGCATGATTCTCATACAACAACAGTTATCAATCTAGTTTGCAAATGGTCCCATTTGAATTTCTGTATGGAAGGAAGTGTCGTACCCCCTTGAATTGGTCGCAAGTAGGAGAGACTCGGATCTTCGGACCCGACATTCTACGTGAAGCTGAACAAAAAGTTCACAAAGTCCGTGAGCACCTCAAGACCGCTCAAACGAGGTAGAAGAGTTATGTTGACAAGAGATGCCAGACCTGACCTTCAATGTCGGAGATTTTGTGTATCTCAAAGTATCACCCTTGAAAGGAATGCAACGTTTTCAACTGAAAGGAAAGTTAGGTCCCAGATATATTGGACCCTTCAAGATTTTGAATCACCGAGGAGAAGTATCATATCAACTGGAACTGCCGGAGGAGATGTCAGCCATCCATAATGTGTTCCATATCTCGTTACTTCGCAAATGCCTAGAAGTTCCGAAAAGACCGAAGTGTTCAAGAACATCGATCATCGAGCCATAGATATCAACAAGGATCTGACGTATCGTGAAGTACCCATTCATATTTTGGAAGAAGCCTTCAGAAGCACCAGGAACCGGAGTATCAAATTTCTCAAGATCCAGTGGAGCATCATACCGAAGAAGAAGCTACTTGGGAGCGAGAAAATTATATTAGGACTAAGTTTCCAAATCTCTTTAGTTCCTAGTTTTTCTTAAATCTCGGGACGATATTATGTTTAAGGAGGGAAGGTTTGTAACACCCCAAAAATGCTAATCAAGATTATCAAGTTCTAATCACCCAAGTTTAGGGTTAACAAAAACGTTTAGTATCAAATTAAATATGAATGCATGTGTGATTTGCATTAGTGTATGATTGAGTGAAATTGCCATGTTTGATTGCTACAAATGACAAGAAATGGTTTAAAGATGAATACTACATCATCTAGGCCAATTACAAACAAAATCCAAAGAAAAATAAATCAAATATGAATAAAATGACCAAATGGTCATTTTGACCAAAGTTAACCACTAGGCCACTCTGTGAGTTCCTAGAAAATAATTTCTAACAGAAACATTTCTATTTCTTTTCACCCCTTGCTAGACCAAGTAAAAGTGAACCCAAGCCCACTTTACAAACTCACATAAACTATTTTCAAATCTATTTAAAGGACAGTTCAAAATTGAATCAAGTTCATATGGTAAGATCACCATTTTGCAAAAACCAACTAAATCAATTCACCTTGACTTTTCCAAGCAACCATAGACACTTAAGCATAAGATTAAGACACTCACCAAATTTCATTCAAAATTTCAAACTTAATTTCTTTCGGCCATTTAATCAAACACCTAGCAGACACTAATCTAATCCTGCCTAACTTCACTGTTTGGAGCATTGATCACTAGACCAAATGCCCCCAATGCACTCCCCCTGTCTCCCCCAGTCTCTAGAAGCACTAGACACGCTCCCCCTTGGCCGTTTTGCACCAGTGAAGTGCCGCCCGAAAACTGCCACACTGGCCGACCATGAACCACTCGCAGCAGACGATGCCGCCCTCTCCCATGACGCGCAGGAGGCAGGCGACCGTCCACCGCCACCCCTGTCCAGCCCTCGACCGCAGGAGAACCCTGGACCACCACGGCAACACCACGTCTAGTGTCTCTACGCCATGCCGAGAGCACGCCAGTGCGCCGTAGCCGACCAGCTCGCACGCGCCGCGCCTTGCTCTCTCCGCGTGTGCACTAACTTGCCATGATCATAGCTAGCTCCCAAACACCCCCGTTCGCCGCCGCGCGACCCGTAGCTCCCGTGCTCCATCTCGAACACCGCTGGTTCCGCGCAGAGCATCGGATGCGCCCGACCAACCTAGACTCCCTCGTGTCGTGCCATTATGCCCGTGATGACCGCCAGGGAGCACCGTACCGCCCCCTACCCACAACCACGCGGATAGCACGTTGTACTGCCGTCACCGGAGATGCCAGCCCATCCCGCTCGGTCCCCTCGTCGATGTATAAATAGAGGCCCTCTCTGCCTCAATTCTGCACACCACCTCACTCCCCACTCCTCACCACACCTCCCACACCCTTCCCTGGAGCATGGCGAGCACTAGCCCACCAGAATTCCACCAGAGTCCGCCGCTTCAGAAGAGAAGAGGAGTCGTCGATTGGAGCCGCCCTAGGAGCCACCGTGACCACCGTTCGAAGCGTCGTCGTCGACCACATCGTTCGCCCCCATCTCCGACCCTAGCTGGAGCCCTGGTGAGCCTCACATGACACCACTGCCACGTTAGGGTTTACACCTTGCCGGGGCTGTTCGTCATCGATGATGAACCTCCGTCGTTGGATCGCCTTCTAATCATAGGGCCTAGATTACACGATACTGTTTCGGTTAGACTGAGTCGCTGACTAGTGGGACACCCCTATCAGCAGCCCGCTGCGTCGCGCTGTGCAGATTGGGCCGGCCCGTTTAGTTTCCCGCGCAGGCCAAGAAATTCAAATAGTTATTTTCCAATTTAGTTGAAACCAAATTCTGTCAGTAGATTCAAAAATCAATTCAAAGAGATTCACTGAACCAAATTACATGACTCTAATTTTGTTAGAAATATATTCAAAATATCTATCCAGGCCCGTTGGATTCAAATCATTTGGAGTTAGAGATCACCTATAGTAAAAATAACAAGACAAAGACTTTTCCAACTTCAAACATTTTTCAAAAATCAACCATAAATGCTTTTGAGTGGATTCCAACTCTCAAAAATCACATTTGACAATACCTATCTGAATATGTAAAAATATTTAGGTTTGCATGCAGTGACATTGGACTAGTACCAAAAGAATGCTATTTAGGCATTTCTAGTCACTTTAAATCTATTAAATGATAATCTTAAACTTTATAAAATATGACCAACACTTTAAATCACATTCCCATGTATTGGAAGATGTCGTGATGACATGTGTAAACATGATCCCATATTTTTAATTGGAGAATATTAAATCTTAAGTTTTTTTAGTAGAAATTACTTTTCTAAAATAAGATAAACAAGATGAAGTCTTTATTTCATATGATGATTGTGATGATGCTAGATCATCAAGTGTGAACCTTAGTGTGAAAAATAGAATTAGTTAAGTATTGTTTGGTGATTGTGTACCTCGTATTCAGTTATAGACGATAGTACCGACCCGGGATACGAGGAGTACTACCAAGAAGAAGAAGAAGAGGAGAACTTCAATCATTGAACTACTCAAGGCAAGCTAAGTTAACTATGCAAGCCTAGCACTTCAAGTAAACTGAGCAAGCTAACACCTGCCAGTTACAATTGTGCAAGATCCATTAGGCATGTTTGTTTATCCAACTTTGATTATACCAATCCCAAGTTTTACTTGCAAGCTTTATTCTTTTACTTTTACCAAAGTTCTTTACTTTAGTTAGTGCTTTGTGAGTATTTGGAACAATAGTATAGACACCATAAACATAAAGAGTATAAAACTAAGCCTAAGTAGTCATACTCAGCTTTAGTGGCTAGTGTTAAGCATAAAAGTTGATCACTTTAGATGGGAATACTTGGTGAAAATGATTATGAAAACCTTGGAATGATGTTTCATTCTATTGAGATGTTTTGACATGTGTTGAGAAACACAATGGTTTTATGATGAAAATGTTGAGGCATGATCCTTAGCCCTTTATAAAAAACTGAAGGTTGGGTTCGGATGCGATACCATTCCAATTTTTCCGTACAACCACAATACCTAAATTGGGCAGGGCTTAGCCGGAAGTTTATATGCCTTAGTATGGGTTCCCTCGCGAAAGAGGTTGAGCTGAGGCTACCTCGTGAGTGTGAATGTCCACCTATGCAGTGCCTAGGATGGCAGATGGCCATGGCAGGGAGGCCAAGCTCATAGGGGAGGTGCCTATACTAGGGTGTGTAATTGAAAGTTTATGATTAATTATCCGCATACTAAGTATGATTGATTCAGGGTTATCCCTGATGGATGTATCGAATTTTGTGGTGAAAGTATACCACCTATGCAGAGTGTCAAACTATTCGAATAGCCGCGTCCGCGGTAATGGACAGTTGGAGTGGCCATACTGTTCCATCGTCAGATGTTTTCAAAATGACTTGTGAAGTGAACTATGACTTTGACTTGACCACAACAGGGTTGTGAACATGAAAACTAGGTTCCCACTTAAGTGATTTAGAACATTAACTTAGTTTTCTTTACTTCTAAACTCAGTTTTAGATAAACCTATCTTTTTTCAAATAAACCTAGAGCTTAAGATTCCTACTAGAACTACCTTACTTGTTACTGATAGTTTGCGAGTTCTTAAAGAGTACTCATGGCTTTGTTCCTGGCTATTCCTGTGGCCGGACTATGAGGAGGACTATTGGGATGATGGACAGCAGGAGGTCTAAGACAACTAGGATCATCTCCCATCGTAAGCATTGCATGTGACCCTGAAGATGGAGCCCCTACTATGTTTAATTTCTGATGCTTGATTTGTATTAAGACTAGATCATGAGATCCTCCATTTGTAAGACCTTATTATGGTTTGTAACGGATGATGCAATTTGGTACCAATTATGTTATGTCTCGCAAAAATGCTAATCCTGAGATTGCGAGGTATGGCATAACAGGCATCTGGGATTAAAAATCCGGGTGTTGACATGAGATGATCACAAGATTGATCAAAACGATGTATAGTTGGAAGATATGTATTGTTCTTGTTAAGTGTTCGATCAAATGGCCACAAGAGATAAACATTTGAATTTTCAAATTATGTTTTGGTGGGTGTGTTGGTAATAAGCTTGAGTGTCTCTGGTTGCAAGGATTGGTCAAGTGGAAAAGTTTGGGTGGTTTTTGAAAATGGCTATCTTGATGCTTACACTAGATTCAATTTTGAAAATTCCCTCAAATGGATTTGAATATGTTCTGGCGAGTTTTGAAAGTTCACTTGTGTTCATTGTCACTTGGTCTAGCAAGGTGAGGAAAGAAATGGAATTGTTTCTGTTTGAAATCATTTAATAGAGATGCCCAAAGTGGGATAGGTGTTAACTTTGGCAAAAATGACCATTAGGTCATATGCTTTATATTTGTATTTTCTTTTGCTTTGGTTTGGTTTTGATTTGACCTAGATGATATTGTTTTGATCCTTAAACTAATTATTATCATATATAACAAACAAACATGGCATAACATGCATTCATACATCATTAACAAACACACTCATAATTGTTTAAGATAAAAAGGTTTTGTTATCCCGTTAATTGGAAAATGATATTCTCCTTTAATATTTTTGAGATGTTATAGTCATCTTTGTGAAGCCACCTTCGAATTCCGGGGTACATAGTTTTTGAAGATCCATGATCGTTTTCTAGTTGGAGATGCGATGTATGCTCTATGCACTTGACACATGTGTAGTGTCTGCGGCCCACTTGGCACGAGACATACGCGTAACCAGGATAATCTTGCACCGTCATGAGCAACGAGGCTCTAAGACGGAAATATTCTCCTGAAAAGGCATCCCATGTATTCGCTGGTATCTCCCACAACATGGATAGCTCCTCTTTTAATAGCCCGAGATACAGATGGATGTCGATACCTAGTTGTTTCGGCCCCTGAATAAGAATACTCATGTGTATGTACCTCCTCTTCGTGCACATCCATGGAGGGAGGTTGTATGTCCATACAAACACGGGCCAGGTGCTATGTGTGTTGCTCTGGTTGCCAAATGGATTTAATCCGTCAGTGCTCATACCTAGCCTGACATTCCTTGGATCGTCCCCAAAAAACAGGAACTCGATGTCCATTGCATTGCACTGGCAAGTGTCCGAAGGGTGTGTTAGCATCTTCTCCTTATCCAGATCATCTTTGGGCTTCAGCCTTTCCACGTGCCAGCGCATGAGCTTTGCTTCCTTAGGGCCTATGAAATACCGTTGTAGACGAGGAGTGATCGTAAAGTACCATACCACTTTTACTAGAGCTTTCTTCCCTCTCTTGTATCGTGCATGGCCGCACACAGGACATGTGGTTCTGTCCGCATACTCGTGCCAATAAATGATGCAATCATTGATGTAGGCATGGTTTTAACATGCAGTAGTGTTGGGGGATACCCCCGGGTAGGGTCACGCTGGGGTATAAAGGCCGAGTTAGCCGAGGTACGGCAAGGTCAAAGAAAGTGCTGGCCGAGTCACCTCCAGGCAGGTCGAATCACGGAGTAACCCGGACTAGAGGATGTCCACTAACTGAGTCCCGGCCGACCTATGTCGTATGCCGGCAGGATTTATCTAACTTGTATGCAGGTACCAGTGTGGCTGGATTAACCAGGCATGATCCGGGTTATATCAGGCTTACAAGAGAAGGAAAGTTTCTCGCTGGTCAAAAGGAGCTCACTGTACGCTGGAGCATGAGCAAAGCAGATAGAGGCTAGGACCAACGAGGCGTGGCCGACAAGGGTGACGCTCCCTATGTCGGATGACGCTGGCGCCGCAGAGGCTCACGTAGCCTCTGCATGGCTTACGATGGGGAAAAGTGACCCGCTCGGTTTACTATTTTGGGAAGAGGCATATTCCCTAGAATATGCCTCCACGTATGCCCTAATTGGAGACCTAGCCACCCCTATATAAGGAGGGCTAGGGCATCTGTAGCAAGGGTGGGGTTTTACTTGGTTGATTCTTGGTTCCTGAGAGCTAGCTAGTGGTAAGAGTAAGAGAGTTTCTACTTCCTCCTCTCCCCAATACAGCTCAAGGAGCATTTGTAACCTTGGAAACCTATTGAATACAAAGCATCTGCGTGTGGAATCACCACACTATCCCTCCCTAGATTCCTCTAGTGCATCTTGTCCCCACCTTTAGCCTATATATGGCAAATGCCATGACACCACCACGACAGTTGGCGCCCACCGTGGGGCTAGCGGCGCTAGCAGGAGAGAAGATTCAGATGGGAAACCTCAGCGGCACCGGCGAACGCATCGTCTCCGAGCTTGTTTAGCACGTTGGAGCGCTGGACTTCGTCAACGACAATGCTGGCTGCTTCAGCAAGCGACCTCTCCCGCGCAATGGCCTCTTCGTCAAGCTTGGCACGCACAAGATCTACGTCACTGTCGATGTGTCGTAGGTTCACCTGCGGCACATCGTCGAAGGAGGCGAGCCACCCCTTAGCGCGGCTCACGGGGCGCGTATCACTCGCTCCCATGACCGCGCCGAGGTGATGATGATTGTGCCTAGCGCTGGCGCGAGCAAGGATCCGGTACCAGATCTGGAGGTAACACCCAAAGCACCGAGGAAAAGTAGAGGTCCTCCACTAGAGAGGCCAGAAAACGTGTTGTAGCAGGCGATAGAGAGCTTAGCAAGCCCAGTAGCAGCAGTGGTAGATCCGGCTCAGGCACAGGCCCAGTTACAGGAAACTAGGCAGAAAATACTAGAGGGTGCGAAAAGATAGCCGTGGCTCAGCAGTCGTTGAACATGACACTGCGTGAGTACGCAAAGGCAAATAAGGTTGTTGCTATAAAAGTGAAGGGGAGAAACTTCATTAGTGAAATGAACAAAGAGGGTGATACTAGAATTGAGAAATCAGAGAACTATCTGTCTATGGGGCTGCCGAAGTACAGTACCCCGGCAAAGAACCTCAGAGCAGCAGATGCAGCGTCGTCCGAGGTAGAGGGTTTGACGGGTGAAGCCTGGCAAAGACAGCAGGAAAGGGTCAATGAGTTAGTTCGGATCGCTAACAGACAGAATGAAGAGTTTCTCAGGGCTAACCCGGAAAGAGCTGGGGCTTCCAAGATTTTTTATTCAACAATAGGTAACTCGGAGAAATCCGCTAGAGCTGCATCGTCTCCTCATGGTGGTCCTAGGAGAGAAGAGGTAGTAACCTCAGCCAGGAGGAACAAACAGATAGTCCCATATGATCTGGCAAGGGCAGGGAAAGGAAAAGCAGTGCAGGGAAATGAGGATCGATGAAGTGTGAGCCGAGGTGAAGCGGGCCGAGGTAACCGCGACCAAGGCAATGCCGGTCAAGGGAACGCTATGAATGGCAATGCCGGACATCACAACTCGTCGAGTGCAGGACAACCGCATCAACGGAATATACCACGGCAAGAGCGCAGTGCCGGCCAAGGTATGCAACAGAGAGCAGCTCCACAAGAGCAAGATAGATAATGATGGTGATTCGGAAATGGTGAACGCACGGTATCCTAGGCCAGACTATCACGTGATAGGGTCAAGATTGGGAAGCAGGAACTTGATGCCCGACGACGCCAGGTTAACACTGGATCGGCTTTACAGGTCGGAGCAAATTGAGTGTCAAGGTCCTCCGGGTCCAGCATGTTTTGGGCCCCGGATCATGAAGGAGCCTCTGGTACCTAACTTCCAGCTACCTAGAGGGACAAAAACATATGACGGTAGCACTAAGCCGGAGGATTGGTTGATAAACTACGCAACAGCGGTAAAAATTGCTACAGGCAACTTGAGATGGGTTGTGAGATATGTACCTCAGATGTTGGAAGGGCCATCAAGGGTATGGCTAAACAATTTGCCACCCGGAAGTATCAATTGTTGGATCGATTTTGAGGAAATGTTCGTCAGTAACTTTTCAAGCACGTATCAGAGGCCCAATAGGCCACAGACCCTAGCAATGTGCAAGCAGAGAGCGAATGAGACAGACCGGGAATTCTTGACCCGCTGGTGCACAATGCGAAACTCATGTGAGGGCGTGATTGAATCACACGCCATAGCTTGGTTTGCGCAAGGGTGCAGATATGCAAGCATGTGGTGGCAAAGGTTACAAAGGGATATGCCAACTACACTAGCAGAGACGATCTGGATTGCTGATTCATATGCCTTGGGTGATCCGACTCAACCTAGGCTTGTGTCAAACGAGTCAAATGAGGAGTACTACCAGCGAGATGGAGCCGGATCATCCCGGCGGAATGATTACCGGGGTAAGAGAAAAGATGATAGACCGGATTACCGGTACAGTTCGCAACAAGTTCCAGCTGTAAATCAAGATCAACCCAGAGCAGGGAGTAATCAGCGTCAGAAAACTAGAGGGCAACAATGGACTCCAAGAAATGATGGCAAGAAAACTTGGACGCCAGAGCAGAAGAAACAGTGGCAAGAAAAGAGGGACCGTCCGAAGTATACCTATGAGGCAATGCTGGATCAGCCGTGTAAATTTCACACGCCGAATCCGAGTAACCCGGCGGGTCACACAACTCGGCAATGTGAGTGGATGAGGAAGATAGAGCAAAGTGGTTCAGGGAATGCTCAGGCACCTCGTAATGATCAACCTCGGCAGGAGTAACCCCGGCAGCAATTACTCTCTGGAGCGAACACCGCAACAGCTAATGTTGCCACCACCTCTGCCGAGGTATGAAAACCATGAGAGAAGGGATGCAGTGCATCAGGTGGAAAATCAGCATCAGCCAGATCAAAGGTACCCCGGCAATGAGGGGAGAAATGAGTACAGAGAACATCACCAGAGTTACTGTGTGTTTACCACGGAAGAAATGGATAGGAAGAGCTTGTAGCGCTGACATATGGAGGTGAACGCAGTTATGCCGGTAGTGACGAGGTATATGCCTTGGTCGGATCAGGAAATTACCTGGAGCATCAAAGATCATCCCAAACTTATGCCCAGCCCTGGTTCGTATGCGCTAGTGCTGGACCCAACGTTTATTGGGCCAAACATCAATGTGAGGTTCTCAAAGGTGCTGATTGACAATGGAAGCAGCATCAATATCATGTATGTGGATACAATGCGCAAGTTGGGTATCTCGGAAAACATGCTCCAGGCCACGAGAACAACTTTCCATGGTAGTGCCAGGCATTTCCTGCGAACCCATTGGCAAAGTCCGTGTAGACTTGTTATTCGGCACAAGAGATAACTACCAAACTGAAAATTTGGAGTTTGAGGTGGTGAACCTAGAAAGTGCGTATCACGCGTTACTCGGCAGGCCAGCCCTGAACAAATTCATGGCAAGTACTCACATCAGTTACTTGAAGATGAAACTGCCTGGGCCAAATGGGGTAATTACCATAGCTGGAGATTTCCGATGTTACATTGAGTGTGCGTCTGCTGGGTCTAACCTGGCCGAGTCACTTGTAATCGCACAAGGGAAGAGAAAGATCCAGGAGGTGGCGGCATTGGCTTAGTCCGCTCAGCAGTATATGCCGGCGCTGAGTAACCCGCATGGAAGTGTTTCATTTGAAGCAACGAAAGATACAAAGAAAGTGCCAGTTGATGATCTGTTCCCAGAGCGCACCGTAACAATTGGTGCCGGGTTAAATGATAAATAGGAAAGCGAGCTTGTAAACTTCCTCCGTGAGAATCGGGATATTTTTGCTTGGTCCACACAGGATTTGCAAGGTGTTCCGAGGGAGTTGGACGAGCACTCTTTGAACGTGAGACCCGGAGCAAAGCCGGTGAAGCAACCTCTCCGCACCTTCGCCGAAGATAGGAGAAAGGTCATTGGAGATGAGATAGCTCGGCTCCTAGCAGCTGGGTTTATCATGGAGGTGCTTTACTCGGATTGGCTATCTAATCCAGTGCTGATGGAAAAGAAAAAAGATGATCCAAATGTGGCAGTGGTTTGGCGTATGTGCAACGATTGCACGAACCTGAATAAGGCGTGCCCAAAAGATCCATTCCCACTGCCAAGGATAGATCAAGTCATAGATTCTACTGCTGGTGTCATTGTATTGGGAACGGCAGTACCTGAGGAGGTTAGATGGAGGTGTCGGGACTAGCAGGGAAGTTATCGATGGCGTCCGCATGCGGGATTGGATACAAGCGAGCGTAGCGGGACGCAAGAAGTACCCAGGTTCGGGGCCCTCGTGGTGAGGTAAAGCCCCTACTCCTGCCGGATCTGACTATGTGGAATACCAGAACTACAAGTGCTCCTCGAGCTGTATACGCTAGCTACTGCCTTAAATGCTGTAAGACCAACCCTTTCTACTGAGGCCTTGCCTCTCCTTATATAGGCAGAGAGGCAAAGGTCTCACTAGCTAGTCCGACTGGCGGGCCCCACAGGCGGGTCCCAGCCGACTAATCATCTACAGTGTCCAGTATGGCTTGTCTTGTCGGAGTACAAGCGGTATGGCTGTCGTAGGCACAGTGGACGCTGTGCGAGCCTGTCGTCAGCACCGGCCACTGTTCCTGCGCCACCCACGCAAAGTCTTCGGTATGGCCGGGTAGTTGCCAGTCATGTCACCGTACAGGGCATACCGTGCACTGATACACACGTCGCCCTGTCCCATTGATTGAGTCCGGCTACGTCACCGTATCCGGCTGCCTCTTGCTGATCCGGCTACCGGGGGATAGCCGGCCTGTCTTGTCCTGTCCGGCTGCATCTGGTCAGCCGGACGCGATCCGACTGACCTGTTTCTTATTCGGTTGGGGTACCTGGGGATCATCCCCCTGACACTAGCCCCCGAGCGCATGTGGATTCCGCCCTTAGGCGAAATGTGCGCGCGCTTCCTCTTGCTTTTGAATTTGTGTCCGGCTGAGCTCGGCGGTTGCGCTACCTGTGACGTCAGTGCTGACACCGGCCACGCGCGCACGCGCCATCATTACTTTGCGGCGGGCAGCGTAACGTCCCGTCGCACGTCGCCTCGGGAAACTGCTGTCCGGCGCTTCGGTTCTCGCTCCAGGATCTTCTGCGCATCCTGCCCCGGCACACGGGATCTAGGCGGCGGTTGGGGTGTGGGTTGCCCGGATGCGCGCCACGTGCCCCGTCGACGGTTGCCCTTCTGGCTCTTTAAAGGGACGCCGCGGGGGAGGCAATTTCTTTCCTTCGCTCCCCCACTGCAGTTCCCCTCTCTTTCGTTGCTTCCGCTCCTGCGCCCTTGCCCTTTGCGTCGCCCGCTCGCCGTCGTCGACGCTACGGGCCACCGTAAATCTTCCGTCGCTTCTCCCCCTCGTCAACCGGAAATGGCCGCCGACCGCGGGGCCTGGTGCGGCTCCGCCGTCACCGAGGACCAAATCGCAAAGTACCGCGCCACCTGCGTCCTCCCGCCGACGGAGGAGGTCGCGGTGCGGCTGGCGCCGGCCGGGGAGGTGTCGCCGCATCCAGAGGAGGGAGAGCGCGTCATCTTCCTTTCGCATTTAGCACGCGGGTTCGCCCTACCGGTGAACCCGTTCCTCTTGACCTTCCTTGCTTTCTTCGATCTTCGCCTCCACCACCTCGGTGCCAACGCAATCGGAACGTTGGCGCACTTCGTAGCTTTCTGCGAGAGCTACCTCGGGATCCAGCCGGATCTCGGGCTCTTCTGTCGGCTCTTCCGAGTCTGGCCGCAGGTGCAATTCACCCAGGGGCCACCAGTCGTCTGCGGCGGAGCCTCCATCTACTCCCGCTCGTAGACCGGCTACCCCAAATTCCTTCTTCACGATACGGTACGACTGTGGCAGCAGTCGTACTTCTACGTGAAGAACCTCACCAACGTCGACCGGATCAATCTGCCGGCCTTCTAGGACGTTGAGTCCAGCCAGCAGAACTGGGACTTGAAGTTCCACGGCGACAAGGCAGAGACGGATGAGCTGCTGAAGCGCATGCGCTCGCTCGTCCACTGCCGGCTGACCAGCCTGGACGTCACTCTCAGCTGGATGTCCCGGCTGATGATGTCGTTGCAGCAGCGAGCACACAAGATGTGCTACTACTCCGGCCGGCTGGACCCGACCCGGCTGTCGCGCCGCGATCCCCACTACCACAACCTGAAGGAGTGGGTGTGGACGATCACCAAGGAACGGCTGCCGGAGAACTAGAAGTTCAGCTTGGCGCCATATACTCGGGAGAACCGCGCGCCCCGGGTAAGCTCTTCTAACCGGATGCTCTTTTGGTGTTTCTCGTACTTGTTCTTTGTTTTCGTCTGGCTGATCTCTTGTATTCGGCAGATGTTCCCTTGCATCATCCGCGAGGAGGGCGCGGCGGCCCTTGAGGAATTGTGGCATCCCGCAAAAACCACTACTAGAAAATCGCGTTGTTTTTGTGCATTGCATCATCATGGCCGCATGCTCATGTCATCCTGCCACCTTGCATTTGAACATCGTCGTGTCAGCTTGCATTTGTTTGCATAAAACTATTTTCGAAAAGTTTGTTTTTCTTTTCTAAACGCCCCGTCTTGATTTCAAATTAAAACTCGGGTCTCCGGAATATTTTGTTTCGTCTACCAGCGGATTTCAAAAGCCCCGTTTTAAATAATAAAATATTTTATTTTATTTTGGGAGGCAGCCCGCCAGGCCCGAAAGCCTAGCCGGCCACCTCCAGATAAAAATCCTACCTACCCCAGAACCACCCAAAACCTTGTCCCACCAATTAACCTACCCAGCCTATCCTACCCAGCCCCTCCACCTCACCCCACCAAATCAGTGCACGCCACCTCATCCTCCTGGACCCACTCCCCTCACTTTCTCCTGCCCAAACACGCACACAACGCACGCCTGGCACGCCTCCCGCAGCACCTGCCCACATCCCCATGCACCGCCTGGCCCACCTCACGACCGAAGCCAGTCTGTCCCGCGCGGACGCGGCCGCCTCGGTCCTATCACCCGCGCGACCCCACCACGCACTCGCCCCACGCCGCCTCTGCCACGTTCCCCACCACCCCGCTCACCCGTCGCGCCATCCTCCTCTGCCTCACGTTCTTCCTCCGCCATCGAGCTGCGTCTCCCTCCGGTCCCACCTCACCTCGCCGTCCGCATTCCCCCCTCCCGCATCCACCGGCCCGGCCAGCCCGAGTCCCGGCCCTCTCGCATCCTGCTCGCCGTTGCGCCGCCGCCGGCGACCTCGTCGGCATCCCTCAGCCCAACCGCCTCCCTCGCGCCTCCGGCCCGACGCCGCCTCGGCCCCTCCGCTCCGGTCACCGCCTCCTCCCTTGCTGAGCCCCCTTGCCGGAGCCGCCTCGAGCCCGCGACCGCCTGCGCCGCCCTCTTCCTCCGCGCGGTCGCCATCCGCCCTCATCCTCGGCCGCGAGCACGCGCCTGCCGCCGTTCGTCGCCGAGTCGCTGCGGCCCTCTCCTTCGGCCGTCCGAGCCCCTCTCCGACCGCCGCTCCGCCGGACGACCTCGCCGGAGCTCCGCCGCTTCCTCGCCTCCCTCTTCCATCGTACGCCGCCACCACCTCATCCGCCTTGGCCGCGCTTCGCTCTCGCCGCCATGGCCACCCGCGGCCGTTCCCGCCTCCTCCCGTCCGTGCCAGCGAGCCCCACCTCGGCGCCCCTCTCGCTGCCGTGTGCTACCCCGTCTCCTCCGCTCGCCGGCCCCAGTTCTAGCCATAGCCTCTCGCCTCGGTTCACCGCCGTGCTCGCAGGCCTCGGTCGTCAGCCTCCTCTGTGGGTGCAAGCTGATGCTTGTCCCCATGTGTGTCTGTGACCATGTGGTTCCACGCGTGTTCTCTGCAGTTGTTTGAGGCCTTGTTCTGTCTACATGATGCCAGTGCATGTTGTTTCTCGCGTCTGCAGATGTGGAGGTTGGTTCTGCGGCGCCGCAAACCTTTGGCAAGGTGGCACCAAGGTGTTGTTCTAACGGGTGTACGAAACCTCCTATCGGAAGAAGTAGAAGTTGGCCAAGATCTTCGCGACGTCAAAATCCCCGTCTCGGACCGTTGACCGCCAAGATCGCCCACACGGAATGCCGAGACCCCGAGTACGCCAACACGGAACCGAAGACCGTAGGACGCCGAGCGCCAAGATCTTCTCGACTCCGAAGACCGATCTCACCGAGCCCGAACCCCGTCGAACCCCGTTACCCTAGATCTTCGGAACCACATGTGATTCCCTTTTCCGAGACCCCTATTTTTATAATAAATGATATATACCTACTGCATATTAAAATGTTCATGTCGCATACATATTGTGTGGTTTGGGGGCATTATATTGATTCACCTAAATTAAATATGGAGTGTTTATGCGGGATATCTTTGTCTTATTCCGGACTCCATTTAAATTGCATAGCGAACCGATACCATGTTTGGACTTGTTAAGACAACATTTAAATTGCGGGGGTTCTAAATAACTTGCACCGTTTAATTAATTGTCGGGACCCCGGTTCCGCTTAATACTGCCTAATTGCACCGCATCTGCATCATATCATAATCATGCCGGATCTTCTACCGTAATATTAAATATTGCATCCAGTGTTTCTTCTAGTGTTTGCTTCTTCGCGGATTAGACCGATGAGTTGATGCGAGTATCGACAAGTTCTCCGGATATGATCCTTCGGCAGTGTTTCCTAGGCGAGCATCTCTCCCCCTTCTACCTATTTTGCATTTATAGTCTTTACTTCCTCCTGTTTGATCTATTGCTATCCGTGTCACGATGCTTTAGTGTTCCGTACCAGTTATATCCCGTGCAGCCTCTATATTGCCTTGGACACCTCCTATTACCTGTGTTTGGTAGATAGCTGGCCTTGCGGGTCGTAGTTGCTTGCTCAGGTGCGATCTCGTGTTGTCGAGTACCACAGTTGTTGGAATGCTGGCAGATGTTTATTGGTGGAGATGCTTACTGGTGGAGATGATCATGTCTTTAATTACACCTATTAAATTGCTAGATATAACTAATGCAGAGGCATCGGTGGGCAATAGATGTTATTTGGTTCTTCCACGCTCACTTGTGTCCCGTAGGACCCCGAGTACTTGATACATGTTCTTTGATTTTTCGCACATCCAGGAGGCCTTATGGACCCCCCTGAGCCAGAGCTTGATTCATTTCTATTTCTTGGGGCCACAAGTAGTTTGGGGCTTTATTACTATTCTGTACTTATGCCATGCTTTACTGCTTAAATTACGATTGTGCGTGGAGCACCTGTACTGTTTAGGATCGCAGAGTGTTTTCGCGGTATCGACAAGCCCAGTCACAGTTTCGGGTTCCCAGTCGTTTACAGCCATTGACGCAAACCCTGGGTCCGTTCTGGAGCCGGCCAACTTCATTGCGGGTAGCTTAGTGGGGTGGCCCCTGAAATATTTTATGAATCATGTGATCGCTTTGTCGTGAAGGCCTCGTTGGGTTCTGAGTTGGTCTTTCCAAGGTTGATCGAGTGTGTGTTGCTATTTGTGCACCCCTGCAGGGTAAAACTTTCTGAAAGCCGTGTCCGCGGTTATGGACGACTTGGAGCACAGTATCTCGATCATAGACAAGGATAACTAAAGTAGTGCTATAAATTTGACTTAATATGTGACTAGAAATCAGATGCAACTATAACAGAACGGATAATAAAAATGCCAACAACTAGTGGATATGTGGTGATCTGTGTCATACTATACCTGCCTAGTAAGTATTGCAACTCCAACGGAATGTGATAAAAGTGTCAACAACTGTTGGGTTTGGGATTCCTCAGGACAATTATATCTGACTAGTAAATGTACCAACTACAACGGAATGGTGATTAAAAACTGGGCAGGGTTATGGACACCATTGGTTATCCTTCAGGGCTCTTAGCCCCATTTGCATCTTGTCCCTAGTCGGACGCCCTATCGATTTCAAGGTGATTTGGATCTTTGTATTGTATATCTGTATTCTTGACTCGTGGAGTCGTGTTGTATATACATATCTGTTCTCTGGGTCCCATCGAGGACTGTTGTGTAATGGTATTACTTCGTTTTCCACCCACATGAAAGTGCCTGGTGGGCGTCCTTGAATCGTTTCTATGCGGGTTTGGCGGAAAGGGCTAAAACTTGCATAGGGCCGATTTGAGGGTGTTACGGAGTGGTATCAGAGCCCAGTAGTTGCGATACCCCACAAGTCCAGCCTGTAGGATAACCTAGCTAACGGACAAAGTAGGGTGTCAAAACTATTTTGTAAAATCGGTTGGATAGATCTGATTAGGTCTGGTTTTACTCCTTACCCCCTGCTGTTCTCCTCTTACCTCTGCGTGTTTTGAATCTACTCTCTTATCTTTTCTTCAAGTCCAGGAATTCTCGTGGTTGGGTTTCCGTCGTACCTTCAGGGTTTCGCTTCCTCCTTTGATAACGGTGCTTCTACCTCCGGACTTCATGCTATCTGAGTAGTCCTTTATCTGAGGTACCATTCTTTGTTCCTTGTTTGTGCTTTTCGGTGTTTCTTCTAGTGTTTGCTTCTTCGCGGATTAGGCCGATGAGTTGATGCGAGTATCGACAAGTTCTCCGGATATGATCCTTCGGCAGTGTTTCCCAAGCGAGCATCTCTCCCCCTTCTACCTATTTTGCATTTATAGTCTTTACTTCCTCCTGTTGATCTATTGATGTCCGTGTCACGATGCTTTAGTGTTCCGTACCAGTTATATCCCGTGCAGCCTCTATATTGCCTTGGACACCTCCTATTACCTATGTTTGGTAGATAGCTGGCCTTATGAGTCGTAGTTGCTTGCTCAGGTGCGATCTCGTGTTCTCGAGTACCACAGTTGTTGGAATGCTGGCAGATATTTATTGGTGGAGATGCTTACTGGTCGAGATGATCATGTCTTTAATTACACCTATTAAATTGCTAGATATAACTAATGCAGAGGCATCGGTGGGCAATAGATGTTATTTGGTTCTTCCACGCTCACTTGTGTCCCGTAGGACCCCGAGTACTTGGTACCTGTTCCTTGATTTTTCGCACTATCCACATCCGGGAGGCCTTATGGACCCCCTTGAGCCAGAGCTTGATTCTTTTCTATTTCTTGGGGCCACACGTAGTTTGGGGCTTTATTACTATTCTATACTTATGCCATGCTTTACTGCTTAAATTAAGATTTTGCGTGGAGCACCTGTACTGTTTAGGATCGCGGAGTGTTTTCGCGGTATCGACAAGCCCAGTCGCATTTTCGGGTTCCCCAGTCGTTTACAGCCATTGACGCAAACCCTGGGTCCATTCCGGAGCCGGCCAACTTCGTTGCGGGTAACTTAGTGGGGTGGCCCCCTGAAATATTTTATGAATCATGTGATCTCTTTGTCGTGAAGGCCTCGTTGGGTTCTGAGTTGGTTTTTCCGAGGTTGATCGAGTGTGTGTTGCTATTTGTGCACCCCTGCAGGGTAAAACTTTCTGAAAGCCGTGTCCGCGGTTATGGACGACTTGGAGCACAGTATCTCGATCATAGACAAGGATAACTAAAGTAGTGCTATAAATTTAACTTAATATGTGGCTAGTAATCAGATGCAACTATAACAGAACGGATAATAAAAATACCAACAACTGGTGGATCTGTGGTGATCTGTGTCATACTATACCTGCCTAGTAAGTATTGGAACTCCAATGGAATGTGATAAAAGTGTCAACAACTGTTGGGTTTGGGATTCCTCAGGACAATTATATCTGACTAGTAAATGTACCAACTACAACGGAATGGTGATTAAAAACTGCCCACTACTTATGCTATCAGGATGACTTCTAATATCCATATCTGATTAGTAATGGCTGCAACTTTAACGGAATGAATAAAACTGCCAACTGTGTGAGTTCCTTGGTCCGACTTCCTCGTTTGGTCTCGAGGGGGAAATACCTGGATGGGTTGATTGGTGTTAGCTTCAGGTTGGATCCGAATAGGTCTTTCTTACCCCTCCCTAATAGCCGCCAGTGATACCGAGTCTCTATAGGTTGTTTAGTGCCGCTGCGCTGCCGCTTCAGCCCACCATACCTATGTAGGCGAGAGCCACCGAATTCTAGCCTCGCCGTGTACTGGCCTCAGTACTGACGCTCCTCTTTTTCCTTGGCCCTTTGTTGGCACCCCTTTTGTTTTAGCGGGTTTGAGATCGACGTCGTTAGCAGGGTTACCCTTCCGGCTTGGCCTGGGCAGGGTTATGGACACCATTGGTTATCCTTCAGGGCTCTTAGCCCCATTTGCATCTTGTCCCTAGTCGGACGCCCTATCGATTTCAAGGTGATTTGGATCTTTGTACTGTATATATGTATTCTTGACTCGTGGAGTCGTGTTGTATATACATATCTGTTCTCTAGGTCCCATCGAGGACTGTTGTGTAATGGTATTACTTCGTTTTCCACCCACATGAAAGTGCCTGGTGGGCGTCCTTGAATCGTTTCTATGCGGGTTTGGCGGAAAGGGCTAAAACTTGCATAGGGCCGATTTGAGGGTGTTACAGGAATTCACGCCCGACCTGCCCGAGCGGCGCGCTCGGCGGTATGGCGAGGAGTTGGATGGGGACGGCGACGCCTTCCCTAGCCGAAATGACGAGCCGGCCGCCGACCCGCACGCGGAGGTGCACGAGGAGGAGGCCGCGCCGACCACGGAGCCGGCGACGCGCTCCGCGACGGACAGGGAAGCGGGTGGGAGCGGCTCCAGCCGTTCCGGCTCCCGCCGCCCTGCGACGAAAGGGCCGCCTCCGGTTGTGCCGGGGTACGTTCCTTTCCCCCCCTTTTTTCTTTCGGCTCTTTCTTTCTGCTTGCCCTTCTTCTTCTTTTTCTGACTTTGTTTTGTTTTGCTCTTGTCTTCTCCTCTTTCTCTTTAGCACACTGGTTTCCTTCGGAGCCGCGAGCCCGGCACGCGCGCCAGCTGGGTCGCCGCCCCGTGCCCCGACTGCGCCGACCAGCACGCCTCCTTCTGCGCCTTCGCCTCCCCCTCGGGCCGAGCCGACCGCCTCCGCCCAGCCGAAAGTCCCCTAGCCAGAAGCGGGGTCCTCCCAGCCGGAAGGCTCCACCGCGGGTGCGCGGGGGGCTGCCGGCAAGGAGCTCGTCGTCGTTGGTGACGACAACTCCGACGAGGAGCCTGGGGAGGAATGGCAGACGGCGGTGGTCGCGGCGAAGGAGTCCTTGGCCGTCAACGCCGTGGACGACGACGCTTCTTCCGCCGCCTCGCTGTCGGACCTTGCCGCCACGCTCGAGATGGCGGTGAAGGAGATCCGGCTGCTGGAGGCCACAGCCGGCGGGAACCGGTCGTTGGAGCAGAAGCTCGCTGCCGCCAACGGGACCTCCTAGAGTAAGTTCGCCTCACCCGGCTTGCCTTTTTTTGGGGTACTCATAGCCAGTTTTGTTGCAGCCATCCTTGTGTGCGTTTAGCGCGAGATCGATCGCTTGAAGAAGGCGAACGACCGGCTGAGCAAGTCCAATTCTACTCTGCGGCTGCAGAACAAGGATTGGCACGCGCGGGTGGACGGTCCGGAGGCCACCATCAAGGAGCGCGGCCCCTCGCTCGCTAGCCGGACCGAAGCCTTCTCCCTTCTCGAGGCCCAGAACAAGGACCAAGAGAAGGAGATCAAACGGTTAGCGCTCAAGGAGAAGGCGCTGGTGGACGAGCTGATGCAGGTCGGCCACACTACCAAGGGTGAGTCCTTTTCTCGTCCTCCTTTCTTTCCGGATCTGGTAGCCGGATCTGACTTCTCTCTTCTGACAGCTTTTTACCCCGGCATAGACCTGCTGGCCTACAACCGGTTGCGGGAGAACTGGCCGGGAGCGCAGCTGACGGCCCAGGAGCTCATCGTTCTTCTTGGCGAGGAAGCTGCCATGCTCTACCAGGCGGCGCGGGATGTCTTCTCCTTCGTGTGGTCGGAGGCTCCGGTTCCGGAGACGATGGCGCAGCTAGCTGTGAAGGTGGGGGAGGTGCCGGCTGCGAGACTTGGCGGCGCGGGCCGGAGCGGAGATGGCCTTGGCCCTCATGCTCTCTTGGTACAAGGACGCCCGCGTCGAGAAGATCGACGGTGGCTTCCGTGCCGGAGCCCTTGCCGCCATCTGCCAGGCCCATCCGGAGCTCCGCGGATCCGCCATCAAGATCGCCGATTACGTGGATCCCGACGAGGTGCTCACCGACTCGGAGTCCGTCGTTAATCCTGATGTGGAGGTCCCGATGCCGCCGCCAGCCAGCGCCGGAATCGGATCAAGCTCCACGCCTCCTCCACCGCCCGAAGCCTCTGTCGGCCAAGAACTCCCCACGGCAAGGGTCCTGCCGCTTAGATATCGCCCCGGGATGCCGGGTGTATTTGTCTTGTGTTACATACTCATGAACCTTGTCTTTTTGTGCCGGCTGTCTTTGACGCCGGGTAACTTATGGGAGCTTCGTCTCTTTTTTTTGTTAATATTGATCTTGCTTGGGTTTCCTTCAACTTATGCGCTTCGAATTTTCTTCCCATACTTTGCCGGTTAACTTTGTCCGGCTTACTTCGCCCGGCTACACACTTTTAGTCGGGGGACCGGACCTCCAGTGGGGGCGCGCGAGCGCACCCACTGGGTGTAGTCCCCCGAGATTCGCAGTAGCTGGCATAGCCAGGTGCTTGGAATCTTTCTTCTTTCCCCATTCTTCTATCTTTATCCGACTAGACTCGTCTCAGTCGATTGCTTTTGCTGGCTGAACACCTTCAGCCGGGGGAACTAACATTCTAGTGGGGGCGCGCGAGCGCACCCACTGGGTGTAGCCCCCAAGATTCGGAGTAGCTGGCGTAGCCAGGTGCTTCGAATCTTCCTTGTCTTCTCTTGCTCCAGCCCTTGCCCTCGGCTGGGCTCCAATCGGCCGGCTAAACGCCTTTAGCCGGTCGGGAACCACAAGATTCCACAGGGGGCGCGCGAGCGCACCTAGTGGGTGTAGCCCCCGAGATTCGAAGCGCTTGGCGAAGGCAAGGACTTCGAATCTTCTTTCCTTCTCCTGGATTCTGACTCATGTCACCGTACAGGGTGTACCGTGCACTGATACACACGTCGCCCTGTCCCATTGATTGAGTCCGGCTACGTCGTCGTATCCGGCTACCTCTTGCTGATCCGGCTACCGGGGGATAGCTGGCCTGTCTTGCCCTGTCCGGCTGCATCTGGTCAGCCGGACGCGATCCGACTGACCTGTTTCTTATTCGGTTGTGGTACCTGGGGATCATCCCCCTGACAGCTGGGTGTGAATTGTTGTCATTCATAGATGCATATTCTGGTTTCCACCAGATACCTCTGAATCCGAATGATCAAATAAAGACTGTGTTTATCACCCCGTATGGGGCTTATTGCTATCGCAGCATGCCTTTTGGTTTATGTAATGCAGGGGCAACGTACCAAAGATGTATGCAAAAATGTTTGCACGACCAAATTGGCCGAAATGTGCAAGTATATGTGGATGATGTGGTTATAAAAACCAAGGAAAGCAAAATGCTCCTTGATGATATCAGGCAAACATTCGCGAACCTAAGGAGGTTCCGAATGAAGCTTAACCCGGAGAAATGTACCTTCGGTGTCCCGGCTCGAAAATTACTCGGATTTCTTGTCTCCAGCCGAGGTATTGAAGTTAACCCAACTAAAATCCGGGCCATTGAGCGAATGGAATTGCCGAAGTGTCTTAATGATGTCCAGAAGTTCACTGGTTGCCTGGCATCCTTAAGTCGGTTTGTATGTCGGTTGGGAGAAAAGGCACTGCCTCTCTATCAACTCATGAAAAAGTCGGACAAGTTCATTTGGACGTCGCATGCCAATGAAGCCTTTATAAAATTAAAGAAAATGTTAGCCAATGCACCAATGTTAGCCTCTCCACTATCAAAGGAGCCAATGTTGCTCTATATAGCCGCAACCAACCGAGTTGTAAGTGCAGTGATTGTGGTAGAGCGCGACGAAGAGGGTAAGTTAGTGCAAAGGACAGTATATTATCTGAGCGAGGTATTATCAGCTTCGGAACAAAACTATCCCCACTATCAGAAGATGGCATATGGTGTGTATATGGCGGCTAAAAAGTTGAAGCACTATTTTGAAGAGCACCCAATCAAAGTGATATGTGAAGCCCCTATCTCTGAGATAATGAGTAACAAGGACGCAAGCGGCCGAATTGCAAAATGGGCAATTGACCTAGCCCCTTATGCTCCACAATATGACAGGAGAGAAGTGATCAAGTCTCAGGTTGTGGCCGACTTTTTTGTGGATTGGGCCGGGGTGCAATATGAGCCACCATTTCCAGATCCGAACTACTGGAGAATGCACTTTGACGGGTCAAAAATAAAAACCGGGTTAGGCGCCAAAGTTATGATAACCTCGCCCAAGAAGGACCAGCTGAAATACGTGCTACAGATCCACTTCGCAGCATCAAACAATGTTGCAGAATATGAAGCACTTGTGCATGGGCTCAAAGTGGCAAAAGAAATTGGGATACACCGGATCCAGTGCTTTGGTGACTCCAATCTAGTAATCCAGCAAGTCTTAGGGCATTGGGATGCTTTGGATGCAAATATGGCATTGTACAGATTTCATGTGCAGAAGGTATCAGGATACTTTGAGGGATGCGAATTTCACCACGTACCCCGGCTGGAAAATGAAGCTGCCGACGTACTATCAAAACTCGGATCAACTCGACAAGCAATCCCGCCAGGGGTAGCACTAGAGCACCTCAGAAAACCGTCTATCAAGCCATCCCCAGAGTCCGAGTCAATTTATATCCCGGCAAATCCGGAATCGGAAGCTGTGCCCATGGACATTGATGTAGGAAGTGGTTCACGAAACCCGGGGACTGCTCCGGCAAACCCGGGGACTGCGCAGCGTGATTCGGCTAAGGTTATGCCGGTGGATCAGATGGAAATTGATGAGGATGTGTTTCCAGTGCGATCTATCCCAGCTTGGGCACTGCCCATATTTGAATTCCTGAAGGATGGAACGTTGCCCAGTGAGGAAGTGCTCTCAAGGCAAACTTAGAGGAGGGCAAAGGCATACACGATCATCAATTCCGAGCTATACAAGAGGAGTGTGACAAACATCCTCCAACGATGTGTTGACCCGAAAGAAGGGCTTGACACCCTCTGGGATATACATCAAGGGGAATGTGGGCATCACGCTTCATCCAGAGCGTTGGTAGCCAAAGCTTTCCAGCATGGCTTCTATTGGCCAAGTGCCTTGGAACAAGCAGAAGATCTAGTAAGAAAATGCAATGGCTGTCAAAGGTATGCAACCAAGACACATATGCCAATGTCGGAGCTCAAGACCATACCAATTACCTGGCCATTTGCCATATGGTGTTTGGATATGGTTGGCCCGTTTAAACCAGCCAGAGGAAACATGACCCACAGCTTAGTCATGGTTGAGAAGTTTACAAAATGGATTGAATTTAAGCCAATAAGAAAATGTGATGGAGCTACCGCCGTGACATTCCTCAAAGATATCATCTTCAGATACGGTTATCCTCAAATTATCATAACAGATAATGGCACAAATTTCGCTGAAGGAGCATTTGTGCGATTCTGCCGAGATAATAAGATCCGGCTGGACGTTGCCTCGGTAGCCCACCCCGCATCGAACGGACAAGTGGAGGGATCCAACGGATTAGTATTATCTAGGATAAAACCCCGGCTCATTGAGCCGCTGCAAAGATCAGCGGGGTGCTGGATAGAAGAACTACCAGCGGTACTGTGGAGTTTAAGAACAACTCTGAATCGATCAACAGGCTATACGCCATTCTTTCTGGTTATGGGGCAGAAGCTGTATTACCACCCGACATAGAGCATGATTCGCCTAGGGTCACCCAATACATAGAAGCCGAAGTGCAAGAAGCCCAGGAAAATGATGTTGATCTGCTGGAAGAAGCGAGAGAACTGGCACTGTCCAGATCCGCCATATATCAGCAAAATCTCTGACGCTATCATAGCCGGAAAGTAAACCCCCGAGTCTTCCGGGAAGGTGATCTGGTACTCTGGTTGGTACAACGTACTGCTGGCATGCATAAGTTATCCCCCCCATGGGAAGGGCCATTCATTGTGAGCAAAGCATTGCACAATGACTCGTATTTCCTCATCGATGCAAAACCACAAAAGAAGAACAAGGCGGACAGGTCCAGCGAGGAATCTAAGCGTCCATGGAGTGTAGCTCTACTTCGCCCTTTTTACACTTAGCAAAGAAGTGCGTGTATCCGAGTCTCTCATACGTCGGTATGTATGCCGGTGATGAGCTTATCAATGAAATGGTGGCACCTCGAGCAGTAACTCGGGGACTACCCTAATAATATTAGTTGTCTTCTGTACTTGTTATTCATTTTTTATGTCGGCTAGTTTAAGTTGCTTTTGCCTAAGCTGGATTAGTAGTGTGTGAGCACCAAAAACTCAACTCTTTGACTTGCTGCTGTCCAACAAGATTTGACTTCATGGCAAGCAAGAGAACAAGTTTGGAAATGCGCAGCACACAAAAAACGACTAAGGAAAGGAACGTAATTGAGCCGACGATTATTGTTCGGACTAACCCCTTGTTTATTTTACCTTTACCATGATGAATTATTTGAGCTAATTCTAAAGTTTTTCAAGTATTGTTAAGTCAATTTTTGAAACTCGGTCTCGTAAGTCACAAAACCGAACCAAGGTAGACACAAGCCGAGCCAAGAAATTGGAGAAACAAGAAAATGAAACTCAGGAACTACGCCCAAGTTAATCCGGCACGAGCAATTTAGTAGCAAAATATGATTAGTGTGCTTAATACATTTGCACCCGGCATACCGGGGATCTGATAATTTTCAAAGTGTTTGTTATCAAGGAGCAACAGGAGGAGGTAACTCGGCACCAGCAGGTGGAACTCCGGCCTCGGCTTTAGCACAATCTTCATCTTCTTCGACATCCGAGGCTTCTTCCTCATCCTCTTCACCGGAACCATCTTTGACATATTCGTCATCGACAGCTTCAAGAAAGCTTGGTCCCTCGTTCCATTGGTGGATGGGAGCAAACTGAATGAGATTATGGGCGCAAGCCTTGCGCCGAGCTATCCAATCCGGGTCATTGGACCACCTTGATCCGGTGCGCATACGCTCGAGAAGATTGAGATTTATTTTCAAATACCATGTGAGCACGTAGTGGAGGACGGTATCAGCTGCGGCGCGCCCGGCGGATTCCCTCCAGAGGTCAAGCTGGGTCTCACACTCCATTAACTTATTGATTAGAGCAGCGGAACCTTCCGGAGTGTCTTCACTAGGCCAAAGGGCATTGAAGATCCAGACTGTTGCGTCTAGGATATCCTTACCATAGTTCTTCACAATCTCAACGCGAGAAGATAAGCTGACCAGCAGGTCCTCCATGTCATAGAGAATATTTTCAGAGCCAGGACCAGTTGGGGTACCCCTCTGCTGGCGGCACTTGGCAACGGCGGTAGTTGCAATGGCATGACCCTCCGGAAATTTGTCTAAAAACAAGACAAGTGAAATAGGTAAAGGAGGTTGACCCGGAGAGATTCATGTCGGTTGAAGGAAAAGAACTTACGAGAAATATGGCTGTGGATCCGGGTCAGCTCCTTGGTGCAGTTGTCACGCCTCTTCCGGAGTTTCACAAGTTCAGCATTCGCCGACTCAAGCTTAATGTCGGCCTCCTTCAGCAGTTCTTGATCTTTGGCAATTTGGAGTTTGAGACGTTCTCGCTCTTCAGTAAAATCTTGGCCAGCTTTATCCATCTCGGATTTGTGGAGCGCCTTGAGCTTTTTCATTTCTGCCTTGAGCTTGGCAATTTCATCATCCTTGGTCCGGAGGAGGGCGAGCTCATCATCCTTCTTCTTAAGTTCGGCCTGATGCTGCCCTGCTTGTTCGAGAAAATACAGCATCATATCAGGCATGGGCACACTATCTTCAAGAGATGCTGAAATGGTTTGTTGACCCGGCAAAGCCGAGGTATGAATATCTGCCGAGCCAGGAAGAAAAGGAGAGAGGGCGCAGAAGAAGACTAAGCAAAGCGGACTTACCTTTTATTTGATCCAAGTTCTTCCACATAATGGTGTTCTCAGCCTCCACTTCAGCTGCCCAATCCGAATAACAAATTAGTTCGGCAGGAAAAGACAAAGAAAGGTGGGAAAAAGCCAAGGAGAAAACTTACCCCTTTTCTCAAACTCGGCGAGAAGCGTAGAATGTTTCGAGCACAGTGCCTTATGTGTGTCCAGGAGACGCTGAAACTCAGCGCTCTGGCGATTGGTAGTCACCTGAAAAGAGCAAGGATAGCTTAGTCATATCCATATTCGAAGTGTACAAAATCCGGGCCAAGTGGAACTTAACCCGGCTCTAGGTGTGTGCATATTCGAAGTGTACAAAACCCGGGCCAAGTGGAACTTAACCCGGCTCTAGGTGTGTGCATATTCGAAGTGTACAAAATCCGGGCCAAGTGGAACTTAACCCGGCTCTAGGTGTGTGCATATTCGAAGTGTACAAAATCCGGGCCAAGTGGAACTTAACCCGGCTCTAGGTGTGTGCATATTAGAAGTGTACAAAATCCGGGCCAAGTGGAACTTAACCCGGCTCTAGGTGTGTGCATATTCGAAGTGTACCAAATCCGGGCCAAGTGGAACTTAACCCGGCTCTAGGTGTGTGCATATTCAAAGTGTCTTCCGAGCCCTCCGAGTTATGGCCTTAGTCGTTGGCTTGGTGGTGGCTTTGTCTGCGGATTTCTTTCGCCTCTTGGTTGGCTTGGGAGGTCCGAAAGAAGAAGCAGATGCAGCTCCCCTTTTCTTTGACGCGACCGGGACAGGCTCGCCTGTGGCGAGAGGAGGATCTTCGTGGATCTGCCCACCCGGGTTAGCTGATGCCGGAAAGGCGTAAGAAAGGGGGACAACGTCAAATGCTTCCATCACCTCAACGATGGAATCATCTTCATCATTAGGCCAATCTCTTAAGGAAGAGAATTTACCGGTGGGTCGCTTGGTCGTGTCGGGGAGTGGCAGGAACATTTCCTGATCTGGCTCCTCCTCGTCCGGGGCATCTCGATCCTTCGCCCATTTGAGCGAAGGCTCGGCGCCATCTTCGAGAGTTTGCTGAAGAAACAGCTAAGAGAGAAATACAAAAAGATCAGATAAACAACATACTCCGACATAGAATATAACTCGGAAAGAAATTGGAACACGAGAATTACCACAGGAGGAAGCCTGTCTCGGCAGAAATGTTCAATTCCCCTCTCCCAATCAGCGGAGAAGTTTTTGTCAGTGGTGAAGAGGGCCTTGACCCGGCGAAATATCTCGGTGTTTCTCAGTTCAAATGAGGAAGTCCGGCTGGGGTCAAGTCGCCAGCTCATATGGCACAGCTTGTGTTTGCGTTTCTGGAGAGGGGAGATCCGGTTGCGGACGAAAGTGATCATCGCATCCTCGTTGCGTAGCTTAGCATATTTCAGCTCCTAAAGCCGTTTGTTGACTTGGTTCGCCAGGACAGTGGGTTACTTGGGGATCCGTTCCCACAGATCCGGATTAGGAGGACCCGGAGTGTAGGGGCGTAGCCGGATCAGATCTTCATTCGTGCCATTTCTGACATAAAAGAAGGTTCGGGCCCAGCCCTTGCAAGAATCAAGCCCCGTGACCCGGGGAAAGACGGACTATTTCCGGGGAGAAATGGAAGCCGCACCGAACTGCGTAAGTTGTTCGTCCTTCGGGTCAAGCTCCTTATTCGGAATCACGTTCCGGTGAAGACCAAAAAACAGATACAGAGCTCTTTAGTGGGCCACAATCCGACATACCCATCTATGGTGGAGGCAAAGCAAGAAAGGGAAGTGATGGCGTTTGCCGGAAGGTGGTGCGGTTGAAGCTCATAGTTGTTGAGCTAATCATGGAAGAAATCGCTAACGGGGAGGCCGAACCCACGCTGGAAGTGGGAGAGGAACACTACGAACTCACCCGGATTAGGTGAGGGAGCAAGCTCCTCGGCGGCGAGACGGGCGACCACGCCCTCTAGGATGCGCCGGGTTGGATACAACCAGTCTAGGTCGTCCTGGCACACCCAGGAGCCAGCCCAGGCGCGGCGTTCGGCGTTCTCTGCCTCCGCGGCGGCGACTCTTCCTCTGTCATAGGTCGTTGTCCTCACCGGCCCTATCGGAGGTGGGGGCAGTACCTTGGATTAGCGCGGACCCATGGCGGTGGAGATGCAAGGGAACGGCAACAAGGAAGGTGCAAGGCACGGGGCGGCGGCGGCGCTGCTAAGCAGGTGCCGCGGCGGCGGCGCTATCGCTGGGAAGAAGAAGAAGAGGGGCGCGAGAATAGGGAAAAGTACCAAGGGACGCGCCCCTCCCCTATTTAACCACGACCCAGCGGGGGCAGTGGGATCGTGCGCTGCGGCAGGGCCACACGGTGTGGCCGTGTATTATCCGGATCAGTCAATCAGAGGCGAGCCACAGGAAGGGCCACAGGGCGTGGCGGATCCCACGAGGCGACATGGTGATACAGTTAACGAGGAGACAGACGTGATGTGATGTGTGCAACAGTAACACCTGACATTTACTGCAGCAGTAACTGGCGCATGCCCTTAAAATGAGGCAAGACAATGATTACCCTCCACGTGGGATGGCGTACGAGAGAAGGAAGAATAACTCGGAAAACTAAAGGGTAACCCGGCCAGCGAGTGGAAACTCGAAATATGCCAAGGGAAAAGCTAGCCAATGAAATCCCGGATATAAGGTAACTCGGAAAAAGGAGCAAAAGGCTTGGTAAATTTTAACATGTTGTGGCCTTAGCAGCTGGAGCTGCCGAGACCGCACCAGCTTCGGGGACTAATGTTGGGGGGATACCCCCGGGTAGGGTCACGCCGGGGTATAAAGGCCGAGTTAGCCGAGGTACGGCAAGGTCAAAGCAAGCACTGGCCGAGTCACCTCAAGGCAGGCCAAATCACGGAGTAACCCGGACTAGAGGATGTCCACCTAACTGAGTCCCGGCCGACCTATGTCGTATGCCGGCAGGATTTATCTAACTTGTATGCATATACCAGTGTGGCCAGATTAACCAAGCATGATCCGGGTTATATCAGGCTTACAAGAGAAGGAAGGTATCTCGCTGGTCAAAAGGAGCTCACTGTACGCTGGAGCGTGAGCGAAGCAGACAGAGTCTAGGACCACCGAGGCGTGGCCGACAAGGGTGACGCTCCATATGTCAGATGACGCTGGTGCCGGAGAGTCTCACGTAGGCTCTGCATGGCTTACGATGGGGAAAGTGACCCAGTCGGTTTACTATTTTGGAAAGAGGCATATTCCCTGGAATATGCCTCCACGTATGCCCTAATTGGAGACCTAGCCACCCCTATATAAGGAGGGTAGGGCATCTGTAGCAAGGGTTGGGTTTTACTTGGTTGATTCTTGGTTCCTGAGAGCTAGCTAGTGGTGAGAGTAAGAGAGTTTCTACTTCCTCCTCTCCCCAATACAGCTCAAGGAGCATTTGTAACCTTGGAAACCTATTGAATACAAAGCATCTGCGTGTGGAATCACCACACTATCCCTCTCTGGATTCCTCTAGTGCATCTTGTCCCCACCTTTAGCCTATACATGGCATCTGTCGTGACACCACCATGACAAGTAGATCGAGAGGGCACACAACTTTCTTTGCCTCCTCGATATTTGTTGGAAAAGTGTTCCGTTTAGGAAGACGGTAATGCCAGAATCTAATCATAGCATTGAAGCTTGTGTTGGTCCAGTTGTGTTTCAACTTCATCTCTAGAGCCTTGAGCGTTACATTCAAGCGGGTATCCTCGTGCAACATCCTTCATACAATGGAGTACTCCGGTCTATCTCCAGTTGCGCTAGCTTGGCTTTCTCTCTCGCTGCAGCTTTGGGGTTGCTCGTCTCCTTGAGGAGTAGTTCTTCAACATGAGGGTCCTGCAAGACTATTTGCAGCGTCTACTGCGTGTCTGCGTCTTCTCCATCATCTGCCCCGCATCTCATTCATGATGATCATGCCCGGCATCTCCTTCTTCATGATCATGTCTGGCATCTACTTCATAATGATCATGTCCGAGAGGCTCTTCGGCTTCTCGCCCGCCCTCTCCGCTATTGTCCTGTCGGCCTTCCTCATTTCCTGTAGTCCCATTAATGTCATCTTCATCACTGATCCAATAAGTAAACCCACACATGAAACCATGCACGAGCAGGTGGTTCTACAATACACCGAAATAAGGGTCCATCAAGCCCCTGAGTCTGCATTTGTGCACAGACATCTTATCTGAGTCTCGTTGTTCTGGATAATTTCAGCGGCCACACCTTTCAAATATCTAGCCACAAGGATTTTTCTCATCTTGATGAACATGATCCCGTCTAGAGCAAGAGAATATTTTAGAATGTGAACACACATGTATGCATGGTCGCCAAAAAAATTCAGCATGACCTCTCATAAAAATATGACATATGCGTAATGCAAACGATTTGCCAAAACGGAAATTAATCAAAATTTTAGCAAACATGCATACACCACGCCAACATACACCATAACGTACCACAAACTTTGTCACATACATAAACATTCATACAACACGCAACAATAACATCTCGCCCACAATCATCACAAGCAATTCATCGCATACACAAACATGCATGTCCTTCCATGAATCTACTCACCTTGTAAATGATGGAGGAGGAGGAAAGTGAATCAGTGATTTAGTAGATCTACAACTTTGGAGAGACTTCCTTTTACAAATCTACCATCCAAAATAGTTTTAGATGGCTAAAATGAGTGAATTCATGGGAGAAATGAGGTGGGGAGGAGGAATAACACGACCAGATCTAGTCTAGGCTAGAGGGGAAAGTAAGTGGAGGGGAAAGTGCACCAAGTGGAAAAGGTGGTGTCTAGCTGTATAAATGGTGCACGACATATCAGTGGTGCACATCCTCATGATGTGCCATGGATAACAGGAACATCAGTGGCGCACCGAACCTTAGTGCGCCACGGACATGTTAGACCCCATCTATATCTGCCACTTATGGATTCCCCTGACTTATCCATGGCCCATGACCATGCGGTGCGCCACAGGTGATGGAACTATCCAAGGAGCATAGACCTAACATGTGCCACGGATATGGCAGGGGCCATGCATAAGTGGCAGCTGTGGCTACCCAGACTTACCTGCGACGCACCCTTTTACCATGCGCCACAGATAAATTCCTTATCTGTGGCGCACCTTTATCACATGCGCCATAGGGAACTTACCTATGGTGCACCAGCTTGCCCGTGCGGCACTGGATATCAATCCATGGATAGCCAAATCTGTAGTAGTGCTAGGATGAGAGTTTGACTCTCAGCTATTTTGCCTAATTGTGCTTCCATAGTCTTTGTTCTTTCCTATAAAGCTCCAACATCATTTTAAGAGCAACGGATTGATTAGATAGTTTATTAATAACTAACTGATGGTTCTATGTAATATTAATAAGAAGATTATTCTAGTCATATTGTGCTTGCATAAAATCTTTGAAAGAATTTTCAAGCGGGAGATTACCATTACTTGCTCATTTACTATTGGTATAGTTATTGTTGTTTGGAGCACCTACATGATTAGCATATTTCTTTTGAAAGTTCAAGCCATAGTTTTGACTCTTCCATGTACGGTTATAAATATTATGAGTTATAAAATCTACTTCCTCAATATTTCAGTTGGTGATGGCATTTACCTGGGTTTCCTTACCCTTAAGAATTTTTAGAAGCTCATCTACCTCTGAAGTAGGCTCTTCATTAGTCTCCTCGGTGATTACATTCACATTTCTTGAGGACGATCTATCTACATGCCATTGGGAATGGTTGCTTTGCATGTCATATAGAAGCTTCTTGGCAACATTTACTTCCTTTCCCATGAATGTGCCTACGATTACAGTGTTAAGAATATATTTAGACATTGGGTTAGGGAATTATAAAACAAGTGAAGATTTAACCACTCTTCCATCCCATGGCTAGGATAACTTATGTGTGAATCAAGCTCAGACAAGGGGGATCCATAGGGTCTCCCGTATGTGGATAGTGTAAATAGTCAAGGAACAGGAATCAAGTACTCGGGGTCCTACGTGACACAAGTGAGCTTAAAGAACCAAATAGAAGATAATGCTCACCAGTGCCTCTTTTATTAGTTATCTCATTACTACTCAGATTAAGTTGTTTAGGTACCTCGTTATCCAAATACTCGCACAAACCCTACACATGCAATTCTACGACTCGCATGGCTCAAACAACTCCTGCAGTAATGGCTCAGGGGATTGAGGTACAAGCTTGGGCGAGGTTTAAAAGTAAAGGCTATGCAATACTTGGGATTCAAATTTAATGCAATCGCGACTCAATGATGCAAGAGTAAGATAGAAACATTAGGTACTATATGTATGCAAGCATGGTGAATTTCTTGTCTGGCGGTTCTATTGCCGAATAGAAAGAATCCGGGTAATACTCCTGAGGCTCCTGGTATTCTCCTTGCTCAGTGTCTATCCCGATAAAAACAAAACACATAAAGGGGCCGAAATAAATACATTGCACGCTCATATAAATCATATGCAACAAGCAAACAAGGTATTCCATGATAGAATGATGCACATTTGCATAGTATAATATAGCATGGCATGGGTGAGGTGTGGAAACAATAAATAAGCACTTTTATTATTTATTTGGTCAAGTCTTACTTGCATAAACCATCCAGGTTTTTAAGTATTTATATGATGCATGATTCAATTCATATCATGTAATGCACAATCAGAACTGGCTCGTCGAGCTAATTGATTTACACATATTATCTGTCGAATTTGGAATTACGGAATTAAAGTTATAGATTTATGCAATTAAATTATTTCGAAATTTTAAATTGCTAAAAAATTATTTTGGATGGTATATTGGAATTCCTGCTATTTTTCTGATCAGAAAACATATATAATTTATATTATTTGAAAATAGTGTTTAAAATCTATGATTTATTCCCTTTTAAAAGGAAAAGTCAAATTGTTAATGTTTATCTATTAATATTGATCATTAGTCAAAATAAAACAGATATTATTAATCTTCAACATGTTTCATACATTTTAGGTTTTAGAATTTTTCCTAATTCAAAAGTTTTGGCCTTGGTCAAAGTAGTGAAAGTTTGAGAGATTAGAAGTGGCAGGGAGTTTGCTAAAAAAACAGCAGAACCGAACGGAAGTTAACTGAAAATCGGAATTTGGACAACGTGAAATCAGCTAGCTTGATCCATTTTCGTCTCATGATTCTGGGAGATCTACTACTCCGTTTCCGTTGGGACTTGGTGCGCTAAGAAGCTGTAATATCATAGAAGAGATGGCCATGGATAAATTCGTCGGAGGTAAATTTAGGAGGACACGATCTTAACGGGAACAGAGGGCAAAAACTGCGGTGCGCGCGGGGACTGAATTTCCCTGACGGACAAAACGACCCTTCGTGTTGATAGTGAGCAACATGTGCTATCTTCGGATGATGATTGCGAGTTATCCGGGGCACCAAAAAGGACACGGTTTTTGCTGGCTTGAAGATGGCACAACAGAGAACACTTCTTGTCATTCTAGTGTCGCCGGATATTGAGTGAAACGCCGGGAAAAATGACGATTTCAGGGGTGCTAGAAGAGCCCGAAAACTGACGAACGAATTCAGTTTCTGGATGAGATCTGGCAACTTTGCAGGTGGTTTGCGAGAAATTTAGGAACCAAATGGAACGCCGTTTGGTCCTTGTGGGAGCTGGTTGTTCCTACTTCGTCGGGGTGTTCCGGTTGTTGACGGGGAGGATGTGGAGACGCCGGAAAATGATCGAGTTCAGAGGCTTTGGCGAACTGCTTCTGTTGTCGTTGTTGATGTTCTGTGGCCTACGCGCGTGCGCGGCGAGCGATGCGGACGGGGTTCCGGCGGACTGCGGCCCAAGGAAAATCCCGGGGAGAGCCAGCAGGGGAGGAAGAGGAAGGGTAGGAGCTCACCTAGCACACAGGCCTGGCCGAGACAGGGCGCGCGGGAGGCGAAGGGGAAGCAGAGACGACGGTGGCGCGGCGACGGCGAGTGGCGTCGGGCTGGCAGCAGGTAGTAGGGGTTTGATGGCAACGACGGCGCATACAGAGAAATGAAGAGCAGAGGGAGCTACAAGGAGGTGAGGCAGCTCACCGCGGTCCATAGTTGTGTACATGATGGATGATCTGGAGGTTGTCGAGGATGGTGACGAGATGAAGGAGACGACGACCATGAACGCCGGGTGCGCAGGGACGGCGTCGGCGAACTGCGGCCGCTCCTGGCCTTCTCCTCCATCCTTTAGGTGATGCACGTCTCCGGTAGTTCGATTTGGTGCTCCTCCGGCTTGCGGTGGCTTCGGTGGCGGCATGGACATGACGGCGGCGGCGGAGCTTGGCTGGGCATCTCGATCTGGGGTCAGGTGGGGAGGATAGAGGTGTTGCTGGTTTTTCTTTATGCCTAGGGGATAAGGGATAGGCGAGCACGGCCTTGCACGGGCTCTCGAACGCACGTGATCGAGGTCAGGTAGAAGAGAAATAGGGCGCGGGCAGCCTCGCTGTCCACTGATGGTTCGAGTCGGGCTAAGAGAGAGGAGGTGTCGAGTGTTAGGCAAAGTTCAGCTGGGTCTGATCAGATGCAGCTGGGGGTGCAGCTAGACACGGTTCAGAGAGAGGGCAAGGTGTTTGGATCTGAGGCTGATCGATTTAGCTGGGCATCAGGAAGGCGTGGTTCAGGTTGCACAAGAAAAATAGAGAGAGAAACTAGCTTGGACATCCCGTGTGTGGTGCACATGCACGTGCTTGGTGGTGTAGTAGACGTATGTGTGGCCCTTCTTCACATGGTAAGATAAACAGAGGAGTGTATATGTGTGTGGAGTTCAATCCATACACATGCTTGGGTTTTGGTATAGCTAACAATGTAGTTTAGCTAGGAAGAGGGTGTGTGTTTGGACTCACAGGATTAGGGAAAAAAGGTTTTTAGCTAGATTAAATAGCTAGCTTAGGATATATTTTAGCTAGGGATTAGATTGATGGAGATCAAGTTTGAATAAAATCGAATGAAAAGGCAAATCAAAACAAATTCAAATAAGAGGCATTATCACATGAGGTTTATTATTGCATGTGGCTATAATGTTGTCTATTAGTGCATGCATGTGAGAATATTTTGTGAAAACAAAATATATCACATGTATGTGAGCCAAAATAAATGTTCAAATTTAAAAGTTTGCAAAGTGAAACAAGATCTTAGAAGTGAACATATACACATGGAATAATTGGAATGATCTTGGATATGATCCCATGTGTGGCTGAATAGAAGATGGATCCATGTAGATGTATGTGGCAAGAACTAAAATACCGACAAAACAATATGACCACATACATATGTATGGTTGGAAATAAGATGATATCGAGAGAAGGTGATATGGCAAGTTAATAGATGGAAGAATTTTAAAAGAGATGGCCTCAACTCAATTTGGGCATCAAGCAATATATTAAGATGCAAATACATTATATCAAGAAGCAACTATATTTAATAAAAGCCAAATACAAGATGCATTATGAGGATAAGAACCAGATACAAGTGTTTTAATATGATGCTCAAATGCAATGTGGCATGATGATATGAGCATGATATTGTGATGATGTAATAAATAACAAGCATGTGGTAGTGTTGATCTGTATTTCTTATGTAGCATTCCAAAGTTAGACAATTGGGATGCTACAACTCTCCCCCACTTAACAAGAATCTCGCCCCGAGAATCCTAGGAAAAGAAGAAGACACAAAGAGTAGAGGGTGCTCGGAACGAACGTGATCTTCACATTGCCAAGTTGATTTATCAATAGAACGGTGTAACCAATACACCTTACAAAACTTGCTAGACTTGTTGCGAGTCTGCGTTTTTCTTCTTCAAAGCAAGGGATTTCAAGAAGCCGAAGGATTATTGTGAGATGAGAAAGATAGAATGAACATAGCTCCGGTGCTCTCGAGAAACACGATAAAAGAATAGAAACACTTCTTGAAAGAATTATGAAAGATGGTGTATCGAGGAGAAAGAAAAGACACATCGTTAGGATTAAAGATCAACATATGCATGTGAAATGATTGTTTATTTCACTGGAAGAAAATATCAACTTTGGAGAAGTTATCAACCACTATGAAAATAGCCTTGTATCTTCCCATAGATTTAGGAAATGAAGTTCGGAATCAATATTTCCCTCAAACAACAGAGTCCCTTGATATCAATAGAAGGATTTGGGTTTAGAGTTCTCAGATTAGATTCTTCTTGCGCCAGTAAGGACCAAAGGAGCATGCGATTGAGGTGCGCGGATTTATCTTTAAGAGGAGGATGTGATGTTAGTTTATGGTGGAAACCTGAGGAAGAAGTGGAATGTTGAATATCTGGAGGTTATTGTTGAGATGCTTATTGCTTTCCTTAACCGTGAGGTTATTGCAATAGATTTTGCAACTGATGGCATCAACCATAGTTGTCTTTACCATGAGTAAGGAATTTGACAAATGAAGTCAGAGATATACACCATCCATCTTGTTTGACGATGACGAGCTCCGGTGAAAAAGAAGAGGACGGAGAAGATTTCGCATTTGTTTCCACCAGATCATTAAAGATTTTGTTCCATCTTGAAAAAGATGAGACCACCAACAAGAGATTATTGATTATGTTCTTTGATAGAGCACTACGGAAAAACAAGGACGGAAGCAAAACTCTCGAGGGATAAAGGCAACTTCTAAATTCCGTGGAATGAGTAAAATTGCATTAATCTACAAATTCAATGTACAAGAGCGAATGATAAGAGTAGTCGGACGGGGATCAGTCCATCGCGCACACAAAGCACTACTCCATACATGAATAGGAAAATCATGCAACCCAACTTTTAGAAATGTAGACTTGAGATCTTGACTAGCAGAATTCATGGAGCTTCGTAAGAAAACAAGGAGGTGATACAAACACTTTGTCAGATCCAAAGTAGATAAAGATGATGATGTTGTCATCGTGTCGGAAGTCACAAGCCATCGGAAAGATATGAATGAAGACCACGGAGACAGATAAAAAAGTTCAACATATATATTAAGGATAGCACCCAAAACTTGAATAGAAGGATTGTGAAAGAGCTGGAGAATCTTCGTTTCATCCGGTGGATTGAGGATAGAAGATAAAGCGAGAGGGTTTCAAAAGGTTTCTTGATGAGCGGAAGATCAAAAGAATTCATGTCCTTGAGAAGATCCGAGAGAGATTTAGCAGCCTTGAAGAAATCTTCAGCAGAATGACGATGATAATGCCAAACAAGGAAAAACTCTAGAGTTGGTTAAAGGCGGAGGATGGAGTTAATAATGGGCTTGCTGATTCCCGAATTGTAGCGATGTCTTTAGCATAATGACGTGCCCGAGATGGGTGACTTCTAAACGCCGGAATTTACACTTTGAGAACTCTACGCACAGGCGATGTTCACGAAGCTTGAGAGAAAGTGGAGAAGATGTTCTATCGTCACCATATACCACCAAGAATTATCGAGATATTCCAAGAATACCAAGCTCATGTGGCTAGAGAAATAGATGAATGCTCAAAACACTTTCTTGGCTCCATGCTCATCAAAAGTTCAACATTAAGAGCAAGTATTGTGTTCAAAGATATGCATTGGGAGAATAGATTATCTGGCCCTTCGGATAAGAAAAGAGATAATGACTTTTTCACCTTGTTGATCGGATCACCGATTGAAAATATAAGGCGCTCTTGGATAAAGAAGCGATGATAACTCATACATGAAGAAAAGCTATCAGAGATGAACGATGAGATTCTCCTGTATCAAAGGGAACCCTGCAGATATGGAGTTCAAAAGGATATGAAGCAAGACAGTCAGATGAAAACCCCACATAAGTACATTAAGAAACCTCTAGATTGCCAAAGATATATGGATATGATATATATATGATCATAGTATAACCCAAAATCACAAGAGATAACCGCCATCGTTTGGAGGATTAGATTGATAGCTTTTACCATATTCCACCTGTGATAAGCGTTATATAGCTATACCGAGAACCAAATTACAATCACAAGCATCAGATCGACACAAGTTCCATATTTTGCCCAAAAGGTTTGAAGATGAACTAAAAACTTAAGATTGAAGCGTTGGTAGCAAAAGATCGAGTTAGCATGAACATGCCAATGAAATAAGGTAGATAGCGTATCACCCAATACTGAAAAGGAGTGTGGAAGCACATATGTATCAAAGAAAAAAAATTCCGCAATTTTCGACATTAAAATACCAATTAGATGCGCAACACCACTTAATAGATAGAGATTAGCAAGTCCACATTTAGTGAAAACATGCCGAAAGGAAGAACACCCTTAACAAGATTGTGTCGTTTAACAAAGAGTAATACAGATCACACCAGTTTACAAAGATTCAGATAGATCGCGTGTCTTTACAAAAGCCTATCGGTATGGAATGTACCGATAGTTGATAACAAAAGGCAGATTGCGACAACAAGGTTGAATGCAACAGATAGACAAGGGATCAACACACATCCTATGGAACTACGGAAACTCCAAACACGTGAATCCTAGTTTAAATTTTTAGAAGAGAATAGACAAGCGTTACACTTCCTTACTAGAAAATGGTGGGTGGGTGGGTAAGAAGAAAAATGGAAGCAATCCTACTCTCACATTTAGTTTTTCCCTAGTATACATAGCTACCAAAATATTTTCTAGACTGACAACGACCATCTTGGCTGAGACCCTAAAGGGCGGAATGGCTCTGATACCAATTGTAATACCTCAGACATTATGCTCTAAGTTCAAGCCTAGACGAACCAAAAGTGGATAAGGGATTCTACCGCGGAGGCCCAAGGCCACCCACATGTAGGACCGTCGAAGCGGAGTAGGGCACGGTACCGGCCGACCACCTTATCCACTTTCAAGAACATCGGAATAAGAGCAAGCGGCGTAAGCGACAGGTAACGCTACCATAACGTACACAAATGAGTATGTATGTCTGCGACTTACAATAGACATTAGAGTCACACCATCTAGAAACAATTGCAACAAAAGATAATATCTACAAAGTTCTATAGAGACACGCTATGCATCAGCCCAACAAGAGATGGACAAACGCCCGTTAATTAATAGCATCAGTTATATAAGCAACATGAATAAACATCGCTCACCCTCCTTCTCGCTTACCGATGAGAAGGCGGAAGAACATCCCATATGTTGGCAATTTTATTAACCATTCTATAAGTGTTGCAATATTTACTAGTCATGTCTTAGTCAAATTAAAGGTGGTACTTTAGTTATGCTTGTCTATAATCGAGAAACGATGCTCCAAGTCGTCCATAATTGCGGACACGGCTTTAAAAATTTTTACCCTGCAGGGGTGCACAAATAGCAACACACACACGATCAACCTCGGGAAGAACCAAATAAAATGTAATGAGGCCTCACGACAAAGCATTCACAGGATTCATAAATCATTTCAGGGAGCCACCCCAATAAGCTACCCGCAACGAAGTTGGCCGACTCCGAGACAGACCTAGGGTTTGCGAGAACGCTTGTAAACGACTGGGAACCCGAAAGTGTGCTGGGCTTGTAGATACCATGAAATTGTGCCGCGATCCTAAATAGTACAAGTGCTCCACGCACAATCCACTAGTAGAAAATGGGCCTTTGGTTCAGGCCATTAGTCCCGGCCGTGGCTGGGGCCGGGACTAATGGTCCGAACTAGACGGCCCGAGGAGGCCGAGGCACTATGTCCCGGTCCGTAAGGAACCATTAGTCCCGGTTTGAGATACAAACCGGGACAAATGGGTTTGGGCCGGCGCGCGTGCTCCTGGCAGAACCTTTAGTCCCGGTTTGTATCTCAAACCGGGACTAATGGCCTGGCCCTATATATATGCACCCAGCCCTCCACTCTCTCCTGTTTTTTTCCTATGTGAGAGGTGGGTATAACTTTGTGCTAACTTTTTTTCTTCATATGCACTAGAGGTGTTCGGTGAAATGCCTATTAGAGCGATGCCACTTGAGTTCACACAAGACAAAATATGATATGAGGTGCCAGAGCAACACTTAAGGTTCCTCCTCTTTGTTTTGAAGTGTCCTAAAAGGTTAGCAACTATTTTCTTGTTTTGATTGCGCGGTACTAATTTAAGCATCGTGATTGCGTTTGATATATATGCATGTTGTATGATGCAAATGAGCCACCCATGGATGTACGGTGACCGACGCTCTGATGCTTACAGAGAAGGCGTGTGTTCTTTTCGCCTTGTGGCCGAGGCGAATAAGCGGCATGATGGTTTTATGTGTTGTCCATGTGTTGAATGTCGGAATGAGTAGGCTCACACTTCCTCAAGAGTCATTCAGAGCCACCTGCTTCGGTCCGGTTTCATGTCCGGCTATAATGTTTGGACCAAGCACGGAGAAAGAGGGGTTATGATGGAAGACGGCGATGAAGAAGAGAACGATGATGACAACTACCGATCTATGTTCCCTGAATATGATGATACCGCAGTTGAAGATAATGAAAAAGAAGGGGATGAAGAACGGGAACCATATGAGCCTGTTGATGATTTTGGTCGGGTCATTAGTGATGCAAGGCGAGACTGCGACATAGAAAAGGAGAGGTTGCAGTTCGAGCAGATGTTACAGGACCACAACACATTGTTGTATCCAACTTGTGAAGATGGCCAAAAGAAGCTGGGTAGCACACTGGAATTGTTGAAGTGGAAGGCAGAGACCGGTATGACTGACTCGGGATTTGAAAACTCGCTGGTAATAATGAAGAAGCTGCTTCCAAGAAATAACCAATTGCCCTCCAGTAGGTACGAAGCAAAGAAACTTGTCCGCCCTCTAGGATTAGACGTGCAGAAGATACATGCATGCCCTAATGACTGCATCCTCTACCGCGGTGAGAAGTACGAGAATATGGATAAATGCCCGGTATGCACTGCATTGCGGTATAAGATCAGAAAAGATGACCTTGATGATGTTGAGGGCGAGCAACCTAGGAAGAGGGTTCCTGCCAAGGTGATGTGGTATGCTCCTATAATACCACGGTTGAAACGTTTGTTCGGAAATAAAGAGCATGCCAAGTTGTTGCGATGGCACATGGAAGACCGTAAGAAAGACGGGATGTTGAGGCACCCTGCTGATGGTCGGCAGTGGAGAAAAATCGAGAGAGACTTCCCGGACTTTGTTGGTGACGCAAGGAACTTATGGTTTGGTCTAAGTACCGATGGCATGAATCCTTTTGGGGAGCAGAACTGCAGTCACAGCACCTGGCCCATGACTCTATGTATCTACAACCTTCCTCCTTGGTTGTGCATGAAGCGGAAGTTCATTATGATGCCAGTGCTCATCCAAGGCCCGAAGCAACCCGACAACGACATTGATGTGTACCTAAGACCATTAGTTGATGAACTTCTACAGTTATGGGCCAAACCAGGTTTACGTGTGTGGGATGAGCACAAATAGCAGGAATTTGACCTACAAACGTTGCTGTTCGTAACCATCAATGATTGGCCTGCTCTTAGTAACATTTCAGGACAGACGAACAAAGGATACAATGCATGCACACACTGTTTAGATGAGACTGAAAGTATATATCTGGATAAATGTAGAAAGAATGTGTACCCGTACAATCGTCGTTTTCTTCCGCCCAGTCATCCCTTAAAGAAGAAAGGCAAGCATTTCAATGGCAAGGCAGAAACCCGGAAGAAGCCTGTCCCCCGTAGTGGTGCTGATGTATTTGGTATGGTCAAGGATTTGGATGTAATCTTTGGAAAGGGTCCTGGAGGACAACCTATTCCGAAAGACCCCATTACCGAACACGCACCCATGTGGAAGAAGAAATCTATATTTTGGGAGCTACCCTATTGGAAAGTGCATGAGGTCCGCTCTGCAATCGACGTGATGCACCTGACGAAGAATCTTTGCGTGAATATTCTAGGCTTCCTGGGCTTGTATGGGAAGTCAAAAGATACCCCGGCAGCACGGGAGGACCAGCAACATCATAAAGGACGAGACGGCAAGCATCCAGGGTAATTTCAAGGGCTTGCTAGCTACGCTCTCACCAAAGAAGAGAAGGAAATCTTTTTTGAAGTCCTTTTCTGTATCAAGGTCCCGTCTGGCTTCTCGTCGAATATAAAGGGAATAGTAAATATGAAAGAGAAAAAATTTCAAAACCTAAAGTCTCATGACTGCCATGTGCTTATGACGCAATTGCTTCCGGTTGCATTGAGGGGAATTCTACCAGAAAATGTTTGACTAGCCATTGTGAAGGTATGTGCATTCCTCAATGCAATTTCTCAGAAGGTAATCGATCGAGAAAGTCTATCAGGGTTACAGATTGATGTGGTCCAATGTCTGGTCAGCTTCGAGTTGTTGTTCCCGCCATCCTTCTTCAATATTATGACGCACCTCCTAGTTCACCTAGTCGAAGAGATTAGAATTCTCGGTCCTGTGTTTCTACACAATATGTTCCCCTTCGAGAGGTTCATGGGAGTCTTAAAGAAATATGTTCATAACCTTGCTAGGCCAGAAGGAAGCATCTCCAAGGGCTATGGAACAGAGGAGCTCATTGAGTTTTGTGTTGACTTTCTTCCCGACCTTAAGCCGATTGGTGTTCCTGAATCTCGGTATGAGGAGAGGATGACTGGAAAAGGCACACTAGGAAGGAAATCAATGGTATGTAGGGACGGACATTCTTTCACTCAAGCACACTACACAGTTCTATAGAATTCCACCGTGGTGGCTCCGTATATCGAGAAACACAAGAATATTCTACGCTCCGAAAACCCGGGGAAGCCTGAAACCTTGATTAAAGGGGAACACAAGAAGTATTTGGCAATTGGTTGCAGACACATCTCATGAATAACACCACTGTTGGAGATGAGTTGTACTCGTTGGCCAGGTTACCATCTTCGACTATATGTACTTCCAAGGGTACGAGATAAATGGGAATACATTTTACACGATCGCCCAAGATAAAAAGAGCACCAACCAAAACAGTGGTGTCCGCTTTGATGCAACAGATGACAATGGGCAGATTGATACATATTATGGGTACATAGAGGAGATATGGGAACTTGACTATGGACCTACTTTTAAGGTCCCTTTGTTTCGGTGTAAATGGGTCAAGCTGACAGGAGGTGGGGTACATGTAGATGAAAATTACGGCATGACAAAAGTGGATCTCAACAATCTTGCGTACATGGATGAACCATTCGTCCTAGCCAACAATGTGGCTCAGGTTTTCTATGTGAAGGACATGTCTACCAAACCGAGAAAAAGGAAAGATAAGCAAAAGAGTACAGAATACGATGAGACAAAGCGCCACATAGTTCTTTCAGGGAAAAGAAACATCGTGGGAGTGGATGATAAGATAGACATGTCAGAGGATTACAATAAGTTTCATGAAATTCCGCCCTTCAAAGTGAAAACTGACCCAAGCATCCTGTTAAATGATGAAGATTCTCCATGGCTACGGTGCAGAAGAAAACCACAACACTAGATGTTGGTGATGTGTAATAATGTATTAAACCTTTTATTTGAGACATAAATCTATGTAATTAAACCTTTTATTTGAGATATAAATCTATGTAATGTATTAAACCTTTTATTTGAGACATAAAGGTCCCCTTTCATGTAATACATCTTGCTCAATCAAACTAGACGTTCTGAGCCACGGTAGGTGACCACCCAAAGAGAAGGAACAGGAGGGACAGGAGGGACCGGCACACCTCCGGTGCTCAGCATCCAGCCGGTGGGGACGCGGTAGCCCGGTGGGCAGGGGTAGTTCGAGGCGCAAAGCGCCTCCGCCTCCCGGGTGGTTAGAGATACGATGGAAGCCATGGGAAGAGAATGATGAGTCTAGATGTGATATGTAAATGGAGGCCAAGCGTACATATATATACTGAAAAAATGGCGGGAAGACAGAGGTGGGAACCGGTGGAAAGCACGGGAACGCAGTGGCGCGGAAAACTTTCATCCCGGGTGGGGGCTCAAACCGGGACAAAAGATGGGGGGCCTTATCTGGGGGAGGCTTATCGGGTGGGTGCAACCGGGACTAAAGGTGGTTTTTGTGTCATCTAAAAAAACTATCGGTGTGATAAGGACGCGTGGGTAACCTTTAGTACTGGGTGGGGGCTCAAACCGGGACTAAAGCTGTCGGTAGGATAAGGACGCGTGGGTGGACGCACTGCTCGACGAGATAAAGCATGTAGCGCACGACGCCCTATCGGAGGAAGAAGACAAAGTAGAAGCGGCGCCATGCCTATAAAAGGAGCATCGATACGCCATGGCAAGCAACTCAACAAGCCAACATGGATGGAGAGTTTCATCCCCATGGATGGAGGAAAGGGTTGGGAAATCTCCCGTGGCGGAACTTCTCGAAGATGTCGTTGGTGCACACGCCCTATGGCATCTTCGGAAGTTCTGCCTCGGAAAATATTTTTCTGCTAGCCCGTGAAAGACTCCATCTCCGCCTCCCTGGGGTTAGAGGTATGGTGGAAGCCATGGGATAGAGTGGAGAGAGGCGGCAAATATGAGTGTAGATGTGTTATGGCAACGACCAAGCCAACATGGATGGAAAGTTTCATCCCCATGGATGGAGGAAAGGGTTGGGAAATCTCCCGTGGTGGAATTTCTCGAAGATGCCCTTGGTGCCACGCCCTATGGCATCTTCGGAAGTTCCGCCTCGGAAAATATTTTCCTCCTAACCCGTGAAAGACTCCATCTCCGCCTCCCTGGGGTTAGAGGTATGGTGAAAGCCATGGGATAGAGTGGAGAGAGGCGGCAGATATGAGTCTAGATGTGCTATGGCAACGACCAAGCCTACATATATATAGTGAGAAATGGCGGGAAGTTAGAGGAGGGAAGCCTAAACCCTAAACCCCAAACCCTAAACCCTAAATCCTAAAGGGGCTACCCTCGTACGGAGAAAGCTACAGGGGCAGACGATCCGAGGCCCCCGGTCTAGGGTTTCGCCGGACGAAGACCACCGGAGCGTCGGAATCACATGAAAATGGCAAAATGGTTAATAGTTTGACTAGTTAGAATAATTATTTTATAAAACAAAAAAGGATTTGAGTCTCTGATTCAAATTCAAACACTTTTTATGTTAAAATTTTAGTGAGATTCAAAAATATGCAAAATATAATAGTTAATGCATTTTTAAATTGGAAATGGCAAAATGGTTATTAGTTTCACTAGTTAGAATAATTATTTTATAAAACAGAAAATAGATTTGGATTACTTATTCAAATTCAAAAACTTTTCATGTTGAAAATTTTCTCAAATTCATAAGTATGCAAAAACTGTATAATTCAAATGTTTTAAAAATCTAATAGTTACAAATTGTAATATTTGAAAAAACAGGCGCCAACTTAGGCCCAGCGCGCGCAAATTTGGGCCTTTAGTGCCGGCCCAGAACACCATCCGGGACTAAAGGCTCTGGAGGCGAAAAGGCTTCCAAAGCCTTTAGTCCCGGTGCGTGGCTAGAACTGGGACTAAAGGCCGGTGCGTGGCTGGAACCGGGACTAAAGGCCCCTTTAGTCTCGGTTCCAGCCACGCACCGGGACTAAGGGCTGGGGGTATTTAATGCGCCGCCTTCTTCCCCGGTCGAATCCATCGATCGGAGCGAGGAGTAGCACTACGGCGCCAGGCTGCCGAAATACCTCGCCGCGCCTCTCCGCCCGTCCGCGTACCCCGCCGTGTTGCCGCGCCGCGCCGCCGCCTCTCGAGACGCGCGCTCGTCCGCCCCGCTGCTGTGGGAGGTAATCCCTCCCTCCACCGCGCGCTCTGCCTCCTCTCCGTCCCCGGCCCCAGCGAGCGCGGGCGGCGCCCCGCAACCGGTCGCGCGCTGCCTCCATCCCCCCAGCGAGCCCGGGCGGAGCCCTGCGACCGGCGAGCCCGGGCGGCACCCCGCCGGCCATTTTTTGTTTTTTTGTATATTTTTTGTATTACTAGTATTTCTAGTGTATGTTTTTTTTGTATTACTAGTATCTTTTTTGTAATAGATAGATAGAATTATTACTTGTATTACTAGTATGTTTTTTGTAATAGATAGATAGAATTATTACTAGTATTTTTTGTATCTTTTTTATATTTCTAGTGTATGTTTTTTTATTAATTTCTAGTGTAGTATATATTAATTTCTAGTATAGTATATATTTCTAGTATAGTATATATTTCTAGTATAGTATATATTAATATCTAGTGTGTGTTTTTTTATTTCTTGTATCTTTTTTATATTGTAATATTTATTACTAGTATATAAATATAGTATATATATGTTTATGTATATATATTTATTACTAGTAATAATATATATAGTAGTATATTATATAGTATGTAGTATTATAGTGTCGATTGAGACAGACAAGCATCAGTGCTGAATAAAGATAAGCTAAAGAAATAACTACCCTAAGTCCGATAGTGCTCGTGGGTCCCCGGACTTAGGGTTAGGGTGGTAGTGCTCGCGGGCCCCCGGACTTAGGGTTAGGGTGGTAGTGCTCGCGGGCCCCCGGACTTAGGGTTAGGGTGGTAGTGCTCGCGGGCCCCCGGACTTAAGGTTAGGGTGGTAGTGCTCGCGGGCCACCGGACTTAGGGTTAGGGTGGTGGTGCTCGCGGGCCCCCGGACTTAAGCTAAAGAAATAACTACCCTAAGTCCGGTAGTGCTCGCGGGCCCCCGGACTTAGGGTTAGGATGGTAGTGCTCGCGGGCACCCGGACTTAGGGTTAATGTAGAAGTGCTCGCGGGCCCCCGGACTTAGGGTTAGGGTGGTAGTGCTCGCGGGCCACCCGGAGATAGGGTTAGGGTGGTGGTGCTCGCGGGCCACTGGACTTAGGGTTAATGCGATAGTGCTCGCGGGCCCCCGGACTTAGGGTTAGGATGGTAGTGCTCGCGGGCACCCGGACTTAGGGTTAATGTAGAAGTGCTCGCGGGCCCCCGGACTTAGGGTTAGGGTGGTAGTGCTCGCGGGCCACCCGGAGATAGGGTTAGGGTGGTGGTGCTCGTGGGCCCCCGGACTTAGGGTTAGAGTGGTGGTGCTCGTGGGCCCCCGGAGATAGGGTTAGGGTAGTGGTGCTTGCGGGCCGCCCGGACTTAGGGTTAGGGTTAGGGCATCACTAGAATTTTGCTATTGTTCATATTATTGTTTAGTGTTATTTTATGCAGCAATATTGAATGAAAAATGTTATTGTGTGCATTTTGTAGAAAACTATGGATCCAATCCAGAGAGACCTAGCACAGGAAGAAATTCTCGAGGATATGATCAACGACACCCCCCATGTTGATCCACCCGAATCTCCGTCGATTTATCTGAACCCCTTCGGTGAGGGAGAGGAGGTCGACCGAAATGATCAAGGAGAAGCCGACGGCTCCAGTGGTGGAGAAGCCGACGGCTCCAGTGGTGGAGAAGCCGACAGCTCCGGTGGTGGAGAAGCCGACTGCGAGGTATATATATGAAGTCTGGTGATCAGTAGATGCATTAACTGAGTTGTATATATATATATATAAATTGACGAATGTTTCTTCTCTTAGGCCTCCACATCGAGCAAAAAATATTCCAAACGAGGCCCGGCCAAAAAGTTGGACGCATCTACGCGTTATACAATTATGCGGGTATCACCACGGGGTGAACCGATGGAACCCGAAAAGGTTAAAACTATATTTAAACAACAATGCGGAGTTATGGTTAGGGATCACATCCCGATCACCGTTCGAGAGTGGAATAAGACCAAAGGGGTGAAAGAGGGTGAGTATGTCTCCGATAGGTGCAAAGAGGGTCTTTGGAATGACCTCATGACACATTTCACCCTGCCAGAATGTGAGGATGATGCCGACACAGCTGCATTGAGGAAGAAAGTCAAGCAGTGGACTCTTACGAAGATGGCCGAACTATTCAAGAACTGGAAGAAAGCATTATGGCAAAACTATCAAAAGACGAAGAAGACTCCTAAATTTGAATGCTATCTAACGAAGCAGCAGGCTAACTGGGATGCATTTGTGAAGTACAAGGAGTCACAACCTGCTATGGAAATGTCGGAAAAAAACAAGAAAAATGTCGCGATGAAGAAATATCATCATCACCTGGGGCTACGCGGCTGCCATGCCAAAGTGGGATGCTAAAGAGAATGAGTTGCTTGCTAAAGGGGTCACTCCAGAACCAATACGCGAAGAATGGGATCTGAGGGCAAGGAATTGGTTCCTTGGGCATGGGAGTGAGTATGACGAAAGTACAGGGGACCTTATTTGCAGTGACGGGATTAGGATACCCCGCGATACATGGCAGGAAGTGGTGAAGGAGATTAAAGCGGGGACAACAAAGTTCCGTCCCGATAGAGAGAAAGACTTGCTGACAAAGGTCCTCGAGAATGACGAACGCGGAGGACGTGTACGAGGCCTTGGCCCTAGTTATACATGGGAGATGGGGTTTCCCAAAGACAGAGATAATTATAGGAGCCGAGAGAGAGAGCAAAGAGGCGACGACAGGAGGAGGAGGGAGACAAGTTCACCGAGTTGATAGGAACACTTCGAATGCATCAGCAACAGATTGATGAACTTCGAGGAGCAGCGCGCCTGCAAGATCCTGTACTCAATATTACCGCCATCCCATCTCAGCAGAAAAGCAGCGTGGCTGAATCGAAGGTCCCTTCTGACGATGCACGTATGGTAGATGGCGGTCCTGGCTACCCCGTGGATGGAATCAAGGAGCAGGCATTTTGTGAGCTCCATCAGAAGGTGAAGAATCTATCCATCAAGGTGGCGGTCGGATGTGCTTTACCTTGTCCACCTGGCGCACGCTGGCATGGCCATGAGATTCCAGCTGGCTATGCTAAAGTTGGTGTGGATGAAATCGCAATGGGGTGGGACTCAATGGAGCTTGACATCCCTGGACCTGAAGGTGAGAGGACACTCGGAGAAGTACTGGGTGGTATCATTCTATGGGACAAGAACAACATCAAGCTTCCAGGCTAGACGCCAAAGCCAACACCGCCTCCGAGTGGTCGCATCTCACCTTCACCTCCATCACCTCCAAGAAGCCCACCCCATGACTACGACCACCACAGCCCGAGTCCATCTCGATCTCCGCCGCAGCCTCCGATTAGTACTAAACGACGCAGGAGCCCAAAACGACAAATGTCGCCCCTTCCAAGAGTACCTCATAAGAATCTTTCTATCAGACCTTATGATCGTACTGACGAGGAAACCGACATGATCGTAAAGGCCGAATGTGTTGCGCAGCTTCAAAAGAAGAAACCCGAGCCCGCCCCGGTATACACCGAGAAGCAAAAAGCGTATGCACTTTCTTTTCTAAACACAAAATCGTAATATGACTTGCACCATAAGCCAGATGACTATCGACGCACACTTCAGAAGGAAGTGAAGAAGAGCAAATCAAGTAGAAGTGCAAGCGGGAGCAAATCATCAAGTCAAAGTGTAACCGGGAAAAGAAAGGACGTCCCCCAGCTCGGGGAACAGGCCAAAAAATTGACCCCACCCCTCAAGGTGGTATCCTATGACACTCCCCAGCAGGATATGGAAGAAGCTTGCGGCCGCTATGAATGTGACTGTTGAGGAATTGCTAGGTTCCCAGGACGATAAGTTACCCAAGGCTCAAGTAGTCCCTACATATGTCCCAGGGAAGCCTCTGGTCAGCTTTGAGCAGTTCCAACAACTGCCAACACAAATGTAGAGTTTACATAAATGGTATTTGAAAGCCGTAACAGAGGAGAGAATAATGATCGTGGCGAAAGTCCCACATGACTACTACTTCCGAGAAGAAGAGGTCCATGTTGAGTTTCCAAAACTCTTCCAGTTATACACTTTCGATGCCCTCGACAAAAGTCTCATGAGTTGCTATTGTCTGTAAGTTGTTGAATTCATTGTCTATATATAAGCTGTTCATTTTTTCAGTTGTTCGGTTCATTGCATGTAATTATCCTAATTATATCCTTTTGTACTCTATTATTATGGAGAATGAAGATCATGGAATGTAAAAGAAGGTCAATCTTCAGTGTTGGGTTCATTGACCCAGATAAAATACATTGTCAGACGCTAAAGGAAAAACCAGAGGACACACAGGAAAACCTTCTAAGGTTTCTAACGGAGCAAAATTTCTGTGACCACATACTGTTTCCTTACAATTTCGCGTGAGTGTCTTACTCTATTGTACACATTCTCTTTTGCTTACTCGATGTTAAGTGTAATTGATGAGTTACTGATGTATATATAAACATGTATAGTTTCCACTGGATTCTTATGGACATTCAACTTGATAAGGGAAGAGTTGAAGTCATGGACCCATTAAAGAGACCCCAGCAACAGTTTAGTGACATGCAGGACATGCTCCAGAGGTAATTTTCGCGCTACAGCGGTCCCTTTCGTTCATTTCCTGAGATATCACGTAATAAATAACTCATTTATTTTCTTTACCGGGTAGGGTTTGGAACTAGTTCAAGAGTGCGGTTACGGGTGACTTTACTGAGAAGCTGACGTTTAAGCCGGTCTCGGTAAGTAGTAGGCGCATCTCTTTACTTCTAGTTTCAAGACAATTATGATGCTGGATTATTATTTTGATTGAATTCTATTCTCGTAAAGTGCGCGAGGCAGCCATAGGGGACGAATCGATGTGGATTCTACATTTGCGAGTTCATTCGCACATTTACCAGTGAGCTGAATGATTATAGAGTCGATGTAAGCAATACATTCATAACATTATTTTTATTACCGTCACTTTTTGTTATCATGATTGATATTCATATTGATCTCCTTTTCTTATATAGTTCGAGAAAATGCGGGATCAGCTCCTACCACAGCAACGCGTAGTAGCAATTGCTGAAGAACTGGCAGGATTCTGGATGAACGAGATGATAGATGACACCGGAGAATTTAGTGTGAATAGGCGCCGATGATCCCCGACCATGTAATTGAATAGACGGGCTCTAGTCCCGATAATTGTGATCTCCATGTGTAACTATCATGTATATATTTGTATGCTCGATCTTAAGAGAAGTTATCTTATGTACGCACGAACATGTACGGTATGTGGTAGCGTAGAAAACTATTTTGAAATGAAAAAAAAGAATACAAATTAAATTCTCTGCCGCAGTAGAGAAAGTGCCTAAAATTCTGCCGCGGCAGAGAACCATTTGTCCCGGTTCGTAATACGAACCAGGACTAATGGGGGGGCACCCAGCGCCCGCAGAGACAGCCACATGGATGCCCATTGGTCCCCGCTGGTAAGAGGGCCGGGACTAATGGGTGGGCCTTTAGTCCCGCCCCTCCAGTCCCGGTTACCAGGACCGGGACTAAAGCACCTTACGGGCCGGGACTGGAGGCCCGTTTTCCACTAGTGATTGTATATAAAATAGTAAACGTGGCATAAGTATAGGACAGTAATAAAGCCCCAAACTAGTTTGTGGCCCCAAGAAATAAAGTGTGAATCAAGCTCAGGCAAAGGGGGTCCATAGGGTCTCCCGTATGTGGATAGTCCGAATATTCAAGGAACATGAATCAAGTACTCGGGGTCCTACGGGACACAAGTGAGCTTATACAACCAAATAGCTGAGAATGCTCACCGGTGCCTTTTTCATTAGTTATCCCATTACTACTCGGATTAAGTTGTTTAGGTACCTCGTTATCCAAAGACTCGCACAAACCCTACACATGCAATTCTACAACTCGCATGGCTCAAACAACTCCTGCAGTAATGGCTCATGGGATTGAGGTACAAGCTTCGGTGGGGTTTAAAAATAAAGGCTATGCAATACTTGGATTCAAATTTAATGCAATCGCGACTCATGCAAGAGTAAGATAGAAGCATAGGTACTATATGTATACAAGTATGGGAAATTGCTCGCCTGGTAGTTCTGTTGCCGAATAGGAAGGATCTGGGTAATAGTCCTAAGGCTCCTGGTATTCTCCTTGCTCAGTGTATATCCGGATAAAAACCAAACACACTAGGGGCCGAAATAAATATATTGCACACTCATACAAATCATATGCAACAAGCAAACAGGGTATGCCATGATGTAATGATGCACATTTGCATGGTATAATATAACATGGCATGGGTGAGGTGTGGAAATAAGAAATAAGCACTTCTGTTAATTATTTGGTCAAGTTTTATTTGCATAAATCATTCAGGTTTTTCAATATTTATATGATGCATGCTTCAATTCATATCATGTAATGCACAATCAGAACGGGCTCGTCGAGCTAATCGATTTAGACATATTATTTATCAAATTTAGAATTACAGAATTAAAGTTATAGATTTATTATGAAAAGGCATTTATTGCAATTAAATTATTTTGAAATTTTAAATTTCTTAAAAATTATTTTTGATGGCATATTGGAATTCCTGGCATTTTTCTGATCAGAAAACATATATAATTTATATTATTTTAAAATAGTGATTAAAAATATGATTTATTTATCTATTAATATTGATAATTAGTCAAAATAAAACAGATATTATTAATCTTCAACATGTTTCATAGATTTTAGGTTTTAGAATTTTTCCTAATTCAAAAGTTTTGGCCTTGGTCAAAGCAGTGAAAGTTTGAGGGATTAGAAGTGGCATGGAGCTTGCTAAAAAAACAGCGGAACCGATTGGAAGTTAAGTGGAAATTTGAATTTGGACAACGTGAAATCAGCTAGCTTGATCAATTTTCGTCGCATGATTCTGGGAGATGTACTGCTCCGTTTTGGTTGGTACTTGGTGCGCTAGGAAGCTGTAAGATCATAGAAGAGATGGCCATAGATAAATTCGTCGGAGGTAAATTGAGGAGGACGCGATCTTGACCGGAAAAGAGAGAAAAAATCCCAGAGCGCGTGGGGACTGAATTTCCCAGACGGACAAAATGACCGTTCGTGTTGATAGTGAGCAACATGTGCTATCTTCGGATGGTGATTGCGAGTTACCCGGGGCACCAAAAAGGACACGGTCATCACTGGCTTGAAGATGGCACAATAGAGAACACTTCTTGTCATTCTAGTGTCGCCGAATATTGAGCGAAGACGGTTTCAGAGGTGCTAGAAGATCCCGAAAACTGACAAACGAATTCAGTTTCTGGCTGAGAGTTCTTGTAGAGCCGAGCAAACCAAAGAGAGTGTAGAAAATTCAAGGTCCTTATATGATGCAAAGACAGGCACTAGGAAAGAGCGTATAAGTATCTGGAGAATAGCATACGAAGAATGCTAGCATTTACGGTACGCAGTGGGTAGAACAGTGCCTTAGTGGCTCCAATCGAATACGTCTTGCAACCCAGGAGAACGGATAATAGACTCAAAACGAAGGTGACCCTGAAGCTTCATGAGCTATGAAACATTGCATAAAGACGTGAAATGTGAAAACATCACTTATTTATTATAGGAAGCACAAAATCATAGCATCGTGAACAACGAAGAACAGAAACGGAAGTTATTTTTTATCTCTTAATGATTACATTCAACACTTTCGTACACACGCATAAGTTACAAATTACGTATAACAGACCTAACACATCAAACCTAAATAACTACTCTACACCTTAAGTTGTCTTTAAATGCAGAAGCCTATGGACGAACATCAACAATGTACATGTGCACCGCCTGCAAAAAAACTAAGAAGATGTATTTGCAATTAGTAGATCTGCTGAAAAAGAAGGAAAAAAGGTAGCAAGAAAGAAATACGGTAAAATAACAACGTGATACCTTTAGGTCTTTTATACGCAGAATCCTCTCGATGATGACGCAAGCGTGCATACACGCATTTTTTAAATAAAATAATAGATAGATGTATTAGGGATCAGAAACCTACATGAAAGATAACAGTAAAACAACAGCGAGAAGAAAACACACGTAAAGATTGAACTACGGGTTACCTTTGGTCCTTTTCACAACTTTAACGCAGAAGCATCTCACCGAATAGTTTCACCGTATAGATGCATCCTCTGAAAGAAAAAGCCAGATTAGTTGATATGCGTAAAATAAATAAAAACATTTGCGACAAAGAAACACGTTTCAAAATAAACATGGTAAATATAACGCGTAAAGTAAGATATTACGAAAAACCTAGAACGTCGGACAACGTTCGTGCACACATTCTAAGAGGAGAAGACACGGGGGCATACCCGCTAAGCCAGAGAAAAATTCAATACAGCGATGGCTGAAGAACATCATGCGTTGGGTCGAATGAGACTCCTGCCTAGAAACATGCGGCTAAGAACAACACATAAAGAGAGAAAAGAAGAAGCAACGTAATGCATTAGCGAGTAGACTACGAGGCGATACACATAGAGATCCGTAGCCATAAGTCGATTTGCAAAGCTGGCATATGCGAGAAGAGCGTACCTCTAGCTTGTATCGACCCACATATCATTCTCACTGCCAGTGCATGATCTCTCCACGACAACCTGCATATGCGATAGATTACACTGACAAGCGAGAGATAACACTGCCAGTTAGGCTACGAACAGGTCACACGACATAATATCTCCACGATAACCTGCATTGTCCATAGTCTATGCTCACATACACAACGATCTTACATCACCATGTCGCTCGCGGATGGCCTGCCGTCTGCAAAACATCGTGGACGACATGGGCTTATGACACCAAGTCATCTCTGGACTACCCCACGCCCGCGAGAAACCGCAACCGACATGGGCTTGCAGCGTCACGTCAGTTGCGCATGGAGCCCATTTCTACGATTAACCATGTCCTGCCATACTTTATGCCGCCACGTATATTCTAGGTGGGCCCCACATCCGCATGGATACACCACCGTCGAGGATCTACGCTGCCACGCCAGCTACGAGTGGACTCCATGTCCGCGAGAAACCAACTGACATGGGCTCACAGTTCCATGTCGACTCTCGGTGTGCCACGCCACCCGACGGGTGCGGAGGCGTGTCACATCGGGAATTTCTCTCACCGAGCGCGGTAGAACCCGCGTACGCTCAGGGTGGGCCAGTTGCGTGCGTGAGGTCTATAATACCCCAGTTTCAACCACCTTGTTTATGTGTCCAAAGTGCAAAAAGTAGGGGAACAAAAACTTTTCCCTGCTAACTGGTGCAGTAGTTGCTTGTTGATTGATCTGCCTTTTTGTTTGTGCTTGTGTTGTGATCAAGAAAATTCTCTATATTATCAAAGGTTTAACAAAACTATTTACCAAAAGATAATGTCTTGGCATACTTTATTTATTCTCAAATGTTCTGAATTTTCAAACATGAGCCAAGATGATTTCTCTTAAAACAAAAATGTTTTCTCTTCCTTATTTTTACAAAACTAAGGAGATATATATGATAAAGTCTCCCTATGTTTTCAAGACAGAGCTTTCTAAATATTCTCTCCTCAAGGCTTTCCAAAAACTTTTTGAAAAGATAGTTCCTCTCTATCTTGGTAGAAGTGCCAAGGGACCCTCGCCTTCTTCTAAACACCAAAACCCTTGTTTTCTTATTCCAAAGCTTATACTCAAAACTAGATAAGGAATGATTGAGTGAGTTTGTATCTTCTCTAGAGACGTTTGAATGAATTCCTTGATCTGGTTGATAAGATGAAATTCCTTGATTTGTTGTCCTCAAGTAGGTATTGCCTTGACTTGTTTCTTAGAGGTTTGTCTGAGCTACACTAAGGAGCTCAATCCTAGTAACCAAACCAAACTATCAATACACCTCAAAACTCACAGTGTTGACTAGAAACAATTCCCCTCTCAACTCCTCAAACTTGGATGGAACCTAGCATCTATCTTACAACCAATCACATTTATCAAACCTTGTTAAGCAAGATGAGGATAGTGGATCTCAATAATACCTCACCCTATTTCTTGAGACCAAATCATCAAACCCTAGTAGTAATACTACCGCCCTCCCTGCTATCCGATTCAGTTTTTGGAACCCTACTCAAGACCCTTATCCCTTGATCTAAGGCAATGTGCCTATCCTACCCTCTTACTTGTGAAGTGCTCTTCCATCACACCTACTAGCCCTTGATCAAGAAACCCATCTACCAAGTTTCCTAAGCTAATCTTGAACCCTAGTCATTAACTTGACCATCTGTTTACTTCTCAGGTTCAATTCTAAGCCACTCCCTTTTTGTAGTTTCCAAATCTATAGAGACCCACCCAAATCATGTCCCCCTTCTACTCGACCTACCCTTCAACCTCATTCACTTGGTGATGAGTTTGGAACCTTGCCACCCCTCAAATCCACTAGATCTCCCTCTCTAATCAAAAACCCTATAGAAGTCAAAATTTGACTGTCTTAAATTGTTATCAAGATCCAATCTTCTAGCCTCCTTCTATATTAATACAAGAATATTTTTGGATATGAAGTTGGGCTATCTTGCACACCAACATGTGCACTTGAAACCACACTCTTGCCCTTGACTAGATCCCTCTTGGTCCCACTTATCCTTGATGGTTTTGTAGTCCAAAAAATAACATGTTCTGTCGACTATCTAAAGATGCCAACTTTGGCATAAGCTCCCAACTCCATCTCAACCTTTCTTGATCCCTTCTTTTCATGGTTGTGATCTACTAAACCTAATTTATCGACCCGTACCTTCCTTGCTCCAATAGGAGCCTTAAGCATCTTAATCCAACATGATTTTGGAGGCAAGACGATAATCTATTTTAACACCCTTTAAAACAACTAAGTTTGGCAGTGAATTTAGAAACACTCAAACATGGTTTTAGACCAATTCTTTGCATAATTCAAATCTATATCATGGAGTCTACAAACCCATATACCCCAAGATCCAAATGGAGCTATGAGCTTCCTTTTCCAGTATGGTTTTGATGGCATGATGATGTACTGGCCCTAGATCATCAATCTCACCCAAACTTCAAAAACTACCAAGTTAAATTCAAAGTAAAACCTCACATCATCATCCTCACTTTCTCCCCTTGGTTGTGTACACCCTCACAACATCACCCATGAGCACTTGAGCTTGGGAGATATGAAGATAATGAGAGAAATGAAGTTTATCTCTTCTACCAAATCTTGCTAAGACCAAATAGCCTCACAAAACCACTAACTTATTTACCACAACACCCTCTCACCACTCTGTGGTCGTGCTACTATAGCCCTATGTAACTACCTCGGTGAATTACGCTCTTAGTTAATGCCTGGATGAACGAAAATGGTTAAAATAGTACGGTGGGGCCCAGGGCCACTCACGGTAGACCTTTCGGCCGTCCTAACCATTTTCAGACAACGGGACAAGAACGAGCAGCGTAATCGGCAGGCGAAGGGATCAACTACATACACAAGTGAGTATGTATGCAAGCCACATACAACAGTCCTCAGAGCCATTCCATCTAAAATAAATAGAAATATTGCAACGCCATACGGCAAGATCCAAATGTCCTAGATAGAGATAATAATTTAGGATAGCTCCTCATACATCACACATCAGAGTATCAGGCGAAAACGGAAAACAAGATCCGAGTATGGATAAGAAGCAAATTGGCATAAGATGCCCCATAAATAAACACTTCCGCCCACAGATCACACGGATCCCCGTTCCCGGAATCTCTACACCGAATGATCGTTGCCAACATCATCTGTCTCTTCCACCCAGTATCCATCTTGTGGGTACACCTGTTCATCTGAATCAAACAATTTATCGTGTGAGACCCTAGGGGTACTCAGCAAGTCTTTATGCCACTAAAGGGGACGCAACCTGGGGTGACGCAATTGCAGCAAAAGATAATACCTAACAATTCTACAGATACCCGCTAACCTTCCGCCTCACCAATGATAGACGGAAGTCCGTGAATTAAGAACAACAGTTATAACAGTATAATTAACAGATCCATCCTCCTCCTCGCTTACCAACGAGGAAGCGGACGAACGACCCCCATCATCCGTTGGCAGTTTTATTAACCATTCCATGAGTTTTGCACTACTTACTAGTCAAGTACTTAGTCAATTTAAAAGCGATACTTTAGTTATACTTGTCTATGATCGAGAAACTATGCTCCAAGTCGTCCATAACCGCGGACACGGCTTTCAGAAAGATTTACCCTGCAGGGGTGCACGAATAGCAACACACACTCGATCAACCTCGGAAAAACCAAATCAAAACCCAACGAGGCATTCACGACAAAGCAATCACAGGATTCAGAAATATTTCAGGGGGCCACCCCATTAAGCTACCCGCAACGAAGTTGGCCGGCTCCGAGACGGACCCAAGGTTTGTGTCAATGGCTGTAAACGACTGGGAACCCAAAAATGTGACTGGGCTTGTCGATACCGCGAAAAAATTCCACGATCCAAAACAGTACAGGTGCTCCACGCACAATCTTAAATAAAGCAGTACCATGGCATAAGTTCAGGATAGTAATAAAACCCCAAACTAATTGTGGCCCCAAGAAAATAAGAATGAATCAAGCTCTGACTCAGGGGGGTCCATAAGGCCTCCCGGATGTGGATAGTGCGAATATTCAAGGAACAAGAATCAAGTACTCGGGGTCCTACGGGACACAAGTGAGCATGAAAAACCAAATAGCAGATATTGCTCACCGGTGCCTCTTTCATTAGTTATCCCATTACTACTCAGGTTATGTTGTTTAGGTACCTCGTTATTCCTCAGACACTCACAAACCCTACTCATGATTTCCTACGACTCGCATGGCTCAAACAACTCCTGTAGTAATGGCTCATGGGACCGGAACAAGCTTGGTGTGGTTTAAAAGTAAAGGCCATGCAGTACTGGGGATTCAATTTAATGCAATCGCGACTCAATGATGCAAGAATAAGATACAGGCATTAGGTACTGTATGTATGCAAGCATGTGGTAGTGCTTGCCTGGCAGCTCAGTTGAAGCTAGAGATGGATCTGGGTAGTACTCCTGTGATTCCTGGTAATTCCCCTGCTGGGCGTCTATTCGAAGAAGAACCAAACAAACAAGGGCCAACATAAATAAAGTGCACAAGCATATGAATTAAAATGCAACAAGCAACCAAGCATGCCATAATGAATGATGCACAAATTTACATGGCATTAAAGTAGCATGGCGAAGGTGAGGTGTGGATACAAGAAATAAAGCACTTTATTATTTATTTGACCAAGTTTTATTGTCATAAACAGTTCAGATTTTGAATGATGACATGATGCATGCTTCAAATCAGAACAAGGACTGCATAAATAGAACGGGCTCGTCGCGCTGATCGATTTAGACATATTATTTGCCTAATTTGGAATTATAAAACAGAAGTTATTAATTAAATAAGGAAAAGGGCATTTTATTGTAATTTAAATCATCTCGAAATTTAAAGTGTCCAAAATATATTTTGAAGGGCATATTTGAATTCCTCACATTTTTCTGATTCCAAAACATATATTACATGTATTATTTGGATTTGTATTTAAAAATTATTTGAATCTGAATTGAATTTGAATTTAAATCAATTTGAAAAAGATTTGGTTAAAAACAGACACAGGGGAAAACTTTTGTTACTCAGGCGAAAACAACCCCAGACACTGACGGTGGGCCTTGCGCTGACTGGCGAGAAAAGACGCGCCGACAACTTTTCTCACCGGGCCGCTCCTAGCCGCAATCGCTGACAGGTAGGGTCGCGCTCAGCGGGGCCACGCGCGTGCGTCACCCAGCCGGGGCGTGACACGTGGGCGGTCCGGGGCTGCGTGGGCGGGGATTCTCCAGACTGCGAGGATTTTCTTGCAAGATTTTTACCGGGGCTGACAGGTGGGGCACTAGGACTGCGGGTTTAGGCGGGAAAAAGGGGAGGGGGTCATGTGCAAAATGACATCGTCTGTCGCGACGCGCTAACAGACGCGGTGCTGCCGGCGGCGGATCTGGCCGTCTTTCGGCGACGGTGGCGACGCCTACGGTGGATGAAACGTGTCGCTCCAAAAATGAAAAACGGAGAGGGAAGATCGGCCTACATTTTTCGTTCAGGTGGCTTTGATGGAGGAGGACCATAGCACGCGGGGCACGGCAGGGAACAGAGGCAGGATAGTAGCATCTACAGCTGCGGCTGCGGCTGTCTGCCAGAGCGCGGCGCGCGGTGGTGCACGCAGGCTGCTCGACGGAGCGCGGCGGGGCTACAGCGCAGGAGGGAGGGGAAGACCTTGTCTGGGAGGTGCAGGAGCTCACCGTGGTGTCGCTGGCGTGGCAGTTCGTGCGGAGGTGGAGGGGATCTGGCGCGGGGCTCGTGGACGGCGGTCTCGGGTTGCGGAGGGGCACGGTGGCGCCAGGCGTGCTCCGGCGAGGCGTTGGCTCTGGGCTGGTACGAGGAGACGAAGAGGAAGCAGATGACCCTGACGGAGCTCCTGGTAGGGTTTGGGGTGCACCGGGGCGCGCAGAACTCGAGCGGGACGTGGTAGCTAGGGTTTTGGCGCTCGGTGGAGGTCTTGTGGTCTAGGGAGGAAGAAGGGGAAGTGGAGAGGAACCTGGGCAGCTTGTGGACGAGATCTGAGGTGGTTGAGGCAGGAGAGAGGGATAGGAAAGCACATGGGTGTGGTAGCTTAGCAAAAAGTGAGGAGGGGGTTCGGGTAGGTCTTCTCTTCCTCTTTCTTCTCTTTGTCTTGGAACCAAAGAAAAAGGGGAAGGGCAGGTGGGGGGTGAGACGGCCAGGTGGGGTCAGCATGGAAGAGAGAGGGAGTGGAGAAGGGAGAGGAGGTTTAGAGCTTAATATAACTAGGGATAGGAGAAAATTAGAGAGAGAGAGAGAGACTAGCTAGGTTAGGTTTTATTAGGTTTTAGATTTTAATTTGGTTTATGAGGCCAAACCAAGAAGAACCATAGGGCTTGATCTTGCATGAGCTAATGTGGAGGAGAAACAAGAAAGAAAAAGGAAGAAAAGAAATAGATGGAAAAGGCCACATATGGATCATGCATGGAGGATTAAAATAAGAGGAAAAATGAGATGGATGAGATTATGAGGATGATGGAGTGGTAGGAGTTGTTTTCACAAGGATAGGATCCGTTAAAACCAAAGAAAAACCAAAGGAGAGAAAGGTGGTGAAGAATTGTGCATGGCCCATGCAAAAATAATAATGCCATGATTAATTTTGTGGAAACAATATTAATATGATGGCATTAATCTTATGCATTTCTAAGAAGTGGAACAAAGCCAAGCAAATGAATTTAATGGACTAGATCCACCCTATTGCCCATGAGCTAGAGAAAATCCAAAATAAAGACAACAAGCTCCTGGTCTAGTAGGATGGTGGAATTATAAAGTGGTGGAAAAGAAAGGTAATGGAAATGAAATAAAAGATATGCCCCCAACTCAACTTGGGCATTGAACAATATATTAATAACCAAATACAATATCAAGAGGCAAATACAATTAATAATGCATGTGAGAGAAGAGCCAAAAGAAAAAGGGTTTTATATGATGCTCAAATGCAAGGTGGCATGATGACATGAGCATGATATAATTATGATGCAATAATAATATATATGAAGTAGCCAATATCTTACTAGGACAAGTAACATTACAATTGTTAGACAATTGGGGTGCTACACCCTAGCATGATATCACCCCTCACCCTTGTCCTCTAGCACTTGGAAGTGGATCTAGAGAGATACAAGCACATCTCAAAAAATAGTGCTCACTTCGTTTCCGTAGCAGCCACCACCCCTCCTCCACCCCTAGTCATGCACCGGGACCTACACACCTCCACCACTGTCCTCATTGCCATATCCACGGCCAACACCCTCTCGATGCCCTCCCATGTACATAGTCTATCATGAACCTCCTTCCCTTGTGTATTTATCCCACAGACCACCCTGGCTCCTATGTCCTGTCTCATTTCACCCTCCTACCTCACCTCTCTCCTCTCCCACATGCCCTAGTTTCCTCCCCCTCTCTATAGCCAAGGAAAATAAGATCTCCTCATCGGTGCTGCAAGCTTGCAGTTAAGGTTGATATCCACCCCGTCACTCCCTGACCTCTCTCTCTCTTTGCATGAATGTGCTCCCCTTTCCCTTATATACATCCTTGTGCCATCCTTTTGTCACAGGGATGTCAGAGATCACCTCCACCCTCGCATGCCCGACAAGGAAGCCGCCCTCGAGATCGACGTTTTCGAGCACCTATGGTTGTGCCAGCACCTTCCTAGGACCACTGTGAGCTTCTACATCCGCTCCAATCCCTCTCCACCATGCATCAAGCCTGGCAGTGATACAGCTAGCACCGGGTTGATCTATTCCTTCTCCAACGCGTGCCTCACTCCCGTGGGCAAACCCAATGGTGCCGACCATCCCCGATCTTGTCTCCATGCGTCAATCCTCCTCTGCCACCTCTCCGTCTCCGGCTGAGCCTTTAGGGTGAGCCCTCACCCCGTCTTGGTTCCTGTTAGGGTTTCCTCTCTACCACCTGTTCGGGAGGTGGATGATGATTAATGACCGTTGATCTGCACTTGATCAAATGACCGTTATCACTTGGTACCCCTTCGCCCTCCCAGGCAGGGCCTGCTAGAATGTTCAAAATGCAAGGTCTCCCGTGTGCCGGGGAGCGATACTTGGCCGACCCAGCGCTGTGCAGCCTGGGTCCGTCTAGGGTTGGCCTACTATTTTTATTTTTATTACTAATCTTTTTCGCTTCCCCAAATCTGATAAAGAGTGACCAGGTTTAATTCCATAAAAAATGAAAAATGCCTAGAAACTCATGGATCTAAATCTTCCCATATCCCTAAGAAGTCCGCTAACAGGTAGCGCCACAATTTTCCATAATAATACTTGTATTTTCTTTGAGAATTAATCTACAAAGATGTGTTCCTTTCACACAAAAATTGATATCTATAGATGTACAACTCATTTTGGAGTGAAAGTAATTTCCAATGATAGGTTTTCAAAGTACCTTTCATATGGCTTTGAATTCATACGAAATAGCTCTATAGATCTGAAGTAGTGAAATTAATAAAATGCCTCCAAATCTTGATTTTAAAAATTCCAGCACACATTCTATAATAGATCTTGAGTTGATTCCAAACGCTAGTAGTGTGGCACTGCAAGGTATATAAAACCCTAGGAGCTCATATCTACTATTCATTAAAGGAGAAGCCGACCTGATGGTTGGTACGTCGCTCAGGCATTACCCCTGAACTTGAGATCATTTACGCCCCTGTGCCACCGCGAAGAGCCTCTCCCCGCAAGGTTCCCCATCCAGATACCCCACCTCCACGATCCCACCGGTTCTTTTCGTGAGCAGAGCTGCCAAGATCTACTCGCTGGTGTAGGCTTCACCTGCGAGGGCGCCGAAGTTGTCGGTACTTGGCCTTGGGGAAGACCAAGCCTCAACAACTGCTTCGAATTTGCACTGGCAGGTGTCCGTCGGCGAGGCACTCGACGACTCCACGCTGCCTCACCAGTTGGCCTCTCTGACTCGCTCCGTGCCTTGGGCGATGCCGCCGTTCCTCACCTTCAAGGCATGCATGCCGTCGGCTCCTACCCCTCTGGCCTGGATGCAACCGCCCCCAGCTCGCTAGGGCGACGCCCCCACCTCGTGCGCTGGTTCAACCTCCGCCCACAGCATGTCCTAGATGCAGCCGCTGCTGTACCTCGACACGAGACCGTCGCTCCTTCCCGCCACCCAGCTTCTGCCCTGGAAGCTAGCCCCTGATGCCACCCAGTTTCTGCCCTGGAAGCCAGCCCCTGCCGCCGCTGATGAGTGAGGACTGATTATTCCCTTACCTGCTTATTTGTTCCTTACCTAAATACCCTTCAATAGGTACCGGCCCTAGGCTCTCTGCCCGGACGGATAAGCACGGGAGAAGATCACAACAACACAAGGAGGGGACCAGACGAACATCGATCCAAGACTCATGGTGGATGATATGTGACCAGAGAAGGGAGGAAAAGAAAGGGGCAGGGAGGTGGCTGCTCTTGGCAGTTGATGTGGATTTAATTTGGATGGTCGTTGGTCTCTTCATCGTTCTTAGGTAAAAATAAATCCCCACTTCTCTATTTTTTTCTTGCCTATTTTTTCTACAACCAAATTGTACACACATGTAATCTACTTACAACAATGTCAGTGAATGTCTCTACTCTATGTGTTCTCTACAACTATCTGAATGTCTCAATAGAAAAACAGAACATGAACAAATTATCTGCTGCTGCCGCGAGCTGTCTTGCTAATGCTCTCACTTTACCGTTTGAGCTGCTGCAAAGTCCCGTTATCCCGCCTCCCGTTGTGCAGGCTGAAGTACAAGATGCTTGGCTTCTTCTACACGGTGAACACCACCAACTGAGCTGTTACTGTGAGCTCCACGCCTACTCTATCGCCACGACGGACTCCTCTCTGAATCATGACGAATTGACACCGTCAACCTCCTGTCCTCGGTCGATTCAGCCCAATTCCTCTCTCTCAAACTATGTTTAAAAACATCATGATTTTTTGGAACTAAGGGAGCTACAATTCTTTCCTTTTTAGGGGTAGAGCCAAGGACAAAGCCAAACGAGGCATATGCAGTGACCATGGCCATCACTGAAATTTAGAGTGCAAAAATTTAGAGTGCAAAATCTTAAGCTGAAAAATATGTTAATTATCTAAAATTATCACAAGATATCCATGGAATTAGCTTGAATCATTGGCCAGCCTGATTCACATAAATAGGGGTTAAAGTATCTTTCGTAAATTTTGATTGATAATGAACATTTCATTTAATAATTCCACACGGGAGCAAGACCTAACCTAAACTTTGCCTTGGTTAGTCCCTAAAGCTAGATCAGTGTCACACTGTGCCCAACGCCCCAACCCATCTGACCCCAAATTGCAGAGCTTGCCAGCTTGGTAACCTGCGCATTATAAAATTTCTATAGCTTCTCTTTTTCAAGTTTTAGAGAAGAAATCTTGCAAGGATGACATTGGCTGCCCACCTTGCTGCAGCATGCATCCGAGAAATAGATGTGATTCCCCAATCCGACTATGAGAACATAATGTGAAGACCAATCCACAAGGTTGAGGTAGAATTCGTCCTGCTGCAGTGCGGGCGCATCCAACAAAATTCCTGTACAAATTTCAATACGTAGCCTTTAAAATCAAAATCTAACAATTTTGGGTATCAATCTCTATGGCTGCCACAAGAAGCCGGAAGAAAAGTAGAGATGTAGAATATACTAAACGACCTAGCTAATAAGTGTTGCCTAGGTTTACTTTAAGAGATTTTTATCCCCCTGCCTCCATTTCTTCCATTTCGTATGTTTTGATCTCTTCTATTTTTGTATTGCCCCAGAGTCCCAGAAACTATCAGGAAAGTCCTGCATGATAATCTAATCAATAAAATTCAGCATGCTGCCTCATGATTTTTTTTGAGAACGAGAAAGGTTCGCCTATTGAGCCGCTAATCACTTTACTAAAGATAATTTTCTTTTGCTTCTTCCAAATATGTTGTTCTTAGTGTTCTACTCGCTACATCCATTGTTACTGTATGTACCGGGTTTTGCAATTGTAGAATCAAATGTGTAAGTGTGATTGGATGATCTGAAAAATATCTACATTCGTATGAAACAAATAGAGTTAATCCCTCTATTTGTTGCAGAATTATTATTGTTTGAACCTTATTGTTGCTTGTTATATTGGCGTGCAGACTGCCAAATTGGAATGCTGTAAATCTTGATGTGTTTCTCGGAGTGAAAACTCAAAAGTTAATGCCTCTATTTGTTGCAGAACTATGCTTGAATTTACGAGATTGCCTTCCAAGGTTAAAGAGTTATATTGTTGCATTTTTAAGAGGTATTTTTGTGATCTCTATTTCATTTTGTCGAAATCCATACAAACTTCCAAAGCTTGAACTTTACTTTTGAAATCGCAGTCCCACCCCCTCCCAAAAGAGGGACTACCTCCTCCCAAAAGAGGTACGACTATGAGTTGGTGAGTGAATTCTGGTAGTTGATGGGTGGAGGCGAGATGTGGGCTACCGGTAACCACCAAGGTGCATCTGCCATTATCCCAGTATAATAATTAGGTTTGTACAAGTATACCTTCTAGAGATAATGATGATATGTTGCTATTTCAGCATGTTCATAAACGGAGTTCGAGACAGAATACTGAAGTATCTAGGATTAAAATGGTCTTTGTTTCTAGGTTGATGGAGAAGCTAGTCCTTTTCAAGAACCACCCTCTTGAGTATTTTGTCTGCAAATGAAGTACATACAAATTTAAGTTGTACCGCAAACTCCATGTAGATGGTGCACCAAAATTTCCTTCATGTACCTCTATGGTAAGAAACTCCGTCTGTCGTTGTACATTAATTTGATCTAGGAGGGAGCCAAAAGTTATTGCCGTTGGTTATTTTCAGCTTGTTTTGAGCAAGGCTTATCCAATTTACATACTCCCTCCGACCCAAATTAGTTGACTTAGATTTGTCTAGATTCGATCGTATCTAGACATGATTTAGTATTAGATACATCCGTATCTTAACAAATTTGAGTCAACTAATTTGAGGTGACCCTTGATTATACTGAGTATGTCCCCTCCCAGGTCGCCCATGCACGCTACCCCGGGGGGACGAAACCCTAAACCAGCGAGCGCCGGCCCTGAGCACACCCGGCCACTACCGCCGCCGGGCCCTGGCTGTCGAAGGTGGCGAGGGAGGAGAGCGTACCCCGGCGGCTGACTACGCGTGGAGGAGGTGGTCAAGTGGGCGGCGCACGGCGATGGTGATGCGCGGCTGTGCACGGCGGGAGGAGGATGCGGCGGAGCTGGAGGGTGGCATGGCGGAGGACCTGGAGCTCGGAGAAGCAATGGAGGCGACGTTGCAGAGGCGGTGGCGCGAGTCTTTGTCCTTACATCCTCCTGGAGCCATGGATGCGGAGCTGGTGGAGGGGACGGTGCCACGGTCATCGGGGTTGGTCCCCTGGAGGCGGCCACAGCTGCGGAGGAGCCGACCCCGGCGGCCATGGTGATGGCGGCAAGATCTGGGCTCACCCAGTGCCTGATCTGAGTTTGTGGGCCGAGCTATACCGTAGCTGTTCGGAGTGTGACAGCAGCGGTGCAGAGGGCCCTCGACCGTGCCGGAGGTGGAAGAAAGTGGGGGCTGCAGGTGCTCGTCCATGGCAGAGATGGAAGAAAGGTGGGATCTCGTGTGTGCGAGTTGCGGGAGGACCTTGGCGTTCCGGCGACGATGGCAAGGTGCTGAAGAGGTGGCGGTGTGAAGAGGATGGATGGTTGCCCCATTCCAGTGAGTAGGGAGGGAGGTGCACGGTGATACAAATGATGGTGATACAAATGATGACGGCGACAACAGCGCCCCTTCTTCGGACGGTACCTGAATTTCTGCCTTCTATAAAAGTATGGTACGCCTCGGTGTACTCTCGAAAAAAAGAGAGTATGTGGTGAGCACATTCGATCTATTTTTTGTACTAATTTTATTTGTCAAGGGTTTGTCCGTGTGTATTTTTTTCTGTTTACTTATATCAGAATATACGGTAATAACTTTTCATTTCAAATGGTAGAACACCATTCAGGCAACAATCATGGGATTACTGTCCATTCAGTTCTGTATGGTGGCATTTCTTGTTTACAACTACTCATTTTGTGCGGCTTGCAGCTGCATTGTATCTCATTTATCCTCCAATAGATTAGTTCAAAACACAACCAGTTAGACTTAAAATTTTAAAAGGTGCAAACTGCTATGATATTGAATCATGTACCGTGTCATAAGTATTGGGGTAACTGGATTGTAAAAGTTTCCTGGTGGCCGATGTCTGCAAATTTTGTAATGTTTTGTTTAGTTATTTTATCCATAATTGATTCTTGCAATATGAGCGTTTTTTGTCAACTTCATTGCATTTTTCTTTCAGTCACTCAACTAAGAAAGCCCAACGGCTTAGGATTCTCTTCCTATTCCATCCCAATATAATGATAAGTCATGTTCTGAAGTTTCCCGTAGAATTCTACCTTGATCACCATCTCTTTAAATAATCTTTATGATGTAGTAGATGTTTTGTTAGTCAGGAGTTGTGTTCCAGTGGTGACATGCCTGGGCCAGCGGTATCCTTCGGCTACAAAGAGGACAATGAGTTCCTAGAGATGAAGTCGATACATGTGGACTGTGAGCTGAGCTTGGTAGGTAGATAATCTATCCAACATCACTAGAACTCCCAATTGCATTATGAAATTCAAGAATGTGCAAGGGTTGACTTTGTGAAAAAATTGATAGTCAAAATTTTGTGAACAACCGAAACATTGATTAGGTATGTATCATTTAGTGCATTGATCACAGAAGTACTATGGAATCTATTGTTTTTTCATCTACACAAATGCATCAAGCATTTAATTTTAATTGACATGTTTATGTTTTTTTGCGGGTTATTGACATCTTTAGAACGCTCATATATGAGGAATCATCTATCACCCACCATAGTTATGTACTTGCAACATTAATATGCTAACTTAAACTTCTTTTTATATAAATCCCTATTTGATGATTGAAAGAGAGAAATAAGAGTTTGTTAATCTCTATGGCCGAGTTTATAGTCCATGTAAACTACAGAAAGTACCTTGTATTAGTATTATTTTGTAAATAAACTTGCAAACATACTGTCTAAACAAGTTAATGACTATCATTCAGGCAGCCATACAATTTCAAGCGTAATTTCTAAAGAAGTAATGAGCAAACTAATTTCAAGTAGTTTTGAGTCTGACTAAGTTTCCCCCCTACATGTTGTCATCTATGTTCATGTCATACTTGAATACTTACGTGTTTATTGTTGTCTGGTTGAGAATTTTATTTTCGTAAGTGGTTATTTGGTTGTGAATATCTCATACTCCCTCCGACCCATATTAGTTCACTCAACTTTGCCTAGATATGGATGAATCTAGACTAGATATTTAAGTAGATACATATGCATTTAGACAAACTTGAGTCAACTAATATGGATCGGAGGGAGTACTTTTTTCAAAGGCTTAGTTTTTCCATGATCCGCCAAATATTTATATTTGTTTAACACACAGGCACTTTATATATATATATATAACCAAGTTCTCTCCTCGTGATACATTCCATTTATGGTTCCCTTATACTCCCTCTGTTTTAAAATATAAGATATTTTAGCTTTGTGAATGGAGTGTATCTAGACCCCTTTTAGTGTATAGGTTCATCAAAGTTTAGAGTGAACCTACACACTAAAAAAAAAGGGGTCTAAGTACACCCCTTTCACAAAGCTAAAACATCTTATATTTTGAAATGGAGGGAGTATTTTGTTATCCTTAATCTTCATCTTTCTTACCTTGTTGGATACCACAAGATGTATTCCGTGGCAACGCACGGACAACTTACTAGTTATTTATTAAGCAACCAATGATTTCTAGCATATTAAATACCACTACATGTAGTAGTTTCACCAAATAAATCATAACTGGAGATGACCAACTCTCAAAATATTGAAAACAATTTCTATTGGAAGGTACGATCTAGGCCTACCTTGCATCCTTTGTTTTGTTCCAATTGGACATGTACAATAAATCTGAGGAAAAAGACAATTAGCTTGTAGAATTGACTTTGGGAATTTTTCAAGGGCATTCTGGTCATTATTTTGAGGTGAATTCAACTCAAGTATCCCTCTAATCCTAAGAGGAAAAGATTATTTAATATACAAGTATTTTCTAGTGAATTAATTACCCAAACAGGAGTTAATCTCAATAGAAAATGCATAACTAAATAAATAAAAATGATAAAATGGTGAAACCAGTTCCGGTGGTTTTGCTATTTCAATACCTACATATTGTTACCACAGTTACTTATTGGTATCATATAGAACTTGGCATTGGCCTAAAACCCTTTAATTAAGTAGTATTTAGCATTTAAATCCTAAGAGTAGTACAAAGAAAGCAATTGAAATGATTACAAGTGCTATGAACTGATGAGTGCATATTTGCATCATGTTTTATATTATTATTTTGCATTGTAGTGGTAGGATCTTGGTATTTTTGGCGCGTGCACATTTTATATCTATTTTCACCAGGATCGGGACAGATGATGGATACAATGGACACAATTCTTGGAGCAGTTGTACTAGGGAGAAAATGAGTCAAAAACAACATAAATCGCTTATTTGGGAAATATCAATAACACCATAAGAAGACCCGAAGAAATTGAGGCATCTAAAGGGTTTAACGACCAAATATACGACTAGAATACTTTTTTCGGCCGAATAGTTCTGGTCGTATAGTTGGCGTCGCCATCGTCTCCTCAAATAGTTTCACCCCATGCAACTGGATCGGAGAGACTACATACAGAACACCTAGAATTTGCTGAAACCTCACCTCTGGAAGGCATCTGTAGGGGAATTTTCCCAAGGGATCCATCTTCGCCCTACGTAGATCTGGGAGGCCAAGGCATCGATCTTCATCTTCATCAACCGCTTCACCACCATCATCTCCATCCATCCCATCTTCACCCCATCTATATCTTTTTGTAATTTCCGTACTCATTGTGGATTTATACAAGAACTATTCATTTACAATTGTTTCCATTACCATTGCCATGATGTTGATTGCCTCCATGTCTGAGTAGATCTTTAGTTCTTGGGGAGATGGAGAAACCCTAGTATATGATTGAGATGATATAGAGATTATTATGTGTATGTGTTAATTGTCTTCATCTTGATGTTGGGAGTTGTGCAACTCCTTAATATTTTCCTCTTATGGGGAAACGATGAAGGGATTACTTGTTGGTAGACGGAGGGATGATAACACTTACTATGACTATAAAGCTATTTTTCATTCTTTACGTACTAACTTGGGGAAGCAAGGAGAACTCATAAAATCATGTCCATGTCACGGGAGAAATCCCTTAATAGCGGGATAATACGATTGGTGTCGTTTATCTGTCAGCTGTGGTTATGAAGGATGATGTGGGCAGTGGTTGCTTCCTATTTATCCATATATGGAGCTCCTCCCACATACATACATATCATAAGAATATTTGTTATAATAATCTTGATTGTTTAGTCTAAATTGCTAGTGGCGTATCCACCACTCCTTGAGAACACCTTTTCCCCTATTGCAGTTCCAAGTTCTTTTACATACGCGATTCTTACTTTCTGCATTAAGTTTTACTTTATTTTAATTGCTTCATTCAATCAAAACCCCAAAAACAATTCTAATTTTCTGGCATCTCAAAGTTATTCCTTAAGTACTACGTTTAGGTTTAGTTAAAAGCATTTTAGTCTTTCACCTACTACTCCTTGTGGGATTGATATCTTTATTTCGAAACTAGTACAAACGATCTGTGCACTTGCAGTCATCATGAATTGATGTTAAAAAAATCTACTGAAGTGTATTGAGGTTTTTCTCAATTGCTTGTTGTATTGTATTGGTGCTTGATTGCCTTGTGTTGATGATGAACTTTGTTTGTTTGCACGTGTGATCCGTGATGATGATAGTTGCGATTGTATCGAAGTCAAGGGTGAGAAGGTTTTATTATTGGATTTCTGAGAAAAAGTCTAGGGACATATTTTCTAAGCCAACAAAGCCACCTACTTGTTTGTAAGCTTGTCCTACAATTTATTTATGCATGTTTACTTACCTAATTATTTAAAGTGCATTGTTTTTACTATATCTATACTTTGGCTTGGCCCCTCCAAGCTAGTACCAAAAGGTGCTGCTAACCACAACCCCTTGATAACAACTACTCATCCCTAGTATCTTTAGTTGGTCGTTTACACCATACCCCTTTGGGAACCATTTTAGAAAAAACAAAACTATAGGTTAGGAAACCCTCGGAAAAGTTTACAACAAGGTTTTATGGTAAAGCCTTGGTAAGCATTGCCTTACCTAGAGAAGTTTTGAGAAAAGAACAGGTTTTGCTTATAATGGTACTGAAGCGGAGAAGAAGGGAAAATGTTTACGAAAACATACCTGATTCTATGTAGTTTGCTAGAACAACTAAACCGTGCAATCATATTACCCTGGAGTGGGATAAGGATTTACTTGAAGTTTGTTTACCCTAGTATGGGATGCCTCGCAACTACTTATAAGGCATCATCTCCGTCGAAGCTGAGTCTCCCTGGTGCCGGGTCTTTATTGAGCATTGAACGGGGAGGAGAGAATACGAACTACCTGCGGGTAACCGATCGATACTATGAGCCTCTCATTTAAAGCGCACACTTTGCATAGTGTAAAAAGCGCACACGCTCTTGAGAGTAAAAACTCATAGGGTAGGTGCCAATACTGGAGTGGCATCGTGAGAGTCTTGATCAGTTACTTGACCCACGGTTCATATGGGATTAGGCAGGGTACTCGGATGGTGTGGGTAAAGTGTGCAGAGTGTAAATCTATTCGAATAGCCATGTACGCGGTCATGGATTATTGGAAAGGCTGCTGCTTAGCGGTGTTGGTTTTGATTTAAAAAAGTTTGAGAAAGCAAAAAGTCTTTTATAAACGTTCTGGTCATGGGATGACTAGAAGAGAAGATGGAGGTGGGGTCATCGGATGACTGGATATGAAAGTAAGTGTTGTGATCATGGCATGACCGAGAGGGAAAATAGGGCGACCCTAACCTAGTGGTTCCATTTTAAAATGTTTTAAAAAGGTTTTTCAATAAATATATGGAGATGCTATATTTACAAGAGAATCTGGTTTTAGAAAAGAACCTCATATGGACCCCTCCTACTACCATAATCATACTGCATATCCATTCAATGATACTCTCTTAAGGTGGTTTGCGTGTACATCTAAACATACTCATTGGCATTGTCCATGACGATTTACTTGGCTAGACTTAGAGAAGGCTAAAGGAGAAGAAGGATGAGTTGACGACTATGTGAGCTAGGATGTTCTCCTAGTCAGTTATCTGTAGGGTTCAGGGAGTGATTTCGGCTCAATACTTTGATGAATTTCTGCTACTGATGGGTGATGTTATCCCATCGAGGCTTATGTAAGGTTTCTCCATAATGAAATTGATGTATGACTTGTAACCATTTAGGTAATGGATGTTTACTTTGATACTTGTCGATTATGCTCCACGACTCACTGATCATGGAATCGTGGCTGAATGCATAAGGGATTCTCAGATGGATAATATGGGGAACCACAAACTTGTCATCAGAGCCATCCCGACTGTAGGAAAACCTTAGTTAGCATGCTCGTTAGACAGGAGATACCATTATTTTGGAAACACCGGCTTGCGAAAAATATTTTCCTAAAGCTTTTTGAAAGGTTATACTTCTTATCCCTCATACTTTAAGTTATTTTAAAATGGTTCATTCTATCTCTCATCCACTTTCAAACATACGTATTTTAAACCAAGTAAGACTTAGAACCGTATGAAGACGATGATTGCGAGATGAAGAGAAGCATGTGCAGGCAAACCAATGGAAACAATCAGATCGCCCTACCAACAGGATCCTCATTGGCAGAATAATTGAGTGCTGCAAAGCAGAGAAGCCCCCAATTGCAACGACAAAGGCTTCATATGCAAGATAGTGATCAAGATCCCCGATTACATTGATATCTAGAATCAATAGTCCTAAGATAGGATTCCCATATATCGCGAGTAGTTTACTCCTCAGTCACTATAGTATGCTGTGTTTTCTTTCCTAAGTGCACAATGTGTTGCTTGATGTCTGTTGTTTGCGTTTCTCTATTTGGGGAGAATATCACGACCACATCGCCCTGTTCACCCTATATTTGTATTTTGGCCCTATGGGCCTTAGTCTAATGTCATTTTGGGATTGATACACTATCTAGGAAACTCCTCTAAGATGTTATTCCCTCTCATCTGTTATGGTACCTTGTGACAGTCGTTGCTAGCTAGACCGCATACTAACCTAGAAAATAAAACAAGACAACACTAGAAAGGAAGCATCTAAAGACCTAGAGGCTCGACATCATCAAATCGAAACTGCTTGAAGACCTCACATCTGTAGGATGACAAGATAGAAGTACTTCATGAGATTCACTTCTCAAGATCGCTTCCAACCCCACAAGTGAACTTCACCTGTCAACAGCCGCAAGATTTCCTAGTTGAAGTTTGAAGCCTGATACCGAAGTATTAACACCAGTAACCAGGAGCAATGACAAGTAGTGAAGAGATGACTAATCTAACATCTTGCTTGTTGTACTTTCACCCAGAACAACAATCCTCACCCTTGTTTTCACTAATCATCCTCCCCGCCCTATGATGGGAAGTTTTTCAAAGGAAGGAAATAAGCTCCAAATCATGGAGACAAGAAATTTTTAAGACAACAAGTTTACTCCTCAATGGAGCAGAAGCAATGCAAAGAGTTCAAGTGAAGACAGTCCCTTAGAAGTTTGAAGTCTCTACCCTGACATAAGGCTGGCATGGAGTGTAGTCAAAACCCTAACATGCTTAGAACGAACTCTTGGAAGCTTTGCTATGCAATCACTCCGACAAGATGTTCGTGAATGGGTGTATCCATAGACCTCGACACAAGACATAATATCTACACCATCTGCAAGGACCCTTACTAAAGTTCTAAGGTTGGAAGACTGCGTATTCCCCACTCAATTCTAGTAAACCGTCTAATATAAGATACCACCGGAAACCTTAAACCCTACAACCAGTGCCAGAATATGACAACCTATTGGAAAACCCAGTCAGAATGGATCCCCTCTATAAGCTATAGTCTATTATAGATGACTTAACAGAACATTCCTCAAGGAGTATCCAATCTGACATCCTCCGTGAAGCATCTCTTCACGAGCCACCAGCTACAGGCATCAAAGAACCTTAACCTCGGCAACAAAGTCAGACGTCTACTCAACTCTCCTTGTACCCAAGAAGCTCAGAATCAAAAAGGCCAGAATACAAGAAGTCGACAAGACTACTCTCCCACTTGTATGAAGCAGCATAAAGTGTCAAGATTGGAGAAGGTTATATGAAGCCTCTCATCCACTCCTTACTTTGAAGACCAACATGGAGAGCCTTCGATTCACTAACCCGCTCAAATGTAACATGTTTGAAGCTCTCTTAGTTAACCATGGCTACTTACGAATAGAAGTAGTATATGAGCCTCATAAGACGTAGCCGGCATGATGTCATCTACAGATTCAACTCCAGGAGAAAGGTTCACATCATTCTTCCAACATCACCATATGACTCCAAGAAAGAAGGACGGTGTCATCTCCAAGCTCCCCTAGTGTAACCCTAAGGGAGGAAGACCGCATCTTCCCACTAACATAAAGAAAACCTTTGTCAAAAGCTACCTTAGGAGTTTTGACCCCTAGTATGTTTTAGGATAGAATAATACTCTAAGGAAGAGTCATGGACCCCTATAGAAACACCAGCAAGCTGCAGACTTCCTCCGCGGAAAGATACTTTGGAAAATTCCAACCAGATGTCTTTCGTCTAGCATCAACTCTAAAGATATCGACTCCAGAAAGAGAAGAAGATCGACCTTCGCAAAAAGGTCTGAAGGTTATTCAACTACACGTTCATCCAAGAAGTAGGAACTACAACTCCACTGGTAAAGCAACCACATCTGAAGACAAAGTCCATAAAACAGTCCACTATAAACCCTAGCACTACTCTTCGGAATCTCGAGACGACATTGTTTTGAGGGGGAGGTCTGTAACACCCCACTTTAATCCACCTTGTTTATGTGTCCAAAGTGCAAAAATTAGGGGGAACAAACAGTTTTTCCTACTAACTAGCGAAGTAGTTTCTTGTTGATTGATCTTCCTTTTTGTTTGTGCTTGTGTTGTGATCAAGATACTTCTCTATCTTATCAAAGGTTTACGAAAACTATTTACCAAAAGATAATGTCTTGGCTTACTTTACTTATTCTAAAATGTTCTGACTTTTCAAACATGAGCCAAGATGAGTTTTTTAAAACAAAATTGTTTTCTCTTCCTTCTTTTGACAAAGTAAGTAGATCTATATGATACCATCTCACTATGTTTTCAAGATAGAGCGTCCTCAAGGCTTTCCATTTTTTTGAAAATATAGTTCCTCTCTATCTTGGTAGAAGTACCAAGGGACCCTCGCCTTCTTCTAAACACCAAAACCATTGTTTCCTTATTCCAAATCTTATCCAAAAAACTAGTTGAGAAATGATTGAGTGAGTTTGTATCTTCTCTAGAGATGTTTGAATTGCCTTGATCTTCTTGTTAAGATGAATTTACTCGATCTGCTGTCCTCAAGTAGGTATTGCCTTGACTTGTTTGTTGGAGTTTTTTATGAGCTACCCTAAGGAGATCAACCCTAGTAACCAAACCAAACTATCAATACACCTCAAAAACTCATGGTGTTGACTGGAAACCATTCCCCTCAAAACTCCTCAAACTTGGATGGATCCTAGCATCTATCTTACAACCAATACCCTTTACCAAACCTTGTTAAGAAAGATAATGATAGTGTATCTTAATAACACCTCACCCTATTGCTTGATACCGAATCATCAAACCCTAGTAGGAAGACTACCACCCTCCCTGCTATCTGATTCACTTTTTGGAACCCTAGTCAACACCCTTATCCCTTGATCTAAGGCAATGTGCCTATCCTACCTTATTCCTTGTGAAATACTGTTCCATCGCACCTACTTGACCTTGATCAAGAAACCCATCTACCAAGTTTCCCAAGCTAATCTTGAACCCTAGTCATTAACTTGACCATCTATTTACTTATCATGTTGAATTCCGATTCACTCCTTCTTATAGTTTCCAAATTAATGGAGACCCACCCAAATCATGAACCCCCTTCTACTCAACCTACCCTTCAACCTCATTCACTTGGTTATGAGTTTGGAACCTTTCCACCCCTCAAATACACTAGATCTTTCTCTATAATAAAAAACCCCAAGGCAGTCAAAATTTGACTAAGTCTGAAACTGTTACCAAGATCCAATCTTCTAGCCTCCTTATATATTAATACATGAATATTTGGACTATCTTGCACACCAACATGTGCACTTGAAAACCACACCCTTGCACTTGACTAAATACCTCTTGGTCACACTTATCCTTGATGGTTTTGTGGTAAAAAAATAACATGTTCTGTTAACTATTTCAAGATGCCAACTTTGGCAGAAGCTCCCAACTTCATCTCAACCTTTCTTGATCCCTTATTTGCATGGTTGTGATCTACTCAACCTAATATATCAACCCATACCTTCCTTCCTCCAATTGTAGCCTTGAGAATCTTAGACTAACTTTGGCTGTTAATTTAGAAACACTCAAACATGTTTTTAGACCAATTCTTTGCATCATTCAAATCTATATTATGGGGTCTACCAACCCATCCACCCCATGATCCAAATGGATATATGAGCTTCATATTGTAGAATGGTTTTGATGGTATGATGATGTTCTGGCCCTAGATCATCAATCTCACCCAAACTTAAAAAACTACAAGTTAAATTCTAAGTCAAACCTCACATCATGATCCACACTTTCTCCCCTTGGTTGTGTACACCCTCACCACCTCACCCATGAACACTTGCACTTGGGAGATATGAAGATAAAGAGAGAAATAAAGTTTAGCTATTCTACCAAATCTTGGTAAGACTAAATATCCACACAAAACTAATGACTTATTTACCACAACACCCTCAGACTGCTCTCTGGTCATGCTACTCTAGCCCTAGCACTATATAAACCCCTCACACTTGTCCTCTAGCACTTGGAAGTGGAGCTAGAGAGAGATAGAATCACATATCCAAAAATAGTGCTCACTTAATTGACATAGTAGATACCACCCCTCCTCCACCCCTCTAGTCGTGCATTAGGACCCACACACCACCCACCACTGTCCGCATTACCCTATCCACATCCAGCACCCTCTCCATGCCGTCCCATGGACATAGTCCATCATGAACCTCGTCCCCTCGGATATTTAGCCCACTGACCACCCTGGCTCCTCTCTCCTTGCTAAATGCGCCCTTCTACCTCACCTCTCTCCACTCCCACACACCCTAGTTCCCGCTTCATCTCTGTTGCCGAGGGGAAGAAGATATCCTTGTTAGTGATGCAAGCTTTAAGTCAAGGTTACTACCCACCCCGTCACTCCCCACCCTCTCTATCTCCATGAATGTGCTCCCCTTCCCTCGATCTACATCCTCGTGCCCTCCTTTTGTCACAGGGATGCCGAAGTCCAACTCCACCATCGCATTCCCGAGAAAGAAGTCGCCCTTGAGATCGATGTTCCCAAGCACATGTGGACATGGCAGCTCCTTCCTAGGACCGTGGTGAGCTTCCTCATCAGGTTCAATCCCTCTCCACTGACATGCATCAAGCCTACCAGCACCACAACTAGCATCAGATCGATCTACTCCTTTGATGGGCACCTCGCTCCCGTGGACAAACCCCACGACGCCGACCATCATGAGCTCGTGCATTGCTACTCCTTCGCCACCTCTCTGTCTCCAGCAAAGCCCCCAAGGTCAGCCCCCGAACCTTCTCTACACCCGCTAGGATTTCCTCTCTGCCAACTGTTCACGAGGTGGACGCCAACTAACGGCTGTCAATCCACACTTGATCGAACCGTCACCATCACTCGGTACCCCTTTGCCCTCCCTGTTTCGCTGACCGGCAGGGCCCGCCAGGCTGTTCAAAACACAGGGTCTCCCACGCGCCGAGGAGCGATACTTGGCCAACCCAGAGTTGTGCGGCCCGAGTCCGTCTAGTGCCGACCTGCTCTTTTTCTTTTTATTGCTAATCTTTTTCATTTCCCTAGATCTGATAAAGAGCTACTAGGTTTAATTCCATAAAAAATGAAAAATGCCCAGAAACACATGGATCCAAATTTTCCCATGTCGCTGAGAAACTCCTCTAACAGGCAGAGCCATAAATTTTCCATAATAATACTTGTATTCTCTTTGAGAATTAATCTACAAAGATGTGTGCTTTTCACACAAAAATTAATATTTGTAGATGTGCAATTCGTTTTGTATGAAACTAACTTCCAACGATAAGCATTCAAAGTACCTTTCATATGGATTTGGTTTCGTACTAAATATCTCTATAGATCTACAGTAGTGAAATTAACAAACTGGCTCCAAATCTGGATTTAGAGAATGCCAACACATATTCTATAATAGATCTTGAGTTAATTCCAAACCCCATTGGTGTGGAACTGCAAGATATATAAAACCCTAGGATCTCATGATTTATTAAGCAACCAATGATTTTTAGCAAATTAAATACAATGACATGTAGTAGTTTCACCAAATAAATCATAACTGGAGTTTACCAACTCTAATAATAATGAAGTCAAATTATCCAGGAAGGCACCAGTGAGGTCTACATTCTGTCCTTGGTTTCATGCCAATTGGTTCTATAGAATAAATCCGATGAAAAAGACAATTTTCTTGTAGAACTGATATTGGGAAATTTCCAAGGACATTCTGGTAATTATTTTAACGTGAATCAAACTCTTAGGAACCAGTACTCAATTATCCCTATAACTCTAAGAGGAAAAGATTATTTGACTTACAAATATTTTGCGGTGAAGTAATTACCAAAACAGGAGTTAATCTCAATAGAAAATGCATAACTAAATAAATAAAAATAATAAAATAGTGAAACCAGTTCTGGTGGTTCGTTATTTCAATACCTACCTATTGATACCACAATTACTTACTGGTATCATACAAAACTTGGCCTTGGAATAAAATCCCTTAATTAAGTAGTATTTAGCATTTAAATCCTAAGAGTAGCGCAAAGAGGGAAATTGAAATGATTACAAGTGCTATGAATAGATGTTAACAAAATCTACTAAAGTGTTTCGAGGTTTTTATCAATTGCTTTTTGTATTATACTGGTCCTTGATTTCCTTGTGTTGGTGATGGACATTTCTTGTTTGCATGTGTGATCCATGAGGACAATAGTTGTGATTGTATAGAAGTCAAGGAGGAGAGGGTTTTATTAATGGATTTCTAAGAAGTCCAGGGAAATATTTTCTAATCCAAGCAAGCCACCTACTTGTTCATAAGCTTGTACAACTATTTATTTATGCATGTTTACTTACCTACTTATACAAAGTGCATTGTTTTTACTATATATATACTTATATCTTGTATTGGCTTGGCCCCTCCAAGCTAGTACCAACATTTGTTGCTAAGGATATCCACTTGATGACACCTACTCATCCCTTAGTATCTTTAGTTGGTGGTTTACACCATACCCCTTTGGAAACGCTTTTAGCCATTGCAAAACTATAGGTTGGGAAGCCCTCGAAAAAGTTTACAAAAAGGTTTTATGGTAAAACCTTGGTAAGGAATGCCTTACCAAGAGAAGTTTTGAGAAAAGAAGAGGTTTTGTTTATAAATGGTAATAAAGTGAAGAAGGAGGAAAAGTGTTTACGAAAACACACCTGGTTCTATGTAGTTTGCTAGAACAACTAAATTGTGCAACCACATTACCCTGGAGTGGGATAGGGATTAACTTGAGGTTTGTTTACCCTAGTATGGGATGACTCACAACTAATTATAAGGGATCATATCCCTCAAAGCCGGGTCTCCCCTGGCATTGGATCTTTATTGAGCACTGAACATGGAGCAGAGAATACGAACTTCATGTGTGTATCCGAGTGATACTACGATCCTCTCATTGAAAGCACACTCTTTGTGTAGTGTAAAACACTCTATGGATGGTCTTTGGTACCCAACTCCCCGGTATTGAGAGGAATAACTCATAGCATAGGCGCCTATACTGGAGTGGCATCCTGAGAGTCTTGATCGGTTACTCGACCTATGATCCATACGGGATTAGGGCAGGGTACTCAGATAGTGTGGGTAAAGTGTATAACCTCTACAGAGTGCAAATCTATTCAAATAGCCGTGTATGCAGCCATAGACGGTTGGAAAGTCTGTTGCTTAGTAGTGTTGCTTTTGATTTCATTTTTTTTAAGAAAGCAAAAAGTATTTTGTAAATATTATGGTCATGGGATGACTAGAAGGGAAGATGAAGGTGGGGTCATGGGATGACTGTAGATGAAAGTAAGTGTTGTCGTCACGGGATGACCGAGAGAGAAAAGAGGGCAACCCTAACCTAGTGGTTCCATTTTCAAATGTTTTAAGAAGGTTTTTCAATAAAGATATGGAGATGCTATATTTACAAGAGAGTCCGGTTTTAGAAAAAACCTCATATGGAGCCCTCCTACTACCACAACCATACTGCTTATCCATTTATTGATACTCTCTTAAGGTGGTTTGCGAGTACATTCAAATGTACTCATAGACATTGTTCCTGGCTATTTACTTGGCCAGACTTCGAGGAGGCTAAAGGTTAAGAAGGATGAGTTGATGACTAAGCGAGCTAGTATGTTCTCCTAGCCAGTTTCCTGTAGGGTTTAGGGCGTGATTTGGGATCAACACTTTGATGAAGGTCCACTGATGATGAGTGATGTTATCTCGTCGAGGCTTATTCAAGGTGTCTCCATAATGGCATTTAGATAGGAATTTTAACCGTTTACGTAATTGAAGTTTACTTTGATACTTGTCAATTATGCACCACGGCTCACTGATCATGGGATAGTGGCTGAGTGCATAAGGGATTCTCAGAGACAAATCTACGTTAGAGCCGCTATTTATTTATGATTACATTAGTTTGGATGTTTTTTCTGATTTTGATAGGCCTGGCACCCTAGCTTCGATAGATTTATTGGATGGTTAATACGAGGCACCACACGGTCCACCATCCGGCAACGCGGGGTAGGACAGCGCGTGGAACAATCATCCGAGATAGGGAATATTTTGCCCTGGCCTGCATTGGGTCTAGCCTCATGGGATAGTAGGGTTCTATTGCCATGTTGTCGCATGTCCTTTTTGCCGTCCATCCGACAACCAAAAATAACTGGGACGACATAGATAGCAGTTCAAGCCAATACAATCTAGCACTATTATTTACTCCTGGTATGTATGTAAAAGTGATAAGAAGTAGAGCCTGCCATTTGCCATCCATGCCCTATTTACGCATCTGCTGTGATAGTCTTGCCCAATTTTACATAATCTGGTAAACCAAAAAATGATTTCGTGCCCTATATGTCCAAAAGTGGTGCCATATAACTTTATTGGTCTGCCCTATTATTCGGCATCCTTAGAGTTGCTGCTCTGCTTGGTAACTTAATTTGTTCTAAATAAAATGCAAAAATACTTCCAGTTTTATTTCATTGGAAATAGATAGAAAGTTCAAGTCTACATGCCCCTAGTGGACATAGGTATGGCTCCCCAAAACTATATTCATCATGGTGAAAATCTATATATATATATATTCATTATTTTTAGGAAAGCGAGTGTACTCCATCATGCCGTGATCTTTATTAATCACCAACAATTATTACATGTTTATGAGTTTATGTAAAAAGAAGGTGGAGGTTCATCAATCCAGCAACAAATACTCTTATCAAGAAAACAAGACCTAGCAAGTTCATGCGTAAGTCCATTTTCTTCCCTTCGATAATGCTGAAATAATACAGTTCCAATCATAGACGCTTTGTCGATGCAATTATCCAACACTGTTGAAGATTCACCCCACCAAGCTTATTCTCCATTTCATGCCTCAATAATCTCCACCGAGTCTGATTCCGCCACCACATTGTTACATCCTAAACGATTAGTATGACACCCCCAAAATTAAGGCTAGACAAATCCTAGACCTTCATCTGATCATAAGCCTAACCTAAATGTCGGAAGCATATAGTTAAAGAATCGGTAACACGATAGTGACCCTATGGCACAAAAGTTATTATAGGAAGCTCATACCAAGCAGAGAACAAAAATATTACAAGTAAAGGTCACTGACCACAAACATCGAACAACATAAGGCAAATTATGCTATTAAGTATAGCAAACTTAACAAATGTCCTAAGAGGCCTGAAGCATAACGATGATGACCCAATCCATAGATTCCAGGCTGCCAGCTAGGAACATCAAGCTACTCGTCGATGTCATTGCCATAAATAACTCTTCTTCTTTGGTAACACTTACTCTGCAGCAAAAGTATCAACAAAGCAAGGCTGAGTACAGGATGTACTGCGCAAGACTTATGGCTGGTGGAGTTATTTTGCATAAAGCTATCTTTGTTTGTAAAAGAAGAGGTAGTAGGACATTGACTAATCATAATATTTGAAAGGGGTAAGAGAGCGGTATCTCTAGCTTTGGTCATTTTTAATATCCACTGAATCTTTATCGGCTGAACCTACCAACTAGGATCACCCCCTCAATACCGGAGGAAGCATCCATAGGCACACTTTAGTTCACTTGCCATGTTATACGATTAGGTTATAGTTCTCTATGATCATCACGTCCTTCCTAAGTTGTCCATACCCGCGGACATGGCTTTTAAAAAAGAATAATACCCTATAGAGGTGTACAACTTTACCCGTATGTACCAACCGACTCTTAATGCTAAATATTATTAGCTCTCTTCCTTGGAAGGCCGACAAAAGGTGGTTGACCATGACCTTTACCGCTGAGACCATGATCACACCATAAGGAGATGCCGCTGTAACGGGTCGAGTCCCAAAGCCGGTCCCTACAGATGTGAATAGGGTTCGAGATTATAGAGGTTGTGCCTCTCGCGTTCTGTACCACGCTTACCTACCTATTATGATATACCTCTTTCACTGCCTTCAAGAACATCTAGAATGCATATGTCGAGTGGAACACCCGAACTATGTGACTCTTGGAATCTACTAGGCAAGTTAGTTGGTTGACAGGGTTTCCGGGACCCTGTGTGGTTGTACGCTCATCTTGGTTCAAGCGACAAGAACTTAGGTCCTACTGGTGGAAAGTATGGGACTGCAAAAACCAAAACCCACTGTCGCCTCCCATACAAGTGTTAGCATGTTTAACTTACATCTCCGATCATACCACGGCATCCTATTAAACTAGGTTCAATCATAGCTCTGATTCATCAACTGAATGGACCAGCGGTAATAGCTAAGCATGACTAAGAACGACCAATATAACAGCTCTAGCAATCCTCATAAGCCAATCCATAGTTATGCTAGGAGCAGTGGAGCAGGGAATATAGGCTATAAAAGGAACATGCACAGATAGCATTACTCTATCGATCGATAAAAGAATTTGGAATCATATGCACATGGCAAGAAATGACATATTGTAAAAGCATAGGATTATATCATGTGTGGGGCTATGCTTACCTTTGCCTATTGGTATCCAAATATAAATCTTCAGGGTTTATCAGATGGATTTATTCATCATTAGTAGGAATATAGCTCTTCAGGGTTCACCTGCTTAGGATTGTTCATTGATAACCTTCGACGGTGTTGATCTTGATCTTCGATCTTAGACTTGTTTCTCACATCAACTCTGAGGACTACCGGCAAGAAGCGGAAACACCAGAAATGAAGGAACAATATTTAACATAGGCGTTGATGCAATGTGCACAATGATTGTTGCATCATCATAATATCATGCAATGCGAACAACATTTTAATCAATATAATACTACCTCTAAATAATAATTGTTGCATCATCATAATATCATGCTCATGTCATCCTACCACATTGCATTTGAGCATCATATTACAACTATTCCATTTGGTTCTTCTCCCCCTAGTGCATTTGTCTTGCATATTATTATTTTACATCTTGATATATTGTATTTGCTTCTTACTAAATTGCTTGATGCCCAAGTTGGCATGTCTATTATAATTCCACCACCTTTCTTTTGGCTCTATCTAAATTCCACCATCCTAATTAATATGAGAAATTGCAATTCTCTTTGGTATTTTAAATCTAGCTCATATGTGTTGGGGTGGATCCAATTCTATTCTACACGCTCTCATACATGGTCTCTTATTGTGATCACAATATTGAATATGAGAGCCCACATAGCCACCTTTGCATTCTATCTAAGTAGTATTCCTTATAACCTTCCACATGGTCCTATTTGAATTTGTGGGTCTATTTGAATTTAGAGTGGCTATCTCAAATATAAGTGGATCATACACACTAGCATGAGCCACCTCTAGTCAAGTATGCACATGAACCAAAAACACACCATGTGGGTTGGTAGAGCTTCCATAAACTTCTCTATTTGAAATTTAAATTCAATTTAGGGAGCTGTTAGAATTATGGCCAATATAACATTATAGTTGTTTTCACACCTAGCAATGCATAAGTTCAATGTATGCATGAGCCATGCACACTTGACTCCTCCCATTCTTTTCTCTCTATTTTGTCTTGTTTGGTTGTTGCATGAGTTTTGAAATGGTTGCATTCAAACAAAAGAAATCAAAGACCTACCTTAACTATACCTTTTGATCTACACTCCTAATCTACCTACTCATGTGATGCACACACACTCACACTAACCCAAACCCCTAGCTAACCCGAGACCATCTTGCCTATTGGCAAGTTGCCTTTCTAATATAGCTAGCTAACCATCCCCTCCTTTTTATTGACCCTAAAGATGACCAACCATAGCCACCAACCCTAGTAACACCCCCTCCTAGATAACCTGAGAGAGAGAGAGGGAAGAGAGGAAGAAAGTAACCCAAGTTGCCACTATGGGACAAAATCCTAACCCGGGCTACCCCTCTCTCCCTTGTTTCCAAGATACCGACCCATCCTTGCTCTCTTTATCTGTAGGCGGCCACCCAGATCAGGATCAAACCAACACCTCTCCTTCCTTTCCTCCTCCACGCGATGGACATGGCCATAGCCATGCCTTTCTTCTCCTAGGTCGACCACTAGCTTTTCTAGGCAAAGGGGAGATGGTGGAGAGGATATAGGGAGTTGGGGAAGACCAAGGAGAGCCCCTGCCCACACCTGAACAGATAGAGGGATATGAGGACCCGCAGAAGCACTAGATTGAGCGCTCCGGAGCCCAAAACCCTAGAGTTCTTGGCGGTCAGACCCTCTGCAAATTGACGTTGTCGCAAGATATTCCACCGCCACCACCACACCCACCCTACCTCCCAGACATGGTCCTTCTATTCATCATCCCCTCTATTGTCGCTGACTTATGCTGGCCACCTTCCATGCGGCGCACATCGTGCCAGCGCGTGCACACACATAGGCAGCAGCAGTACCAGATGTGCGCACACAGTGGCCTTCGGCCACGCCACGCCAGTGTGCACAAGCACAAGCAGCAATAGCAGCCACACTACCACGCTCGCCAACCCAACCCACTATGCTCGCTAGTTACACGTCGCGCGCATCACAGTAGGAGATCACCGCGTGTTCTAGCTGTCGAACTATCGCAATAGCAGCAATCGCTTGCCGTAGACAACATCCACCGCAGCTCGCTGTCCTCTGTTCGACGAGGAATTCAGATGCACCCAGTCACCGTGTATCGAAATGTCTTGGACGAGAGTTCTAGCCCATAGTACCCTCTTCTTTTTTCGTTTTTGTGGCGTCTCGAGATTGGCCACGGTTTGCTCGCCATCTTCAACCAAAGTCGGACGCACCTCACTATTCGCAGTCGAGTTTCATATCGTTAGTTTCAGTCCGCGCGGAACCTTTTCCTTAAAACCCCCTGCAACTTTCAAACCCTAAACCCACAGTCCCCGTCTCAGACACGTGTCATCCACCCGCAGACCGCGCGTGCTGACGCCTTGTCAGCCCTTTGACCCCACCGTCAGTGATTATGGCTAGAACCCACCCGAGTAAGAAAAGTTTCCAGAGCATTTTCACAATTAATGAAAATTCTAGAAAATAGATAAATACAAATAAATTCATATCTTTTGAAATATTTTGAATTTGGAAAAACATTCAACATGAAAAGTGAATCATTTGCAAATAAGAATTCAAATATATATTCTGTTAATTCTAGACCTGACTCTAACTTTTCAAACCATTGACTTTTTGCCCTTTTTTGAATTAAATTGTATTTAATAATAAATTTTAATCTATATTTTTAAATATTGCAAATAATATATGTTTTCTAATACGAAAAATGCTAGGAATATGAATATGCTATTTAAAATAGTTTGTAGGCATTTCAAATTTTCGAATTATTAAATACCATTAATATGCCTATTTCTCAATAAATCTATAACTTTTAAACCATAATTCCGAATTCAAAAATAATATGTCTAAATCGATTAGCGTGATGAGCCATTTCCAACTATGCATTCCATGATATCAATCAAAGCATGCTACATATAAATATTAAGTAAACAACAAGGTTTATGGGAGTAAAACATGACTAAATAATTAATAAAAATGCTTTATTCTTGTTCCTACACCTCACCCATGCGATGCTATGTTCTACCATGCAATTGTGCATCATTCCATCATGGAATACCTTGTTTTTATTGTTTCATATGTTTCATATGATTGCACACTTTATTCATTATGGCCCTTGTGTGTTTGGCTTTTATTCCGGATAGACGTCGAGCAAGGGTTTTATCAGGAGACCCAAGAGTACTACCCAGATCCCGGTTATCCTACTGTTTAACTAATAGGTGAGCCATTACCCATGCTTGCATTACATACAATTCCTATGCCTCTATCTTTCTTCTTGCATCATTGTGTCAGGATTCGAATTAAAATTGCAATCCCAAGTATTGCACAACCTTTACTTTTAAATCCCACTAAAGCTTGTACCTCCATCCTATGACACCTTAGTACATGAGTTGCATAGAATTGCATGTGTAAGATTTGTGCGAGTCTATTATGGATAACGAGGTACCTAAACAACTTAAAATATGTATTAATGGGATAACTAATGAAAGAGGCACCGGTGGACAATTGTTGATATTTGGTTTTTAACTACTCACTTGTGTCCCGTAGGACCCGCATACTTGATTCTTGTTCCTCAAATATCGCACTATACGCATGTGGGACCTTGAATCCCCTTCACCCGAGCTTGATTCACATCTTATTTCTTGGGGCCACAAAATAGTTTGAGGCTTTACTACTATCTTGTACTTATGCCATGCTTTACTGCTTTGTTTACTACTATTGCGCGTGGAACGCTTACCTGTACTGTTTTGGAATGCACAGTATTTTTGCGGTATAGAAAGCCTAGTCACACTTTCTGGTTCCCAGTCTTTTACCGCCATTGGCGCAAACCTCTGGGTCTGTATCGGAGCCCGACCAACTTCGTTGCGGATACCTTAGTGGGTTGCCCCCTGAAATCATTTTTGAATCTTGCGAATGCTTTGTTGTGATGCCTCGTTGCGATTTCATTTGGTGTTTTCGAGGTTGATCGTGCGTGTGTTACTATTTGTGCACCCCTACATGGTAAATCTTTCTGAAAGCCGCGTCCACGGTTATGGACTACTTGGAGCACAGTTTCTCGATCATAGACAACTATAACTAAAGTATCGTGTTTAACTTGCCCAAAATTTGACTAGTAATTAGTGTCACACTCATGGAATGGTTAATAAAACTTCCAACTGATGGGATGTTCTTCCACCTTCTTGTTCGGTAAGCTAGAAGGAGGACGAGCGATGTTTAATTATGATGTTATATAATTGTTGTTTCCATTAATGAGCGTTCGTCCGTATCTGGTTGGGCGAATGTTGTAGTGTGTCTCTATAGAGCCGCTTAGCTATTTATCTTTCGCTGCAATTGTGTCACCCTAGGTTAACCCCTTTAGATGCATGAAGACTTGCTGAGTACCCCTAGGGTCTCACACCAATTATTGATCAGATTGAGAAGTATATCCGCATGGTGGTTACAACATTGATCCACATGGTGGTCATTACATTGATGAGGTCGATGATGGAGGCAACGACCCTCTTGTGTAGAGATTCTACGGATGGAGACCTCTGAGATCTGTGGGCGGGAATGTGCTTATTTCCATGGCATCTTAGGCCGATTTTACTCTTAATCCATACTCGGATCTATGTTTTTTCCGCTTTCTCTTGATGACTTGTTGAGTGATGTATGAGGATCTAATCCTGGAATATTATTACTACAATCTATATAATTTGGTTCTTGTTGTAATGGTGTTGAAGTATATTTCTATTTCTTTTAGATGGAATAGCTCTGATGTACTCTTGTATGTCTCTTACATACTCACTTGTGTACGCTAGACTCGCAGCCAGTCGGTCATGTTTCTCGCACTTGAAACTGTAACCATGAATTTTGGGGTGGATAGTTGGCCAGTACCGTGCCCTACCATCGCGGCCTCCTTGTGGGCGGCCTAGCGGTCTCCACGATAGTACGTTCTCCCCAGATTTGGGTTATACCGTCTTGTGATTTAGAAACGTGAGGTCCGGGCATTACAATTGGTATCAGAACCATTCCACCCTTTAGGGTCCCAACCAAGGTGGTCTTTGTCAGTCTAGAAAATATTTTGGTAGTTATATATATTAGGGAAAAACTAAACGTGAGAGTAGGACTGCTTCCATTATTCTTCTTACCCACCCACCCACCCTATTCATGTAAGGAGGTGTAACGTTTGCCTATCCTCTTCTAAAAATCCAAACTATGATTCACGTGTTCTGGGTATATGTAGTACCATAGGATGTGTTAATCCTTTGTTGATCTATTGCATCCAACTTTGCTTCGCAATGTGCCTTTGGTTATCAACTGTTGGTACATTCCAAACCGATAGGCTTTTGTGTATACCGACACGATCTATCTGACTATTTGTTAACTGACTCAATCTTGTTAATGGTGTTCATTCTTTAGCATGCTTTCACATAATGTGGAGTTGCTAATCCCTATATGTTATGTTGTTTTTCGCATCTAGTTGGTATTTTAATGCTAAAAATGAGGAATTTTTTGTTTGATGCATCTATGTTCTTTTTTCGGCATGTTCATGCCATCTCAACCTTTCTCCACCACCGCATAAATCTAAAGTTTTACTTCATCTTCAATTCTTTTGAGCTAAATGCATAACTTGTGTTAAGCCAATGCTTGCAATTGTAATTTGGTTCTTGGTAAAACTATATGACACTTATCATGAGTGGAATATGGTCAATGCTATCAATCTAATCTCCAAATGACTGTGGTTATCTCTTTTGAATTTGAGTGGTACCATGATCATATCTATATCACATTTAAGCATCTTTAGCACTTCGAAGATTTCTAAAGGAACTATGATGGATTATTATCTGATTGTCGCGCTTCATTTAAACTTCTTATCCGAAAAGGTTCTCTTTGATACATGAGAATTGCATCCTCTCATCTCTGTTTGCTTTGCTTAAATGTATGAGTTATCATCGCTTCTTTATCCAAGTTCCCTTTACCTTTGCAACGGTGATCCAATCGGCTATATGAAATAGTCGATATCTCTTTTCTCTTATGAAGGGCTAGATAATCTATTCTTTAATGCATCTATTTGAACACAATCCTTGCTCTTAATGTTGATCTTTCGTGGTGCGTTCGAGCTTAGAAAGTGTTTCGAGCATTTTCAACCAACTCTAGAGCTTTATCCTCGGTTCGACAAGTAATTCTTGCCACTTTCTTGAAGACTTCCTCAAGACTGCTAAATCTCTCTCAAATATTCTTATGAAGGATAAGACGTTCTTTTGGTCTCTGACTCGTCAAGAAACATTTTGAAACCCTCTCGGTTTATCTTTTATCCTCAATTCGCCGGATGCCGCAAAGAATTTCCAGATCTTTCATAATTCTTCTATTAAAGTTTTGGGTGCTATCCTTAATCTATGAGTTGAATCTTTTATCTGTCTTCATGATCTTCGTTCATATCTTTTTTGATGTCCTAGGACTTCTAACACGATGACAACATCATCATCTTTATCTACTTTGCATCTGACGAAGTGTTCGCATCACTTCTTTGAATTCTTATGAAGATTCATGATTTCTGCTTGTCAAGATCTTCAGTCTAAATTCTGGAGAGTTGGGTTGCATGATTTTCCTATTCATGTATAGAGTAATGATTTGGGTGCGAGATGGAGTATCTACCATACCACTACTCTTATCAGTCGCTCTTGTACATTGAATTGGAGGACTATTGCGATTTCACTCATTCCACAGAAGTTATAAGTGGCCTTCATCCTTTGAGACTTTTACTTCCGTCCTTGTTTTTTCGGAGTGTTCTGTCAAGAAAATAATAAATAAACTCTTGTTGGTGGTCTCTTATATCTCAAGATGGGGCAAAATCTTCAATGATCTAGTGGAAGAAAATGCAAAATCTTATCCATCCTCTTCATTCTACCGATGCTCAACATCGTCAAACAAGATGGATGGAAGATATATCTGGCTGCAATTGTCAAATCCTTTTCTCTTGGTAAATCCAATTATGGTTGATGCCATCAATTTTAATAACCTCATGGTTAAGGAAATCAATAAGCATCTCTACAATTGTCGTGGTGGTATCACAACAGATGCTTGGTATAGGCTAAAGTTGGGGCCAATGGACACTAGAGAAATCTGAGGAGGGATAGCGCGGTGAAAACTGCACACAAAGAACACACTCTAAATCTTCCAACCGACACAATATACCCAGGTTCGAGGTTCTCCTAGTGAGATAAAACCACTACTCCTGCATCTAGATCTCATATCACATGGACAGTTACTGTAGCTACACTGGTGCTCCTTGAGCTCTTTTTTTCTATGCCGCTAATGGATTTCTCTAGGAGAGCAGAGGAGGAAGAAGATGTTCTCCTATTGAGCATTGAATAGAGGAGACCCTCGGTCCTCTGTAGATTGATCCCCCTACTGCTCCTTATAAAGGGGAGCCCAGGGGCCAAGATATGGCTCACATGCTTGGGTCTGGTCAATTGACAAGGCATGGGCCTTGTTAGGTATGCCGATCCTTTCTTCTTGTACCGTAGTGTTTGTCCTTGGCATCTTGAGTCATCAGTCTTATCTCTTTCTAAGAACAAGGGATCATATTCCATAGCATCTTCTGAGATACCAAGGGCATCTTGGAGTTACGAAGGAGCATCCTAGAGAACCTAGGAACATCTCATATGTAACGATGCTGCATGTGCCAGTCTGAGCCATGGGCATTCCAAGACTGGCACGTGATTGAAGGGCTTGACCTGGCTTCATGATATCTCAAGGTATAGGTTGGATTCGGAGTCGTAGCAGTGCAGAAGGTCTAAGTAGTGTTGATAAAGCATTTGAGGGAGAAATAAAGGGCTCTAGGTGATTTAAGTCGGCCCAAGTGCCCCTGGCGAAGAGGTTCAGCCGAACTTGGCAGTATATGACCCAACCGGGTTAACCATTGGCCCAGCTGGGTTAACCATGGCCCATCCTAGTGAAAAATGATATGGGTCGGTCAGGTTTTTGATGGCCCAACCGAGTTTTGGGGTGGCCCATCTGGGTCACCGTGTGTCAGCCTTGTGGAGCACCTGCGAGGGCGAGCTCATCCTAGGGTGGGCGAAGATGCCTCATTGTCGGCCCACCCAAGTAATCAAGGTGGAGAGGCGTGAGTCAGGGAGCTGGTGAGGGAGTTTGGCGGGGAGCTGGCGAGGCTGGTGACTCGCGGTGGGCTGGATCGGGAGAATCCCGACCCACTCGGGATCGGTGATGACGATCTGAGGTAGCAACGCGAGGTGCTGGCGGGAGTTCGGCGGTGCCAGCTGAGTGAGCGGTGCCGAATTGAAATGAGGTTTGCCCAGCTGGGCTCTATGGTATCTCGGCCCAACCATATTTAATTCGGCCAGGAATTACCAGATTCGGCATAGGAGGAGATTTAGGAGGTCAGATCTGGCTTATCTCAGCCTAGCCGAGTTTAATTCTTCTTTTTTATATCTTTTCCCCTGTATTAATACATTTTATTTACATCAAACGACTTTTCCTTCTATCCCCCAACTAAATTGCCTAGCTCTGGGGTACCCGGAGTCACATCCCGGACATTAGTCCCCGAGGTTATGTGGGACTCACAGAGTCGTGCATAGGCTTCATATTAGAATACCCCTAGAGTGGTTTATTGACATATGTCTTTACGTCTGATTCGTCATACTACCGACATGAATTAATTCAGTATCATTCATCTACCCAAGTTTTCCTAATTAACGCATGATCTATATTTCACATATCACTCACTTGGGTTGTATCAATATCATACTTCACCTGAATAGGCTCAAATTGACATATGGCCTTTATGGACGCTTGTCATATAACCCTTTTTGGGTAAATTTGACATATGGCCTTCATGGGAACTTAGTCATATTACCCTTTTTAGGTATATTTGGCACATGGCCTTCATGGGAACTTAGTTATATAACCCTTTTTGGGAAATTTTGACATTTGTGTCAAAATCTGACATACCTATCATAATTTGACATACTTGTCATAATTTGACATGTTTGTCCAAAATCTGAGTTACAGGAGTCAAAATTTGAGTGGTGTGACTCCAATCCGAGTCATATGGCTCAAGTCCGAGTCATTTGACTCACAATCTGATTCATGTGCTCCTAAATCCAAGTCATATGATCAAAATCCGAGTCATCTGACTCACAATCCGAGTCATTTGACTCATCATCCGAGTCATGTGATCCAATTCTGAGTCATATGACCCAAATCTGGGTTATATGATCAAATCCGAGTCATTTGACACACAATCCAAGTCATATGCTCCAAATTCGAGTCATCTGATTCACAATCCGAGTCATAGGATCCAAATCCGAGTTATATGATCCAAATCCGAGTCATATGACCCAATGTTCGACATATAGCCTTCATTGGGCAAATTGATATATAGCTTTCATGGGCTTCATCATGTAGCCTTCATTGGCCAGATTTGACTCATGGCCATCATGGGCACTTCGTCATATAACCTTCATTGGGAAAATTCGACTCATGGCCATCATGGGCACTTCGTCATATAGCCTTTATTGGGAAAATTCGACTCATGGCCATCATGAGTACTTCGTTGTATAACCTTCATTGGAAAAATTCGACTCATGGACATCATGAGTAATCGGAGATATAAGATAACATGGCAAACTGCTACCAATAGTAATCTGAGATATAAGATAACCTGGCAAACTAATATAAATAGTGATCCGAGATATAATATGTGCTATGATGATGGGGGCTAAGTATTCTCATCATTGAGCATTTCAAAATGACATAGTTAGTCAACAAGTACATATAACAGATGTTGTACTATAGTAATAGAAGACATAGCTAAAAGACATATAGAAGTTGACATATGTGAGGTCATAAAGATGGCATATCTCATGTCTAGTCTACGTAACAGTTCTGTGCATGGGGATGCCAGATCAAATAAGGACCCAAGTCCCCAAGATACTTTTTCTATCTATAGGTGATTATACTGATATGCTGGCTATCCCCCGGGATGAGACATCTCCTTCCCGAGGTGAACGACTAAGTGATAGACGGTGATAGCACCAGAGTGACATTTGGGGTTATCTCATGTGCGTGTTGGTTGTTGAGTCAGCAGATACTCACAGTATACTTGATGATGAGGTTGAGGTAGAGATATGTCTTGTTGGTTGAGTCAATTGATACTCACAGTACTCTTGGTGATGAGGTTGAGTCATGTCAACAAGAGAGGCTTGTATGTCAGCTCCCATGATCTCTATATGTTGGGGAGGAGGATGAAGAAGTTGTTGCTCGATGGTGGAGGAGAGGTTGATGAAGATGGTCCCGTCCGGATGGAAACCAAACCAACACCTCTAATCAACCCCACGGTGGGCCCCAACTGTCGTGGCGGTATCACGGCAGATGCCTGGTATAGGCTAAAGTGGGGCCGATGGACACTGGAGGAATCTGGGAAGGGATGGCGTGGTGGAGACCGCACACTAAGAACACACCCTAAATCTCTCAACACACATGATATACCCAGGTTCGAAGCTCTCCTATTGAGATAAAACCTCTACTCCTGCATCTAGATCTCATATTACCTGTCCAGTTGCTGTAGCTACATTGGTGCTCCTTGACCTGTGTTCTATATGCCTCTAACAACTTTCACTAGGAAAGCAGAGGAGGAAGAAGATGTGCTCCTATCGAGCAGAGAAGAGAGGAGCCCCTTGGGGCATCTCTGGATCAATCCCCTGTGGCTCCTTATAAAGTGGATCCTAGTGGACAAGATATGGCTCACATGCCTGGGTCTGGTCCACTGACAAGGCATGGGCCTTATCATGTCTGCCTATCCTTTGTTTGTTTTTTGACTAGCAAACTGTAGGGGAGCCCCCCACGGTAATTTTCTATTAATAACTCAAAAGCAACACCCAAAAGAGTCTCAAAGTCTCATAATTACAAAAAAGGAAAAAAGGTTGAGAGGATTAACCCATAGAAATAAAAAAAAAAGAACAAATACCAACAAGGTGTGAGAGGAAAAAATAAGGAGAGCTTATTGATCCAAGATTTCAAGCTATCAACTTTTGTCTTTTTGATATGGTGGCAAGTGATTTGGATATCAGCAAGAAACTTATTATTTTTTCAGGAGATAAAACTAGGCCTCTTGTCCTCAAATATAAAACCATTCCTCTCCTTCCATATATTCCATGCCGAACAGATGGTTATCTCGAGAAAGTTAGGACCTTGAAAAACCTTCTTGGACTTTAGAAAAATATCACTCATAGAGTTACCTAACTGCCATTTAATCTTGCAGAAATTCTAACATCGCTTGGTAAAAGTACAGTCAAGGAATAAATGATCTCTATCCTCTAAAATGGATTGGTTGCATAAGACACAATTTGAACCCGAGTTAAGATGCCACTGTCTCATGATCATCACACCATGTGTGTTAATCCTATACGCTAAAATAATCTCTATCCTTCAGCTTTGGCACACATTTACATTTTCATAGTTCAGGAAAGATGGGTTCCACATGCGTGTTCTGAAACATAAGCTGATAGTAATGAGACGAAGAGAATTTCCCTATATTGAAAGAGTACGTCCAAGCATCCTCTTGTAACATAATATTTTCATTATGCCTGACGTCCACGACAATTGTTGAAACTTCATGTAGTTCTTGGTATACATATTCGGACAAAGGAAGATAAAATAGTGTGTGCATCTCATTGTTCAAATTGACTATACTCTAAAGAGATATGTCAGGGTCTAAAGCGAAAGAGAATAATTTGGGGAAATGTTCACCCAGTAATCCGACATCTGACCATCTATCTTTCCAAAAAAGAATAGTTGAACCATTACCGGCTATGCATTTTGTTATACCTCTGACTTGCCAAGATAAGGACCATATATCCCTCCACGAGAAGCTACCCATTTTTCCGTAGCATGAGAGACAGAGGAGGAATAGTGAGAGAACAAAACCAGCTCGACCCATGGGACCTTGGCCTTGTTATCAAATTTGCATAACTTTTTCCAAAGAAGTGCTTCATTCTGCAATTCCAGATTGATTATACCAAGCCCTCCCTTATTCTTCGGCTTACAAACCAGCTCCCTGGCGGCCAATGCATGGATATTATCTTTATCCTTCTTGGCCTAGCCACAATGTCTTCTGCCCATGTCAAGATTTTTAATAACAGTCTTCTGTCCTTTGTTCTTGTCACGTAGTGTTTGTCCTTGGCATCTTGTGTCATCAGTCTTATCTCTTCCTGAGATTTTCCATAGCATCTTCTAGGATACCAAGGGAATCTTGGACTTACGAGGGAGCATCTCGGAGAACCTGGGCGCATATCTTACGTAACGATGTTGCATGTTCCAGTCTGAGCCATGGGCGTCCCAAGACTGGCACGTTATTGAAGGGATTAACCTGGCTTCATGATATGTCGAGGTAGAGGTTGGGTTCGGAGTCATAGAAGTGCAGAAGTTCAAAGTAGCATTGAGGAAGCATCCGAGGGAGAAATAAAGGGTTCCTAGGGTGATTTAAGTTAGCCCAAGTGCCCATGGCGAAGAGGTCCAGCCGAACTGGGCAGTATATGGCCCTGCCGGGATAACCATTGCCCCAACCGGGTTAACCATGGCCTAGCTGGGTGAGAAATGATATGGGCCGACCGGGTTATTGATTGCCTAGCCGAGTTCTGGGGTGGCCCAACCGGGTCACCGCGTGTCAGGCTGGTGGAGCACCTGCTGGGGCGAGCTCATCCCGGGGTGGGTCGTGATGCCTTGTTGTCGGCCCACTCAGGTTGTCAAGGTGGAGTGTCCTAAGTCGGGGAGCTGGCGAGGGAGTTTAGCGGGGAGCTGACAAGGCTGGTGGCCCGCGGTGGGCCGAAACGGGAGAATCCTGGCCCACCCGAGATCGGTGATGATGACCTGAGGTAGCTACGTGGGGTGCTGGCGGGAGTTCAGCGGGGAGCTAGCAAGGTTGCGTCCTGATGAGGAGGTGTTGGCAACGTTGGCCCGCGGTGGGCTAGGTTGACCTAGGCCAGCCCAACCGGGGGAGCTGAGTGAGTGCTTCCGAATTGAAATGAGGTTTGCCTAGCTATGCTCTATGGTATCTTGGCCCAACCATAGTTAATTTAGCCAGGAATTACCGGATTTGGCTTGGGAGGAGATTTAGCAGGACGGATCTGGCTTATCTCGGCCCAGCTGAGTTTAATTCTTCTTTTTATATCTTTTCCCCTATATTACTTTATTTTATTTACATCAAACGACTTTTCCTTTTATCCCTCAACTAAATTGCCTAGCTCTAGGGTACCCGGGGGCACATCCCCGACAACAATAATCTCTAGATCTTCACTATTCAACTTCTTTCAAAGGATTCCACCATAAACTCGTGTCACTCTTTCTCATGAAGATCGATCCATGCACCTCAATTACGTGATCCTTTAGTTCTTACCATCGCAAGAAGAAGATAATATGAGAAGTCCTCAATGCTAATCTTACTCTATTGATATCTTGTGAAGATCAATCCACACACCTCAATTGCGTGATCCTTTAGTTCTTACCAGCGTAAGAAGAAGATAATCTGAGAAGTCCTCAATGCTAATCTTACTCCGTCTATATGAAGGAGCTCTTTTGTTGGAATGCAATATTGTTTCCGAACTTCATTTCTTAAATCTATAGGAAGAAACAATGATATTTTTATAGTGGTTGATAACTTGACACAATCATTCTTTTCTTTTGGTGAAACAAAGCATCCTCTTCACTTGCATATTTTGATCTTTAATCCTAATGATGTGTATTTTATTTCTCCTCGATACATCGTCCTTTGAAAATTATTTTAAGATGTGGTTCTTTTCTGATATTGTGTTCCTCAAGATCACCTGAGCTATGTTCATCCTACCTTTATTGTTTCATGACAATCCTCCTTGGTCTTGATGAAGAAAAATGAAAGACTTGCAACAAGTCTATCAAGTTATGCAAGGTGTGGTTCTCGCACCATTCTATTGAAAAACCACTTGGGAACGTGAGGATCACCTTCGTTTTGAGCACCCGTCTCTCTTTATGTCTTCTTGTTTTTCCTAGGAATCTCGGGGGCGAGATTCTTGTTTAGTGGGGGAGAGTTGTAGCATCCCAATTGTCTAACATTGTAATGCAACATGGTTTCAATCAATATAATACTACCTCTCAATAATAATTTTTGCATCATCATAATATCATGCTCATGTCATGATGCCACATTGTATTTGAGCATCATATTAAAACTATTCCATTTGGTTCTTCTCCCCTTGGTGCATTTGTATTGCATATCATTATTTTACTTCATGATATATTGTATTTTCTTCTTACTAAATTACTTGATGCCCAAGTTGAGTTGGGGGCATGTCTATTATACTTTGACCACCTTTGTTTTGGCTCCATCTAAATTCCACCATCATAATTAATATGAGAAATTGCAATTCTCTTTAGTATTTTGAATCTAGCTCATATGTGTTGGGGTGGATCCAATTCTATTCTACATGCTCTCATATATGGTCTCTTATTGTGATCACAATATTGAATATGAGAGCCCACATATCCACCTTTGCATTCTATCTGAGTAGTATTCCTTATAACCTTCCATATGGTCCTATTTGAATTTGTGGGTCTATTTGGATTTAGAGTTGCCATCTCAAATATAAGTTGATCATACACACTAGCATGATCCAACTTTATTCAAGTATGATCATGAACCAAAATACACACCATGTGGGTTGGTAAAGCTTCCATAATCTTCTCTATTTGGAATTTAAATTCAATTTTGGGAGTTGTTAGAATCATGGCCAATATCAAATTGTAGTTGTTTTCAATGTATGCATGAGCCATGCACACTTGCCTCCTCCCATTATTTTCTCTCTAATTGGCCTTGTTTGGTTGTTGCATGAGTTTTGAAATGGTTGCATTCAAACAAAAGAACTCAAATAAAAAGGAAATCAAAGACCTACCTTAACCTTACCTTTTGATCTACACTCCTAATCTACAGACTCATGTGACCCACACAGACTCACACTAATCCAAACCCTAGTTAACCCGAGGCCAGCTTGCCTAGTGGAAAGTTGCCTTGATAATCTAGCTAGCTAACCCTCCCCTCCTTTTTCTTGACCCTTAAGATGACCAACCATAGAAACCAATCCTGGTCACAACCCCACTCCTAGCTAACCTGAGAGAGAGAAGGAAGACAGGAAGAAAGTAACCCAAGTTGCTACTTTGGGCGAAAACCCTAACCCGAGCTACCCCTCTCTACCTTATTGCCAAGCTACCAACCCACCCATGCCCTCTTTATATGTAGGCGGCCACCCAGATCAGGACCAAACCAACACCTCTCCTTCCCCTTCCTCCCCCACACGATGGACTTGGCCATCTACATGCCTTTCTTCTCCTAGCTCGACTACTAGGTTTTCTAGGCGAAGGGGAGATAGTGGAGAGGATCCAGGGCATTGCGGAAGAACAAGGCGAGCCCCTTCCAACACTTGAACACAAAGAGGGAGAGGAGGACCTGCAGAAGCAGCAGATCGAGCACTCCCGTGCCCAAAACCCTAGAGTTCCTAGCGGCCAGCCCCTCTACAAATCGATGTTGTTGCGAGCTCTTCCGTCGCCTCCACCACACCCGCGGCGAGCCACCCTACCTCCCAGACAAGGTCCCTCTCTTCCTCATGCCCTCTATCATTGTCGCCTTCTGTCGGGCACCTTCCATGTGCCACACGTCATGCTAGCGTGTTCACGTGCACAAGCAGCAATAGTAGGAGATACGCGCGCACGCGAAGTCTGTAGTAGAAGCCACACTACCGCGCTCGCCAACCCAACCTACTGTGCTCGCCAGCCACATGTCGTGCGTAGTAGAGAAGTAGCTCACCGTGTGTTCTGGCTATCGAACATCAGCAACATCAGCAATCGCACCCCGTAGACAGCAGCAACCACAACTCACCGTCCTCTGTTCGATGAGGAATTCCGACGCACCTAGTCAGCCTCCATCAAAACTTCCTGTACGAGAGTTGTAGCCCATAGTACCCTCTTCGTTTATCATTTTTTGCGGCGTCACGAGATTTTCCACGGTCCGAGCGCCATCTTCAACCGAAGTCGGATGCTCCTCACTATACGCAGTTGAGTTTTAGTTCGTTAGTCTCAGTCCGCGTGGAACCTTTTGCTCAAAAACCCCTGCAACTTTCAAACCCTAAACACACAGTCCCCATCTCATACACGTGTTGTCCACCCACAGACCGTGCACACAGACACCCTGTCAACCCTTTGACCCGTTAGTGACTGCGGCTAGAACCCACCTGGGTAATAAAAGTTTCCAGAACATTTTCACAATTAATGAAAATGCCTAAAGATAGATCAATACAGATAAGGGATTTCTATGTTCGTGCCCTTGGTTTGTTAGTTGTACTCAGTTTCCCCAGCCGCTTAGTTTTTCCTCACTTTCTCCCTTGCTCCATTCTAAAGCCCTCACATGCGCTCGGAAAGGGGGATGCCGTCAGGTCAAAGGCTTGACCCTTACATGCTGACCGGTGGGACCATGTTGGGGCGGGTCGTGCGTTGAATGTTACGTTACGTCACCTCGACCGTTACATGCTAACAGTTGGGGCCAGGATACACAGCGGACCAGCCATCCATCTCTCGGTGATTATGGGGGACGTGGTGTGGGACCATGTGGGGCGCGTTTGGTGGTTACGTGCACCATGTCGCCTAGATTGGAAGTTTTATTTTTGTTATTTCTATGATTGGCCTTTTTAAGGGCGCCTTTCCCCTCTCTTTCTAACAGTTATTCTTTTTTTGCCCAAAAATGTAGCGAATCTAGAGCAGCTTCTCTCTTCATTCATTGTTCCTTTTGTCCCTCCTTTTCCCCAATCTGGTAGCAAATCTAGAGCAACAAATCTAACCAGTACCATAAATAAATTCAGTAAACTAAGCAGATGTAGAGAAAGCAACTAATATAGGTTATATAGTACAATACTTAATGAGGATCGACAATTAGGCTGCTCAGCAGCAGTAGCGGACAAGTTCAATACAGGCAAGACAAAAGAAGCTACTTTATAGCTGCAGTAGCAGCAACACAAGATCAGTGGCCCCTCATGGCCTCTGCTAGGAGGGCCTCTGCCTCCTCCCTCTGGCGCCTCCTCCACCTCCTCCCTCTGGCGCGTCCTCCACTTCTTGCTTCCCAGTCCCTTGACCTTGGGCGCCTTGGGCTTGATCGGGGGCATGTGACCCTCCTTGATAGCCACCTTCTAGATGTTGCGAAGGTGAAGACTAAGCGCCTGGATCTTGGCTATGAAGCCGTGGATGTTCACGTACTCGCTGCAGGTCCTCACGTCCTCGGCATGCTTCACGAGGGAGTTGAAGTCCATGGCGTGGAGCCTCCTAGTGGGACAGAAGGGGCACCTGTACACGTCGCCGGCAAAGAAGTTGTTGTACTGGCCGGACTTCAGCCTCCTCAGCACATGATGAGTCTTGCTGTCCTTGGACTCGTTGCGCTACGGACATCGCTGCTATCCCCCTATTGGAAAAAATAGTAGAGTGAAATAAAGACATGATTGAGATACTTTGATTAACGGGATTGATCATTTGCATAAATTAACCGATTGAGATCCTAATTATTCCCCAAATCTCAAACCAAATCGAATACTGATCCCAACTACGAGTAGGGGGGTTCAAAGATGAATAGGGGGATTCATCGAAATACGAGATCTAACACAAGAGGATTAGCTACTGTAAAATACGAACAACCGGGCCCTAATAACATACGATCTAGCATCCAACGATGGAAACAGGGGAAGAATAAGGTAAGGGGAGAAAACCATGGTTACCTCCGACCATGGGTCGGCAATGCTGGTGTCATAGGTGTTCTTCGGCCTTATGTAATCAACCTCCTCATAGGGGTCCCAGCCGAGCGGGATCTGCCCGAGACCGGCGGGGCCTCCTTGCCGGCAGCTACGGGGAATGCGGGGACAGGGATGGTGGCTACCTTCGATGCCTAGACGGGGGCCTGTACGGGGACGGGGGCCTCGTCGCCGGCGGCCTTGGAGGCACCGATGGCCACCGCGCCATTCTTCTCCATTGCCGGCATGGTTGAGGTTTTCTTGGGAGTTTGCAGAAGGTGATGGGATAGTGGAGACGGTTGAGTGAGTGATGAGTGAGAGTGAGGAGGCCTCTATTAAAGGATAATGGAAGAAACGTTTCGTTGCACCACCGTGCACGGCCACACGTGTCCGCTACCGCCCATGCACCACACACACGTATCATGAGTCACGTTTTTCCCTCGTGTCTAACCCTGGTGACTTAGTTGTGCTCAGTTTTGCTCTCGAGTGTAACACTGGTAGTTTGGTTGTACTTAGTTTTGCCCTCTAGTACTGACGAGGGTTTAACTCATCAATGCCCATTGTTATGGACTTGGGTTTTGGAGAAGGAGGGAGTGCTGGAGATGTCTATCGGCTAGCAAACAAGCACACATGGGACAAAGGATTTACCCAGGTTCAGGCCTCGTAGAGGTCCCTACTCCTGCTTGTCTGCTCGTGGAATTATTGAAGGAGTCGAAAGTTACAATGGTGCGCAGATGCAATCTGGCGAGAGTTGTGGAAACTAGGGTTGCGTGTGTCCTCCTCGCCGCCCCCTCTTAGTCTTTATATAGATAGGCTAGGTCTCGGGTAGCAGGTCGAGTCGGTTACAAGTTAGGGTTCTCCCCTTCAAACTTTCATCTTTAGCTTCTTCTTGCCTCTCAAGCAATCGAGAGTCCGCAGGTCACTCGAGTCCTTTCGTCTGGGCCTTGGCGACACCGTAGGCCTATACGTATTTAGACCGTATATACCAAGCTCGAGTACCTGTAGGGTATACCCATGTCAGTAGCCCCCGAGTATCCAGTGGAATCGCAGATTCAACTGTGTACTTTTTGAAGTCTTCGAGTGCTTGAATGAGTACGTTTTCCGACTGCTTTCATTTATGTCATAGGGATTGTTGATATACGTGCCTGATATAGCCAAAGTATAGGTATCAGTTAACCACCTTAGGGTGAAACAACGCAATCTACTCGAACTCGAGTCCCCGGACTCGAATCCGGAAAAGTGCTGGCGTAATTCGACTCAGGCCACGGAGGTCTTACAGGAGTCGAATTCCAGTTATATGGGTGTAAGCACTTAACGCGTCCGTCAAGGCATGTTCATCGTGCCTGTAGGCACGGATATGTTTCTGGTAGTGCGTAGTTAAATGCGTTGCCATGCCTTTATTCAGGTCTTACCTTCACGCTGTAAGCGCGGCATCCGAATTTTATCATCGCGGAGATGATTCAGGCAACCCAGGAGACGTAATCTCTTTGTAGGGAAAATATGAGGCGGTGTCGCCATGATCCGCGAGTGCTGATGTAATCGACGCACAACTTTTGTGCAAATAATCATAGGGTGCGCGACCAGCGCTCCCTATGGGAGTAGCCCCCGAGTGCCTGGTTGAGACGAAGACTTAGGCAGGGACTAAAGAAATTTTGCGACTGCTGTCATTTTTGTTTGTCTGAGTCAAAAACTTGGGTTGCGACTGCTGTCGTCTTTTGCTTGCTTATTTCAGTCGAAAATGTTTCTAGCGCTCCCTATGGGAGTAACCGACATCCATAGTCGAATCGTATTTCGAGTGGCTGGGTTTGATTGCGATTGCTTGTATCCCTGTAATAAGAAAATAAAAATCATAGGGTGCGCGGCCAGCGCTCCCTATGGGAGTAGCCCCCGAGTGCTTGGTGGAGTCGAAGACTCTAGCAAGGACTAAAATAGTCGTAGTTTTCCGCTGCGTAGCTGTTGATGACGTCAGTGCCGACGCTTTCATGACCTCAGTTGTCCGCGTGAGCGGCTTTGACGGGACGTGACGAGCGGTGGGTCCCACTTTCTGACTTTGATTTGACTGGGCATGCGTAATCTTATTATTAACTGTGCCTCCTCGATTTCCGCACAGTGGAGGGAAGGTTCGCGCTTCCTCTTCCCCACGTGTCGAGCGCGATATGTGCCACGCGTCCAATAGGGTTTTTGCGAGCCGTTGGATTGCATCTCTTAGGGGTTAAGTAGCGATGCTACGGCGGTAAATTTCCATCTACGCCTTTTTCTTCCTTGCTGCCATCGCCATTGCCGCTTCTCCTCTGCTTTTCTCCCGCGCTCATCTCCTCCTCAGCTCTGGACCATCTCCGCTCGTTTCCAAGTTATTTTCTGCGTTCTCATCGCCACCGCGCAATAGGAAATAAGAAAGGAGGTGCTTCCGCTGAATCCGCCGCCACCGCTGCTGCGGCGAAGAAGAGGGGTGGCTCCGCTGCTGTGGGCACCAGTGCCGCCACCGGCGGGAAAAAGAAGGTCGCGGGCACCCGCGTGACCAATGGCGCTTGGCGCCCTTCAATCATCAAGGCGTCCGACCTCCATCTTCTTCGCCAAGATGGAGTTATTTCCGCAGCAGTCGTCGACGCGCGCGTCCCTAGCGGTGAGACCATTCCTGTGCCTCCCGCTGGGTTTTGAGTGAGGTTTCTTGCTTTCATCATCCGCGGCCTTTCTTTGCCTATCCACCCCTTTCTTAGGGGTCTCCTCTATTTCTACGGGCTCCAGCTCCATCAGCTGTCCCCAAATTCAATTCTTCACATCTCTTGTTTTATCACCCTTTGTGAGTGCTGGCTCGGAATCGAGCCGCACTTTGGCTTTTCTAACGCTTATTTAAGCTAAAGCGTCAGTCCGCATCTGGCTCTTTAGTTTACGACGTAGGTGGTTGTGGTATCCATGTCGACCCATTCGCCACCTATTTCGACATCAAGCTCGCCAAGTCCGTCCAGAGATGGAGGGACAGATGGTTTTATGTTCGCGACCTGAAGGCTCAGGACGAGCATTTTGGACTCGCGCCTTTCGACCCCGCGACTCCCTGCAAGAAGATGCGTTCTTGGAAGAACGTGATCATGCCTTCTGAACTCGCGGAGACAGATGTGTTATATCAACGTGTCTGCGACCTCGAGAGTCGCATAGGTGCAGAAGAGGGAGGCTGCGCCCTTGTCAGGACTTGGCTGCGTCGTCGCGTCCAGCCTCTCCAGGCTAGGGTCCATCCCATGTTTCAATGGGGTGGCGCTGATGATGTCACTCGTGTGTCTGTTGATGGCATGTCCGCGAGTGAGGTAGATAAGAGGGTGCGACTGGTCACGAAGTACACCTTCAAGGATGTGCTTCCGAATGAGCCAGTCGTTCCTCCCTTCGATGCTTCGAATCCTCCTCCCGAGGTACAGTCGTGCTACGCAGTAGCTTATGTTCGCGATTGCTTTTCTGTTGCTTACTTGCTCCTTTTTGCTGTTTGTACGCAGGATTGGGCGGTGTCGCCTTGCATGCCTCCTCTCCCTGAGGGCATTATTCCTCGCGAAGCTTTTGAAGAGGATGAGTCTGAGTCGACCATCCCTTCGGATGTGGAAGAGGAAGCCCCCGAGTCCGGGAGCCCGGATACTCGCAAGCGTTCATGCAGCGAGGACTCCGATGCGTCGACTCCTTCAACTCCAGAAGGCACAGTTGTTGGCGCGGAGTCACCAATTCCCGCCGTCCCTGTGAGGGCTGTAGCACCATCTTCTCGCAAGAAGATGCGATTGCCCAAGGAGTCTTCGTCGGAGTCGGCGGAGGCCACGTTTGATCTTGACAAGTTTGACTGGTAAGTTTAAGAGGTCATTCATTCTTTTCTATTTTCTATTTGTTGGCTGTGCCCTGGAGTTTTGCCTTTTCTTAATGCGAACTTGGTCTTGCAGTCAAGAGGCGTCGTCATCTTCTAGCGACGTTGAGTTTTTGAAGGAATCAGGAGTCGCGACCTCAAGGGCCAAGGTAGAAGTCGAGCGCGCTCCATCTCCTCCGACGGCGGCCCACTCCGGGCATAATTCTTCGAGCTCTCCTCACGGAGGGGAGCATCAAATAGTTGCTCAGATGACAGCTCAACAGACTTCTTCGGAGTCGCTAGAGGACCATGTGAGTATATCTTTCCTTCTTTTGTATTTTGGCAGTCAACGCCTTCTGTTGCCCTCTTTGATTCCTTGATTGGTGCAACAACTCCTTGTAAAGGAGGCCACGCGAGTGGCGGAGCAGGTGATGGCGATGGGTCGTCAGCATGCGATGCTGGAGATGCGTCACCGCATGGTCGAAAGTGAGTGCTTCCACGCTTGTTCCTTTCATCCTCTCTCTGTTTTGGTATGTTCGTCTGATAGCCAATTATTTTGACTACCATGTAGCTGAGCATAACGCCCTTCTGCGCAATGTCGCATCCTTGGAGAAGTCATTGGCCGCAGCTGTCAAGGGGCGCGATGAGGCAATCGTGGCTCGTGATGATGCCCGAAAGCGCGAAGAGGATCTGCGCGCCTCTCTTGCGGCCAGGGAGAAGTTGTTCGAGGAGCAACTATTCTCAGTCGCCAAGGCCCTCTCAAGTACCTTTTACTGGTTGATTTTTGATTGATGCTTTTCTCTGCTTCTGGAGTTTTTGCTGGTGGCACAAGAAATTTGATCCATGTTTTCGGTGTAGATGCTGGCGACTTGAGTTTTGACCCGCAGGCCCTTCGTCATGATGACGCTCTGGCCGGCACGGTGTCCGCGGTCGAAGATCGAAGCGCCGCCGTCCAGGATACATTATCCAAGGCCAAGGTCGCCCTTAGTCTCCTCCGGGAGGAGTTGATGCCAAAGGCGGAGCAGGTCGATACTATGGACGAGCTGGTTGAGTCGCTCGCCGAGGGCGTGCCTTCTACCTACAAGAACTCCCTTCGGGCGGCTGGTGCAACGATGTCACTCGCCATGGTGCAGGCCCACGGAGTCGAGATAGATCCCTCTGTGGTGTCGAAGAGAATGCCTATTGGCGCGGATGGTCAGCAGGTAGTTTTCGCTCCCTTTGCGACTGCCTGTGCCAAATACGGCCATTCTTTGATTAATACCGTTGCCAAGTATTCAGAGGAGCTCCAGCGTGCTAAGAAGGCGGCGAAAGCTTCGGCTTCAAGGGCAGGCGGAAAATCAGTGGCATCTGATACTGCCACGGACTTGATGAAGCCTCCGAAGGCGTCGAAGTCGAAGAAGCCAGCTGCTCCGTAGTTAGCTTGTGTAGTAGATGATGAATTGTCCTTTTTCTCTAAGAACATGCCTGCTGGCGAGTGTGCTTGTGAATATTTTTTTATGCTTATCCTGAATGCATCTGCTATCCCTGCCTTTGTGTTAGTTTGGTCGCCTTATTTGCTTCTGTCTTGATCTGTGGTAGGGCACATCGAGTGGTCCCGTAGGGGGAAATCATGATCCATCATCTCTTGATGAGACAGTGGTACCGCTGCGCTCCAGGGTGGAGGAGCTGTCTTTGCTGTCGCGACTTCGCGACCGCGTGAAGCAGCTGGAGCGTGAGTTGCCCTTGATCCGCGGTAACACAGATGTGTGGAAGTCAAAGGCGGAAAAAGCCGCCGCCCGCGAGCAGTATCTGCTTGGCGAGGTGACGCAGCTGGGCGACCATTTTAAGTGTTAGTTTGCTCGTCCTCATCTTTTTCCTTTGTAGATAGTCGCAGTGGTACGTTGTACTCATGCTGTTGGTGCTGCTTCGTGTAGTTGTTAGCACACACCGTCCGTAGGAGGAGAGGGATAGGATTGCCATCCGCCTTCATGGTCTCACCCAGGAGCAACTCCAAGAAAGTGGATACTTCTGGGTGGATCATGATCGTGCGACTGCATTGGCGACCCTGCAGGATCGCGCTTTGCGAGTGCTTCTCTTCCTGAAGAAGTCGCAGTCATGTTTGAAGAATATCTACCGAGCGATGTTCCCGTTGGATGACACGCCGTCAAGCCTGTTAGCTCTCCTGGCCAAATTTCAAGATATGTCCACCGTTCGCGAGTGCGTGAGGCAGCAGTTGGTGGCTAGTGCCAAGGCTGCCCTCTCGATGGTGCGATTGCACAGGCCTGACGTGGATGTCGCCGTCGTAGCTTCCGGTCTGCCAGCGTCGCCAGCCGGATCTGCTTGGAATATGGTGCCGCACTATCAAGCGGTGGACCGCCCAGCAGAGGAGATTGTCGACTTCTTCGAGGAGCAAACCAATGTTCTTCTGTTGCAGCAGTAAACAGATTTGTATCCTGCACATAAGTGTATTTGTGTTGTAAAGTTCATATATATATATTTGTATGTAATTTATTGTTGAACGCATACAAATAGCTTTTGTAAGCGTAAGGTGCGTTGCACTATGCGATTCCTTTTCGTTAGCCTGGCCATCCCTTTTATCAACTTGCCAGGTGCGTTGCAGCTGGGTTGAATTTGCATTAAGGGGTTTGATTGATGTGCCAGCTACTCAGGATGTCGCGTTTATTAGTTCGAAGAACAAATGTGTGTAGGGTGGCGTAGCCCCCGAGTACAATAGTAACAGAAGTGAAAATAAAAAAAACACAGAGTTTTGGGGCACTTAGCTTTTATTATTTGGAGAACAGTACGAGGTACAATGTGTGGCTAAGTAGCCTTGGCTGGATAGCCTTATTTGCAATGTAAGAGTAAAACAACTAGGGGTAGAAGCGTCGCAGTTGTGCGACGTTCCAAGGGTTGGAGTATGCGACTCCTGTTTCTAGGTCTTGAAGGCGATAGGCGCCACCTGGGATTACTTCTATAACCAAGTATGGTCCTTCCTAGGGGGACTCGAGCTTGAGATGCCCCTGCTGCTTCAGTCGCAGGACCAGGTCACCTTCGACGAAGGATTTGGGGCGAAGCCTTCTACTGTGGTAGTTGCGCAGGTTCTGCTGGTAGATCGTGGACCTTTCTGCGGCGATTTCTCTCGCCTCGTCGAGGAGGTTGATGGAGTCTTCGAGTGCAAGAGATGACTCTTGTTCGCTGTAAGCGACTATGCGCGGCGCCTTGTACCTTACTTCGGCGGGTAGTATCGCTTCTACCCCGTGCACCATAAAGAATGGTGTGTAGCCTGTGGCGCTGTTTGGAGTTGTACGTAGGCTCCAGAGTATGGATTGGAGCTCGTCTGGCCAGCAACCCGCAGCTTGTTCGAGTGGTCGAAGGAGTCGCTTCTTGATGCCACTACAGACGAGCCTGTTTGCCTTTTCTACCTGACCGTTGGTCTGTGGATGAGCGACTGAGGCATAGCTGATGTTGATCCCCAGGTTTTCGCAGAATTCTTGGAACTCCTTGGATGTGAAGTTCGTCCCGTTGTCAGTGATGATGTTGTGCGGCACGCCGAAGCGGTAGACGATGAACTCGAAGAACTTGACCGCGTTGTGACCCGATTGCTTGGTCACCGGCATGGCTTCGATCCACTTGGTGAATTTGTCGACTGCGACCAAAAGATAGACGTAGCCTCCTTGCGAGGACCTTGGGAGCTTGCTACCATGTCAAGCCCCCATTGTGCGAAGGGCCAGGCCAATGGGATAGGTCTTAATTCCGCGCCTGGAGCATGTGGTTTGTTCGCAAATCGCTGACAAGCGTTGCACTTTTGGACTATGTCCTTGGTGTCGCGCATGGCTGTGGGCCAGTAAAATCCAGCTCGTAGAGCTTTGGCAACGAGGGCGCGACTGCCGGCGTGGTGTCCGCAGGTTCCTTCATGTATGTCGAGGAGGTCTGCTTTTCCATCGGCCAGGGAGACGCATTGTTGTAACACGCCTGTGATACTACGTTTATATAGTTCGCCGTTGATAACAGCGAATGCCTTGGAGCGTCGTGTGATGTGCCGTGCGTCCGTCGGGTCGTCCGGTAGGCGCTTGCTGAGGAGATATGTAATGTACGGCTGCGTCCAGGATTGTTCGATCATCATGACGCTCATTGGCCCTTCGAGTCCTGTGTCTGGCTCCAAGTTTTCGAGTGCCATTTGCTCATTGGGTGGCGTAGCCCCCGAGTCTTTTGCTGCGCTTGTTTTCTTCTCTGCGGCCTTTGGCTTGATGGAGCGTTCGCAGATGCGCTCGAGAAATACCCCAGGTGGTATGGGGGCGCAGGTAGAGCCTATGTTGGCGAGTGCGTCCGCCTCCTCGTTGCTTTTGCGACCTACATGTCGCAACTCGCAACCATCAAAGTCTCCCTCGAGTGTATCGTAGAGGTCGCGGTATGCAATCATGTTGTCATTGAGTGCGTCGCACTCGCGCATTGTTTGGTTGACGACCAGCTTGGAATCGCCATATATGATGAGCCTCTTTGCGCCGCAGGCTTTTGCCATCCTCATCCCGTGCAACAGGGCCTCGTATTTAGCCTCGTTGTTTGAGGCTATGAACTGCATTCGCAGGATGTATTTCAGCTTGTCTCCTTGAGGTGACGTCAATATGACACCTGCTCCTGCTCCGTCTTTCCGTTTGGATCCATCGAAGTGCATTGTCCAGAGGTAGGACATATCTGGCTTATCCGGGAGTTGGTTTTCCATCCAATGCACGAGAAAGTCAAGGAGAACTTGCGACTTGATTGCGTCGCACTTTTCGTATGTGATGTCTCGTGGAGACAGTTCGATTCCCCAAAGCGCGACTCGTCCCGTGGCGTCGGGGTTATTGAGGATATGTCCCAATGGGGCGTCGCTGACTACCACGATTGGGTGTTCCTGGAAGTAATGGCGCAGTCGCCGGGCGGTCATGAAGACGCCGTACGCCAGCTTCTGGTAGTGCGGGTACCGCTGTTTTGTTGGTGTGAGAACCTCGCTGAGGTAGTATACCGGGTGTTGTATGCCATGGACCTTGTTTTCCTCGGCCCGCTCGAGGACGAGCACTGTACTAACCCCTTGGTTGGTAGCGGAGATGTATAGCAGTAGTGGCTCCCTTTCTCGTGGAGTCACCAGTACTGGCGAGGTGGATAATAGGCGCTTGAGGTCTTCGAATGCTTCTTCTGCTTCCTTGGTCCACTCGAATTTGTCAGCTTTGCGGAGGAGCTGATAGAAGGGCAGTGCCTTTTCCCCCATTCGACTGATAAATCGACTAAGGGCCGCGATTCGTCCGGCTAGTTGCTGGACGCCTCTTATGTTCTTTGGCTTCTCCATGGCCAGTATGGCCTTTATCTTTTTCGGGTTTGCCTCAATCCCTCTCGCAGAGATGAGATACCCGAGTAGCTACCCAGATGGTACACCAAAGGCGCATTTGTCTGGATTGAGCTTAATCCGGTAATGATCGAGGTTGGCGAATGTTTCGTGTAAGTCGTCGATTAGAGAGGCTTACTCCTTGGTTTTGATTACTATGTCGTCGACATAGACTTGGATGTTGCGACCCAATTGCTTCTTGAGGCAAGCCTGCATGCACCGCTGGTAGGTGGCTCCCACGTTTTTTAGCCCGAAGGGCATTGTGTTGTAACAGAACACACCAAAGGGCGTTGTAAACGCGGTCTTCTCTTGGTCTTCCTCCTTCATTCGAATTTGGTTATAGCCTGAGTAGGCATCGAGGAAGCAGAGGCGCTCGCATCCAGCGGTGGAGTCGATGATTTGATCGATCCGTGGTAGCGGGAAGTGATCTTTTGGGCCGTGCTTGTTTAAAGAAGTGAAGTCCACGCACATCGGTAGGATATCCGTGTCCTTTTTTGGCACCAGCACCATATTGGCGAGCCAAGTGCTTTCCTTGATCTCGCGTATGAATTTGGCCTCGAGGAATCTATTGATCTCCATGCCGACTGCCTGCGCTCGTGGCTCAGACAGTCGCCTGATTGTTTGCTTGACTGGCCTTGCGTCGGGGTTGACATTGAGTGCGTGCTCGGCGAATTCCCTGGGAACTCCTAGCATGTCTGCAGGACACCAGGCAAAAATTTCCCAGTGCTCACGGAGGAATTCGACGAGCGCGAGTTCCTATGCGGGACTCAAGTTGTTGGCGATGAGGGCCGTTTTGGCGGGATCTGTCGGATAGACCTGCACCTTCTTTGTGTGCACAGATGAGTCGAAGGAGAGATCAGGTGAGCTTGGCCTGCTCGGGGGAGGCAGGCTGTTGTCTGTCGTTTCCTTCAATCGTGCGAGCTCTTCCTACATGCCGAAGGACTGGGAGATTCTGTTGAATTCCCTGTCGCAGCTGTCAGATCGCTCAAAGCTTCCATTGATCGTGATGACGCCGTTGGGACCTGGCATTTTCATCTGCAGGTAGGTGTAGTGGGGTACCGCCATGAACCTAGCGAATGCGACGTGTCCGAGGATGCAGTGGTATTGTGAGGGCCAGTCGACGACCTAAAATCGATGCGCTCGCGCCGGAAGTTCCTTGGCGTGCCGAATATGACGTCGAGGTTGATTTTGCCTAGGGGGTATACGCCTTTCCCTGGGACGATGCCGTGGAATGTTGTGTCCGATGCCTCCAAGCAAGTTAGAGGGATCCTCATTGCTCGTAAGGTACTCGCGAATATGAGGTTGATGCCGCTTCCGCCGTCCATGAAGACGCGACTCATGTCGAAGCCTCCAATTTGCGCTTCGAGTACGAGGGGGCAATGGCCTGGGCGAGGTACTTGAGGCGGGTGGTCTCGTTTATCGAAGGTGATGCATGACTCACTGCCACTGAGGTACTCAGTGGTGGATGGTGGTGAGTGCGTGGCCAAGTTGACTTGGCGAGTGATGGCTTTCTGCACCCTGTTGGAGGGGCGTCCCTTTTGGATCATCATGGTACCCATGGCCCGTGGGTATAGTTCTCCTCCGTGGTGTTGGTCCGGTGCAGCTCCGTTCGGTGGTGGCCCCGGTGGAGGTGGCGGTGCGCCATGTGCCAAGGCGCCTGGAGTGACCCTGTAGCCTCTTTCGACTGCGTTGCGGTTCATCCGAACCAATCCCTCGTGTAGTTTGAGGACTCGCGGCAGTCCTTGAGGAGGTGGCTGGACTTTCTCTTGCCGTCATGCTTGTCGATGTAGAAGTGTACCATGCATGGTCCGGAAAGTTTTTCGTCGATGGAGGTCGCGGGTGCCTCGTCGCGAGTGCGGCGTTGCCATACTTGCATGGTTTTCCCAGAGTCGCGGTATCCACCGCTGCGGTATCCGCTGTTGCGGTTGTCATCGCGTCTATCGGCGTAGCCGGCTGCGACCATGTTGACGTCGTCATGGTCGTCCTAGATGCGCATGCGGCGTTTGCCTCGGCGGTCGCGTCTGCGTTCGAGTTCTGCCTCCTCGTCAGAGTGAGCGTGGTTCTTCACCGAATCCTCTCCATCGGCCCACCAATTCATGATCTCCATCAGATGGTTGATGGTCTGGGGCTTTGAGCGGCCCAGCTCCTCCCTGAGCTCTAGACAATGGACGCCACCGTTGAATGCATCAATCGCACGGCCTTCCGAGATGTTTTCCGTGGAGTTGTTGATGATGGACCACCTTCGTATGTATGAGCGCAGCGATTCGCCAGATCTTTGCTGGCAGCATCTCAGTTCTTCGATTGACATAGGCCGTTTGTATGTGCCTTTAAAGTTGCGCACGAATCTATAGACCAGCTCATCCCAACTGCGAATGGATCCGCGTGGGAGGCTATTGAGCCATGCTCGGGCGGCGCCCTCTAGTTGTAGCTGCAAGCATTGCATGGTAGTACTTCGACTGCCGCCGTGGAGCCTGACAGAGGAGATGTGATCTTCTAGCCAGATTTTAGGGTCCTGTAGACCGTCGAACTTTGGATTTTCTGACAGAAGTTTAAACCCCTTAGGCATTCGCTTCTGCCTAATGGATCTGCTGAAGCATCTGGTGCCGCAGAGTTCCCCGTCTTCCTCTTCGGAGTCAGTCGACCGAGCACGTCGTGCTCTTGACTTGTCGATCTTGCGTTGTGTGAGGTCGTTGCATGCATCGTAGTCGCGATCATGTCGCCGTGAACGACGGCGTCGAGACAGGTCGTGACTGTCATCGCTGGATGAGGGTGAGGAGTAGCGTTTTGCTAGTGCTTTGCCCTTTTTCGGGTCTGGTACCGGCTCCTTGTGGAGGGTGGCCTCGATTAGCTCCAAACCTGCGATCGTAGATCGGTGCATGGCGGTTCGGGGATCTCTAGCCGGTGGCTGGTTGTTGAGGAGGTACATGGTGGCTGCTGTCACCGCGGCCTGCAGCGTTCTGGGGACCATGTTGCCTCTCGTGTCGACTGTCATAGAGCCAAAGTCGAGGACTTTCGCGGCGTCTATGCACTCTTGTTCGGTGAGGTGAGCCATTCGCGACTGCCTCTTCTTGGCGATGTACTCGTTGCCTCGTGAAGAGGATCCTCCGTAGGAGGAGAGCCCAGCGCGATGAAGGCTCGACTCGTCCGCCGCCTTTTTACGCACCTCAAGTTGTGCGATTGCTTGTTTTCTGCGTGTGAACTCCTCTTTTAGGAGCCAGTGGTAGCCCATCAGTAGTTCCTGCGGGGACCCGAGGGGTAACGGTGTACCTCGTAGGGCCTCGCGGCAGCGCTCCCACTCCTGCTCGTTGAGCTTGATTACGACGCGTCCGCCGGTTTGCTCGTTGATTATACTGGGAGGTTCGACTGCTCCCCTGTTGGCGCCATTACCGCCATTGATAATGGCGTTGCCGCGATTGGCGGAGGTGTCGCCTGTGTTAATGACGGCGCACATGAAGTGATTAGGGAAGCTGCTGCTTCCACAACTTTCAGATTCAGAACCGTAGGTTCCATCTTCTTTGGCCAGATCGCCCATATCGGAGTCACGACTACTGTCGCTGATCGTGTTCCCGACTGCCACCAGAGCATTGAGTTCACTGAGGGTGCCGATTGATGGAGGGAACCATGATGCCGGGGCAATCGCCGGTGTCGTCGGTTGATCAGGCATGCGAAGCGTGCCCATCTTACCGACTTGGAAGCGGAAGTTCCCAATCGCCAGGCTGATTCTGTCGCCCACGGATTCGAAGGCCGAGCGGGTGGCCGGCGTGTGGACGGTGAAATCGAAGGCGCAGAAGAGCTGGCGAATCTCTGCTGTTGCGGAGTTGTAGATCGCGGTTGATGGGGCCGAAGAAGCCGCAACATCAGCACTCCCAATTCCCACAGACGGCGCCAATTGACGAGGGTTTAACTCATCAATGCCCATTGTTATGGACTTGGGTTTTGGAGAAGGAGGGAGTGCTGGAGACGTCTATCGGCTAGCAAACAAGCACACATGGGACAAAGGATTTACCCAGGTTCAGGCCTCGTAGAGGTCCCTACTCCTGCTTGTCTGCTCGTGGAATTATTGAAGGAGTCGAAAGTTACAATGGTGCGCAGATGCAATCTGGCGAGAGTTGTGGAAACTAGGGTTGCGTGTGTCCTCCTCGCCGCCCCCTCCTAGCCTTTATATAGATAGGCTAGGTCTCGGGTAGCAGGTCGAGTCGGTTACAAGTTAGGGTTCTCCCCTTCAAACTTTCTATCTTTAGCTTCTTCTTGCCTCTCAAGCAATCGAGAGTCCGCAGGTCAGTCGAGTCCTTTCGTCTGGGCCTTGGCGACACCGTAGGCCTCTACGTATTTAGACCGTATATACCAAGCTCGAGTACCTGTAGGGTATACCTATGTCAAGTACTAACACTGTCGTGTGCAATATACTCAGTTTTACCCTCCGGTGGCTGGTCAACATAGAGTCAATGAATAGGTTTTAGCTAGCTAATTGAGTCATTTTATGCACAACAAATTCAAAAAGAGCAAAACTTAGTGACATCTACCTAGGGAGTCTTATTATGTGACATGCCACCATAATAAATGTATATAAACCAAGTTTTAACCTAAATCACCATTTCTCAAATCACCTACTAGCTATGAAGGTTCATGGCTTTCTAGTCAAGCCTGTTCCCAAAACATCCCTCCCCAAAACATAGTTTGCCTGAATGAGGCAATAATTGTCGAACTGGTGTATATTTGAATTGCAAATAGTTTGATGTATGCCAAGATGTATTTTATTGTATAAAAGACGCATTTTCCATTTTTTAAATGTGTTTCTATTTTCTATTTGAATCCCTTTGTCAGTCTTGCCCTTGGTTTTTAAGTTCTACTCAGTTTTTCCCTTCATTCTTAAGTGCTACTCAATTTTCCCCTCCCTTAGTATCAATCTCTCGCACATGTGCTCATCTTCGCCGCTACGGTATGATTGGTTGTGATAGTTCTCGTGCAGATCGTGCCCACCAACCGTTGATCCTCTGTGATCTAGTGGACATGATAACCCCTATATCTATCGGAGGCCACCCCTCTATCCATGCAAAATAACGAGTTTGCCACCGGTACTTTAACTCCATAAACAAATGAACTTGAATATAATTTGAAGGGAACGTGTTCAAAGGTGTATAATTTGTGCATTACATTCCACTCTATGAAAATGATAATCTCTCAAGATCTTCTTAGCACAATATTATCACGTATTAAATGCGATTTCAAAGAGTTCAAATGTGTATAATTTTTGTATATGCAAGTTTATGCATTACATTCAACTCTATGAAAATGGGGGAGAAAATGATAATCTCTCAAGGTTTTCCTAGCACGACATTATCACGTATTAAGTGCGATTTCAAAGAGTTCAAAGGTGTATAATTTTCGTATACGCAAGTTTATGCATTATATTTCACTCCATGGAAATGATAAATGACCAGGATTTTATTAGCACAACATTATTATAAAGGTGTATAATTTTTGTATATGCTAGTTTCTGCATTACATTCTACTATATGAAAATGATAATCTCTTAAGATTTTCTTAGCACAACATTATCACGTATTAAGTGCTATTTCAAAGAGTTCAAAGGTGTATAATTTTCATATATGCAAATTTATGTATTACATTCCACTGTATGAAAATAATAATCTCTCAAGATTTTCGTAGCACAACATTATCACGTATTAAGTACGATTTCAAAGAGTTCAAAGGTATATGAATTTCGTATATGCAAGTTTATGCATTACATTCCACTCTATGAAAATGTGGGAGAAAATAATAATCTCTCAAAGTTTTGTTTGCACATCATTATCACGTATTAAGTGCGATTTAAAAGTGTTCAAAGGTTTGTTATTTTTGCATATGCAAGTTTGTGCATTACATTCTACTGTAGGGAAATGATAATCTCTCAATATTTTCTTAGCACAACATTATCACGTATTAAGTGCGATTTCAAAGAGTTCCAAGGTGTATAATTTTCGTATACGCAAGTTTATGCATTATATTTCGCTCCATGGAAATGATAAATCATCAGGATTATATTAGCACAACATTATCATGTCCTAAGTGCGATTTAAAAGAGTTCAAAGGTGTATAATTTTTGTATAATTTTCATATATGAATTACATTTCACTATATGAAAATGAAGCTAGACAAAGGGCATGGGCACGGTGCTATCTCGGGGTCCCATCTTGCAATGACAACCTGGATAAGCTGTGGCTCTAGCGCTCACGTGGATAAGCTGTGGGTCTAGTGCTCATGTGGATAAGTTTTGGTCCGATGCTGACATGGGTATACCCTACAGGTACTTGAGCTTGGCATATACGATCCAGATACGGCAGAAGCCCACGACGTTGCCAAGGCCCAGTGTAGGATTCGAGTGACCTACAGACTCTTCGATCGCTTGCAGCGCAAGATGAAGCTTAAGATAGAAAGTTCAAAGGGAAAACCCTAATCTGTAACCGACTCGACCTGCTATCCGAGACCTAGCCTATCTATATAAAGGTTAGGAGGGAGCGGCGAGGAGGATAATCACAACCCTAGTTTCCACAACTCTCGCCAGATTGCCTCTCCGTGCCCCTGTAATCTTTGATTCCTTCGTTAACTCCAAGAGCAGACAAGCAGGAGTAGGGACTTCTACGAGGCCTAAACCTGGGTAAACCTTGCGTCCCTGTGTGCTTGTTCGCTAGCCGACTGATGCCTCCAGCGCTCCCTCCTTCTCCAAAACCCAAGTCCATAACAATGGGCATTGATGAGTTAAACCCTCGTCAATTGGCGCCGTCTGTGGGAATTGGGAGTGCAGTTGTTGAGACTTCTTCGGCCCAATCAACCACGATCTACAACTCCGCAACAGTGGAGATTCATCAGCTTTTCGGTGCTTTCGACTTCACCGTCCACACACCGGCCACTCAAATAGATTTCGAGTCCGTGGGCGACAGGATCAGCCTGGCTATCGGCAGCTTCCGCTTCCAAGTGGGACAGTTAGGCACACTTCGCATGCCTGACCAGCCGACGACACCATCAATTGCTCCAGCATCATGGTTCCTTCTGCCAATCGACACCCTCAGCGAGCTCAACGCCTCGACAACAGCTGGGAGCACGGACATCGACAATAGTCGTGGATCTTATATGGGTGACCTAGCCATAGAAGATGGAGCTTACGGCTCCGGATCTAAAAGTTGCAGGAGCAATAGGTTCCCCAACCACTTTATGTGCACCATCATCAACACGGGTGGCACCACCGCCAATCGCGAAAACGCTGACACCAGATCTGGCACCGGGCCAGCCAACGGTGGCATACCCAACAGCGGTACACCCAATGGTGGCATACCTAACAGTGGCCCCACCATCGATGGCAACGGCGTGCCCGTCAACAATGGACCGGGAGGAGAACCGCCAACTATTGTGAACAAAAACACTAGAGAACGCGTAGTGAACAGGCTCAAAGACAACGAGTGGGCCCGTTGTCGAGAAGCCCTACGAGGCAATCCTCTGCCCTTCGGCTCCTCGCAGGACATGCCGATGGGCTACCGGATGATGAAGGAGGAATACAGATGCCAGCTACATGCAATCGCGCAACTCGAAGCGCGTAAAAAGGCGGCAGATGAGTCAAGCCTTCAGCGAGCTGGGCTCTCCTCCCATGGAGGATCCTCCTCCAAAGGTAATGAGTACGTGGCCAACAAGAGAAGATCTCGACTGGCTCACCTCACCGAGCAAGAGCGCGTAGAAGCCGCGAAAGTCCTCGACTTTAGCTCCATGACGGTGGATACGTGTGGCAACGTGCTCCCGAAGACGCCGCAAGTTGCGGTAACGGCGACCACCATGTACCTCCTCAACAACCAGCCGCCAGCTGGAGATCCATGAGCTACCATGCACCGATCTACGATCATGGGCTTGGGGCTAATCGAGGCTTCCCTCGACATGGAGCCAACACCGGAGCCAAAGAAAGGAAAGGCTCTCGCAAAACGCTATTTCTCGCCCTCGTCCAGCGACGATAGCCACGACCTGTCTCGGCGTCGCCGTACACGGCATCAAAGTCGACAAAATACGCGCAAGACGTGCTCGTTCGACTGATTAAGAAGACGAAGACGTGGAGCTCTACGGTGCTAGATGCTTCAGCAGAGCCATCAGGAAAAAGCCAATGCCTAAAGGGTTTAGACTCCCATCATAAAACGCAAATTTTGATAGCCTGCAAGACCCGAAGATCTGGCTAGAGGATCATATCTCCTCTGTTAGGCTCCACGGTGGGAGTCGAAGCACGGCCATGCAATGCCTGCAGCTGCAGCTGCAGGGCACAGCTCGCGCATGGCTCAATAACCTCCCGCGTGGATCCATTCACAGCTGGGGAGAGCTGGTCTACAGTTTCGTCCGCAACTTCAATGGCACTTACAAAAGTCCCGCATCAATTGAAGAACTACAAGGTTGCCAACAAAGATCTGGCGAGTCGTTGCGCTCGTACATCTAGAGGTGGTCCATCATCAAGAACTCCGCAAAAAACATCTCCGAGGATCACGTGATCGACGCGTTTAACGGCGGTGTTCGCCGCATAGAGCTCTGGGAGGTGCTGGGCCGCTCGAAGCCCAAAACAATTGACCACCTGATTGAAATCACCAATCGGTGGGCGGATGGAGAAGACTTGGTGAAAAACTGCATTCACTCCAATGATGATGACGACCTTGGACGCATACGCGACCGCCAAAGCAAACATCGAATGCGCATCTACGATGACCGCGGCGACGTCAATATGGCCGACAAACGCGACGACAACCGCAACAGCGGCTATCGCAGCGGTGGATACCGCAACTACGGGAAAACCACGCAAGTGTGGCAGCGCCGAACTCGCGAAGAGGCACCTGAAACATCTATCGAGGACAAACTATTCGGACCATGCAACGTGCACTTCTACATCGACAAGCACGACGGCAAGAAGAAATCGCGAGTTCCTCAAACTCCATGAGGGCCTAGCCTGGATGAATCGCGACGCAGTTAACAGGGGCTATGGAGCCGCCCCAGGCGCTGTGGCACATGGAGCTCGTCCACCACCGCCGGACCACCACCACCCGCGGCCGCGCCAGTCCAGCATCATGGAGGCGAGCCATACCCACGGGCCGTAGGCAACATGATGATCCAAAAAGGGCGCCCCTCAAATCGAGTGCAGAAGGCCATCACTCGCGAAGTCAACTTGGCGATAAATTCCCCGCCCTCCACCACTAAGTACCTCAGTGGAAGCGAATCCTGCATTACCTTCGACAAGCATGACCATCCGCGCCAAGTCCCCCGTCTAGGCCACTGTCCCGTCGTACTCGAGGCGCAAATCGGAGGCTTCGACATGAGTCGCGTCTTCATGGATGGTGGGAGCGGCATTAACCTCATGTTCGCAAGTACCTTGCGTGCAATGAGGATCCCTCTGACCTGTCTGGAGGTCTTAGACACGATGTTCTACGGCATCGTCCCAGGAAAGGGCATATATCCCCTGGGCAAAATCAACCTCGACATCATCATCGGGATGCCAAAAAACTTTCAGCAAGAACGCATCGATTGGCCTTCGCAATACCACTACATCCTCGGACGCGCCGTGTTCGCTAGGTTCATGGAAGTGCCCCGCTATGCCTACCTGCTAATGAAAATGCCAGGTCCAAACGGCGTCATCACAATCAATGGGAGCTTCGAGAGGTCCGACAGCTGCGATAGGGAATTCAACAGAATCTCCTAGTCCTTCGGCATGCAGGAGGACCTCGCTAGATTGAAGGAGTCGACAGACAACAGTCTACCTCCCTTGAGCACGCCAAGTTCACCCGACCTGTCCTTCGACTCGTCGGTGCACACGAAGAAAGTGCAGGTCCACCCAACGGACCTGGCCAAGATGGCCCTCATCGCCAACAACTTGAGTTCTGCATAGGAACTCTCGCTCATCGAATTCCTCCGTGAGCACTGGGAAATCTTCGCCTGGTGTCCAGCGGACATGCTAGGAGTTCCCAGGGAATTCGCCGAGCACTAACTCAACGTGAATCTAGACGCAAGGCCAGTCAAGCAGACAACTCGGCGATTGTCTGAACCACGAGCAAAAGCAGTCGGAATGGAGATCAACGGACTCCTCGACGCAAACTTCATAAGCGAGATCAAGGAAAGCACTTGGCTCGCTAATACAGTGCTGGTGCCCAAAAAGGACACGGATATCCTGAAGGATGTGCGTGGACTTCACCTCCCTGAATAAGCACTGCCCAAAGGATCACTTCCCACTGCCACAAATCGACCAAATCATCGACTCTACCGCAGGATGTGAACGCCTCTGCCTCCTCGACGCTTACTCAGGCTACAATCAGATTTGAATGAAGGAGGAGGACCAAGAGAAGACGACTTTTACAATGCCATTTGGTGCGTTCTGCTACAACACCATGCCCTTCGGGCTAAAAAACGCATGAGCTACCTATCAGCAGTGCATGTAGGATTGCCTCAAGAATCAACTTGGTCGCAACATCCAAGTCCATGTCGACGACATCGTCATCAAGACCAGAGAGGAAGCTTCATTAATCGACGATCTCCGTGAGACCTTCGCCAACCTTGACAGATACCAGATCAAACTCAATCCGGACAAATGTGCCTTCGGTGTGCCATCTGGGCAGTTGCTTGGGTACCTCATCTCCGCAAGAGGGATCGAAGTAAACCCGAAGAAAATAAAGGACGTACTGGCCATGGAGAAGCCAAAGAACATAAAAGGCGTCCAACAGCTGGCTGGGCAAATCACGGTGCTCAGTCGATTCATCAGTCGAATGGGAGAAAAGGTGCTACCCTTCTACCAACTTCTCCGCAAAGCTGACAAATTCGAGTGGACAGACGAAGCGCAAGAAACATTCGAAGACCTCAAGTGCCTACTATCTACCTTGCCAGTACTGGTGACACCTCGCGAAAAGGAGCCACTACTCCTCTACATCTCTGCCACCAACCAGGTGGTCAGCACTGTCCTCGTGGTGGAGCGAGCCGAAGAAAACAAAGTCCACGTGGTGCAATGCCTTGTATACTACCTCAGAGAGGTGCTCACGCCAACAAAACAGCTGTACCCACACTACCAGAAGCTGGCCTACAGCATCTTCATGACAGCCAGGCGACTGCGCCACTACTTCCAGGAGAACCCAATCGTGGTGGTAAACGACGCCCCGCTCGGGCATATACTCAATAATCCTGACGCCACTGGACGAGTCGCGCTCTAGGGAATCGAGTTGTCTCCACGAGACATCACATATGAAAAGCACGATGCGATCAAATCGAAGTTCTCCTAGATTTTCTCGTGCACTGGATGGAGAACCAGCTCCCCGACAAGCCAGACATGTCCTACCTTTGGACAATGCACTTCGACGGGTCCAAGCGAAAGGATGAAGCTGTCGCAGGTGTCATACAGACATCACCCCAGGGAGACAAAATGAAATACATTCTGCGAATGCAGTTCACTACCTCTAACAATGAAACTGAGTACGAAGCCCTGATCCATGTGATGCGGATGGCGAAATCCTGTGGCGGAAAAAGGCTCATCATCTACGGCGACTACAAGCTAGTGGTCAATCAAATGATGCACGAGTTTGACGCACTGAGCGACAACATGATCGCCTATCGCGACCTCTACAACACACTCGAAGGAGACTTTGATGGCTGTGAGCTGCGACATGTAGGCCGCGAAAGCAACGAAGAGGCGGACACACTCGCCAACATTGGCTCCACCTATGACCCCATACCACCTGGGGTATTTCTCGAGCGCATCTGCGAACGCTCCATCAAGCCAAAGGCTCCAGAGAAGAATGCAAGCGCGTCAACGGACTTGGGGGCTACGCCAACCAACGAGCCAATGACACTCGACGACTTGGAGCTTGATACAGGACTCGAAGGACCTATGAGCATCATGATGATTGAGCCATCTTGGACACAGCCGTACATACATACCTGCTCAGCAAATGGCTGCCAGAGGACCCGACTAACGTGCGACACATCGTGAGACGATCCATGGCATTCACCGTTATCAACGGCAAACTATAAAAACACAACATTACGAGAGTACTCCAACGATGCGTCTCCAACACGGACGGATGGGCCATCCTCCTCGACATACACGAAGGAACCTATGAGCATCATGTTGGAAGTCGCGCCCTTGTCGCCAAAGCTCTGCGAGCTAGATTGTACTGGCCGACGACCATGCGTGACACCAAGGATATCGTCCAGCACTGCAATGATTGCCAGTGATTTGCAGACAAACCTCCCACACCTGGCACGGAACTCATACCAATACCATTGGCCTGGCCGTTCACACAATGGGGACTCGACATGGTCAGCAAGTTCCCAAGGTCCTCACGAGGAGGTTACGTCTACCTCTTAGTCGCAGTCGACAAATTCACCAGGTGGATAGAGGCCATGCCGGTGACAAACCAATCAGGGGCCAGCATTGTCAAATTCTTCGAGTCCATTCTCTACCGCTTCGGAGTGCCACACAACATCATCACGGGAAATGGGACGAACTTCACCTCTAAGGAATTCTAGGAGTTTTGCGAAAACCTGGGAATCAACATAAGCTATGCCTCGGTGGCTCGCCCGCAGACCAACGGTCAAGTCGAAAATGCCAACAACCTCATTTGCGGTGGAATCAAGAAACGACTCCTCCGACCACTCGAACAAGCTGCTGGATGCTGTCCAGACGAGCTGCAATTTGTACTTTGGAGCCTGCACACAACTCCAAACAGCACCACAGGATACACCCCATTCTTCATGGTGCATGGTGCTGAAGCGATACTACCCGCAGAAGTATGCTACAGAGCTCCACAAGTGGTTGCGTACAACAAGAAGGAGTCAACTCTCGCACTCGAAGAATCCATCGACCTCCTCGACGAGGCACGAGAAATCACAACGGAGAGATCAACGATCTACCAGTAAAATCTCCGCAACTACCACAACAGAAGGCTATGCCCCAGATCCTTCGTCGAAGGAGACCTGGTCCTGCGACTGAAGCAACAAGGGAATCTCAAGCTCGAGTCCCCTTGGGAGGGACCTTACGTGATTACAAAAGTATTGCCAGGTGGCGCCTATCGCCTCAAAAATTTCGAAACAGGAGTCACATACTCCAACCCCTGGAACGTCGCGCAGCTGCGTCGCTTCTACCCTTAATCATTTTTACATTTACAAATAAGGCTATTCAGCCAGGCTACTTAGCCACACATTGTACCTCGTAATATTCTACGAATAAATAAAGCTAAGTGCCCCAAAACTCTATGTTATTCTTATTTTTCCTGCAATTTTATCACTCGGGTGCTGCGCCACCCTTTTACACTTTCGTTCTACGAACCAATCGCTGTATCCTGAGTAGCTAACACACTAATTGAACCCTTGATAAACATCAACCCAGTTGTAGTGCACCTGACAGGTTGGCAAGGTGCTGAGATAAACATACGTCAGGCTAACGAAAAGGAACTACAGAGTGCAATGCACTCGGAAAATATATAAGCTAACAAGCTCTTCACATATCAACGGGTGCTCAATACACCCAATACAATCGTATGAACTTTACAACACTTATACATTTATGTGCAGGATACAAATCATGCTACTGCTGCAACAGAAGAACGTTTGTCTGCTCCTCGAAGAAATCGACGATGTCCTCTGCTGGCCGGTCAACCGCCTGGTAATGCAGAACCATGTTCCAAGTCATTCCTTCCGGCAGAGGCAGCAGTCTAGAGGCAATTGGTGCAACATCCTTGTCCGACCTATGCAGTCACACCAGCGATAATGCAGCTTTAGCACCAGCTACCAACTGCTGCCGTACGCACTCGCGAACCGCACTCAAATCTTGAAACTTTGCCAGGAGGGCCAACAGGCTTGGAGGAATGGCGTCCAACGGGAACGTTGTTTGATAATTATGCCTAAGGCATGACTGCTCCTTCTTCAAGCATTGGAGCACTCGAGAAGCACGATCCTGTAGGGTCGCCAAGGCAACCGCATGATTGTGGTCAACCCAAAAGTACCCACTCGCTTGCAGTTGCTCCTGGGTCAAGCCATTCATTCAAATAGCAATCCGGTCCTTCTCATCCTGCGGATGACAAGCAGTGACAACTACACCAACCACAAATGGCAAAGTGTGAAGACAAGGCATCGCCGTGACAGACTAAAAGAAAAAGATGAGAGGGCAGAAAGCTAACATTTAAACTGCTCATTCAGCTGCACCACCTCCTCCAAGAGATACTTCTCGCGGGCAGTGGTCTTCTCCACCTTCTACTTCCAAACATTGGCACTACCGTGGAGGATAGGCAACTCACGCTGCAACTGCTTAATGCGATCGCGCAATCGCGAAAGCAATGACAACTCCTCCACTATTGAGCGTGGCGGCGCTAAGGTCTCATCGGTGGACGGAGGATCACGAGGACCACTCAAAGCACCCTATCACAAATCAAGCAAGAGAAAATGAGTGACCAAGAATACATTGATAAAAGGCACAAATGCCTTCAAGCACTGCAAAAGTCTCGACAGGGATACTCCCACAAAAGCATAGTTTCAAACTACAACTATTACAGATTCGCCACTAAGGAGCAGTCTGCTTCTTCGACTTGGACTTCGACTTTGGGGGCCTCATTGAATCCGTGGAAGTCTCCAACACCATAGACTATCTGGTGCCAACCCCTGACACCGCAGCCTTCACGCCTTCTTCGCTCGCCGCAGCTCCTCAGAATATTTGGCGACTGTATTGATGAGCTGCGACCCATACTTACCACAGATAGTTGCGAAGGGAGCAAACACTACCTGTTGACCATCTGCGCCGACGGGCATCGCCTTTGAGATCGCGGCAGGATCCACCTCCACGCCATGGGCTTGTACCATCGCGAGTGCCATGGTGGTGCCGACCGACTGCTGAGAGTTCCTGAAGTCCGCGGGAATACCTCCAGCGAGAGACTCCACTAAATCCTCAAGGTTTTCAATAAGCTCAGCCATGGGAGTCAGCTCCTCAAGGATGCGACTGAGCACACCCTTGGCCTTCGTCAGCGTACCCCGCAGGGAAGCGGTGCGGTCTTCGACTGCTACGACAGTGCCTGCAAGTGCATCTGTGCGATGTAGAGACTGGGCGTCAAAGCTCAAGCCGCTGGGCACACACAAAAGTGTTAGCACAAATAACACGATGTCGAAGCAAAAAAAGCGAAGAAAAATCCAGGCGAAAGAATACCTGATAGAGACTTGGCAATCAAGAAGAGTTGTTCTTTGAACAACTTTTCCCTGTCAACGGTGGAGGCACACAAATCCTCTTCGCGCTTTCGCGACTCCTCTAGTGCCATGACTGCTTCATCGCGACTCTTCACCGCCACGGGAAGCGCCTTTTCAAGGGAAGCATCATTGCGCAGAAGTTTGTTGTGCTCAACTGCAAAGCACATGACGTATCATCAATCGAATTTGTAAATGTCACGAAGAGAGAGACAAAGCCAAAACTCACCTTCGACAACGCGATGGCGATTGTCCAGCAGCGCATGCTGTCGACCCAGGACAAGGAATTGTTCTACCAGGCGAGCAGCTTCCTTCACGATGAGCTACCTCAGAGGAAAACAAAGGATCATCAAACAATATCAATTGCAAATTCGACTGTGAAAACAACAAAAAGGAGCTTACGTGATCCTCCAGGGACTTCGAAGATGACTATCGCACAGTCGTCCGGGAAACCATCCGGTGTTCTCCAGCTTGCGGGGAACTCGACGAATTGTGCCTAGAGTGGGCCACCAATGGAGGAGAAGGAGACCGTTCGGCCACTTACTTGGCCTTGGAGTCTGCGACTCTGGACTCCTTCACAAATTGGACGTCGTAAGAAGACGACGACACCGCTTGTCTACAAAACACATCCAGCAAAAGCTTCAAGGAAAGCAACTCCAACAAGAACTCAAGACAAAGTCGCAAATGCAGAACTCACCAGTCAAATTTATCAAAGTCGAAGGATTGCTCCTCCGACTCCGACGACTCCTTCGGGAGTCACATCTTCTTCCGGGCAGGAGGAGCCATTGAGCGCACAGGAATGGCGGGGATGGGTTCCTCCACAAAGATAGATGGAACTTCTGGCATCGTCGGTGATGAGGCATCCGAGGCCTTGCTGCGGGAACGCTTGCGAGTGTCCTGGTCACTAGACTCGGGGGCTCCCCCCTCCTCTTCAATTGGGACTGTCGACTCCAACTCGTCCTCTTCATCCACCTCGCGAGGGATAACCCCTCCAGGGTGAGGGGAAAATTGGCAGACACCTTCCAATCCTGCATTCGGAAGATACAACATTATATATCAAAGCAAAGCCAATCGAAAACAGAAACTGCTTCATAGTATAGTTCAACCTCAGGAGGAGGGTTAGAGGCGTCGAAAGGAGGCACGACTGGTTTGCCTGGGAGAACCTCCTTGGTGGTGTATTTGGTTACCAGTCACACCCTCTTATCCACCTCACCCACGGAAATGCCCTCGGCAGACACATGAGTGACATCATCAGCACCGGTCCAGCAGAACATAGGGTGCACTCTGGCCTGTAGTGGCTGGACGCGGCGGTGCAGCTAGGTGTGAATGAGGGCAGCACCACCTTCTTCCTTTCCCATGCGGCTTTCGAAGTCGCAGACGCGCTCATAGAACACTTTTGTTTCCACGGACTCGTCGGGCATAATGACATTCTTCCAGGAATGCCTCCTCTTGCAAGTCGCCGCGCGATCGAAAGGCGCGAGTCCGTAGTACTCTCCGTCGGCCTTCTGGTCGCGGTTGTAGAACCACTTGTCTCTCCACCCTTGGAGGAATGCAGTGAGATTGATGGCAAAATAGGTGACAAAAGAGTCGACGTGGATTCCGCAGCCTCCTACGTCGTAGACTACAGACCCGGACACCGACTAGCGTTTCAGCTTAAAAGCCTCTTGAAGAGGCCAGAGTGCGGCTCGATTCCGAGCCAGCACTCGCAAAGAGTAATGAAGCAGGAGATGTGGAGAATGGAATTTGGGGACAGCTGGTGAGGCTGGAGCCCATAGAAACAAAGCAGGCCGCGAAAGAAAGGATGTAGAGGGAGAGAAAGACCTCGGATGATGAACGCAAGGAACATCACCTGATAACCTGGAGGTGGACAAGGAATTACCTCATCACTGGGTACTCGCGAGTCGTCCTCAGCGGAGGGAAGAACTCCATCTTGGCGATAAAGATGAAGCTCGAAAGCCTTGATGATGGAGGCCCGCCTGGCGCCATTGGTGACGCGGGTGCCCGCGCAATTCTTTTTCCCAGTGCCGTCGCACTGGTGCCCATGGTGGCGACACTGCCCTTCTTCTTGGCGGTGAAAATGGTGGCCGCAGATCCACTGGCAGGACCTCCTTTTTCTTGCCCATCTTTTGATGGCAGTGAGAATAGAGGAAGTAACTAGGGAAGACGCGGAGCTGGTCTAGTGCCGCGAAGAGAAAGTGCGCAAGGAAGAAGAGAGCAGCAGCAATGGTGAAGGAGGCACGAGCAATGAAGACAGATGGGGAAAATTACCACAGATGTGCTGCTACTAAACCTCCTCGCAGGTACCATCCAATGGCTAGCAGAAACCCTACTACACGCGTGGCACACATCGCCATCAACACGTGGTGAAGCTGAAGCACGAACCGCCCCCACTATCTTCATTACGCGCATAAATCAAGGAGACGCACTTAAAATAGAAGATTACACATGCCTAGTAAAATCAAAGTTAGAAAGTGGGACCCACCGCTCATCACGTCCCGTCAAAACCGCTCACGTGGGCAACCGAGGTCATCAGATCGTCAGCACTGGCGCCATCAATATCAGCAACTGAAGATATTGACTATTTTAGTCCTTGCTTGAGTCTTCGACTCAACCAAGCACTCGGGGGCTACTCCCATAGGGAGCGCTGGCGGCGCACCCTACGATTATTTTTTATATACAGGTGTATGAACATTCAAGGCAAACCCGTCACTCGAATTTACGATTCAATTGTGAATTCTGGGTTACTCTCATAGGGAGCACCGGAAGCAAACTCGACTAAAACAAAGCAACAAAAGACAACAGCAGTCGCAAAAATTTTTTAGTCCCAGCTCGAGTCTTCGACTCAACCAGGCACTCGGGGGCTACTCCCATAGGGAGCACTGGTAGCGCACCCTATGATTATTTGTACATCGTATTGTGTGTTGATAAAATCCACACTCAAATTATATAGTGACTCGGCCTCATACTTTCCCTACAAAGAGACTGCATCTCCTGGGCCACCCGAATCATCTCCGCGATGATGCCGCGTTTACAGCCGAAGGTAAGACCTGAATAAGGCCTGTCAACGCATCTACTTCGCACTACCAGAAACATATCCGTGCATGTTGGTACGATGAATTTTCCTTGACGGACGCGTCGAGTGCTCACACTTATACACTGGAATTCGACTCCTGTAAGCACTTTTCCGAATTCGAGTCCGGGGACTCGAGTTTGAGTAGATTGTGTTGTTTTGCCCTAAGACAGTTAACTGATACCAATACATCAGATTAATCAGGCACGCATAGCAATAATCCATATGACACAAACAGAACACTCGAAAAAAGCTCAGTCATGCACTCGAAAGACTTCATAAAGTCTCCAGTCAAATCTGCGATTCCATTGGACACTCGGGGGCTACTGACATGGGTATACCCTACAGGTACTCGAGCTTGGCATATATGGTCTAGATACGGCAGAATCCCACGGTGTTGCCAAGTCCTAGTGTAGGATTCGAGTGACCTACAGACTCTTTGATTGCTTGCAGCGCAAGATGAATCTTAAGATAGAAAGTTCAAAGGGAAAACCCTAATCTGTATCCGACTCGACCTGCTACCCGAGACCTAGCCTATCTATATAAAGGCTAGGAAGGAGCGGCAAGGAGGACAGTCACAACCCTAGTTTCCACAACTCTCACCAGATTGCCTGTGCGCGCCCTGTAATCTTCGATTCCTTCGTTAATTCTAAGAGAAGACAAGCAGGAGTAGGGACCTCTACGAGGCCTGAACCTGGGTAAACCTTGTGTCCTTGTGTGCTTGTTTGGTAGCCGACTGATGCCTCCAGCGCTCCCTCCTTCTCCAAAACCCAAGTCCATAACAATGGGCATTGACAATTTAAACCCTCGTCAGATGCTGATCTAGAAAAGTTGAGAGAGGTGTCCACCACGGGAACCGACTGAACACAGCCCCATTTGTCAGCATGTAACGGCAAGGATACACTATGGGACCCGACAGAACATGAACCTACTCATAAACACGTAACGACGAGGGTCCACTACGGGACCGACTGAACGCGGCCCCACTTGTCAGCATGTAATGGCGAGGCTGATGGACGGCGAGTTTTAGACCATGTGAGAGTTTCGAACAAGGAGATGGGAAAAAGTGAGGAAAAACTAATCGGTTGGAGAAAACTCAGTACAACTAACGAACTGAGGGTATGAAAATAGAAATCCCTACAAATAAATTCATATCTTTTGAAATATTTTGAATTTTGTCGTGGGAATGACCATGGCAGTCGCTACAAGGGGTAGCGATTGATACGATTTGGGGCAAGAGCTAGTCGCCACATGTGGTGCGAGATTGGAACTAGGGACAAGGGATTTATCCAGGTTTGGCCTCCCATAGAGTAAATACGTACTCCTGCTAGATTGTATTATCGGCTTGTGGATTACAAGGTGGTGAGCTTAGCGGCTAGGCATTGAGTTCCTTGGATGGGGCATGTAATAGTGAGTGAGAATGCAGAGTACCCTAGGGAGGTTTATATAGGGGGTACCTCGCTAGGGTTTACAGGATTACAACCGAATGAGTTAAGGTTTCGGAGGTTTTGACCTAATCCGACTAGGCCTATCTAAGCTCGTGGGCCTCCAGCTTCCAGTCGCCATGCTTCTACATAAGTCCCCGAGGGCAACAGGGGTTCGGTGCAGGCCTCCACTTGACAGTTCAAGTAGGCGAGTCTAGGGGAACGCCCAATCGAATCGGCGGTGGACTCCTCCAATGAAGGGAGAATCCTTTGTTGCATGTCTTCAGTCGCAGCATTGGCAAATGGAAATGTACTCAAGTCGCCTCGCCCAATCGATTAGAAGGGGCAAGCAAGCATGTGGGTCGAGTGGCTGAAATTGGACAATCAGTTTGGTCAAACTAGCTGTTGGGTAACTCCAACGATAACTTCGGCGGATTTACCATGAGGTAATGGCTAGCCAGATATTGTCGAGTAGCACCGCTTTACAAGGAGACTGGCAGGGGAAATGCAAATACTCTCCTCATTCCTTCACATTTTTCACACCCTCAGTCTCTAGATCCACTTCTGATCCAGAATTTCTAGACCAAGCACCTTTCTCCATTTCTCGATGGCTCCCCCGAAGGATCTGTGGGGCAAGTCTAATTGTTGCTCGGCCGTCCTGAAGTCATTCCAAGATGCTGGTATTCTCACCAAGGGGAAATAGCGGATCCCTGGAGCCGGTGAGGTCGAGCCGAAGCAGTGGCCAGGAGAATTCATATGCTTCTAGAGCCACCTCGAGAGGGGATTGGGATCTCCCACCTCCCTCTTCTTCTGCCGCTTTTGCTCCTACTATGCAATCAAGCCGTCTGGTTCTGGGCCGCACAACATGGAGCAGCTCACTATATTCGTGGAATTATGTTAATGTTATCTGGGATGCCAGCCGTATTTCCCTCTCTAGATGGAATTGTTCCATGGCCGCCCCAGCCGCGATGGGAAGCACGGCCCTAGCTTGGCAGCAGGCATTGTCACCTTTCAGTTGAAGCCCAAGGCTCCTTTCATGAAGCTGGTATTGCTGAAGAAGGCAGCGAGCGAGTGGAAGAAATATTGGTTCTATGTTAAGGAATCCACTCCCTCCGATGAAGCCTCACTCACGACATATATCATGGAGAGGATGAATGGTTGGAGACCATCAATCTCTACAACTGTTGGCTCGGGCGAGGACTGGTCCCGCTGGCGAATCAAGCTCACTAGATGTACCAGTACACCGAGGCCGAAGACGTGACTAAGTCGAGCCCCGACGCCTAGGAGGAAGAAGATTATGTTGCAGCGTTGAAGAAGATGACCGACACGGAGTACACCGGTTCAAAGGCCAGGTTAGCTCAATACACCGCCAGGAAGCAGAAATCACCTCTAGTGAGTTTAGTTGTTTATTTCATTCATAGTTTCACAGTCACGGTATCCCAGTCGTGGTTTTTAGTCACTGATTTCTTTTGTCTTTATATTTTCTAGGTACTTGAGAACTGGCTTCCTCCACTCGATGAGGAGGTTCCCGAAGATCTCGAGGAGAAGGAAGGGAGCTCCGAGAGCGAAGACGAGGTCCCAGAGGTGTGGCCTCCCTCGTCCGCTGGCCGAAAGACCCGCTGTCAGAGGTAGCATGAGATCGAAGCAAGTCGCAGGCTTGAGGAGCGCGACAGCAATGTCGACCTCATCGAAGAGCATAGTTCTCAAAGGCCGGACGCACCGGCCAAGCCTGCATCGACACCGAAGTCACTAGTGAAGCCGAAGTCATCGGCGAAGTTGAAGTCGCCAGCAAGGGCGTCTACCAAATCGACAGCGATGTTCGAGTCAGAGATGATGGAGCCCATGGCCACGGATGCGGTTTTGGAGTCGGTGATTCTGCTCGTGATGAAGTCGCCAAGCGCTCCAAGGACGCCGGAGCCAAGCGCCCAAGCGCCCTCGGGGTTAGTGGTTCCACCGGTGCAAGAAATGGACGAGGTGCCAGTGCAGAGGGAGCCGGTTGAGAGGGATAACTTGCATAATAGGCCCCGAGCTAGAGAAGCCCGCAAATATTAGCATGGGCCTGCACTGCATTCCGGTCGCTAGGTGCGTTGCTTCTAGATTTTCCATTCGTACTTATCATGATTTATTGCTTCTTGAATTTCAAGTCGGTAATCGTAGAAAGCTTCCATGGGCGGTCCCAAGAAGATCAAGCGCCCTTTGATGGAGAAGGTTCCCCTGGCCGGCAACGAAGGTGAAGAATACCCGTCCAGGAACAGGAAGGAAGGGACCATCGAGGTGCCATATGTAGGCACAAAGAAGAAGAAGGGCGGCATCATCACCGTAGTGGATGCGGAGGAAGGTGACCCCGCAATCCCCCGAAGAGGAGGTGACTGTTGGGGTGGAGCTGGCCAAGGCAAGCCCGCCGCTAGAGGCATCCGCACCGGCAGCTAGGGTGCCAGGGGCGATGACCGCGATATTACCGTGATTTATGGCGAGAGCTTCTATCATGGCGACTGGGATGCAGTCGGCACAAGTTCCGGAGATCATTGACGGTGACATTGGGCATCATCATGGGCGTATGGCATTCGTGGTGCCTTCGGCGGACACCATCGAGCTCCACCACATGTTGGACGCCGCCATCCAGGTATGTCAAGTCCCCGAGGGACTAGTCGCTGAATTTTAGCGGCTAGACACTTGAAACTCCGATTGTCCAGTCCCCGAGGATTGATTTGCTGAATTTCAGCGGCTAGACACTTGAAACATCGATTGTCCAGTCCCCGAGGGTCGAGTCGCTAAATTTCAGTGGCTAGATGCTTGAAACTTTGATTGTCCAATCCCCGAGGGTCTAGTCGCTGAATTTCAGCGGCTAGTCACTTGAAACTTTGATTGTCCAACCCTTATTGTCGAGTCGATAAGGTTGTGTTTGATGTTTTTGTGTTAGGGCCTATAGGTTGAATCAAATGAGCAGCAAGCCACAATGGAGCGAATGATGCGCGACCTGCGAGTGGCTGAGGAGGCGAATCAGTGACTCCAAGCAGCCGCTGGTTAGTTTCTATCTTGTGATTTTTCAAGATCTTATGATTGCTCAAATGTTGATTTGGATTTTCTAGACTATAGACGATCACGCTGCCACACTCGCCAAGTCTCACGAGGTCTATGTTCCTATTGCCAATCTGGACACTACGAAGGTTTCGGCGAATGCAACGGAGGAGAGGGCCATCTTGCTGGCAAAGGAGCTGGAAGAAGCAACGGTAGCGATGAAGTCTTCTGAAGAGAGGGCGAAGGCCGCAGTCGTGGCAACGGAGGAGGAGTGCAAGGCCTCCGACTCTATTATCATGGGTTTGCAGGGGAAGTTCTCCGTGCTGGAGAAGTTCATCACGGAAAACTGCTGCAAGCTCCTTGGTAAGCTTACTTTCCCTCTTATTCTTATTCTTCGAGTAGCGCATTGCCTAGTCACTAAATGGGTGAGTCCTCGAGCAGGTGAGTCCGTGAGGATGTCCTTCCGCCAAAAATTGATGTTCTAACATTGTGCAGCTGTTATAGGTGAAGGAGATCTGGTGGTGCAGACCTTCGACGCCGAGCAGTGCATGATGGTGGTGTTGAATGCTGCTACCGCATCAACGATGTGCGTCCAGGCTGTCCTCCAAGATATTTCCCCCACCGAAGTAATTCCCGAGGGATTGACTGAGGTGTGGAAGTACCTTGAAGAAGATCCCGCGATTGTCAAATGGATGGAGAGGTATACGTTCCGCCGCGGAGCCACAGCTGTGTTAAGCCTCGGGCTTGCGCATTTCCTAGAAGAATTCGACCTCGACGACATCACCATCGGGTACCCTTCAGTGACTAACTAGGAGGAGATCGCTGAAGTCCTCAAGTTGAACGCCAATGTCACTCCGTATGCGGGGCGCGTGTTAGAGATGGGCGATCTACTACCTTATTAGGAGACGCGGGTGGCGCCGAACGATGCCAAGCCGGCGCATCGCGACTTGAAGTCGGAGCAGCCCTTTCGATCGTCACTCACGAACCAGTTGATGACTTACCTAGCGAACCCTTGGAAGCCTTTTGTCTAGGCCAAGGGTGCTGATGGTGCCTCGTCGTCAAAGCCTGTAGAATGAAGAATTGCATCAGAGCATAAGTTAGCATGGGGAGTGGCTTTTTGTAATTTACTTGGGTTGTGAAAATATGTTTTGTCACTCGGTGAACATGTCAATCGACTCGTATGAGATTTCATGTTTTTGTTTGTTTGGATTTGGATTGGGCAAGTCCCCGAGCACGTCCGCCATTGGGTATTAACCTTGCGTATATGTTTATTGATATGTTCTTAGGCTATTCGGTTAACCTAGGTCGACTTACCGTGGCTCGTGAAGCTAGTCGCTTGGCGAGCCCAAGGGGTGCTCTTTACTTGGTGTTTTCCCTGGACGCGAACGAGGTCGTATAGATGAGTCCCCGAGCGTGGTACTTAACCGTTCAAGTCGCATGCCCAAGGTAAATAAGGTCATGGTACGTGTTTGTAACGTGTCGCTCCTCCTGACTTGGGAAGCTAGTCACATGGCGAGTCCAAGGCAGACTCTCATACTTGGTGTGTTCCCGAGCCGCGTGAGGTTTGTTTTGGACGAGTCCCCGAGCGTGGTACTTAACCGTACGAGTCGCTTTGCACGAGAATGGGGAGGGCATGGAGCTGTGGGAAGCGTGATTGGTGGTCTTGGCTCGGGAAGCAAGTCGAGTAGGGAGACTCCGATGGTGGGTCCGGGTTGGCCTTTTCGTGGACGGTTTCAAGGCCCGAATAATTTCAGTGCGCTTGAGTCGCACTACTTAGCCACTTAGCCACGATGGTCGCTCGACCAAGGGTTTACGACCGTAGTTAGCGTGTTTCTATGTGTACGAGTGCGATTGGCACAAGAAATGGCAAGAGAACACAATTTGTGCAAACAAGATTTTTATTCCATCATTGGTACATTTGGTTACAAGTTTTAGTTCTATATATAGAAATACCTTAGGAGATTCACATTCCATGGCCGCTTGACGTCGAGCCTGCCATCACCTCGTATGTCGACGAGGTAGTAGGCATCGTTGCCTAGGACTCGCCCTATGGCGAATGGCCCTCCCACTAGGGAGAGAGCTTGTGCATGCCCTTCTTGTCCTGAATTAGTAGCAGGATGAGGTCACCCTCCTAGAAGGTGCAAGTCCGGACTCGGTGGCTGTTATAGCGGTGGAGTCCTTTCTGGTAGATGGCGGTGCGAGAGCGAGCTAGGTCGCAGGCTTCATCGAGCAGGTCGACCCTGTTTTGACGAGTGACCTCATTGTCCTCTTCTGCGTAGTGGATGACTCGGGGCCAATCGTTTTCCAGGTCGGTCGGCAGGACGGCTTCGGTGATGTACACCATGAAGAAGGGGGTGAACCCTGTTGATCGGTTAACAGAGGTGAAAATGCCCCATTGCACGGAGGGGAGATTTTCGACCCAGCATCCGGAGGTCCATTCGAGGGGAACATGCAGTCTTGGCTTGAGGCCATGCAAGATGCTTTGATTAGCATGCTCTTCTTGGCCGTTCGACTCTGGATGGGCGACTGAGGCAAGGTCGAGTCGAATGTCGTGCTCCTTGCAGAAGTCAGCGATGGTGCCCTTGGCAAAGTTGGTGTCGTTGTCTGTGATGATGTTGTGCGGGTAGCCATACTAGTAGATTAAGTCACGGAGGAACTTGGTGGAGGTCTTGCCATCCAATTTCTTAATCGGCTTCGCCTCAACCCACTTGGTGAATTTGTCGACTACGACTAGGAGGTGGTGTAGCCTAATGGAAATGTTTTGAACCGGCCCACCATGTCGATGGGCCATACAGTGAATGGCCAGGTGATGGGGATGGTCTTGATGGCCAAACCAGGGATATGCGTCTGGTTGGCGTACTTCTGGCATCCGACACAGCATTGGACAATGTCAGTGGTGTCAGTATGTGCGGTGAGCCAGTAGAAGTTGTGGCGCACGGCCTTGGCGACTCGTTCGGGCACCACCGTGGTGGCCGCAGTGGCCGGCATGGATGTCCTGTAGGATCTTGCGTCCCTCTTCTGGCTGCACACAGTGTTGGAACACGTCGGTCACGTTGCCCTTATGGAGCTCTCCGTTGATGATGACGAAGCACTTGCAGCGGCACACGATCATCCGTGCCTTCTCGTCGTTTGGTAGGACCTTGTGCTCAAGGTATGCGATGTAGGATGCGGTCCAGTCGCTAGGCTCCGTGATCATGGTGACTAGAGCAGGCTCGGGCTGTAGTGGTATCCCGATGTCGATATCCTTCAGGGGGAGACCGATTGCTTATTGATGATGTCTAGGAAGACGCCTGGAGGTGGCGTTTGGCGAGCTGACGCAATGCGCGAGAGTGTGTCGGCCTCCTCATTCTTGCGTCGGTCAATCCAGTCGGTGGAGTAGTCAGCGAAGTAGCCTACCAGCTGGTCCACCGCCTGGCGGTATGCTATCATGGTGGGGGTGACGGTGTTGTAGGTTCCAGCGACTTGTGCGGCGACGAGGTCGGATTCACGGTAGAACCTGAGACGATTAATATTCATCTCCTTGGCAGCTCGCATGCCATGGAGGAAGGCCTTGTACTCGGCCATGTTGTTGCTGCAGGGCATGAAGTTGATCTGCAACATGTATCGGAGCTTGTCGCCTTTAGGGGAGGTGAGTACGATCCTAGCCTCGGCACCATCCGAGTTCTTGGAGCCGTCGAAGTGGAGCGACCAGTAGTGGATGTAGGGCTGCTTCTCTGGCTGTTGTGCCTCTTCCCAATGGGCGAGGAAATCGGCCAGAGCTTGCGACTTGATCGCTTTGCGTGGCTCATACTTGATGTTGTGGACGCCAATTTCGATGACCCACTTGGCGACTAGCCCACTCGTGTCATGGTTGCTGATGATGTCCTGCAGTGGGGCCAAGGAGACGAACGTGATGGGGTGCTCCTGGAAGTAATGTGTGAGCCGCCTTTTGGCTCGGAAGTCTCCATAGACCAGCTTCTGGTACTGCGGGTAGCATTGCCTTGACTCGGTGAGGACCTCGCTGATGTGGTAGACATAGCGCTGTATGGGTCGCTCCTTGCCCTCCTCTGGTTACTCGACCACCATCACGTTGCTGTCGACTCAACTGGAGGCCGTGACGTAGACGAGCATTGGCTCCTTGTCCATGGGGGCAGCTAGTACTGGTGCCATGAGTAGGACCTCTTTTAGCGCGTTGTTTGCTTCGTCATCCCACGTGAATGTGGGGTTCTTCCGCATCAATTGGTAGAGAGGCATTTCCTTCTCGCCGAGCCAGGGGATGAAGCGACTGAGAGCCACGACTCACCCGGCTAGCTTCTGGATGTCGCGCAGGAACTCGAGTTTCTCGAGTCGTGCGATGGTGTCGATCATGGAGGGGTTATCCTTGATGCCTCGTGTGGAGACTACGTAGCCCAGGAGCTGGCCAGTGGGCACGCCGAAAGTGCACTTCTCTGGGTTGAGCTTAATCTTGTACTTCCGCAAATTTGTGAAAGTTTCGTCCAGGTCGGCGAGTAGACCGCTCTGGTGAGTCAATTTTACGACCACATCGTCGATGTAGATGTGGATGTTGCGGTCAATTTAGCTCGCTAAGCACTCCTGCATGCACTGCTGGTAGGTTGCGCCGGCATTCTTGAGGCTGAACATCATCGCGGTGTAGCAGAAGGCTCCGAATGGTGTGATGAAGGCCGTTTTCTCCTCGTCCTTGACCGCCATCTTGATCTAGTTATAGCCGGAGTACACGTCGAGGAATCACAGTGACTCTGACCCCGCGGTTGAGTCGATGATCTAGTCGATGCGCGGGAGGAGGAACTCCTTCTTCGGGTAGGCACTGTTGAGGTTGGTCTAATCGATACACATCCTCTAGGTATTGTTCTTCTTCATGACCAGGAATGGGTTTGCCAGCCACTTGGGAGTATTTGATGGGCCGAATGAAGCCTGTGGCGAGTAGCCGCTACACTTCTTTGGCGATTGCTCGGTGGCGCTCTGCATTGAAGGGTCACAGCGACTACTTCATAGGTCACGCTTTGGGGTCAGCATTTAGTTTGTGCTCAACAAGTTCCCTCGGGACACCAGACATGTCAGATGGCTTCCATGTGAAGATGTCGCGATTCTCACGAAGAAACTCGATGATGGGGCTTTCCTCTGCTCGGCTCAACTATGTGGGTATGCATGGAGGCCTCGAAGCTTTCCTGTGCGGTGCTGGCCGTTGTCAGCTTCTTCAGGATCACTTGGTCATCTTTGTCGATGTTGCTCGCATATTTCACGAGCTCGTCTGCATGGTTAGTTTCCTCGACGATGACAGTGTCGGCGAGCTTGGCGCCTTTGTCCTTGGAGGCCATCGACATATCGGGGTCGCCGTGAACAGTGATGATGTTGCGTGGCCCGGGGAGCTTCATCATGTTGTACGCATAATGCGGGGCTGCCATGAACTTGGTGAATGCCTGTCACCCTAGGACGCAGTGGTAAGGGCTGCGGAAGTTCACCATGTGGAAGACGATCCGCTCGGTGCAGAAGTTAGCTGGTGTGATGAAGGTGGCTGGCAGCATCACCTTGCCAATCGTGTATGCCTTCCGACCAGGGACAATGTCGTGGAAGGTGGTGAGGGTCTATTTGGACATCGACTGCAGGAGCTATAGCCTCCTAAATGTGTCTAGTTATAGGATGTTGATGGAGCTTCCACCATCCATCAGAGTCTTGGGGAGCCAGTAGTCAACCACTTTGGCTTGACAACCAGAGCAACTCGCCTAGGGTACTCGATATATGGTGCGTGATCCTTGCGGCTCTAGGTGATGCTTTGTTCGGACCAGTTGAGGAAGCGAGGGATGTCGACTTAAGTCACGCGAGCAAGCACCTTCTTCTTGCCTTGGTGCTGAGCCTGGTGAACGTGTGTAGCAAGCCAACTGTGTGTCCCAATCCGCCGATGTTGCCATTGTCCCTTGGCGTGTCATCATTGTTACCTTCCCTCGCTCGCCTTGCCTTCTCGATCTTTTTGAGAGAATGGAAATGAGCGGTAGTGTGGGTGGCAGGGTTTCCATCCCTGTTGTGGTAGACACATGGTTGGGAGAGTAGGGCAGTGGGGTCGAATTTTGGCCTCGCGGTGTTGTTGGCGTGGTAGTTGCCATAGTCGCAGTAGTTGCCTCTGTTGCGGCGGAAGTTCTTGGGGTCGCGCTGCCCGTAGCTGGCATTGGCGACGAAGTCGACTTGCCTATCACTGTGGCGCTTGCCGGTGAGGCAAGTGTTGCTGTAGTACATCTCGCAATGTCTGTTGTTGTCGTGTCCGCTTATGCTACGTCTCCCACCCAACTCGTCGTCGGAGTCTTAGTTGGGGTCCTCCTCCGCGTAGCGCCTGGCGATCTCGAGGAGGTCGGTGATGTTGTCCAGCGTCTGGTAGACCCTCTTGATCTTGGTGACCAGAGGTTCGTACCGGCATGCGTTCTTAAAGAAGTGGATCGCCGTGTCCGGGTGAATGCTGGAAGTGTTGATCCACATGTCTTGCCACCTTTGGACCTAGTGGCGAGTTGATTCGTGCGGTTCCTGGATATAGTGCTCCAGGTCCTCGATGGTGGTGGCGGGAGTGTAGGAGCCCTCAAAGTTCCTGATGAAGGCGTCTCGCGTATCCTCCCACGAGTCGATGTTGTTCTCGGGGAGGGTGTTGATCCATTGCCAGGTCGCTCCCTCCATCATCATGGGGAGGTAGCAAGCGGCGACCAGGTCAGTGTGGCCGGCGATCGCCATCTCCGTGAGGTACATGTCGATCCACACCATTGGAATGTACGTGGGATCGTACTTCTCAATGTTTTGAAGACTTGGTCTGAAGCACTGCGGGCCAATTCGGATCAGGGAGCCCCTTGGCTCGGGCTTGCCACGGTTGGTGAACGTGTTCCTCAAGTCGGTCGACTGGCGAGCACGTCAGGTTTGGTTGTTGAGGATGTGGGTACACGCGTTGATCGGCTGACCGTTGGCGCTAACTGTGTTGTTCACGGGTCATAGCTTGTTGGTGGAGAGTCCGGGGTTTGTCGCCTGAGGTTGGAGCTGTTGGGGCTCGGGCAGGGAGCAGTTGAGAGTGTTGGCGACCGCTAGACGGCCTCTTAAAGCCATGTGGATCCCGGATGAGTGGGAGTACATCCGCACCCGCGGGTCAACTCCCGCGGCTTGCTGCTCGACGGCCCTGGCGAGTAGGGCCTAGGCGTACTTGACCTGCAGCGCGCCTTCTCCCATGATATTGAGATTGGCGACTACAGCTTGCCCCATGCTGACATTGTCCATCGGGGTGGAATTGAGCGGGAGTCCATTGGAGTCGCGCACTTGTGGCGAGATTATGATCCATGGCTGATACAGATGAGGTGAGTGGCGGGGTGGTGGTGGAGCTCCAGTTGCAGGCGCCCCAGCTGGCGTGCGACTGCCGCCAGCCGATGTGTTGTGGCAGAAGTCGCGCTCGGCCGCACGAGCGGGGTCGTGTTCTTCGTCGAAGTTCAGGGCGTGGCCCTGGACGTTGGAGTTTAGGGGACTCTAGATGCGGCGTTGGGGATAGAGCGACAGCTCCTGCACTGTTTGCGACTCAAGGTGAAATTTGTCGCGCTTGGCTTGTTCCCTAGCCTTGGCCGCCTCCATCTGCTAGCGGTACTCCTCGATCTCTGTCGCCGTTGTGGTCGGTGGGAGGGGCATGGAGAAGGGATCTGGTGGCACGGTGACGCTACCCACCATGTAGATGGCGTCATAGCGGTTGGATCTAACATGCGCTTCATCGAGGGACTCCAACCCGGAGTCGGAGTCGAAGAGCCCTAGGATGGAGTTATACTCGAAGTCCTCAGCATTAGAAACTCGCGTGATGAAGTCTTCGCGTGACGTGACCGTGATGGATCCGGTGGCTGAGGCAGGGGTCGCCGAGTCGGCGTCATCGTGGAGGGTTGCATTGCTCACGGTCACTCCCGACCGCATTGCTGGCGGCCTAGTTGTGGGCCCCCTAGATTAATCCTCCGAGAATCCCTGTTATGCATACACCACGATCCCATGATCATTTCATTGTGGCAGATAACCAACAAGTATGAAAGTAATTATCCAGTACTTAAGCGGATACATGTCATACCTTACATGCCATTATGGCTACATCAATAATCATCAGCAGAACTTCATCAAGCTTAGAGCCCGAGCCATGCCTTAACCTACATGAAGCTAACTGGGAGAACGTCCTAGCTCACATAGTTGTCAACATCACCTTCTTCTTGATATCTGACCAAGTTAATATCCAGGGACAATGCCAGTGAGTACTTGGAATGTACTCGCAAACCACCTTAAAAGATAACAATAATAACATGAGGATATGCATTATGGCTGTGGTAGTAGGAGGGCTCCAATGGAGGTTCTTTTCTCAAATAGTTTCTCTTGTAGATATAGCACCTACATATCTTGGTTGAAAACTTTTGTAAAAATATTTTGGAAACCCTCTTTGAAAAGTTTTAGAAAACACTAGGACTGGGTCACCCATTTGTTTCTTCCTTCCGGTCATCACATGACCAAACTCCTTTCCTTCCTTTCCGACCATCCCAGGGACAAATCATTTCTAAAGCCTTTGCTTTTCGGAAGTCTATTTTGAAATCAAAACCTGCACCGTTCTACAGCAACCTTGCCAACCGTCCATGACCTGGACACGGCTATTCGAATAGATTTGCGCTCTGCAAAGGTTATACAATTTACCCACACCATCCGGGTACCCTGCCCTAATCTTCACCGATCGTGGATCGAGTAACCGATCATGACTCTCCAGATGCCACTCTAGTATAGGCCCTACCCTATGAGTTGTTCCTCTCAACACCGGGACGTCTAGGCCAAAGACCAACCAGAGCGCATTCCGACTCCTCTAGAGTGGGCACTTTCAATGAGAGGCTCAATAGTATCCCTCGGTCACTCACATGGGTGAACCTACTTCCTCCTGGTGTCTGTCTAGCAGTGGACCCTTTCTATAAAGGAAGCCCGGAATTAGAATTAGATGATACCCCTTCAGAAGTTACGAGAATTCCCACACCAGAGTAGCAAACTTCAAGTCTAGCCCTGTCCCATTCCAGAGTAGTGTGGTTGCACAGGTTAATTGTTCTGGTAAAATTGAAAGAACCGGGTGCGTTTTTGTAAACCTTTTTCCTCCATATTTTAGTATTTTGTAAAACAAAACCTTTTTATTTTCTCAAACTTCCCTTGGTAGGTCAAACCTCACCAAGGTTTTGCCATAAACGTTTTGAAAAACTTTTTCGGGGGTCTTTCCATCCTCTAGTTTTGCTTCGGCTAAAACGGGGTCCCCAAAAAGGGTATGGTATTATACACCATCTACCATACTAGGGTCAATTAGGTGTCATCGAAGGGGTTGTACTCAGTAGTACCCATGTGTAATGGTTTGGAGGAGCCAAGCCACTACTAGATATAGATCGTCATACAATAAAACAATGCAGTTTTCATAAAACAAAAGATAAAACATGCATAAGCAAAACAGTAGGACAAGGCTTATGAGCAAGAAGGTGGCTTGCCTGAGATCAGAAATAGGGCAATATATCTCCCTGGACTTCTTCTTATAATACCATAATAACCACATATAATAGCCATCTTCTTTTGGTCTCCGATATAATCGCATCCAGCGTCGTTATGGATCACATGAAGCAAACAAAGGGCACAATCAACACAAGGCAAATAATCATCAATACCATACGTCAAATGCACATACAACACATTAATCACTTCAGTAGGTTTTGCTAGATTGAGATCATAGCATTTGGAAATACTTTAATTGCATATGTGGAGTTGTCTTTGTGATTTCTTTGACAAATACCACCTAAAGAAGGGATTTTGAACTAAGGCTAGGGTCTGCAGGATATCAATGTACAAAAATTATATCAACAGGTAGGTATTGAAATAACAAGGCCAACAAAAGAGGTTTCATGGTTTTATCCAATTTCTTTATTTAGTTATGATTATTTTCATGAAAATAATCCTAGTTTTCGTTAATAAATCACCATAAAAGATTTGTAGCTCAAATAAATTTGTTCTCAGGGTATATTGTGTAACTTTGAGTTTGTGATTTTTGAGACTTGGAAACACGTCAAAATAATTACTAGAATGCCCTTGGGAAATTGCCAAAATCAGTTTTGTAGTCTATTTTTTAACCAGATTTATTTTGTAGGGCCAAATGACATGGGACTAAGGACATTGGCTAGGTATCACATACCTTCCAGAATAAATTGGAATAACTATTTTTGGATTTACAGAACTACCGAGGTAATTTTATTAGTGAATTAACTCAGAATAGAAGAGTTTAATTCCTAATAAATCAACCATGGCTCATAATTTTTGTTCTCTTGGGGTTTGGTAGCTATTAGTATGCATGTCTCCTGGGAGTTTTAATTAGGTCAATAACTATCTTGGTTTGACCTGGAGAAATTCTTAAAGCCAGATTCTGACTGTTATTGTTATTTTTACTCTAGGAAATATAAGAAGCAACTGACTATGGGGCCAAGGTGAAATGAAATTTATGATCAATACCTAACATTACAAAGAGGGTTTACTCCATTTGGATTTAGCAAACTCCTGTAAATAATTTATTAGTGGAAAAGACACTCGTGGGTAAATAAGATTCCAGAGATTAACTAAAATTAATTTAGGCTCGTAAAGGATTCTGCATGTTAGTTAAAACCTGTAGTCACCTTAGGAAATTTACATCTGGTCATTTGGAGGTATTTTTAATTTTTATTTTGAATTAAACCAAATGGGTAATTTGTAGATCTGGAAATTACAAATAAAAGAGAGGGAGGCACGGGCTAACTAGGGCGGTTCTCCTCTGTCTTCTTGGGGGATTCTGGGCCGCGCAGCGCAACAGCCAGCCCGCTGGAGTCGGATCCCCGTGCGGGAGGGATTTAAATCCCTGACGAGCTGGTCCCGCCGGTCAGCAACTCCGGGAGGCCGAAGGGGTATCCTGCAATGGGGATCATTGAATTTAGTGGGGATGGACGGCTCTCCTCTGTCTTCTTCCTCTGGCCGCAGGAGACAGAACCCCAACCCTAGTTGTGTCGGGAGGGCTATGGTGAGGCTTACCCTAGGCTTGCCGACTATAGTGGAGTGGCGGAGGAGGCGTGGCGTGCAACGGCGAGCTTAGGGATGGTCAACATCGAGCGGTTCGGCCGTGGAGGCCAGGTTCACGAATCTCACCGACGAAGCATGCTCGGGTACCTGTCGGGGCACTCCCAGGGATGCATGCATGCTGGTGCCCGAGCGCTAGGGAGGACCAGGAAGGTGGGTGGGTTCACGAGGTGGCTTTGGGGAGCCTGCAGTGACTCGGGAGTGTCGAGTTCGCGGGAGGTGTTGTCCTTCGGACATGGGAGGGCGGCGGTGTTCTTCGGGGTTCCTGCAGGGCAAAGAGGACATGAGCGAGTAGATCTGAGTGTGGGGAGCACAAAGATGCAGAGATAGGGGCAGGAGGTGTCAAGGTTCGATGGTAGCCTCACCCATTTTGGAGAATGGCTGAATGGATGCTTTTCCTCATCTCCAGGGCGAGGGAGGGTAGGGAGAGTGAGCAGGGGATTGTGGGGTGGTGGTCTGGAGGACAGGGAGTGGAAATGAGCGAGAAGGGGAGGGGTGGAGAGTCTCTGGCCTATTTATCAAATGAGACATGGTGTATGGTGCACCATGTGCACTCATGGCCTAGGGCTTGGTCCAGGGGCTGCTTATTGGATGATGTGGGCGGTGGAGGGGGTGCCTGGGGTCCAGAGAGGGTAGAAGGGGTGTAGAGAGAGACGCTGCAGCTGCTGTGGCATGCAGCTTAGGATCTTTGTTAATATATGCTTGTCTCTCTCCTCTCTCCTCCTCCAAACACATAATACAAAAGGATAGAAGGGCTACAGTAGGGGTCGACCAGGGTGTGTGAGGTGTGTTATCCAAGCTTGGTGGATCAGGTTGGTGAGGGTTGTGTGGGTTTTTGATTAGTGGGTTTTCTCACTTTACAATTTTGATCAATTAGGTTGTTATGAAGGAAGTCTAGAAACTTGTACTGTACGAGTTGAGTAAATGGTACTAGGAGCTAGAGGAGATTTTGACAATATTCCTAGAATTTTTTGAGATTTTTCAAAGGATTTAAAGTCCACTAAAGACCATTTATTCAAATAGGGTAGAATTGGTTTCTAGAATCTCACTTGATATTTTTACATTGGACAAGGTTGGTTTTTTAGGTGATATGTTCCTAAATACCAATTCATACATTGGATAATTTTATTGGAATTTATTGAGATATTAAGGTATTTTTAAGATATTAATTATTGTTTCTGCCATTTAAGAGAAGGGGCAAAAGAAAATGATAAAGAATTTCATAAATATTTACCTTTGGTATTGGAAGCTAGGGTATGATGTATAGGTATCTAATGTGCTTAAAGGTGGGCAAGTGTTTTGGAGAAAATCAAACTTTCCTTTATGGAGGGAGTTTTGGAGGTTTTGTCAATTTAAGAAATTAAATAGGTTTTGGGCCATAATAATTATTGATATTATTTTCCAAATGTTTAGATCCAAGATAGATGATGTATACAAGGTGTATATAGCATTTTAAACCTTAGGTATTGAGAATCTAGCTTGATTTTGGTAGAAAACAAGGAATTACATGATCTAGTGTGATGTTATTTCATACCATGAAAATCTCGTTCTATCTTGGAGCTCAGAGCTCCCCTTTGGGCATGGGCTAGATGGATGGATATACCAAGTGATCTAGATCACCATGGTGTATTGGTTTGAGCTTTATCATGCTTGAGGGTTCCAAGAACTGATTCCAAACTTTGAATAAAATAAGGGTGCCAAAATAGATTGTAAAGTAGCCTTTAAAACCCTGTGGGTTTTTGAAGAACAAAGATCCATTTGGAACAAGTTAGATAGTTATTGCTACACCTATATGAGTACAACCCAACCATGCAAAGATTTGGTCCTGAGAGGATAAGATGAAGGTGTGAGCTTCTGACCAAGGAGGCTAGTTGATAAGATTGGCAGAAAAAGTTATTTTCTTGCCTGCAAAACCATCAAGAACAAGTAGTTTAGAAGGTTATCCATCCAGGGGAAATACTGGGCCTTGGTAGAACTTATGATGGTCTACCATATGGTTCATGTTCATTACCAAAAATGCACAAGGGTTGAGGAATAGGGGCATTTAAAGAAATGATGTTGAAACAGTTTTCCAGACTTAGCCAAAATTTGACAGTTTTGAGGATTTTGACTAGAATATAAGAGGGGGTGATTTGGGAGGATGCAAGGTTCCAAATCATCATCAAGTATATGGTGATGAATCATAGACTGAGGAGGAAAGATACATCCTTGATATTGGTGTTCATGGACTTGGAACCTTCTAGAATGGGTCACTTCATAATTGATCTGGTTAAGGGTTTTAGGTGAGCACCTAGTGGCTAGAGATCAGATCCAGCTTGGTTAACTTGTTTAGGGTTGTCACTATTGGATTAGATAGATGCTAGATGATGAGCCCATAGGGTAGCTCATACTAATTCCTAAGCAAACAAGTCACACAACAGATCAAGGCAATTCATCAGACAACAGATAAAGGCAATTCATCTTAACAAGCAACCCAGGCTATTACTAGGGTTACCATCCAGCCTATCTTGAGGTAAGGATGGGTATTTTGAATTGTTGGAGTTTGAATGAGGTGAGAGTCCTTGGTATCTCTACCAAGAGTAGAAATAAAAAGCATTATAAAAGGTTTTTTTGAGAAACCTAGAGGTAAGAGCAGTGGAAGGTTCTGTCTTGAAAACATAAGGAGATCGTAGCTCTCCATAGTTTTGTAAATAGAAGCTATTAAAATAGTTTTGGTTACACAAGCATCTTGACTCATGTTTTGAATTGCCAGAACATTTGAGAATATGTAAAATGAGCCAGGATAGTTTTGTTAAATAGCTTTTGACAACTGATGCTAAGGTAAGGAGTATATCATAAGCTATACAAAAAAAGCATAAGCACAGACAACAACAAGCAAGCACTTCACAATTTAGTAAGAAAAAGTTTTTGTTCCCCCTGGTTTTTGCATTCTAGACAACTAATTAGGGTTGCTAAAATTGGGATGTTACAGACCTTTCCCCCTTAAAAGAATCTCGTCCCGAGATTCAGGAGAGTAAGGTTAGGGGATTTGGTGTCGGAGTTAGTGTTATGCGTCTCGAGCGTATTAATTTATGGGCTTTGACCTTGAGCATGGTTACTATGTCGGTAGAGTGGAACTTCAGTCTTCTTGGATGCACCGAGAGTTGAGCAGGTTCCAGTCCTGGTTGCGATGCTTGATCTTCCTTCTGTAAGGATTTATGGCCTTTCTCTTAAGGGCTTTTCGTATCCTATTTCATGACTTCGGGTCTACTCCTGAGGTTGCTTCTGGCAGATGGTTAGTCTATTTTGTGGGAAAGACGTTGTCTTTCCCCCTTAGGGTTAAACTAGGGTGGCTTGGAGTTAGCGCAATTCTTCCTTCTTGGAGTCATGAGATGATGTTCGGTGGATATCGAAATATTCTGCCCAGAGTTGAAACCTTCCACTGACGTTCTTGAATTCGTACTTGGCCTATTTGAAACTATTGAAGTCGCAAATCCTCTATACGATTAAGAACTGGGGGTTAGTGGGGGATGCGATCCTTCTAGTGGGGCTTCAACTGCGGTAGCCATAGAGGATGTTCATGGAGTTGTAACTACCTCGGTGAATTACGCTCTTAGTTACATGCCTGGATGAACGAAAGTGGTTAAAATAGTACGGTGGGGCCCAGGGCCACTCACGGTAGACCTTTCGGCAGTCATAACCACTTTCAGACATCGGGACATGAGCGAGCGGCGTAATCGGTAGGCGAAGGGATCAACTACATACACAAATGAGTATGTATGCAAGCCACATACAACAGTCCTCAGAGCCAGTCCATCTAAAAGAAATAGAAATATTGCAACGCCATACGGCAAGATTCAAATATCCTAGATAGAGATAATAATTTAGGATAGCTCCTCATACAACAAACATCAGAGTATCAGGCGGAAGCGGAAAACAAGATCCGAGTACGGATAAGAAGCAAATCGGCATAAGATGCCCCATAAATAAACACATCCCGCCCACAGATCTCACGGACCCCCGTTCCCGGAATCTCTACACCGAACGGTCGTTGCCAACATCATCGGTCTCTTCCACCCAGTATCCATCTTGCGGGTACACCTGTTCATCTGAATCAAACAATTTATCGTGTGAGACCCTAGGGGTACTCAGCAAGTCTTTATGCCGCTAAAGGGGACACAACCTGGGGTGACGCAATTGCAGCAAAAGATAATACCTAACAATTCTACAGATACTCGCTAACCTTCCGTCTAACCAATGATAGACGGAAGTCCATGAATTAAGAACAACAGTTATAGTAGTATAATTAACAGATCCATCCTCCTCCTCGCTTACCAACGAGGAAGCGGACGAACAACCCCCATCATCCGTTGGCAGTTTTATTAACCATTCCATGGGTATTGCACTATTTACTAGTCAAGTACTTAGTCAAATTAAGAGCGGTACTTTAGTTATACTTGTCTATGATCGAGAAACTGTGCTCCAAGTCGTCCATAACCGCGGACACGGCTTTCAGAAAGATTTACCCTGCAGGGGTGCACGAATATCAACACACACTCGATCAACCTCGGAAAAACCAAATCAAAACCCAACGAGGCATTCACGATAAAGCAATCACAGGATCCAGAAATATTTCAGGGGGCCACCCCATTAAGCTACCCGCAACGAAGTTGGCCGGCTCCGAGACGGACCCAAGGTTTGTGTGGACGACAGTAAACGACTGGGAACCTGAAAATGTGACTGGGCTTGTCGATACAGCGAAAACGTGTCACGATCCAAAACAGTACAGGTGCTCCTCGCACAATCTTAAATAAAGCAGTAACATGGCATAAATACAGGATAGTAATAAAGCCCCAAACTAATTGTGGCCCCAAGAAATAAGAATGAATCAAGCTCTGACTCAGGGGGGTCCATAAGGCCTCCCGGATGTGGATAGTGTGAATAAACAAGGAACAGGAATCAAGTACTCGGGGTCCTACGGGACACAAGTGAGCATGAAAAACCATATACCAGATATTGCTCACCGGTGCCTCTTTCATTAGTTATCCCATTACTACTCAGGTTAAGTTGTTTAGGTACCTCGTTATTCATCAGACACTCACATACCCTACACATGCTTTTCTACGACTCGCATGGCTCAAACAACTCCTGTAGTAACGGCTCATGGGATGGAGGAACAAGCTTCGGTGGGGTTTAAAAGTAAGGATATGCAGTACTTGGGATTCAATTTAATGCAATCGCGACTCAATGATGCAAGCATAAGATAGAGGCAATAGGTACTATATGTATGCAAGCATGTGGTAGTGCTTGCCTGGCAGCTCAGTTGAAGCGAGGAATGGATCTGGGTAGTACTCCTGTGATTCCTGGTAATTCTCCTACTGGGCGTCTATTCGACGAAGAACCAAACAAACAAGGGCCAACATAAATAAAGTGCACAAGCGTATGAATTAAAATGCGACAAGCAAACAAGCATGGCATGATGAATGATGCACAGTTTACATGGCATTAAAGTAACATGGCAAGGGTGAGGTGTGGTGCAAGAATTAAAGCATTTTATTATTTATTTAGTCCAATATTTATTGCCATAAACAGTTCAGATTTTGAACAATGACATGATGCATGCTTCAATTCAGAACAAGGACTGCATAAATAGAACGGGCTCGTCGCGCTGATCGATTTAGACATATTATTTGCCAAATTTGGAGTTGTAGAATTAAAGTTATTAATTAATTAAGGAAAAGGGCATTTTATTGTAATTTTAATCATCTCGAAATTTTAAAGTGTTCAAACAATATTTTGAATGGCATATTTGAATTCCTCACATTTTTCTGATTCCAAAACATATATTATTTGTATTATTTGGATTTGTATTTGAAAAGTTATTTAAATCTGAATTGAATTTGAATTTAAATCAATTTTGAAAAAGGTTTATTTAAAAAACAGACAACAGGGGAAACTTTTGTTACCCAGGTCGAGCTGGCCCCAGTCGCTGACGAGTGGGACCAACGGACTGGGCCACGCGCTCAGGAAAAACCTTTTCCCACCGCGGCATAGCCAGCCTCTGCGACTGACGGGTGGGCCAGCAACTGGAGGCCCACGTGCCAGCGAACGAGCGCGCAGTGACAGCCAGGCGGGGTCGAGCTGGAGCGCGGGTTACGACCCGAGGAACCTGGGGGGGTTTTCGGCAAGATTGCCAGGGCGGCTTACTAGTGGGCCACAAGGTACCGCGGGTTGAGAGCGAAATAAAAAGGGGGGCTTTTGTAAAACTACCACATGCCCGGTACTTTGCTTCGTTCTCCTCGGTCTGACGGAAATTCAGCGCGTAGCGCAGAGCGACGAGACGGGGACTCGATCCCGCGATGCTGAGCGCGCGCGCAGAGAGGCGGATCCAGTGCGGTAGGCTAGGGGAGTTGTTAGGAAGGTAGGCGCGGCCTAGTTATGGCGCTATGCGGCGCGTACCACGTGCAGACAACGGCGAGCGACGTCGCACTGAGACTGTTCGGCGAAAAGAGCGGCGGCGCTAGAGCTTTACGGCGGAGAGGAGGTTGTCTAGGAGGTGGAGGAGCTTACCGCGGGGAGGTTGCCGGTGTCAGAACGGGAAGGGGTGCAGCGGATCGTGGACGAGGTTGGCGCTCCGGCGATCTAGGGTTTCGGGGAGCAGCGAGGATCCGGCGGTCCTGGGGCTCCCTCCTTCGCGCTGGCGGGTACAGGGTGATGCAGTGGGCCGTCCTTGATCTCCTCGGCCTCTTCCACGACGAGTTCGCCGGCTAGAACAGAGGGGCGTCGCGGTAGACGGTGGAGACTGATGGAAGGAGCTGGGCGCCAGAGAGGAAGAAGGGGAAGGCGTGGCAGAGCTTGGGGTGGATCTGGCGATGCAGAAGGCGTGTGAGAGGAGGAGAAAGGGAGGGAGAGGAAGGAGGGTTGCCGTGTGGGAGCGGCTCAGGGTAAAGTGTCTTCGGCCCTTTCCATTTTCTCCTCGAGCACGTGGGCGAGCTGGGGCTCGTCGTGGGGGCAGGGCAGCAGCAGAGGGGAGGCTGCAGGTGGGGATGGTGTGAAGTAGCTGCAGGGTGGGGCTAGCACGCGGTAGACAGAAGAGAGAGAGGAGAGGGGGGTAGCTCGGGCTAGGTAGATGGGGTAGTCTCGGGTTAGGGTTTTGTTTAGGGTTAGAGAGAGGGGTGGCTGGGGTGTGGGCCAGGGAGAGAGAAGCCAGGTGGGGCCAGACTGATAGAGAGAGAGGTGAGGTTAAGGTTAGGGTTTAGTGTAAAATAGGTTTATAAGAAATTAGAGAGAGATAGCTAGGTTAGATTTTATTAGGTATTTAAGTTTTAAAATTTGTTTATGAGACCATACCAAGAGGAAGGTGGAGCTTGATCTAGCATAAGTTAAGGTGGGAGAGAAACCAAGAAGGAAAGAAATGAAATAGAAGGAATGAGCCTCATATGATCATGCATGAAGAGATTAGAATTGATAAAGATATATATGGGTATATGGGGGTGGTGGAATGGAAGGAGATGGTCCACAAAGAAAGATCCAAAACAAGGAAAAACCAATGGGACAAAAAGATGGTGATGATGGTTGCATGGCCCATGCAAAATAATAAATGCTATGATTTATTTTGTGAAAACAAAAGTAATGATATGGCATTATTCTAATGCATTCCCATGAAGTAGAATCAAGGCCAAGCAAGAGAATTTAAGGGACTAGATCCACCCTATTTCCCATGAGCTAGATAAAATCAAAAGAAAGACAAACAAGCTCATGGACTAGTAGGATGGTGGAATTATAAAGTGGTGGAAAAGAAAGGTGATGGAGTTGAATAAAAGATATGCCCCCCACTCATCTTGGGAATTTAAACAATATATCAATAACCAAATACAATATCAAGAGGCAAATACAACTAATAATGCATATGAGAAAGGCCCAAAAGAAAAGGGGTTTTATATGATGCTCAAATGCAAGGTGGCATGATGACATGAGCATGATATAATTATGGTGCAACAATTATATATATGAAGTAGCCAATATCTTACTGGACCAAGTAGCGTTACAATTGTTAGACAATTGGGATGCTACAACTCTCCCCCACTAAATAGGAATCTCGCCCCGAGATTCTAGGAAGAAGAAGAAGACTCAAAGAGGGTAGGATACTTGGCACAGAGCTCATCTTCATGTTCCCAGGTGGCTTCATCAACGGAATGGTGCGACCACTACACCTTGCAGAACTTGATGGACTTGTTGCGAGTCCTTCTTTCTGCGACTTTAAGAATTTTTGTGGGGTGTTCTTGATAAGACAGATCTTCTTGGAGATTGATGAGTTCATGGTCCACGGTCCTGCCGGGATCCTTGAAGCACTTCTTGAGTTGAGAGATGTGGAAAACATCGTGGACTTTGAGTTGTTCAGGGAGCTCAAGAGCGTAAGCAACTTCTCCTCTTCTTCCACGAATTTTGAAAGGACCGGTGTATCTAGGAGCTAGCTTTCCTTTGATACAAAAACGGTGCGTGCCTCTCATGGGAGTGACACGAAGGTAAACGAGATCACCAGGGACATACTCCATGTCCGTGTGCTTTCTGTCATAATTGCTCTTCTGGCGACTTTGAGCAATCTTCAGATTTTCAAGAATGATGTGAACTTTCTCCTCCGCTTGAGTTACATTGTCGGGGCCAAACAATATTCTTTCACCTGCGCCCGACCAACCAATTGGAGTTCTGCATTTGCGACCATAGAGAGCCTCAAATGGTGCCATCTTTAGACTTTTCTGGAAGCTGTTGTTGTAAGAGAATTCAGCATAAGGAAGACATTCTTCCCACTTCATGCCGAAAGAGATAACGCAAGCACGGAGCATATCTTCTAGAATCTGATTGATCCTTTCAACTTGTCCTTGCGACTGAGGGTGGTAAGCTGTGCTGAAGTTTAGTTTTGTTCCCAAAGCATTTTGGAAACTTCCCCAGAACTTGGAAGTGAAGATGCTTCCACGGTCTGAACTGATCTCAAGAGGGACTCCATACAGAGAGACAATTCTAATGATATAGAACTCAGCCAACTGAATTGCAGAAATTGTTTCCTTGACTGGAAAGAAGTGAGCTACTTTGGAAAGCCTGTCAATGACAACAAAGATTGCATTGTTGCCCTTCTGTGACCTTGGAAAACCAGTGATAAAGTCCATCTCTACTTTCTCCCATTTTCATTCCAGAGGCTTCAATGGCTGTAGAAGACCGGAAGGTTTCTGATGGACAGCTTTAACTCTGCGACAGACATCACACTCCGAGACATACTTGGCACAATACCGTTTCAAACCAGGCCACCAATATTGTGTTTTCAAGTCCATGTACATCTTAGTGCTGCCAGGGTGGATAGAAAGAACAGAATCATGCGCCTCCTTGAGAACTTGCTCTCTTAACCCTGGGTAGTTCGGAACAAACATCCGGTGTTCAAAGAAAAGAGTGCCTTGGTTATCTACTTGGAAAGACTCATACTTCGGAAGTTGAATGTTGGAGATGATCTTTTTAGTGTAAGGATCACCAAGCTGAATGGAACGAACCTTTTCTTCCAAGAGAGGTGTTGCTAGAAGGTTCAGAAGATAACCTTGATCCACAATTTCAAGGTTGAGTTTGCGGAATTCCTCGCACAAGAGAGGCTGTTGTTCTTCCACCATGAGATTGTTGACATAAGCTTTTCGGCTGAGAGCATCGGCCATGACATTGGCTTTGCCCGGAGTGTAGTTGATGGTCAAATCAAAATCATTAATTGTTTCAATCCACCTCCTCTGACGAAGGTTGAGATCAGGCTGTGTGAAGATATACTTCAGACTCTTGTGATCAGAAAAGATCTCACAACGGTTGCCAAGCAAGTAATGCCTCCATACTTTCAAAGCAAAGACAACTGCTGCGAGTTCGAGGTCATGTGTAGGATAGTTGATCTCATGCGTCTTCAACTGACGAGATGCATAAGCAACAACTTGTTTTTCTTGCATAAGGACCGCACCCAATCCTTGCAATGAAGCATCACAGAAAATCTGGAAAGGCTTTGATGTATCTGGAGGAACTAAGACTGGTGTGGAAGTGAGCTTCTCTTTGAGTGTTTCAAAGCTTGCTTGACATGCAGGAGTCCAAAGGTATTTCTTGCCTTTCTTGAGGAGATCGGTAAGAGGCTTCGCAATCTTTGAGAAGTTTTGAACAAAGCGACGGCAGTAACTGGCCAAACCAAGGAAACTTCGGACTTCTTTGACATTTATGGGTGGAAGCCAGTCCATAATTGTCTTAATAGTTTCTGGGTTGACGGCAATGCCCTTGGCAGAGATGACGTGACCAAGGTAGGTGACTTGAGGCAGCCAAAACTCACACTTGGAGAACTTTGCATACAGGCGGTTCTCACGAAGCTTGTTTAGGACACACCGAAGGTGTTATTCATGTTCTTCTTTTGACTTAGAATAGACTAGAATGTCATCCAGATAGACCACAACGAACTTATCAAGATACTCCATGAAAACCGAGTTCATAAGCCTTGAGAAGGTGGCAGGTGCATTGGTGAGACCGAAACACATGACCGTGTACTCATACAGGCCATAACGGGTGGTGAAAGCTGTTTTAGGAACATCTTCCTTGCGAATCTTGATTTGATGATAACCACTTCTCAAATCAAGCTTAGAGAATACCACAGCTCCAGCTAGCTGATCGAAGAGATCATTAATCCGCGGGAGGGGATATTTATTCCTGATTGTTTTAGCATTGAGTGCCCGATAGTCAACACAAAGTCTATCAGTCTTGTCTCGCTTCTTGACAAAGATGGTTGGACTACCCCAAGAAGAAGTACTGTGCTGAATGAAACCCAACTTCTCTTGTTCATCCAACCGACGTTTGAGTTCAGCCAAGTCAGCAGGACCCATTTTATAAGGCCGCTTGGAAATAGGAGCGGTACCAGGTTCAAGTTCAATGACAAACTCAACCTCACGATCCGGAGGCATATCTGGCAACTCTTCAGGAAAGACATCTGGGAACTCACAGACTACAGGAACACTCTGAATACCTTCCATAGCATCATCATTCAGAGCCGCCAAAGAATAAAGCTGAATTGCAGGAGTCAGACTTGGAGAATAGACTATATGGCCTTCAGGAATTTTCATAGAAACCGAACGTTCAGCACAATCAATCACAGCTGCATTTGCTGTCAACCAATCCATGCCCAAGATAACATCAATATCAGAATTGCCCAGAATAATTAAGGACACCGGAAACGAAGAGCCACGAATCTCAATTTGATTGCCATGGCTGATATGAGCATCCCTCATGTTTGACCCAGGAGATTGTACCACAAGACGGTGTAATAAAGGAACCATAGCTAGATCTTGCTCATGCGCAAACTTGTGAGAAACAAAAGAATGCGAAGCACCAGAATCAAACAAAACTCGTGCAGGAACTGAGTTAACAGGAAGCATACCCATCACAACTCCAGAGGCATGCTCAGCTTGAGCGGCGTTGACACAGTTGGCACGAGCAACCGTAGACCCAGGCATGGTGTTGATGTTGAGAGCCCGAGGTGGAGGTGCACGAATCATAGGAGCACTTGCCGCAGGTCTTGGAGGTGGTGGTGGAAGAGCTTTGTTGTTCATTGGACAATTCCAGTGCTGATGCCTAGTGTTTCCACAAGTATAGGAAGCACCAGGTGGACGTGGAGAAACGTAGCCAGGGACTCCGCCAGGCGCTCCAAGGTAGTTGTGGTTGTAGCCCCTGGGAGCCGTAGTGAAGGAGTTTGGTGGCCTTGGTGCGTAGCTTGACGGTCTTGGTGGAGCAGGGAGCGACGGTGGGGTGTTAGGAACCCAGACATGACGCTTAGAAGGAGCTGTCATAGCAGAAGAGCTTGCTGTATCACGGCTGTGTTTCTTTGACTCCTCAAACACTTTCCTACTTTCTTCTTCCTACAGAGCTGTGTGTTGGAGTTCCAGAAAAGATGCTGGCCTTGCATGAGTGATTGCATATTTGATGGAAGCATTGAGGCCTTGCCTAAACCTCTTTTGCTTCTTCTTGTCATCAGAGATCTCATCACCACCATAACGAGACAGGTTCATGAAGTTTCTGATGTAGGTGTTGACATTGTCAGTGCCCTGCTTGAGGTTGAGAAACACTTCCTTCATCCTTTCCATGACAATTTCTGACAGATATTGCTCTTCGAAAGCAGCAGTGAATCGCTCCCAAGTAGGCTGAAAACAAGAAAGATCTGCCTTGAGGTAATTTTCCCACCAGAGAGTTGCATCTCCCTTCAGAAGGTGAGTAGCACACTTGACCCATTCTTGCTCGGGAACATCCGCAGTCATCAGCAACCTTGACACTTCACGAAGCCAGTCATCTGCATCAAGTGGCTGCTCAGACACCTCAAATTGGCGTGGGTTGAACTTGAGAAAACTCTTGATGTCTCCTCGCTTGGGAGGTGGAGGTAGCGGAACAAACTCATTCCTCCTCACGCTTTCCTTAAAGCGCAGCTGGTTCTGCTGCATAGTGCCCAAAGCATTTGCAATACTTACCAAAGCAGCCCCCAGTTCAGGTGGTATGTCCTCCTCAGAACGGCGTGGCGGTGCCATCCTGTGATTGATATAAAACACAAGTCAGTACTATAATGGAGAATGATAATAATCCAAAATAGTACCAAAATGGAATTAATCGAGATTAAAGAATGCAATTCACTGAGATGATATTAAAATATCAACAAAGTTCCAGGCAACTAGAAGATATTAAGCATAACGCACACGACTGAACAAGGAGTGTGGTACACAAGCTAACAAAGAAAAATTTTCCGCAAATTTTTGGCATTAGAATACCACTATATGCGCAAAACCACTTAACGAATCAAGATTAGTAACTCTACTAGTCCAATATACAAAAGCAAATGATAAAAGTAGTGGTATGGTCACGACTCCATCCCGCACTCAAATCATTACTCCGCACATGAATCAGTAAAACACATATCCCAACGCCTTCTTCTTAGATGAACCTAAAGATTGGTAACTATGAAAAGAACACCCCAACAAGATAACGTCGGATAACAAAGAGTAAGATAGATCGCATCGGTATACAACGAATCAGAATAGATCGCGTCGGTTTACAAAGGCGTGTCGGTATGGAATGTACCAGGTGTTGATAACCAAAAGGCAGACAGTGATAACATCTGGATGCAACAGATAGACAAGGAATTCACACACACACACACAACCTATGGTACTACGGAACCCAGAACACGTGATTCCTAGTTTGAATTTTAGAAGAGGATTGAAAACGTTACACTTCCTTACCAGAAAAGGGTGGGTGGGTGGGTAAGAAGAAAAAATGAAAGCAGTCCTACTCTCACGTTTTGTTTTCCCTAATATACATAACTACCAAAAATATTTACTAGACTGACAACGACCATTTTGGCTGAGACCCTGAAGGGCGGGATGGCTCTGATACCAATTGTAACTACCTCGGTGAATTACGCTCTTAGTTACATGCCTGGATGAACGAAAGTGGTTAAAATAGTACGGTCGGGCCCAGGGCCACTCACGGTGGACCTTTCGGCCGTCCTAACCACTTTCAGACATCGGGACAAGAACGAGCGGCGTAATCGGCAGGCGAAGGGATCAACTACATACACAAATGAGTATGTATGCAAGCCACATACAACAGTCCTCAGAGCCATTCCATCTAAAATAAATAGAAATATTGCAACGCCATACGGCAAGATTCAAATATCCTAGATAGAGATAATAATTTAGGATAGCTCCTCATACAAGAAACATCAGAGTATCAGGCGGAAGTGGAAAACAAGATCCGAGTACGGATAAGAAGCAAATCGGCATAAGATGCCCCATAAATAAACACATCCCGCCCACAGATCTCACGGATCCCCGTTCCCGGAATCTCTACACCGAACGGTCGTTGCCAACATCATCTATCTCTTCCACCCAGTATCCATCTTGCGGGTACACCTGTTCATCTGAATCAAACAATTTATCGTGTGAGACCCTAGGGGTACTCAGCAAGTCTTTATGCCGCTAAAGGGGACACAACCTGGGGTGACGCAATTGAAGCAAAAGATAATACCTAACAATTCTACAGATACTCGCTAACCTTCCGTCTAACCAATGATAGAAGGAAGTCCATGAATTAAGAACAACAGTTATAATAGGATAATTAACAGATCCATCCTCCTCCTCGCTTACCAACGAGGAAGCGGACGAACAACCCCCATCATCCGTTGGCAGTTTTATTAACCATTCCATGGGTATTGCACTATTTACTAGTCAAGTACTTAGTCAAATTAAGAGCGGTACTTTAGTTATACTTGTCTATGATGGAGAAACTGTGCTCCAAGTCGTCCATAACCGCGGACACGGCTTTCAGAAAGATTTACCCTGCAGGGGTGCACGAATAGCAACACACACTTGATCAACCTCGGAAAAAGCAAATCAAAACCCAACGAGGCATTCACGACAAAGTAATCACATGATTCAGAAATATTTTAGGGGGCCACCCCATTAAGCTACCCGCAACGAAGTTGGCCGGCTCAGAGATGGACCCAATGTTTGTGTGGACAGCGGTAAACGACTGGGAACCTGAAAATGTGACTAGGCTTGTCGATACAGCGAAAACGTGTCACGATCCAAAACAGTACAGGTGCTCCTCGCACAATCTTAAATAAAGCAGTAACATGGCATAAGTACAGGATAGTAATAAAGCCCCAAACTAATTGTGGCCCCAAGAAATAAGAATGAATCAAGCTCTGGCTCAGGGTGGTCCATAAGGCCTCCCGGATGTGGATAGTGCGAATAAACAAGGAACAGGAATCAAGTACTCGGGGTCCTACGGGACACAAGTGAGCATGAAAAACCAAATAGCAGATATTGCTCACCGGTGCCTCTTTCATTAGTTATCCCATTACTACTCAGGTTAAGTTGTTTAGGTACCTCGTTATTCATCAGACACTCACATACCCTACACATGCTTTTCTACGAATCGCATGGCTCAAACAACTCCTGTAGTAATGGCTCATGGGATGGAGGAACAAGCTTCGGTGGGGTTTAAAAGTAAGGCTATGCAGTACTTGGGATTCAATTTAATGCAATCGCGACTCAATGATGCAAGAATAAGATAGAGGCAATAGGTACTGTATGTATGCAAGCATGTGGTAGTGCTTGTCTGGCAGCTCAGTTGAAGCGAGGGATGGATCTGGGAAGTACTCCTGTAATTCCTGGTAATTCTCCTGCTGGGCGTCTATTCGACGAAGAACCAAACAAACAAGGGCCAACATAAATAAAGTGCACAAGCATATGAATTAAAATGCGACAAGCAAACAAGCATGCCATGATGAATGATGCACAGTTTACATGGCATTAAAGTAACATGGCAAGGGTGAGGTGTGGTGCAAGAATTAAAGCATTTTATTATTTATTTAGTCCAATATTTATTGCCATAAACAGTTCAGATTTTGAATAATGACATGATGCATCCTTCAATTCAGAACAAGGACTGCATAAATAGAACGGGCTCGTCGCGCTGATCGATTTAGACATATTATTTGCCAAATTTGGAATTGTAGAATTAAAGTTATTAATTAATTAAGCAAAAGGGCATTTTATTGTAATTTTAATCATCTCAAAATTTTAAAGTGTTCAAACAATATTTTGAATGGCATATTTGAATTCCTCACATTTTTCTGATTCCAAAACATATATTATTTGTATTATTTGGATTTGTATTTGAAAAGTTATTTAAATCTGAATTGAATTTGAATTTAAATCAATTTTGAAAAAAGGTTTATTTAAAAACAGACAACAGGGGAAACTTTTGTTACCCAGCTCGAGCTAGCCCCAGTCGCTGACGAGTGGGACCAACGGACTAGGCCACGCGCTCAGGAAAAACCTTTTCCTACCGCGGCGTAGCCAGCCTCTGCGACTGACGGGTGGGCCAGCAACTGGAGGCCCACGTGCCAGCGAACGAGCGCGCAGTGACTGCCAGGCGGGGCTGAGCTGGAGCACAGGTTACGGCCCGAGGAACCTGGGGGGGTTTTCGGCAAGATTGCCTGGGCGGCTGACTAGTGGGCCACGAGGTACCGCGGATTGAGAGCGAAATAAAAAGGGAGGCTTTTGTAAAACTACCACAGGACCGGTACTATACTTCGTTCTCCTCGGTCTGACAGAAATTCAGCGCGCAGCGCACAGCGGTGAGACGGGGACTCGATCCCGCGATGCGGAGCGCGCACGCAGAGAGGCAGAACCAGTGCGGGAGGCTAGGGGAGTTGTTAGGAAGGTAGGCGCAGCCTAGTTATGGCGCTATGCGGCGTGTACCACGTGCAGACAACGGCGAGCGACGGCGCACTGAGACCGTTCGGCGGAAAGAGCGGCGACGCTAGAGCTTTACGATGGAGAGGTGGTTGTCTAGGACGTGGAGGAGCTTACCGCGGGGAGGTTGCTGGTGTCAGAACGGGAAGGGGTGCAGCGGATCATGGACGAGGCTGGCGCTCCGGCGATCTAGGGTTTCGGGGAGCGGCGAGGATCTGGCGGTCCTGGGGCTCCCTCCTTCATGCTGGCGGGTACAGGGTGATGCAGTGGGCCGTCCTTGATCTCCTCGGTCTCTTCCACGATGAGTTCGCCGGCTAGAACGGAGGGGCGTCGCGGTAGACGGCGAAGACTGGCGGCAGGAGCTGGGCGCCGGAGAGGAAGAAGGGGAAGGCGCGGCAGAGCTTGGGGTGGATCTGGCGATGCAGAAGGCGTGTGAGAGGAGGAGAAAGGGAGGGAGAGGAAGGAGGGTTGCCGTGTGGGAGCGGCTCAGGGTAAAGTGTCTTCGGCCCTTTCCCTTTTCTCCTCGAGCACGTGGGCAAGCTGGGGCTCGTCCTGGGGGCAGGGCAGCAGCAGAGGGGAGGCCGCAGGTGGGGACGGTGTGAAGTAGCTGCAGGGTGGGGCTAGCACGCGGTAGAGAGAAGAGAGAGAGGAGAGGGGGGGTAGCTCGGGCTAGGTAGATGGGGTAGTCTCGGGTTAGGGTTTTGGTTATGGTTAGAGAGAGGGGTGGCTGGGGTGTAGGCCAGGGAGAGAGAGGCCAGGTGGGGCCAGATTGATAGAGAGAGAGGTGAGGTTAAGGTTAGGGTTTAGTGTAAAATAGGTTTAGAAGAAATTAGAGAGAGATAGCTAGGTTAGATTTTATTAGGTATTTAAGTTTTAAATTTGTTTTATGAGACCATACCAAGAGGAAGGTGGAGCTTGATCTAGCATAAGTTAAGGTGGGAGAGAAACCAAGAAGGAAAGAAATGAAATAGAAGGAATGAGCCTCATATGATCATGCATGAAGAGATTAGAATTGATAAAGATATATATGGGTATATGGGGGTGGTGGAATGGAAGGAGATGGTCCACAAATAAAGATCCAATAAAACAAGGAAAAACCAATGGGACAAAAAGATGGTGATGATGGTTGCATGGCCCATGCAAAATAATAAATGCTATGATTTATTTTGTGAAAACAAAAGTAATGATATGGCATTATTCTAATGCATTCCCATGAAGTAGAATCAAGGCCAAGCAAGAGAATTTAAGGGACTAGATCCACCCTATTTCCCATGAGCTAGATAAAATCAAAAGAAAGACAAACAAGCTCATGGACTAGTAGGATGGTGGAATTATAAAGTGGTGGAAAATAAAGGTGATGGAGTTGAATAAAAGATATGCCCCCAACTCATCTTGGGCATTTAAACAATATATCAATAACCAAATACAATATCAAGATGCAAATACAACTAATAATGCATATGAGAAAGACCCAAAAGAAAAGGGGTTTTATATGATGCTCAAATGCAAGGTGGCATGATGACATGAGCATGATATAATTATGGTGCAACAATTATATATATGAAGTAGCCAATATCTTACTGGACCAAGTAGCATTACAATTGTTAGACAATTGGGATGCTACAGGAGTCTTCTTAGATATTGACTCCTTAGTGTCCTTGGAACCCTTGGGAGGATAGTTTAGTCGGCTTCCATAGTCTGGTTGACTTCAGTTACTCAGGTTGTCCTGATTAGGGGCTTCTTGGGTACTGTGAGATTGAGTATTCTTTTAACGGCTGTTGGCAAGGTTTATCCTCCGAGGTTTGGACGATTCTCGAGATGATTCCTGGAATAGGGCGTCGGGGTTGGAATTCTTCATGAATTATCTTCCGGTAGGTAGTCTTCGAGAGTTGAGTGGAAAGACGCAGTATTTCCACCTTAGAGCTTCACTAGGGGTCTTCGAGAGTGGTGCAGAGCTTCCGTCTTGAAGTGTTGGTAGGATGCTAAAGAAGGTTGTATCTCCTTGGGTCTTGAGTAGAGGGCCTCGAGGGGTGTTCTATTGCATAAACCTTGTGGGGGCGGTTGCCTAACGAAGCCGTAGGGAGTTAGATCAAGGCAAATTAGCGGTTAACGACTCTTCTAGTTAGTCTTCAGTCAAGTTAGAGGCATCCAACTTCAAATAAGTTATCTTAACTTGAACTTTTTGTGTTCCTTCTACTCGTCATGTGGCAGGGAAGATAACATATCCATAAAGGAAATTCTATCTTTCTTCACATGAATAAAAATAAATATCCATTTAATAAGGAACAAAGTCAATTCGAACTTGTCATTACAACTCTCCAAGTTGTTGTCTAAGCTCAAGTAACTAGTTCGGGGGTATCCAGTATGGATTCTTGGAGAAAGGAGAAATTTGAAAAAAAATGACGTACTCAAGAACTGGATAATATAGTCATGTGGCAACATGGCGATACTTCTAGAGAACATTCAAAATATCACGGACCACCGACATGTCATGAAGTTCGAGAGGGAACTAGCTTTACAAGACAAAAGGACATAGTCATAGAGCTTTGGCATGAGCCTGACTCTTTGACAGAAGAGAGTGCACCAGATTAATAGACTTGGTAGCACATTCATCCTTTGCTAAGTTATTGGTAAGCAATCATGCAGTAGCACCCCGGTAAAACCACTACTAGAATATCGGGTGTTGTTTTTTTATTTTGTGCATCATCATGGCCGCATGCTCATGTCGCCATGCCACATTGCATTTGAGCATCGTCATCATCATGCATTTGTTTGTCTAAAACTATTTTATAAAATCCTAGTTTTGTTTTCTAAATATTCCCCATCTTAATTTCAAATCAGAACCCCGGCCTCATCCGGATATTTATTTTGTCTAAAAATAATTTACAAAGTCTTTAAAATAAAAGAGAACAAATATATAATAAAACAGTATTTATAAAACCCCGGGGAGGCAGTCCAGCCGGTCAAGCCAGAGGCCCAACCAGGCCAAACCGCCTACTACCCGGTCCAAACTAGTCAAACCCTAGCTACCCAAACCCTGACCCTGCCCTAACCTGACCAAACACCCCACCGCATGCGCGCCCACCTACCACGTCGCCAACCCACACCACCACGGCCCGCTAGACGACACTCTATCCCCACCGCTGCTGCACACCACATAGCCGTGCAGCACGCTGCAACGCGCCACACACCCGTAGCCGATGCGGTACACGGCAACGCGATGTGCATCACACCGCACGCTGCACGTCCACGCGAGCAAGTCCCCAACCCGCCTGGCCCCACCATGACCGCCCCTCCGTCGATCGTATCCCCACCTACCCCGCTCCCTTTCATCCTTGCCTATGCACGAGGCCGCACCCGCGGACTCGCCGCTAGATCCCCAGGTCGCGCCGCTGCCAACCACAACATGCCCCGCCACCACCTCGCAGGCACCTCCCCGCGTCGGTCGCCCGCGCGCCCTCCCCAAGCCCCAGCGCCGGCCCCGCCAACAAGTCCTGCCGCCGATGGGCCTCGAGACGAAGCTCCCTCGACCAGAGCCCCGTCGCCAAGGACATCGCCGCCAACCCTGCTCCCGACAGCGTGGCCCATGGCCACGTCCGCCTCCTCTCGGGACTGGGTCACGTCGCGCTGCCTCGAATTTGTCCCCGGTCCGCCTCCTTCCCCATCCTCGTGTCATCGCCTCCCCGTCGTGCGGCCTGAGCTCGCTAGTCCCAAGCGCGTCCTCGCCCCCTCCCACAGGTCGCCGCCCGGAGCAGCGCCGCGTCAACCGACCCCACCACCAGCACGCCCAGCCTCGGCACGACCTCCTTCCAGGACATCGTCGTCCATGCATGCGCCTCCTCTACATGTGCCGCTGCACACTGACGGTCGCACGTTCCGCTGCGCGTGTTGTTTCTGCCGCTCCCCTGCAAGGTGTTCGGGTTAATGCCGGACGGGACATGGCCTCGCCGCTGCCTTTGTTCTATTCCGTTGGTGTATGCTTGCTTACGTGTGCTTGTGTTGTGACCCCGGGAAAGACTACTACAAGCCCCCCGAAGTCCATGTATCACTGAGATGCCGTCGAGAACTACTAGTAATTCCAAGCCCGTCATCGGTAACAAGTCCAAAACGAGAGCGGCGGAGCCTATCTGAAGACCCGTTCCTGAAACTGAAGACCGTACCCGGCGTTCGTCTTCCTATCAGGTCTGAAGATCGAGACCCCGAACCCAGAGATCCTCTTCACGGAACACCAAGTTCTCCCTCCCGAACTCGAAGATCGCCAACACGGATTCAAAGACCGTCCCGACTTCGTCGGACCCAAAGACTGTGATCTCGTCGACCATAAGCCCGATTCTGAACCAGAACACCCTCGGAATCCTCAAGATCTTTGACCCTAATATGTGATTCCGATCCGATATCCCTATTTTATAAATGCTATATATACTTGTTGCATATTAAATTGTTCATACTTACGTGCATATTATGGTTGTTTGGGGGTATTCAGACAATTCACCTAAACAAAATATGGAGTCCATATGCGGGCTAATCTAGTCTTATAGTGGCTCCATTTAAATTTGTGTAGCGAACCGATGCCATGTTTTGCCTTGTTAAGCCAACATTTAAAATTACGAGGTACCTAAATAACATGAATCATCTAATTAATTGTCGGGACCCCGGTTCCGCTTAATGTTGCCTAGTTGCATCGCATCTTTGCCATGCCATGCATCATATCATGAACATGCTGACTCTTGTCGTAGTATTAAATAGTGCATTCGGTGTTTCTTTTAGTGCTTTGCTTCTTCACGGATTAGGCCATTGAGTGGATGCGAGTATCAAAAAGTTCTTCGGTGTATCTTCGGCTATGTTTTCCAGGCGAGCATCTCCCCCTTTCTACCTATTTTTCATTTATAGTTTTTACTTCCTCCTGTTGATCTATTGCTGCCCGTATTGCGATGCTTTAGTTTCCGTGCACCATTTAAATACCTTGCAGCCTCTATATTGCCTTGGACACATCCTATTGTCTGTTGTTTGATAGATAGATGGTCTTGCGAGTCGTAGTCGCTTGCTCAGGTGCGATCCCGTGTCGTGAAGTACCACATAGTTGTTGGAATGATGTCATATGCTTTACGGTGGAGAGGATCATGACTTTAAATACAACTATTAAATTGCTGAGATAACTAATGAAAGAGGCACCGGTGGTCAATATATGTTATTTGGTTTTCATGTCCACTTGTGTCCCGTAGGCCCCGAGTACTTGATACCTGTTCCTTGACTATTCGCACTATCCACATCCGGGAGAGTCTATGAATCCCCCTTAGCCAGAGCTTGATTCATTTCTTATTTCTTGGGGCCACAAACTAGTTTGGGGCGTTATTACTATCTTGTACTTATGCCATGCGTTACTGCTTTATTTATGATTGTGCGTGGAGGACCTATACTGTTTAGGAATGTGGAATGTTTTCGCGGTATCGATAAGCCCAGTCACACTTTCGGGTTCCCAGTCTTTACAACCATTTGCACAAACCTTGGGTCCGTATCGGAGCCGGCCAACTTCCTTGCGGGTAGCTTAATGGGGTGGCCCCCTGAAATAATTTATGAATCCTGTGATTGCTTTGTCGTGAAAACCTCGTTGGGTTTTGATTTGGTTTTTCCAAGGTTGATCGTGTGTGTTGCTATTTGTGCACCCCTGCAGGGTAAATCTTTCTGAAAGCTGTGTCCACGGTTATGGACGACTTGGAGCACAGTATCTGGATCATAGACAAGCATAACTAAAGTAGTGCTATAAATTTGACTTAATATGTGACTAGTAATCAGCTTCACTACAATGGAATGGATAATAAAAGTGCCAACAACCGGTGGAACTGGGGTGTATCCTGTCATGTTATACCTGCCTAGTAAGTATCGCCACTCCAACGGAATGAAGTAAAAGTGCCAACAACTGCTCGGTTTGGGATGTCGCATGCTAATTGTATCTGACTAGTAAGTACTGCAACTACAACTGAATGGTTAACTAAAATTGCCCACTACTTATGCTACCAGGATGACTCATGCTATCTATATCTGATTAGTAAATGCTGCAACTATAACGGAACGAATAAAACTACCAACTATGTAAGTTTCTTGGTTTGACTTCCTCGTTTGGTCTCGAGGGGGAATACCAGGATGGGTATGATTGGTGTTAGTATCAGGTTGGTCCCGAATAGGTCTTTCTTACCCCTCTCTAATAGCCGACAGATGTATCGAGTCTCTATAGGTTGTTTAGTGCATGCTTCACTGCCGCTTCAGTCCACCATACCATGTCGGTGAGAGCCGCCGAATTCTAGCCTCGCCGTGTACTGGCCTCAGTACTGACGCTCCTCTTTTTCCTTCGCCCTTTGTCGGCACCCACTTTTGTTGGAGCAGGTTTGCGATGGGTTACCCTTCCGGCTTGGCCTGGGCAGGGTTATGGACGCCATTGGTTATTCTCCAGGGCTCTAAGTCCCATTTGCATCTTGTTTGTACTCAGACGTTGTATTAGTTTCAAGGTGATTTGGATCTTGTACTGTATATTTGTATTCTTGACTCATGGTGTCGTGTTGTATATGTCTGTTCTGTGGGTTCCATCGTGGACTATTGTGTAATGGTATTACTTTGTTTTCCACCCGCACGAAAGTGCCTGGTGGGCGTCCTTGAATCGTTTCTATGTGGGTTTGGCAGGAAGCGCTGAAACTTGCATCGGGCCGATTTGAGGGTGTTACACATGCCAAGGACGACACGAATGTCCTTGGATCTCAAAGCAACCAGGATTGCTAGGAATCTTAGATGACGACATCTTTACGCACATATAACATTCATGAGCGCGAAAGCTGGGAGGAAGGTTGGGTAAATATGTGTAAGAGCTTCACTTCATTAAGAGGGTCATGAAACTCAGCATGACCTCTTAGTATAAAAGAGTGTGATACTTTTAGGTAGAGCAGATCAGAAGCTAATCAATGCTTATCGATCTACGAATTACAATGCTTTGACCTTGTCCTAGAAATGATGAGGTACTGGAATTTGTTTCTCCTAGCATCCGGAAAAGTTTTCTATTGATGTACCACAAGAGTATCTTGCATCCGAAGACACCAAGGCACATTTACTACTTGGCTACCAACTAGTAGACAAAGGTCAGAAACAACAAGAGAGAGAAGGAACATGCTTAGGACAGAATCCCGATATGTGGATGCATGAGTCAACAACCTTCTGGAAACCAATGTAAAGAAGAGAGGTGTGGCAGAGTCACGTGTATAGAAGTGAGACTCATGAGGAGTAGTCTTGTCGTGATATATTTGGTTCCATTAAAGAACATCTGCCATACCATGTGGTAGGGGAAGTCCTTAGTTGTTGCAACTCAATCACGACAATAACCATAAGCTAAAAGGCTAGAGTAGAAGGTACTACCCATCCTGAGGTAATATTTGAACATTAATAACAAGGCACAACAAATGGATCTTGGGTTAAAGGTCAGCTTCATGTACAAAATTCACAACACTAGAATCTAGCACAATCAGGGATCTTGAGTTCAAGTCCAAGGGTAAAAACCCATAAAAAGGAGTAACTACTAATTGAGTGACACAGATTACACCGCAAAGGTAGTAATCAAGAGGTAGCTTCTAAAATAATGTATGACTTCTAAAGTACCCAAACAAATGAAAAGGAGGCACACGAGGTGAAAGGAAACGTCGAATCTTAGAACAGAACACTATGGAACCACGAACATGATGTTGTGGGCCCGTAAGATAGAGAGATCACAATGGAAAGGAATCTCTCAACTGAAACAGAACAGGGGGAACAAGGAACACATAACACACTAACTCTAGAAAACTAGACACACTAGGTCAACTAGTCAAGAACGACATGCCTGAAAAGGTACCTAAGTTTTTGAAAGACAATATGAGATATTAAAACCTTAAACCAACACAAGATAAGATGACCCAGAGTTGGAGCGGTAGAAGATAAGGAGAAAAAGAAGCATACTAAAGATTTTCGCAAATACTTTACAGCTTTCAAATAGTTTTCACAAACTCTTGACTCAACATCGACCAGTAGAAAGGTTTTCCTACAGACGGTACTGCTCTGATAGCAAAACCTATGACACCCCCAAGATTGAGGCTAGACAAATCCAAGACCTCAGTCTGATCATAAGCCTAACCTAAATCTCGAGATTACGGAGGTCGTGCCTCTCTCATTCCCTGCCACACTTACCTACCTATTATGATGCACCTCCTTCAGCACCTTCAAGAATATCCATAATACATATGTCGAATGGAATCTACTAGGCGAGTTAGTTGGTCAAGGTGGTTTCTAGGCCCCGTGTGGTTGTACGCTCGTCTTGGTTCAAGAGGCAAGAACTCAGGTCCTAGTGGTGGCAAGTATGGGACTACAAAACCCACAACCCACCATGTCCTCCCTTACAAGCCTTAGCATGTTTAACTTACATATCTGATCATACCATGTCATGCTTTCAAACTAGGTTCCTTCATAGCTCTGATTCATCAACTGGATGGACCAACGGCAACAACTAAGCATGGCTATGCACAACCAGTATAACAGCTCTAGCGATGATCATAAGCCAAACCCTAGTTATGTAGGAGAAGTGGATTAGGGAATATAGGCTATAAAGGGAACATGCATCAGATAGGATTACTCTATATATCGATAAAATACTTTGGAATCATATGCACATGGAAAGAAATGAGATACTTTGAAAGTATAGGATTATATCATGTGTAGGGTTATACTTGCCTTTGCCTGTTGGTATCCAAATATAAATCTTCAGGGTTCATCAGATGGATTTGTTCGTCGATAGCAGGAATATAGCGGCATTGTTCATCAATAACCTTCGATGGTGTTCATATCGATCTTCGATCTAAGACTCATTGCTCACATCAACTCTGAGGACTACCGGGAAGAAGCGGAAAAACCGGCATCGATGCAATGCACACAAAGAATGGAATGACATATTAAAGGTGTTGAAATAAACACTAGAGACAAGGACATCATTTTAAATTAAGTTGAGATGCCATACGAGGGCATTTCCATAAAACCCCATATTCATATGAGGGGGTTGATTTTGTGTTTTAAAGTTGAGCCCATTTTAATTGTTGCAATGATGCATGATGCTATAATGTAGATACCATATTTCTGAACATTTTCCTGTATTATTTGTATTTTTGATTAAAAATGAATTAGTTATGAATTTCCCATTTTTATTTCATTTAATTTTTTTGGAATATTACAAAAATAATTACATTTTGGAAATACATTACTATTTTTATTACCCAGAAAACATTTATGAATATGTTTATATTACTTGAAGAGTGGACCCACCTATTAGCATTTATCAATTATATAAATGATTTAAATAGAATAGAAAAAATGAAAAATAAAAGGAATATTGCACAAGCATAAGGTCATGCTGATGTCATCAATGGACATCCTGCAGATCGAGCATGGGATCAACATAGGGAGTGCACGGGCATGCACGAGTGAGGGCATTCGACGTGGGGCACTACATTAGACCATTTGCTGGCGGCGCCACTTGCAGGAGATCGCTAGAGCGACGTCTCCGATGGTGGACGACTGTGGTGCTCGTAGGTACACAACATGGTGGTGCTACGGAAAGAGTGGAAGGAAATTGAGGGGTGCTGGGGCACCAACGGCTCACTAGGAACATGATGATGGTAATAGAGAGGCGCCATGACGAAGAGTGCAATTCCATCAGCTCGTGGCTTTCCGACTTGCTTGGCTCGGTACGGAGGATGCAAGCAACACAACAAAGATCCTAGGAGGCTCAGAAAGGTTCGGGGCGGCTTGTAGGGTCGGATTCCATTCGTGTCTGAAGCGCTAGGGTTCTGTGTTGAGCGGAAGAATGAGGGAAAAAGAGGATAGAGGAAGCTAGGGTTGTCAATTGTAATGGAAACGATTTATAGATGTCTGGGGGTGGCGGCATGGGTCTCGGCGCGTGCAACGGTGGAGGACGACGGAGAGCTGGCCACCTAGTTTCTTCTCCTGTTGAGGAAGAAGATGGCGCAAGACAGATGAAGCGAAGAGGTATGGGCCGTGCTGGTCTGCTTTGGGCACTGGGTGGGCCTTGGCTTGGCCGAGCCAGAAAGAGAGGGAGGGATGGCTACGGCCTGTTAGCTTAGGAAAAACACATAATGTTTTCTAAAAACTTTTTATATTTCTATTTTCTTCTTTCTCTTTTGTATTTCAATTCCAAATATGTTTTGAAATATTTAAAAAATACTAGAGGGTTTTGTGAATCTATGGAAATATTGCAGGGGCCCTCGTATTCAATTTGGGCTCCATACCTTTTTTACTTTTCAAAATATTTAAAACCATTTGAAGGGGTTTACAAGAGAGGGTAAAATTAGGGTTTTGTGATTATTTCTTGCATCCATTTTATTTATCAAAGATGACGATTCTCATGAATGCACAATCAAACCCTAATTGGGATTTAATAAAACTAGGTTTATTACAATTAGATAAGGATAAACCTTCCCATGTGGCCATCGCTTTGGTTCCCGACGGGGTCGCCACATTTGGGATATAAAGCATCGATGCGGCAATGAAATGACCCTCCTGATCACGAGCGACGACATCCAAAGCACCTGAACAACTGTCATAGTAAAAATAGCCATCAAACTTAATCTTTAATTTCCTCACATCTGGTTTTTTCCAGTTGGCTTGCCTAGGGATCGAAACAAATACTTCTTTGGTTGCACTAGCCTTCAGTCTCAAATAGGAAAATCGATCAACCACGGATGCACTATCAATAATTTTAGTAAATCCTAGAGAGTCCCACAACTCACTAGTAGAAAACGAACCTTTGGTCCAGGGGTATTAGTCCTGGTTCTACTACAAACCAAGACTAATGCCCCGGTCCCAACGGCTCTATTTTTCCGCAGGGGGTGGCAGACACTAGTCCCTGATCGAACGGACCCTTTAGTCTCGGTTCGTGTAACAATCCGGGACTAAAGGGCGTCAGGCAGGCTGGGTCCAGCGCCAGACCCTTTAGTCCTGGTTTGTTATATGAACCGGGACTAAAGGTGGACATTTAGTCCCGGTTCTAGACACAAATCGGGACTAAAGTCCTGGCTATATCTTCGTCCCCACCTGCCCAAGCCACCATTTCAAGCTGGTGGCTCCTATCTCTTTCTTCCTTCAAGCTCGAGTTCATGCCCAATTTTTTCTCAAAATTTGTCAACATTTTGTGGTGCCCCATCTATCCAAAGGTTCTAAAAGGTGAGGAACTTCATCCTTTGAACTCTCATTGCTATATTAGCTCATTTCATGCTCTATCTTATAGATGGATTTGTGGATTTAGTTTGGTACTAATTTTTGCAATGATAACATGAGATCAATGTTTAGATTTTATCTATCTTGTATTAATGTAATGAACTCCAAGTAAATACCATTTTCAATATATGAATTCTATCTATATATCTTGTTTCGGCACATAGTCTCGAATTTTGATTCATAGAAGCACACACATGCATGAGTTCATCATTCTAACTAGCTGGGCAAAATATCCTTCTTCGTCTTCTACCTTCCTTCAGCAAACTGAAAAAATTGTAAAAAATATAGGGTTAATTCATAAAAGCTTGATAAAAATACATCACAATACATCTTCGAGAAGCTCCTCTATGGTGAGCTCCTCGAAGATGTCTGAGGATAGGATCCTAAGACATCTTCGAGAAGCTCCGCCGTAGTGGTGTCCCTCTAATACGTCCATAACACATATATAATTTTTGATAGTTTTATGCTAATAATATGCTTTTGATACTCCTTTTTATATAAAGTTTATCATTTATTTGAACTAACCTGGTAATAGTTGCAAAAGTGCACAATTTTCTTGTTTTACACTTTGAATACAAGTGGATACCTTGTTGGAGTCAAATTGGGATTTTCCAGAAATCTGTCTCATAACTCTTTTAAAATGGTCACGTTTCGGGTCGAAGACGGTGTCAAACGGAAAAATATTCAACAAGAATGTTGTTGGAAATTTCGCGACAAACGTTATGGACATAAAATTTAGCTGATTCTGAGTCTGGATGCACCCGATAGGCCCATTTTACTGCAGCCCAAGATGGGGTGACGGGAATCCGAGAAGCTATATAAAGGGAGGAAACCTAATTTGTGGGAGACACCTCCGCCCACGAATTTGCAGCCACCAAAGCCACATTTTTTCCTCCCCCATGGATCCCATCTCCATGGGAGAGGGCTCCCAAGAAGCTATCAAGGAAGGGGGCTAAGGGGCGGTGCTCCCCTGTGATACCGGCAGCGGGGAAGGAGTCTTCCGCGCCGCCGCCGGTGCCGCTGCCGCCTCTTCACCATCTTCACCGCCATCTCCATCAATGACGAGAAACCGATGTAAACATCGATCTCACCAAAAGACATGATTGTGTAGGCAGTCACGGCCTCCCTAGCCGGAATCCAAGTCTCGTCGAGAACGTTGAGAGGGACGTCGCTGGCATAGAGGATGCGACCGACGATGATAGTCTCGTCGATTCCAATTCTTGCAGATTCCGCTTGGAACGCAGATCTGAAACTCACTTGCCCCACGGTGGACGCCAACTGTTGTCGGATTGATGACAAGTACGCCATGAGGGGGTCCTCGAGGCGTGCGGAAGAGAGGGGTGTGAGACGTACGGTATTCCGGGTCGGTGAGCATACAAGTTTACCCAGGTTTGAATCCGCCGGCTTTGGACGGATCCTACTCCTGCTTGCAATCCAGTAATACGGTAGAGCCGGAATTTGGGTTACAAGGGTTCGCCTGTGCGAGTGGAGGGTCTAAAGTATTGGGTTGTGGCCTAAAGGCTATCCCTAGGACAGCTTATATAGATGTTCGGCCTAGGGTGTACAATAGAGATCTATCCGGCTACGACTAAGAGTCGGTTACAGAGTACATCTTGAACTACAAGTAGCATTATGGGCCTAAATCGGTAAGTCTTCTGGGCCTTCCCATAGCTGAATTGGACTCTGTCTTCTCTCCCTGACTGGGCCACCCGTGAAACAAAGCTCTAACCCGAAGTGGGCCACCCTGGTTAGTGAGGAACTGTGAGGATACCCAGAAAGTATATCCCCAACACCATCTCCATCACCATTGCTGACTCCCATGATGAGGAGGGAGTAGTTCTCCCTCTAGGCTAAGGGCTCTACTGGTAGCTATGTGTTCATCTCTCTCTATGTGTGATCTTATGAGATCATGAGCTTTGTAATCAAGTAGATCTACCTTGCTGCTCAAGTGCTTTAATAGATCTCTAGGTCTCCCCACGTGTGTGAAAGTGACAGCGTGTACACCGTGGTGGCACTTAGGCTAGAGATTAAAAATACTTGTTATGAGTTATTTTTGGAGTTGGATGTCTCTATTAAATTGTGGTGTTTGTTGGAACCATCTAGTGCTCAAGGTGACAGTGTGGGGTTATCTAGATGGGAAAAGCGGACTTTGAGGTGTGCTGTTATAGCCCTACTATGGATTAGAGTATCTAACCGGAAGGTAGTTCAGAGTAGTATCATAAAGAGAAGATATTTATATGAGAGTGTTCACTAGTGAAAGTATGATCCCTAGGCATTGTTTCTAAACATTGAAACACCATTTGCAACTATATCTGTTACATGTTTGCTTGCTTCCATCTTTTTTTAGATTGCCTTTAGTCTCTTCCTACCGTCAACCTCTTTTCTGGCACCATTACCACTTATAATTATCCATACCACTTGTAATTCACTATCTCTTCACCGAACTAGTGCACCTATACACCTGACAAGTGTATTGGGTGTGTTGGGGACACAAGAGACTTCTTGTATCTTGATTGCATGATTGCTTGAGAGGGAATACCTTTGACCACTTCCTCCCTGAGTTCAACAAACCTTGGGTGATCCACTTAAGGGAAACTTGCTGCTTTTCTACAAACCTCTGCACTTGGAGGCCCAACTACTGTCTAAAGGAATAGAAGTGCGTAGACATCAAGCTATTTTCTGGCGCCGTTTCCGGGGAGGTAAGGTAAAAGGTACTCACATCCTCTGGCTACAAGCTATCTTCTAGTATGGTTGCTGGTGTGTGAGTGCTCGAAGTTATTTCCTTTAGGTTCTACAATTATATCTTTTTGTTTCTTGTTTTTATTTTCACTAGTTAGGCTTAATGGAAAACAACAAAAAAATTAGAGAGCCTTATAGTATTTATCTTGAGTTAGGACATGAAGTGTTTGAAGTGAAAATTAAAAAATCTATGGAACTTTATTTGTATGCTAATAGCAATGTTATTAGTATGAATTCTTTGAACACCATTATTGCTAATGCTATGGAAAAGTCTAAGCTTGGGGAAGATGGTTTTGATGAGCATGATATTTTTAGTCCCCCAAGCACAGAGGAGAAAATTTACTTTGATGATACTATACCTGCAATATATGATGATTACAATGATGAATATGATATTTTCAGTCCACCTACTATTGAGGAGAAAATTGATTATGATTACAATATGGCTCCTATATTTGATGATTATGGTGATAATAATGATAGCTATTTTGTTGAATTTGCTCCCACTATGATTAATAAGAATGAATATGTTTATAGGGAGAGTAATAATTTTATGCATGTGGCTCATGATAAGAATGTTTTATGTGATAGTTATATTGTTAATTTTATTCATGATGCTACTGAAAGTTATTATGAAAGAGGGAAACATGGTTTTTTATGTATCTCAACATTAATAAGTTTCCCCTCTTTATGTTGAAAGTCTTGAAGTTACACTTGTTTTGCTTTCCTATGATTGTTGCTTTGTGCTTTCATGACTTGTTTCTTTACAATATTCCTATGCATAGGAAGTGTGTTAGACTTAAATGTGTTTTGAATTTGCTTCTTGATGCTCTCTTTTACTTAAATTCATATCTCTTATGTGAGTATCTTCTGAAACTATCAAGCCTACCTTAAAGGCGTTAAATAGAAGTACTTGTTGGGAGATAACCCAAAAGATTTAGTTGAGGCTTGGAAGTTATTACCTCTGTAACAACCGCTCCTTATCAATTTTGTGTGGTTTTTGTGCCAAGAGTAACCTCTAATGAGAGAGAAGTAATGCTTGGTAAAGGTGCTGTCCCGAAATAGATTTTTGTGCTTCGCTGTAAAAAATCTTGAAAAATTTCTGTACGTCGGTTTGAGCTGTAATTTTTTGTGCTTCTGCCCCAGGTTGTTATCCAACTTTCGTTAGCTCAACACTTTTTGATTTGAGAAACATAAGGTCTTCGAAAAATCGGGTTTTACCTGCTGGTCTGTTTTGACAGATTTCTTCCATTATTTGCATTTGCCCCTTAATCTCTTTCTCTTTGAGTTCTCTGTGATCACTTGAACTTTTGAAAGGAAGTGCTATAGTAGGTTGTGTTTTAATGGAAGTTTTACTTGTTTTGAAACTGAACCAAAAGACTTATTATCTTGAGTGCACTAATGTTGCTAATGAACATTGTGTGAAGTTTTGTATGAAGGAAATTTTCAGGTGTAGGGAAGAACAATGTGATAAGATGAAGTATGGACAAAAGATCAAGCTTAGAATGCCATCCGTGTCACTCCAAGAAATATCCAATTAGTACAAGTGTCAAATCTTGGGGATGCCTTGGGCATCCCCTTCTTCATCAACAAAAATCTCAGGTTTCTTCCAAACACTTCATTTTTATTGTTTCATGCACAGCTGTGTTGTTCATGGAGTGTCTTTGTTTTCGCTCTTAGTTTTTGTTTGCTTAGTTTTCTTAGTTTGGTTGAATAAATCGGTTGGACCCTTTCATTCATATATGATGGTTTTTAAATAAGTTGGTTTGGATTGGAAAAGAGTAGGAATGTTCATGCTTAAGTGGTATAAAAGGAGTTTTGTTTTGGCTGTGGCCTAGACTTTATCATGTCATGTTTGATACTGCTTTGACTTTATTCTTAGTAATTATTACTGTAGCATGACTTGTTCCAAACAATTGAGATTGCATAATGTGCCTTGAAAGAATCATGCGTTGTTTTAGCATATAAAAAGCATAATATTGTGGTATTCTCCTTTCATGCTTTATTTGGGTTGACTTGGCACATGCTTACACCATGTTAAGACTATGAATAAGTCACCTTAACCTCTATGATCATTTAGTTTTTTTGACTTGCAATATCACTTTATGCTTTATTAATAATGTTTTGTCGCTTTGCATGATTATGGCCATTAGTGCTCTCTTAGTTGGTCGCTCCCAGTCTTTTGCTAGCCTCCACAGGTACCAAGTATGAGCTCCACTCATGCATTCAATCCCTAAAAAAACCAAGCTATTCCATAGAGTCCACTATAAATTCCTATGCATGGTGTTTTACACTATTCCAAGTATATTCATGTTTTTATCTATCTTCCAAATTAAACTTGTTATGTGAAAGTTAGTGATTAAATCCCTCACGAACTTGACGGCACACTTTTCTTTTCTTGCACTTAATAAACTTGAACCAGTGTGTCATATATGTTGTATATGCTTGCACTTATACATTGGGGATTAGCAGAACCATGCTGTCATGGGGTACGCTTTCAACATTGCACTTGTACATTGTACCCAGTTGATATCATGCTCTTTTGTTTATGGATGTCTTCAGTGTGAAATGAAAGGGGACCTTGTAAGTCCATGGAGTTATGTATGTGCGTTAGAGAAACGCCTGGGTGGCTGGTATAATCCATGCCTAATCATGGTGGAAACCTGCAGCGTAACCATAATGAGCAATATATGAAGCATCCTTCTTATAAAAAAAGAGATAGAGATTGAAAAGAAAGATGAGAAAAGAGGAAAGAGAGAAAAAAGCACCATTTTTCACATGGTAAATAAGAAGATTGCTGAGATGCTTATTGTCTACTTGCCTTGTCATTTTGATATGGGGATTCTTCCATATCATTGGGCAAAGGGTACCCCATTGGCGGTTCTCTATGATACACATGTACTTACTATGACAAGAACTTACCGATAACTAAACTTGAGTAGCATGAGGAGCGACCCTCTTATTCAAGGGACATGAGATTTCCAACTTATACGTTGTCAAGCATATACTCCATAGTTTGTTCACTTTAACCTTAATCACTTCAAGATGCTTATTATAAGGGCAATGAGAGCTGAAAGCTAATAATTACAATAATTTTTGGAAGCTCTTTATGAGACTTGAATCCCGGCTTCCTTCTATGAAGGCATTTCTTTTACTTTTATGTTGAGTCTCCATCTTCTATATTTATGCACCTATTAAGAGAACATAGTGGTCATTCTTAGTTTAATGTGCATTGTCCCAAAACTTATTGATTGATTCATAATGTTCATATGCTTGTTCTTAAATTATTTGAAGGTGTCCTATGAGGAACAAGCTGAATACCATTCTCATTACGTTTTCTTTATGTGAAACAAACAAACGTCTTTCAATGCATTGTTATTCATTATCTTTTGTTTGTACCTTTTCATGTTACAATATAGTTGCTATGTCTTATTGTTAGAATTCTATCTTTCATGTTCATGTTCAGAGTACCTTGATCCCATCTATCAATGCTTTTACAATAATGATAATCAAGATTGTGTTGGCTGCATGTCACCTCAAAAATTATATTGTTTTTATCGTTTACCTACTCGAGGATGAGCATGAACTAAGCTTGGGGATGTTGATACGTCCCTAACGTATATATAATTTTTGATAGTTTTATGCTAATAATATGCTTTTGATACTCCTTTTTATATAAAGTTTATGATTTATTTGAATTAACCTAGTAATAGTTGCAAAAGTGCACAATGTTCTTGTTTTACAGTCTGATGTGCAGGAATTACCAAGAATACAAGTGAAAACCTTGTTGGAGTCAAATTGGGATTTTCTAGAAATCTGTCTCAGAACTCTTTTTGAAGATGGTCACGTTTTGGGTTGAGGACGGCGTCAAACGGAAAACTCTTCGAGTATGAAGTTGTTGAAAATTTCGCGACAAATGTTCTGGACATAAATTTTAGTTGATTCTGAGTCTGGATGGGCCCGATTTAATGCAGCCCAAGATGGGGTGATGGGAATCCGAGAAGCTATATAAATGGAGGAAACCTAATTCGTGGGAGACACCTCCACCCACAAATTTGCAGCCACCAAAGCCACGTTTTTGCCTCCCCATGGATCACATTTCCATGGGAGAGGGCTCCCAAGAAGCTATTAATGAAGGGGGCTAAGGGAGGTGCTCCCCTATGATACCGGCGGCGGGGAAGGACTCCTCTGCGCTGCTGCCGGTGCCGTCGCCACCTCTTCACCATCTTCACCGCCATCTCCATCAACTCCACCGCCATCTCCATCACCGTTCCTGACTCCCATGATGAGGAGGTAGTAGTTCTCTCTCGAGGCTAAGGTCTCTACCGGTAGCTATGTGTTCATCTCTCTCTCTATGCGTGATCTTACGAGATCATGAGATTTGTAATCAAGTAGATCTACCTTGCTGCTCAAGTGCTTTAATAGATCTCTGGCTCTCCCCACGTGTGTGAAAGTGACAGCGTGCACACTGTGGTGGCACTTAGGCTAGAGATTACAAATACTTGGTATGAGTTATATTTGGAGTTGGATGTCTCTATGAAATTGTGGTGTTTGTTGGAACCATCTAGTGCTCAAGGTGACAGTGTGGGGTTATCTAGATGGGTAAATCAGACTTTGAGGTGTGCTGTTATAGCCCTACCATGGATTAGGGTATGGAACCAGAGAGTAGTTCAGAGTAGTATCATAAATAGAAGATATTTATATGAGAGTGTTCACTAGTAAAAGTATGATCCCTAGGCCTTGTTTCTAAACATTGAAACACTGTTTGCAACTAGATCTGTTACATGTTTGCTTGCTTCCATGTTTTTTCCAGATTGCCTTTAGTCTCTTCCTACTCGCCAAGCTCTTTTCTGGCACCGTTACCACTTATAATTATCCATACCACTTGTATTTCACTATCTCTTCACCGAACTAGTGCACCTATACACCTGACAAGTGTATTGGGTGTGTTGGGGACACAAGAGACTTCTTGTATCTTGATTGCAGGTTTGCTTGAGAGGGAATACCTTTGACCACTTCCTCCCTGAGTTCGATAAACCTTGGGTGATCCACTTAAGGGAAACTTGCTGCTGTTCTACAAACCTCTGCACCTGTAGGCCCAACAACTGACTACAAGAATAGAAGTGCGTAGACATCACCCTCTTGCACCATCTTGGAGTTAATAACTTCTCTAGCTATAGATTAATACGCCGGGTAACTAAAACAATTCACATATGAGGGAGTGCCTATATGGCGAGCTCCTTGAAGATGTCTGAGGAGGGGACCCTAAGACATCTTCGAGAAGCTCCGCCGGAGTGGTGTCTCTGCTCTCACACACCATCTTGCAGTTCTTCAAAAGAATGCATACCTATTTATAGATTAAGCAGCACAACATAGTTTCAGGCAGTGAAGACATAATGTCGACACTCACCCCTGGCATAGTGTTGCCACCCACACAAAATAGTGTCGTCATTTACTGGCTTAGTGCTGCCCACTAAGGACCTAGTGTCGACATGTTGTCACCCAATGCACGTTTAGTCCTGGTTGGTGCCTCCAACTGGGACTAAAGGTTCATCATATCTTTAGTCCCGGTTGTTCTCTTTAATTTTGTTTTTTAGACCAGTACTAATTTTAGCATCATGATTTTGTTTGATGTACTTAATTATATAATGCATATGAGCCGACAATGGATGTACGTTGACCGACTCTCCAACGAGTTCATTAAAGGCGTGCATTCTTTTCTCCTTGTGGTCGAGGCAAACAAGAGGAATGGTTTTATGTCTTCTCCATGTGGTGTCTATCGGAATCATAAGGAATACTCTTCCTCAAGAGTGCTTCACAGCCACCTGTTTCGGTCTGGTTTCATTACCGGCTATAATTGTTGGACCAAGCACGAAGAAAGAGGGGTTATGATGGAACACAACGAAGAAGAAGAGAATGATAACGACTACCCTACTATGTCCCCTGAATACGATGGTACTACAATGGAAGACAATGATGAAGAAGAAGAAGATGAAGGACAGGCATCAGATCTGCCCGATGATGATCTTAGTCGGGCCATTGCTGATGCAAAGGAAGAATGTGTAACGGAAAGGGAGAGGTTGAAGTTCAAGCAGATGGTAGGGGATCACAACAAATTATTGTACCCAAATTGTCAAGATGGGAACAAAAAGCTGGGTAGCACTCTGCAATTGCTGCAATGGAAGGCAGAGAACGGTGTGTCTGACAAAGGATTTAAACAGTTGCTGAAAATAATGAAGAAGTTTCTTCCAAAGGATAATAAACTGCCCGCCAGTACCTACGAACTAAAGAAGGTTGTCCACCCTCTAGGATTAGAGGTGCAGAAGATACATGCATGCATTAATGACTGCATGCTCTACTGCGGCAAGGAGTACGAGAATTTGGATGCATGCCCAGTATGCACTACATTGCGGTATAAGATAAGACGAGATGACCCTAGTGATGTTGAGGGCGAGTGCCGCATGAACAGGGTTCCTGCCAAGGCGATGTGGTATGCTCCTATAATACCATGGTTGAAACATTTGTTCATGAACAAAGAGGATGCCAAGTTGTTGCGATGGCACATGGAAGACCGTAAGAAAGACAAGATGTTGAGAAACCTCGTTGATGGGTCATAGTGGAGAAAAATCGAGAGAGAGTTCCCGAACAATGCAGGTGACGCGAGGAACTTATGGTTTGGTCTAAGTACAGAAGACATGAATCCTTTTGGGGAGAAGATCTACAGTCATAGCAGCTGGCATGTGACTCTATGTATCTATAACCTTCCTCCTTGGTTGTGCATGAAGCGGAAGTTCATTATGATGCCAGTGCTCATCCAAGCCCCAAAGCAACCCGGCAGCGACATTGATGTGTACCTAAGGCCATTAGTTGAAGAACTCTTACAGTTGTGGCACGGACAAGGTGTACGTGTGTGGGATGAGAACAAGCAGGAGGAATTTGACCTACGAGCATTGTTGTTCATAACAATCAATGATTGGCCTGCTCTTAGTAACATTTCAGGATAGACAAACAAGGGATACAATTCATGCACACACTGTTTAGATGAGACTGAGAGTATATATTTGGATAAATGTAAGAAGAATGTGTACCTGGGGAATCTTCATTTTCTTCCGGCCACGCACACCCTAAGAAAGAAAGATAAACATTTCAATGGTGAGGCAGACAACCGGTGTAAGCATTTCCACCGTACTGGTGATGATGTATTTGATATGGTGAAGGATTTAAAAGTAATCTTTGGAAAGGATCCTGGTAGACAATCTATTCCGAAGGACGATGTCGGACACACACCCATGTGGAAAAAGAAATCTATATTTTGAGAGCTACCCTATTGGAAAGTCCTAGTTGTCTGCTCTGCAATTGACGTGATGCACCTGATGAAGAATCTTTGTGTGATGCTACTAGGCTTCTTGGGCGTGTATGGGAAGAATAAAGATACACCGGAAGCACGACAGGACCAACAACGTATGAAAGACCGAGACATCATGCATCCAGAGCTGTTTGAAGGTACTGCCAGCTACACTCTTAACAAAGGAGAGAAGGAATTTTTTTAAAAGTACTTTACAGTATCAAGGTCCCGTCTGGCTTCTCGTCGAACATAAAGGGAATAATAAATATGGTAGAGAAAAAATTTCAAAACCTAAAGTCTCATGACTGCCACGTGCTTATGACACAGCTGCTTCCGATTGCATTGAGGGGACTCCTACCAGAAAATGTTCGAGTACCCATTGTGAAGCTATGTGCGTTTCTCAATGCAATTTCTTAGAAGGTAATAAGTCTAGATAGTCTACCAAGGTTATAGAAAGATGTGGTCCAATGTCTTATCAGCTTCTAGGTTGCGTTCCCACCATCCTTCTTCAATATTATGACGCACCTCCTAGTTCACCTAGTCAAAGAGATTAACATTCTCAGTCCTGCATTTCTACACAATATGTTCCCCTTTGAGAGGTTCATGGGAGTCTTAAAGAAATATGTTCATAACCGTGCTAGGACAGAAGGAAGCATCTCAAAGGGATATGGAATAGAGGAGGTCACTGAGTTTTGTGTTGACTTTATTCCTGACCTTAAGCCCATCAGTGTTCCTGAATCACGGCATGAGGGTAGACTGAGTGGAAATGGCACGCTGGGAAAGAAAGAAAGGATATGTATGGACAAACATTCTCTCACTAAAGCACACTACACAGTTCTGCAAAGTTCCACCTTGGTGGCTCCTTATATCTAGGAACACAAGAATATTGTACACTCCAACAACCCGAGGAAGCCTGGCTCCTGGATAGAGATGAACACGTGAAGACTTTTGGCGGTTGGTTGCAGACACATCTCATGAATGACATCACTATTGGAGAGCAGTTGTACTTGTTGGCCAGGCCACCATCTTTGAGTATATTGACTTTGCAAGGGTACGAGATAAATGGGAATACATTTTACACGATCGCCCAAGATAAAAAGAGCACCAACCAAAATAGTGGTGTCCCATTTGATGCAACAGACGAGAATGGGCAAAATGATACATATTATGGTTACATAGAGGAGATATGGGAACTTGACTATGGACCTTATTTTAAGGTCCCTTTGTTTTGGTGCAAATGGGTCAAGCTGACAGGAGGCGGGGTTGAGGTAGACAAGAAATATAGAATGAAAATAGTGGATCTCAACAACCTTGCGTATAGAGATGAACCATTCGTCCTAGCCAATGATGTGGCTCAAGTTTTTTATGTGAAGGAAATGTCTACCAAACTGAGAAAAAAGAAAGATAAGAAAAAGAATACAACATACGATGAGCCAAAACGCCAAATAGTTCTTTCAATAAAAAGAAACATAGTGGGGGTGGAGGATAAGACATACATGTCATAAGATTATGATAAGATTCATGAAATTCCGCCCTTCGCAGTGAAGGTTGACCCAAGCATCCTGTTATGTAAGGAAGATGCTCTATGGTTACGGATTAGAAGAAAACCCTAACAATAGAGATATGTGGATGTTGGTGATGTACAATATTATTAAACCTTTATTTTTAATGATCTGCTTATATATATATATATATATGGATGTGAACTATCTCGATCTCAATAGGTAGTATTGCAACTTGCTGTGGCCAATACCAAAGACATTTATTAATATTAAAACATAAAAAATAATCATAATCATGTCTAGCCCTGTAGTACACAACTTTAGGGTCGTCTTCGGAATCATCATTTTCATTGTCGTCGCTCGTAGCACACGACTGGATCCTTAGCCCTTCCCCGGCTTGTGCATGAGGGAACGGGGGAGGGGGCACCTGCCACTCTGGCCTCGGATTCACAACATGCGGGGAGGGGTCTCCAGGATGATGACCCCAGTACGCCCCCGACTTTCACCACCGCCACCATTCTTGTGACTGTGTGGCTAGTGAAAGTGCGGGTACCTCAGACGAGGATGGTCTCTCATGGCGATGTAGTGCATCACGACAGCGATAGTCCGGTTCGCCCACCACAAGCGGCGACCGGCATCGTTGTGGTTCATTAGGGGCAGGCCGTCACCCTCGAACCTGGCGAGCTCCTAATACGTCATAAACGTATCTATAATTTTTGATATTCCATGCTTGTTTTATATTTACTTTCTTATGTTTTGTCCACACTTTGGAGTATTTTTACACATTTTCTGGAACTAAACTATTAACAAGATGGCACAATGCCAGTTGCCTGTTTTCCGCTGTTTTTGGTTTTAGGAAATCTAGTAAGGAAATATTCTTGGAATTGGATCGGACAAAGGCCAAAGTCAATATTTTACAACACTAATTCCGGAGGGGAGACGAAGAGGGGCACTAGGGCGCCACTCCCTAGGGTGGAGCGGCCAGCACTAGGCGTGCCGCCACCTGGTGTGGGCCCTATGGTACTCCACCGACCTAGCCCTTCTGCCTATAAAAGCTTCCCGGGACGAAAACCCTAAGTACTTGATCAAAATTCTACGAAAGAGTCTGTGGCCACTGTCATCTCCATCCCTAGATTGGGAGGGATCTGAAGCTCTTCCTGGCACCCTGCCAGAGGGGAGAGATCACCCTAGAGGCCTTCTTCATCACCATGCCTGCCTCCGATGTGATGCGTGAGTAGTTCATCTCTGGACTATGGGTCCATGTAGTAGCTAGATGGTTGGTTTTCCTCCTTTGTGCTATCATGTTTAGCTCTTGTGAGCTCCGTTCATGATCAAGATCTTCTATTTGTAATCCTACATATTGTGTTTGCAGGGATCTGATGGACGTTGAGATGCTATTTCAGATTTATTATTGATTCTATCATGTCTATGTTATTTATGATCTTTCATGCTTTCCATTGTTAGTAGCTATCTTGGCCAAGTAGATGCTAGCAACTCCAAGAGGGAGTATTTATGCTCGATAGTGGGTTCATGCCTCTAGTAATCTGGGGAAGAGACATGAATCTCTAAGGTACTAGATGTGTTGTTGCTACTAGGGAGAAACATCAATCCTTTGTCCATGGGACAATCGTATTGTTTACTTTACACACTTTGCTTAATGCAATCATCTGTTGCTTGTAACTTAATACTGGAGGGGGTTGGGATGATAACCAGAAGGTGGATTATTAGTCGTAGATGAAGTTGGACTATAATCTATGTATAATGTTGTAATTCCCAATGAAATCTCATATGAGTCAAGATAATTAGTATATGCATGATGCTTTCTCGGTGTCTGTCAATTTCCCCACTGTAATTTGTTCACCCAACATGTTATCAATCATAAGGAGAATCACCTCTAGTGAACTATGGACCCCAGTCCATTCTTTTACCATCAGTCTACAATATACTATTTACTTTTTACTGTTTACTTTCTGCAAACAATTACTATCTTCCACACAATATGTTTAATCCTTTGTTTCAGAAAAAACAGTGAGATTGACAACCTCACTGTAAGTTGGGGCAAAGTTCTGTGGTTGTGTTGTGCAGGATTCCAAGTTGGAGACAACACCTTGGGGTTGTTTCCTTGCTCCTACTGGTTCAATAACCTTGGTTTCATAACTGAGGGAAAACTTGCTGCTATGCTCATCATACCTTCCCCTCGGGGTTCCCAACGAGCTCGATATATTTTGAGCAATCAAGCCTTTTTTCTGGCGACGTTGCTGGGGAGTCAAGGACAGCTTCACGAGGGGAGTCCTTCATAACCAATCTCTTTACTTTGTCTTTTTGTTTTGCTTAGTTTATTTCTGCTTTGTTTGCTTGTTTCTTTTATCAAAAACACACAAAAACTAGTTGTGCTGGTTTGCTTCCTTTATTAAAAACACACAAAAACTGAATACTCCTAAAAATACTAAGGTGTGTGACTTCACCAGCACCAACAATAATTATTTCATGTGCACACCTATTGCTCCACCTATTCCTAAAGCTACTTTCTTTGAAATTAAACCTGCTTTGCTCAATCTTGTTATGAAAGAACAATTTTCTAGTGTTGGTACTGAAGATGCTGCTGCTCACCTTAATAACTTTGTTGAACTTTGTGAGATGCAAAAACATAGGGATATAGATGGAGATATTATTAAGCTTAAATTGTTTCCTTTCTCTTTGAGAGGAAAACCTAAAGAATGGTTGCTATCCCTAACTAGAAATAGTATTGATTCTTGGACTAAATGCAAAGATGCTTTCATTGGAAAATACTATCCTCCTGCTAAGATTATATCTATGAGAAGTGAAATAATGAAATTTAAACAATCTGATAATGAACATGTTGCTCAAGCTTGGGAAAGAATGAAATCTTTGGTAAAGAATTGTCCCACTCATGGACTGACTGCTTGGATGATTATCCAAACCTTTTATGTAGGACTGAATTATTCTTCAAGAAATCTGTTGGATTTTGCTGCTGGAGGTACCTTTATGACCATTACTTTGGGTGCTGCAACAAAGCTCCTTGATAGTATGATGGTTAACTATTCTGAATGGCACACTGAGAGAGCACCACAAGGTAAGAAGGTAAATTTTGTTGAAGAAACCTCCTCCCCGAGTGATAAAAATGATGTTATTATGTCTATGCTTGTTAATGGGAAAGCTCATATTGATCCAAAGCATGTTCCCTTAGCCTCTTTGGTTGCTCAAGAAGGGCAAGTTGATTTGAACTTTATTAGAAATAATAATTTTAGCAATAATGCCTACAGGAGTAATTTTGGGAATACCAAGTATAGGCCATATCCTCCCAATAATGGTAATGCTTATGGAAATTCCTACAACAATAATAGAAGTGCACCCTCTGAACTTGAAGTCATGATTAAAGATTTTATTAGTAAACAAACTGCTTTTAATAAAACTATTGCGGAAAAACTCTCTAATGCTAGAAGAAATATAGCATCTTTGTTTGAAGCACAATCTTCTTTGATTAATAAAATGGTTGCTAAACCTGAAACCATAGAAAATCCCTTTGCTGGTACTAATGCCATACACGTTAGAATTGATGAAAATGTTAGACTGTTAGCTAAATTGCATGCTAAGTGGGAAAGAGAATATGAAATTGCTACAAATAGTAGTATTTGTACTATCACCACCACTAATGTTGATGCTAGCAACCCACATGAAGTCCCCATTCCTTTTGCAACAATGCCTAAAACCAATGGAACCTTCTCTAATAAAAATGCTGATATTCTTCGAAATATGGGAAACAATAGCTCTACTACCTTGGATGGTAATTATGATTTTGATCTTGATGGTTGCAATATCTCTGAAGTAATTATGTTCCTACAAAAGCTTGCTAAAAGTCCTAATGCTAGTGCTATGAATATGGCCTTTACAAAACACATTACCGATGCTCTCATAAAAAGTAAAGAAGAAAAGATGAAACATAAAGCTTCTATCCCTATGAAATTAGAAGATGGTGGGAACCCATCATTAATATGAAAGTGAATGATTTTGATCTCAAAGATTTATGTGATCTTGATAGTAGTGTTTCTATTATGCCTAGAAGGATTTATGAAATGCTTGATTTACCACCATTGGAAGATTGTTATTTAGATGTCCAACTTGATGATAATGCTAAAAAGAAACTCATGGGGAGTATTAATGATGTTCTTATTATGGTTAACAATACCTATGTCCCTGTTGATTTCTATGTTTTGGATGTTGAATGCAATGCTTCTTGTCCTATTACTTTGGGAAGACCTTTTCTTAGAACTGTTGGTGCCACTATTGATATGAAATAAGGCACCATTAAATATAAATTCCCTCTCAAGAAAGGTATAGAACACTTCCCTAAGAAGAGAGAGAAGATTCCTTTTGCCTCACCTATTAAAACAAAATTTGCTCTTAATACTTTGTCATTTGAGAATACTTGATTCTTGCTTCTTATGCCTAGCTCAAAGGCGCTAAAGAAAAGCACTTATTGGGAGATAACACAAATTTTTAGTCAATAAAATTTTCTTTTGTTGAGTCTTGGAAGTTATTGCCTCTGTAATAACCTCTCCATATCCTTTCTGTGTGGTTTTTGTGCCAAGAGTAACCTCTAATGAGAGAGAAGTAAGACTTGGGAAAGTTGCTATCCCTAAACAGGTTTTTGTGCTTCACTGTAAAAATTCGTGAAAAATCTCTATATGTCGGATTGAGCTGTATTTGTTTTTGCTTCAGCCCCAGGTTGTTATGCAACTTTCGTTAGTTTAACACTTTTCGATTTGAGCAAGAGAAGGTTTTCGAAAAAAATGGTTTTTACCTGCTGGTCTCTTTTGACAGATTTCTCCCATTATTTGCATTTGCCTCTTAATCTCTTTCTCTTTGAGTTCTCCTTGATCACTTGAACTTTTAAAAGGAATTTCTACAGTAGCTTGTGTTTTAATGGAAGTTTTACTTGTGTTTAAACTGGACCTAAAGACTTATTATCTTGAGTACACTAATGTTGCTAATGAAGATTGTGTGAAGTTTTGTATGAAGGAAATTTTAAAATGTAGGGAAGAACAATGTGATAAGATGAAGTATGGACAAAATCTCAAGCTTGGGGATGCCACCAATGTCACCCCAAGAAATATTCAAGAAGTACAAGCGTCAAAGCTTGGGGATGCCCAAGGCATCCCCTTCTTGATCAATAAAATCTCAGGTTTTCTTCCAAACACTTCATTTTTATTGCTTCATGCACAATTGTCTTGTTCTTGGAGCGTCTTCGTTTTAGTTTTTAGTTTTCATTTGCTTGGTTTGCTTAAATAAATTGGTTGGACCCCCGCATTCATATATTGTTTCAAATAAGTTGATTTGGATTGGAAAAGAGTAGGAAAGTTCATGCTTATAAGTGGTATAAAAGGAGTCTTGTTTTTAACTGTGACTTAGACTTTATCATGTCATGCTTGATATTACTTTGACTTTATGCTTAGTTATTATTGCTATAGCATGACTCATTACAAACAATTGAGATTGCTTAATGTGCCTTGAAAGAATCATGCGTTGTTTTAGCATATTAAAGCATAATATTGTGGTATTCTCCTTTGATGCTTTATTTTGGTTGACTTGGCGCATGCTCACACCATGTTAAGACTATACCAAGTCAGCATAGCCTCTATGATCATTTATTTTTTTGACTTGTAATATCACTTTACGCTTTAATTGATAAAGTTTTGTCGCTTTGCATGATTATGGCCATTATTGCTCTCTTGGTTGGTCGCTACCAGTCTTTTGCTAGCCTCCGCATGTATCAAGTATGAGTTCCACTCATGCATCCAACTCTTAATAAAACCAAGTTATTCCAAAGAGTCCATCATACCTACCTGTTAGCATTATTGCTATCCCAAGTATATTCATGTTTTTATCTACCTTCCAAATTAAACCTGTTATGTGAAAATTAGTGATTAAATCGCTCACGAACTTGATGGCACACTTTACATTCCTGCGCTTAATAAACTTGAACAATTGTGCCCATCTATGTTGCGTATATGCTTGCACTTTATAAGTTGTGAATTAGCAGAACCATGTATCATGGGGAACAACTTCAACATTGCACTCTATTTATTTGATATCATGTTCTTTTGCTTAGGGATCCCGGTGGTGTGAAATGATAGGGGAGCTTGTAAGCCTCATGGAGTTCGTATATGTGTTAGAGAAATGCCTGGGCGGCTGGTCTAAGCCATGCCTAATCATGGTGGAAACCTGCAGCATTGTCAACACCTCGATTTTTAATCCCAGATGCCTGTTATGTCATTCATCGCAATCCTAGGATTACCATTTTTGCGAGACATAACAGATTGGATATCAGAGTACATCATCCATTACAAACCATACATAAGGTCTTACACAAATAAGGATCTCATGATCCAGTCTTAATACAACAAGCAGCGGAATAACAGATAAGCGTAGCGGTGGTGTCCATCTTCAGGGGCACAGGCATTATGGTCATTCTTAGTTTAATCTTAGTTGAATGTGCATTGTCCCAAAACTTGTTGATTGATTCATATCTTTGATATTTCTTGTTCTTAAACTATTTGTATCTAGTCATCCTTATGAACTTTGAAGGTGTCCTATGCATTTATGTTTAGCTACACTATGAGGGACAAGAGGAATACCATTCTCATTATGTTTTCTATATGTGAAACAAACAAACGTCTTTCAAAGTATTGTTATTCATGAATCTTTGGTTTATACCTCTTCATGTTGTAACATAGTTGCTATGTCTTATTGTTAGAACTATATCTTTCATGCTATGTTAAAGTACTATGATCCCAGGTATCAATGTTTTACAAATACCTTGATCAATATCTTGATGGTGCATGTCACCTCAAAAATTATTCTTTTCTTGATCACTTACCTACTCGAGGACGAGCAGGAGTAAAGCTTGGGGATGTTGATACGTCATAAACGTATCTATAAATTATGATGTTCCATGCTTGTTTTACATCTACTTTCTTATGTTTTGTCCACACTTTGGAGTATTTTTACACATTTTCTAGAACTAACGCATTAACAAGATGCCACAGTGCCAGTTGCCTGTTTTCTGCTGTTTTTTTTTCCAGAAACGCTAGTAAGGAAATATTCTTGAAATTGGACCGGACAAAAGCCAAAGTCAATATTTTACCTGAGCAACACGGTATCCGGAGGGGAGATGAAGAGGGGCACCAGGGCCGCCACACGCTAGGGTGGCCCGGCCAGCCCTAGGCGCGCCGCCACCTGGTGTGGCCCCCCTAGTACTCCACCGACCTAGCCTTTCTGCCTATAAAAGCCTCCCAGGATGAAAAGCCTAAGTACCCGATCAAAATTACACGAAAGAGTCTGTAGCCGCTGTCATCTTCATCCCTAGATCGGGAGGGATCTGAAGCTCTTCCCGGCACCCTGCCGGAGGGGAGAGATCACCCTAGAGGCCTTCTTCATCACCATGCCTGCCTCCGGTGTGATGCGTGAGTAGTTCATCTCTGGACTACAGGTCCATGTAGTAGCTAGATGGTTGGTTCTCCTCCTTTGTGTTATCATGTTTAGATCTTGTGAGCTTCGTTCATGATCAAGATCATCTATTTATAATCCTACATGTTGTGTTTGCGGGGATCCAATGGATATTGAGATGCTATTTCAGATTGATTATTGATTCTAGCATGTCTATGCTATTTGTGATCTTGCATGCTTTCTGTTGTTAGTAGCTATCTTGGCCAAGTAGATGCTAGCAACTCCAAGAGGGAGTATTTATGCTCGATAGTGGGTTCATGCCTCTAGTAATCTGGGGAAGTGACAGGAATCTCTAAGGTACTAGATGTGTTGTTGCTATTAGGGAGAAAACAACAATCCTTTGTCCATGGGACAGTCATATTGTTTACATTACACACTTTGCTTAATGCAAATATCTTTTGCTTGCAACTTAATACTGGAGGGCGACGGATGATAACCTTAAGGTGGATTATTAGTCATAGATGCATTTGGATTACAGTCTATGTATAATGTTGTATTTCCCAATCAAACGCTAAGTTCACTGGCTGGAGATAAGCGGACTCGAACAGCTGACATCCGCCACAGGGTAAACCACCGCCTCTCAGGCCTCCCCGAAGAGTTCTACCATAGAGGTGCTACAATGATCGCTCCGGCTCTGGGCCGTCTGATCTTCGAGAATCTTATAGGAGTCAAGATGATTAGTATATGCATGATGCTTTCTCGGTGTCTGTCAATTTCCCCGCTGTAATTTGTTCACCCACCATGTCATCTATCTTAAGGAGAATCACCTCTAGTAAACTATGGACCGCGGTCCATTCTTTGACCATCAATCTACAATCTACTATTTACTTTTTACTGTTTACTTTCTGCAAACAATTACTATCTTCCATATAATACGTTTAATCCTTTGTTTCATCAAACCGATGAGATTGACAACCTCACTGTAAGTTGGGGAAAAGTTCTATGGTTGTGTTGTGCAGGATTCCAAGTTGGAGACAACACCTTGGGTTTGTTTCTTTGCTCCTACTGGTTCGATAACCTTGGTTTGATAACAGAGGGAAAAATTGTTGCTGTGCTCATCATACCTTCCTCTTGGGGTTCCTAACGAGCTCGATATATTTTGAGCCATCAGCTCCCTTTCCCGCCGGTTTGCGAAGAAGGCATTCTAGGTGTCGATCTTGTCGGGATCCCAATGGGGATCCATCCACTGCTCCGGCGTGAGCTCGAGGTAGAAGTGGTTTGTGATGGCCGCCTGGCGTGTTGAACCTTGAGGCACAGGAGGAACATGAACCCCTACAGCGCTTAGCATCTAGCCGGCAGGCAGCCAATACCCCGGCGAGCATGGGTAGCTAGAGGCGCACAGCGCCTCGGTCTCCTCGAGCGTCAGCAAGGCCCAGTAAAAGGTGTCCATTGTTGTGAAAGAGAAGGTGTGGATGTGTGGATGGACATGGTGGTCAGCCTAGATATAGAGGGAAATGGCGGTAAAACATGGCGAGAAGCGGGGGGGGGGGGGGGGATGGCAGGAAATCTTGGCGGGAAGCGGGGGGAATGTTGGGAAAACATGACGAGAAGCAGGGGAAATGGTAGGAAATATCTTTAGTCGCGGTTAGTGGCTCTAACCGGGACTAAATGCCCCTAAAATTATCTTTTAGTCTCAGTTACTAGTTTTAGTATGAAATATTATATTTCTAATGAGTATATTATTTTTGTGAATAGTTTGGTATATTATATGTATTTTTTTGTTTTTAAATAATAAACTATATTTTTCCAACATTTATACTAAATATAATACTTGTTCAACAATAAATAATTTCATTAAAGTTGTATAATAGAGTATGATAATATATTTAAATTATAGATATTCTTTTTCTAAAAATATTGATATATAATACATAATTTTCTGAAAACTATACACTAGTTCTCCTTTTGGTGCCAAAAACCAAACCGGGACTCCCTTTAGTCCCGGTTTGTATTACAAACCGGGGCTAAACGGGCATGCACGTGCGGGAATAGCGGCGAGCCGAAAACACCTTTAGCCCCAGTTTGTAATACAAATTGGGACTAAAGGGACCTTTAGTACCGGTTTGTATTACAAACCGAGGCTAAAGGTGGGGGGTATAAATACCCCCACCTCCACCCTGGGTCTAGCCACGACCCGGAGAGCCTGATTTCTTCTTCCCGCGAGAAGCCGCCGCCGCCCGTGCCCGAGCACACCACCGCCCGTGGAGGAGCATGCCGCCCGCGCCGTCCATCCGGCCACTCGCCGGCGCCCGCGCCCGTCCGTCCCCCCGCGCCGCCGCCCGCCGAGGAGGAGCCAGCCACCATCCTCGTCGCCCGCACCGCCACGCCCTCCACCGCCCCTACAGGTGAGTTAGGGTTAGGGATTATTAGATAATTAATTAGTTAGTGTTAGGGATTTAGTTAAAATACTTAGTTAGTTAGGGATTTAGTTAGAATATATACTTATTTAGTGTTAGGGATTTAGTTAGGCTTAGTGTTATTAGGTATTTAGTTAGAATACTTAGTTAGTGTTAGGAATTTACTTAGGGTTGGTGTTAGGGATTTAGTTAGAATACTTAGTTAGTTAGGGATTTAGTTAGAATACTTAGTTAGTTAGGAATTTAGTTAGAATACTTAGTTAGTGTTAAGGATTTAGTTAGGGTTAGTTAGAATACTTAGTGTTAGGTTTAGGGCTAGTTAGGGTTAGTTAGGGTTAGTTAGAATACTTAGTTAATTATGTTTAGTTTAGTTAGTGTTAGGTTTAGGTTTAGTGTTATTAGGGAAATATTTAGTGATTTAGTTTTTTTGACAATCAATACCACAATATTGCGCATGGAGCGCCTACCTATACTATTTTGTGACATGGAGTGTTTTCACGGTATAGACAAGCCCAATCATACTTTCGGGTTCCTAGTATATTGCCACCATTGGCGCAAACCTCTAGGTCTGTATCGAAGCCTGACCTACTTTGTTGCGGGTAGCTTAGTGGGGCGGCCCCCTAAAGTCATTTTTTGAATCTTGCAAATCCTTTGTCGTGATGCCTTGTTGCGTTTTTATTTGGTTTTTCCAAGGTTGATCGTGCATGTGTTACTATTTGTGTACCCCGGCAAGGTAGATTATTCTGAGAGCTGTGTCTGTGGTTATGGACTACTTGGAGCACAATTTCTCGATCATAGACAACTATAACTAAAGTACCATGTTTAACTTGCCCAAAACTAGACTAGTAATTAGTACATCACTCTTGGAATGGTAAATAAAACTGCCAACAGGTGGGATGTTCTTCCGCCTTCTCGTTTGGTAAATGAGAAGGAGGACGAGCATTGTTTAATTATGATGTTATATAACTGTTATTTCCATTAACGAGCATCAATCTTTATCTGGTTGGGCGGATGTTGTAGTGTGTCTCTATAGAACTGTTTAGCTATTTATCTTTTGTTGCAATTGCGTCACCCCGGGTTAACCCCTTTATATCCATAAAGACTTGCTGAGTACCCCTAGGGTCTCACACCAATTATTCATCATATTGACAGGTATATCCGCATGGTGTTTACTACAATGATGAGGCCGATTATGGAGGCATAGACCCTCTTGCGTAGAGATTTCGGGGATGGAGATATCTAAGATGTATGGGTGGGAATGTGCTTATTTCCATGGAATCTTATGTCGATTTGACTCTTAATCCGTACTTAGGTATGTGTTTTTCTGCATCCGCTTGATGATTTGTTGAGTGATGTATGAGTATTTAATCCTAGAATATTATTAGTACTATCTATATAATTTGGTTCTTTCCCTAATGGCGTTGCAATATATTTCTATTTACTTTAGATATAATAGCTTTGATGTACTTCTTTATGTCGCTGGCGTACATACTCACTTGTGTACGCTAGACTCACAGCCAACCGGTCACGTTTCTCGCACTCGAGCTATAACCATGAATTTTGGGGTGGATGGTTGGCCGGTACTGTGTCCTGCCATCGCGGCCTGTTTGTGGGCGGCCTCGGGGCTTGCACGGTAGTACGTCCTCCCCAGATTTGGGTTATAATGAGTTGTGATTTAGAAATGAGAGGTCTAAGATTACAAATGTAGATCTCATTTTTCTACAAAATTGATATATTATTTGTATTTTTTATTTAAAATGAATTAAATATGAATTTTCCCATTTTTAATTCCTTTTAGAAAATTTTGGAATATTACAAAAAGAATTACATTTTGGTAATACATTACAATTGTTATTAATCAGAAACATTTATGAATATGTTTATATTACTTGCAGATGGACCCACTTGTTAGCATTTGTCAATTACAGAAATGATTTACATAGAATTGAAAAAAAGAAAAAGAAAAGGAATGTTGCACAAACATGAGGTCATGTTGATGTCCCGATGGAGATCCTCCAGATCGAGTACGGGATCAACATAGGGGTGCGCGCAGGAACACAGGAGTGACGACATTCGATGTGGGGCGCTGCACTAGACCATTTGCTGGCGGGGCACCTCTTGTAGGAGGTCGCCGGAGCGACTTCTCTGATAGCGGACGGCGGTGGTTCTCGCGGATACACGATGGGGTGGTGCTACGGATAGAGAGGAAGGGAATGGAAGGGTGTTGGGGCACCAATGGCTCACCCGGCTGGAGGAGGCCGGAGATAGTGGAATCGATGGTGGCCGGCGCTAGGAACGGAGAGTGTAAATCCTTTGGCTAGGGGCTTTCTAGGTTCCTTGGCTTGGCAGAGAGGATGTGGGTGGCACGATGAAGCTCCTGGGCTGCTTTGGGCACCGGGTGGGCCAAGATAGAAATAGATGGAGGGAGGGGTGCGGCCTGTTAGCTTAGGAGAAAAATTGTTTACTAAAAGCTTCTTCTATTTCTATTTTGAATTTCAATTCCAAATCTATTTTGAAATTTTCAAAAATACCAGAGGGGTTTGTGAAGCTATGGAAATATTGTAGGGGCCCTTGTATTTATTTTCGGCTCCATGCCTTTTGTACTTTTCAAAATGTTTAAAGCCATTTGAAAGGGTTTACAAGAGATAGAAAATTAGGGTTTTGTGATTATTTCTTGCATGCATTTTCTTTAGCAAAGATGATGATGCTCATGAAGGCACAATCAAACCCTAACTGGGGTTAATTAAAACTTGGGTTGTTACAATTGTATCCCCCTTTACAGAATCTTGTCCTGAGATTCCTAGGTAGGAAGAATGGTAGGAACAGGGTTACACTAATCTTGAGGGATCTTCATGAAGAGGTTGATCCATGCCACCATTGTTGAATGAATGAAGCACTTCATTTCCTTTGAGGCTAATACTCACACTAAAGAAGAGAAGGAAAGACACACAACAACAAACTAAGTATCTCATGGTCAACTCATGGATAGATGCTTCACGAACAGCTCTAGAGCCAACAAGCATAAAACATGTCGAGGTAACTGAGGAAACAAAAGGAGATGGTTTCAATTTGACTCTTAGCTGATCTTTATAAGGATAGAGACCCGAGAAATATGGAAAAAGTTAAACCTATGAGGGTCGGAGACTTCCAACATATGGAGCTTGACCACATACTTCGAGAGGTAAGCCTCTACTAAACGCAATAAGTAGAATTACAGGCAGAAAAGATAGAGACCAATGAAACCAAGTTGTTGAACTACTTTTGACACAGAAGAATCACTCTTTTGTTTAACAGAAGGCCAATATAGAGGGTTGTTTTGGTGGAGAGGACTCATAAGAGTCACAAGAAACATGTAACAACAGGAACTTCTGATTACCAAAATCATCATCACTCTTTGAACATGATTGCAGAAAATGAAGAAACTACTTATTCATCCAGGACTATCAAAATCCTTGCCAAACATCATGATATCACTTTACACCACCAAGATGAATAGGCAACAAGATTCTTGATAACGTGAGAAAAAGAAACTTCATTCTCAGAATCCAAGTACATGGCATGACAAGACACTTGCGAATGTAAATGATCTGGAGGATCGACCGAGTGATATTTAGCAACTCTACTTTAAATGTTCTCCTTGATGTTCGAGACACCAATATCAGGCTACTTAATCAGTCATTGAGGAACGGTCAAACTTCGAATACAAAGGAAACCATGAGCACAAGTTCTACAATAATTAATAGGAGAAGCCTCGCGAAGAATGGTAGTTATTGCTAAATCAAGAGGATATGGCAATATGCCTTCTAGCTAATTGTGTCAACCACCACATAAACCTTGCCAGATTTTCAAAGCTACCTATGCCAACCATCATATCTGATTGAGATTCAGATTTGATTAGGTGGAGAGATACTTCAGATGCAACATATCCGAATAGAAACCGTGCAACATTTACACGTATGTAAAGTCACTAGATTCTCATTACATGGACTATAGTGCCAAGCTCCAATAGACTTAGCTACATTGATATACCCATGCTTTAGCAAGTTATCAGAAGATAATTGCACCTACATGAATTGTTTGTGAAGAAATACAACTAAATCCTTATTGGGAAACATCGATAATATAAGGAAGTATTATACTTATTCTCTTCATAACAAACCAGTGAGTTTCCTAGGGTGCTTAGAGGATCTTCTCGAGATATGAAGGTATTAACCTACCATATCAAGAATACTTCACACATGTTTGACTGACTTGAGATGATTCCGGAGGAAACAATGATAACTCAACTTGAATCCACAGCGCCATATTTCGCACAAGGTTACTTCTAACATCCATAACACATTCTTTGAGATAACACGAAGAGGGTTCTCAAAAGTTTCCAACATTGATGCTAATTCTTCCATATGAATTTAGTCTAGCATGGAGAAGATAAGGTTGTCATGGATGGGCTTAATAACAAACTTATTGAGATACTCCAAGAAGATGGACTCATATGTTGTATAAATAAGGCAAAAATATTGGCCAGGACAAAGGACATGGAGATGTACCTAGGTAAAACATCATGAGTAGATATACCATCAGGATAGTCCCTAGGACTGAATTTGATTTGACGTTAGCGTGAACTCAAATCAAAGGCGGGAAGATAACATATCGACAAAAGAAATTCTATCTTTCTTCACATAAATAAAAATAGATATCCCTTTAAGAAGGAACAAAGTCAATTAGAACTTGTCATTAGAACTCTCCAAGTTTTTGTCTAAGCTCAGGTAACTAGTTCAGGGGTATCCAGTATGGAGTCTTGGAGAAAGGAGCAACTTGAAAAAAATGACGTACTCAAGAACTAGATAATACAATCATGTGGCAACATAACGATACTTCTAGAGGACATTCAAAATATCACGGACCACCGATATGTCATGAAGTTCGAGAGGGAACTTGCTTTACAAGACAAAAAGGTCATAGTCTTAGAGCTTTGGCATGAGCCAGACTCTTTGACCGAAGAGAGTGCACCATATTAATAGACTTGGTAGCACATTCATCCTTTGCTTAGTTATTGGTAAGCAATCATGCCAAGCACGACACGAATTTCCTTGGATTTCAAAGCAACCAGGATTGCTAGGAATCTTATATGATAACATCTTTACGCACATGTAACATTCATGAGCGCGAAAGCTAGGAGGAAGGTTGGGTAAATATGTGTAAGAGTTTCACTTCATTAAGAGGGTCAAGAAACTCAGCATGACCTCTTAGTATAAAAGGGTGTGATACTTTAAGGTAGAGCAGAGCAGAAGCTCATCAATGCTTATCGATCTGCGGATTATAATGCTTTGACCTTGTCCTAGAAATGACGAGGTACTGGAGTTTGTTTCTCCTAACATCTAGAAAAGGATTCTATTGATGTACCACAAGAGTATCTTGCATCGGAAGACACAAAGGCACATTTACTACTTGGCTACCAACTAGTACACAAAGGTAGGAAACAACAAGAGAGAGAATGAAAATGCTTAGTATATAATCCCTATATGTGGATGCATGAGTCAACAACCTTCCGGAAACCAATGTAAAGAAGAGAGGTCACGTGTATAGAAGTGAGACTCATGAGGACTACTCTTGTCGTGATCTATTTGGTTCCATTAAAGAACATCTGCCATACCATGTGGTAGGGGACGTCCTTAGTTGTTGCAACTCAATCACGACAATAACCATAAGCTTAATGGCTAGAGTAGAAGGTACTAGTCATCCTGAGGTAATGTTTGAACATTAATAACAAGGGGCAACAAATGGATCTTGGTTGAAAGGTCAGCTTCATGTACAAAATTCACAACACTAGAATCTAGCACAATCAGGGATCTTCAGTTCAAGTCCAACGGTAAAAACCCATAGAAAGGAGTAACTACTAATTGAGTGACACAGAGTACACCACAAAGGTAGTAATCAAGAGGTAGCTTCTAAAAGAATGTACGACTTCTAAAGTACCCAAACAAATGAAAAGGAGGCACACGAGGTGAAAGGAAACCTTGAAGCTTAGAAAAGAACACTTTGGAACCACGAACATGATGTTGTGGGCCCGTAAGATAGAGAGATCATGATGGAAAGGAATCTCTCAACTGGAACGGAACAAGGGGAACAAGGAACACACAACACATTGACTCTAGTAAACTTGACACACTAGGTTAACTAGTCAAGAAAGACATGCCTAAAAAGGTACCTAAGTTTTTGAAAGACAAGACGAGATATTAAAACCTTCAAACAACACAAGATAAGATGACCCAGAGTTGGAGCGGTATAAGATAAGGATAAAAAGAACCATACTAGAGTTTTTCACAAAAACTTTACAACTTTCAAATAGTTTTCACAAACTCTAGACTCAACATCGACCAGTTGAAAGGTTTTCCTACAGATGGTACTGCTCTGATAGCAAAACCTATGACACCCCCAAGATTGCGGCTAGACAAATCCAAGACCTTAGTCTGATCATAAGCGTAACCTAAATCTCGAGATTACCTAGGTCGTGCCTCTCCCATTCCCTGCCACACTTACCTACCTGTTATGATGCACCTCCTTCACCGCCTTCAAGAACATCCAGAATGCATATGTCGAATGGAATCTACTAGGCAAGTTAGTTGGTCAAGCTGGTTTCTATGCCCCGTGTGGGTGTACGCTCGTCTTGGTTCAAGAGGCAAGAACTCAAGTCCTAGTGGTGGCAATTATGGGACTACAAAACCCACAACCCACCGTGGCCTCCCTTAGCATGTTTAACTTACATCTCTGATCATACCACGTCATCCTTTCAAACTAGGTTCATTCATAGCTCTGATTCATCAACTGGATGGACTAGCGGTAACAACTAAGCATGGCTATGCATAACCAGTATAACAGATCTAGCGATGATCATAAGCCAAACCCTAGTTATGTAGGAGCAGTGGATCAGGGAATATAGGATATAAAGGGAACATGCATTAGATAGGATTACTCTATCTATCGATAAAATACTTTGGAATCATATGTACATGGAAAGAAATGATATACTTTGAAAGCATAGGATTATATCATGTGTAGGGTTATACTTGCCTTTGCCTGTTGGTATCCAAATATAAATCTTCAGGGTTCATTAGATGGATTTGTTCGTTGATAGCAGGAATATAGCTCTCTAGGGTTCACCTTCTTGGCATTGTTCATCAATAACCTTTGATGGTGTTCATATCTATCTTCGATCTAAGACTCGTTGCTCACATCAACTCTAAGGACTACCGGGAAGAAGCGGAAACACCGAAAAGGAAGGAACAACATTTAACACAAGCATCGATGCAATGCACACAATGAATGGAATGACATATTAAAGGATGGAGTTGAGATGCCATACGAGGGCATTTCCATAAAACCCCATATTCATATGAGGGGGTTGATTTTGTGTTTTAAAGTTGAGACCATTTAGTTTTTGTAATGATGCATGATGTTATAATGTAGATATCATATTTCCGAACATTTTCCTATATTATTTGTATTTTTTGATTAAAAATAAATTAGTTATGAATTTCCCATTTTTATTTCATTTTAAAAAAATGGAATATTACAAAAATAATTACATTTTGGAAATACATTACTATTTTTATTAATCAGAAAAAATTTATGAATATGTTTATATTACTTGCAGAGTGGACCCACCTATTATCATTTATCATTTACAGAAACGATTTACAGATAACAGAAAAAATAAAAAATAAAAGGAATATTGCACAAGCATAAGGTTATGTTGACGTCATCAATGGAGATCCTCCAGATCGAGCATGGGATCAACATAGGGCGCATGCGGGCACGCACGAGTGAGGATATTCCACGTGGGGCGCTGCATTAGACCATTTGCTGGCGGCGCCACTTGTAGTAGGTCGCCGGAGCGACGTCTCTGATGGTGGACGATGGTGGTGCTCGCAGGTACACGATGGGTGGCGCTATGGAAAGAGTGGAAGGAAATTGAGGGGTGCTGGGGCACCAACGGCTCACCAGGAACATGATGACGGTGATAGAGAGGCGCCAGGATGGAGAGTGCAATTCCAACGGCTTGTGGCTTTCCGAGTTGCTTGGCTCGGTACGAAGGATGCAGGCAGCACAACAAAGCTCTTGGAGGCTCGGAAAGGTTCGGGGCGGCTTGTAGGGTCAGATTCCATTCGTGTCTGAGGTGCTAGGGTTCGGTGTCGAGCGGAGGAACGAGGGAAAAAGAGGATAGAGGAAGCTAGGGTTGTCTGCTGCAATGGAGACGATTTATTGATGTCTGGGGGCGGCGGCATGGATCTTGGCACGTGCAGCGGTGACGGACATCGGAGAGCTAGCCACCTAGTTGCTTCTCCTGTTGAGGAAGAAGATGACGCAAGACAGATGAGGCGAAGAGGTATGGGCCGCGCTGTGCTGCTTTGGGCACCGGGTGGGCCTTGGCTGGGCCGAGCCAGAAAGAGAGGGAGGGATGGCTGCAGCCTGTTAGATTAGGAAAAAAACATAATGTTTTCTAAAAACTTTTTATATTTCTATTTTCTTCTTTCTCTTTTGTATTTCAATTCACAATATGTTTTGAAATATTTAAAAAATACTAGAGGGTTTTGTGAAGCTATGGAAATATTGCAGGGGCCCTTGTATTCAATTTGGGCTCCATACCTTTTTTACTTTTCAAAATATTTAAAACCATTTGAAAGGGTTTACAAGAGAGGGTAAAATTAGGGTTTTGTGATTATTTCTTGCATGCATTTTCTTTAGCAGAGATGCTGATTCTCATCAATTCACAATCAAACCCTAATTGGGATTTAATAAAACTAGGGTTATTATAATTAGCTCAGGATAAACCTTCCCATTTGGCCATCGCTTTGGTTCCCATGGGGTCGCCACGTTTGGGATATAAAGCATGGATGCCGCAATGAAATGACCCTCCTGATCACGAGCGATGACATCCATAGCACCTGAACAACTATTAGTGTAAAAATAACCATCAAACTTAATCTTTAATTTCCTCACATCTGGTTTTTTCCAGTTGGCTTGCCTAGGGATCGAAACAAATACTTCTTTGGTTACACTAGACTTTAGTCTCAAATAGGAAAATCTATCAAGCACGGATTCACTGTCAATAATTTTAGTGAATCCTAGAGAGTCCCACAACTCACTAGTAGAAAACGAACCTTTGGTCCAGGGGTATTAGTCCTGGTTCTGCTACAAACCGGGACTAATGCCCCGATCCCAACGGCTCTATCTGGCCGCATCGGGCGGCAGACACTAGTCCCAATTCGAACGGACCCTTTAGTTCTGGTTCGTGTAACAAACCGGGACTAAAGTGCATTAGGCAGGCTGGGTACGGCACCAGACCCTTTAGTCCCGGTTCTAGACACAAACCGGGACTAAAGGCCTGGCTATATCTTCTTCCCCACCTGCTAGAGCCACCATTTCAAGCTTGTGGCTCCTCTCTCTTTCTTGCTTGAAGCTCGAGTTCATGCCCATTTTTTCTCAAGATTTGTCAACATTTTGTGGTGCCACATCTATCGATAGGTTCTAAAAGGTGAGCAACTTCATCCTTTGAACTCTCATTGCTATATTAGCTCATTTCATGCTCTATCTTGTAGATGGATTTGTGGATTTAGTTTGGTAGTAATTTTTGCAATGATAACATGAGATCGATGTTTAGATTCTATCTATCTTGTATTAATGTAATGAACTCCAAGGTAAATATCATTTTCAATATGTGAATTCTATCTATATATCTTGTTTTGGCACATAGTCTCAAAATTTGATTCATAGAAGCACATACATGCATGAGTTCATCATTCTAATTAGCTGGGCAAAATACCCTTCTTCGTCTTCTACCTGCCTTCAGCAAACTGAAAAAATTGTAACAAAGATAGGGTTAATTCATAAAAGCTTGATAAAAAGACATCACAATACATCTTCGAGAAGCTCCTCTATGGTGAGCTCCTCGAAGATGTCTGAGGATAGGATATTAAGACATCTTCGAAAAGCTCCGCCGTAGTGGTGTTCCTCTTGCACCATCTTGGAGTTAATAACTTCTCTAGCTATAGATTAATACGCCGGGTAACTAAAACAATTCACATATTAGGGAGTGCCTCTATGGCGAGCTCCTCGAAGATGTCTAAGGATGGGATCCTAAGACATCTTCGAGAAGCTCCACCGTAGTGGTGTCCCTGCTCTCGCACACCATCTTGCAGTTCTTCAAAAGAATGCATACCTATTTATAGATTAAGCAGCACAACATAGTGTCGGGTAGTTAAGACATAATGTCGACACTCACCCCTAGCATAGTGCTGCCACCCACCCAAAATAGTGTCGTCATTTACTGGCTTAGTGCTGCCCACTGAGGACATAGTGTGGCCATGTTGTTGCCAAATCCACGTCTAGTCCCGGTTGGTGCCTCCAACCGGACTAAAGCTTCATCATATCTTTAGTCCCAGTTGTTTGCTTTAATTTTGTTTTTTTAGACCAGTACTAATTTTATCATCATGATTCTGTTTGATGTACTTAATTATATAATGCATATGAGCCGGCAATGGATGTACGCTGACCGACTCTCTAGCGAGTTCATTAAAGGCGTGCATTCTTTTCTCCTTGTGGCCAAGGCAAACAAGCGGAATGGTTTTATGTCTTGTCCATGTGGTGTCTGTCGGAATCATAAGGAATACTCTTCCTCAAGAGTCCTTCACAGCCACCTGTTTCGGTCTGGTTTCATTACCGGCTATAATTGTTGGACCAAGCACGGAGAAATAGGGGTTATGATGGAAGAAAACAAAGAAGAAGAGAATGATAACGACTACCCTACTATGTCCCTGAATATGATTTTACTACAATGGAAGACAATGATGAAGAAGAAGAAGAAGAAGATGAAGAACGGGCATCAGATCGGCCCGATGATGATCCTATTCGGGCAATTGCTGATGCAAAGAAAGAATGAGTAACTGAAAGGGAGAGGTTGAAGTTCAAGCAGATGTTAGAGGATCACAACAAATTGTTGTACCCAAATTGTGAAGATGGGTCCAATAAGCTGGGTAGCACTCTGGAATTGCTGTAATGGAAGGCAGAGAACGGTGTGACTGACAAAGTATTTGAAAAGTTGCTGAAAATAATGAAGAAGTTCCTTCCAAAGGATAACGAACTGCCCGCCAGTACCTACGAAGTAAAGAAGGTTGTCTGCCTTCTAGGATTAGAGGTGCAGAAGATACATGCATGCATTAATGACTGCATCCTCTACCATGACGAGGAGTACGAGAATTTGGATGCATGCCCAGTATGCACTGCAGTGTGGTATAAGATAAGACGAGATGACCCTCGCGATGTTGAGGGCGAGCGTCGCATGAAGAGGGTTCCTGCCAAGGTGATGTGGTATGCTCCTATAATACCACGGTTAAAACGTTTGTTCAGGAACAAAGAGCATGCCAAGTTGTTGCGATGGCACATGGAGGACCGTAAGAAAGACGAGATGTTGAGACACCCCGCTGATGGGTCATAGTGGAGAAAAATCGAGAGAGAGTTCCCGGACTTTGCAGGTGACGCGAGGAACTTATGGTTTGGTCTAAGTACATATGGCATGAATCCTTTTGGGAGCAGAGCTGCAGTCGTAGCACCTGGCCTGTAACTATATGTATCTATTACCTTCCTCCTTGGTTGTGCATGAAGCGGAACTTAATTATGATGCCAGTGCTCATCCAACGCCCAAAGCAACCTGGCAACGACATTGATGTGTACCTAAGGCCATTAGTTGAAGAAATCTTACAATTGTGGCACAGACAAGATGTACGTGAGTGGGATGAGAACAAGCAGGAGGAATTTGACCTACGAGCGTTGTTGTTCATAACAATCAATGATTGGCCTGCTCTTAGTAACATTTCATTACATACAAACAAGGGATACAATGCATGTACACACTATTTAGGTGAGACTGAAAGTATATATTTGGATAAATGTAAGAAGAATGTGTACCAAGGGAATCGTCGTTTTCTTCTGCCCACGCACACGCTTAGAAAGAAAGGTAAACATTACAATGGTGAGGCAGACAGCCGGTGTAAGACTATCCGCGATACTAGTGATGATGTATTTGATATGGTGAAGGATTTAAATGTAATCTTTGGAAATGGTCCTGGTAGACAATCTATTCTGAAGGACGATGTCGGACACACACCCATGTGGAAAAAGAAATCTATATTTTGGGCTCTACCCTATTGGAAAGTCCTAGAAGTCCGCTCTGCAAATGACGTGATGCACCTGATGAAGAATCTTTGTGTGACGCTGCTAGGCTTCTTGGGCGTCTATGGGAAGAATAAAGATACATTAGAAGCACGGCAGGACCAACAATGTATGAAAGACCGAGATGGCATGCATCCAGAGCTGTTTGAAGGTAGTGCCATCTACGCTCTTACAAAAGAAGAGAAGGCAATCTTTTTTGAAGTTCTTTACAGTATCAAGGTCCTGTCTGGCTTCTCATCGAACATAAAGGGAATAATAAATATGGCAGAGAATTTGTTTAAAAACCTAAAGTCTCATGACTGCCATGTGCTTATGACACAGCTGCTTTCGATTGCATTGAGGGGACTCCTGCCAAAAATGTTCGAGTACCCTTTGTGGAGCTATGTGTGTTTCTCAATGCAATTTCTCAGAAGGTAGTCAGTCTAGATAGTCTACCAAGGTTATAGAAAGATATGGTCCAATGTCTTGTCAGCTTCGAGTTGGTGTTCCCACCATCCTTCTTCAATATTATGAAGCACCTCCTAGTTCACCTAGTCGAAGAGATTAACATTCTCAGTCCTGCATTTCTACACAATATGTTCCCCTTTGAGAGGTTCATGGGAGTCTTCAAGAAATATGTTCATAACCGTGCTAGGCCAGAAGGAAGCATCTCAAAGGGATATGGAACTGAGGAGGTCATTGAGTTTTGTGTTGACTTTATTCCTGACCTTAAGCCCATCGGTGTTCCTGAATCACGGCATGAGGGTAAACTGAGTGGAAAAGGAACGCAAGGAACGAAAGTAAGGATATGTATGTATAGACATTCTCCCACTAAAACACACTACATAGTTCTGCAAAGTTCCACCTTGGTGGCTCCTTATATCGAGGAACACAAGAATATTGTACACTCCAACAACCCGGGGAAGCCTGCCACACCACCTGGTGGCGCGGGCCAGGCCAGGACGTGCCAGGGGTTGTGTGGGCCCCTCCGGCCTCCACCGACCTTGCCCCTTCACCTATATATGCCTCCAGGGATGAAAACCCAAGGAAGAAGATCAGAATTCCACGAAAACCTCCATAGCGCCTCCACCACTGAACAGGAGATTCGGGGGACAGAAGTCTCTGTTCCAGCACCCTGCTGGGACGGGGAAGTGCCCCCAGATCCATCTCCATCGACTCCACCGCCATCTCCATCGCCATTGCTGATATGCATGATGAGGAGGGAGTAGTTCTCCCTCTAGGCTAAGGGCTCTACTGGTAGCTATGTGTTCATCTCTCTCTCTATGCGTGATCTTATTGAGATCATGAGCTTGTAATCTATAGATCTATTATGCTACTCAAGTGCTTTAATGAATCTCTGCTTATCCCCACGTGTGTGAAGTTGACAGTGTGCACACCGTGTGGTACTTTGGCTAAGGTTACATAAATACTTATCACGAGTATAATTTGAGTTGGATGTCTCTATGAGATTGTGGTGTTTGTTGGAACCATCTAGCGCTCATGGTGATAGTGTGGGCTTATCTAGATGGGGAAAGCGAACTTTGGGGTGTGCTGTTATAGCCTTACCCTGGATTAGATTTATCCAACCGGAGAGTATTTCAGAGTAGTATCATAAAGAGAAGATATTTATATGAGTGTTCACTAGTGAAAGTATGATCCCTAGGCCTTGTTTCTAAGCATTGAAACACGGTTTGCAACTAGATCTGTTATGTGTTTGCTTGCTTCCATCTTTATTTCAGATTTCCTTTAGTCTCTTCCTACCCGTCAAGCTCTTTTCTGGCACTGTTACCACTTATAATTATCCATACCACTTGTATTTTACTATCTGTTCACCAAACTAGTGCACCTATACAACTAACAATGTATTGGGTGTGTTGGGGACACAGGAGACTTCTTGTATCTTGAATGCAGGGCTGCTTGAGAGGGATACCTTTGACCACTTCCTCCGTGAGTTCGATAAACCTTGGGTAATCCACTTAAGGGAAACTTAAGTGCGTAGACATCATGCTATTTTCTGGCGCCGTTGCCGGGGGTTGAAGAAGAAGAAGCTCCCACATCAACCACGCGCCATAAAAGCTATTTTCTAGTGCCGTTGCTGGGGATTGAAGAAGAAGAAGCGCTCACGTCAACCACGCACCATCAAATTTATTTTCTGGCGCCGTTGCCGGGGAGGTAAGGTAAAAGGTACTCACATCCTCTGGCTACTAAGCTATCTTATAGTGCGGTTGCTGGTGTGTGAGTGCTCGAAGTTATTTCCTTCAGATTCTGCAATTATATATTTTTATTTCTTATTTTTATTTTCACTAGTTAGGCTTAATGGAAAACGACAAAAAATGTAGAGAGCTTTATAGTATTTATCTTGAGTTAGGACATGAAGTGTTTGAAGAGAAAATTAAAAAACCTATGGAGCTTTATTTGCATGCTAATAGCAATGTTATTATTATGAATTCTTTGAACACCATTATTGCTAATGCTATGGAAAATTCAAAGCTTGGGAAAGCTGGTTTTGATGAGCATGATACTTTTAGTCCCCCAAGCAAGGAGGAGAAAATTTACTTTGATGATACTATGCCTCTAATATATGATGATTACAATGATGAATATGATATTTTCAGTCCACCTACTAGTGAGGAGAAAATTAATTTTGATTACAATATGCCTCCAATATTGGATGATTAGGGAGATGAGGATAATAATGATAGCCATTTTGTTGAATTTTCTCCCGCTACAATTAATAAGAATGACTCTATTTATGTGGAGAGTATTAATTCTTTTATGCATGTGGCTCATGATAAGAATGTTTTATGTGATAGTTATATTGTTAATTTTATTCATGATGCTACTGAAAGTTATTATGAGAGAGGGAAACATGGTTTTATGTATCGCAACAATATTAAGTTTCCCCTCTTTATGTTGAAATTTTTGAAGTTGCACTTGTTTTTCTTTCCTATGCTTGTTGCTTTGTGATTTCATGAGTTGTTTCTTTACAAGATTATTTTTCATAGGAAATGGGTTAGACTTAAATGTGTTTTATATTTGCTTCTTGATGCTCTCTTTTAGTTCAATTCATATTTTCTTATGTGAGCATCATCGAAATTATCGTGCCTAGCTCAAAGGTGTTAAAGAAAATCACTTATTGGGAGATAACCCAAATTTCTTTAGGAGTCTTTTTTTTTAGTCTTGGAAGTTATTGCTTCAGAAATAACCTCACCTTATCCTTTTTGTGTGGTTTTTGCGTCAAGAGTAACCTCTAATGAGAGAGAAGTAAGACTTTGGAAAGTTGCTATCTCGAAACAGGTTTTTGTGATTCGCTGTAAAAATTCGTGAAAGATCTCTGTACATCGGTTTGAGCTGTAATTGTTTATGCTTCTGCCCCAGGTTGTTATCCAACTTTCGTTAGTTCAACACATTAAGATTTGAGCAACATAAAGTCTTCAAAAAAATTGGTTTTTACCTGCTGGTCTGTTTTGACAGATTTCTGCCATTATTTGCATTTGCCTCTTAATCTCTTTATCTTTGAGTTCTCTTTGATCTTTTGAACTTTTTAAAGGAAGTGCTACAGAAGATTCTGTTTTAATGGAAGTTTTACTTGTGTTGAAACTGAACCAAAAGACTTATTATCTTGAGTACACTAATGTTGCTAATGAAGATTGTGTGAAGTTTTGTATGAAGGAAATTTTTGAGTGTAGGGAAGAGTAATGTGATGAGATGAAGTATGGACAAAAGCTCAAGCTTGGGGATGCCACCCATTTCACCACAAGAAATATCCAAGAAGTACAAGCGTCAAAGCTTGGGGATGCCCAAGGCATCCCCTTATTCATTAATAAAAATCTCAGGTTTCTTCCAAACACTTCATTTTTATTGTTTCATGCACATTTATGTTGTTCTTGGAGCGTCTTCGTGTTTGCTTTTAGTTTTCGTTTGCTTAGTTTGCTTGAATAAATTGGTTGGACCCCCTCATTCATACATTAGTTTTCAAATAAGGTGGTTTGGATTGGAAAATAGTAGGAAAGTTCATGCTTAAGTGGTATAAAAGGAGTCTTGTTTTTGACTGTGGCCTAGGCTTTATCATGTCATGCTTGGTAGTGTTTTGGCTTTATGCTTAGTGATTTTCGATGTAACATGACATGTTATAAACAATTGAGATTTCTTAATGTGCCTTGAAAGAATCATGTGTTGTTTTAGCATATTAAAGCATAGTATTGTGGTATTCTCCTTTGATGCTTTATTTGGGTTGACTTGGCGCATGCTCACACCATGTTATGACTATCCCAAGTCACCATAGCCTCTATGATCATTTAGTTTTCGACTTGTAATATCACTTTATGCTTTAATTAATGATGTTTTGTAGCTTTGCATGATTATGGCCATTATTGCTCTCTTAGTTGGTTGCTCCCAGTCTTTTGCTAGCCTCGATAACCAAGTATGAGTTCCACTCATGCATCCAACTCCAAATAAAACCAAGTTATTCCAAAGAGTCCACCATACCTACCTATTAGCATTTGCTATTCCAAGTATATTCATGTTTTTATCTATCTTCTAAATTAAACTTGTTATATCAAAATTAGTGATTAAAGCTCTCACGAACTTGATGGCACACTTTACTTTTCTTGCCCCTAATAAACTTGAACCATTGCGTCATCTATGTTGTATATGCTTGCACTTATACGTTGGGATTAGCAGAACCATGTTGTCATGGGGAACGCTTTCAACATTGCACTTGTACATTGTACCTAGTTTATATCATGCTCTTTTGTTTATGGATGTCGTCAATCTGAAATGAAAGGGGAGCTTGTAAGTCCATGGAGTTATGTATGTGTGCTAGAGAAACGCCTGTGCGGCTGGTCTAATCCATGCCTAATCATGGTGGAAACCTAAAGTGTAACCATAATGAGCAATCTATGAAGCATTCTTCTGATAAAAGAAAAGAGATAGAGATTGAGAAAAAAGAAAAAAAAGAGATGAGAAAAGAGGAAAGAGAGAAAAGGCACCATTTTCGCATAGTAAATAAGAAGATTGCTGAGATGCTTATTGTCTGCTTGCCTTGTCATTTTGATATGGGGATTCTTCCGTATCATCGGGCAAGGGGTACCCCATTGGCGGTTCTCTATGATACACATGTACTTACTATGACAAGAACTTACAAGTAACTAAACTTGAGTAGCATGAGGAGCAGCCCTCGTATTCAAAGGACATGAGATTGCCAACTTATAGTTTGTCAAGCATATACTCCATAGTTTGTTCACTTTAACCTTAATCACTTCAATATTCTTATGATAGGGGCAATGAGAGCTAAAAGCTAATAAGTACCATAATTTTTGGAAGCTCTTTATGAGACTTGAATCCCTGCTTCCTTCTATGAAGGCCTTTCTTTTACTATTATGTTGAAGTCTCCATCTTCTATCTTTATGCACCTATTAAGAGAGGATAGTGGCCATTCTTAGTTTAATGTGCATTGTCCCAAGACTTGTTGATTGATGCATAACTTTGATATTGCTTGTTCTTAAACTATTTGTATCTAGTCACCCTTATGAACTTTGAAGGTGTCCTATGCATTTATGTTTTGCTACTCCATGAGGGACAAGCTGAATGACACTATGCTATGTTTTCTATATGTGAAACGAACAAACGTCTTTCAATGCATTTTTATTCATGATATTTGTTTGTACCTTTTCATGTTACTTCATAGTTGATATGTTACTTCATGCTATTTTAAAGTACTATGATCCCAGCTATCAATGTTCTACAAATACTTTGATCAAGATTATTATGGTGCATGTCACCTTAAAAATTATTCTTTCTTTTTATCACTTACCTACTCAAGGACGAGCATGAGTTAAGCTTGGGGATGTTGATACGTTGCTAACGTATCTATAATAGGTTGCAACGTACACAGTTACGTGGATGACATCGCGGTAATGTCAAAGAAATCAAATGATCTTATCGCTGACTTGCAGGAAACTTTCACCAATCTCCAGAAATACAACATGATGCTAAAGCCAAAGAAGTGTGTCTTTGGGGTACCATCCGGCAAATTGTTGGGCTTCATCGTTTCACATCGCAGAATCGAGGTGAACTCGGGGAAAATCAAGGCCATCCTCGACATCAAATGCCCGACATGCCTGAAGGACATACAAAGGCTCAAAGGCTGCATTGCAGCAGTAAGCCGGTTCGTCAGCTGACTTGGTGAGCGGCTATGCCGCTCTAGAAGTTGCTCAATAAGGTGGACAAATTCACATGGACGGACGAAGCTGACGCAGCACTTCAAGAGTTAAGAGAGTACTCTCCTCCCCACCTATACTTGCAGCACCGGTGCCAAGGGAGCCTATGTTAGTACACATGGTGGTGAGCAACCGAGTAATCAACATCGTCATCGTGGTGGAGCGCAAGGAACCAATGCACGAATACGGAGTTCAGCAACCCGTTTACTATGTAAGCAAGGTCTTGACGGAATCCAAGCATTGTTACCCGCAGTACCAGAAGATAGCTTATGGAGTTTTCCTTGCTTCACATAAGCTAAGGCATTATTTCCAGGAGCACCCCATTACAGTAGTGAGCAAAGATCCACTATCCAACATCATTAACAACAGCGACGCTACAGGGAGAGTGGCAAAGTGGGGCATTGAACTTGCCGCCTTCGACATCACCTATAAGCGACGCGACACTATGAAGTCACAAGCATTGGTGGATTTTCTTGTAGATTGGACAGAATTGCCAGAAGACACTCCTGTGCCAAAGCCAGAGTATTGGGTCATGCACTTTGACGGATTGAAGTTACTCAATGGCTCGGGGGCTGTCGTATTATTGCAATCGCCAACAGGGGAGAAGTGGCAATACGTCCTGCAGATCCACTTCAACGCTACAGATAACATGGCAGAGTATGAGGCCCTCATTCACGGACTTCGCATAGCCAAGGATATTGGCATCAAGCGCATAGTTTGCTATGGAGATTCCGACTTGGTTGCCCAGCAAGTAGGTGGCACCTGGAACACGCGGAACCCTATGATGGCGGCATATCAAGACGAACTAGACGTAATAGCCAATTGCTTCGACGGCTACGAATCAAATACGTCAAAAGGGAGGATAATGAGGCATTGGGTCTGCTGTCAAAGCTTGGATCAGCACGTCGACCAATTCAGCCAGGCGTTTTCCTGGAGCATTTCAAACTCCATCAATGAAGGGAGCGGATCCCGACAACCCGGATAGAGTGGATTGATTTATTAACACAGTAACAATCACCTCTTAGGCTTGGACGAAGCCGTTCATGGATTATCTACAAGACGGAACTTTGCCTGCCGACGAAGTCGAAAGCCACCAAATAGTACACAGAGCAAAAGGCTACATGATCATTGAGGGCCAGCTATACAAAAGAAGTACCATAGGAGTTTTCCTACGGTGTGTCTCCCAACAGCAAGGTATTGAAATACTTAGAGAAATACATCTCGGAGATTGCGGGCATCACGCTGCTCCCCGGTCGTTGGTGGCCAAGGCCTTCCGACAAGGATTCTACTAGATAACTGCCAAGGCGAACGACGACAAGTTGGTACAAACATGCATCGGGTGTCAGTTTAATGCAAGACAACCAAGTGTTCCAGCTGAAGAATTGCGAACAATACCAATAACTTGGCCGTTTGCATTCTGGGGGCTGGACATGGTGGGACCTTTGCAGATAGCACCCTGTGGATTCACACACTTGCTAGTAGCAGTGGACAAATTCACGAAATGGATTGAAGCTAAACCCATTAGAAAGCTTGATGGGGCAACAACCCTAAAGTTTGTCCAGGATCTAGTGGTGAGATTTGGTCTCCCACATAGCATCATCACCGATAATGGCAGAAATTTATCTCTCGGAGAAGTTGGGGAGTACTGTCATGAGAAAGGTATCCATCTTAACCTAGCATCTGTGGCACATCCACAGTCAAATGGGCAAGTTGAAAAGGCTAATGGACTAATTCTGCACGGAATCAAGCCACGCTTAGAGGCACCGCTACGTAGAGCAGCTGGAGCCTGGGCGGAGGAACTACCATCTGTCTTGTGGAGTTTACGAACATCACCCAACAGATCCACCGGCTTGACTCCTTTCTTCATGGTCTATGGAGCAGAAGCAGTTCTCCCATCCGACATCCTCCACGATGCACCAAGAGTTTCCACCCACAAGGAGGATGACGCTGAAGAATCCAAGCGACTATCTGTGGACCTACTTGAAGAAGAGCACGTGCTGGCATGCCAGAGATCTGCCGTCTACCAGCAGAAGTTGCGGGGGTACGATAGACGCCATGTAAAGCATAGCTAGACTCAAGAGGCCATGTCATCATCCAGGATCTCGGCAGTCACGAAGACATCAGCCTTGACCATCTTGGCAACCCTGGTATCAAAGCCAGCAAGAGAGTTCCACATAGCATCGCTATCGATCTCTCATCCTTCCTCGTCCAACTTGGGCATGCCAGAGGTTACCTAGTCGATGTCGGCATTGTCATAGTGAGCCTTGACCAAGGACAGGGTCATCCTAGCACTAGCCCGGATACAGGAGGCTTTCCAGTCTTTTATTTTCTCGGAGGCTCAGTGCAGGATTTCTGCATACTTGGCCGCTGAGTCTGCCGCCTCGATATTAATACCTAGAGGTTGAGCTATCTCCTTGGCTTGGGCGATGGCGGTGGTAACGAAGTTGCCGGCAAGAATCATGCGTTCCTTGGGAATTAGAGCACGCACACCCAAGTTGGCCAAGCTAATGGGGGTTGTGGTTTGCACAAACATACATGGACCATTAGTATAGACAAGTCAAATGGTTGTCCAACTTACAAAAAAAGACCAATATGGAGAAAGGTTACAGAAGATGCTCGTTTCCATTTGCATGCATGTCTCCGCCAAGTCATCACGCTCCTTCCGGACTGACTTGAACATCTCAAGACTCCTTGCATTCTACTCTTTGGCAGCTTGTTTCTGGTCTTTGAGTTGTGCAATTTCATCCTTCAGGCGCTGCATCTCGACGTCCGCAGACTCTTGCATAGCTTTCATTGTAGCCTCATGGCCCTTGTCGGCCTCGGCCAGGTCCTTCTTCAGAATCTTCTTTTCATCATCGAGCTCCTGAATATGCTTGGATTGCTCGACGATGCTCTTGGCCTTGGCAATGGCTTATGTAAGACGAAAATAAGAAAGTGTTGTCAGAAGACAGAAAAAACGATTCAATGAGAAAGCAAGGAGCTATTGTAGGAAACAGACTCTGGCTATTTTTGATTTGTTCCTTCAGGAATTTAGTTTTACCCTGTTCAAGGTCCATCTCCTTCTGAAGAGTAGCAAACCTCTCATCGACGGCTATCCTCCGTTTATTCTCATTCTGCACAAGATGTAAACATGCTTAGTTTCTCTAGAGCATCTAGTCGTAAATGTTTGGTTTCAACTAAATGCTTGGGGGCTACAGTACATGATTTTTAAGTAAACTAGTTTTCTAGAGCATCAAGTCGGAACTATCTAGTTTCAACTAAATGCTCGGGGGATACACAAACAAATTCTAAACTTAGTTCTTTGGAGCACTCAGGCCAATAACTATTGGATTGTCCGCCGAAGAGCTTAGGGGCTACAGTAGGATATACTACACAAAGTAAGGCAAGTGAAGTTTAAAAAACTTACGATGGCAATGATCCCGAGATTGTTGGCCAAATGATCGTAGGAATCATGGAAGGTCCGAGCATTCTTATAGATTGCGTTGGCCTGCTCTATGAGGTCATCTAGGCTCAACGTCGGAGGAGTCGCAGCCAATGGAGAGGTTGAACCCCGAGGCATGGATAAAGCTCTAGCTGCCTCCTACACCTTCAAGGCTGTTGATGGCTCAGAGGCTCCCGCATCGATCGCAGCTTCCGCATCCACCTCTTCCACTTCCTTCCCCTTCTTGGTGGCATCCTTAGCCGGAGCTTCAGCCACTTTAGAGGAGGTGCTCTCCTACGTCGCCTGGCCGCTGGGAGCAACGTCTGCCTCGACAGAGCCTAAGACATCAAGGTTTGGATTGATATCTATCTCCATGGCGGATGTCTCAGGGATGACGGGGGATGACGGCCCAACGGGACCAGTAGAGGGTTTGGCGGCAGGAGTAGGGGGAGCGGTGGCGGGAGAGGGCTTGGCGGATGGACTAACACCGACTAACATGTCGCGAATGTTTTTGACCCTCCAACATCTTTGGAGGATCGATCCAAACTAACACCGACTTTCCTCCTGAAACGTACAAAGTATAAGTACAAGAGTTAAAAAAGGTGTGAGTTATAAATAAAAGCCGGAGAATGAAAGTACTTACTCCACGGCAGGAGCCTTGGCAAGGGGAATGCCGGTGGACTTCTTCTTCTTCTCCGCCTCTAAGGAGAAAGTGGATTGTTTGGAGACTCCACTCTTCATTTTCTTCTTCTTCTTGGCCTCGGTAGCAGCGTTAGAGGTTGAGCTCTTCCGCTTTCGTGCTGCCGGAGCTGGCTGATCCTTGGAGCCATCGTCATCGGAAACCATCTGGATATTCTTTAGATTTGGATCATAGACCTGGGAGGCCATTTGATCTGCCACCAAGGTCGCCAGCTGGGATATAGAGGAGTGTTAGACGGATAACTTCAAAGTCGGAAAAACCTTAGCATATATAACAAGCAACAAAGGAAACAATAGCTACCTCTGGGCACTTGCCATAGTAGAACATGTCATAGGTGATTTTGAAGCCTTGCTTCTTGTCCTTCACCTGACAATGTCCTTAAGCTAGAGCTTGATGGGTTCAGTAGAGAAGTTATCCCGAGAAATTCGCTTTTGATCCCTCCTGTCTTGGTTGTATTTACACATCAGCTCGACGCGGTGCTGCAAAGGCTAGATCCGCCTAACATATCAGCACATGGCAAGGTCCATGCCCTCTAGAACTCTGTCTACGAGCCATTCGATCCGCCTTACGGCGCGGTTTTCTTTATCGTAGGAGGGTAGAGAGGCTGGGCTCCGCCATGCGGGCACTTCGGTGGCAGCTCCATCGACGAAGTCGGGGTAGGTCTCAAGACTGTCTGGCAGGGGGACATCTGGCCTGTAGAAGTACGTGCGCTGCTAGTTCTTGCAAGACTCATGCCCTACAATGTTGGGGAAGCGCCGGCTAGGCCGGATCTTAAAGCTAATGGTTCGGCAGGGCCGCAATTCATCCTTGGATTCTACGGACTCTCTCTTGATGGTGAAGAAATATACAAACAGATCTAATCCAGGCTTAATCCCTAGATATCCTTCGCACAGAGGTACAAAGTTGCTAAGGACTAGAATGCTTTTGGGAGAGAGATTGTGGGGAAGTACCTAGAACTGCTAGAGGACATCCAAGAAAAAGTCGGAGACTGGCAGGCTTACCACGCGTACCAGCTGAGATTTGAGCTAAACCTTCTCTCCAGGTTAGGGAGAAGAGACCACCTCGTTGGCCGGTGCCGCCCGCCAGACAAACTTCTCCGCTGCGGGGAGATACCCCTCGTCGACCAGTTCTTGGAGATCTACGACGGAGAGATCGGAGACTCTCCACACCCCCTTGTGGGAGTCGCTTTCTTCTTCAATGGCTTCGGGCGCCGCTCGTTCTTGGTCATCACCGACAGATGCCATCACGACGGAGACATGAACGACCACCCCCTCCAGCGAAACGATCACTCCCTAGGATGGCTTTATTGTAGCCTCGGGAATCGCTGTCATGGAACGAGCTGAGCTGGTGGAGGCCATTACGACGAGGAGTGTGTGGAGGAAGAAAGGGCTCTGGTTAGGGTTTTCGCAGGAAAGCTCGAACGGTTGTGCGGCTGGAGGAAGACAAACGCTGGGAAGCAAATGCGGGTAAAAAGAAATAAATTGACCGTGGTGGAAATATATAAGATTTCGCGTCAAGATTCGTGCAAAAGGATCGGATGGTTGGAACATTGCCAACGTGGAAGTGAATGTGTGCGGTAATTTCGCCACGTCCTTCGTCTTTTGCCACTGCACCGTTTCGGATTTCGAGCGCGTAAAATAGCTAATGATTAATTCTCTGCTTCTGTGAGTTTTGAGGTAGCGTAGGCTGTACCCTACGTCATCCACCTCACAGTTGAAGTGAAGGGTCACGTCCGAAGATTCCATCAAAGATGGAGATCATCCGACTCTAGAAACAAAGACTCAAGGAATCTCTAGGTACATTGCGAAGCCGGAGTGGATTGCAGGGTTCTTTGGGAGAACTTTGAGATATTGCTTGACGAATTGCCGACGTCACTTAGATGGGATATTCGGACATCAACGAGCAAGATGGCGCAAGATTTCAAAAGTCCTCCGAGGGCTACTGTTGGTGATATGCTATATGGGTATCCTCATAGCATGTCACCAATCCGCCTAACCCGGGTGGCCCATAGTTGGTAGCAAGGCCTGTGGCCTGCTGGGTGGCCCAATTAGACGGATCCTGAAGGGAGGCCCATGCCGGATAAAGGAAGGCTACGCAGGAGTCACCTACATACTCGGAGCCTTGGAGTGCAAGACACGGAAGTCTAGTCCGCGTAGGTGCAGGACTCTTTACCTTGTCCGGCAAGGACCTTTCCCTGTAAACCCTAGGTCTTGGCTCCTTTATAAGCCGGCCTATGGGAGCCTTTAGGGCACAACTTTTCTGATTGCTACGTACAACGCCCAACACCTCGCGCAGCGAACCTATCTCTGTAACTCGGCGTATTGCCATTATAGTGATTTATAGCAGGAGTAGAGTTCCGCCACTGTTGTGTGACTTGAACCTGGGTAAGATGTGTTACCTCATACCCGCCAACTCTCCGTCTTACCCCACATATCTAAAAACACACTGTGAGGACCCCTCCATGGCGTACTCGTCGACAAATACCACGATAGAGCATATAATAGAGGGAACTTTGAGGTTCTCTAAAAAAGCGCCATCTGGGACCTTTTTTCATGCAGAGTCTATTCGAGATAATGCATCTTCTTCCTCATTTTCGAGGGATGTGTTGAACTTCAAACCCTTTGACGATTTAGATAGTTCATTCACGACTTCCCTATATGCTGCCATGTGTTTGTTTGCATTACAGATATTCGACACGTATTGAGCAACAAGATCCGAATCTCCACAACACATAAGTCATCGGATGACGATACCCTTAGCAATCCAGATTCCATGTAGCCATGCTTCATATTCGGCAATGTTCTTTGTTGCCTTGAAGTGGATCTGCAACACATAGAAAAGCTTATCTCCTTGGGGTGATTTGTGCACCACGCCAGCCCCCGAGCTCCTTAGACCCGTCAAAATGCAAGGTCCAGTATTCTGACTCTGGGAGGGTCATATTTTCCGTTATCTCTATCCAATCAGTGACAAAGTCAGCAAGGATTTGGGATTTAATTGTTGTACAAGGTTTGTACTGAATGTCGAAAGTTGAAAGCTCTATTCCAAATTTTGCAACACGTCCTGTGGCATCGCTGTTGTTAATTATGTCTGTCATGGGAGCTATGCACACCACGGTAATTTGATGCTCCTAAAAGTAATGCCATAGCTTCCGTGATGCGAAGAACACACCATAAGCCAGCTTTTGATAGTGCGGATACTGCTGTTTTGATTCAGTTAGGACTTCACTGAGGTAGTAAGTCGGACGCTGCACCAGGTGTTACTATTTTTCCTCTGATCTTTCCGCCACCATGACGACACTGACGACCTTGTTTGTCGCAGCGAGATAGAGCAACATCGGTTCGCGAGGTTCCGGTGCTACAAGGATAGGAGCGGACGAGAGTACTGCTTTCAGGTCTTGTAGTGCAACTTCAGATTCATTAGTCCAAACAAACTTTTTAGTCTTTTTCAGTAGCTTGTAGAGTGGTGCGACACTTTCACCGAGCTGGCTTACAAACCAATTGACCGCAGCAATGCAACCAGTTAGTCTTTGAATGTCCTTTAGGCGACTTAGCCTGGAAATATTGAGTATAGCCTTAATTTTGTCTCGGTTCACCTCTATGCCTCTTTGAGACACGATGAAGCCTAATAATTTTCTAGCTGGTATTCCAAACAACCATTTCTTTGGGTTAAGCATTATGTTGTATTTGCGTAGATTGGCAAATGTTTCCTCCAAGTCAGAAATTAAGGTTTCCTTCTTTTTGGACATCACCGCTATGTCGTCCACATATGCATGTACATTGCGTCCGATTTGATTCTGGAGGCAACAATGCATAGTGCGCTTGTATGTAGCTCCTGCGTTCTTGAGACCAAAGGGCATCGTAATGAAATAGAAGGTTCTGACGGGGGTTATGAATGAATTTTTGACTTTGTCTAATTCCTTCATCTTGATTTGGTGATTACCAGAATATGCATCGAGAAAACATAGGAGTTCCGAGCCTGCCGTAGAATCGATAGCTTGATCAATTGTAGGCAGAGCGATCAGATCTTTGGGACAAGCCTTGTTCAAGCCGGTATAATCAACACACATACTTAATTCAGTGGTGTCCTTTTTAGGGACCATTACAGGATTGGCCGAACACTTAGTGTGGATGACCTCTTCTATGAATCCGGCTAACTCGAGCCGAGCTAGTTTCTTAGCTATTGCTTTTCACTTTTCATCGCCAAAACGTCGTAAGGACTGTTCGATGGGCTTAGCGTTTGGGTGTACATTTAGAGAGGCTTGGCAAGTTCTCTAGGTACTCCGGTCATGTCAGATGGCTGCCATGCGAAGATGTATTGATTTGCTTGGAGGAACTTGACGAGCGCGCTTTCCTATGCGCTATCTGAACCTACACGTATCTAGGTCACCTTTGAGGGGTCATCATCCTTCAACGGCATCATCTTCATATCTTTTGATGCCATGAACTCCGGAGTCGGCTTTGTAAACTCCTTCTTCAACATGGGCATCTCGGACGTGTCGATGGTCTTCTTCATCTCCTGGTACTCCTAGGCGTGCTGTATGGCTTCAGCAAAGGTGGCAATTCTCTCCTTGCACTCTCGCTCTTTCTTCGGGTCTCCCCCGATGGTCATCACGCCCTTGGGACCTAGAATTTTCATCATATTGTAAATGTAACATGGACGAGCCATGAAAGCCCAGTAAGCCAGCCATCCGAATATAGCGTGGTATGCGTTATTGAATTGGACCACTTCGAAGGAATGTGCTTCCGTCCGGTAGTTATTTGGAGTAACATCCAAAGTGATTTCTCCCACAGAATTTTCTTGTCTTCATAGGACAACTCCGTGGAAGATCATAGAGCTGTGATTCAGCTGAGTTGCCGAGATCCTAATCCGACTCAGTGTTTCGATGTCTAGGATGTTGATGCTGCTACCGCCGTCCATGAGAGTCTTGGAGAGACCATTGAAGGGAATATGCCCGAGAGGCAATAATAAAGTGGTTATTATCTTATTCCATGTTTATGTAAATGTTTATTTTGCATGCTATAATTGTATTGGTTGGAAACGTCAATACATGTGTGTTTAATAAACAAATAAAAGGTTCCTAGTTATGCCTCTCTTATAGACTAGCTCGTTGATTAACAAGATGATCAAGGTTTCCTGATCATGGACATTTGATGTTGTTAATAACGAGGTCACACCAATGGTGGAATGATGTGATGAACATTCATCCGAAGTATAGCATTACAATCAGAGTCATTATGTTTATATTGCTATAACATCATACAAAGTAATCTTAGTCCTTAGACCATGAGATCATGTTAATTGCTAACACCGGAAGAGTATCTTGATAACATCAAACGTCACGCCGTACAATGTTAATATAAAGGTGGGTTCAGTGCTACGAAGGTGTTATGTTGAGGCTCATGGATCAAGAGTGGGATTTGTCCATCCCGATGACGGATAGATATACTCTGGGCCCTCTCGGTGATATCATATTGAAATAGCTTGCAAGCAAGTGATGTGATCACTAGAATGTTATATCACGGGAACGAGAAAAGAGTGGGTAACGAGATCAAACTAGGTATTTGGATGCCAATGATCGAATCTCGGACATGTAATATATCGCGAGACAAAGGGATTTAGTTACGACGTTAAAGGTTCACACGATCACAGGGGTCATCGTTGAATGTGTGGGAGTCAGTACGGATCTCCAGGTCCCGCTACTGATTATTGATCGGAGAGTGGTCTCGATCATGTCTGCATTATTTGCAAACCATAGGGTCAAACACTTCAGGGTACCGACACCATTTAGGAGCAAATGTGTTTCAGCTAAAGATTAAGAAAGCGCTGGAATCATTTCGATGGAAACCGGAATTGTTTCGGGTGAAATTCCTGAAACTGGTTCTGCATGTGATATTGAAATGTTGTAGGGAGTTTTATGTGAATGTTTGTTAATTAAAGAAATTAACAAAATTCTGAATAAAATAAATAAAAGTTATTTATTTAATGAGAGCTTGCATTAAATTTGGTGGAAATTTAATGCATGTGAGTGGACATGAGTGGAGGTGTGTATTTATGTTAGTGGGAGCTCCACCCACATGAATGAGGGAGAGGTGGGGGCACCCACCATGGCTGGCGCCATGCCCCCTTGGGCTGCCCCCTCCCCTATATAAGGAGCACCTCCTCCTCCTCTCCTCTTGCACCACCTCCTCGTGAAGGTTCTCTTCTCCCTCTAGTTATTCCCCATGGTCTCGGATTAGCGAGATACATGTTCTCGGTGGCCTTATCTGGAAAGGAGTTGCTGCTTCCATTGCATCGCTGGAGCGAGGAGGCGGAGGTTGTTCGGTGGATCGAACATATGTGCGATCACGGATGTACCGCTACTTTGCGGTGCTGGACTTGATGGTGCTGGACCTAATGGTGCTAGAGCTGCTGGACTTGAAGGATTTCATCGCGATCTTGAGATTGACAAGTGTACGACTACATCATCCATGAGTTCCAACTCGTTAACAAAGCTTTGTTGTCTTTGAGGGTAATTTCTCTATGGATGTATATCCACCCGTTGCTTGTATCTAGTAGATAGATCTTGGCGTATAGTTCCCACCGTAGGAATTTTTTTGTTTTCTATGCTGCGAACCCAATAGTGGTATCAGAGCCTGATCTATGCGTAGGTGCTTTGCACGGGTAGTACACATATGTTTATACGTGGGCGATGATGATCATGTTATTTCATCTTCTATGTATTTTGGATATTGGTGGCATAGTGGGAAGAAGTGGCCCAGATCAACCTTACATGTCATCGCACATGAGACCGGTTCCACGACTGACATGCAACTAGTTTTGCATAAGTAGCTGGTGGGTGTCTGTCTCTCCTACTATAGTCAATATTTTATTTACAACGAGTTGCTAATAACTTGGTTATCCTCGTTGTGGTTCCATGTTCATCGGTAAGACCGGTTCTATCTCCGAAAGCCCTAGGCCACGTAAAATTTGCAATGGATAAATTAGAGGCGTCTAGTTTAGATCGTTACCGGGCTAGTGTCTTGATATGGTATTGTTGTAAGTAGATGTATGATAGATACTCTTACAACACACTTAACGTGTAAGTGCCATAGACCTTGGGCTTACACACAAAGGAATGATAGAGATCATACCATGATGCATATGATAGAGATCAAATGCATGGACCATATCATCCCACTTTACACATTAGATGTTCACATCTTATATTGCTAGTTTGGCGTTTTTAGTAGCATTGTAAGATGATCCCTCGTTTAAATATCAAGATAAAATGTGTTCTTCCTTAAGTATGCACCGTTCTATGGATCGTGTTTCGAGACATCACGTGATGATCAGGTGTACTCGACTCTACGCTTTCATACAACGGGTGTAAGACAGTTTTACACATGTGAGTACTAAGGTTCTTACTTGGCGAGCCTAACATATATAGACATGGCCTCGGAACATGGACTGAATGGTTAAGCATGAGTCATATAGTTGATGTGATGCACATATTGATGCTCGCCTTTGAAGCTACACTGATGCACATGATGATCGGACTTGGTGTAGTGGATTTGGTTCATGTAATCACCAAAAAGGCACGAGGGATATCGTTTTTGAGTGGGAGTTCATTTCTAATTTGGATTAGTCGAACTCAATTTGTCATAAACTAAATCGAAGTGAATTTGCATAATTTGTTGCAGTCATTGGCATCTGTTAACTAACTTATGCTTAGTTTTAGTTGAGATAATAGAACTATAGAATTCTAGATATTTACTTTACGAACTGGTATCATATTGTTTTGAATGTCAATTTAAAGTTTAGAAGTCCTATTGCAAACTTTCAGCAAACTCTATTTACTCCATGGAGTTTAATAAGTAGTATTAAATCAAGAGTAAGAATTCCAATGTTAGTATCTAAAGTATCATGTTTGCCTCCATGATTATTGATATTCAAAAGTTGTTTCAATATCAAGATTGTCTAGGAGCTGAAAAATTGTTTCAGAAACCATCATGTGTGGAAGATATTGTGGTATCTGAAACAATTGTTCTGGTTGCATTATGATATAGTATTATTTAGTAAAATACATCTTCTCATATTGTATGAGAATTTATGAAGGATGGAGATGTTAGGCATCCGGATCTCCCAAAAAGGTTTTGGGAACTAACATTATACTCACGATTCTTCCTTATAGGCTATTGTAGCTTGGTCATGAAATTTTTCATGATAAGGATGAATAGAAGATGTAAGTAAAATGTTTACTACACTAATAGATTACTAAAGAATGGATATTTGAAAGAACACCAAACATTTGATGATGGTGATCCACTTCAAAGTGCAAGTCCAAAAGTATTAGTATTTGACTATACACGCTTTGTACTATGTGTCATGTGAATGACACCACTATTGATGTTGATAGATTCTTTTAAAAGAAAAGGAATTGCTGAAAGAGAATCTATAAAATATTTGGTAGATAAAAAAAGGTTGGAGATGTCCAACTTAGGTATATAGAAGATATACATGGTATGCCAGTATTCTTTGCTTGTTAAACAATGTGGTTCTTAGGTATTTGATACCGAATTGGTTGTTGGGACATATCATACAGAATAAGACAATTCATGAACTGCAATGGCCAAAGTAACTAGCAAAAGAATATGTGATGATGTTCATCGAAAACAAATAAAGTGTTATTGTGTTTTTCGTCGTCGTCAAACCTAGCCTTCAAGATTTTGTTTTAATAATTGTTATTTTGTTTCGGTATTATGAGAACAATGGTTGTTCAAATAATTACTGTATTCCATAAAGGATGGATGAACTTTTACAAGTCTAGTTGGAGAAATCACATCTATAAACATTATTGCTAAAATGTCATAAGAGAAATGATTGGAAGATCACTTATGAAGTGACATCGCTGTTTGAATTATATTGGAAAGTAAACATGAAGAAACTCCATGTTTATGGATTTTTGGAGTCTTTTGATTTTGCTCAATTGACGCTTGTGAAACTCTCCTCGAGATAATTGAAACTACGTCCATAGGCCAAAGAGGAACTGGTGACTAACTTATTGGATATTATGCATGTTGATGTATATAGTCCATTATGTGCCATATGCGATGGATCTTTTTGCTTCATATGCTTTCTCCTGAATTTGAGTGAATATATCTATATATTTACTTAATAAGGAAGAAGTATGAAACATTTGAAAATTGTTCAAAGACTTTCAAGATGAAGTGAAAAATCATTGTAACAAGAAAATAAAAGAGTTTATGATTTGATCATAAAGGAAGATATTTGAGTTACAGGTTTAGCAAAACACCTAAGATTTTCAGGAATTGTTCCATGAATTTGCATCTCCCGATAAACCACAGGAGTATGGTATGTTCGAGAGATCAAATCAAACCTTTTTTTACATGGTAAGATCAAAGGTGTCATTTATATAACTGACATTATGTTTTAAGGATTAAAGCTTTAGAGACTACCGCTTATACACTGAAAAGAGCACCATCGAGATCCGTTGAAATGACACCATATGAGTTATGTTTTGGGATAAAACCCAAATTGTCTTTTCTTAAATTTTGGTATGCTATGCTTAAGTAAAATGTTTACAACCAAAGTAGGATAAGCACATCTTTGTAGGTTATCCCAAATAATTTGTTGGGAATTCCTCCATAACACCGAGGACAAAAGAGTTTGTCGCTTAGAACGTCAAGTTTCTTGAGAAGGAATTTTTTGTGAAATGTTAAGTGGGAGGACAATAGAACTTTGATAAGGTTGTTGAACCTTAGCTATATGTGCTAAGTAGCGCAGCGCTGGAAAGTGTCCCGGTGGTGGCCACAATGCTCATGGCTCCCGTGATTAGAAAGGGTGTGATCTTGGAGATTAGAGTTTCTATTGAACCATGTGGGTTGGTAAGAATCAAATAGTAAGATTTGAAACAGAAATCATTATTGTTTTGACAATAATGAACCGACTGCATGCAAAGAAGCGATGATGGGCCCTGACTCCATAAAATGACTAGAAGTTATGGAATCCGTGATAGTATCCATGCACGAGAAATCAAGTTTTTGAACTTGGAAGACCCTCCAGAAAGGCGTGAAGCCTATCGGTCATGTTTGGATCTATAAAGAAATAGACATGGATGTTTAACATCTATGAAATAGTCGACATGTTGGAAAGAAGTTTACGACAATGTTCAAGGAGTTGACTATGACAAGATTTGATCTTTCATAGCAATATTTAGTCTTGACGGATTAATGTAGCAACCACTACATATAATTTGGTATATGGTAGTTGAATAAACAAAACAAGGTTCTTCTAATAGAATGGTTACCTAGGACATGTACATGACACGGTCCGAAGGGTTTTGTTAATTCAAAGGGTGCTAAAAGGGCATGCAAACTTCAATAGTTGAAGTGAGCATAGTGGAGTTGGAATCTTCACCATGATGAAAATGTTAAAGGAGTTTAATTTCATCGGAGATGATGAAGATGCTTGCATTTGGAAGAAATTAACTAGCAGCGCTGAGACAAATTTCCAATACATTATGCAGAGTACATATTGTTGATTGGAAATGATGTATCTTTTATTGACACAAGTTAAGAATTTCATTAAAATAGTATTTCGATGAAAGACTTGGGCAAAACCGGAATATTTGGCATCAATGTCTCTATGGATACATTGAGGCGCTAATATGGTTATGCCAGACGTACATACATGAGATATTGAAAGAGTTCAATATGGAAACAACAACAAAGGTTCTTGCTGCAGGGAAAGGATTGTATCAAGATTCAAGTGTTTCAACACTTGGTGAGTAGAATCACATGAATATTTTGATCGATTATATCGTGATATGTACATATCCAAATATGTCCTATGCTCTAAATGTTATGGACACATACTAGAATGATTCATAAGATGATCATCGGACGATAGTAAAGATATTCTTATGAGCTTTGGAAGAACTAATAATATATCATGTATAAGTGACAAATAGTTAAAGGTAGTTCATTATAAAGTGTTACATTGATACTAGTTTTGTCACAAGATACAAATTAAATTTATCTCAATTTAGACTATGGGTGGCACAATGTAATGGAAAGGATGTTCCATGATGGATTTGGATGAGTTCCAAAGTTGAGACATTGTGACAGATACTACAACAAAAGGCTAAGTATATGACTGCTATAGTAGCAGCAAAGGAGGGCATTTGTGTTAAGTAGTTTGTTATCAAACTAGGCGTGGTTCAAAGTGCGCTAATAATATGAAGATATATTGTATGACAATAATATCAACATATTTTAACCCGAACGAACTAAAGGTCTCACCAAAGGACCAAATTTATACAATGCCATCTCATTTGAGAATGAGTGATACGTAGAGACGCAAAGCCACACGGACCTGAAACTGTTAGATTTGGAGGTTATGTTAACCACTAGCAATCGCGTATATGCAACACCAAAAAGCCATAGGTGTTCAATACGCAAAGTTTTTCAAACTAGATTATTGACTCTAGTGCAAGTGGGAGACTGAAGCGAATATGCCCGAGAGGCAATAATAAAGTGGTTATTATCTTATTCCATGTTTATGATAAATGTTTTTTTGCATGCTATAATTGTATTGATTGGAAACGTCAATACATGTGTGTTTAATAAACAAATAAATGGTTCCTAGTTATGCCTCTCTTATAGACTAGCTCGTTGATTAACAAGATGATCAAGGTTTCCTGATCATGGACATTGGATGTTGTTAATAACGAGGTCACAACATTGGTGGAATGATGTGATGAACATTCATCCGAAGTATAGCATTAGGATCAGAGTCATTATGTTTATATTGCTATAACATCATACAAAGTAGTCTTAGTCCTTAGACCATGAGATCATGTTAATTGCTAACACCGGAAGAATATCTTGATAACATCAAACGTCACACCGTAACAGGGTGACTATAAAGGTGGGTTCAGTGCTACGAAGGTGTTATGTTGAGGCTCGTGGATCAAGAGTGGGATTTGTCCATCCCGATGACGGATAGATATACTCTGGGCCTCTTGGTGATATCACATTGAAATAGCTTGCAAGCAAGTGATGTGATCACTAGAATGTTATATCACGGGAACGAGAAAAGAGTGCATGTCAGTAATGAGATCAAACTAGGTAGTTGGATGCCAATGATCGAATCTCGGACATGTAATATATCGCGAGACAAAGGGATTTAGTTACGATGTTAAAGGTTCACACGATCACAAGGGTCATCGTTGAATGTGTGGGAGTCAGTACGGATCTCCAGGTCCCACTGTTGATTATTGATCGAAGAGTGGTCTCGATCATGTCTGCATTATTCGCGAATCGTAGGGTGACACACTTAAGGGATACCTACACCATTTAGGAGCAAATGTGTTTCAGATAAAGATTAAGAAAGTGCTAGAATCATTTCGATGGAAACCGGAATTGTTTCGGGTGAAATTGCTGAAACTAGTTCTGCATGTGATATTGAAATGTTGTAGGGAGTTTTATGTGAATGTTTGTTAATTAAAGTAATTAACAAAATTCGGAATAAAATAAATAAAAGTGTTTTATTTAATGAGAGCTTGCATTAAATTTGGTGGAAATTTAATGCATGTGAGTGGACATGAGCGGAGGTGTGTATTTATGTGAGTGGGAGCTCCACCCACATGAATGAGGGAGAGGTGGGGGCACCCACCATGGCCGGCGCCATGCCCCCTTGGGCTGCCCCCTCCCCTATATAAGGAGCACCTCCTCCTCCTCTCCTCTTGCACCACCTCCTCGTGAAGGTTCTCTTCTCCCTCTAGTTATTCCCCATGGTCTCGGATTAGCGAGATACATGTTCCTAGTGGCTTTATCTGGAAAGGAGTTGCTACTTCTGCTGCATCGCTGGAGCGAGGAGGCGGAGGTTGTTCTGTGGACCGAACGTGTGTGCGATCATGGATGTACCGCTACTTTGCGGTGCTGGACTTGATGGTGCTGGACCTAATGGTGTTGGAGCTGCTGGACCTGAAGGACTTCATCACGATCTTGAGATCGGCAAGTGTATGACTACATCATCCACGAGTTCCAACTCGTTAACAAAGCTTTGTTGTCTTCGAGGGTAAGTTCTCTATGGATGTATATCCACCCATTGCTTGTATCTAGTAGATAGATCTTAGCGTATAGTTCCCACCGTAGGAATTTTTTTGTTTTTCTATGCTGCGAACCCAACAACCATAGCCGTCAATAAGTGAATTGAAGACTAACGTGTACTTTCCTCGCCTATGCAACTTAGGCGGATGATTAGCGCGGTCAATGGTGATTGTCACTTCCGACCAATCCAAGAATTTAGGGACAACCAAAACAATTGCGTTGAGTTCATGCAAAACTGGTTTCTTAAACTTAGCTAGTTGAGACCCAAGGAAAGTGAAATAAGTGTGTTTCTTCTTTGGGAAGTTCTTCTTTCCATCCGACTTGGGATTTGAAGGCTCTGCTTCCTCCATGTCAGAATCTTCCTTGGTCTCTTTTTCTTATTCGAGATTTTCTTTCCCTTCTTTCGCTTGGCCTTGTAGCCAGCGGATTCGGCTTTCTTTATGTCATCATTGAAACGACACTCGGCATTTGTGTGGGACGAGCCCCCATTGGCATCTAAGTGATGCACACACGGATTGCTGGCACTGTCGTCCCAAGAGTAGGTTTTGCCAGGTTGCTGGTCTCCTCTACCCTAGACTCAGAGGTCCCACGACCGTGTCCATGGCCACCTCTGTGCCCTCCTCATCCTCTAGTCCCGAAAGTGGCGTTGACAACCGCCATTTCTGCGTTGGGTTTTTCTTCCGAGGTGTTCTTGCACTTATGAGTTGGTTGCTTCGGCTGTTTTGCCGACTATGGTATAGCCAGGATGTTTAGTAGTCCCTCTGCATCATCATCGTCGATGTCTACATATTTTCTCGCCATGTCTATCATCTCTCCTAGATCAGTGACCTTGTCGCACTTCATACGGTAACGTAGTAAACCAATTGGGAATCCTGCAATGAAAGCTTCAATCGCAGTTTGATCGATTACTCCTTCACAGGAGTTCTTGGTGTCAATCCATCGTCCGAGATAATCTCAGCAAGTTTCTCCAGATTTCTAGGTGCAACGCTGTAGGTCTCCTACTGTATAGGGCCTCCGATATGTACCTTTGAAATTCTAAAAGAACGAACTTTGTATGTCATACCATTTATGTATGGTGTTTCCCGGAAGTTCATTGAGACAGGATCGTGCCGTCTTCCTTAGCATAAGTGGGAGATACAGAGTCGCGATAAAGCTATTTCCGCCTTTGGCGATGCAGCAAGCCGAAAAAAATACTAAAGCCAAGTATCTGGTTGAGCCACGCTGACGTAGGTTTGGATGTGTCTTGAGATAGCAAATCCTTCAGGAAAGTGTGTTTGTCAAATGTGCGGTATGAAGTTTTTGGACCCACATAAATATCATCGGTCTCGTAGCGCCGCGCCTCTATGTTAGAGTTGATCCGGTGCCTCGCGTCACTTGGTGATAGAGAATGTCGTCTTGGTTCTTTGCTATGGCTACGGTGCCTTGGAGCCGGACTTCTGCGTCTACCACCACCTCCTCTGCTACGATGCCCTGCTTGGCCTCCTCGAGAGCCACTATGATGGCTGCTTGGAGGAGAGGGTGGTGCAGGTGGATTGTTTCCAGCTGAGTGTCGGCCTCCATCCGAAGCGTCATTATTCTGGTTCCGAGGAGGGTCTTGATTATGACGAGCCTCTACTGGCTAGGCTCGAGACGGTGTCCGTCGTTCCTTCGTCCGTTGTTTCCCCCGTTGTGGTGAGGTTCAGGCAGACGACTTGTATGTCTAGGAGGTGCCATCCTTTGTCGGTCTTCCTCCCGATGTTGCTCTTTTTCATCTTCCCTGCGATTGTTCGACTCTCGTCGGGGAAGGTGTCTCGGAACCAGTGCTGCAACTACGTCTTGCTCTGTGGCTGGAGTAACGTTACTACAGTCACGTGCGGCTCTGTGTCGTTTCCCTGAAGATCCGGTTTTTGAATAGTTGTCTTCCCGACGGTCGGGACGGTGATGCTGTGTCGGGTCCATCAGGGCCTAATGTCACACCAAGCCGGATCCGTGCGACATTGGTCAGATTTGGAGATCAGTTTTTCGCTTCCAGATTTCGCGGCCTTCTGCTACTCCAGACCCTTGGTAAGTAGTTTTACGCCCAACCGAGCTTGATCTAGGTTTGGATTGTTCGCCAGGATATCTCAAGCTGCAGTAGTGTTTTCCACTGGTGTTCCATACACCAGATCTCCCTTGCTATCCAGCCGAGGTTCTCCTTTGACAACGTGATCTCCCTCAAAGAGGGTCTTGTCGACTTCCGGATTTTTGTTAGCCTGTATGGGGCTGTTTCGGGTCTTCTGATGTTGGAGGGAGTTGAATTGCCCCGTAGATGCAATGCGCTTCTTCTCTTCCATAAGGTTGTTAGCCTCATCCAGGAGTACTTGACGGCGCGCTTATAGGGCTTGGGCCCTATCTTCCAATTATGTAGGTGTAAGCTCTGCATCAGTAGGGATTGGCGTAGTTAACGCATCTTCGATGAGTTTACGGGCACTGGCGGTAACCACGTATCCATCCACTAGAGTTTCCTTTGGCTCGTCTGGGATTAGGGCTCCATCCGAGTCTTCTTCATATTCTTTGACAACTACTTCCTCTGTAGGAGGGTGTTTTGCCGGAGTTTTCTTCTTGTTCCTCTTCTTTGCCTTCTTGGCAGTGCCGGTAGCAAAGATGGCTTTGGGTCCGTTTCTCGGAGTCAAGCTCTGATCGGTACTTTCGGACATCTGGACGTCGGGATTATCTCCGAGATCCATGTAATCCTACGCTTTAGGAGAGTTTTATTCGGATCCTTCGTCCATGGCTTCTTCTTCTTCTGCAGTTTTGGAGTTGTACTCCTCTTCATATTCCATGGATAACTTCCGGAAATCCGTCGACGTCATTGATGTCTACGCACTTCTATTCTTGTAGACAGTTGTGGGCCTCCAAGTGCAGAGGTTTGTAGAACAACAGCAAGTTTTCCCTTAAGTGGATCACCCAAGGTTTATCGAACTTAGGGAGGAAGTGGTCAAAGGTATCCCCTCTCAAGCAACCCTGCAATCAAGATACAAGAAGTCTCTTGTGTCCCCAACACGCCCAATACACTAGTAAGGTGTATAGGTGCACTAGTTCGGCGAAGAGATAGTAAAATACAAGTGGTATGGATAATTATAAGTGGTAACAATGGTAGAAGATAACTTGATGGTGTGGAAGAGACTAAAAGCAGACTGAAATAAAGATGGAAGCAAGCAAACATGTAACAAATCTAATAGCAAACGGTGTTTCAATGTTTAGAAACAAGGCCTAGGGATCATACTTTCACTAGTGAACACTCTCTCATATAAATATATTCTTCTTTATGATACTACTCTTAACTACTCTCCGGTCGGACACTCTAATCGATGGTAGGGCTATAACAGCACACCTCAAAGTAAGCCTTTCCCATCTAGAAAACCCCACACTGTCACCTTGAGTACTAGATAAGTCCAACAAACACCACAATTTCATAGAGACATCCAACTCTTAATATAACTCATAACAAGTATTTGTAATCTCTAGCCTAAGTGCCAGCATGGTGAGCACGCTGTCACTTTCACACACATGGGAAGAGAAGAGATCCATTAAAGCACTTGAGTAGCAAGGTAGATCTATAGATTACAAGCTCATGATCTCAATAAGATCATGCATAGAGAGAGATGAACACATAGCTACCGGTAGAACCCTTAGACTCAAGAGAGATCTACTCCCTCATCATCATGGGAATTAGCAACGGCGAGGGAGATGGCGGTGGAGTCGATGGATATGGCAGTGAAGATGGTGAAGAGGCGGCGGCGGCGCTGACGGCGGCGCGGAGGACTCCTTCCCTGCCGCCGGTATCACAGGGGAGCACCGCCCCTTAGCACCCTTCCTTCATGGGTTCTTGGGAGCCCTTCCCCATAGAGATGGGATCCATGGGGGAGGCAAAAACGTGGCTTTGGTGGCTGCAAATTCGTGGGTGGTGGTGTCTCCCACGAATTAGGTTTCCTCTCTTTATATAGCTTCTCGGATTTCCATCACCAATATCTTAGGCTGCAGTAAATCGGGCCTATTGGGCCCGTACGGACTCGGAATCAGCTAAATTTTATGTCCAGATCGTTTGCCGCGGAATTTTCAACAACTTTGTAGTTGAAGAGATTTCCGTTTGACGCCGTCTTCAACCCGAAACGTGACTATTTTTAAAACGGGTCCTAAGACAGATTTCTAGAAAATCCCAATTTGACTCCAACAAGGTTTCCACTTGTATTCTTGGTAATTCCTACACATCAAAGTATAAAACAAGAATATTGTGCACTTTTGCAACTATTAGTAGGTTAGTCCAAATAAATCATAAACTTTATATAAAAGGAGTATCAAAAGCATATTATTAGCATAAACCATCAAAAATTATAGATACGTTATGGACGTATCAATCATCGAATCATCCGAAGATGACAGTAAGTCGGTGTTTGTTCTGATCGCCTCTAGCACCGAGTCTTCGTTGTCTCCAGTATCAGCAGTGCTAGATCCATATCCAACATATCCGTCGAAGTGTGATGCATGCATCCTGAGGTAGTTGTGGCTTTCCTCGTGGGCTTCCTCAAAACGCCTCATGGTCTCGAGAATTTCATCCATGCTGGCGTCTTGTAACATCATACGCCTTAACGTGTGCCTCAGAAAGAGTTGATCCGTTCCGGCGTTGGCAGAGCTGGAAACATAGTTGTTGTCTTGTTCCTCCTGGATTTCGACCTCGACGGGGAGATCGATCTGGGATTCGGCCTACCTAGGAGATCCACTCCAGATTCGACTTGCACCACAAGATCTGCTTTAGGCCCAGCTTTCTCCACTATCTCTGCGTTAGGTGCGGGCTGGGTGGGATTCGGATTTTGTAGGATCCGGAACTCTGCCGCCTCCGCAGACAAAGTGGAACCAGAGACTTCTTCTGCCTCTATCATCACTGCTAGGGTGGGTGGTGTTGGGGATATGCTATATGGGTATCCTCATAGCATGTCACCAATCCACCTAACCCGGGTGGCCAATAGTTGTTAGTAAGGCTTATGGCCTGCGAGGCGGTCCAGTTACACGGATCCTGAAGGGATGCCCATGCCGGATAAAGGAAGGCTTCACAGGAGTCACCGACATACTTAGAGCCTTGGAGTACAAGACACGGAACACTAGTTCGTATTAGTGTAGGACTCTTTACCTTGTCCGGCAAGGACCTTTCCCTGTAAACCCTAGGTCTTGGAGCCTTTATAAGCTGGCCTACAGGAGCCTTTAGGGCAACGATAACAAACAACCTCTTAGATTGCTACGTACAACGTGGAACACCTTGCATAGCGAACCTATATATGTAACTCGGCGTATTGCAATTATAGTGATTTATAGCAGGATTAGAGTTCCACCACCGTTGTGGGACTTGAACCTGGGTAAGCTATGTTACCTCATACCCGCCAACTCTCCGCCTTACCCCATGTATCTAAACACACACTGTGAGGACCTATCCATGGCGTACTCGTCGGCAATACCACGACAGTTGGTGCCCGCCATGGGGCAAGAGGAGCTTCGAGTTCTACACCAGGCGAGGTCCAATCTCTTCGCAGGAATCGGCGATACCGTAGCCATCGGTCGTGTTCTCTTCTCTGGCAATGTCCTGATCGTCCCTCCAGATGAGTTTTGGGTGCCAGCAAAGACGAACCCCATGCGCTGCTCCGTCATCCCCTTCGGAGACATCCACATCTTCATCGGCAAAACTGGCTTGGGTCCTAGCTCCCAGGAAGTCAGAAACTCGTCAAGCCCCGCACATACCGCCTATGAGCAGGACACGTTCTCCGAAGGATCTGGTCCATACCTATCTTTAGAGTATGGTAGCTCGGATCAAGAAATTTCAAGGCCCACCCAAACCGCCCATGTGCAGGATATAAAGGTGGAAGGACCCCGCAAATCCGCTTGGCTTCTCCGAGTGTTAGAGATGCGCATGTCAGACTTTGTCAGTGTCGTCACCATCTTTGATCTGGCCAGATGCATTCAAAGGGATGGAGAAACTCCCCGCGAATACCTTGCCATATGGATGAGGGTGAGGGAAACCCTAGAGGGCGACTGCATTGACGAGCTTGTGTACCACTTCGTGGAAGGGCTCACACCTGGAACACTCCTCCAACATACCCTCCGAATGCGTCAAGCCGCATGTCCTGTCACCCTTGGTGAGATGGTTGCCAATGTCAATGAATACACATATGCCAATGAAGAAGCCATGGTGGCTACCGCCGCCGTAGCCAGAGGAGGAAACAACAACAATGGCCCGCCTCCATCACCCTCCACATTCGCCATCACCAACAAGTAAGCCAACTCCGACTCCATCCTAGATGCGCTTTACGCCAACATCAATATGGATGCCAGCAGCTCGGACATTAAGTCGGAGGAATACGATGCTGTTATGAGGGAGATCGAGCAGGAGATCGCACTACTAGGAAACAACCCATCTGTGGCGCACTGAAATGGGACTTCTGTGGCGCATATCCTAGTCACCACTGTTACCTCGCCACTGATAACTACTTCCTGTGGTGCATATGGATATGCGCCACAGAAGTCCCAGACTTCTATGGCGCATTTCTTCATATGCGCCACAGGAAGAACTTCTGTGGCACATTTACGTCTATGCGCCATAGAAATGCCATGCGCCACTGACTATATAATTATATCCGCCACTGATTGCGTAACACGTGTTCGAAGTAAAATACTTTCCTGGTGTATAATCAGGTTTTTATACAGGATTTATACAGTATTTATCCAGATGAGTATAAAATACATTGCACAAGTAGTAGATGCATGAAAACCGACATATATATAATACAAACACTTAGAGCCCGATCGAGATACATATATAGTGTCAAGTGCCAAATGTTTTACACAAGCGCCGAATACAAAGTTCATATCATCTAACATTACAAATATGAAGTGGCCACCACCGCCTACACTAGGATCAAATAGAATACAGCTGTGATAATGGTGAGAAAGAGCATTAGCCCGAACAATATCTTCATCCGGTTCTTCTTCCACAAGTGTGTGGCATCCCGCTAAAACCACTACTAGAAAATTGCTTGTTATTTTATTTTTGTTGCATCATCTTTAGCATGCTCATGTTCATCATGCCACCTTGCATGGATCGTGTTATAAATTGTTGCATTTGTTATGTTGCATTGCATTGCACTTGTGGGAATCTTTCTTGTATGTCTTGATATCACATTATTCTCTTCCCCTTTTGAAAGCTCTCTATTTGGTTTTCTACAAAGTTGGGATCCAAGTATAGGTTCCACTATATGTAAATGTATTTGTTCTTTTTCTAAAACCCAATTCTTAGTCTTGTATAAATGCCCAAATCGAATTACTTGTGGGCATCCCCTTTTCCCAGGTCTTGTTTTCCCTCTTGTCTTTCTGTTGTCAAAACCCTTCTTTTGAAATCAATCTGCAAAGTTTCAAAATAGTTAAGAGTTCAAACTCTTGTTCGAATTGAAATCAAAAACAACCCCAAAACAAATAATAAAACATAACAGGAATAAAAAAAGGGAGAGAGAGCAGCAGTCCAGCCCCCAGCTTTGGCCCACCAGGAGCCCCTTCTCCCTCCCCTGCTTCTCTTGGCTGGCCCCAAACCATCTGGCCCATACCTCTTCGACGAGATGCCTCCGTCTCCTGTTTCTCTTCCTCCTCTTTCCGTCCGACGCCGTGACTTTTTCTCCCTCTCAGCCGCAGACAGCGAAGCAGGTGGCCATCCCGCCTCCGTCTGCCTCATCAAGTCGTCTCTGGCCTCATCTCCTCCTCCTCACGGACCGTAGCATGCAGTCCCTTTTCCCTGCGTGGCTTTCCTCTGAGTTTTCCTCTTCAGGCTCTGCGCCGCCGTAGCAGCATCTCCATGGCGCCACCGGGCTAGGCCACCCCATCCCAGGTGCGCCTACACCTCCTGAACCTTCCTGGACCACCCCCTCGCCTCGGGGAGCTCCAATTCGGCGCTACGGTTGTCTTCTTCACCTTCGGCCGACGAGCTTCACCTGACGAATTCGGCCGCCTCCGTCTCCCTCAACCTTGTCGTCCACCCTCTTCGGTCTCCAGGTGAGCTAGCTCTACCTTCGAGCCACCCCACGAGCTTCCGCCCCTTCCGCAAAGCCTCTCAACGCTGACCCGTGCCTCACCATCGCAACACCCCCACGTTGGCGATGCTCCGGTCACCCGGTGAACTCTGCGCCGCCCAATCCTGGTCCCTCGTGGAGCGACGTGTTCCCTGGTGTTCTCTGTGTGCCGCGCTTTGCCTCCTCGACCGGCGAGCGCCGCCGTCCGGCCGTGGTCAAGCAGCTCCGGCCGTGTTGACCGTCCCCGGACACGTGGCCGCCACCTCATCGTGTCCCCACCCATCAGTCACGTGGGCTAGGAAACCCTCGGTGAGAAAACCCTCCCAGATCCCGATCTAGTTTGTTTTGCAAAGCGGTCCTTGAGGTTATACAGCTAATTGCAAACCGAGGTCCCTGCAGCATAACCTTTTTCTGGAAAAGCCCCCCCACTTTGGAAAAACTGAACCCGCTGCTCGTGGCCCCGCTTTTCATTCTCTGCGTGTAGGTTTTCCTGAGTAACAAACACCCCGAACCATTTTCCAAATGAGATAAAAGTTTCAGAATATTGTTTATATCCAAATATTTCATATCTTTTTATTTCCTCAACCAAATATGACATATGATATGTGTTTTCTGATCAGACAAATGTGAGGATTTCAAATATGCCATCCAAAATAATTTTTGAGCAATTTAAATTTCGAAATTATTTAAATGCTGATAAATGTCTTTTCTCAAATAATTAATAACTTTAATTCTATAACTCCAAATTTGACAAATAATATGTCTAAATCGATCAGCTTGACGAGCCTCTTCTAACTATGCTATCCATACATCCTTTTGCATCTTATTTCATGCTTTTATAATACATTTCTGCAAGGAATTCATTTATAAAATGGACAAATAAAATTGGAATTGATTTCTTTATTGCTAGAAATGTTCCACCAATGTTGTATCATCACTATGCTATGCAAATGACATCATTCCATCATGAGTTGTATCATTAACTTGCCATGTCCCGCATCATATCATGATCATGCCGATTCTTCCGCATCAGTTGTAATTGTTGCATCGCTTGTTCCTTTTAGTGTTTTGCCTCTTCCCGGATAGGACGATGAGATGTTGTGAGCTTCGACAAGTTCTCCGGATATGAACCTTCGGCAGAGTTTCCCAGGCGAGCAATCTCCCTCTTTCTACCTATTTTGCATTCATAGTCTTTATTTCCTCATGTTGATCTATGGCTATCTGTGTCGCGATGCTTTAGTGTTCCGTACCAGATATATCCCGTGCATCCTCTATATTGCCTTGGACACCTCCTATTACCTGTGCTTGGTAGATAGCTAGCCTTGCAAGTCGTAGTTGCTTGCTCAGGTGCGATCTCCTGTTGTTGAGTACCACAGTTGTTGGTATGGTGGAGATGCTTAATGGTGGAGATGATCATGTCTTTAAATACAACTATTAAATTGTTGGGACCCGTAGGCCCCGAGTACTTGATACTTGTTCCTTGATTTTTCGCACTATCCACATCCGGGAGGCCTTATGGACCTCCTGAGCCAGAGCTTGATTCATTTCTATTTCTTGGAGCCACAAACTAGTTTGGGGTTTTATTACTATCTCATACTTATGCCATGCTTTACTGCTTTATTTAAGATTGTGCGTGGAGCACCTGTACTATTTTGGATCGCACCACGTTTTCGTGGTATGGACAAGCCCAGTCACACTTTCGGGTTCCCAGTCGTTTACAGTCATCGTCGCAAACCCTGGGTCCGTTCCGGAGCCGGCCAGCTTTGTTGCGGGTAGCTTAGTGGGGTGGCCCCCTGAAATATTTTATGAATCCTGTGATCGCTTTTTCGTGAAAGCCTCGTTGGGTTTTGAGTTGGTTTTTCCGAGGTTGATCGAGTGTGTGTTGCTATTTGTGCACCCCTGCAGGGTAAAACTTTCTGAAAGCCATGTCCGCGGTTATGGACGACTTGGAGCACAGTATCTCGGTCATAGACAAGCATAACTAAAGTAGCGTTATAAATTTGACTTAATACGTGACTACTAATTCAGCTTCACTACAATGGAATGGATAATAAAAATGCCAACAACTGGTGGATCTGTGGTGATCTGTGTCATACTATACCTGCCTAGTAAGTATTGCAACTCCAATGGAATGTGATAAAAGTGCCAACAACTGCTGGGTTTTGGGATTCCTCTGGACAATTATATCTGACCAGTAAATGTTCCAACTACACCGGAATGTTAACTAAAACTGCCTACTACTCATGCTTCAGGATGACTCATGCTATCTATATTTGACTAGAAAGTGCTTCAACTATAACGGAATGGATAAAACTGCCAACTGTGTGAGTTCCTCGGTTTGACTTCCTCGTTTGGTCTCGAGGGGGGAAATGCCAGGATGGGTATGCTTGGTGTTAGTCTCAGGTTGAATCCGGATAGGTCTTTCTTACCCCTCTCTGATAACCGCCAGTTGTATCGAGTCTCTATAGGTTGTTTAGTGCCGTTGTGCTGCCGCTTCAGCCCACCATACCTATGTAGGCGAGGACCGCCGAATTCTAGCCTCGCCATGTACTGGCCTCAGTACTGAAGCTCCTATTTTTCCTTTCCCCTTTGTCGGCACCCCTTTTGTTTTAGCAGGTTCGACGTCATTAGCAGGGTTACCCTTCCGGCTTGGCCTAGGCAGGGTTATGGACGCCATTGGTTATTCTTCAGGGCTCTTAGCCCAATTTTCTTCTTGTCCGTACTCGGACGTTGTATCGATTTTCAAGGTGATTTGGATCTTTGTATTGTATATCTGTATTCTTGACTTGTTGAGTCGCTGTTGTATATATATATGTTCTGTGGGTCCCATCGAGGACTTTTGTGTAATGGTATTACTTCGTTTTCCACCCGCACGAAAGTGCCTGGTGGGTGTCCTTGAATCGTTTCTATGCGGGTTTGGCGGAAAGGGCTAAAACTTGCATGGGCCGATTTGAGGGTGTTACAAAGTGGTTCCTCCACTTGGCTACAGCCTCATCTCTAGTCGCGTATCCTTTGTAGATGTTGCCGCTAAACTTGTTCACTTGTTTGTGGACATCCTCCCACTCCTCGTAGACTCCTCGAACCCTACCCATGTACACCACATACCACCTCGTCGCCATCTCTATAGACGACAAGGCATATTAGTAAAAATACAACGAAAAGAATGAATAAAGGGTTCACATCCATATATATATATATATGTTCATAGAATATAAAACAAAAGATCCATAAACGTAAAAGTTAGATCATCATAGAAACAATAAGTTTCAACGACAACACGACCACAAGGTAGTTTAAGTCTAACAACAATGACCATTTCGACCACGAGATAGTAAAGTTTATGACACACACACTAATACAGCAGGCGTCCATCAAGAATATACACACACTAGATCATGCTAGAGGCACGCATCGATCATAATGAAGACTTCCTCTTCTCGCTCGGCTTTGGGAATGGTAGATAGCCCTCTTTCGTCATCCACGTCCTTGTGTCACCCTGCTTACGGAGGCATTCTTCGATCTCCCTCTTACTCAACCCGCTGGCTTGTTGTAGGGCACCGCCCCTTGTGTTGACATCTTCAATGATGATTTGCGAAGACTTCATCTGAATGCGATGGAAGTCTTCTCTAAGATCAGCATCGTCGATTTTCGCCAAAGTTTTGGCCCATCCTCGGAGACTAGATGGCAGCGTTAGGTTCTAGCAATCCCGAAGATAGCCTTTAAGGTGATGGAGGACGTAGAAGGCCTCTTTGGCACCAGTAGTCGACTGCTTGACGCAGGGGAACTCGAGCACGTGCTTGAACACGTGTTTGCCGTCCTTGATACATTCCCCCTATCTACGAAGGTGCATCCCTTCTTGGTGTAGCCCTCGATATCCTCATTGAGAACACCCCTTATTCTGGTGTAGTCTTTCTTCTTCATCAAACTCCCCGAGTCGAAATACGTGGCTAGCGAATACCTCAGCGCAAGGACGATGAGTGTGCAGTATTTGTCTCTGCGCAACACAATTGGAACGGAATGTTGGAAAAAGAGCAAAGGAAGAAATCTATAAGAAATTCATAAGTTACGGTGGCGATGAGCGAGTGTGTGTACATACTCGGGAAAGAAAGGCAAAAGAAGTGTGCCCTTCCTCTTGTTGTCCACCATGAACTTCTCGAGGTACGCCGTGGCCTTGGTCCGTGTCCCTGATCCTTCATCCAACTGGCTGTCCCACATGTAGTAGGGATCCACTATCGTGATTTCCAGGGTACTTTCTCTCTTGATCGTGATCACCATATTGAGCGCATATAGGCGGACCAAGTTATAGTCCAGCCTTTTCGTGAGAAACAGCTTGAATATGTCCTCGAACGCTATGAAGAATATATCCGCGGGGGGTTCATTGACGAAGCCCACGTACAATGGCACCTTGGCCGTGAAAACCGGGTAATTTTGATCTTCGTATTTAAGAAGGAGGCCTCTAGTGTCTTGACACCCTCGTGCAAAGTTAACATTGTTGGGTCCGCAGCATAAAAAACAAAAAATTTCCTACGGTGTGAACTACACGCCAAGATCTATCTACTAGGTACAAAGCAACGGGTGAACATACATCCAATGAGAAGTTACCCTGGAATATAACGAGTTTTGTTAACGAGTAGGAACACGTGGTTGATGTAGTCGTACACTTGCCGATCTCAAGATCGTGAGGAAGTCCGAGCGCACTCGCACACACGTTCAAGCCACCGGACAACCTCCACCTCCTCGCTCCAGCGATCCAGCGGAAGCAACAACTCCTTACAGACGAAATGCCACCGGGAATATGTATCTCGCTAATCCGAGACCATGGGGGAATAATTCTAGAGGGGGAGAGAGATCCTTCACAAGGAGGTGTGAGGATGAAGGAGGGAATGGGTGGCCTTTTATAGGAGGAGGGTGTGCCCCCTCTCTCCATGGCCGGCGCATGGGGGGGTGACCCCTCACCTCCCCCATTCATGTGGTGGTAACCACTCCATATTAAAATGCCTCTTCACATTCCCTTTTAAAGTCTCCACTTTAAATGCATTAAATTTCTCCAAATTTAATGCTCTCTCATTTAATAAAACTATTTTTATTAAATGTATTCAGAATTTTGTTAATTACTTCAATTAACAAACATTCACATATAGCCCCTTGCAATATTTCAATATCACATGCAGAACCACTTTCTGCAATTTCACCCGAAACAATTACCGGTTTCTATTGAAACAATTCCTGCGCTTTGCAATTCTTTCGTCTGAAACATATGTGCTCCAAAATGGTGTCCGGTAACTCTTAAGTGTGCCACCCTACGGTTCGCGAATAATGCAGACATGATCGAGACTCTTTTCCGATAAATAATCAGCAGCGGGACCTAGAGATCCGTACTGACTCCTACACATTCAACGATGACTTCTGTGATCGTGAGAACCTTTAACGCTTGTAACTAAATCCCTTTCTCTCTCGATATATTACATGTCCCAGATTCGATCATCGGTATCTCCATACCTAGTTTGATCTTGTTACCGACATGCACTCTTTTGTCTTTCCCGTGATATAACATTCTAGTGATCACATCACTTGCTTCCAAGCTATCTTAATGTGATATCACCGAGAGGGCCCAGAGTATATCTATCCGTCATCTGGATTGACAAATTCCACTCTTGATCCATGAGCCTCAACATAACACCTTCGTAGTACTGAACCCATCTTTATAGTCACCCTATTACGGTGTGACGTTTGATGTTATCAAGATACTCTTCAAGTGTTAACAATTAACATGATCTCATGGTCTAAGGATAAAGATTACTTCGTATGATGTTATAGCAATATAAACATAATGACTTGATCGTAATGCTATACTTCGGATGAATGTTCATCACATCAGTCCACCAATGGTGTGACCTTGTTATTAACAACATCCAATGTCCATGATCAGGAAACCTTGATCATCTTGTTAATCAACAAGCTAGTCTATAAGAGAGGCATAACTAGGAACCCTTTTTGTTTATTAAACACACATGTATTGATGTTTCCGATCAATACAATTCTAGCATGTAAAATAAACATCTATCATATATAAGGAATATATAATAACAACTTTATTATTGCCTCTCAGGGCATATTTCCTTCAGTCTCCCACTTGCACTAGAGACAATAATCTAGTTCACATAGTGATAAATCTAACACCCATGGAGTTCTGGTGTTGATCATGTTTTGCCCTAGGGAGAACATTAGTCAACGGATCTATTTAGGTCCGTGTGTACTTTACAAATCTTTATATCTCCATCCTTGACATGCTCGCGGATGGAGTGAAACCGACGCTTAATATGCTTGGAATTCTTGTGAGACCTTAGTTCCTTTGCGTTGGCTATGGCTCCATTATTGTCACAATATACCACCACTGGGTCCAACGCACTAGGAACCACACCTAGTTCCATAATGAACTCTTTCAACCAAACCGCCTCCTGCGCCGCTTCTGAAGCAGCATCATATTCCGCCTCCGTCGTTGATCCAGCCACCACAGGTTGTTTGGAACTCCTCCAACTAACTGCTGCACCGTTCAAGATAAATACGTATCCGGATTGAGACTTAGAGTCATCCGGATCGGTGTCAAAGCTAGCATCGACATAACACTTAGCGACTAGCTCTTCTTCACCTCCGTATATAAGAAACATATCCTTAGTTCTTCTCAAGTACTTGAGGATGTTCTTTACCGCTATCCAGTGTTCCGAACCTGGATCAGATTGGTACCTACTAGTCAAACTAATAGCATGTGCCACATCCGGTCTTGTACATAGCATGGCATACATAATAGAGCCTATGGCCGAGGCATAGGGGATCTTATCCATCATCTCTCTTTCTTCCGCCGTAGCTGGACTTTGAGTCTTACTCAATGTCTTGCCTTGCAACATAGGTAAGAACCCCTTCTTACTTTCATCCATATTAAACTTCTTTAATATCTTATCAAGGTATGTACTCTACGATAGCCCAATTAGGCAGCTTGATCTATCTCTATAGATTTTAATGCCTAATATATATGATGCTTAACCAAGGTCTTTCATCGAAAATTTGCTGTTTAGATAACTTTTAACACTGTTTAAAAGATCTATATCATTTCCAATCAATAATATGTCATCCACATATAATATCAGAAATGCCACATTGCTCCCACTCACCTTCTTGTAAATACAAGCCTCTCCATAAGTTTGGACAAATCCAAACTCTTTGATCACCTCATCAAAGCGGAGATTCCAACTCCGGGATGCTTGCTTCAGTCCATAGATGGATCGCTGAAGTCTGCATACCTTATTAGCATCCTTAGGATCGACAAAACCCTTAGGTTGTATCATATACAACTCTTCTTCAATATTACCATTGAGGAACGCAGTTTTGACATCCATCTGCCATATTTCATAATCGAAATATGCAGCAATTGCTAACATAATCCGAACCAACTTAAGCATCACTACGAGAGAGAATGTCTCATCGTAGTCAACTCCTTGAATTTGTCGAAACCCCTTTGCGACAAGTCGAGCCTTATAGATGGTCACATTACCATCAGCATTAGTTTTTCTTTTGAAAATCCATTTATTCTCAACGGCCTTTCGGTCGTGAGGTAAGTCCACCAAGTTCCAAACTTGGTTCTCGTACATGGATTCCATCTCGGATTTCATGGCTTCTAGCCATTTGTTGGAATCCGGGCTCATCATCACTTCTTCATACGTCGCAGGGTCATCCATTTCATCAACCATGAAATTCACAACAGGACTGCCGTACAGTTCAGGAGCTGCATGTGTCCTGCTTGACCTGTGAGGTTCGGTAGTGTCCTCTTTCGGATTTTCATGATCATTATCATTAGCTCTCTCTTCATCAGGTGAAGTCAACTCCGAAACAACTTCCGGTGCTGTGCCACTCGCCATTCCATGAAGAGAAGGTTCAATAACCTCTTCGAGTTCTACCTTCCGACTACTCACACCTTTTGCGAGAAGCTCCTTCTAAAGAAAGGATACATTCTTGGCAACAAAAACCTTGCCCTCGGATCTGTGATAGAAGGTATACCCAATTGTTTCCTTATGGTATCCTATGAAGAAGCATTTTTCTGCTTTGGGTTCAAGTTTATCCGGTTGAAGTTTCTTCACATAAACATCGCATCCCCAAACTTTAAGAAATGACAGCTTAGGTTTGTTTCCAAACCATAATTCATACTGTGTCGCTTCAACGGATTTAGATGGTGCCCGATTTAAAGTGAATGCAGCTGTTTCTAGTGCATAACCCCAAAATGACAGTGGCAAGTCAGTCAGAGACATCATAGATCGAACCATATCCAATAAGGTACGATTACGACATTCCGACACACCATTACGTTGTGGTGTTCCGGCAGGCGTGAGTTGTGAAACTATTCCACACTCTTTCATGTGTGTGCTAAACTCGTAACTTACATACTCTCCTCCACGGTCAGACCGTAGAAATTTGATTTTTCTATTACGATGATTTTCCACTTCATTCTGAAATTCCTTGAACTTTTCAAAAGTTTCAGACATGTGTTTCATCAAATAGATATACTCATATCTACTCAAATCATCCATGAAAGTAACAAAATAACGATATCCACCTCGTGCTGACCCACTCATTGGTCCACACACATTAGTATGTATGATTTCCAATAGATCTGTTGCCCGTTCTATTGAACCGGAAAACGGCGTTCTAGTCATCTTGCCCATAAGGCATGGCTCACATGTATCAAATGATTCAAAATCAAGTGATTCCAAAAGTCCATCAGAATGGAGTTTCTTCATGCGTTTAACGCCAATATGACCTAGACGGCAGTGCCACATATAGGTAGACATATCATCATCAAGTTTAATCTTTTTAGCATTAACATTATGAATGTGTGTAATATTACTATCGAGATCCAACAGAAATAAACCATTCAACATAGGTGCATGACCATAAAAGATATGATTCTTATAAATCGAACAACCATTGTTTTCCGATTTAAAGGAATGACCACTTTGCATCAAACATGATCCAGATACAATGTTCATGCTCAGTGCAGGCACTAGATAACAATTATTTAGGTTTATAACTAATCCCGATGGCAAATGGAGAGGTAGCGTCCCGACGGCGATCACATCAACTTTTGATCCATTGCCGACCCGCATTCTGACCTCATCCCTTGCTAGTTGTCGCTTGTTCCGTAGCCCTTGAACCGAGTTACATATATTAGCAACCGATCCCATATCAAATACCCAGGTGCTACTGCGAGTACTAGTCAAGTACACATCAATAACATGTATATCACATATACCTTTGTTTGCCTTGCCGGACTTCTTGTCCGCCAAATACTTGGGGCAGTTGCGCTTCTACTGGCTAGTCCCCTTACAATAGTAGCACTCAGTGTCAGACTTAGGGCTAGCTCGGGGTTTATTTTTAGGCGTGGCAACAGACTTGCCACCCTTCTTTCCCTTGTTCTTGCCTTTCTTGTCTTTCTTGAAACCGGTGGTCCTATTGATCATCAACACTTGATGTTCTTTCTAATCTCCACTTCTATAGTCTTAAGCATTGACAGAAGAACGGGAAGAGAGTTCTTCATGCCCTGCATATTATAGTTCATCACGAAGCTCTTGTAGCTAGGTGGCAGAGATTGGAGAACACGATGTATGCCTAAGTCAATGGGAATCGTTATTCCCAAGGACACAAGCTTATCGGCGTACCCAGACATTTTGAGTACGTGCTCACTAACGGAGCTGTTTTCCTCCATCATGCAGTTAAAGAACTTTTTTGTAGCATTATAACTCTCTACGGAAGCATGGGTATCGAAAATCATTTTCAATTCTCCCATGGTATCAAAGGCATTGCCATTTTCGAACGCTTTCGAAGTTCTGGCTCTAGCCCATACAATATGCCGCAATGAACTAAGTTGTGGTCCTCCTGACGAGTCACATAGACATTCTTTTCCTCGTCAGGGGCATCAGGAGCTGGTGGGGGGCCTAGCGGCGCATCTAGCACATATTGCTTTTGTGCAGCAGTGAGGTCCTCAAATTCATAGCCCAGTTGGTGAAGTTGCTACCATTCTTAGCAAGTTTCTCTTTCTCCATGAACACATTGAAATTAAAAGGAGGTGGTGCCATCTACAATAGAATTTGTAAAGTTTATTTAGACTAAGTTTATGATAGATTGAGTTCAACTAATCCAAATTACTAATGAACTCCCACTCAAAAACGACATCCCTCGTGCCTTTTTGGTGATTACATGAACCAAATCCACTACACCAAGTCCGATCATCACGTGAGTTGATGTAGCTTCAAAGGCGAGCATCTATATGGGCATCATATAAACTATATGACTCATGCTTAACCTTTCGGTCCGTGTTCCGAGGCCATGTCTGTACATGCAAGGCTCGCCAAGTAAGAACCTTAGTATTCGCATGTGTAAAACTGTCTTACACCCGTTCCTATGAAAGCGTAGATTCGAGTACACCCGATCATCACGTGATGTCTCGAAACACGATCCACAGAACGGTGCATACTTAAGGAAGAACACATTTTTATCTTGATATCTAAATGAGGGATCATCTTATAATGCTACCAAAAGCGCCAAACTAGCAGTATAAGATGCTAACATCTAATGTGTAAAGTGAGATGATATGGTCCATGCATTTGATCTCCATCACTTGCATCGTGGCATGATCTCTATCATTCCTTTGTGTGTAAGGCCAAGGTCTATGGAACTTACACGTTGAGTGTGTTGTAAGAGTATCTATCATACATCTACTTACAACAATACATATCAATACACTAGCCCAGCAACGATCTAAACTAGACGCCTCTAATTTATCAATTGCATGTTTTACGTGGCTTAGGGCTTTCGGAGATAGAACCGTTCTCACTTACGAACATGAACCACAACGAGGATAACTAAGTTATTAGCAACTCGTTGTAAATTAGATATTGACTATAGTAAGAGAGACAGACACCCGCCATCCACTTATGCAAAACAAGTTGCATGTCAGTCGTGGAACCGGTCTCATGTACGATGACATATAAGGTTGGTCCGAGCCGCTTCATCCCACTATGCCACCAATATCCAAAATACATAGAAGATGCAATAACATGATCATCATCGCCCACATATAAACATATGTGTACTACCCGTGCAAAGCACCTACGCATAGATCAGGCTCTGATACCACTGTTGGGTCCTCAGCATAGAAAACAAAAAATTTCCTACAGTGTGAACTACACGCCAAGATCTATCTACTAGGTACAAAGAAACGGGTGGACACACATCCAACGAGAACTTACCCTCGAAGACAACGGGTTTTGTTAACGAGTAGGAACTCGTGGTTGATGTAGTCGTACACTTGCCGATCTCAAGATCGTGAGGAAGTCCGAGCGCCACAACTCAGCAGCACATCCGCACTCGCACACATGTTCAAGCCACCGGACAACCTCCACCTCCTCGCTCCAGCGATCTAGCGGAAGCAACAACTCCTTACAGACGAAATGCCACCGGGAATATGTATCTCGCTAATCCGAGACCATGGGGGAATAATTCTAGAGGGGGAGAGAGATCCTTCACAAGGAGGTGTGAGGATGAAGGAGGGAATGGGTGGCCTTTTATAGGAGGAGGGTGTGCCCCCTCTCTCCATGGCCGGCGCATGGGGGGGTGACCCCTCACCTCCCCCATTCATGTGGTGGTAACCACTCCATATTAAAATGCCTCTTCACATTTCCTTTTAAAGTCTCCACTTTAAATGCATTAAATTTCTCCAAATTTAATGCTCTCTCATTTAATAAAACTCTTTTTATTAAATTTATTTAGAATTTTGTTAATTACTTTAATTAACAAACATTCACATATAGCCCCTTGCAATATTTTAATATCACATGCATAGCCACTTTCTGCAATTTCACCCGAAACAATTTCCGGTTTCTATTGAAACAATTCATGCGCTTTGCAATTATTTCGTCTGAAACATATGTGCTCCAAAATGGTGTCCGGTAACTCTTAAGTGTGCCACCCTATGGTTCGCGAATAATGCAGACATGATCGAGACCCTTCTCCATTCAATAATCAGCAGCGGGACCTGGAGATCTGTACTGACTCCTACACATTCAACGGTGACTTCTGTGATCGTGAGAACCTTTAACGCTTGTAACTAAATCCCTTTGTCTGTTGATATATTACATGTCCGAGATTCGATCATCGGTATCTACATACCTAGTTTGATCTCGTTACAGACATGCACTCTTTTCTTGTTCCCGTGATATAACATTCTAGTGATCACATCACTTGCTTGCAAGCTATCTTAATGTGATATCACCGAGAGGGCCCAGAGTATATCTATCCTTCATCTGGATTGAAAAATTCCACTCTTGATCCATGAGCCTCAACATAACACCTTCGTAGTACTGAACCCATCTTTATAGTCACCCTGTTACGGTGTGACGTTTGATGTTATCAAGATACTCTTCCGGTGTTAGCAATTAACATGATCTCATGGTCTAAGGATAAAGATTACTTCGTATGATGTTATAGCAATATAAACATAATGACTTGATCGTAATGCTATACTTCGGATGAATGTACATCACATCATTCCACCAATGGTGTGACCTTGTTATTATCAACATCCAATGTCCACGATCAGGAAACCTTGATCATCTTGTTAATCCACAAGCTAGTCTATAAGAGATGCATAACTAGGAACCCTTTTTGTTTATTAAACACACATGTATTAATGTTTCCGATCAATACAATTCTAGCATGTAAAATAAACATCTATCATATATAAGGAATATATAATAACAACTTTATTATTGCCTCTCAGGGCATATTTCCTTCAAACATGGCTCCAACCGCAATGTGGATCATATCCGGAGTCAATATCGGATCACCAGCTACATGCACTCGGGGAAAGCCAAATTGTGTGGATGGTACGACGACGGCGTCCTGACCCCGGATCCTCTTCGGAAGAGGCTGGCTCGCACCCTTCTTATTATTATTATTGCCTCTCTTCCTGTAGTGCTTCTTCTTCACAACAGTGTCAGCCACTGCCATCTGCTCATCAGTCGCCTTTCGGAGTGTGTTGGGACTGAAAACCAATCCCGGTTTCTCTTGTGGTGGATCAGCGGCCGGAGGCGTCTCTTGAGAAAGACCATGGAAGACCAGGCGCTGTGTGCATGTATTGGGCCTACCATCTTGATGGTCATCGCGAGCTGCGAAGGGTTCTTCATCCACATACGGCATATACAATCCTTTGGCGGCACCGGTGTTGATGAAGTCGTCAACGTTGACCAATTCATCATCATCTTCATGGGTTCCATCATGTGGTGGTGGTAGCGGGGGCGACGGCGGTTGCGGCACAACGTCTTTGCCATGTGGCGGTGCACATGCTGCCAAGAGTTGATGGTGACGGCTGGTGGTGGCGACGACGGTGGCTACTGGCTTCTGAGGTGGTGGTCGGGTGATCGGTCGAGAGGTGGCACCGGTGCTCCCCCCACGTACTTCGGCCATGTCAAGGGCCAGTTGTAGCATTCCCCAAGGGTCTTGTGTTCGTCGGCTCCCTGAGGTTGAAAGGGGGGTCCATGTCGTCACACCTTGGCAACACCCGAGCCAACCTGACCCTCATCACTTCATCATCCATTGGATTGTTGTGCATCGTGCGGCTCGCCGGTTGTATAAGAGTGCCCTTGGCAACATCCTTCAACTCACCACCGACATCTTTAAGCAGGAGTACGCAAGAAGTGTCCTGAGGCAAAAACATGTTGTTGGGCGTCATGAGATGGCAGCAGTCATGCATCAAAGGCATAAAGGAGATGACATGCACTAACTAATTAGTTACCTTGGTGATGGTGTGGATCTCGGATAATGTAGAGACACGGCCGATGCCGGCGGCCGGCCTATCATCATCTGCAATCTCCCGCTCGGGTGCCTCACGAAGCACCACCGCCGTTGGCTGCGCCTTATTGGTATCTTTGGCGGGAGGGGGCGTCAGTGTGACCAAAACGAGCGGCTGCGTCCCGACGTTGACGGCCGGCGGGGTGACCAGGTCCGGCGACACGGTAACATTGATGCCCGAGTTACTGCCGCTTAAGCTGGGCAGATGTATCGGCCCCTGTCGACCTCCCACATTCCAAGCAGTAAGCCCTCGAAAAACTCAGGGGGGATCATCGAGCGGAGCTTCTCTTCCACTAACTTGTCCACCGTTTTCTCGTCCACCGCCTTCTCCTCCAGTGTATGCACCTTCATCTTCAGCTCTACAACAGCGGCTTTGTCCTGGTTCTTCCTCTCCCTTCTTTTCTTGGCATCCTCTTTGTAGTAATCCTTGAACTTCATGCTCGTACCGAAGCCGGACACACGGCCAGCTGAGGATGGCGGCAACCCCTTGTCCCTTTTCTTGTAAGCATTGGTCGCCCTGATCAAAAACTATGTCCCACGGCTCCGCCGAATCCTGGGACGACACTGTGGCACTAGCGTTCAGTTCCTCCTCCAGCAGAGACAAGGAAAGGTGAACCCATTTAGATTCTTGACTTCATTACCTTAATTAGAACGCAATAGACTTGAGATCGGCGATAAATTCCTTACCAGCTTCTTCTCGAATTCCTTCACCTCCGGATCGTCGGTGATGAACTCCCCTGTTTCCTTGTCCAGGTAGTAGCGGGCCCGAACAAATTGCCTAAGCTGCAAGTCCGTGATTTTAAGCCAAGGGTTGTCTTTACCAAGGCATTCAAGCTCGGCGTCCTCCTTGTCCCAAATGGCATGTTTCCCCCTGTAACCGCCGCTTCCAAGGTGGTGGTTACCTATGTTCTGTTCCCGCATACTCCTTCCCCATTGAGTCCATTTTATAGCGTCAGCAGTAGCTATATCCACCTTGAATATCCTAAACTCCTCTTCGTCGAGCATCGGATTTTTCTTACTAATAACCTCCCAGCTTTCACCTTTGTCAATGCTATTCTTCACCTGGGTTTTCGAGCTGCTCAAGGCATTGCTCATCTTCCTGAGGGCTAGTTTGTTCACCGGGTTCTTTCTCTCGAGGTTTCAAAGCCGCTCTGGGAATCTGTATCACTTGTGAAGCTTCTTAAGGAGGTTATCGACCAAAGCTGCATTGTCAGCATGTCTGATGTACTTCGTGTTGATCGACATGCTTTCTCGGACGATGCACCCGAGTTGCAGGCCGTACCCTTTAGCAATCGCCTCTGGCGCAATGGGTTGGCCACTTTCTGTGACCTCAGTGAACTCATCACAGACGGTGGCGAGCACTGGCACCTTCCGCTCCTTCTGTCCCTTCTTCTTCTTCTTCTTCTTCTTCTTCTGAGAAGCGGCCGGGTTGCCGCTACCGCCATCTGTGCGCTCGCCGCCATCGGTGGTATCATCCTCTTCACCGCCGCCTTCACTAGTTCCAGCGTAGTCATCTTCGTCCCCCTCATAATCAGGATCTCCACCCTCATTGCCCCAGCAGCTCTAGTGACGGTCACCTCCTCCTCCTCCTCCTCCTATTGGGACCCCCGCCAGAATGACTGGTTGGCCTGTCTAGCTTGTTCTTCGACGTTGATCATGTGCTTAGAAGGGCCAGACTCCTTGTTGCCCGACATGTTTGCACTACCCTATTTAAAAAAGGCAAAAAGTTAGCACAAATCTTGGCCGAAAAATTTGGCATGACCTTTGCTAATTTGTTGACCTAGGAGTGCCCATTTCTCAACCGAAACGGAAGTGAATCGACACTTCGGGAGAAATGGGCAACTCAAATGAAATCCCTGCAAGACAAAACACCCCATCCCCATATTAACAGCCCCATCCCCATATAGCATCACCATATAGCAGCACCATATAACAACACTTAACAACAACACCATATAACAGCACTATAATAGTTCTGGAATTACATCACTTAACAACAGCACCATATAACAGCACTTAACAAAATATAATTACACGGCAGGGTGGCTTGTAATCCAGTGAGATAATCTCTGCAGCACTTAACAACAACACCATATAACAGCACTTAACAACATCACTTAACAATAGCACCATATAACAGCACTTAACAACAGCAATGGCACATATTAGTTAACAGCACTTAGCAACAACAATGTTGTTAACATCACTTAACAATAGCACCATATAACAACACTTAACAAAATATAATTACACGCGAGGGTGTCTTGTAATCCAGTGAGATAATCTCTGCAGACTCCTACTCAGCTGCATTGGTCAGGGTAACAATGATGTCAAAACAATGTACTACCGTTTTGTCAACCCAAACAAAATAGTGTTAATATTTGAGTTGGTGCACTATAGACATCTGCCAGGATACCAATATTTATTTAAAAACATCATTCCAAATTTACTAATGCAATTAAACATAATTTATCCCACATAAATGTCTAGTTAGCCAGTTAATCCATCATCTGACTTGAAATAAACCGCAATGCAATCAACTTCTCCATTCCTCACGGATCATGAAACAAAGGACTAGCAACAAATTTCATATCTTAGACAGGGACTCATCGCATGATGCGCAACATGATGTTAGTATTAATTTTTAGTTCAAATACTCATTGTACAATATAATATACAAGCATGGTCCTACTAGATTTGTACCCTATTCTATTGAAGTTTATAGTTCTTCACTCTGTCAAGAGGAGCAATCTAGAAATAATGGCTATTAAATGTGTCATGGTCAAATCATATCCTTATACGATACAATAGATTGACAGAGTATCCATACTATCAGTAAAAAATATTACTAATTCTTTTGACTGCTATGGGTGCAAGCTAAGCAAATCTACAGCCTATCCAACTGCCCGAGTCTAGAAGATAGTTTTATACCCCCTTATTAGACCATGTGCTCTTTTAGAATTTCATAAAGCCTAACTTGGATATGATGATCTTTTAAATGTTGCTGGACTGCCTAGGCACATGGTAAGATGTATCTAAGTACTTGTCATTGATGAATGAGAGATTATATGATAAGTATCAACAATTACTGAATGCATATATATAGGTAAGCAACTAGGGTTCATAGGGGGATGGGGGGACGAACCGTGCGCGCTATACTGCTGCGCGCTATATATATAGATTTTACACTCTCCCGCTCCAGAAGCGCATGCTGCCTCGACTCCATGCCACCCTCACTTTGGAGCAACTCCTGTTGCTGCACCTATTCCTCCTTGTGGGAAAGACAAACTCCCTCATCATGGCTAGCAAGGGACCCTTCCTAGGCAGCAAGTTTCCTTTCACACCCCTCGAGGCCATCAAGTATTTCCTAAGCCTCCTCGCAGAGAAGGCGTGACATAGCTTTGTCCTAGGGCACATCCTCTAAGGCATCGTAAATCCTGGAACCATGCCTCGATAGCCTAACACGTTCGGCTGACAATTGCTCCCTAGCTTCGTGCAAGTCCTCACCTACGTGGCAAGGCTGACAAGAATACTCCCTATAGAGGCATGAGCTATATATGCAAAACCCGAAGGGTTCCCCCACATCTTCAAGATCCATGTTGTTCGATCGATGGTAGGTTCCCCCAGGGGAAGTGATGGCCCCAAGATTAGCCATCTTCCACTGTGTTTAAAAATGTTTTTGGTTAAGCTATTAATAAGAATGTCTCAATCCTTTCCTCTAATGACTAATAATTGCAAAGATATGCAAAACCTCTCTTTGAATTATGTTGTGTAGGAAATCATGATTTTTAATACGAAATCAGGAGTCATAATGAAATTTTTTGAGGAAGTCCACACGACCAAGTAATTGGTAAGCCATTCTAGGGCGTCAGCATGCTTAGCGACCACTAGTACGGGCAGGGCCCGACCGTACCGTCCGCCCGTACCAGGTTGCGTTGGCCACGTCTCATCAAACCCTACGACTTTCGTGAAGACGCCTATATATTTTGAGGCTACAGCCGCCGGCTAGAGGGCAACCATTCTCAGATTACATCACAACACCACCAAAGGAGATCCACACCATTGTTCATCCATTCTTCATCACTTCCACCATCCAACCCATCGACTAGCCATAGCCATTGCTTTGTACTTTAGATCTCCTTTTGATTTGGCGACCATTGTAAGAATAATTGATTCCAAACTAAGTATTTGTATGATGTTTTCTATCTCCGATCTATTTGTTATGAGTGAGTAGTCCTCACGGGTTGCAGGTTATGGAGAAACCTTGCAAAAATTATGTGCATCTAATTCATGGGATTATTGTATTTCATTTGCAATTGAGATTTGTATCTTTTGTTTCTTTGTCTCTTGTCTCGATTTGTGGACATGTAGGTACCTAATATCCCAGAGATTGATAAAGGCTTGAGGTGAGATACTTGGCTAGCGGCGATCTCATAGAAACCCTAGTGATAGAAAGGGTAGTATGGTCTTCACTTAGCAACCCATTCGGGACCACAACAACATCACCACTTAAATCGCTGATCTGTGTTTTATACCTAATAATCATTTGTATCCCGTTTCTTTGGTGTGCAATCAGTGGGATTAAAAGACTATTTATATGTTGCTGCATCACGGGGGGCTCTAGTATATTAGGATGTGTTGCCCACAAAAGATTATCTTCGTTCAAACATAACACATGACTATGCTTATTATTATCTTTTATCCCATATGATGGGCAGCTGCAGGTGGATCTTCAACCCTGGCCTATGTCCATCCATTGATTCAACCCATTATAAAGTAAACTAGATTGGTCCATTAAACCAAGTAAAACAAACAAAGAAAGTCTTGTATACGTGACCTTTTTATTTCCTTTTAGCATTGCTTTCCGAGGTTCGATTAAACCTAGGTCTTATAGGTAAAAAGCTATTATACTACATCCGTGAATTCGGATCGAAGGTATCAACCCTTTTTCTGGCGCCGTTGCCGGGGAAGCAATTTTGCTCTCCTGGTGAGGTCACTAGAGACCTTTTTTTTTGTTTTATTATTAGTTTGTAGTTTAATCCTTGTTATTTAGTTTAATTTCTTGTCATCTATTTGAAAGCTCAAAATAATTAGTTACTTATTATTTGTTTTCTTAAAAAAATACAAAAAGTATAAGAGCCATGGCTCAAAAGATATTAGGGGAGTATGCTACTCCCAATGATGATTTTATTCATGCATCTATCACTCAACCCGTAGTTGATGCGGAAACATATGAAATAAAGCCTAACATTGTAAGTTTCTTTCAACAAAACCAATTTGGGGACTTATCCGTTGAAGATTTAGGTTTGCACTTAAACACTTTCACAAAAAATTGCGACATGATGCGTATTAAGGATGTAGATCCAAATGCTGTTAAATTAAGATTGTTTCCTTTCTCTCTTAGAGGAAAGCCTAATGATTAGTTGCTAGCTCTACCAAAGTTCACTATTAAATCTTGGGAGGAATGTACTAACTTGATTATGACTAAAATTTCCCCCCAGCTAAAACTATGCAGGTAAGATGCAACATTACAAGCTTTAGACAAGAAAATTATGAGCCACTAGCTCTTGAGTGGGAAAGGATGAAAGAAGCCATAATGAATTGTCCTAGTCATGGGATGGAAGAGTGGCTTATATTACATTTATATTATAATGGTATAAACCTAAATTCTAAGTCTATGATAGATACTACAGTAGGAGGACCAATCATGGGAAAGCAAGTGAGTGTTGCAAAGAAGTTACTTGATGATATGTGAAACAACCATGCCCAATGGAATGTGGAAACAACCTCGAAGAGAGTAAGTTCAATTACCAAGGTAAATAATGAAGAGCTTACATCTAAGGTAGACGAGCTTCTTAGCATAGTAAAAGGTAAAGAAGGTACCCAAGTTAATGCTATCACTATCGATCTTAATGATGTTAATTTTATAGCTCACGCTCCTTTTAATCCTGCATGGATAAATAATTATGCTTATAATGTTAAAAAATATCATTTTAATCCTACATGAGCACCTTATAATAATTATGATAACACTAATGGAGAAAATCATGGCGATCTCTTGTTTGAGCAAAATGTTAGAACCTTTATACAAGCTCAAACTGAGTAAAATAATATGCTTATGAAAATCACAGAGAATCATGAAAGTAGTATAGAAAAATTATCTAACCATACCATTGCAATTAGAAATGATGTGCAGGATCTATAGTAAAGGACAAAGACCCTAGAGGCTCAGCTGTGGAAGGTAGCTGAGAGCCAAGCTCTCATACTAGCAAAGTTTGCTGGAAAACCTGAGCCAAATCTGGTAGAAGACCTCAAAATGATGGAGTGGTAATGAATGAAGAGAAACCCGAAGAGCTTGACTATAACATAGAGCCAACACCAAAATATATCATGGAAGATCTACTAAATATGATTACCGTGAAGAATCCAGCTATAGAACAAGGTAATGATGTTATGTACCAACAATTTATACAACAACTAGCATCTAAAGTTCATGAATTAGAGATGGAGTATAAAAGACTAACTGATACGATTCCAGCTAAGCTAGATGATATATTTGAGCGCATTATTAAAATTAAGTTGGGAGTCAATGAGATATCCGCACTTTGTGATCTTGGTGCGAGCGTCTCAACAATTTCAAAAGCTTATTCGACAAATTAAACTTGGGGCCTTTGTTACTGAATTGAGACTCCATCTAGCTGACTCAACTTATAAACAAGTTGTTGGGATTAAAGAATATATATTTGTTAAAATTAAAGGTAGTCCCGCTCTTATTGACCTTGTTATTGTGGACATGCCTGAAGATTCCATAGCACCTATAATTCTAGGTAGGCCATTCTTAAGAACTATTAAAGCTTTGATTAATTTACATGAGGGGAATGTGAGAATCGAGATACCATCTAGAGATCCTTTTATAGTCCACTTCCATAGGAAAAATAAAGCCAAGCCTAATGATGATGATGGTGTGATTACTTTAAAAGCCAACTATTTTGGAGTGGGTATTCCACTTCTTAAACCTAGATGATTTCCATCATGGTCAAGCTAATTGACCTTAACTAGAAACGCTTCATGGGAGGCAACCTGTCTGAATAAAGCTTTTTATGTGTTAGTTTTGTTTTTTTAATAAAGAATGTTCAAGAAGACCTTCGGAGAGATGACAGGAAATATGTTAATCCTCTATATTTTATTTTACTAACACATGGCCTAAGAAGTATTATTGATTCTTTATATAGTATATTTGCTGTTATTTTGTCCTTTGATAAGATGTGCAAAGGCACACGGAGCTTCCAATCAAAATTTTATGTTTTGTATCTCATAGTGCTCTTAACGACCAGTGGTACAGCCGGAAGTGACCGTACCATGCGCCCGTACCACACTGAACCGAAGGAAGATAGAAAATCTGATTTTTGCTGTAGGGATCAATGCTCTTAACGACCACTGGTATGGCCGGGCACGCCCGTACCGTGCGCCCATACCTTACCCTCGAGCAAACATCATGTTTCAAGCAAAGATTCAGAACCGATAACGACCATTAGCACGGGCGCGCGTGACTATACCGCGAGTCCATACCGAGTGCACCGCCTGGGAGCAGTCGTCGCCCCCAAGATACATCACCCAGTACGGCGGGCCCTGACCTTACCGCCTGCCTGTGTCACGTATGCGGCCGCCATATTCAGCCCGAGGAGGTAACCTAAAATTCCCGAAAACAAATATTTCTCTTTCTTCTTCCTCCACCTCCATTGGATCATCAAATTTACTTAATCTTTTATTGATTCCTTGCACTCATTGGATCTAAGGTATGATTCTCCTCCGATCCTCAACTTATTTGTGCAAAAGTTTCACTCAATCTTTCATCATTGTCAATCTAGACTTAGCTCTTGTTCTTGATTCAATCTTGATATTGAGCATGCTTAGTATTGTTTTAGAGTGGTTTCTTTTGTACTTAGTGTATAGAATAACTTATGGTATGTTTCTATTGGACCAATTTTTTTAGCAATTTTATTTACTTTATCTTGTTTTTATTTTTAGATGAACATGAGTAGCCATACATGTGAGATGGCTACGGAATCCTCCGCACCACCCGTTGATATGTTGACCCCTGAGTCACTTGGTATTGAGTTCACCGAGGAGTTTCATCACCATTTCAGTTGTCTCAAGCTCCGAGAAATCAAGTCCACCAAGTGGGTGTGTCCTTATATCCTGAACCAACTTGGCATTCATGCTGATTTCAATTTACTTTGCAACAATGATGGTTTGTATGATGTTGTCTTTCAGGATGTTGCCACGTATCACCGCTTGAGGCTTGAGTTCTTCAGCACCTTGACACACACAATGGATCCTTACGGTTGTATTGAGGAACCAAGGCCCAGAGTTGATCGCATCAAGTTCCGCCTTATGAACTGTGAGTACACCTTAACAATCAGCCAATGGGCTCAATGCTTTGGGTTTGCCAATAACATCACCGATGTACGTACAACTACCTTTCTTTTAAATCCTTCCCCTTTACAATACTTTAATTTAATGAAAATGCATGGAAACACACCCAAGGGGAACCAAATTGATCACCCTGCTATTCGATATTTATTCTATGTGACTGCTAACACTTTGCAGGCACGTGGTGAGTTTACTTGAGTTAATTAGGAGGACATGTTGATCCTCGCAAAAGCTCCTATTATTAATTGTAACTTAACGCAAAATTTAGGCGCTCTTCTAGTGTTTTACCTTAAGCATCAGGTTCTTCAACCTAGAGGACCCATATGTGGAGGGGGAGTTGTTACCGTTCTTGCACACACACTTCGCATCGACCTAGGTAACAACCAACCGTTGACAGGAAGTCACCATCTCGGTCTCTCTACTCTAAGAGCATGTGGTATGGTTTCTAAAACTCATGGTAGATACTTCTTTGATATACCTGGAGTGGATCACTTGATCCCGTCTCCTTTTCCTAACAGTTTATTCTCTATCGAGGATGGAATGTGTTTTGATATGAAGCTTGAGGCTAATCTACCCCAACAAGAAATACCCATGGGAAGAGGAGAAGATGAATAAGTAGAACAAGGAGGACCCGTACAAGATGAGCAACCTCCAAACTACTACGCCACCTATGAAGACATCTATGCACTCAAAGGAAATATTCAAAACATGAACAACCTCCCCATCAACCTTCGAGATGCTACTGCAAGCCTTGCCACCGAGTTCAATGATTGGAGCAGCCTATGGAACGCGGGAGATTATCCACCACCACCATAATGAGAAACAAAAGGGCTTGCAAAAGCCTGAGCTTGGGGATGTGTTCCCTCGACAAATTTATTTGTGTAATAACGAGGTTGTATTCCAGCTCCTTGGGAGCTTTGAAACACTCATGTTGGCTTGTTCAAACACTGACTTTTTTTTTTAGTTTGTTTTTGTTTTTTGTTTTTCTTTTCTTAAAACCCTTGCTTTGTCACAATTTGTTTTCTATTGTTTAAATCCCTATCCTCGAAAATACAAAAAGTTTTTTCCGTTCTGCCTTTTTTGTAAATGTGGATTCACACTTTGCCTCTTTGCTTTAATATTATTATGAGAGTAATCGTGTTTCAGTTTTGAAGGAACACATCCCTATAAGGAAGAGGATCATGAAGTCACTTATCAGAGGTATGTCATATGTCTCCCACTTATGAAGTTTGAGTTGTTTATCTTAATTGGTTGATTTGCTAAGATGCCATGCTAGTGGGAAGTAATTTAATATGGTTAACGTAAGCCTTTTTGTTAGTATGATTATTAGTTGTTGAAGCTCTTGCTCTAGTTCTTTTAGTTAACCGAGTCTTGCCTTGGAAATAATATTGCCAAACAAGTACAATAATAAAAAGTCTAAAATTTATGACTTGTTTGATGAATGATTGTCTAAAGAGTATACCCTTGAAGATACTTAACCCCATAGATATTATGATAGTATTGATGTTACTCATGAAAAAAGTTGTTTGATTACAATAAAGTCTAGTGGTAATTTTGATGCATGCCAAAGCTAACCTTGTGGATCAAACCGCTGTACTAGCTAAAAAAAGAGAGAAGGAAGTGAGACAACTTTGTTCTGTGTCTCTAATGCACACCTTCGGGATGCCAACAACTCCGCTAGCTTTTGAACGATCTATGTTATAACCCCGGATTTCGGCTGTGAGTTGATGACATGAGTGGCATACGTGTCAATATATGGGCAAAAGTATTGGTACACTCAAAGGTTATGCAAACACTTGCAAAAGAAACATTCAGTGATCCTTGAAAGAATAAAAAAGATAACTATGAGGATCCAAATAACAAGTCCTTGACATGGTCTCATTACTACTTTACAAGTTTTCTTGAAAAACAATGATTGGATTAGAAGTGTTTTTGCTAGACTTGATTTATTGATGTGGGTGTAATTAAGACACTTCATTGTTATACTACTTAGGACATGAAACTCTCTTACTCAATTATGCTATTTAAAGATCCTAGTATTCATTGGCAAGCTGAAAGTTAATTAGAAGATTTGGATTGATTTCTACACTTCTAGTTACTTATACTTATATTAAACTTTACTATGATTGTGTTGACTTACTGAAGCATGTATAGTATTCTTGTCATCTCTCTAACTTTGATAAGCCTCATAAATGAATGGAGTGCTGAGCGCATATGACTACCAACCGTCAGTGAATTCTTATTCTTATTGTTTCAATTTTAAAGGCTGAATTCCTTATAGTTCTTTTGGTTCTTCTTGCTCGAGGGCGATCAAGATTTGAGCTTTGGGGAAGTTGATGGGTCCAAAATTAGCCATCTTTCACTATGTTTAAACATTGTTTTTGGTCAATAAGTTGACAAGAAACTCTCAATCCTTTCCACTAATGACTAATAATTGCAAATATATGCAAAACCTCTCTTTTAATGTGAAATCAGGAGTCATAATGAAGGTTTTTGAGGAAGTCCACATGAACTAATTGGGACGCCATTCCAGGGTGCCAACATGATTAACAACCACTAGTATGGGCAGGGTCTGCCGTACCGTCCACCGATACCAGGTGGCGTTGGCCTCGTCTCGTCAAACCCTACAACTTTTGTGAAGACGCCTATATATTTTGAGGCTCCAACTACTGGCTAGAGGGACACCATTCTTATATTACATCACAACACCACCAAAGAATATCCACACCATTTTTCATCACTTCCACCATCCATCCCATCCACTAGCCATAGCCATTTCTTTTTTACTTTAGTTCTCCTTGTGATTTGGCGACCATTCTAAGAATATTTGATTTCAATCTAAGTATTTATATGATGTTTTCTATCTCCGATCTATTTGTTATGAAGGAGTAGTCCTCACGGGCTGCGGGTTGGGGAGAAACCTCGCATCAATTATGTGCATCTAATTCATGGGAGTATTGTATTTAGTTTGCAATTGAGATTTGTATCTTTTGTTTCTTTGTCTCTTGTCTCGATCTGTAGACTTGTATGTACCCAAGATCCCATAGATTGATAAAGGCTTGAGGTGAGATACTTGGATAGCAGCGATCTCATAGGAACCTCAGTGATAGGAAGGGTAGTACGGTCTTCGCTTAGCGACCCATTCGGGATCACAACAACATCACCACTTAAAGCTTTGATCTGTGTTTTACACTTAATAACCGTTTGTAGCCTGTTTCTTCGATGTGCACTCGGTTGGATTAAAAGACTATTGCTATGCCCACTACATTACGGGGGCTCTAGTATATTAGGATGTGTTTCCCATAAGATATTATCTCCGTTCAAACATAACACATGAATATGCTTATTATTATCTTTTATCCCATATGGTGTGCAGCTGCAGGTGGATCTTCACCCCTGTCCTATCTCCATCCATTGATTCAACCCATTATAAAGTAAACTAAATTGGTCCGATAAACTAAGGTAAAATGAACAAACAAAGTCTCATAGACATGTCCTTTTTATTTCCTTTTATCATTGCTTTCCGAGGTTCGATTAAACCTAGGTATTCTAGGGAAAAAGTTATTATACTATATGCGTGAATCCGGATCGAAGGTATCAGGAAGTTCCTATGGGTCCGCACCCCCGTGTCAACAGTCTTAGTTGCTCGATCTAGGGAAGGTTCCCCTTGGGAAGTTCCTCTTGGGCCGCAACCCCTGTGTCAGCATTTTCTGTATCAACACACCCTTCATCCCCGCCGAGTGATATCTTGTCAATGTCTTCAGCCACCTCCTTCTTACGGTGAAACTCATCGACCTTAGGCGTGGCCATGGCGTCCTACGAAATATTCCTAGCACGAGCCTCCTATGCGAGAATATTCTCCCAGGGCGTGAGCTCAGACTTTGCACTCGCTAGTGGTGAAGCTTGGGGAGGAACGACAACCACCTTTTCCTCCCCGTCGGATAGGCAATCAGCGAGTTCCTCAACTTCACACAAGGTTGGCACACCTCTAGGGGAAACGGCCCGAGGGACGCGCCATCTCTCATCAGACCATCCCTTGGTATGCCATCTTAAACTAGAGATCCCTGCGACACGCAAGGTTAGTCTTAGATCTGAAGAAGGAAGCCAAGCACATAAGTGGAAGAATCTTACTCTTCCTCAGAAGTTCAGTGCTCCCTCTTCTACCCATGAGGAGCCCGCGGGATCCTCCCCTTGGTGGCTTATTCCTTGATGAAGTCCTAAGCCGCCAGAGTGTCGTGGGGACTTCCCACACAAGCGTATCCTCCCTCGTCGTAGGTCTCCACCACGGGGTCATGATGGTGTCACCAGAGGATCCCATGGCACTATTAGGAAGTTCATACTCAAGTAGGCGCAATGACGGCACCACACAGAACTCCTCGGCATCGTCCTCCTTGCTGGATGAGGGTGGAGTCTCCCTACGGAGTCTCCTCTTTTGTGGAAGAGTCTCTCTCTCCTTGGAAGCATCTGCTCCACCAAGGAGCTCACGGGGCCTCCTATGCCTCTACCGCCTAGTAGAAGTGGTGTCCATTCCCCCTTCTTCACTCGCCTCGCCTAGAGCAAACATTTGGCATCATAGTGAGGCATCAACCCTGTCACCCCATGTCTCTGCTCTATGGGGGAGTGGTACAGGGGAAAAGCCTCCACGAGAGGATAACCAAAACCCGGCTTGGCAAACATCACCTTCACCACCTCCTCAACCTAGCAATGTCAAGGAGCTCTGCCTAAAGTTTCATATGGTCAGCCCCTCCAGAATAGGCCCACATCCTCTTAGTATGCACACAGAGGGGAGCTATCCACCGACAGAGGAAGTCCTTTGCGACCATTACCTCTGTCAAGCCGCCGGCGCGTAAGTTCGATATGCGCACAACGATGATACCCCATTCCTCACTACGAAAGCACACCCGACTCCATCCTCCGGACTTCACCGCAGGGCTCACAGGAATTGAGAACAATAGGTTCATCTACTCAGCATCCATCCAGACCCAGCATGAACGAAAGTTCTCCACTTTATTCAACAGAGTGCCATGAAGACCCCGAAAATTTGTGCAAAGAGAAACACACCCAGAGCAATGGTTTCCTACTGTGACTCGCAAGCTGTAGAAATGAAGAACAACTACACTAAAGGTTTGATACAAAGGAATGCCTCAAAAAAGTAAGAAACGATGGCGATGGAAGTAACAGAATTAGGCTGCAAGTGTAGCACTTCGATCTTGTAGTGCTCCAAGAGGGAGAGGAAGAAGTCTTAGAACAGAGGGATCAACCCCACGTATATAGTATGGACAAAGAAGGGATAAGCCATCACCGGGAGCTTGCTGCTCTCCACCGTACTAGGCTATAGGATGGTGGCATCCCACTCATTGAACTTCCCAGCCAACAGATGTTGATATTGGAGAAGGGAATCGACTGTTTTAAGAGTAGGGCGCAACTGCGCCTGGGAGGCAACGGATTATATCGTGTGCTCGACGTCTGCATCTCAGGGAGCCTTCCACTTACTAGGTGCCATCGCTTGAGGACAAGACTCAAAGGAGAGCGTGTTCTCCTAGGGGAAACTATGAAGAGTAGGGCATGTGGGGGAGATGACGGCGGAGAAAGGGAGGCATAAGTACTTGGGAACAAAAACCCTATCCTGAGACCCTGAGAAGTTGTCAAGGAGAATGATTGGTGAGTGTCCCTCTGACATGGGCCTACCTTACAGGTACTCGAGCTGGGCAACGATCCAATTTGGCAGAAGCCCACAATGTTACCAAGGCCCAATCCAAGATTCAGGTGACCTACGGAGACTCCGACATTGCTAAGATAGAAAGTTTAAAAGGGACTGATACATTGCTAACGTATCTATATTTTTTGATGTTCCATGCTTGGGTTTTATCTACTTTCTTATGTTTTGTTCCAACTTTGGAGTAATTTTTATACACTTTATTGGACTAACCTATTAACAAGATGCCACACTGCCAGCTGCCTGTTTTCTGCTGTTTTTGGTTCCAGGAAAGTCAGAAAATGAATATTCTCGGAATTGGATGGGACAAAAGCCAAAGTCTGTTTTTCACCGAGGGGGACACGGAGCAAGAATACGAGACAGAGAGGGGCTAGGGGGCAGACACACCACCTGGTCGCGCGGCCAGGCCTGGCCCGCGCTAGGGGTGTTGTGCAGCCACCTAGGGCACCCCCTCGGCCCCCCTTCCAACTATAAGATGCCTCCCATACAGAAACCCTAAGCACCCGATCAAAATTCCACAAAAGAGTCTGTAGCCACCGTCATCTCCATCCCTAGATTGAGAGGGATCTGAAGCTCTTCCCGGCACCCTGCTGGAGGGGAGAATTCACCCTGGAGGCCTTCTTCATCACCATGCAAGCCTCCGGTGTGATGCGTGAGTAGTTCATCCTTGGACCACGGGTCCATGTAGTAGCTAGATGGTTGGTTCTTCTCCTTTGTGCTATCATGTTTAGATCTTGTGAGCTCCGTTCATGATCAAGATCATCTATTTGTAATCATACATGTTGTGTTTGTGGGGATTCGATGGATATTGAGATGCTATTTTAGATTGATTATTGATTCTATCATCTCTTTGTTATTTGTGATCTTGCATGCTTTCTGTTGTTAGTAGCTATCTTGGCCAAGTAGATGCTAGCAACTCCAAGAGTTAGTATTTATGCTCGATAGTGGGTTCATGCCTCTAGTAATCTAGGGAAGTGACAGAAATCTCTAAGGTACTAGATGTGCGGTTGCTACTAGGGAGAAAACAGCAATCCTTAGTTCATAGAACTATCGTATTGTTTACTTTACATGCAATGCAAAATGCAATTATCTGTTGCTTGCAACTTAATACTGGAGGGGGTTCGGATGATAACCTGAAGGTGGATTATTAGTCATAGATGCAGTTGGATTACGGTCTAAGTATAATGTTGTAATGCCCAATCAAATCTCAAAGGATTCAAGATGATTAGTATATGCATGTATGCTTTCTTGATGTTTGTCAATTGCCCCGCTTTAATTTGTTCACCCAACATGTTATCTATCTTAAGGATAACCACCACTAGTGAACTATGGACCACGGTCCTTTCTTTTACAATCAATCTACAACTGTTTACTGTTTTTTGTTTACTTTCTGCAAGCTTTTACTTTCTTCCACATGATACATTTAATCCTTTGTTTTCAGCAAAACCGATGAGATTCACAACCTCACTGTAAGTTGGGGGCAAAGTTATGTGGTTGTATTGTGTAGGATTCCAAGTTGGCAACAACACCTTGGAGGAGTTTCCTTGCTCCTACTGGTTCGATAAACTTGGTTTCATAACTGAGGGAAAACTTGTTGTTGTGCTCATCATACCTTCCTCTTGGGGTTCCCCAACGAACTCGATATATTTAGGGCCATCAGGTACAAACCCTAAATTGTAACCAACTCGAACTGCCACCTGAGACCTAGCCTATCTATATAAAGGCTAGGAGGGGGCGGCGAGGAGGACAATCACAACCCTAGTTTCCACAACCTCGCCAGATTGCATTTGCGCACCTCTGTAACTTTCGACTCCCTTGATAATTTTAAGAGCAGACAAGCAGGAGTAGGGTCCTCTATGCGGTCTGAACCTGGGTAAACCTTGCGTCCATGTGTGCTTCTTTGCTAGACGATTGATGCCTCCAGCGCTCCCTCCTCCAAAACCCAAGTCCATAACAATGGGCATTGATGAGTTAAACCCTTGTCAATTGGCACCGTTTGTGGGAATTGGGAGTGCTGATGTCGCGGTTTCTTCGGCCCCATCAACTGCAATCTACAACTCTAGAACAATAGAGATTTGCCTCCTCTTCGGCGCTTTCGACTTCACCGTCCACACGCCGGCCACTCGCCCGGCTTTCGAGTCCGTGGGTGATGGGATTGGTCTGGCGATCGGGAGCTTACCCTTCCAAGTTGGTCAGCTGGGCACACTTCGCCTCCCTGATCAGCCAACGGTCCCCGTGATTGCTCCAGCATCGTGTTTTCCACCTCCGATCGGCACCCTAAGAACACCCTGACAATAGTTGGGAGCACGGACAGCGACAACAGTTGTCAATCCGATCTGGGTGATCTGACCACAGAGGATGGAGCCTACGGCTCCAGATTTGAAAGTTGCGGAAGCAATAGCTTCCCTAATCACTACATGTGCACCATCATGAACGCAGGCGACACTGGTGGCAACCGCGATAACACCGGTACTGGTCCGTCCAACGACAGCATCCTAGTTGAGAATGGTGGTCCCACCAATGGCGCACCCACCAACAACGGGACGGGAGGAGACCCGCATCTCACGGCGAATGAGCGCACTGAAGAGCGCGTGCTGATCAAGCTCAATGACAACGAGTGGGCCCGCTGTCGAGAAGCTCTACGCGGCAATCATCTGCCCCCAAACTCATCGCAAGACATGCTGATGGGTTACCATTGGCTGCTCAAGGAGGAGTACAAGAGCCAACAACAAGTAATCGCACAGCTCCATGCACGCAGAAAGGCGGCGGACGAGTCGAGACTTCGGCGGGCTCAGCTCTCTTCCATGGGAGGATCCTCCTCCAAGGGCAATGACCATGTGGCCGCCAAGAGGAGCTCTCGACAGGCCCACCTCACCGACAGGCAGCGAGAAGAGGCCGCACAAGTCCTCCACTTCTCATCCATGACAGTGGATACGCAGGGCAACATGCTCCCAAAGACACCGCAGGCAGCGGTGACGACGGCTACCATGTGCCTCCTCAACAACCAGCCACCGACTGGGGATCCGCGAGTTTCCATGCACCAATCTCTGATCGCGGGCTTGGGTCTGGTTGAAGCTGCCCTCACCAAGTATCCAACATCGGAGCCCAAAAAAACAAAGCTCCGGCCAGGCGCTACTCATCACCCTCCTCTAGCGATGAAAACCACGACCCGTCACGATGACGCCGCTCACGGCAGCACGACTATGATTATGACGCGCATGATGACATCACACATCGCAAGGTCGACAAGATGCGCGCAAAGCGTGCCTATTCGACTAACTTGGAAGATGACGAGATAGAGCTCTGTGGCGCCAGCTGCTTCAGCAGGGTCATTCAATAGAAGTGAATGCCAAAGGGGTTCAGACTCCCATTGGAGAACCCGAAATTCGACGGTCGACAGGACCGGAAGATCTAGGTAGAGGATCACATCTTCTCCGTCAGGCTCCATGGCAGATACACAAGCACGACAATGCAATGCCTCCAGCTATAGCTGTAAGGCGCCGCTCATGCGTGTCTTAACTACCTCCTGCGCGGATCAATTCGCAGCTGGGAAGAGCTAGTCTATAGCTTGGTACGAAATTTCAAGGGCACTTACAAAAGGCTCGCATCAATCGAAGTAATGAGAGGCTGCTACTAGAAAACTAGCGAGTCGCTGCGTTCGTACATACAGAGATGGTCCATCATCAAAATTTCTACAGAAGACATCTCTGTGGACCACGCAATCGACGCGTACAATGGCGGCGTGCACCGCAGAGAGCACAGGGAGGAGCTGGGCCGCTCAAAGCCCAATACAATCGACCACCTTATGGAGATCACGAATATGTGGGCCGATGGAGAGGACTCGGTAAAAAACCATGTCCATTCTGATGATGATGACGACCTCGTCCGCAGGCGCGACCATCGACGAAAGCGTCGAATGCACGGTTACAAGGACCACGAAGAGGTCGACATGGTCGTGGCTGGCTACGCCGACAAACACGATGACAACCGCAACAACAGATACCGTAGCGGTGGATATCGCGATAGCGGAAAAACCACGCAAGTGTGGCTGCGTCGCACTCGCGATGAAGCACCTGGAACATCTATCCAGGACAAATTTTGTGGACCCTGCAACGTACACTTATACATCGACAAGCATGACGGGAAGAAAAAGTCCAGCCATCTACTAAAGGACTTCCGCGAGTTTCTCAAGCTCCACTCAGGCTTAGCCCAGATGAATCGCGGCGCGATAAACCAGGGCTACGGAGCTGCCCCGGGTGTTGTGGCTCATGGAGTACCTCCACCACCACCCGGGCCACCACCACCTGCGACTGTGCTAATCCAGAACCATGGAGGCAAGCCATACCCTCAAGCACTAGGGAACATGGGATGATCCAAAAAGGACGCCCCTCAAATTGAGTGCAAAAAGCGATAACTCGCCAAGTCAACCCGGCGATGAACTCTCCTCCCTCCACCACTGAGTACCTCCATGGAAGCGAGTCATGCATCACCTTCAACAAGCGCGATCACCCGCGCTAAGTACCTCTCCCTAGGCCATTGTCCCTTGGTGCTCGAGGCGTAGATCGAAGGCTTTGAGATGAGTCGCGTCTTCATGGACGGCGGAAATGGCATTAATCTCATGTTCGCAAGTACCTTGCATGCAATGCGAATCCCTCTGACATGTTTGGAAGTGTCAGACACAACCTTCCACAGAATCATCCTAGGGAAAGACATATATCCTGTGGGTAAGATCAGCCTCGACGTCATCTTCGGCATGCCATTAAACTTTCGGCGAGAGCGCATTGAATTCTAAGTCGTCAATTGGCCCTCACAATACCACTGCATCCTCGGACGTGTCACGTTCTCAAGGTTCATGGCGGTAGCACACCAGGATTATCACCGCCAATGGATGCTTCGAGAGGTCCGGCATCTGCGATAGGGAATTCAAAAGAATCCCCTAGTCTTTCGGCATGCAGGAGGAGCTGGCGCGGTTGAAAGAGTCAATAGACAACAGTCTGCCTCCCTCGAGCAAGCCAAGCTCACCCGACCAATCTTTAGACACGTCGGTGCACACCAAGAAAGTCCAGGTCCATCCAACGGACCCAAGCAAGACGACCCTCATCGCCAACAACTTGCGTCCCGCCTAGGAACTCGCCCTCGTCGAATTCCTCTGTGAGTGCTAGGAAATCTTTGCCTGGTGTCCAGCGGACATGTAGGAGTTCCCAGGGAATTCGCCGAGCACGCACTCAACGTGAATCCTGAAGCAAGGCCAGTCATACAAATAATACATCAACTATCGGAGCCAAGGGCAAAAGCGGTCGGTCGGGAAGTCAACAGACTCCTCGATGCTAATGGCATACGCGAGTTCAAGGAAAGCACCTAGGTCACCAACCCCGTGCTCGTTCCTATAAAAGACACGGATATCCTACGGATATGCGTGGACTTCACCTCCCTGAACAAGCATTGCCCGAAGGACCAATACCTGTTTCCACGGATCGATCAAATAATCGACTCCAACACAGGATGCGAGTGTCTATGCTTCCTCGACGCCTACTCAGGCTATCATCAGATTCGAATGAAGGAGGAAGACCAGGAGAAAACGGCGTCCGTCACGCCCTTTGGTGTCTTCTGCTACACAACAATGCCCTTCGGGCTGAAAAACGTAGGAGCCACTTACCAGCGGTGCATGCAGGCCTACCTCAAGAGCCAACTTGGTCGCAACATCCAAGTCTACATCGACGACATTGTAGTCAAAACCAAGGAGGAAGCCATGTTACTCGACAATCTCTGCGAGACCTTCGATAACCTTAACTGCTATCGGATCAAACTAAATCCGGACAAATGCTCCTTCAGCGTACCGTCTGGGCATCTGCTCGGGTATCTCATCTCCGCGAGAGGGATCGAGGCCAACCCAAAGAAAATAAAGGACATACTGGCCACGGAGAAGCCGAAGATTGTAAAAGGCGTCCAGCAGCTGGCTGGGCGAATCGTGGCGCTCAGTCGATTCATCAGTCCCATGGGCGAAAACACATAGCCTTTCTACCAACTTACCCGCAAGGCTGACAAATTCAAGTGGACAGATGAAGCACAAGAAGCATTCAAAGACATCACGCGTCTACTTTCAGCCTCGCCGGTGTTGGTGACACCTCGCGAAAAAGAGTCGCTACTACTATGCATCTCCACCACCGACCAGGTGGTTAGCACTGTGCTCATGGTGGAACAAGCCAAAGAAAATAAAGTCCACGGGGTAGAATGCCCAGTCTACTATCTCAGCGAGGTGCTTACACCAACAAAGCAGCGGTACCCGCATTATCAGAAGCTGGCATACAACTTCTTTATGATAGCTAGGCGACTGCGCCACTACTTCGAGGAGCACCCAATCGTAGTGATGAACAACGCCTCGTTTGGGCACATACTCAACAATCCCGATGCCACTGGACGATTCACGCTCTAGGGAATCGAACTGTCTCCACGAGACATCACATATGAGAAGTGAGATGCGATCAAGTCGCAAGTTTTGCTGGACTTCCTCGTACACTTGATGGAAAACTAGCTCCCCGACAAGCGAGACATGTCCTATCTATGGACAATGCACTTCGATGGGTCCAAGTGCAAGGAGGGAGCTGGCGCGGGCACTCTTACTCAATATGTTGAGCTCGTTGGGGAACCCCAAGACGAAGGTATGATGAGTATAGCAACAAGTTTTCCCTCAGTTATGAAACCAAGGTTATCGAACCAGTAGGAGGAATGATACACCTCCAAGGTGTTGTTTCCAACTTGGAATCCTGCACACGACACAACCACAGAACTTTGTCCCCAACTTACAGTGAGGTTTTCAATCTCACCAATTTTGCTGAAAACAAAGTATTAAACATATTGTGTGGAAGAGAGTAATTGCTTTGCATAAAGTAAACAGAAAACAGTAAATAGTTGTAGATTGATGGTAAAAGAATGGACCGGGGTCCATAGTTCACTAGTGGTGATTATCCTTAAGATAGATAACATGTTGAGTGAACAAATTACAGCAGGGGCAATTGACAAACATCGAGAAAGCATACATGCATATACTAATCATCTTGACACCTTTGAGATTTGATTGGGCATTACAACATTATACATAGACTGTAATCCAACTGCATCTATGACTAATAATCCACCTTCAGGTTATCAACCGAACCCACTCCAGTATTAAGTTGCAAGCAACAGATAATTGCATTAAGCAAAGTGTGTAAAGTAAACAATACGATTGTTCTATGAATAAAGGATTGCTATTTTCTCCCTAGTAGCAACATCACATCTAGGACCTTAGAGATTTCTATCACTTCCCCAGATTACTAGAGGCATGAACCCACTATCGAGCATAAATACTCCCTCTTGAAGTTGCTAGCATCTACTTGGCCAAGATATCTACTAACAACGGAGAGGATGCAAGATCACAAATAACAAAGACATGATAGAATCAATAATCAATCTGAAATAGCATCTCAACATCCATCGGATCCCTGCAAACACAACATGTAGGATTACAAATAGATGATCTTCATCATGAACAGAGCTCACAAGATCTACACATGATAGCACAAAGGAGGAGAAGCAACCATCTAGCTACTACATGGACCCGTAGTCCAAGGATGAACTACTCACGCATCACATCAGAGCAGGCATGGTGATGAACAAGACATCTTGGGTGATCTCTCCCCTCTGGCAAGGTGCCGGGAAGAGCTTCAGATCCCTCCCGATCTAGGGATGGAGATGATGGTGGCTACAAACTCTTTCGTGGAATTTTGATCGGGTGTCTAGGGTTTCTGTATTAGAGGCAATATATAGGTGAAGAGGGAGTCCGAGAGGGTGCCCGAGGTGGCCGTACCACCCCCTGGCGCGGGCCAGGCCTGGCCGCGTGACCAGGTTGTTCTGGGTCCATGTTCTGGGTCCATGTTCCCCACTGTAAAATATTGACTTTGGCTTTTATCCCATCCAATTCTCAGAATATTCATTTTCTGACTTTCTGGAACCAAAAACAGGAGAAAACAGGCAAATGGCACTGTGGCATCTTGTTAATAGGTTAGTCCAAGAAAGTGTGTGGACAAAACATAAGAAAGTATATATAAAACAAGTATGGAACATCAAAAATTATGGATACGTTAGCAACATATCAGGGCATCATCCTGACATCGCCATAAGGTGACAAGATGAGGTATGTTCTGTGAATGCAGTTCACTATCTCCAACAATGAAGCTGAATATGAAGCGGCGCCAAGCAACTCGTCATCTACAGTGACTCCAAGCTGGTGGTCAACCAAACAATGAACGAGTGGGATGCTCTGAGTGACAACATGATCGCCTACCGTGACCTCTACGAAACACTCAAGGGAGACATTGACGGCTGCGAACTATGGCACGTTGGCTGCGAGAGCAACGAGGAGGCAGACACACTCGCCAACATCGGCTCCATTTCTGCCCCAGTGCCACCTAGAGTATTCTTAGAGCGCATCTACGAGCGCTCCATCAAGCCAAAAGCTCCTGAACACAAAACCGGCACGCCAAAGGACTCGGGGGCTACGCCACCCAGTGAGGCAACGACACTCGACAACACGGGGCCAGACACAGGACTCGAAGGCCCCATGGAGGTCATGATGATCGAGCCATCCTAGACGCAACCATATGTCACATACTTGCTTAGCAAAAGGTTCCTAGATGACCCGACTGATGCGCGTCATATAGCGCGACGATCTAAGTCATTCACCCTCATCAATGGCAAATTGTACAAATGCAGCATCACATGAGTCCTTCAACAGCGCGTCTCCAATAGAGATGGAAGAGCCATCCTCCTCAAGATACATGAAGGTACTTGTGGCCATCACGCCGGCAGTCGCACCCTTGTCACCTAAGCTATACGAGCGGGATTCTACTAGCCAACAGCAATGCATGACGCTAAGGATATCATCGAGCGTTGCAACGCCTGTCAGTGATTCATGGACAAGCCACATGCACCTAGCACAGAACTCAGGCCAGTACCCACATATGGGCCCTTTGCAAAATGGGGTCTCGACATGGTCGGCAAGCTTCGGAGATCCTCACGAGGAGGATACGTCTACCCTCCTAGTCATGGTCGAAAAATTCACCAAGTGGACTGAGGCCATGCCGGTGACAAACCAATTAGGATACAGGGCTGTCAAATTCTTCGAGTCCATCGTCATCCACTTCAAGGTGCCACATAGCATCATCATGGACAATGGGACAAATTTCACCTCCAAGGAGTTCCAGGATTTCTGCGAAAACCTAGGAATCAACATTAGCTATGCCGCTATGGCACATCCCCAAACCAATGGTCAAGTCGAAAAGTCCAATAGCCTCGTCTGCAGCGGGATTAAGAAAAGGCTCCTACGGCCACTCGAAAAAGCTGTCGGGTGCTAGCCAGACGAGCTGCAATCAGTACTATGGAGTCTGTGCACAACTCCAAATAGCGCTATGGGCTACACTCCGTTCTTCATGGTGCATGGCACCGAGGCGGTACTACCGTAGAAGTGCGCTACAAAGCCCCACGGGTAGTAGCATATAGCGAGGCAGAATCATCCCCCGCACTCGAAGACTCCGTCGACCTCCTCGATGAAGCACATGAGATTGCAGCAGAGAGATCCACGATCTACCAGCAGAACCTCCACAACTGCCACAGCAGAAGGCTATGCCCCAGATCCTTCGTTGAAGGAGATCTGGTCCTATGACTGAAGCAACAAGGGCACCTCAAGCTCGAGTCCCCCTAGGAAGGACCTTATGTGATTACCAAAGTAATCCCAGGTGGCGCCTATCGCCTTAAAGACTTCAAGAGCGGAGTCGCATACTCGAATCCCTAGAACGTCGCGCAGCTGCGCCGTTTCTACCCTTAGATGTTTTTTACTTTACAAACAAGGTTGTTCCGCCAGGCTACTTAGCCACACATTGTACCTCGTGATATTCTACGAATAAATAAAGCTAACTGCCCCAAACCTTGTATTTTTCTGTTTTTCCTTGCAATTATTTTACTCGGGGCCTGCGCCACCCTTTACACCTAGTTCCACGAACAACACAGTATCCTGAGTAGCTGATGCACTACCAATCGAACCCTTGATAACACCAACCGAGCTGTAACGCACTTGACAAGTTGGCAAGGCGCTGAGATGAATATACATCAGGCTAACGAAAAGGAACCGTGGATTACAATACACTCGAAAAATATACAAGCTAGCAAGTTCTTTACACACTAACGGGTATCAAAAAACACCTAACACAATTACATGAACTTTACAACACCTACGCATTTTCATGTGTAGGACCATATTATCCTACTGCTGCAAAGGAAGAACATTGGTCTGATCCTCAAAGAAATCGACAATATCTTCGGCTGGCCGATCAACTTCTTGGTAGTGTGGCACCATGTTCCATGTCATCCCTTCTGGCGAAGGCCGATGCAGCCACAAAAGCGCCAAAACAGCTTTCGCACCCGCGACCAACTGCTGGCGTATGCACTCGGGGACTACGCTAATATCTTAAAACTTTGCCAGCAAAGCTAGCACGCTTGCAGGAACCACGTCTAGGGGAAACATCGCATGGAAAATATGCCTAAGGCATGACTGCGCCTTATTCAATTATTGAAGCACCCGCGATGCACGATCCTGCAGCGTCGCCAATGCGACTGCGCGATCATGGTCCACCCAAAAGTATCCGCTAGCTTGCAGCTGCTCCTGGGTCAGGTTGTGCAGGCGAATGGAAACCCGATCCCTCTCATCCTGTGGATGAAGAGTGCTAAAAACTACAAGAAATGGAGATAAGCATAAGGACAAAGCGTTGCTACGAATGACTAAAGAAAAGGATAAGACGCTAGAGAGCTAAAACTTGAATTGTTCATTCAGTTGAGCGACTTCTGTTAGGAGGTACTCCTTGCACGCGCTGGCCTTCTCGGCCTTCAACTTCCACATGTCCGCGTTACCGGGGAACACATGCAACTCTCGCTCCAACTTCTTCACGCGATCGCGTAGTCGTGCAAGCAATGACAACTCCTCTACTTTTGAACGTGGTTGCGCCAGAGTTTCATCGGTGGGAGGAGAGTCAGGAGGACCACTCGAAGGACCCTATTACAGCCAAACAAGAGGCAAATAAGACCCAATATACATCAATAAGGAGTGCACTCAAGTTCAACAAAGTATCAAAAGGGGTACCCCACAAAATACGGTTCAGCAAAAGGAAAGCTAAATCTATTACACACGGTAGCTAAGGAATTCTCTGCTTTTTCGATTTCGACTTTGGGGGCTTCCTCGAATCTGTGGAAGTCTCCAACGCTACAGACTTCCCAGTAGTAGCCCCAGATGCCGTAGCCTTGGCCGCCTTCACTCGCCGCAGTTCCGCCGAGTAATTGGAAACTATTTCAATGAGTCGTGGCCCATATTTACTGCAACTACCAGCGAAGGGAGAAAACACTACCTGCTAGCCATCCATGGTGACCGGTATCGCCTCCGAGATCTCGATGGGGTCTAGCTCCATGCCATGGGCTTGCTCCATTGCGAGTGCCATGGTCGCACGAACTATCCTCTACGCATTCTTGAAGTCCATCGGGACGCCCTCTGCGAAGGACTCCACCATGCAGTCAAGGTTTTCGATTAAATTGGCCTTGGCATCCATCTCTCGAAGACGACTCAGCACGCCCTTGGACTTTCCAAGTGTGTCCCAGAGGTAGACGCTGTGGTCCTCGACTCCGGCCACGGCGCCGGCCAAGGCAACCGCGCAGGCCAAAGCCTGGCCATCAAAGCTCCCGCCGACGGCATCTGAAGAAAACACGTATCAGCACAGCATCATCAAGAAAAACACATTGGAAAAACACAAGTAAGACAATGTAGTACTTGAGAGCGCTTTCACGATGGAGAAGAGTTGTTCTATGAACAACTTTTGCCTCTTAGCAGCGGAGGAACGAAACTCTTCCTTGCACTTTTGCCACTCCTTTAGATCCTCGATTGCCTCTTCACGTTTCTTCTCCGCCGTAGCAAGTCCTTTTTCGAGGGAAGTGACACGACGAAGAAGTTCATTATGTTCACTTACAGGGAACAAAAATGGCAAAACCTAAGGCTCACCAAACCTCTACACAAGAAGAGTGGAAAGAAAAGTATAACACTTACCTTCGATGGCGCGATGGCGGTTATCCAGCGTAGCATGCTGTCAACCCAAAGAAATGATCTGCTCGGCAAGGCGAGCAAAATCCTTCACAATAGGATACAAGACAAAAGAAGCAGTGTGAGCATCAAACATGAAATTCGAGTGCCAATGGCACGAAGAAAACTCATGTGTTCCTCTAGGGACTCTGAAGATTCCTTCAGAATTGACGTCCGGGCAACAGCTTGATGCTCCTCAGCATGGGGGGGGGCGCTCAAGGCATTGGCACCCGAGTGGGCCGCCCCCGGAGGAGAAGAAGACCGCACCGCCACCTACTTGTGCTTGGAGTCTGCGAATCCGGACTCCTTAACAAATTGATAGTCGTCAGAGGACGGCGACATTGTTTGACTACAAAATACCCAGCACCACTTCAGAAGGGAAAGACTTTGAGAAATACAAGACGAACTCACAAATATGAAGACTTACCTGTCAAAATTCTCGAGGTCGAAGGAATCACCAGATGACTCCTTCGGCAACCTCAGCTTCTTCCGCGAAGGAGGAGCGCGCACAGGCACGGCAGGGATTGGCTCCTCCACAGCAGTAGGAGGACCCTCCGACATCGTCGGTGAGGAAGCGTCTGAGCCCTCGCTGTGGGAACGCTTGTGAGTCCCGTGCCCACTGGACTCGGGGGCTTCCTGCTCCTCTCCAATAGGGACGGTGGAGCCCGACTAATCCTCTTCCTCCGCTTCGGGTGGAATTATTCCTTCAGGCTGAGGAGGTAAATTGGCGGCCACTTTCTAGTCCTACAATCAGAAGAAACATCATTATGCAAAACACCTAGCAGGCAATCCAAGAATCAAGAAAACTTCAAAGAGAAATCCACCTCAGGTGGAGGATTTCTGGCGCAGAATGGAGGCACGACTAAGTCACCCGGGAGATCCTCCTTGGTGGTGTACTTGGTCAGTAGTCGCAACCTCCTGTCCACTTCACCAAAAGAAATTCCGTCCACAGAGATATGAGTGACATCACCAGTACCAATCCAGTGGAACATCGGGTGTACCCTGGTTTACAGAGGTTGTACTCGGCGAGGCATCCAAGTGCGAATGAGCTCTACGCTGCCTACTTCCTTGCCTATGTGGTGTTCGAGGTCACAAACACGCTGATACAGGGTCTTTGTTTCCTCGACTTCGGAAGGTATCACAACGTTCTTCCAGGACCTCGTTCTCTTGCAGGACGCCACCGGATCGAAGGGTGCAAGTCCATAGTGCTCTCCATCGGCCTTCTGGTTGCGGATGTAGAACCACTTCTCCCTCCATCCTTGGACAGATGTAGTGAGTTTGATGGAGAAATAAGTGACATTGGAGTCGACGTGGATCTCGCAACCTCCTATATCATAGACTACCAAACTCGACTCTGACTGATGTTTGAGCTTAAAGAGTTTTTTGAAGAGGCCGAAGTGTGGCTCGATTCCGAGCCAACACTCGGAAAGAGTAATGAAGCAGGCAATGTGGAGGATAGAGTTTGGGGTCACCTGGTGCAGCTGGAGCCCATAGAAACAAAGAAGACCCCTACCAAACGGATGAAGCGGGAGAGAAAGACCACGAATGAAGAACGCTAGGAACATCACTCGAAAACCCGCAGGAGGACTAGGGATTACCTCATCGCTGGGAATGCAAGATTCATCCTCCGCGGCAGAGAGGGCTCCATCCTGGCGCTGGGTGAACAGCTCTGAGGACTTGATGACAGATGGGCGCCATGACCCATTGGTGACGCGAGTCCCCGTGCCCTTCTTCTTCCCAGCTTCGGTGGCGCTGGTACCCGTGGTGGTGGCACCCTTCTTCTTGGTCGCAATAGCGGTAGCCACAGATCTAGTGGTGGAGCCTCCCTTCTTCCTGCCCATCTTGTGCTGGCGGTCCAAGCGCAGGAAGTAGATGGGGAAGGTACGGAGTTGGTCTAGTGCCATAAAGGATATGCGAGCAATGGAACAGCAAGAACAACAATGGCAAAGGTGCGCGAATGAGTACAAGATGTGGGGAAATTACTGCACAGTGAACCTCTACTTAACCTCAGAGCATATGCCATCCAACGGCTAGGAGAAAACTAACCCGAGGCGTGGCACACATCAATGTCGAAGTGTGGCAAGGGTAACCCACGAACCGTCACCCCACTCCTCCCATTACGCATGAGAATTGATGAGACACAGTTAAACCAGAAGATTACGCATGCCAGTTCAAGTCCAAGTCAGAAAATGGGACCCACTACTCGTCACGTCCGGTCAAAGCCGCGCACGCGGGCAACTGAGGTCATCTCACCGTCAGCACTGACGTCATTAACTCTAGTAGGAGCACATTTTGACTACTCTAGTCCTTACTCGAGTCTTCGACTCGACCAAGCACTCGGGGGCTACTCCTAACACGAGCGCTGACTGCGCACCCAAAGAACTTTGTAAAGACATCCAAGCATCACGAAAAACCCTTCCCTCGAATCTACGATTTGATTGTGGACTTCAGGTCAGTCCCATAGGGAGCACTGAAAGCACATTCGACTGAAACAAGCAAAAAGACAACAGCACTCACAAAATACTTATAGTCCCCTCGAGTCTACAACTCGAATAGGCACTCGGGGGCTACTCCCATAGGGAGCGCTGGACGCCCACCCTATGATTTATTCTTATACATTACACTATGTGTTGATAACATCCACACTCGAATGCTCTGGTGTCCCGAATCATATTTTCCCTGTAAAGATACTACGTCTCCTGGGCCACCCGAATCATCTCCGTGATGACAAAAATTCGGATGTCGTGCATACAACGTGAAGATAAGACCTAAATAAGGCCTCACAATGCATCTGCTGCGCTCTACCAGAAACAATCCGTACCTACAGGTAAGATGAATAAGCCTTGACGGATGCGTCGAGTGCTCACATTTACACACAAGAATCCAGCTCTATAAGACCTCCGCGGCCTGAGTCGAATTACACCAGCACTTTTCTGATTTCGAGTCCAGGGACTTGAGTTTTTGTATATTGCGTTGTTTTGCCCTAGGCAGTTAACTGATCCCGATACATCGGATAAATCAGGAACGTATATCAACAATCCCTATGATACAAATCAGAGCACTCGGAAATATGCTCTCGAAAGACTTCATAAGTCTCTGCTCGAATCTATGATTCAATCGGACACTCGGGGGCTACTGACATGGGCCTACCTTACAGGTACTCGAGCTTGGCATATATGGTCCAATATGGCAAAAGCCCACAACGTTACCAGGGCCCAATCCAAGATTCGGGTGACCTACGGAGACTCCAACTGCTTGCGGCACAAGGAGAGCTTAAGGTAGAAAGTTGAAAAGGGACAAACCCTAATTTGTAACCGGCTCTACCTGCCACCTGAGACCTAGCCTATGTATATAAAGGCTAGGAGGGTGTGGCGAGGAGGACAATCACAACCCTAGTTTCCACATCCTCGCCAGATTGCATCTACGCACCCCTTGTAACTTTCAACTCCCTCGATAATTAGAAGAGCAGACAAGCAGGAGTAGGATCCTCTACGAGGCTTGAACCTGCATAAACCTTGCGTTTATGTGTGCTTGTTTTCTAGCCGATTGATGCCTCCAGTGCTCCCTCCTTCTCCAAAACCCAACTCCGTAAGAATGGGCATTGATGAGTTTAACCCTCATCACCCTCTCACAACGGTAGGGATCTAGCTGTCGCTTGGTCTTCATGGCTATGATGAACCGCACCCCTCATAACCGCCACACGCCAGAGGTGGGGTCTAGCAGTTTTTAGGGACCCTGCACCTTCACATACTGAAGGACACATGCATCCCAGACGCCTGGGGCTACTATCGGGCCAATGGTGAACATAGTACCCTAAACCATCTACTATTGGACCTCCGCCGCAAGGCAGCTATCGAGCCTCAAATGGATGTCACCACCGAGTACCAATAGGCAGCCTCAGCGAGGCTTTTATGTGGAGCTTCACTTTAGGAAGGTCTCACCAAGGCAAGGAGTGCCTCGGCAAGGGCAAGAGACTACAGTCACCCTTAGGACAGTAGATGGCGCATTACCTCTTAACCATGCAAAGGGACCCTCAAACCACTCTCCAAGGGAAGAGCTTTCCCCTTCTCCAAGCCAGGATTGGCCGACAAGACTACAACATAAGGTGACCACCTACCTCTCTATGGAGAGATGAAGAGCATGATGAAGGCTGAGAAGAGCATCTTTGACTCACCTACTCCCTTTCTGGTAATCATGTGGGAACCCTTCACACCACATTGGCAGAAAGAGGACAGGTTGGGTGCCATAGAAAGGGACATTCTCCCAGATCGGAAAACCTATCTTTACCCACCTAGGAGCCACCATCTAATCGCCTAATCAGCCTGCTATAACTATAACCTCGCGAAGCAGTGCAAGGAATACAACACAATAGGAGTAGGGTTTTACACCACACGGTGGCCTAAACATATGGAAACTCCTTGTGTCCTCCTTGCTGTGTTTCCATGGATCCTATCCAAAGTCATCGAGAGGTTTTGGAGAGAACATGTTTAGCCCCTGCGTTCGATTCGTCCTACTTCGCAAGATACTCTGTCGGGACAAATCTCTGACAGTTGCACAAAAACAAAAAAATCCTACAGAATAGCAAGAGGAAACCCATCAAGATCTAATCTAGGAGATTCAATTACCAAGTAGATAGATCTATTCTACTTTCCCTTAAACAAAACATGTGGTTAACAATATACATATATTGGGTGATGTAGTCGTTCACTCGGGCTGGTTCAAACTTATGTAGATCTTGACCTTCTTGATCAAAGTACCGAATGGAAGGAACGGCCTCAGTATCCACATGATCCACTTGGTGAGGTCTCCTCCTTATTAAGCCCACAAGAGAGAGAATATCTCTGTGATAATCCAACAACACAATAGCGACGCTATAATGGTTGAGAGAGAAATCTATAGGGCTTCGTCGTGCTTTTATAAGAGGAGGAGAGAGATATGTGGAGGGATACAGAGAGGTGGTGGCTAGAACAATGGGTGTGGCACCCTGACCCTCTATTATATATGGGTGGGAAGGGGAGGCTTGGATCCTCCCTAATCCCTAGGGATAGCGGGGGGGCTAGGGGGAGAGGGAAACCTCCCCTCCCACGCGTCCCTCCTTCTAGGGTTTGGCCAACCCTAGGTCGCATGGGCCTAGGTGGATGTGCCACTTTGGCCCACTAGGGACAAGGTTACCCAAATCGGGCCCATGTGGCCCCACCTCTCTGGTGGAACCACTTGTGGACATTCTTGGGAACCTTCTAGAACATTCCGTCTCACGAAATATTACGAACTTTTCTTGAAACCGTAAAAAGGACTTGCCATATACTTTTCTCTACCTTAGGACCATTCCAAAGCGCCTCATGATATCAAGGATATAATCCGAGACTCTGAACCAACACTTCATTACACCATAGATATTCTCGATGAAAACTAGCGACATATAAGCATTAAGTGTGTGACCCGATGGGTTTGAGAACATTCATACATGATCGAGACACCTCTTTGATTAAAAACCACTAGCAGAACCAGGATGTCCATAGTGGTTCCTACATATCCAAAGAAGTTATTTTCGGTTGAACCACAATATCAAAGATTCAATCAATCCGATATACGATTCCTTTTGTATTGTGATATATTAATTTCTCGAGATTCAATCATCGACATCACTATACCTAATTCAATCTCATTAACGACAAGTTCTCTTTACTTGTACCATTGTATAGGATACCCATGACCAAACACATTAGTCACTTCATATCTTGGATGCTATACTACTGAGAGGGCCCATAGATATGTTACACTTCATAACACGGAGGAAAAAATCCCAGTCTTGATTCAAGCAATCCAACATACACTATTGGAGATACCTAAAAGCCACCTTTATAATAACCCAGTAACGGAGTGACATTTGATGTCTACAAATTATTCCTCTAGTGCCCGGGAGTAACAAGATCTCATGGTTTGAGGAAACTATACTTGACATGTTCAGAAGCGATAGCAATCAAGCTAAATGATGCGATCAGAAGCTATGCTTATTATTTCAATCTTTCCATCACATCATTCTCCTAATGATGTGATCCCATTTTCAAGTGACAATCATTTCCATGGCCAGGATACCTTAACAGTCACTTGACTAACGAACTAGTAGGAAGAGGCTTACTAGGGACTTTGTGTTGTTTACTTATCCACTCATCTATTTAGTTACCAATACATACAGTTGATGTCTACAAGTGCACAGATCGTTTCAAGCTAGTTTCGAAGTATAGATATCAATCCCATAGGGAGCCCAAAGGTAAGTGTTTATGGGTGAAGTCTCTGTCACACCCGAAGTTTTCACAGGTCTTCGACTAAATTGACTGCAAGTGTTGAAATAAGAATGGGGTTCTGATTAAATGAGTTTTATTTAAATAGAACAAAAATTTAAACTTCAGAAATATAAAGCATAAAAGTAAATAAAAACTTGGTGGTTTGTTGTTTTCTACAGATGGAAAAAGAAGGCGCGGGGAGATTCATGTCATGGTGATAGTGACTATGCCAGGTGGACGAGTGATAATTGTAACAATTATAATCTTAGAAATATATGTGTAGGCGAGTAACCCATAATTAGCTAGAACTCCTCTTGGTACATTTCATCCCAACTCCAATAATCCTACTAGTCTGTTCCCAAAACCATGGTCAGAAATTAGACGATTAAGATCCTTCAGGTCGCTTAGAGATTAAGCTCCTTGGATTGGACTAATGCAATAACACAGTGGTTCCTCGTTATCCTCGAGTCTGCTAGTTTCCCATTGATATCCCCGTATTACCCGGGGGTCGTCGGTCTGCTAGCAAACAAGATGTTATCTATGTAGAACAAAGCATCATGTTTTCTGGGCCCTTAATTGGACAACAAGCATTAGGCATCCCACAGATAGTCAAGCACACGTAATATAGTAATTAGAATCAATCACAAACTAATGGAAAATATATGAAGGCACATCACATCTGACCAATCCCCTACATCTCCCATGCCCAAGGAAATTACTCACACATGAGAGAAGAATGGATCATCAATATAATTAAATAAAGGGAAATCTTCTTTATATTACTGTGGAGATCCATAATAAGAATAGGAAAATGTCCAACACAATTCAAGATGGGAAGAAACAATCTCAAACCCTACTCTTGCAAGGTGAAGATACCTCTCTATCTCTCAAGTACAAGTAGTGGCTATGTGGGTGTATTGGCTAGGAGGTCAAAGATCTCTTATTTATCCCTTCTGGATGGTATGGCGGTTGTTGTGTTGTGTTTTCATCCTCCATCCCTTCATGGAAGTTGTCCCTTTTGACAAGACAGAGGCGGCGACAACTATACGGCAGGAACTATATGGCCGGAAAAATATTCCCACCATATAGTTGCTCGTTAAACCTCTGTATGCTCCCCTCGAGTGCTTCCAAAGAGAGACTTGCTTGTTTTCTCTAGAATATTGTGTTTCTCTAGTTAAAACCTTTTGTTGACATTCAGAAACCGAAACACATATTAAAAACCAAGTTTTCTTCAGTACCGAAGTATTAGCGTTAGGTAAAGCTAGAAAATGATCAAATCCAGGAGAAAACCATCAATAAAAGCCATAAAAATGTGTCGAATCTCACAGCTATCAACTCCCCAGGCTTAGATTTTGCTCTCCCTCGAGTGAGAAGGAAATAAGGAAGAATAGCCGAGATTTGGGACTAAAGGCAAGGTCTTTGGTTCGGCGGGATCGGTCTTCGCGGTCCTAGGGAAGGAGAGCTCGTGGCCTTCGAATCCGAGAAGGAGATCTTGGGTTTCCATGGAGAACTTGGTTCGGCATCGGTCTTGATTGTAGACGATCTTGGCGACAACATGGTTCACCGGGCGACATCACGTTATCCGTGGCCGCGAAGATCTTGTCTGTAAAACCCTCGAGAAGTTGCGGTATCTGGCTTGTAAGCAACATCGACAACAATCTTCAACAGCACGCATCAGTTACTGCGATAGTTGGAACTGCACATAATCTGCACCAACGGGGGGGACCTTTCTGGCAGGTGTAGGCGTGCGGGCCCTCATGGTCATGCTTGGCACGCACACGCAGGGGAGGACGAGGCGGTGATGAACGGACACCGGTGAGAAGGCGGCGACAGAGCTGACACGAGGTAGAGGTCACGGAGTTGGGGATCGAGTGGTTGGTGGCAATCGATTGAGGGAGGAGAGGGTTGCGTGCACGTGATGTGCTGACCGTGTCGGTCGCGCACAGCACGGTGTGTGTGGTTCGTGTGTGCCCACACCTGGGTGCGTGCGTTGTGTGTTTTGCCTGGCGGCGGCGGGGTAGGGATTAGGTGTGCGTCTGTGCTGCGGTTAGGGATTAGGGTTAGCCGGGTATGGGGTAGTAGGTGGCTAGCTAGACCCTTTTGGCTAGGCCGGCTGCCTCCCCCAAAAATACTTTTATTTATTTATTTTATTTTTGAATGACTTTTGCAATTAGTTTTTAGACCAATAAAAGATATGAAAAAGACGAGGCTTTTAATTTGGAAATAAAGGCGGGGATAATTAGAAAACAAAAATAGGTTTTTTGGCAAAATAATTTTAGGCAAAAGCATGCATGATGTCATGATGATGCACAAAGTAGAAACAACACGCGATTTTCTGGTAGTGGTTTTACCGGGGTGCTACAACTGTTCAATGAGTGAATGAAGATGTGAGTACTTTGAGTCACAACTTCAGTCACTTCATGACCCACTTCGTCGACTACTACCACCAGTATCTACACTAGCCGCCAAATGACGACAACAACTAAGCCTGGCAATAGCCTAAGCTTGGGGAGGTTTGTAAACCACCAAACTTTGCATTCATGTTTTTGTTTCTTATTTTGATTTATTTTATTTCTTCAAGTTGCATGTTTATTCTCAGTTTAGATTATTAAACCAAAAATACAAAAAAATAGTTGTAACTTTATTTGCAAGTTTGTTTCTTTGTTTCTCTCAGAGATTGCTCAATTTCAAGTGACTAGGCAATATAGAAATACAGAAGGGGTTTGACTCAAATATGAGAACGAAGCAAGCAAGAGGAGGTATCATATTCCTTTCATCACCCTCTGTGCATCCTTAAATTGATCCTTACAATTATTTACTCGCTTGCAGTGGAGTCACTCCCCACTTAGCTTGTTATCCTCCAAATTCTATTCATTTTCCAGTTCCTTCTTTTTAGCTTTGAAACATTGAGCATTGAACTTGGTTAAAAACACTTCCTACATTTTTACAACAAGAAAAAGCATCTGAAAGATGACTTGAGTCCATGCTTAGCTCAAAGAATTTAATTTTAGAACTACTCCATCCCATTTGAGCTTAATCTAAAAAGACACAATAGTACCTTTGAATGAAATTGTTTAATAAAATGGATGTTTAGAAGTAGTATAAATTATGCCACTACTTTCTCTAATAATTACCGTAAGATATTGCTTTACGCGTGTCATTACAACTCAGTTGTGTTCCATGGGGAGCTATTAACTCCGCTGGCCAACGAACGATCTAAATGTAGGAAACCACTTGATTTCGGCTATTGAGTTATGTAAACGCCTATAGCAGCAATGTTATGACCGGTAAAAAATTACTCTCCTCATGATTTCATGTTCCAAGTGAAGTTGAAGTATTCCTCTGACCCATTATTGCTCAACAATTATTTATTGGCATGGTCACGAGGGCACAACACAACCCTAATTAACATGTTAAAAATGGTGGCATGATTTCTCTATGAAAGAGCTGAAGTCTTTGAAAGACAAAAGAAAGAAAAAGGTGATTTCAGAGTCTTGAAATTTTTACATGGGAGTAGATGTGTTGTTCTCAAATTAAAAGTTTTGGTGCCAACTTGAGTACTCCTAATTGATTAAACAAACAAGAACAAAAAGTTTTCATCTCTCGACGAAGAGAGACACCAAAAGTATTTGTCTCACTTTCCTAGCTAAAACCTTTGACACTTGCTTGGGCATATGATTTATTTGCTAACAAGATATACGTGGTTAGTAAGTGGACTCAGCGCAATCTTGTGCATACTTGTATGATCATATTTAAGATTGCAGGGATTGTGAAGAAAAGAATCTGACGCCAATTCAAACTTGTAAGTTCTTTTGTGTCTGGATCTGAAGCCCGATCCCTCGAACCCCAAGATCGCTGATAATCAAAGTGTGATCCCCTTTCCGAGCCCTATTTTATTAATGCTATATACATAAACTGTTGCATATTAAATTGTTCATGCATGCATATCTGTCTGTGGTTTGGGGGCATTATACCGATTCACCTAATAATTAAATATGGAGCGCTTATGTGGGCTATTCTAGTCTTATTCCGGATTCCATTTAAATTGGTGTAGCGAACCGATGCCATGTTTCGCCCTATTAATACAACATTTAAATTGCAGGGTAGCTAAATAAATTTAACCTTCTAATTAATTGTCGGGACCCTGCTTCCGCTTAATATTGTCTAATTGCCCTGCATCTGCATCATATCATAATCATGCTGGATCTTTTGCCGTAGTATTAAATATTGCATACGGTGTTTCTTCTAGTGTTTACTTCTTCGCGGATTAGGCCGATGAGTGGATGCGAGAATCGACAAGTTCTCCAGCTATGTACCTTCGGCTCTGTTCCCAAGCGAGCATCTCTCCCCCTTCTACCTATTTTGCATTTATAGTCTTTATTTCCTCTTGTTGATCTATTGCTATCCGTATCGTGATGCTTTAGCTTCCATACACCAGTTATATCCCGTGAAGCCTCTATATTGCCTTGGACACCTCCTATTACCTGTGTTTGGTAGATAGCTGGCCTTGCTAGTCATAGTTGCTTGCTCAGGTGCGATCTCTTGTTGTCAAGTACCACAGTTGTTGGAATGCTGGAAGATGTTTATGGTGGAGATGATCATGACATTAAACAGAACTATTAAATTGCTAGATATAACTAATGCAGAGGCATCGGTGGGCAATAGATGTTATTTGGTTCTTCCACGCTCACTTGTGTCTCGTAGGACCCCGAGTACTTGATACCTGTTCCTTGACTATTCGCACTATCCACATCCGGGAGAGTCTATGAATCCCCCTTAGCTAGAGCTTGATTCATTTCTTATTTCATGGGGCCACAAAGTAGTTCGGGGCTTTATTACTATTATGTATTATGCCATGCTTTACTGCTTTATTTACGATTGTGCGTGGAGCACCTGTACTGTTTTGGAATGTTTTCGTGGTATTGACAAGCCCAGTCACACTTTCGGGTTCCCAGTCGTTTACATCCATTGTCACAAACCCTGGGTCCGTCTCGGAGCCGGCCAACTTCGTTGCGGGTAGCTTAGTGGGGTGGCCCCCTGAAATCTTTTATGAATCCTGTGATTGCTTTGTCGTGAAAGCCTCGTTGGGTTTTGATTTGGTTTTTCCGAGGTTGATCGTGTGTGTGTTGCTATTTGTGCACCCCTGCAGGGTAAATCTTTCTGAAAGCCGTGTCCGCGGTTATGGACGACTTGGAACTGGTGTGTATCGTGTCATGTTATACCTGCCTAGTAAGTATCGCAACTCCAATGGAATGAAATAAAAGTGCCAACAACTATTGGGTTTGGGATGTCACATGCTAATTGTATCTGTCTAGTAAGCACGGCAACTACAACTGAATGGTTAACTAAAACTTCCCACTACTTATGCTATCAGGATGACTCATGCTATCTATATCTGACTAGTAAGTGCTGGAACTATAATGGAATGAATAAAACTGCCAACTGTGTGAGTTCCTCGGTTTGACTTCCTCGTTTGGTCTCGAGGGGGAATACCCGGATGGGTATGATTGGTGTTTGTATCAGGCTGGTCCCGAATAGGTCTATCTTATCCTCTCTCGTAGCCGACAGTTCCATCGAGTCTCTGTAGGTTGTTTAGTGCATGCTGCGCTGCCGCTTCAGTCCACCATACCTATGTAGGCAAGAGCCGCCGAACTCTAGCCTCGCCGTGTACTGGCCTCAGTACTGACGCTCCTCTTTTTCCCTTGCCCTTTGTCAGCACCCCTTTTGTTTTAGTAGGTTTGAGATCGACGTCGTTAGCAGGGTTACCCTTCCGGCTTTGCCTGGGCAGGGTTATGGACGCCATTGGTTATTCTTCAGGGCTCTTAGCCCCATTTGCATCTTGTCCGTACTCGGACGCTGTAACGTTTTCAAGGTGAATTGGATCTTTGTATTGTATATCTGTATTCTTGACTCGTTGAGTCGATGTTGTATATCTATCTGTTCTGTGGGTCGCATCGAGGACTGTTGTGTAATGGTATTACTTCGTTTTCCACCCGCACGAAAGTGCCTGGTGGGCGTCCTTGAATCGTTTCTATGCGGGTTTGGCGGAAAGGGCTAAAACTTGCATAGGGTCGATTCGAGGGTGTTACAACAGTGTGGTCGATCTCCCCAACGCGCTGGTTTAGCTGCTGGAATTCCTGACAGGGGATGTAGTTGTACCCCTGTTGTGGCTGGTAGGGACACAGGTCCCAAGCCCCTTGCTGCTGCTGCTGCTTTCCCTCCCAAGAAGGTTCGTGCCCCTGCTCGTCTTCATTCTCTTGCTCATCCTCATCCTGTTGTCCCCCTTCTTCATCTTCCTCCTCTTCAGGCTGAAGTTTAGCCATGATATGCATCACTTGGTCCTTGTTGAGGATCCAAGTGTCCTTCTCCACAATCGAGAAGGCTTGGGGACAGGGCAATGAAACCTTCTCACCCTGTGCATCATCAAGATAACTAAATTGATAGGCTCAGAGCCTCCGGTTAGGTTGGTCAACACCAGGGAAGCCACAAGCAGTTAAATATTTGATGTCCATAAGCTTGGAACCGTCAACATATTGCATAACAGGTAGTATAATATCCAATGCATGGGCAAGATGGGTTACCAATCCACCAATGCGAATATCACCTTTGGTCTTGTTGCTTTGGTCACGAAAGTGCTGGATGAGTAGAGCTGTAGGATTGGGGCTTTGCGGCACAATGGGAAAGAGAGCCTTGGTGATCATTGCCATGTCCGCATTGGCCATGGAACCAGTGTCACCTCTTCCCAATAGTGTGTTGACGAGGAACACGGTGTGGTAATGGATGGTTGGGTTCTGAATGGTGGACATCTTCTTGTGATAGAAGTTGGTGCCACCATTAACAGAAGTGACCTCCCAAGTTTCTCCGCTTGTGATGCCATAGAGGTTACTAATAGTTGGCTCCCCAACACGGGGAAGCCAAAAGCATCGCAAAATTGTTCAAAAATTATTTGATAGTGCTGCCGTCTCATGGTGAAGCTTACCGGGTATGCATTACCTTTCTCCCTGTGGTCATTGTAGAAGGAGGCAAGGAACTCATGGGTAAGCTCGGTGTAGGTGTCGTGGCTTGTGAAACCAAGTATCGTCAACCCCGCCTTGTTGCACATGAGGTCGAAGTCCGCCTTCAACCCCGCCACGGTGAGAAAGCTGTGGTCGGACCAACGTGTGGGCAGCACCCTCCTCGATGAAACTATGGCCAACTTGGGGTTGTGCTCGGCTCGGGACCCCGAGCCCAAGCCCTCACCCCGTTGGCGTTTGCTCGAACGAAAGAGGTTACCGATTTGTTCATCGTGATGCACTTGAAAATTTCACCATAAAACCTTAGGCATATAGTTTATATATGATATATAAACGATCCTACACGGAAAAAATCAATCCTAATGTGAGAAATCAATAGGAAAAACAAAATAAGCTTGAGTTCATCCACTAGATCAATGTGAGAGTTTCAATCATGGAAATCTGAAAATAAAGCATGGATAGGGAGAGAAACATACCTATCTATTGATTCCCCCACTCAAACGAACAAAATCCATGAAGAATCAAGACTTCTAGGTGGATTTTAAGAGGTTTGGAGAAACAATATTAGAGAAATAGTGAGGAGGGGTGAAATACCTAGCCACCCGGTGCGATTTTGTGGTCGCACCAAACTATACGGCTAGAACTATACGGGCGGGTGATGTTGTCCCGCACGTATAGTTGCAGCGGTGCCGCCAACTTGGCTTTCTTTACGTGGAAAACAGCTATACAGACACAACTATACGGCCGGATCGCAATGATCTCGCCGTATAGTTGGTCGTTAAACCGATTGTCCCTCGAGATAAATTCATAAAACTAGTATTGATATCTATACGACCGGAATTTTTATTCCTGCCCTATAGTTGGTCGTTAAACTCTCAGTACCTTTGGGATAATTTCTAAGAGAGGCATCGATATCTATACGACTGGAACTATATGGCCAGAATTTTTATTCCCGTCGTATAGTTGTCGTTAAACTCTCTTTGTCTTTGAAGAAAATTTGTTGATGGCAAAGATATCTATACGTCCGGAACTCTAAGGCCGGAATTTTATTTCCCGCTGTATAGTTAGTTGTTAAGGGATCAGTAGTCATCAAAAAAAAATTCTTCGAGAATACCTTCTTATCCCAAAACTTAGCGAAATACCTTAATTTTGACAGAAAATTGATGGTGGAAACTTTCAACCAACATTAGTGTATTAAGTGCAAAATTTTAGCTTCTGTAGATAAAAACTCAAACTTTTATTTTTATTCTTATTCTATACTCATTCAATCGATGTCTATACTACTTTTTGATAGCTGGATCTTCACAGGCGCGCTTCCGTGCAAGAATGTCTATGAAAAAGTGGTAGGAATGCGATGAACCTTTTTTCTCTAGTTTATTTTATTGAAGAGATGGGTTGACTCCCATTAAGCATTTTATTTATGAATGATTGAGTAAATCAATCTATTTTATGTTCTCGAATTCTTACATTGGGTTGCCCCTTATCAAAGGCACTTACCAGATGAACTCATTTTGCCGGTGGAATATATCTTTCTCCTGCTTCTAGCTTCTTTAGAAAATACCGGATGATTTCAGCATCATAAACATTGAAGATAATCTTTCCTTCAGCACAATCCACTGATGCCCATGTAGTAATAATAAAATCAGTGGGAATAATAAAATCTTTCCTTCAGCACAATCCATTGAAGGTCTTCCAAGTATGATGGATAATTTTTCATCTTCAGGCATCTCAGGAATAATAAAATCAGTGGGAATAACATGCTCATCTATTCTAAGTAGAACATCCTCGATCATACCAATGGGTTGTTTAGTGGACTTGTCAGCCATCTGTAGAGTGATAGTAGTAGGGAATACTCTCCCAATCCTAACCTTTTTTAGAGGTAGTATGGAATTACACTAACTCGTGCTCCTAGATCACACAAGGCATTGTGAATATCAGTTTTACCTATTGAGCATGAAATAGTTGGTATTCCGGGATCTCCATACTTAGAAAACAACTTCCCATTAGCAGGATAACTAGTTACCATGGCAACAATTTCAGTTATTTCTTTCTTTCTACTAAGAATATCACGGAGGAACTTAGAATAGGTAGGAACTTTTATTGCATCCGCAAACAGAATTTCCAGACAAAGGTCATTAAGTTCCTTTGTAAAAGAATTATAAATTACCTAATCTGGTGATTCCTCTTTCGATCTGGGTAAGTAAGCTTTTCCTGACCTGACTTATTCTTGTCTTTTACCTTTTGTGGGGTGTCAGGCTCTTTTGTTGGTTTCTTTTGTTGTTGCCTATTGCTTCTCTTCTTTTCTACTACAACAACTTTGTCTTCCTTGCTTATCTCTTTTTCTTCTCTTGGATCAACCATCTCTACATCAGAGTCATAATGGGCATCCTGTGTATCATTTTGGTCCTCCTTGGTTTGATCTTCTGTTTCAGTTTCATCTTGAGGAACCACCAATGTATCCTCTTCTTGGCTTGCTTCTAGCAAGGCTTTTTCTTCGCTCTTTTTCAGCTTCATATTCTGGTGGTCCTAATGGTCCTGTAACAACTGCACCTCTTCTCGTGACAACATTAGTAGAAAAAGGAATATCTTTATCATTACAAAGAAAAATTTGATAACCAGATGTTATTTGTTCACACTGGGTTTCAGTCATACTAAGATACTTGTGGAAAAACAATCTTGTCATAATTTTCTGTGAGTTCCTCAAAAATCTTTTTGTGTTTTTGTAAGTGCTTACGCAAGTTATTACGAGATTTCACTTATCGATGTTTTAATTCTTGACAAAATTTTCTAGTCTAATCTTCTTCAGTTAAAACTTGTAACAGATCTACTTTGTTTTCCATAACAAGTTTAGAAGGTATACTTTTTTGTTTCATTGTTTTGCGTACTTCAGGCATAAGATCAGGAGTTATCTAAAGTATCCCTTTTTCTAGCTTAGTGCCAAAATCAGGATTATATAAAGAATCATTCTTAGCACTAGTAGACATCAATTCCAAACATTCTTTAATAGTCAAAGTATTTATAGATCTTCCTGCTGAGAAGTCAAGCAATTCTCTACATTGAGTATTAAGACCATTGTAAAATAAATGGCAAATAGTTGATTCAGAATAGCCATGATTAGGAATACTATTGATCATTCCAAAGAATCTTTCCCAGGCTTGTGGGTAGTTTTCTCCCACATTCTGACTAAAGTTGCCTATATTCTTTCTTAGTTCAGTTACCTTTTTAAATGGATTAAAACTGTTTATGAATTTAACAATGCATTTTTCCAACATTTAATGTAATGGCGAGGGAGAGAATATAACCTGTCTAGAACTTACCTTTAAGAGACCATCGAAAAAAATTAGACGAGAGAAGTCTCTTGGCAAACCTTTTGGTCCAAGCGATGTTATCACATCGTCGAACTCTCTAATATGTCTTCTAGGGTCTTCATCTTCCCTTCCACTGAAAGCTTTTTCCTGCAAATTTTTAATAATTCCACCATCAAATCGATATTCTCTAACTCCAGGATTAGGGAATTCTATTGGTTGTTTAAGAAATTCAGAACTTGGAGCACTGTATTCTCTGAGAGTTTTCTCAGGTTTCGTAGGAGTTGTCCTATAAATAGACATAATTTCCATAATATCACTCAAGTTTTCAACTTCAACTTTATTTAATCTTAAAACTTTTTTGAATAATTTCTTAGCACCTTTGAGCAGGCACGCGCTCAATATAATCCAGTAGATAGGTCCTACCAGAGCATGTAGACCCTTTGTCTCCTAAGGAGAACACTCTATAATAGCAACACCTGAAATGTCAAAAGACAAACACTTAGTGCTTAGCTCCCCAGTAACCGTGCCATAAAATAGCTTGATGTATGCAAGTGCACGGATCATTTGTAGCTAGTTTCGAAGTATAGATATCGATCCCACAGGGAGTCCAAAGGTAAGTGTTTATGGGTGAAGTCTATGTCACACCCAAAGTTGTCATAGGTCTTCGAGTGAATTGACTGCCAGTGTTGAAATAAGAAAAGGGTTTTGCTTAAATGAGATGTATTTAAATAGAGCTAAAATGTAAACTTCAGAAATATAAAGCATAAAAGTAAAGAACTACTTGGTTGTTTGTTGTTTTCTGCAGATGGCAAAAGAAGGCATGGGAGATTCAGTTCATGATGATAGTGACTGTGCTTGGTGGACGAATGCTAACTGTAACAATTATAATCTTATAAATATATGTGTAGGCGAGCACCACATAATTAGCCGGAACTCCTCTTGGTAGATTTCATCCCAACTTCAATAATCCTACTAGCCTGTTACCAAAACCATGGTTAGACACTAGACGATTAAGATCCTTCAGGTCGCTTAGCGATTAAGCTCCTTGGATCGAACTAATGCAATAATCACAGTGGTTCCTTGTTATCCTCGAGTATACTAGTTTCCCATTGATATCCCCATGTCACCCGGGGGTCGTCGGTCTGCTAGCGAACAAAATCTTATCTATGTAGAGCAACGCATCATGTTGTCTGGGCCCTTAATTGGACAACAAGCATTAGGCATCCCACAGATAGTCAAGAACACATAAGATAGTAATTATAATCAATCACAAACTAATAGAAAATATATGAAGGCACATCACATCTGACCAATCCCCTACATCTCCCACGCCCAAGGAAATTACTCACACATGAGAGAAGAACGGATTATCAATACAATTAAATAAAGGGAAATCTTCTTGATATTACTGTGGAGATCCATAATAAGAAAAGGAAAATATCCAAGACAATTCAAGATGGGAAGAAACAATCTCAAACCCTAGTCTTGCAAGGTGAAGATCCCTCTCTCTCTCAAGTACAAGTAGTGGATATGGGGGTGTATTGGCTAGGAGGTCGAAGATGGTGGAGCGAGATGAAGGCTGTCTCCCCCTTTCATCTCCGGATCTCTTCTTTCTCCCTTTTGGATGGTATGGCGGCTGCTATGTTGTGTTTTCGTCCTCCGACCCTTCACGGAAGTTGTCCCTTTTGACAAGACAGTGGCGGTGGAAACTATACGGCAGGAACTATACGGACGAAAATTATTTCCGCCGTACATTTGCTCGTTATAGCCTTTGTATGCTCCCCTCGAGTGCTTCCAAAGAGAGACTTGCTTGTTTTCTCTCGAATATTGTGTTTCTCTAGTTAAAACCTTCTGTTGACATTAAGAACCTGAAACACACACTAAAACCAAGTTTTCTTTGCTACTGGAGTATTAGCGTTAGGTAAAGCTAGAAAACAGTCAAATCCGGGAGAAAACCATCAATAAAAGCCATAAAAATGTGTCGAATCTCACAGCTATCAATAGTTATAGCTTGGAAAATAATTAATCATGAACAAGGAAATATGAATAATAAGAACTTTACTATTGACTCTTGGGCACATTTCCAATAGTCCCCAACTTGCACTAGAGTCAAAAATCTAGTTTACATTCGGTATATATCTAACAACCATGGAGTCTTGGTGATGATCATGTTTTGCTCATGGCATAGGCTTAGTCAACAGGTCTACAACATTAAGATACGTATGTATCTTGCAAATCTATATGTCACCTTCTTGGACATGCTAACATATGAGGTGAAAGCGGTGCTTGATGTGCTTGGTATTCTTGTGCGCATGTGGCTCTTGGGAAAGGGTCATGGCACCTGTGTTGTCATAGTACATGGCCAGCGCCCCTAGTGCACTAATAACCACACCGATATGAGAGTGGAACTCCTTCATCCAAAATTCTTCCCTTGTTGATTCGGAAGCACTAATGTGTTTCGCTTCACACGAAGATGTTGCCGTCACGCTTGGCTTGGAACTCCTCCATCTCACTACTCCTTTATTTAAAATAAACACATATCCGGGTTGAGACTTAGAGTAATTTGGAGCTGTCCCAACTAGCATCGACGCAAATCTTTACGACATACTATTAGTTACCCCCATAAAGAAAAAACATATCCTTAGTCCTTCTGAAGTATTTAAGGATATTCTTTACCGTTGTCTAGTGTTCCACTCATGGATCGCTTTGGTACGTGTTGATCAAACTAACAACCTGGCACACATCTGGTCTATTACATACCATGGCATAAATGATAGAGCATATGGTTGTGGCATAGGGGATGTTGTTCATATTTTGTCTAATATTTTGCCTTAGCTACCCCTAAGTATTACCCAAAGTCTGATCTGGCGACATTGGTAAGAACCCCTTCTTTGAATTATCCATTTTGAACATCTTAATTTTTTTTGTCAAAGTATGTACTTTGCGAAAGTCCTATCAGGCATCTTGACCTATGTCTGTAGATCATGATGCCTAATGTATACGTAGATTCACCAAGTTCTTTCATAGAAATAATATTATTCAAATAAGACTTAACACTCTCAAGAAGTTCTATGTCATTTTCAATCAACAATATTTCATCCACATATATTATTAGAGATGCAATAGATCTCCCACTCACTTTATTGTAAATACAAGATTCTCCATTTGTCTGGACAAATCAAAACCCTTTGACCACCTCATGAAAGTTGAGATTCCAACTAAGAGATGCTTGTTTTAGTCCATAAATGGACCTATGAAGTTAGCATACTTAGGATTGACAAAACCTTCAGTATATACCATGTAAAAGTTTTCCATAATCTAACCATTCAGGAATGTAGTTCTGACATCCTTCTGCCAGATTTCATAATCATAAAAGTCAACAATTGCTAACACAATCTGTACATACTTTAGCATCGCTAGGGGTGAGAAGGTCTCATAATAGTCAACTCATTGAATTCGTCAAAAACCCTTTGTGGCAAGTCATGATTTATAGACAATAACATTACTTTCAGCGTCTGTTTTCTTCTTCAATATCCATTTGTTCTCAATGGCCTTGTGGCCATTCGGTAAGTTCACCAGAGTCCATACTTGTTTTTCATACATGGATTCCATTTCGGATTTCATGGCGTCTAGCCATTTACTAGAGTCTAGGCTCATCATCGCTTCTCAATAGTTCACAAGTTCACTATTGTCTGACAACAAAATAGTCATGACAGGATTACCATACCATTCAGGAGAAGTATGTTTACTAGTCGGCCTACAAGTTTTAGTAGTAGCATTGTCTAAATCTTCATGATCGCTATCATTAGCTTCCCCTTCAAGATGTGAAGGCTGCACTGGAATGACTTCTGGCACTCCGGTACTCGCAATCTCAAGAGAAGATTTGATGACCTGGTCAAAATCTACCTTCATCCCACTCACTTCTATTAAGAGAAACTCCTTATCTAGAAAGGTTCCATTTTAGCGACAAACACTTTGCCTTCGAATATGTGATAGAAGGTATACCCAATCATTGTTTTGTGGTATCATATGAAGAGGCATTTTTACAACTTGGGTTCTAGTTTATCAGGTTGACAAAAGAGTCGCGTCCCGAACTTTAAGAAATGATAGTTTAGGTTTCTTGCAAAACCATAATTCATATAGTGTCGTTGCAACGAATTTACATCATGCCCTACTTAACGTGAATGCGGTAATCTCTAATGCATAACTCCAAAATGATAGTGGTAGATCAGTAAGAGACATCATAGATCACACCACATCTAATAAAGTTCAGTTATGACATCCAGCCACACCATTACGCTGTGGTGTTCCAGGTGGCTTGAGTTGTGAAAAAATTCCACATTTATTCAAATGCATACTAAACTCGAAACTCAAATACTCGTCTCCATGATTGTATTATAGAAACTTAATTTCCTTTTTCGATGATTCTCTACCTCACTCCAAAATTCATTTAACTTTTCAAATGTTTCCGGCTTGTGTTTCATTAATTAAATATACCCATATCTACTCAAATCATCGTTAAAGGTTAGGAAATAACGATATCCACCGCTTGTCGTAATGCTCATCAGACCGCACACGTTGGTAAGTATGATTTTGAACAAGTCACTCGCCCTCTCTATCGTGCTAGTGAAGGGAGTTTTGATGAGTGCATTTTTAGCATATTTACCTTATGTTTTTGGATGAGTAGCGGTAGGATTGGGGTATTTCGAGGCGCTCGCACGCACCTTTTATGAATGTTTCCATGGGATCCCAAATTATTGAGGGATTTATGAACATATCACTTTGAGATTTCATATTGGATGAAAAGATTACATTTTGAAGTAATAAAAGTAATTATTACATTTTACCACGCACATGGGAGGAAAGGCTTCGCGGAGAGAAGCTACTGAAGGGTTAACGACCGTTAGTAAGGGTAGACCCTGCCCGTACCATGCGGCGTCCGCTTTGCCTCATCAAATACTGCCACCACACGAAGATGGATCCGAGATCCGACATTCAGAGACACCAGAAATATGCTGAAACCTCACATCCGGAAGGGATCTAGAGGGGGAAGTTGCATAGGACATCATACTTGCTGCTACATGTATCATTGGATGCCAAGGCATCACACCCATCATCATCAACCATTGTATCTTCATCACCATCATCATTCCCATTCCATTTACCCCCATCTTGTTGTAATCCCAATTAATATTGTGGATTTTCACTTGTTATCTTCCATCTACTCAAATTAATTTCATATATCCATGATGGTGTTGTTGATTGCCTCAATGTGTCAGTAGTTTATCATGTTCTTGGGGAGATGGTGTAACATTCCAAAACTCTAATCCAAGTGATCAAGATCCAAATCATCAAAAATTAGAGTTAACAAAAACTTTTCCCTTTTAGAAATATTAAAGCATTCATATGTGTGTGCATATAATTTAGGAGTTGATTTGAATTTCCATGATTAAGTGATCCATTGATTGTAAAATGATTCTTAGGTGAAATAAACATCATCTAGATCATTCCCAAACAAATCCCAAAGAAAAACAAATCAAAATGAATAAAAGAAGCAAATGGTCATTTCTGACATTTTAATCAACATGCCTACTTTGGCTATTCCTAGAACTCAATTCTTAACAGAAACAAATATGGATCTTTGCACCCCTTGCTATTACAAGTAGTGATGTACCAAGGACCACTTTGTGATCTACCAAAAAGTTCAAACACTAATTTTAAATGGCATTTGAAAATTGAATCTAGTGTAGGTATCAAGAACACACTTATTCAAAAACCACTCAAATGTATTCCATTTTCAAAACCCAAGCACACCTAGAAGCTCAAGCATAAGATACAACACTCCACCAAAATTCAGCCTAAAATTCAAACATTTTTCTCTTGCGGCCATTGTGTCGAACACCTTGCAGACGTAATCAAATTAGCCTAACTATTACTGTTTTTGATCAAATCTTGTCAAGCAAATTGAGTTTCCTTGATCACTCTTGTCTCCCCTAAGTCCAACAAACACCCCACCGGCCTACCCCTAAGCCGCAGCAGCAGTGGAGCACCGCCCCTTTGTGGTCACCGCCGGCCAGAAGAGGGTAATGCGCCAGGGACAGCGCCGCGCCATTCCAGCGTGCCCTCTAGCTCCACCCAACCCTACCGCACCTTCCTGCCCCCTCCCCAAGCCTAGCCAGGCCCTAGACCACTCCCCATCCGCGCTGCCCATTCTCTCTGTGAGCCAGCCAGAGCGCCCAAAGCGCGATCGTCGCCAACACGTAGCAGACCGCGCCTGGACGCCATACCACGCACGCCGCTCCGCCTCGACCCCAGCACCCCGCCAGACATGGCCGTGAGCCGCCTCGTGACCCACAGTCGCCGTGCGCCACGTCGAGCACCACCTATGTCTCCCAGAGCACGGGATGCTCCCGACCAAACGCCACTGCCCCTAGCCACACATTTAAGCTGTAGAGCCCCGCCAGGAGGCAGGCCACCGTCCCCTACCTCCAGCCTCGACGATAGCACGCGGTACAGCCTGTGCTGGAGTCGCCAGCCCATCCCGTTCGGTCCCCTTGTCGACCTATAAAAGGAGGCCACCCCAGCACAAACTCCTCACACCATCTCACTCCCCTCTCTCCACTTATCCTTCCACCCCATCCCCGTAGCAAGGCGGGCCACCATTCACCGGAATTTTGTCGGTGCTTGCCGCAGTAGAGGAGGAGAGGCACCGTTGATTGCGACTAGGGTTATCTCTCGTCGGGGACCTGTTCGCCAGGGACGATGATCCTCAGCCGTTGATCCACCTTCTAATCGTAGCGCTGAGAGTGCCCCGTATTGCTTCACGTTTGATGTGTTGCTAACCTGCGGGACCCCCCTGTCAGTTGTCATCCGTGCCACGGAGTGCCTCTAGGCCGGCCCGTTAGTTTTCCCGCGCGACCAAGTTAGTTCAAATATAGATTTTTCTATTTAAGTTTGAACTCACTTCTGTCCCTTAGTTTAAAAATCAATTCAAGAAGATTTATTGATCCAAATTGAGTGATTCCAATTTTGTTAGAAAGATTATGAAAAGATCTATCCAAGGCCGTTGGATTTAATTCATCTAGAGTTAGAGATCTCTCCTAGTAAAAATAACAAGACAGAAGCAATTGCACCTTCAAATATTTTTATAAAATTAACCAAAATAGCTTTTGAGTTGATTCCAACTCTCAAAAATCACATTTAACCATACCTATCTGAATATGTAATAATATTAAGGTTTGCATGAAGTGACTTTGGACTAGTACCAAAATAATGATATATAGGCATTTCTAGTCACTTTAAATCACTAATTATTAAACTTAAACTTATTAAAATGTGATCCAACCTTTAAATCACATTCCCATATGTTAGAACATGTGGTTATGACATATGTCCACATGATCCCATATTTTAATTGGAGAATATTAAATCTTAGTTAATTTCAATGAGTAGAAATTACTTTTCTCATTTACAAAGAATGAAACTAGTTAATAAAACCTTGTGATGCTTGTGATGATAATATATCATCAAATGTGTGCCATGGTGTACTAATTAGCCTAGTTAATTATTTTTTGGTGATTGTGTATCCCGTATGTATTTATAGAAGATAGTACCGACCCAGCTTACGAGGACGAGGAGTTCTACCCGAAGGAAGAGGAAGAAAACTTCAACCACTGCACTACCCAAGGCAAGCCTAGCACTTCAAGTAAACCGAGCAAGCTAGTACTTGCAAGTATTATACTAGCAAGCCATCATTAACAATGCAAGCTAACCCTTGCAAATCTAGATAACCTAAGCAAGATCCATTAGGCATGCTTTGGTTATACCACTTTGAATATTACCTACCCCAAGTTTTATTTCCAAGATTTACCTTCTTTACTTTACAAAAGTCCCTTACTTGTTGAAGGTAGCATAAAAAGTATAAAATTTGACCCATCTAGATAACCTTAGATGTCATTCTATGGCATGAGATTGAGATTAGCATTCCACCTTAGTGAACACTCTTAACTTATTAGCTTAGAGCTAGATCAAAACTTGAGTCATTTTAGATGGGAATACTTGGTGAAAATGAATTGTGAAAACCTTGGAATGATGAGTCATTCTATTGAAATGTTTTGACATGTGTTGAGAAACACAAATGGTTTATGATGGTGAAAATGTTGAGGCATGAGCCTTAACCCCTTTTACAAAACTGATGGTTGGATTCGGATGCCATACCATCCCAATTTTTATTGTACAACCATAATACCTGAATTGGGTTAGCCAGAAGTTTATATGCATTAGTATTAGTTCCCTCGCTGGAGAGGTTTTAGTTGAGGCTACCTCTCAATGTTGTCCACCTATAAAGTGCCCAAGATGACAGATGGTCATGATTGGGAGGCCATACTCATAGGAGGGGTGCTTATACTAGGGTGTGTAAAGGAAAGGTTATGTTCGATTATCTGCATACTAAGTATGATGATTCAGGGTTATCCCTGACAGATGTATCGAATCTTGTGGTGAAAGTGTACCACCTCTGCAGAGTGCAAACTATTCGAATAGCCGCGTCCGCGGTTATGGACAGTTGGAGTGGCCATACTGTTTCGTTGTCAAATTTTTCAAAATGACTTATGAAAGGAATGATGAATCTTGACTTGACCACAACAGAGTTGTGACTATGACACTAGCTTCCCAACTTAAGTGATTCTAGAACATTATTTTATCTTTCTTTATTTCTGAACTCAGCTTAGGTTTCAAACTTAACTTTACAAATAAACATAGAGTTAGCTCTTCCACTAGCATTACTTTACTTGTTAGTGGTAGTTTGCGAGTACTTAAAGAGTACTCATGGCTTTTGTCCCTGGCTATTCCTATGGCCAGACTATGAAGGAGACTACCAAGATGATGGACAGCAGGACGGCTATGATAACTAGGACTATCTGCCTTTGTCAGCATTGCATGTGCCCCTGAAGATTGACCCCACCGCTACGCTTATTATTTATTCTGCTGCTTATTAAGACTAGATCATGAGATCCTTTATTCGTGTAAGACCTTAGTATGGTTTGTAATGGATGATGTACTATGATATCCAATCTTTTATGTCTCGCAAAAATGGTAATCCTGGGATTGCGAGGTATGGCATAACAGGCATTTGGGATAAAAAATCCGGGTGTTGACAAGTTGGTATCAGAGCCATCCTGACCATAGGAGACCCTAGTTAGAATGGACGTCTAAACCAAAAACCTAGTTTCAAAAACCAAAGTGACTATCTATGAAAAATTATTTCCTCTCTTATCCTTGGGAATTCATTCTTTCTCAAAAATTCATGTTCCTCAAATTCTTACATTACTACATAAAACTTGACACACTTGATCACTTCACTAACTTCCTCATCCTTAATTCTTGTAGATGGAGTCTCAGTTCAGTAAGTTCTACCAGTTGGGAAACGGAGGTTAGTTGATCTTTGAGAGGGATTTGGATTCACTGTCAGAACTCTTGGGACGCCCACATCCGGAGTTTCTTGGAGCTCAACTTCCTGGACCCCCAGGAGGAGATTTGCAATGGCTTGTCACCGTTGATCTTCGAGGAAGTATCGAAGCACCAATGTCCGGGAGAATCCAGTTCTCCGTCAGAGAGAACAACTGGCTGGATGGATTAGCCAGGGCAATGCATGAAGCTGTCGCACATCTATGTGCCCTCAGTGTCAACCAAATCAAAGGAACCCATTTTGCTCACTATGCAAGGCGTGACTTCATGGGAATGCCAATGGAGATGCCAAGTCACCCAGAATTGAGGCGTCAAGTGGAGAACCTTGACTTCTTCCTGCACGACAGATAATAGGAACTGGACAATGCTAGGGAGTTGGCCAACCACAACCGTGCCATTGCTGACTAGAAGGCCCAGACTTTCTCACTGCTTGTCAAGGACCGTTAGTCTCTTTGCCGCCAGCGCGGGAAGAAGGATCGCATTATCGCCCGTCTTCGCAAGAAGGTGGCCGACCTCAAGAAGACCGTCAAGGAGCAAGAAGCTCAGCTTGCAGCAAAGGATGAAGAAGAGGAGGGTGAAGACATCCAGGGAGACATGGATTCTTACCTCAGCAATGATGATGACTCTCTGGAGGAGGATGTCGCGGACTTCTACACTAACGATGAGGACTCTTACTTCATCGGCGATGAGTAGATGCACTAGAGCACTGTCGTACCATGAGATGTATCGATCCCACTGTATCATAGCTTGCAAAATGGTTCTTAAAACCATCTTCTATCCTTTGTTGTTGTGGTGTGTGTGTTTGTATCGTGTGCCTTGTCTGAATGAATGAAATGAAGTTAGTTGCAAAACCTGAGTCAAACTCAAAGTTTTAGCTTTGAAACCAAAACCTTTAATCTTAGAACTTTCCCTCTTACCCCTTTATCTATCTCAATCTTCACTCATCGCAGGATCCAATGTTGCAGCTTATGTAGATGTTAGTTGCAGACCGTGAAGCAAGCAGGGTAGAGCGCCAAGCCAACTTAGCAACACTACAGCAGATAACCCAGATGGCCCAAAACAACCAAGGGCATGGAAATCACGATCATCAAGGATCCAAGCTGAAGAACTTCCATAATACCAATCCCCCAATCTTTAGCACTTCGGAGAACCCATTAGATGCTGATGATTGGTTGCATACGATGGAGAACAATTTGTAAGTAGCCAGAGTTGATGACAATGAGAAAGTTCTCTATGCCACCCACTATTTGGCAGGAGATGCAAGAGCCTGGTGGAACAGCATCCACCTGTTGAACTATGGTCAAGTGATGACATGGGAAGCCTTCAAAATCAAGTTCAGTCGCACCCACGTGCCACAGGGACTAGTCACCAGAATGAGGGATGAATTCAGAGAGTTGAAGCAAGGCAAATTGACTGTAGTGGAGTACCGTGACAGATTCCTGTCCTTAGCAAGGTGTGCACCTGATGAGATCAACACGGAGGCCAAGAAGAAAGAGAGATTCCTGAACAGACTGCATGATGAGATGCAAACTGTTCTCATCAACACCCGCTTCAAGGATCTCGAAGATCTAGTCGACTCTGCCATTCAGATGGAAGGGAAGATTAACCAGGCAAACAACAACCGCAAACGTCGTATGGTGCACCAAGCTGGATCCAGCAGTCACCAGAAATATTGTCCCAACCCCTCACCAGGATATGCACCCAGAAACAACCGACCCCCAATGTCTCGCCCAAGCTACCCCAACCGTAGCGGAGGCAATGTGAAGTCCGGAGGGAACAACATCAACTCCGGCAACACCAGCAATTTCAACCGTGCCCCTCCCAAGAGCAACAACAACAACACTGCACCCAGAACTGGCAGCAATGCTGTGCCTGTCGCAGCAGAAAACAAGTCTCAGATAACTTGTTTCGAGTGTGGAGTTAAGAGTCACTACTCCAATGAGTGCCCCAAGAAGACTGCCGCCACTGCCAATGTGAATGCCCCAGCTCAACAGCAGCGTTGTGTTTAACCAGGGAGAAGATTTGCCCCAAGGAACCCTCACAACCGCAACGGCCGTCTCTTCCACATGAACGCCGAGGAAGCACAAGAAGCGCCAGACATAGTGCTGTGTATGTTTTCTGTCAACTCAGTTTTAGCAAGAGTGTTGTTTAATTCTGGAGCATCGCATTCATTTGTCACCGAAGAATTTGCATGCACTAGTAAGATCCACCCAACCAACTTGAAGCATGCCATGATAGTCCAAATTCCCGGTTCAACAACAAAATCTAGTAAAATTTGCAAAGTTGTGCCTATCAGAATACATGGGATAGATTTTTATGCTAATCTAATAGTACTTGGAACCAAAGGATTGGAAGTAGTACTAGGAATGGATTGTATGTCAAAGCATAAAGGACTGATAGACTATGCTAAGAAAGCTATCACCTTGACCAGTAGCTCTGGAGTCACAGTAGAGCATATATCTGAAACCTTACCTCGTCAATTCAAGTGCAACAAGAGTCTAGCCCTACCCACCATAGACCAAGTTAGAGTAGTTTGTGAATACCCCGACGTATTCCCAGATGAATGGCCAGGTATGCCCCCGGATAGGGATATTGAGTTCATTATCAAACTAATCCCCGGAACCGGACCCATAGCCCAGAGACCCTATAGCATGAACCCCTCAGAGTTAGTAGAGTTGAAGAAGAAGTTGGATGCTATGTTAGCAACATGCTTGATTCAACCAAGCGCATCGCCATGGAGATCACCAGTGTTATTCGTCGACAAGAAAGATGGAGGCAACCGTTTGTGCACAGATTATAGAAAGCTGAATGACATCACCATCAAAAACAAGTACCCTTTGCCAAAGATAGAACATCTATTTTGTCAGTTGACTGGTGCCCAGGTATTCTCAAAGATTGATCTTAGGACTGGTTATCACCAACTTAAGATTCGTGCAACGGATATTCCGAAGACCGCCTTTACTACTTGTTATGGTTTATATGAGTATACGGTTATGTCTTTTGGATTAACCAATGCCCTTGCTTATTTCATGAATCTCATGAATAAGTTCTTTATGAATTTTCTAGATAAGTTTGTCGTTGTGTTTATCGACGATATCCTTATCTACTCCAAGTCAGAAGAAGAGCATGAGCAACATCTAAGGATTATCCTAGAAACCCTGAGAGAGCATAGGTTGTACGCCAAGTTCAGCAAGTGTGAGTTTTGGCTGAAAGAAGTAGGATTCCTAGGACATATTGTGTCTGCCAGAAGAGTCTCTATTGATCCCGCCAAGATCAAAGATGTCGAAGAATGGGAAGCCCCAACCACTCAAACCCAAGTCCGTGCATTTCTCGGATTAGCAGGATATTACCGCAAGTTCGTCGAAGGATTTTCGAGCATCGCCAGACCCATGACCCAATTGTTGAAAAAGGACAAGAAGTTTGAATGGACCGACAAATGTGAAGCCAGTTTCTAGAAGCTTAAGAAGAGATTGATTTCAGCCCCAATATTGATCATGCTAGATATCAAGAAACCGTTTGATGTGTATTGTGACGCATCCAAGATTGGTCTCGGATGTGTATTAATGCAAGAAGGAAAAGTCATGTCTTACCTATCTCGGCAACTAAAGCAGCTTGAGCAGAACTATCCGACCCATGATCTTGAATTAGCAGTCGTAGTGTTGGCATTGAAGACATGGCGCCATTATCTTATGGGTAATCGTTGTGAGATTTACTCAGATCACAAGAGCTTGTGGTATATTTTCACTCAGAAGGAGCTGAATATGAGGCAAAGGAGATGGATCGAGTTAATCAAGGATTATGACCTTGACATTCACTATCACCCCGGCAAAGCCAATGTGGTAGCGGATGCTCTTAGCAGATTGCCGCGTAGGCTAAACCCCATGATCAAGGAGGAGCAACCAAGTTTGTATGAGGAGTTGGAGCAGTTCAGAACTAAGCTAGTTAGCAAAGGATTCTTAGATAGCATTGAACTTCAACCCACTTTGATTAGCCAAATCATGGAAGCCCAGAAGGGAAATGAAAGTATCGACAGAATCAAACATCGTATTGGTACAGGAAAGGTACACGGATTCACCAAAGATGAAGAAGGATTTCTATGGTACAAAGGACGTATCTGTGTGCCAGCAAATTCGGAGCTGAAGCAAGTTATCATGCAGGAAGCTCATGATACTATTTATTCTATCCACCCCGGAGGAACGAAGATGTATCATGATTTGAAAGAGCAATTTTGGTGGCACAAGATGAAGAGAGAAATCGGGAGTTACATCGCCAAGTGTGACATCTGTCAAACAGTCAAAGCAGAGCATCAGAGACCCGCTGGACTATTGCAACCATTGCAGATTCTGGAATGGAAATGGGATTCTGTCAGAATGGACTTTATCACCGGATTTCCTACTTCTCGTAGTGGAAATGACTCAATCTGGGTCATTGTTGATAGAATGTCCAAGGTAGCTCAATTTATACCTGTCAAGACAACTTACCAGAGTTCGAAGCTAGAAGAGTTGTACATTGCTAGAATTGTTAGTCTGCATGGAACCCCCAAGACCATAGTGTCAGATCGAGGAACCCAATTTACCTCGAGATTTTGGTAGAAAGTCCAAGAAGGATTAGGAACCAAGTTGAATTTCAGCACCACTTATCATCCGCAAACTGATGGACAGACTAAGAGAGCCAACCAAATCCTAGAAGATATGTTGAGAGCTTGTGTGTTGGAATACGGATCAAAATGGGAAGACTGCCTGCCTTTCGCAGAATTCTCATACAACAACAATTACCAAGCTAGTTTGCAAATGGCCCCATTTGAGTTCCTATACGGAAGAAAGTGTCGTAACCCTTTGAATTGGTCGCAAGTAGGAGAGAGTCGGATCTTTGGACCCGACATTCTCCGAGAAGCTGAAGAGAAGGTTCACAAAGTCTGTGAGCACCTCAAGACCGCCCAATCCAGACAGAAAGTTATGCTGATGAGAGAAGAATAGACCTAACTTTCAATGTCGGAGATTTTGTATATCTCAAGGTTTCGCCATTGAAGGGAACCCAATGCTTTAGTCTGAAAGGAAAGTTAGCCCCCCAGATATATCGGAGCTTTCAAGATTCTGAATCGCTGAGGAGAAGTATCGTATCAACTGGAACTGCCAAAAGAGATGTCAGCCATCCACAGTGTGTTCCATATCTCATTACTTCGAAAATGCCTAGAAGTCCCGGAGAAGACCGAAGTTTTCAAGAACATCAATCCCAGAGCTGTTGATATCAACAAGGACCTGACCTATCGTGAAGTACCCATTCGTATCTTGGAGGAAGCCTACAGAACCACCAGAACCAGAAGTATCAAATTTCTCAAGATTCAATGGAGCAACCATACCAAAGAAGAAGCCACTTGGGAGCGAGAAGATTACATTAGGACAGAGTTTCCAGATCTCTTTAGTTCCTAGTTTTCGTTCGTAAATCTCGGGACGAGATTTTGTTTAAGGGGGGAAGGTTTGTAACATCTCAAAACTCTAATCCAAGTGATCAAGATCCAAATCATCAAAAATTAGAGTTAACAAAAGCTTTTCCCTTTTAAAAATATTAAAGCATTCATATGTGAGTGCATATAATTTAGGAGTTGATTTAAATTGCCATGATTAAGTGTTCCATTGATTGTAAAATGATTCTTAGGTAAAATAAACATCATCTAGATCATTCCCAAACAAATCCCAAACAAAAACAAATCAAAATGAATAAAAGAAGCAAATGGACAATTGTGCCATTTTAATCAACATGCCTACTTTGGCTATTCCTAGAACTCAATTCTTAACAGAAAAAATATGGATCTTTGCACCCCTTGCTAGTACAAGTAGTGATGTAATAAGGCCCACTTTGTGATCTACCAAAAACTTTCAAACACTAATTTTAAATGCATTTGAAAATTGAATCTAGTGTAGGTATCAAGATCACACTTTTTCAAAAACCACTCAAATGAATTCCATTTTCAAAACCCAAGCACACCTAGAAGCTCAGGCATAAGATACAACACTCCACCAAAATTCAGCCCAAAATTCAAACATTTTTCTCTTGCGGCCATTGTGTCGAACAGCTTGCAGACAGAATCAAATTAGCCTAACTATTACTGTTTTTGACCAAATCTTGTCGAGCAAATTGAGTTGCATTGATCACTCTTGTCTCCTCTGAGTCCAACAAACACCCCACCGGCCTACCCCTAAGCCGCAGGAGCAGTGGAGCACCGCCTCTTTGTGGTCACCGCATGCCAGAAGAGGGTAATGCACCAGGGACAGCGCCGCGCCATTCCAGCGTGCCCTCTAGCTCTGCCCAACCCTACCGCACCTCCCTGCCCCTTCCCCAAGACCAGCCAGGTCCTGGTCCACTCCCCAGCCTTGTCGCCCATTCTCTCTGCGAGCTAGCTAGAGTGCCCAGAGCGCGATCGCCGCCAGCACCTCAGCAGACCGTGCCTGGATGCCATACCGCGCACGCTGCTCCGCCTCGACCCTAGCACCCCGCCAGACACGGCCAGGTGCCGCCTCGCGACCCACAGTTGTCGTGCGCCGCTTCGAGCACCGCCTCTATCTCCCAGAGCGTGGGACACTCCCAACCAAACGCCACCGCCCCTAGCCACGCATTTAAGCTGTAGAGCACCGCTAGGAGGCAGGCCACCATCCCCTACCTCCAGCCACGACGATAGCACGCGGTACAGCCCTCGCTGGAGTCGCCAGCCCATCCCGTTCGGTCCCCTCATCGACCTATAAAAGTAGGCCACCCCAGCACAAACTCCTCACACCATCTCCCTCCCCTCTCTCCACTAATCCTTCCACCCCATCCCCGGAGCAAGGCGGGCCACCGTTCGCTGGAATTTTACAGGAGCCTGCCGCAGCAGAGGAGGGGGGCTCTATTGATTGCGACTGCGCCAGGAGCCGCCGCGACCATGCCTAGAACCGCCGTCGTCCACCAGCTCGATCGCCCCCATCGCCACGTCTAGCTGGAGCCCTGGTAAGCCCCCACGTACCCCCACCGAGCCGCTAGGGTTAGCTCTTGCCAGCGACCTGTTCGCCGGGGACGATGATCCTCAGCCGTTGATCCACCTTCTAATCGTAGCGCTGAGAGTGCCCCATACTGCTTCGCGTTTGATGTGTCGCTGACCTACGGGACCCCCTGTCAGTTGTCATCTGCACCGCGGAGTAACACGGGGCCGGCCCGTTAGTTTTCCTGCGCGACCCAGTTCGTTCAAATATAGATTTTTCTATTTAAGTTTGAACTCACTTGTCCCTTAGTTTAAAAATCAATTCAAGAAGATTTACTGATCCAAACTGAGTGATTCCAATTTTGTTGGAAAGCCTATGAAAATATCTATCCAAGCCCGTTGGATATAATTCATTTAGAGTTAGAGATCTCTCCTAGTAAAAATAATAAGACAGAAGCAATTACAGCTTCAAACATTTTTATAAAATTAACCAAAATAGCTTTTGAGTTGATTCCAACTCTCAAAAATCATATTTAACCATACCTATCTGAATATGTAATAATATTAAGGTTTGCATGCAGTGACTTTGGACTAGTACCAAAATAATGCTATATAGGCATTTCTAGTCACTTTAAATCACTAATTCTTAAACTTAAACTTATTAAAATGTGATCCAATCTTTAAATCACATTCCCATATTTTAGAACATCTGGTTATGACATGTGTCCACATGTTCCAATATTTTAATTGGAGAATATTAAATCTTAGTTAATTTCAATGAGTAGAAATTACTTTTCTCATTTAAAAAGAATGAAACTAGTTAATAAAACCTTGTGATGCTTGTGATGATAATAGATCATAAAATGTGTGCCTTAGTGTACTAATTAGCCTATTTAAGTATTGTTTGGTGATTGTGTATCCCGTATGTATTTATAGAAGATAGTACCAACCTAGCTTACGAGGACGAGGAGTTCTACCCGGAGGAAGAGGAAGAAAACTTCAACCACTGCACTACCCAAGGCAAGTCTAGCACTTCAAGTAAACTAAGCAAGCTAGTACTTGCAAGTATTATACCAGCAACCCATCATTAACAATGCAAGCTAACCCTTGCAAATCTAGATAACCTAAGCAAGATGCATTAGCATGCTTTGGTTATACCACTATGAATATTACCTACCCCAAGTTTTATTTCCAAGCTTTACCTTCTTTACTTTACAAAAGTCCCTTACTTGTTGAAGGTAGCATAAAAAGTATAAAACGTGACCTATCTAGATAACCTTAGATGTCATTCTAAGGCATGAGATTGAGATTATCATTCCACCTTAGTGAACACTCTTAACTTAGTAGCTTAGAGCTAGATCAAAACATGAGTCATTTTAGTTGGGAATACTTGGTGAAAATGAATTGTGAAAACCTTGGAATGATGAGTCATTCTATTGAAATGTTTTGACATGTGTTGAGAAACACAAATGGTTTATGATGTTGAAAATGTTGAGGCATGAGCCTTAACCACTTTTACAAAACTGATGGTTGGATTCGGATGCGATACCATCCCAATTTTTATCGTACAACCATAATACCTGAATTGGGTTAGCCAGAAGTTTATATGCATTAGTATTAGTTCCCTCGCTGGAGAGGTTTTAGTTGAGGCTACCTCTCAATGTTGTCCACCTATAAAGTGCCCAAGATGACATATGGTCATGGTTGGGAGGCCATACTCATAGGAGGGGTGCTTATACTAGGGTGTGTAAAGGAAAGGTTATGTTCGATTATCTGCATACTAAGTATGATGATTCAGGGTTATCCCTGACAGATGTATCGAATCTTGTGGTGAAAGTGTACCACCTCTGCAGAGTGCAAACTATTTGAATAGCCGCGTCCGCGGTTATGGACAGTTGGAGTGGCCATACTGTTTCGTTGTCAAATTTTTCAAAATGACTTATGAAAGGAATGATGAATCTTGACTTGACCACAACAGAGTTGTGACTATGACACTAGCTTCCCAACTTAAGTGATTCTAGAATATTATTTTATCTTTCTTTATTTCTGAACTCAGCTTAGGTTTCAAACTTAACTTTACAAATAAACATAGAGTTAGCTCTTCCACTAGCATTACTTTACTTGTTAGTGGTAGTTTGCGAGTACTTAAAGAGTACTCATGGCTTTTGTCCCTGGCTATTCCTATGGCCAGACTATGAAGGAGACTACCAAGATGATGGACAGCAGGACGACTATGATAACTAGGACTATCTGCCTTCGTCAGCATTGCCTGTGCCCCTGAAGATGGACCCCACCGTACGCTTATTATTTATTCCGCTGCTTATTAAGACTGGATCATGAGATCCTTTATTCGTGTAAGACCTTATTATGGTTTGTAATGGATGATGTACTGTGATATCCAATATTTTATGTCTCGCAAAAATGGTAATCCTGGATTGCGAGGTATGGCATAACAGGCATCTGGGATAAAAAATTCAGGTGTTGACAGATGGAGAAACCATAGAAATACTATGATGTGAAATAAAGATGATCTATAATTTCAGTTCATGAGCATGTAATAGTTTTCTCTCTAGATATTATGTGAAGTGCACCATGTAATATTTGCCTCCAGGACTATAGAGGGAACTACCGTTGGTCATATGGTAGTACTTATTGTTCTATGTGACATAACATGTTAGCATCCTATTCATGTGGGCAACAGGTATTAGAAGGGATTCACTAAGCTCATATCAATATCCATGGGGAAACTCTTAATTGTGATGGATCACCGTGGCTTTCTTACAATTGTTGTAGTGGTTATTAGGGATGAAATAACATATGGCTTTCCGTGATCATCTTATTATGGAGCTCTTCCCATACATGGACATCAAGGACAATATAAATTCATCATAATCATAAATAGTATCAATGCTAGTGGTGGATCCTACACTCCTTGAGAATGCTTTAGCCCTCTTGCTGTTTCATTAAAAATTTATATTGTGTCTGTCTCTCGTTTGCATCCTTTCGTTTTAAGTCTTTAATATTTTGCGCTCAAACATAACCCTCTCAAAACACCTTAGCCTAAAATCAAAGACAACTTCCAAGTATCCCTTGATAAAAGGTAACAAGAGGCATAAAAGCCTATACCAAATAGCTCTCTGTGGTTCAATACTCTTACTTCAAAACTAGCTACATATGCGTTGTGCTCTTGCAATCATCAAGCTACTTTCTACCATTGTTGCCAGGGAGCTAAGCGCTTTTGGTCTTTGTATTTAGTTACATATTTATTTATCATTGTTGTACCAAAAGTTGTGTACTACTTACAGGTAAACACCATGGGATAATATCAACATATAATATATCTTGAAGCTGTGAACAACTTCGACCAACCAATGAACGTCTATGTTAAAACAAGTTACCGCATCAACCCTGATGACTATGATATTAAATATATGTTGTTGGATCTGCTGCACGCTAAAAGGTTTGCAAGGGACAATATGACAGAGCCGTATGAGGATTTGGAATTCTTTAAAATTATCTATGATACTTTATATTTTAATGTTTTCAGTAAGGACAAGCTAAAAGATAGCCTCTTTGGTTAAACTCTTACTGATAAAGCCCGTTCCTGGTATGGTCATTGTCATGCATAAATTACTTATACATGGGAGAATTATCCTCTACATTTTTGACTGATTTCTTTCTAGAAAGCAGGTCTCTCGGAGCAAGGTGTATGATAACCAACTTTAGGAGACTCCCAAAAGAAAGCCTCTACGAATGCTACGCAAGGTTTAGGGACATTCTAAATCACTGTCCTCACCAGGAATTCACACCTTAGTTAATTATTCACACTTTTCATGCTAGTCTTGATGCAAAAAAGGAATGAATTAGACTCTTTTTGTGATGGAGCCTTTACTGAGTTTAGTGTTAATAGAGCTTGCGATTTGTTAGAAACTATCTATAAAAGCAAGGAAGCTTTCGACAATATGAAATTAAACATGGAAAAATTCCCATAGAACATGATTTCATTATAAAGTTCATACAATCTGGTGAAATTAAAGATTTGCTTGGAGATTTTAAAATTGATCCTAATATGATTGCAGAAATTGTTTGAACACATGCTGAGCATTTGCAGCTACCAAAGGATTGGGATAAGTATGAGCCACCAAGTACCAAAAGACTTATGAAGATAGTTCTAAAGAGCAAGCCAATCCAAAAGGAAAAGAAGCAACTTGCTGATGATATATCACTTTTACCAAAAGGTGATAGTGACAATAAAAGAAGACCCAAGAAATAGGAAAGGAATTTGGGATCCATTAGATCCAACATCGATATAGTAAAGGAGCTCGTAGAACCTAAATAGGTTGAAAATGAAGTGGTAATGATCAACCTATAATCGTCTCGATTAATCGAGGGTAAGCCTGAAAATAAGGATGAATGTCAGCTAAGAATCCCATTCCACTTAGGAGAAACAAATTATTTGGGATTGTGTGATCTATGTTCTACAATAAATATTATTCCATATTCTATTTATGAGAGATTTTGTTATTATCTTAATGATATATATCTTGAACCTACAAATACTACTATAATGCTTTCAAATAGGATTTTGCAGAGTTCTCGTGGTATCCATCATGTCGGACAAAGGGCACCAGGGGTACCCCAAGTCCATGGATGGACTACGAGTCAGATCAGCAGCACACCTCGCGAGGGTGCAGGAGACCCTTGCCGAGGGACGTCGATGAGCACTACGGCCAGGACCCTCTAGAGGGTAGAGTTCGCCTAGGATTCTCTCCTCGAGAGGAGACAAAGGGGGAGTGGCCCCACGGTGTGAGGAGAGTGAGCACACACCACCTACAAGAAGACGAAAATCTTGGCGGCAGCATTGGATGCCACCCTAGTGCATCACCAAAGGGTACGCTAGGTCAAAGGTGCAACTGGCGAAAGCCTGCCCGACAACTAAAGTGATGTCTCTCCATTTTGGTGCAAGATGTTAGAGTCCAACGTGTCGCTGTGAAGGACGTCACCCATGACCGAAGACCCGAGGAGTACATGTGTCTCATAGGCAATATAGGCCTAGTCCATGTAAAGTAGCCTGGTAGACCGGGACTTCGGTGGGCGGCAATGTGGTGACCCTTTCCGCTCATGTTTTGAGGGGAAGAGGCCCGACGCCCCTATAAAAGGAGGCTTTCTCCTACCTTGGGAAAGGTCAATCCCCGCGATCTGAAACCCTAGATTACCATCCACCATTGTACCCTCATGAGACACTGGGAGTAATACAACAAAGGAGGAGTAGGGGCTTTACCTCCGCACGAGGGTCTCGAACCTAGGTAAAAAGCCCATGTCACCTTCTATCATGTTGGTACTCCGTCATCGCCACTGTGGTTGAGAAGCTCTAAACACGTGTTTGGCCCCCTTGTTCCTCCAGGGGACACTTTCTCTGACATTGGGCATGCCAGGTAGGAGGCGCGTCTCCAAGGTCTTCCCCTACCCTGGAAACATGACATCAAGCATTGGCGCAGAGGCCCAGCAGGGTGGCACCCACGGTGTCTCGACGCAGGAGGGCCCGCTGCTTGAAGTGTGGAGGGTGCTCCGCCACGTCTCTGCTGCGGCCGAGAGAGCATCGTGGTATGTTCGCCTTGTTGATCTCTTGAGCGACCTAGGCCATGGCCCGGCGTGCCCTTCCTGCGACCCGATATAGAGGCCAATACCAAAGGCGCTGGGTTGTGGCACCACCACGCACCAGGACACGTCGGGCACCATCGCTTGCATCCTAGGCAACTCCTAGGCCCCCGTGTCGGGGCGACACTTTAGGCAACTCTCACGCGAGTTAGCGGAGGCAATACCTAGCGCTACCACCACTCGACTTAGATAGTCACAACAACCGATCTCCTTTGACGTCGGCAACCACCCAAGGTCCACCCGCTCCACCCGCTCTGTGGGCATCATACCCATTGTATGCACCCCCACCATCAACGACATCGTTGTATCCAGGACCCTCATAAACGATGAAGCCAGATTGAATGTGCTCTAGAAGGGGGCAATTCAGGCAGATGCATGTACCTCTGACCCACCTGTCACCGATGCTACCGTTCTTAAGGGTGGGCAACAACTATCGCACCAAGCTCATCCACTTCGACGTATTCTGGATCAGCCTGCCGCACGACACCATTCTGGGCTACCCAGTGTTGGCAAAGTTTATGGAACTCACTCACAATTCCTAAAATGTAGTCAAGATGTCGGGCGGTTCCTGGAGCGTCATCATGATCCACTGTGATAAGAAAGAATCCATGCGCTCCCTCGAGCAGGCTTACAAAGGGGCGGCAACCGCTAGTCCTAAGGAGGAGACTGGCCTAGATGTCGAGGAGCTCCCCGCGCGCAAGAGGCTTGCCCTGGCCGAGGGAGCCCCAAGGTCCACCATGGGCACGTCGACGGTTCCTCCTGAGCAGGAGGTCACGTGCGCCCTCGGCATTTCCGGGAAGAAGAAGCTGTTATTCTCACAAGAGCGTGCGGCAACCAAAAATATCCCTCTCGGCCCCGCCATCCCGGGGGCTACCATCACCATTGGATCTCACCTCTTGGCGGAGGAGGAAGAGGCGCTCGTCACCTTCCTACGTAGAAACGTATACATGTTCGCCTGTACACCATCCGACATGACCGGGGTGCCTCGAGAGGTGATCGAGCAACACCTGGCGGTATGTCGCACTGCGCGGCCAGTAAAGCAGAAGTTGAGGCGTCAATCCGCCGAGAAGCAACAGTTCATCATCACCAAGATGGAGAAACTAGTCAAGGCGTGCCTCATCCAAGAGGTCCTCCGTGCCTACTAGTCATCCAATCCGGTTGTGGTTCCCAAAACCACCAAAGGGGGATGCTCTGCATTGACTTGACAAACCTTGACAAGGCATGCCCCAAGGATCCGTTCGTGCTCGCTTGGATCGACTAGATAGTGGACTCCACATCAGGGTCTGACCTGCTATGCTTCCTAGATGCCTTCTTAGGTTACCATCAGATCAAGATGGCCATGGAGGACGAGGAAAAGACAGCCTTCATCACCCTGTGTGGGGTGTATTGCTACACCTATATGTCGTTTGGCCTCAAGAACATAGGCGCAACCTTCTAGAGGCTGATGTGCATTGCTCTGGCTGAGCAAATGGGCAGAAACGCGAAAGCATACGTCGACGACATAGTGGTCAAAACCCTCGATAAGGACACTCTGGTGGCGGACCTGACATAGACCTTCAACAACTTGCGCAGGGTGAACATCAAGCTCAAACCCGCCATGTTCGGGGTCCTGTCGGGCAAGCTCCTCGGTTTCCTAGTGTCACACGGTGGCATCGAGGCAAACCCTGACAAGATCAGAGCCATCAAGGAGAGGCGGCCTCCCAAGAGGCTCAAAGACATGCAAAGCCTGACGCCGTGCATGGAGGCCCTCGGGAGATTCTTTTCCAAGTTGGGCAAGAAGACTTTGCCTTTCTTCAAGATCATGAAGCAATCCAGCAACTTCTAGTGGACTCTAGAGGCGGTAGAGGATTTTGAAGCCCTCAACAGGTACCTCACTAGTCTGTTGGTCATGGTAGCACTGAGGGACCGCGAGCCTCTTTTGCTGTATCTGACGGCGACTCCACAGACAACGAGCGTTGTCCTTGTTGTCGAGCGTGAAGACGATTTTGAGAAGAAGGGGAGGACCCAGCTCCTAAGCCCTGGGAGGGATCTAGGGCTGAGGCATCTAGCGAAACCGATGACACACAAGGGGTCGGAAGGGAGGAGGCCCACGCCAACGTCGTACCTACGAACACGACCTAGGATTACGGAGCTCATACATCAACCAGTCTACTTCATCTGCATAGTGCTCCGAGATCCTCGAGAGTCGTACCTGATGCAGCAAAAGTTCCTCTATGTGCTCCTTGTGGCATCGCGGATGCTGCACTACTATTTTTAGGGTCACCCTATCAGGGTGGTCAACAAGTTCCCTCTAGAGACGATCCTGCGCAACCCCAACGCCACAGGTCATGGTGCTGAGTGGGCCATTGAGCTACAGCCTTTTGAGCTAACATTCAACACCACCCCCATAGTCTGTAGGAGGGCTCTCGTGGAGTTTGTCGCGGAATGGACCAATTTAGGCAGGAACAAAGTAGGGGAGGAGATGACCTAGCTACCCGAGAAGGTGGCCCCAGGGTGCAGGATTGTAAACTTTGATGGAGCCTTCAACGGTGATGGAACGGGAGCAACAGTGGTTCTCACATCCCTAGTCGGCCACAAGCATCTCTACACCGTGCAGTGATGCTTCAGAGATGAATTCGAATGCTCCAACAACATTGCTGAATATGAGGTCCTGATCACGGGTCTCAAGGCGGCCATCGCCCTTGGCATCAAGCACATCATTGTCTAGGGAGACTCCTTTCACCTTTTCAACTTCTCCAATAAGTGATACATGCCAAAATATGAACACATGGCAGCCTACCTGGAGGAGGTACAGCGGCCGGTGAAGCACTCCCTGGGCATGGACCTTCTCCACATCCCTCAGGGGGACAACCATGAGGCCGACGAGATCGCCAAGCACGCATCTCGCCAAGAATCCCAGCGACCAGGAGTCTTTGAAGGAAGGTTGTTCGAGCCAACAGCTGTCCCTCTGAGAAGTGGCAAGTGCTGTCCCCCAGAGGATCTGCCTCCATTGCCCCTGACTGGTGCACCGGACCGTGAGCTTCCCTCCGAGGACCGGCTGGTATTGGCGCTCGCCACCGAGGAGACATACTGGATCACTGATATCAAGGCCCACCTAAAAGACGGCACCCTTTTGGACAACGGATACAAGGCCGAGTTCCTCATTCACCGCACCAAAAAGTACATGCCTGGGGGATGTAGACCTCTACTGTCGCCGGCCCAACGACATCGCCATACGATGCATTCTAGCCAAGGAGGGTCGTGAGCTGCTGCCAATATCCATGTCAGGGAGTGCGACCACCACGCTTCTGCACGCACCCTTGTGGGGAATGCCTTCCGCAATGTCTTTTACTGGGTCACGGTTCTCGACGACACCACCGAGTTAGTAAAGTATTGCGAGGCCTGCGACTTCCATGCGAGGCAGATTCACCAACCTGCTCAGTAGCTACAAACCATCCCACTCTCATGGTCGTTCGTGGTCTGGGGGCTGGACATCCTGGGACCTTTCCCTAGAGCCACTAGGGCTACCGCTACCTCTATGCTGCCATCGACAAGTTCACCAAGTGGGTGGAAGTAGATCCCGTCTGAACCATCCTAGTGAGGTCGGCAGTAAAGTTCCTATAGGGTCTGGTATGCCATTTTGTTGTGCCTAACCGCATCATCACCGACAATGGCAGCCAATTCACCAGCGGGCCGTTCCAATCCTACTATGTGTGGCACCAAGATCTTCTACACATTTATCGCCCATCCACGCATCAATGGAGAGGCTGAATGGACCAACGTGGAGGTCTTGAGGGGCCTCAAGACAAGGAGTTTCCCCATAAGCACCTCCACAAGTTCTACCCCTGAGCTCGACCAGCACTGGTAGCGGTAACAAACAATTATTTCCTCGGTTGTGCAAAAAATCAAGAACAATTTCCTCTTTTCTAGTGTTTTTTCGATGCTGCTTTCATTGGTTCTTCCTTTCTTTGTTGTTTTTTACCTTACACGCATTGTGTGAGCGGAGGTTTGGCACAATTTTATCATAGGAGCCACTCCCGGTCAACACCAAGTCCTAAAGTGTCAAGCTCTAAATTTGTGGACTAGCTCCAGCGATAAGTCACCTCACCCACGGTTCTCGGTGCTTGATAATCCTCACCCGGTACGCATCGGGAAAGCAGTCACCATGCGGAACCTATGGTTACCTCTCCGAGGAACTATACAGGGGAAGTATGCATCCTATGGCCACCTCCCCGACGGGATTACAGGATAGAACCGAACATATAGAGCCTACAGGCCACCTCTCATTGGAGACAAGTACAAGCCTACAAGACAAGTACAAGCCTCACAACCCCCTCGCCGAGGGGGAAGTGAGGCGGTCCACGAGGAAACTCTCCTCAAGTGGCCCAAAAAGTGTGAAGCCTAAGACCACCTCCCCGTGTGGTTGATGGGCCGATGTACAGTCACCTCCCTGAGGGACCAAGGAGTAGACACACCGACAGGCACATGCAGTTAAAGCCCCATTACGGGGGAAGTACCCTTACAATTCTGACAGGAAATAATAAGTTCCAGAGTGCCCCACGAGCATTGCACGAACAAAGATCAAACTTCCCCAACCGCAGCATCGGTGCCCAGGTTGTCAAGACCAACACCGTTGGTGGTAGAGCTCTCCAAGCAGTCGGATCCGTCGTCCGCATTGTGATGCACCTTGGGGGGAAACTTCAGGATCAACATGCCTATGAGATGGGAAACCTTGGTCTCGAGCTCGGCCACGGTGTTCATCGGTCGCACTACCTGGGCGTAGTTGACCTTGGGTGCCAGCTATAGAGGGTTGGTGAAGAGAGCTCTCCCCATTGCACCCGGCATTCACTGGTGATGAAGTCGTTCAGCCCTTGCACCGCATCGCCCAGGGGCAAGGATCCTACGGGTTAGATCGAGGAAGGCATCAAACTCGTGTCCGGAGGGTAGCTCAGGGGCGCTGAAGCCTTCTACCCCGAGGACAGGGAGAAGAGCAGCACTCCGCTCTGCAAGAGTGGAGAATGGCCTCCTCTAGATATCCAGCGGCCAGTCGCTCGCCATCCTCAGGAGCATCGGCGGTAGCAACGGTGCACTCCTTCAAGGCCGAAATCTCTAACTTGCGGTTCCCAACCTCGTGAAGCGAGTCGTCTCGGGACTTCTTCGCTGTCTGGAGAGCCTGATGAAGCCGGGAGCTTTGCTCTTGCTCTTTGGCAGGAGAGCCCTGGGCCTATTCCAGATTAGCACTGGCCTCATGGGACTAAGCGTCAAGCTCTTTCTGGCATTTGGCCACGGCTGCCTCTTGGGAGGAGACACCCTCCTCCTAAGTGGATAGAGATAGCTCCTGCGAGGCAACATGGGCCTCCGTGTCGACAACAATCTTCGCCGCCTTTTCCGAGGTGCTCTAGAGTGCGTCCTCTACATAGAGGCAGGCCTTCTCCTGCTCCACCGCCAGCTTCTTCTAGGCTTCACTAAGCCGATCCTGATCAAGGACCAGCTCGGAGTCCTCCTTTGTGGCATATGCTAGAAACTGATCCACTACCCTGCGAATCGTAGAAACAAGCTTTCCCAAATGCTCGACCTGGCCGGAGCCCGGAAGCTCCAGCACAGTGAGGACCAATGCCTGAGATTCGACAGGGACGGCATCGAAAGCATCCTGGGCTATGTGGGCCCCCATTGGATAGGATACCAGGGGCTAGAGCTGGCGCCATACCGGATTGTTGCGAAGTGAGCTGGGGCCGTCAGGACGGACTCATGAGCTTTGTCCCCTCCAGAGCCCTCAGTCTGCAGGGCCCCCTACTTGGACACCCCGGGTCTAGAGTCAGTTCCTTGCTGATGGGTGCCTCTTTCCCCGGAGATACTAGGGAACCAGCCACGCTCCCAATCGGGGAGATGCCCCGTGAATCCCCCTCTAGAAGGGGAAAATTTTCCAGGGTGCTATTTCGATTGGGAGATCCGCCTTGCATAGTCCTCCCCTCGGCTGGTGGTGGCGAGGAATCCGGGGAGGAGTGTGCACACGCCGGCACGACGAACTCTTCCACCCTAGCCGCCACTGGAGTGGTAGGTGGTCCACGGTTTGGACCAAAAGGTCGTTAGGGCGAACCACCGAGCGAGTCTTCTTGGAGGAGGTCCGCTTTAGCCGCCGCTTCCATGGAGGATGGATGATGTGAGGTACAGAGAAGATTAGCCGTGGGATCTACACTGAAAGAAAGATGGGGGCACGACAGTGTCTTACCTGGTGGCACCGACAGATGGGTGTTGTGAGCCCCAATTCCCCCGATTCGCACCGAGAGGGACAAAGGCCCTCACGGGCCCTGAGTTCCTGCACCCATCCGCGACTACCTTGCGAGGGGAGTCCATCTCCCCGACAGTATAGGAGGGAGCCAACGAGCGGTCGCATTTCTTGCTAGACGCCTTCCGAGGGCCGGTCTCGCTGGCCCCGCTCTTCGCTTTCGTGGCTTCCCCGAAAGTGGCCTCCAGATCCCGCCCCCATTATGGGCGAGGGGAAGTGGAGCCGGGCCCAGAGGATTCTCTCGTCGCCCCATGTGGCTAGAAGGGAGTATTCCCCATTCGTCATACTAGGGAAGGGACACGCGAATCTCAGCCTTCCATGGGTCGAGGATGAGAGACAGGACCCTCGAGGGAAGCTCTGACATGGTGGAGGTGTGGAGAATCTCGTGGAGAAACTTCTCAACAATAGAGTAGTCAATGACGCTGCTCCCAAGGGATGCAAGGTCCTCCTCATCCAGTTCCACGTATCCTTGTGATGTTTCTATAACGGGGCAATGCAGCAGCAGAGGAACTCCCTGTCCACCAGTGGTCCGGTCAGGCCGGAGGCATTTAGAAAATCGATTCGCACGTTCAAGGGCACGACTTTGCCCCCTCCAGGTTCACTGCAGACCATCGGCTGCTAATCTTCACGGCCACCACGATAGGGGGCTAAAGACGTGGGATGTCCTCCAGGACATCTAGGAAGAGCCATAGTTTCCGGAAGTCCTCCACCTGTTTCTTCTAGCCCATGGGAAGCCTGAATGCCCCCTCCATCACAAAGGAGGTACATCCAGCGTTGTGGGAGGTGGAAGTAATGCAGAGGGTGTACATCTGGCACAACAGTGCCATGGAGGGCTTCACCCCAAAGAACATCTCGCACCAGAAGGCAAAGATGGATAGGGTGGTGATGGAGTTGGGCTCAAGGTGCAGGATGGAGATCTGGTAGTGCTCTGTAGCATCCCATCTATCTAACATCTATAATGCTACATGGTCTATTAATAAAATACTACTTCCTACATGTTATTCTTGCATCATCGTTATATCATGCTCATGTCACCATGCCACCTTGCATTTGAGCATCGTATAAAAACCCCTATGTTTGGTTCTTATTCCATGTTCATTATATATTGTAGTTGCCTCTTGACATATTGTATTTGCTTCTTGATATTTTTTTCATGCCCAATTTGACTTGGGGGCATATATTTTCTAACTCCACCACCTTTCTTGTCACCACCTTATAATTCCACCACCCAAGCCATATATTAGAAATTGCATTTCTTAGTTAGTATCTCTAGCTCATATTTGTTTGGACGAACCCCCTTCTAGTTCTACAAGCTCTCATATATGATTCATGTTGTTTTCACAATATTGATACATGGAGAGCCACATTGCCACCTTTGCATGCTGGGTGGAATTCCTTCTCAAGCTTCCATGTGGAGGGAATGGGAATAATGCTCATGTTTGAATATACATATGCAGCTATATGAGTATCTAGTGGACCACACACACTAGCATGGCTCATTTGTATCCATTCATGTATATATTTCATCTTTTCCATATAAGTAGTAAGCTTGTTCTTTTGTGTTGGTCTTTATTCAAATTTTGGATGCATGCTTAAAATTAATGTCCATGAATACAAATAGTTGTTTTTACAACTAGTGGGAGTGGCATTTAATATCCATGCATGGCCCATGCAAAGCTTGCTCCAACTTTTCCCCATTTAGGATTTATTTGAATTTTGGAGAAGCTTTCTTGAATTTGAATTTAATCAAGATTGATCAAATTTAAATGAACCCTAAATAGATCACATCAACCCCATCATTGTGTCACTTGGTTTTTTCGATCTGGCTCTATCTTGGGATCTCATCATGTGCTTTTATAATTGAACAAAAACAAAAGAAATCAATTGAAGAAAACTAAATCAAATAAAGAGCGAAACCTACCATTCTATCTTATCTAATATAGCGTAAACCTCACCCTCTCTTGTATGTTGGGAAAAACACAAACCAAAGCCCCACCACACCAATCCCAACCACCCCTCTCCCTAAACCTAGTACTAACCCGATCCCTAACTAGGCCCTGTGAACACGGCCATGTGCCATCTAACTAACCTCTCCCAAGCTAGCTAACCCTCCCAGCTTCTTTGTTGTCCAAGATGGTCTGCCCCATCTCTAACTAACCCTGGTTGCCATGCTTCCCATCCCGAGAGACAGAGGAACGGAAAAGCAACCATAGTTGATTTATGTGCAACCTAACATGAGCACCACGTGCCGCTGCTCCCTCTCCTCTGTCTTTTTTCTAGCTGGCCACCACACCCCCACCATCCAGAACGAACCCTGTGATCTGCCCCGAGACCCCTAATGACCCACAAGTATAGGGGGTGTATCGCAGTATTTTTGATAACTAAGAGTGTCGAACCCAACGAGGAGCAGAAGGTGCTGGCTAGTGGTATGGATCAGGAATTCTCTACAAATACTTAGCAAATGAATTTTTAGGGGTTTTTGATATAGCAAGTAAACAAAGTACGAGTAAAAAAAGACAGTAGGGATAAATGCAGCAAGTGGCCTAATCCTTTATGCAGCAAAGGACAAGCCGGTTGTATTACTTAAGATGACCAAACGTTCTCGAGGACACATGGGAAGACTGTCAAGTGCTTTCGCTTCATATAGTTGATTAATCTTCTTTAGCTTGCTAAGTGTTGTGTGGGTGAACCTGTGCTAATGTACCGCCCCATCCAAGACTAATACATACTTGTGATTATACCCCTTGCAAACATCCGTAAGTACAAGAAAGTAATTAAGGTAGAAACCTAACCACAGCTTTAAACTCTAAGACCCTTACGTCCCTTGTGCAATGGTTTCCTAATGGGGGGTCAGGTTTCTGTCACTCCGGCAACCCCTACGATTAGTAGCCAAATACACAATGCATTCCCCTAGGCCCATATAGGTGAAGGGTCATGTAGTCGACGTTCACATGACACCACTAGAAGAAGTACACCACAACTTAAATAACAATCTATTGAATCTTTCTCAACGCAACTCCACTACTAACAACAAGACTTCTCCCATGTCCTCAAGAACAAAACGAAATACTCACAAGACATCATATGGATCATGATCAGAGATGGAATAATGATGTATAACAATATGAACATAAAAAATAATTCAATGGTTCACTCAATAGCATCAACTACAAAGAGTAATCAACACCGGGAAAGTTCTCCCTATGAACTAATGCAAGATTCAACTCAATTGTTACAGCAATATGGAGATGGTGATGAGGGTGCTGATGGTGATGATGGTGGTGATGATGATGATGATCCCGATGAAGTCCAGCTTGATGGTGGTGTTGATGGCGACGATCTCCCCTCTCCAGGAATGAATTCCCCCGACAGAAATCTGTCTACCGGAGAGATCTTTCTCTCTCGGTGTTTTCCGCCCCGCAGAGGCGGCAAAATCTTTCTATGGTCGCCCTCCGAGTCTTAGGGTTGTGGGAGGAATATATACGCCAGAGGGGAGAGGCCGGAGTGGGCCAGGGTGGCCACACCACCTCCTGGCGTGGCCTAGGGCTGCCCGCGCCATGGGGTGGTGTGGGCCCCCTGTGGCCCATGTCCACTCCGTCTTCTGGCATCCTTAGTCTTCTGGAAAAATAGGATTTTCTGTCTATTTTCCCGGATTTTCTGATCTTCGCGAATTTTGCCTCCAAACAGCACATTTTCCATCAGAGTCCTGACTGCAGCGGTCCATGCTCCAAACGTCATCAACCATGCAAAAATAGATGAAATAACATAAGTATCACCTCTCAATATGAAATATATCAATGAATAATAGTGAATTAAGACATAGTAGTGATGCAAAATGGACGTATCAACTCCCCCCAAGCTTAGACTTTGCTTGTCCCCAAGCGAAACTGAGCTCAATAAAAATGGCCTCGGGTTTATGGAGTGAAGAGTCGATAAAAGAATATGGACAAGAAGCATCACATTCGTCAAAAGCATAGATCATAAGAGAAGACAACTCACTATTATATAACTCAACTTGTAATAAGTAAAGGAAACACAATAAAGATACATAAAGTGAATCATAATTGGTAATGGCAAACTTAGCTCTTGGTCGAAGAATAGTTGATAATTTGCTGGAGTTCACAAATAGCTGGTTTTCAATGAAAGCTTTCAAAGTAGTAAACATCAAGATAAGAGCAATGTGCAAAACAAGGAACATAAGAAACATGATTGAATAAATCAGCATATGAACGAATGAAACACATCAACTCAAAATACTTGCTAAGCTAGAAGGTAATAGGTTTTACTGACTCAACTACAAAGTAAAAGAAAGGGCCCTTCAAAGAGGGAAGCAGGGAATGCAAGTCTCATAAAGAGCTCCCAAAAATTATGATACTTACTAGCTTTCAGCTCTCATTGACCCTATCATAGGCATCTTTAGGTGATTAAGGTTAAAGTGACACAACTAAGAGGATATGCTTGAAAAGTTATAAGTTGAAATCTCATGCCCCTTACTTATGAGTACCGATCCTCATGCTACTCAACTTTAGTCACGAGCAAGCCCTTGTCATTGTAAATACATGCGTATCATGACACAGGAGCTATCCCATAATCAAAATGACAAGGCATGCAGACAGTGAGCATCTCAGCGATATTTTTATTTGCTATTTGCATAGGTTTTTATTGAGAATGCTTCATAGAATGCTCACTATAGTTTGCTGCAAGTTTCCACCATGATTAGGCATGGCTTAGGCTAGTGGCCCAGGCGTTTCTCTAACACACATATAAACTCCATGATCTTACAAGTTCCACTTTTATTTCACACCGTCGGGATCCATAAGCAAAAGAACATGATATCAACTAGGTACAAAGTACCAAATGAAGTGTTGAAAGCGGTCCCCATGATACATGGTCCGGCTACCTTCAACTCACAAAACGCAAGCATATACGCAACAAGGAAGGACACAATGGTTCAAGTTTATTAAATGAAAGAAATGAAAGTGTGCCATCAAGTTCGTGAGAGCTTTAATCACTAATTTTCACATAACAAGTTTAATTTGGGAGGTAGATAAAACAAGAATTTACCTTGAATAGCAATAATGCTACTAGGTAGGTATGGTGGACACAAGTGGCAAAGGTTTTGGTTTAAAGGAGGTGGATGCACGAGAAGAATACCCTCTCAGTACATGTTTTTGGCTAGCAAGGCTGGGTAGCAAGTATAAGAGTTGAAGGAAACAAACAAACATACAAGTGATAAAGACAAACATGCAATCTTCCTTGGAAGCACAAAAGATCTTAACTAGAGAATACTAGACTTATGAGCAAATCAAGAAAGAAAGATGATGAAATAATTTTTCTTTAAATGTACTTTTATCTTTTTCATTCAATTCTCAAAAATAGTGTGCTACTGACCGAGCTAGGTTTGCCAAAACCAACTAACTTAACTGAATGATCCCAAAGTGATACCAATACTAACAACAAGATCAATCATATAACCACGAATTGAAAACTAATATAAGCTATGCAAAAGAGTGGATGATAGAACTTCTCATTAATATTCCATATCGGCAACTCACACCAAGGGATACATATCTAACGAGAGAGGGGGCACTTCCATAATGCAAACCATCCTACATAATAATTCCTCTATTCATGATATGACTCTACTAATAAGGTAAAAAGATAGAAGATAGTGATATGATACCGCGGCACTCCCCCAAGCTTGGAACAAACCAAGGGGATGCCAAACCTGATGACAAATTACTCCTTTGGTGGTGGTGGTATCCTCTCGATGAGCTCTCTAATCAGCTTGCCCAAGTCCTAAATCTCGAAGGTGAGAGTATGAATCAACTCCGAGTTGTGCTCAATACGGCCCATAATCATTTCAGTTTGTGGATCCCAGCTCTTGTGATTCTTTTTCCATTCTTCCCTCTTGGAGTCTTCTTTTGCTGCATGGTTATGGATAAAGGTATGGAAGGGATTCTTAGTGTGTGGAGGAAGTGACCTTGGAGCCAAACTGTGACGAGGAGGCTTCCCTCCAATGGCTGGATTTGCCACCACTCCAATGCTTGCAATGGTAGTGCCGGTATGCGGATGTTGGCCTTGCTCCTCTTCACCTTCACCCTTGATCTCCTTCTCCTTCCCGGGGTCTTGGAGGTCTTCCTCCATAGGCTCCTTCCTTTTATCGTTGGCGGACACCATTGTGCTTCTAAGCTTTCAAAGAGTATGTCCTGACAAAAACAGATCGAAACAAAAACACGACGAAAACACGATATACGGACCTCGGGGGATCCAGAGGGTTATATATTACAAAGTTTCATATCAAAAGGAAGGTACTGGGAGAAAATGAGTCAGAGGCGGAGTCCGGGGCGGACTCACCACCTGGTGGCGCGGGCAGGGGTGGGCCCGCGCCACAGGGTGGTGTGAGCCACCCTAGCTCCTTTTCCGTCCCTTTTTCGCTTCGTAGCTTTCCTTATCGACTGAAAACTGCAAAAATATAGTTGGATTGTATTTTCGCAGAACTTTTCTTAGCAGAACTGTTACCTATTTGAAAACAGACTCTACAGGTCTCTGAATTTTGTATCTAGTAGATTGTTCCGTAGTCATCTCTTGAATATCATCGATATCTTCATCTTCATACACTGACTACTTGAGTCATAAAACCTTTCTCTTCCTTATTACACCAATATCTCCACTACCTGGAAATTTCTTTCACACAAATCTTCACACAGTTCTTATTAGCAACATTAGTATAAGTGAAGTGATAAAACCTTTTGAGTCCAACTTCAACTGAAAACCATCAAAACATAAGCTACTGCAACTCCTTCCGAAAACCCAAAAAGAATTCAAAAAGGAAATCGAATAAAGAAGCAAATGCAAGAGTGGCAAAATCTGTCAAAACAGACCAGCAGGTAAAGATCAATTTTTTCGAAAATCTTCTGTTGCTCAAATCAAAAAGTTCAAAACTAAAGCAAAGTTAACTAAAAACCTGGGGCACAAAAAATTATAGCTCAATCCTTCATACAGAGATCTCTCACGAATTTTTATGGTGAAGCACAAAAATCTGTTTCGGGACAGTAACTTCCCCAAATATTACTTCTCTCTCATTAGAGGTTGATCTTGACACAAAAACCAAACAAAACGGATAAGGAGCGGCTATTACTGAAGTAATAACTTCCAAGACTCAAAGAAACAAAAACAAACTAAAAGCAAAAACAAATTGGGTTGTCTCCCATAAAGCTCTTTTTTATAGCCATTAAGATGGGCATGATAATTTTGAAGAAGCTCTCATAGGGATATGGATTGAAGTAAAAGAGAGCATTAAGAAGAAAAAACACACACACATTTAAGTCTAACCCACTTCCTATGCAAGGGGATTTTGTAAAAAAACAAGTTATTGAAACTAGAGGCAACTTGCATAAGAAGGCAAAAGAAGTGCAACATAAAAACTTTCAGCATAAAACGAGGAAACTTGATATTATTGAGATGCATAAGAACACTTTTCCCTCTCTCATAATAACTTTCAGTATCATGCATGAACTTAACAATATACCTATCACAAGGACTATCATAGCAATGATCACTTATTCTAACAGAAAACACGGGAATACTAGCTCTCATAACACTACTTTGTGAAACAATATTAGAGGTATCCTTGCAAAGGATAGTGTGTCCCTCTTTTTCATATTTAGTGACAAAGTCTTTCACATTTTCTATTATAGGTTCATCAACCATTTTTTTATCAGGTTCAACAACTTTATTTGTACTCTCATTAACCATACTAGCTATCATGGAATATTCCTTTACCTTAACTGGAAAAGGCATTTTCTCAATATAAGGTTTAGGTAAAACATGATTAGCAGTATAAACTTCAGTATTTCTTGCAGGAACACTGTTAGCAATATATTTATAAGGTTCATGATACTTATTCCACTTCTTTTTAGGCACTTCAATGTAGGAAGCAAATGCCTTAAAGTAAGAAGCAATAGCTTGAGAGTCTAGACCATAAGCATTTTTTATATTTTGAAAGTCATCAGTTCTCATAAAAGATTCAATGCATTCATAATCATAATTTATACCTGAATTTCTACATTTGTCATTCTCCCAAGCTTCGGCATTGTCTTGAATACGGTCTAGAAGGTCCCATTTAGAGGGAGCCTTGCCATGTAGAGGGAATGATCCAGCACAAGAAGCGTCCAATAAATCCTTGTCATGTAGAGGGAGCCTTGCATAAAAGTTGTTGATAATAATATTGTTGGGCAGCTCATGAATGGGACATTTGAGCATTAATAATTTCAATCTCCCCCAAGCTTGAGTTGTACTCTCTCCATCAAGAGGCCAAAAGTTGTATATTTGATTCCGATCTTTATGGATCTCACTAGGAGGATACAACTTTGAATAAAAGAGAGGCACTATTTCCTCCCATTCCAGAGATTGACCATTCTTCAGCAGCTTATACCATTCCTCAGCTCTTCCTTTCAGTGATAATGAGAATAACTTGTTCTTAACTTGATCTGTAGTAATACCTGCACACTTGAACAACCCGCATAATTCGTGTATAAAGAGTAAATGATCACCGGGATGGACAGTTCCATCCCCAACATAGTAGTTATCCATAACACGTTCAATAATTCTTGTAGGTATTTTGAAAACATCATTCTCAGCAGGTGGTTGCTTATCTACTACCTTAGCAGTGGTAGTAGCATTACCAAATAAGAAAATCAATGAATTATCCATAACGAAAATAAAGCAACTAGCAGAAGTAAACAATACTCACAGTACAAGTTTCCTTTCCCAGTCCCACTATCCAATAGCGCTTCACTCCCCAGCAACGGCGCCAGAAAATAGTCTTGATGACCCACAAGTATAGAGGGTGTATCGCAGTATTTTCGATAAGTAAGAGTGTCGAACCCAACGAGGAGCAGAAGGTGCTGGCTAGTGGTATGGATCAGGAATTCTCTGCAAATACTTAGCAAACGGATTTTTAGGGGTTTTTGATATAACAAGTAAACAAAGTACAAGTAAATAAAAGACAGTAGGAATAAATGTAGCAAGTGGCCCAATCATTTATGAAACAAAGGACAAGATGATTGTATTACTTAAGATGAACAAACGTTCTCGAGGACACATGGGAAGACTGTCAAGTGCTTTCGCTTCATATAGTTGATTAATCTTCTTCAGCTTGCTAAGTCTTGTGTGGGTGAACCTGTGCTAATGTACCGCCCCATCCAAGACTAATACATACTTGTGATTATACCCCTTGCAAACATCTGTAAGTACAAGAAAGTAATTAAGGTAGAAACCTAACAAAAGCTTTGAACTCTAAGACCCTTACGTCCCTTGTGCAATGGTTTCCTATAAGGGGTTCAGGTTTCTGTCACTCCGGCAACCCCTACGATTAGTAGCCAAATACACAATGCATTCCCCTAGGCCCATATAGGTGAAGTGTCATGTAGTCGACGTTCACATGACACCACTAGAAGAAGTACACCACGACTTAAATAACAATCTATTAAATCTTTCTCAACGCAACTCCACTACTAACAACAAGACTTCTCCCATTTCCTCAAGAACAAAACGAACTACTCACAAGACATCATATGGATCATGATCAGAGATGGAATAATGATGTATAACAATTTGAACATAAACAATAATTCAATGGTTCACTCAATAGCATCAACTACAAAGAGTAATCAACACCGGAAAAGTTTCCCCTATGAACTAATGCAAGATTCAACTCAATTGTTACAGAAATATGGAGATGGTGATGAGGGTGCTGATGGTGATGATGGTGGTGATGATGATCCCGATGAAGTCTAGCTTGATAGTGGTGTTGATGGCGACGATCTCCCCTCTCCGTGAAGGAATTCCCCCGGCAGAAACCTGTGTGCCGGAGAGATCTTTCTCTCTCGGTATTTTCCGCCCCGCAGAGGCCGCGGAATCTTTCGGTGGTCACCCTCCTAGTCTTAGGGTCTTGGGAGGAATATATACGCCAGAGGGGAGAGGCTGGAGTGGGCCAGCGTGGCCACACCACCTCCTGGCGCGGCCTAGGGCTGCCCGCGCCATGGGGTGGTGTGGGCCTCCTGTGGCCCATCTCCACTCCGTCTTCTGGCATCCTTAGTCTTCTGGAAAAATAGGATTTTCCGTATATTTTCCCGGATTTTCTGATCTTCACGAATTTTGCCTCCAAACTGCACATTTTCCATCAGAATCCTGACTGCAGCGGTCCATGCTCGAAAAATCATCCACCATGCAAAAATAGATGAAATAACATAAGTATCACCTCTCAATATGAAATATATCAATGAATAATAGTGAATTAAGACATAGAATAGTGATGCAAAATGGACGTATCAATCCCCTCTTCCTCCCCATCCGCTTCTGCTAGCCTTCCTGCCAACCTCGTCGTCTACCTCGGCCACTCCTTACCCCTGACATTGGATTGAAGGAGGATATGATCCTAGGGATCGAGGAGCTCTATAGATGACCTGTACACGGAGACAAAGAGGAGACTACCAAGAACCAGCAGAACACGAGAAGGCCGAGCCGAAACCCTAGCAGGTCTATCCACAAGCTCTGCCTTAGATGGTCGTCGCCCCGAGCAAGCTCGACTACACCAGCATCCCCGTAGTGAGCATCTGACCCTCCCAGACATGCCCGTGCGCTGCCGCTCGTCGATGTTCTTCTTGCGCACGTCCCCTGCTGCGCGCCTTGCACCGTTCCACGTGTGCTGGTGAGTTCACCTTGTCGCGCCACACCACCTATCCTTAGCCACGTCGCATGTAGCCGAACAAACATCGCCGCTCGATACCGCTTTGTCGGTCCATCTCTGACCGTTTTTAAGGAAGACGGGAGTGGGCACAGAAGCATCACCTAGTGTCGCCGTCCTAACCAAACACCAAGCCCCGCATCGCCGTTGTGGGTCGCAACCGCTAGATTGAGAGCGTGGTCACAGGTTCGAGCCTTGCGTGGCTCGGAACTTTCTACCGTGCAGTGTCACATTTCCGTCAGTTTCGTTAGTTAGCAGCGATGAAGAGGAACAATACGGTTTACCGTTTTGCACTTACCCCCTCGGGGCAAGTAGTTGCATAATACCCTGGCTTGTTACACTTAAAGCATGTCACTTCACTCAGATCCTTCCCATTGCCATTTCCATTGCGGTGCTTATGGCCATTGTGGTTATGTCCCCCATAACGATGACCATTGTGGTGGTGGGGCGATGGTGACAAAGTGTGTTGCTTCTGGTATGGGCTTAGTTGTGCTTGTGTGACGTGGACTTTCTCTTGCGGTTCTTTATACTCGTTTGCTTTGATTCAACCACAACTGCCATGTCTAGAAGTTCCTGATAGTTATACAACTTCAAAGCACAAGCTGAATGGATATCTCATCATTAAGTCCCCTTAGGAACTCTTGATGCCTCTTGGCATCAGTGGAAACATCATCAGGTGCATAACGTGCCATCTTTTTGAAAAGGTCCCCATACTCGGAGACAGAGCGGTGTTGTTGCTTCAAGTCGCAGAACTCACGTCTCTTTAGTGACATGATACCAGGAGCTAGGTGATGAGTACGAAAAGCCACCTCAAACTAGTTCCAGGTGATAGCATCAATATTAGGGTGGGTGACTTGGTAGTTATCCCACCATTCAGCAGTTGGTCCCTCAAGTTGGCGTGTGGCAATGCGCACCCTATCAGCTCAAACAACTTGGACGGTGTCTAACTTCTTGTTGGTGGTGAAGAGCCACTCATCTGCCACAATTGGCTCAGAACTACTTGAGAACGTAGGAGGGTTCAACCTCAAGAACCGAGTCAAGCGATCCTGTTGGGGAGGCGGAGGTGGTGGAGGTGGCGGGTTGTTGTTGTTGTTTTGCATGTTTTGGGTGAGGGTTGGATCAGCTAATTCTGGGAGTTCAGAAGTTGTGCCATATCTGGAGGCATATTGTTGTTCCCACGACTCGCCATCTGTGGGGTTGGGGAAACAAGTTAAGAAATAGATAGAAAGCCTAAGGAATAAACTCCTACCCTTATGTAAACACAAGAAAAACACACAAGAAACACAAAAGGCACACATAACACGAAGTTTAACACAACTCATCCAAGTTTAACTAAACCAATATAGCTTTGGTACTTATTACAATCGCAATTAACGTTTGACTATAGAAATAAAGGTGGTCCAACTATCTACTCTACTCATCATCCACTTCCTCATCCTCAATAGAGAAGCCTTCCTTCTCCAGCATTGACTTGTATAACTCCATGTCCTTTGTCATGGCTTCAAGCTTCTCATGAAGTTCCTTCACCTCATTCGGCTCCAGTGTAGCAGCTTCGAGCTTCTCTTGAAGTTCCTTCACCTCTTGCAGCTCATGGGCAGCAGCTTCAAGCTTCTCTTGAAGTTCCTTCTTCTCCTCTTGCAGCTCCTTGATCAAGTTTGACTCCTTAGCCATGGGTGCGATCTTCTCCTCCAAGCTCCTTTTGGTGGCTTGCAGGTCCTTCAACATGAGAGCAAGGTTCTTGAACTCCATCTCGTTTTTTGCGAGTAAAAGATTTTGTTCCATATTCCACTTGTTCGTATCCTGCACCCTCTTCTCTTGATTAGCAAACTTCTTGTCTTGGGTGGTGAGCTTCCCTCCTAGGGACTTGATCTTCTCTTCCAGCTCTTTCATCTTCTCATCGTTCTCCTTGACTAGAGCGCATAACTCGTCATTCCTTATGATCTTAGAGCAGCTTCCCTCCTCAAGATCGTTGATGTGGCACTCCAAGTCTTGGTATTGGATCCTTCGACGCTTGGATGTCGCCCTTTCCTCCGAGGTTAACTCGATTGGAACTTCCTTCTCATCATGTCTTCCAAAGAGATTAATGTTGTGGCCTTCAACCTCTTCATGGTGGCGTCCACATAGACGTCCAATGAGCTCTTGCATGCTGGTGCTAAGTCCTTTCTCCTTGGAGTCGCTGGTGATGTTGAGTACAATGGCCTCCGTCTTGGGTTTAGTCTCGCTTCGCCCCGATTGGATGACTTCAATCGCCCAACATCCTTCCTTGTGCATCTTCCTCAACTCGCTTCCCTAGATTGATGGCATGGGCAACTCCAACGTCTTGATGATGTCTAGAAGGCATTTCCCAAAGCGTAGGTACTTGATTTCTTCGGCGGTGTCGTAGTAGAAGCTCGTCACCTTTAAGTTAGGAGAATGAAGATTAGACACAAAGTGATAAGGAAGAGAAATTACTAGAAGAGCATAAATAACTTAGAAGAATATAGAAAGCAAAAACACACCATGGTAAAGGTGGTTTCCAATCCTAGGGATCACGTCCTACATGCCAACTTTGTGCTCTGATACCATCTGTTGTGACCTCGGATCGTTAAGGATCCTAAGACCCTGTGATTAACATGCTAGTCCCTAGATCAATAGCTAGCACTTCAAAGTCGATGAATATCATGTAAAACACAAGTCATTATTACACGAATAATCTAGAGTATATTTATTACAACTTGCATAGTTTATATCTAGCTCAAATAAAACAACGGAAACTCAATAAAACTTGGGTCCATCAATGCCTTAGGCTAGTTGCATGAACACCCGCGATCCCTACGCACCTTTCTGCCTTCGGATTCTACACATAAGACGTGTAGCCAACAAGTTGGGTCAATACTTTGAATGTATTAGCAAATTACACCAAGGAAAGAATAAGGCTAACTCTTCATGCAAGGCTTGGAGTAGGCTTTGGGGTTCTTTTGCATTAAGCCAATTTTCTCTAAGTAAGAAGAAGAGAGGAAGAGTTTACCCTACTTTGTAAACATTGTTTAAGTAGTATAGGATTGAGTGGAATACGAGGATATTACTCCCCAAGTGTCCAATCAACCTAGCACTTGGATATTACGCACCAAGTCCCCAATATCCCATCCAATGGCGATATTACTCACGCCCTGGGGTTTTATAAAACTTTAAGTTTGGAAAAAGAGAGAGGAAGATCTTCTAGAGGCTCCATCCTTTAGATGCTCAAAGTGTTCTTTTCCGTGAACTCAGCTAATCGATCAGATTGCAATATTCTCGAGAGGTCGTGCACTTTCCCCACAATCCACGATCAAGTCCTTCACAGACAAGACCATGGCGAGGCCTTCCCTTAGTAGCCCCTCTACCAGCTGGATCCAACCGTGCCAAGAACCTCCAAATGTTGGTACCCCGGTGATGTTTCCCACTAAGTACTAAGCCAAGACAGAGCCCATATGTATTGTGGTTGCACTAGAAGCTTCTAAATTCTGAAACATGGCAGACTTCTTTGATTCCTGGGCGGCCGTCCTCCACCAAAATTCCACTCATTGTCCCGACAACCATTCTGCCCATAAGAAAACTTGTTATTTATTTTGAAGGGGGTTTTGAGCAGAAAAGGATCGCTCGAGAGAGCTCTTATATTTACAAAATTTTGAGTCATTCGAACCCCCCAACGGTACTTAATATATACATAGCATAGCAAGCATAGCTTAGCAAAACAAGATAACCTATTGGGATGTAAAAATCTGAAGCATAGAGCTACTCATGTCATACTACAAAACCGTACTTGCAAAAATAATACTAAGAAAATCTACTAAAAATCTACTCATGCATACTACAAGATTTGAAGAGTAAAACATGCATAGTCAAAAACTGGGACATAATATGTACAAGTGGTGTAACTTTCCTTGATTCGAGCAGCACTCTACACTACAGTACTCTTCAGCGCACTCCGAACAATCTAACGAAACACAAACATAGATCCAATCACAACTTGCACAAAATAATGCCACAACGGTAATTATGCATACATGCAACATGGTAATATGCAAGGATGGGTTTAAATTCGTCCAAGGATATTATTCAGGGGTGGTATTGAGTTAGGGATGTCATTAGTGTCGATTTTCAACGGATTTTATGTATTTTGGATCATTACTTAATTAAATTTGCTCATAAATATATCTACACTTTCAATCTACCTCGAAACAGATCTAAACACTCTAAGTAAGATAAAACAATTTTACGCAGTATATCTTGTGGATACAAAGCCAACGCAACAAGAATCAACGGAAACGGAGTTGCGATTATTTTCCTATAATTAAAATACACCAAACAAATATTTAAATTCTACCATATGATCAGTACAGTAAACTAGCAATATTATTGCAGATCTGTGTTCTACTCAATTTTATGAATCCAACGGTATATTATACGTAATTGTTGTCCAAGTAATCGATTTACTATGAATTAAACGAGATAAAAACAATATTTGTCTATTTTAAAACAAAACAGGCGGGGTGGCTACGCGGACGACATGTGGTAGCGCGGGGTTGGGTCTGGGGGGCACGTGGTGCTGACGCGGCAAGTGCCACATGGCGCAATGCGATATGGTGGTACCCCTTCGCTTTAAGGGGTCTAATCGATGCCATCCAATCTTGGTCTAACAGACAGAAGGGGTGGATCTTACCTGGTAGCGTTGCTGGCTCGACGATGATGAAGGACGACGGCGACGCGGTCGGGTAGAGGCGTTCGGCGGCGGTCCGGTGGTTCCCCATCGCGACGGAGTGGCGAACAGCGTGCGACTCCTCCTCGCAAATCCGTTCCCGAGATTGGCGTAGACCACCTCCTCCTCGGTTGATGGCTATCGTCGACTGCTCCTTGCTGCTCCAGCGGAACTCCGACGAAGGATTGCAGGCGCTCCGAGGCTCTAGAGAGGGGGAAAAGGGATGAGGTAACCTGGTACTTGCAAGGGAAGGTCAGAGGGGGAGAAAAGGTGGAGAAGGGCCTCAACCCTGGTTGTCGAGGTTAGCGGAGGCGCACTCCAGCAAGATCGGGTTCAAGTTCTATGGCGGCAGCCCGGTGGCGATTAGCAAAATAGGGTTAGGTTTTTTGGGAGGCATGCTGAGGGGTACTTGTAGGCGGCTTGGCTTGGCGTGGGGTCATGGATTCTGTTCCGAATCTGCCAGGGAGATAGCTCCCGATGCGGTGGCACTGGCTCAGCCGTTTCCATTGTGTTCTTAGCAGCAGAGGGGATGACAGGTGGGGCCAGGCGGTTAGTGGCTGCAGGGCTGGCGGGCTGGCAGCTGGCGGTGCTTGCTGGGCCGGCCCATGCGGCTACTGCTGCTACGCACTGCCTGCGCCTAGCGTGCGTGGTAGATAGGGATGGGCTGGCTCGGCTGGCCGGGTTAGTTCCTTTTTTATAATTCTTTTTATTTTCTGTTTCACTATTTGCCTAATAACTTTTGCAAACGGACTCTAAACTTAATGAAATTTGTCTCTAAAATTTTGTAAAAAGGAGGAGATTACCATGAGGTTATAAAATAATACCTTTGCAAGGATTTAGAATGTTAGGTTTAGTATAACACCTTTTTGTCTTTATATGACTATAGGCTTTAGGGAAAAGTATCTGAGGCAGCTTTTATTGTGTGATGCCATGATGCATAATATATGATGCTGAAGGGAATATGCCCGAGACGCAATAATAAAGTGGTTATTATCTTATTCCTTGTTTATGATAATTGTTTATTTTGCATGCTATAATTTTATTAATTTGGAAACGTTAATACATATGTGTTTAATAAACAAAAGGAAAGTTCCTAGTTATGCCTCTCTTATAAAACTATCTCGTTGATTCACAAGATGATCAAGGTTTCCTGATCATGGACATTGGATGCTGTTAATAACAAGGTCACAACATTAGTTGAATGACGTGATGAACATTCATCCGAAGTATAGCATTACGATCAGAGTCATTATGTTTATATTGCTATAACATCATACAAAGTAATCTTATTCCTTAGACCATGAGATTATGTTAATTGCTAACACCGGAAGAGTATCTTGATAACATCAAACGTCACACCGTAACAGGGTGACTATAAAGGTGGGTTCAGTGCTACGAAGGTGTTATGTTGAGGCTCATGGATCAAGAGTGGGATTTTTCCATCCCGGTGGCGGATAGATATAGTCTGGGCCTTCTCAGTGATATCACATTGAAATAGCTTGCAAGCAAGTGATGTGATCACTAGAATGTTATATCACGGGAACGAGAAAAGAGTGCATGTCGGTAACGACATCAAACTAGGTATTTGTGTGCCGATGATCAAATCTCGGACATGTAATATATCGCGAGACAAAGGGATTTAGTTACTAGCGTTAAAGGTTCTCACGATCACAGAAGTCATTGTTGAATGTGTAGGAGTTAGTATGGATCTCTAGGTCCCGCTTCTGATTATTGATCTGAGAGGGGTCTCGATCATGTCTGCATTATTCGTGAAACGTAAGGTGACACACTTAAGGGATATTGGCACCATTTGGAGCAAATATGTTTCAGATAAAGATTTAAGAAAGCGCTGGAATTATTTCAATAGACACCGAAACTGTTTTAGGTAAAATTGCTGAAATTGGTTCTGCATGTAATATTGAAATGTTGCAGGGGCTTTTATGTGAATGTTTGTTAATTAAAGTAATTAACAAAATTCTGAATAAAATTAATAAAAGGGTTTTATTAAATGAGAGAGTATTGAATTTGGACAAAATTAATGCATTTAAAGTGGAGACTTTAAAAGAGAATGTGAAGGGGCAAATTTATGTGGAGGGAGTTACCACCACATGAATGAGGAGGTGAGGGGTCACCCCTTGGGCGCCGGCCATGGGGAGGGGCACCACCCTCCTCCTATAAAAGGCCCCCCTCTCACACCTTCACACTCACACCTCCTCGTGAAGGATCTCTCTCCCCCTCTAGTATTATTCCCCCATGGTCTCGGATTAGCGAGATACATGTTCCCAATGGCTTTATCTGTTGTTGATGCTTCCACTACTTTGCTGGAGCGAGGGATGGAGGTTGTCGGGGTACCGGATGTGTGTGCGATCACGGATGCACCGCTGCTTTGCGATGCTGGACTTCGTGGTGCTGGACTTGCTAGAGCTGGATCTGATGGACGTGCTGGAGCCGGACCTGCTGGACTTCATCACGATCTTGAGATCGGCAAGTGTACGACTACATCATCCACGAGTTCCCTCTCGTTAACAAAGCTTTGTTGTCTTCGAGGGTAAGTTCTCTATGGATGTATATCCATCCGTTGCTCTGTATCTAGTAGATAGATCTTGGTGTATAGTTCTCATTGTAGGAAATTTTTTTGTTTTCTATGATGCGAACCCAACAGTGGTATCAGAGCCTGATCTATGTGTAGGTGCTTTGCACGGGTAGTACACATATGTTTATATGTGGGCGATGATGATCATGTTATTGCTTCTTTCATGTATTTTGGATATTGGTGGCATAGTGGGATGAAGCGGCCCGTACCAACCTTACATGTCATCGTACATGAGACCGGTTCCACGACTGACATGCAACTAGTTTTGCATAAGTGGTTGGCGGGTGTCTATCTCTCCTACTGTAGTCAATATCTGATTTACAACGAATTGCTAATAACTTGGTTATCTTCGTTGTGGTTCCATGTTCGTAGGTAAGACCGGTTCTATCTCCGAAAGCCCTAAGCCACGTAAAACTTGCTATGGATAAATTAGAGGCGTCTAGTTTGGATCGTTGTTGGGCTAGTGTCTTGATATGGTAATGTTGTAAGTGGATGTATGGTAGATACTCTTACGACACACTTAACGTGTAAGTTCCATAGACCTTGGCCTTACACAAAAAGGAATGATAGAGATCATACCACGATGCACATGATGATGATCAAATGCATGGACCATATCATTCCACTTTACACATATGATGTTTGCATCTTATATTGCTAGTTTAGTGTTTTAGTAGCATTTTAAGATGATCCCTCATTTAGATATCAAGATAAAAATGTGTTCTTCCTTAAGTATGCACCGTTCTATGGATCGTGTTTCGAGACATCATGTGATGATCGGGTGTACTCGACTCCGCGCTTTCATACAACGGGTGTAAGACAGTTTTACACATGTGAAATACTAAGGTTCTTACTTGACAAGCCTAGCATGTATAGACATGGCCTCGGAACATGGACTGAATGGTTAAGCATGAGTCATATAGTTGATGTGATGCACATATTGATGCTCGCCTTTGAAGCTACACTTACTCACATGATGAGCGGACTTGGTGTAGTGGATTTGGTTCATGTAATCACCAAAAAGGCACGAGGGATATCGTTTTTGAGTGGGAGTTCATTTCTAATTTGGATTAGTCGAACTCAATTTGTCATAAACTAAATCGAAGTGAATTTGCATAATTTGTTGCAGTCATTGGCATCTGTTAACTACCTTATGCTTAGTTTTAGTTGAGATAATAGAACTATATAATTCTGGATATTTACTTCACAAACTGGTATTGTATTGTTTTGAATGTCAATTTAAAGTTTAGAAGTCCTATTGCAAACTTTCAGCAAACTCTATTTACTCCATGAAGTTCAATAAGTAGTATTAAATCAAGAGTAAGAATTCCAATGTTAGTATCTAAAGTATCATGTTTGCCTCCATGATTATTCATATTCAAAAGTTGTTTTAATATCAAGATTATCTAGGAGCTGAAAAATTGTTTTAGAAACCATCATGTGTGGAAGATATTGTGATATCTGAAACAATGTTTTTGGTTGCATTAAGATAGAGTATAATTTAGCAAAATACATGTTCTCATATTGTATCAGAATTTGTGAAGGATGGAGATGCTAGGCATCTGGATCTCCCAAAAAGGTTTTGGGAACTAACATTATACTCACGATTCTTTCTTATAGGCTAAAGTAGCTTGATCATGAAAGTTGTCATGATAAGGATGAATAGAAGATGTAAGTAAAATGTTTACTACACTAATAGATTACTAAAGAATGGATTTTTCGAAAGAACACCAAACATTTGATGATGGTTATCCACTTCAAAGTGCAAGTCCAAAGGTACTAGTATTTGACTATACACGCTTTGTACTATGTGTCATGTAAATGACACCATTATTGATGTTGATAGATTCTTTTAAAAGAAAAGGAATTGCTGAAAGAGAATCTATAAAATATTTGGCAAAAAAGAAAAGGTTGGAGATGTCTAACTTAGGTATATAGAAGATATACATGTTATGGCAGTATTCTTTGCTTGTTAAACAATGTGGTTCTTAGGTATTGGATACCGAATTGGTTGGTGTGAAGTGTCATACAGAACAACACAATTCATGAACTGCAACGGCCAAAGTAACTAGCAAAAGAATATGTGATGATGTTCATCGAAAACAAATAAAGTGTTATTGTGTTTTTCATTGTCGTCAAACCTAGCCTTCAAGATTTGTTTTTAATAATTGTTTTGTTCTGGTATTACGAGAACAATGGTTGTATAAATAATTACCGTATTCCATAAAGGATGGATGAACTTTTACAAGTCTAGTTGGAGAAATCACATCCATAAACATTATTGCTAAAATGTCGTAAGACAAATGATTGGAAGATCACTTATGAAGTGACATCGCTGTTTAAATTATACTGAAAGTAAACATGAAGAAACTCCATGTTGATGGATTTTTGGAGTCTTTTGATTTTGATCAATTGACGCTTGTGAAACTTTCCTCGAGATAATTGAAACTCCGTCCATAGGCCAAAGAGGAACGGGTGACTAACTTATTGGATATTATGCATGTTGATGTATATAGTCCATTATGTGTAGCCATATGCGATGGATCTTTTTGCTTCATATGCTTTCTCCAGATATTTGAGTGAATATATCTATATATTTACTTAATAAGGAAGAAGTATGAAACACTTGAAAATTGTTCAAAGACTTTCAAGATAAAGTGAAAAATCATTGTAACAAGAAAATAAAAGAGTTTATTATTTGATCATAAAGGAAGATATTTGAGTTACAGGTTTAGCAAAACACCTAAGATCTCAGGAATTGTTCCATGAATTTGCATTTCCCGATAAACCACAGGAGTATGGTATGTTCGAGAGATGAAATCAAGCCATGTTTGACAAGGTAAGATCAAAGGTGTCATTTATAAAACTGCCATTATGTTTTAAGGATTGAAGCTTTAGAGACTACCGCTTTTACACTGAAAAAAGCACCATCGTGATCCGTTGAAAAGACACCATATAAGTTATGGTTTGGGATAAAACCCGAATTGTCTTTTCTTAAATGTTGGTATCCTATGCATAAGTAAAATGTTTACAACCAAAGTCGGATAAGCACGTCTTTGTATGTTATCCCAAAGAATTTTTTGGGAATTTCTCCATACCACCGAGGACAAAAGAGTTTGTCACTTGGAACGTCAAGTTTCTCGAGAAGGAATTTTCGCGAAAAGTTAAGTGGGAGGACAATAGAACTTTGATAAGGTTGTTGAACCTTAGCTATATGTGCTAAGTAGCGCAGCGCCGGAATGTATCCCGGAGGCGGCTAAAATGCTCAATGCTCCCATGATTACAAAGGTTGTGATCTCGGAGATTAGAGTTCCTATTGAACCGTGTGGGTCGGTAAGAATCAAATATGAGATTTAAAAGATAAACAAGTCATTATTGTTTTGACAATGATGAACCGACTACATGCAAAGAAGTGATGATGGGCCCTGACTCCATAAAATGACTAGAAGTCATAGAATCTGTGATAGTATCCATACACGAGAAATCAAGTTTCTAAACTTGGAAGACCCTCTAAAAAGGCGTAAAGCCTATTGGTCATGTTTCGATCTATAAAGAAATAGACATGGATGTTTGCCATCTATGAAATAGTCGACATGTTGGAAAGAAGTTTACGGCAATGTTCAAGGAGTTGACTATCACAAGATTTGATCTTTCATAGCGATATTTAGTCTTGACGGATTAATGTAGCAACCACTACATATAATTTGGTATATGGTAGTTGAATAAACAAAACAAGGTTCTTCTAATAGAACAGTTACCTAGGACGTGTACATGACATGGTCCGAAGGGTTTTGTTAATTCAAAGGGTGCTAAAAGGGCATGCAAACTTCAATAGTTGAAGTGAGCATTGCGGAGTTGGAATCTTCACCATGATGAAAATGTTAAAAGAGTTTAAATTCGTCGGAGATGATGAAGATGCTTGCATTTGCAAGAAATTAAGTGGGAGCGTTGATACATATTTCTAATACATTATGTAGAGGACATATAATTGATTAGAAATGATGTATATTGTATTGACACAAGTTAAGAATTTCATTAAAATAAGATTTTGATGAAAGACTTGGGCAAAATCGGAATATTTGGCATCAATATCTATATGGATAGATTGAGGCACTAATATGGTTGTGCCAGACATACATATATGAGATATTTAAAGGGTTCAATATGGAAACAACAAGAAAAGTTCTTGCTACATGGAAAGGATTGTATCGAGATTCAAGTGTTTCAACACCTGGTGAGTAAAATCACATGAAGATTCTGATCGATTATACTGTGATATGTATATATCCAGAATGTCCTATGCCTAAATGTTATGAGCACATACCAGAATGATTCATAAGATGATCATTGGACGATAGTAAAGATATTCTTATGAGCATTGGAAGAATTAAAAATATATCATGTATAAGTGACAAATAGTTAAAGGTAGTTCATTGTAAAGTGATGCATTGATACTAGTTTTGTCACAAGATACAAATTAAAATTCATCTCAATCTAGACTATGGGTAGCACAATGTAATGGACAGGATGTTCCATGATGGATTTGGATGAGTTCCAAAGATGAGACATTGTGACAGATACTACAACAAAAGGCTAAGTATATGACTGCTATAGTAGCAGCAAAGAATGGCATTTGTGTTAAGTATTTTGTTATCAAACTAGGTGTGGTTCAAAGTGGGCTAATACTATGAAGATATATTGTATGACAATAATATCAACATATTTTAACCCGAACAAACTAAAGGTCTCACCAAAGGACCAAATTTATACAATGCCATCTCATTTGAGAATGAGTGATGAGTAGAGACGCAAAGACATGCAAATACACACGGACCTGAAACTGTCAGATCCGGAGATTATGTTAACCACTAACAATCGCATATATGCAACACCAGAAATCCATAGGTGTTCAATACGCAAAGGTTTTCAAACTAGATTATTGACTCTAGTGCAAGTGGGAGACTGAAGGGAATATGCCCGAGAGGTAATAATAAAGTGGTTATTATCTTATTCCTTATTTATGATAAATATTTATTTTGCATGCTATAATTGTATTAATTTGGAAACGTTAATACATGTGTGTTTAATAAACAAAAGGAAAGTTCCTAGTTATGCCTCTCTTATAAACTAGCTCGTTGATTAACAAGATGATCAAGGTTTCCTGATCATGGACATTGGATGTTGTTAATAACAAGGTCACAACATTAGTTGAATGATGTGATGAACATTCATCCGAAGTATAGTATTACGATTAGAGTCATTATGTTTATATTTCTATAACATCATACAAAGTAATCTTAGTCCTTAGACCATGAGATCATGTTAATTGCTAACACCGGAAGCGTATCTTGATGACATCAAACATCACACCGTAACAGGGTGACTATAAAGGTGGGTTCAGTGCTACGAAGGTGTTATGTTGAGGCTCATGGATCAAGAGTGGGATTTGTCCATCCCAATGACGGATAGATATACTCTAGGCCCTCACGGTGCTATCACATTGAAATAGCTTACAAGCAAGTGATGTGATCACTAGAATGTTATATCACGGGAACAAGAAAAGAGTGCATGTCGGTAACGAGATCAAACTAGGTATTTGTATGCCGATGATCGAATCTCGGAAATGTAATATATCGCGAGATAAAGGTATTTAGTTACTAGCGTTAAAGGTTCTCACGATCACAGAAGTCATTGTTGGATGTGTAGGAGTTAGTATGGATCTCTAGGTCCCGCTTCTAATTATTGATCTGAGAGGGGTCTCGATCATGTCTGCATTATTCGCGAACTGTAAGGCGACACACTTAAGGGATATTGACACCATTTGGAGCAAATATGTTTCAGATAAAGATTTAAGAAAGCGCTGGAATTATTTCAATAGACACCGAAACTGTTTCAGGTAAAATTGCTGAAATTGGTTCTGCATGTAATATTGAAATGTTGCAGGGGGTTTTATGTGAATGTTTGTTAATTAAAGTAATTAACAAAATTCTGAATAAAATTAATAAAAGGGTTTTATTAAATGAGAGAGTATTAAATTTGGACAAATTTAATGCATTTAAAGTGGAGACTTTAAAAGAGAATGTGAAGGGGCAAATTTATGTGGACGGAGTTACCACCACATGAATGAGGAGGTGAGGGGTCACCCCTTGGGCGCCGGCCATGGGGAGGGGCACCACCCTCCTCCTATAAAAGGCCCCCCTCTCACACCTTCACACTCACACCTCTTCGTGAAGGATCTCTCTCCCCCTCTAGTATTATTCCCCCATGGTCTCGGATTAGCGAGATACATGTTCCCCGTGGATTTATCTGGAAAGGAGTTGCTACTTCTGCTTCTTTGTTGGAGCGAGGGATGGAGGTTGTCGGGGTACCGGACATGTGTGCGATCATGGATGCACCGCTGCTTTGTGATGCTGGACTTGGTGGTGTTGGACTTGCTGGAGCTGGATCTGATGGACGTGCTGGAGCCGGACCTGCTAGACTTCATCACGATCTTGAGATTGGCAAGTGTATGACTACATCATCCACGAGTTCCATCTCGTTAACAAAGCTTTGTTGTCTTCGAGGGTAAGTTCTCTATGGATGTATATCCACCCGTTGCTCTGTATCTAGTAGATATATCTTGGCATATAGTTCTCATCGTAGGGAAATTTTTGCTTTCTATGCTGCGAACCCAACAGATGCATGCTTCTAGTAACATCTGAAATTGTAAAATTTGGGATGTTACAAACCTACCCCCCTTAAGAAGAATCTCGTCCCCTAGATTCAGGTTGGTTAGCAAATAGGTGTGGGTGTTCTGCCTTCGGGTCTTCTTCACGTTCCCACGTGGCCTCTTCCTCGGAATGGTGATTCCATTGAACTTTGCAAAACCTGATAGTCTTCGTACGAGTAATACTCTTGGTTGTTTCCAGAATCTTGGTGGGTTTTTCCTCATAAGTGTGATCGTTTTCCAGTTGAACCTCATCCAAGGGAACCGTATCTTTTAGCGGTGTTTCAGCCATTTCTGAGTGACACTTCTTTAGTTGTGACACATGGAAAACATCATGAACAGTCAACACTTCTGGCAATTCCAACTGATAGGGAACCTCCCCTCTAAGAGCCAAAATCTTATAGGGCCCTATGAATCAGGGGGATAACTTACCCTTGATTCCAAATCTCTTAACTCCTTGTAGTGGTGAAACTAGGAGATATGCATGGCCTCCCACTTCATAAGTTACATCCCTGCGCTTGGAATCAGCATAACTCTTTTGCCTGGATTCGGCTACTTTTAACCTGTCTTGAATCTGCCTTACCTTTTCTTCGGCTTGCTTGATCAGCTCAGGTCCAAACAAACTATGTTCTCCAACTCCACTCCATAGCAGCGAAGTTCTACACTTTCTGCCATATAGAACTTCAAATGGAGCCATCTTGATACTAGTTTGGTAACTGTTATTGTATGAGAATTCCGCATATGGCAAGTTGTCATCCCAACTAGACCCATAGTCAAGTGCACAAGATCTTAACATGTCCTCCAATATCTGATTAACTCTTTATGTTTGGCCATCTGTTTGTGGGTGGAAAGCAGTACTAAACTCCAGTCGTGTTCCTAGAGACTCGTGTAGCTGTCGCCAAAACTTTGAGGTGAATTGGGTACCTCTATCAGAGACAATCCCCTTGGGTACACTGTGTATACTTACAATCTTTGACATATAAATCTTGGCAAGTTTAGCACTTGTATAGGTGTTCTTTATAGGAATGAAGTGGGCCACTTTGGTGAAGTGATCGACCACTATCCAGATAGAATCATACACAGAACGAGTCTGGGGTAGTCCTGTGATAAAATCCATGCCTACCTTGTCCCACTTCCAATCGAGCAGAGGTAATGGCTGCAGCAGCCCTGCTGGTTTTTGATGTTCGGCCTTGACTCTATTGCACACGTCACACAAAGATATGTACTCGACAATTTCTCTTTTCAAGTTATTCCACCAGAATATATCCTTCACATCCATGTACATCTTTGTATTACTAGGATGAATTGATTAAGGAGAATCTGAGCCTCCTAAAGAATCAACTACCTGATATTGGTGTCATCGGGAAGGCATAAACGCTTCTCATACCAAAGTGACCCTTGTTCATCCGTATGGAACCCTTTTGCTTTTCCCTTGCTTATATTAACTTTTATTTCTTCCAACTCTTTGTCCCCTTTTTGGGCATCTTTAATCCGGTCCATAAGCGTTGGTATTATCTCCATAGTCGCTAACTATCCTTTCGGAACTATTTCCAACTTGAGATCCTTGAACTATTCGCACAAATCCTTTGGAAGTTCAGCCATGGTGAGTCCATTTACGTAGACTTTCCGGCTTAAGGCATCAGCCACAACATTGGCCTTTCCAGGGTGGTACTGTAGGTCCAGGTCATAGTCTTTGATGAGTTCAAGACATCTCCTTTGCCTCATATTTAACTCCCTTTGGGTGAAGATATACTTCAGACTCTTGTGATCCATGAACACATCATAATGTTTGCCCATGAGGTAATGTCTCCATACCTTGAGCGCATGCACAACTGACGCCAGTTCCAAATCGTGTGTGGGGTACTTATTCTCATGGTTCTGAAGTTACCGAGAGGTGTATGATACTACTTTCCCATCTTGCATCAGTACACTACCAAGTCCCTATCGAGAAGCGTCGCAATAGACTTGGTAATCCTTTTGGATATCAGGGAGACACAAAACTTGTGGTGTTACTAAGCGCTTCTTCAATTCTTGAAAACTCGCCTCACATGCCTCGGTCCATTGGAACTTCTTTTCTTTCTTCAACAATTCGGTCATAGGTTTTGCTATCTTGGAAAAGTTTTCAATGAACCTTCGGTAATATCCTGCAAGGCCCAAGAAACTCCTGATATCACCCACATTCTTTGGCGACTCCCATTCTTTCATGGAAGATACCTTACTTGGGTCCACGACAACTCCTTTAGCCGACACAATATGACCAAGGAATCCCACTTCTTTTAACCAGAACTCACATTTGCTAAACTTGGCATACAATTTGTGTTCTCTCAACTTTTCCATAATTAGGCGCAGATGCCTCTCATGTTCCTTCTCATCATTGGAGTATATGAGTATGTCATCAGTGAATACCATAATAAAATTATCCAAGTACTCCACGAACACCTTATTCATCATAGTCATGAAGTATGCTGGGGCATTGGTTAGACCAAAAGACATCACGGTGTACTCATACAATCCATATCTTGTGGTGAAGGCAGTGTTGGGTACATCCTATTCTCGGATCTTTAATTGGAAATAACCTGACTGGAGATCAATCTTAGAACACGCTAGCTCCCTTTAATTTATCGAACAGGTCATTGATATTGGGTAGAGGGTACTTGTTCTTGATTGTCACTTCATTCAACGACTGGTAGTCCACGACTAGTCTCTTGGTTGTATCCTTCTTCTCCACGAATAAGACAGGCGCTCCCCAAGATGAAGTACTTGGTTGAATGAATCCTTTGTCCAATTTCTCTCTAAGTTGTTTCTTAAGTTCCTTCAATTCATTGACATCCATCTTGTACGGTCTCTTAGCTATTGGTCCAGTCCCAGGCATCAAGTCAATGAGAAACTCGATGTCTCGGTCAGGAGGCATCCCTAGCAATTCTTCCAGAAATACATCTGGATATTCCTTCACAACTGGCACATCCTCCATGCTACCCCCCTTAAGATAGTTCACCATACTTTCCTTAAGTGGAAAAGCTGACTTAAAGCGGATTCTTTTCTTATCCGAAGTTGTGAGTGCGACAATCCTTTTGGCATAATCTATGACTCCCTCTTGTTTGGTCATCCAATTCATGCCCAAAATTATGTCTAAGCCTTGTGACTCTAGAACAACTAGACTTGTGGGAAAGATGTGTGCCCCAATCCTTAGTTCTAACCCACGGCATCTAGAGTTTTCCACTATTTCTCCTCCACGAGAACTTACCCTTAGAGGAGTACTAATAGTCTCCGTAGGTATCTTGCCTCTATCCACAAATACCCTTGATATGAATGAATGCGATGCACTAGTATCAAAAAGAGCAACTGCGGGGATGGAATTAATCTTGAACTTACCAATCACAGAGTGAGGTGCCTCACGAGCATCCTCCATGGAGACATGATTCACCGTGGCTTTGACGAATGGATTCGGCTTCTTCCTATTTCCATTACCAGGGTTGTGTTCGTTGCCGTTCCAATTGCCATTCCCATTCTTCATCTTTTTGGGGCAAGTAATTGCATAATACCCTGGCTTGTTACACTTAAAGCATGTCACTTCACTCAGATCCTTCCCATTGCCATTTCCATTGCGGTGCTTATGGCCATTGTGGTTATGTCCCCCATGACGATGACCATTGTGGTTGTGGCCATTGTGGTGGTGGGGTGGTGGTGACGAAGTGTGTTGCTTCTGGTATGGGGCTTAGTTGTGCTTGTGTGACGTGGACTTTCTCTTGCGGTTCTCTATACTCGTTTGCTTTGATTCAACCACAACTGCCATGTCCAGAAGTTCCTGATAGTTATACAACTTCAAAGCACAAGCTGAATGGATATCTCATCATTAAGTCCCCTTAGGAACTCTTGATGCCTCTTGGCATTAGTGGAAACATCATCAGGTGCATAACGTGCCATTTTGTTGAAAAGGTCCCCATACTCGGAGACAGAGCGGTGTTGTTGCTTCAAGTCGCAGAACTCACGTCTCTTTAGTGACATGATACCAGGAGCTACGTGATGAGTACGAAAAGCCACCTCAAACTGGTTCCAGGTGATAGCATCAATATCAGGGTGGGTGACTTGGTAGTTATCCCACCATTCAGCAGTTGGTCCCTCAAGTTGGCGTGTGGCAATGCGCACCCTATCAGCTCCAACAACTTGGACGGTGTCTAACTTCTTGTTGGTGGTGAAGAGCTAGTAATCTTCCACAATTGGCTCAGAACTACTTGAGAACGTAGAAGGGTTCAACCTCAAGAACCGAGTCAAGCGATCCTGTTGGGGAGGCGGAGGTGGTGGAGGTGGCGGGTTGTTGTTGTTGTTTTGCATGTTTTGGGTGAGGGTTGGATCAGCTAATTCTGGGAGTTCAGAAGTTGTGCCATATCTGGAGGCATATTGTTGTTCCCACGACTCGCCATCTGTGGGGTTGGGGAAACAAGTTAAGAAATAGATAGAAAGCCTAAGGAATAAACTCCTACCCTTATGTAAACACAAGAAAAACACACAAGAAACACAAAAGGCACACATAACACGAAGTTTAACACAACTCATCCAAGTTTAACTAAACCAATATAGCTTTGGTACTTATTACAATCGCGAATAACGTTTGACTATAGAAATAAAGGTGGTCCAACTATCTACTCTACTCATCATCCACTTCCTCATCCTCAATAGAGAAGCCTTCCTTCTCCAGCATTGACTTGTATAACTCCATGTCCTTTGTCGTGGCTTCAAGCTTCTCATGAAGTTCCTTCACCTCATTCGGCTCCAGTGTAGCAGCTTCGAGCTTCTCTTGAAGTTCCTTCACCTCTTGCAGCTCATGGGCAGCAGCTTCAAGCTTCTCTTGAAGTTCCTTCTTCTCCTCTTGCAGCTCCTTGATCAAGTTTGACTCCTTAGCCATGGGCGCGATCTTCTCCTCCAAGCTCCTCTTGGTGGCTCGCAGGTCCTTCAACATGAGAGCAAGGCTCTTGAACTCCATCTCGTTTTTTGCGAGTAAAAGATTTTGTTCCATATTCCACTTGTTCGTATCCTGCACCCTCTTCTCTTGATTAGCAAACTTCTTGTCTTGGGTGGTGAGCTTCCCTCCTAGGGACTTGATCTTCTCTTCCAGCTCTTTCATCTTCTCGTCGTTCTCCTTGACTAGAGCGCATAACTCGTCATTCCATATGATCTTAGAGCAGCTTCCCTCCTCAAGATCGTTGATGTGGCACTCCAAGTCTTGGTATTGGATCCTTCGACGCTTGGATGTCGCCCTTTCCTCCGAGGTTAACTCGATTGGAACTTCCTTCTCATCATGTCTTCCAAAGAGATTAATGTAGTGGCCTTCAACCTCTTCATGGTGGCGTCCACATAGACGTCCAATGAGCTCTTGCATGCTGGTGCTAAGTCCTTTCTCCTTGGAGTCGCTGGTGATGTTGAGTACAATGGCCTCCGTCTTGGGTTTAGTCTCGCTTCGCCCCGATTGGATGACTTCAATCACCCAACATCCTTCCTTGTGCATCTTCCTCAACTCGCTTCCCTTGATTGATGGCATGGGCAACTCCAACGTCTTGATGATGTCTAGAAGGCATTTCCCAAAGCGTAGGTACTTGATTTCTTTGGCGGTGTCGTAGTAGAAGCTCGTCACCTTTAAGTTAGGAGAATGAAGATTAGACACAAAGTGATAAGGAAGAGAAATTACTAGAAGAGCATAAATAACTTAGAAGAATATAGAAAGCAAAAACACACCATGGTAAAGGTGGTTTCCAATCCTAGGGATCACGTCCTACATGCCAACTTTGTGCTCTGATACCATCTGTTGTGACCTCGGATCGTTAAGGATCCTAAGACCCTGTGATTAACATGCTAGTCCCTAGATCAATATCTAGCACTTCAAAGTCGATGAATATCATGTAAAACACAAGTCATTATTACACGAATAATCTAGAGTATATTTATTACAACTTGCATAGTTTATATCTAGCTCAAATAAAACAGCGGAAACTCAATAAAACTTGGGTCCATCAATGCCTTAGGCTAGTTGCATGAACACCCGCGATCCCTACGCACCTTTCAGCCTTCGGATTCTACACATAAGACGTGCAGCCAACAAGTTGGGTCAATACTTTGAATGTATTAGCAAATTACACCAAGGAAAAGAATAAGGCTAACTCTACATGCAAGGCTTGGAGTAGGCTTTGGGGTTCTTTTGCATTAAGCCAATTTTCTCTAAGTAAGAAGAAGAGAGGAAGAGTTTACCCTACTTTGTAAACATTGTTTAAGTAGTATAAGGTTGAGTGGAACACGAGGATATTACTCACCAAGTGTCCAATCAACCTAGCACTTGGATATTACACACCAAGTACCCAAAATCCCACCCAATGGCGATATTACTCATGCCCTAGGGTTTATAAAACTTTAAGTTTGGAAAAGAGAGAGAGGAAGATCTTCCAGAGGCTCCATCCTTCAGATGCTCAAACTGTTCTTTTCCGTGAACTCGGATAATCGATCAGATTGCAATACTCTCGAGAGGTCGTGCAGTTTCCCCACAATCCACGATCAAGTCCTTTACCGACAAGACCATGGCGAGGCCTTCCCTTATTAGCCCCTCTACCTACTAGATCCAACCGTGCCAAGAACCTACAAATGTTGGTACCCCGGTGAGGTTTCCCACTAAGTATTAACCCAAGACAGAGCCCATATGTATTGTGGTTGCACTGGAACCTTCTCAATTCTAAAAAATGCCATACTTCTTTGATTCCTGGGCGGCCGTCCTCCACCAAAATTCCACTCATTGTCCCGACAACCATTCCGCCCAGAAGAAAACTTTTTTTTATTTTTAAGGGGGTTTTGAGAAGAAAAGTTTCGCTCGAGAGAGCTCTTATACTTAGAAAATTTTGAGTCTTTCGAACCCTCCAAAGGTACATAATATATATATAGCATAGCAAGCATATCTTCGCAAAACAACATAACCTATTGGGATGGAAAATCCTAAGCATAGGGCTACTCATGTCATACTACAAAACCGTACTTGCGAAAATAATACTAAGAAAATCTACTAAAAACCTACTCATGCATACTACAAGATTTAAAGAGTAAAACATGCATAGTCAAAAACTGGGACATAATATGTACAAGTGGTGTAACTTGCCTTGTTCCGAGCAGCACTCTACACAATAATACTCTTCAGCACACTCCGAACAATCTAACGAAACACAAACATAGATCTAATCATAACTTACACAAAATAATGCCACAAAGGTAATTATGCATACATGCAACATGGTAATATACAAGGATGGGTGCAAATTCGGCCAAGGATATTATTCAGAGGTGGTTTTGAGTTGGGGATGTCATTAGTGTCGATTTCCCACAGATTTCAAGTATTTTAGATTATTACTTAATTAAATATGCTCATAAATAGATCTACACTTCGAATCTACCTCAAAACATATCTAAACAATCTAAGTAAGATATAACAATTTTACACAGTAGATCTCATGGATAGAAAGCCAACACAACAAGAATCAACTGAAACGGAGTTGCGATTATTTTCCTATAATTAAAATACACCAAACTAATATTTAAATTGTACCACAAGATCAGTATAGTAAACTAGTAATATTATTGCAGATCTGTGTTCTACTCAATTTTATGAATCCAATGGTATATTGTACGTAAGTTTTGGCCAAGTAATCAATTTACTATGAATTAAACGAGATAAAAACAATATATGTCTATTTTAAAACAAAACATGCGGGGTGGCTACACGGACGACACGTGGCGGCGCGGGGTTGGGTCAGCGGGGCACGCGGCGCTGACGCGGCAAGTGCCACATGGTGCGATGCGGTAGGGCGGTACCCCTTTGCTTTACGGGGTCTAATCGATGCCATCCAATATCGATCTAACGGACAGAAGAGGGGCTCTTACCTGGCGGCGTTGCTGGCTCGACGACGACGAAGGACGACGGCGACGCGGTCGGGTGAAGGCGTTCGGCGGCGGTCCGGTGGTTCCCGGCGTGCGACTCCTCCTCGCGAATCCGTTCCCGAGATCGGCGTAGACCACCTCCTCCTCGGTTGACGGCTATCGGCGACTGCTCCCTACTGCTCCGGCGGAACTCCGGCGAAGGATTGCAGGCGCTCCGAGGCTCTAGAGAGGGGGTAAAAGGGATGAGGTAACCTGGTACTTGCAAGGGAAGGTCAGAGGGGGAGAAAAGGTGGAGAAGGGCCTCAACCCTGGCTGTCGAGCTTAGCAGTGGCGCACTCCGGCGAGATCGGGTTCGAGTTCTATTGCGGTAGCCCGGTGGCGATTAGCGAAATAGGGTTAGGGTTTTGGGAGGCGTGCCGAGGGGTACTTGTAGGCAGCCTGGTTTGGCACGGGGGTCATGGATTCTATTTCGAATCGTCCTGGGAGATAGCTCCCGATGCGGTGGTGCTGGCTCGGCCGTGTCCGCTGTGGACTCAGCAGAGGGGGATGACAGGTGGGGCCAAGTGGTTAGTGGCTACAGGGCTGGCGGTGCTTGCTGGGCCGACCCATGCGGTTGCTGCTGCGCACTGCCTGCGCCTAGCGCACGTGGTAGATAGGGATGGGCCGGCTCGGCTGGCCCGGTTAGTTCCTTTTTATTATTATTATTATTCTTTTTATTTTCCGTTTCACTATTTCCCTAATAAATTTTGCAAACAGACTCTAAACTTAATGAAATTGGTCTGTAAAAATTTGTAAAAAGAAGGAGATTACCATGAGGTTATAAAACAATACCATTGCAAGGATTTAGAAGGTTAGGTTTTGTATAACCCCTTTTGTCTTTATATGAATACAGGGTTTAGGGAAAAGTATCTGATGCAGCTTTTATTGTGTGATGCCATGATACATATGATATGATGCATGCTTCTAGTAACATCTGAAATTGTATTTGGGATGTTACACCCCACATGTCAGCGACTCGCATCGCCCCGGGCCGCACTTTTTATAAAAAGGAACAGGGCTCTTCCGCTTTTTGCAAAATTGCCCCTAGCTCGCCCATGTGTCACGCCCCGGCTGGCTTGTGCATGACGTGGCCCTGCCAATCGATGAGCCCACCCGTCAGCGACGGTGGGTAGGTTTTCCCCATGTAACAAAAGACTCGAGTGACTATTCAAATATTAATAAAAAAATCAGAATACTGATAAATCTAATATAATTGATATCTTTTTATATAATTTGAATTTTACAAAAAATCAAAATGAAAGATGATTCAAATTTAAATATGAATTGAAACCTAAATTCAAATTTTCCCAGATTCGACTCTAACTAGTCAAACCTCTGCTTTGGACCCTTTATAATATATTTTGATTTAAATATTGTTTTAAATCAATAAATTCAAACAATACAAATGATATATGTTTTCTGATCAGAAAAAAGCCAGGAATTCAAATATGCCATCCAAAATAATTTTTGAGAAATTTAAAATTTGGAAATTATTTAAATGCCAATAAATGCCTTCTCTTAATAATTCTATAACTTTATTTCTATAATTCCATATTCGACAAATAATATGTCAAAATCAATCAACACGATGAGCTCGTTCTGATTATGCATTCCATCATATGAATTGAAGAATGAATCATATAAATATTAAATATTCAGAACTGTTATGGGAGTAAAACATGCCTAAATAAATGAATAAAATGTGTATTTCTTGTTTCCACACCTCACCCATGCCATGTTATGTGATACCATGCAATTGTGCATCATTTCATCATGGAATTCCTTGTTTGCTTGTTTCATATGATTTATCTGGTTGTTCAATGTATTTATTTTGGTCCTTGTGTGTTTGGTTTTTATCTGGATAGACACTGAGCAAGGAGAATACTAGGAGCCTCATGAGTATTACCTAGATCCTTCCTACTATGCAGCTGATCCAATAGGCAAGCAATTTTCCATGCTTGCATACATATAGTACCTATGCTTCTATCTTATTCTTGCATCATTGAGTCATGATTGCATTAAATTGGAATCCCATGTATGGCATAGCCTTTACTTTTAAACCCCACTGAAGCTTGTATCCTCAATCCTATGAGCCATTACTGCAGGAGTTATTTGAGCCATGCGAGTCATAGAATTGCATGTTAGGGTTTGTGCAAGTCTATGGATAATGAGGTACCTAAACAACTTAAATTGTCTAGTAATGGGATAACTAAATAAAGAGGCACTTGTGGGTAATAGATGTTATTTGGTTCTTCCACACTGACTTGTGTCCCATTGGACCCAGAGAACTTGATTTCTATTCCTTGACTATCGCACTATCCGCGTGTGGGACAATGAATCCCCTTCGCCTGAGCTTGATTTGAAGTTTATTTTTTGGGGCCACAAAGTAGTTTGGGGCTTTATTACTATCTTGTACTTATGCCAAGCGTTACTGCTTTATTTATGATTGCGCGTGGAGCAACTATACTGTTTAGGACTTGTGACAGGTCTCCGCGGTATCGACAAGCAAAGTCACACTTTCGGGTTCCCAGTCGTTTATAGCCATCAACACAAACCTTGGGTCCATCTCGGAGCCAGCCAACTTGATTGCTGGTAGCTTAGTGGGGTGGCCCCCTAAAATAATTTATGAATCATGTGAATGCATTATCGTGAGGCCTCATTGCTTTTTTATTTGGTTCTTCCCGAGGTTGATCGTGCCTGTGTTACTATTTGTGCACCCTTGTAGGGTAAATGTTTCTGAAAGCCGTGTCCACGGTTATGGATGACTTGGAGCACATTTTCTTGATCATAGACAAGCATACCTATAGTACCACCTTTAATTTGACTAAGAGATGACTAGTAAATGGTGCAATACTCATGGAAAGGTAAATAAATTTTCCAACGGATGGGATGTTTTTCTGCCTTCTCGTCGATAAGTGAGGAGGAGGGCGAGCGATGTTTAATTATGTTACTTACATCAATGTTGTTACTAATTAACGAGCGTCCGTCCATCTCTGGTTGGGCGGATGTTGTAGCGTGTCTCTATATAACCGTTTAGCTATTATCTTCCGCTGCACTTGCGTCACCTTGGTTTCTCCCTTTAGACGCATTAAGACTTGCTGAGTACCCCTAGGGCCTCACACGATAAATATTTGGTTCAGATGGACAAGTATATACTCAGGAAGGTCAATGGGTCAAAGCGAATGATGATGGTGGCAACGACTATCAGGTGTGGAGATTCTAGGGATGGAGATCCATGAGATCTATGGGCGGGATGTGCTTATTTTCAGGGCATCTTATGCCAATTTGATTCTTGTCCATACTCAGATCTTGTTTTCCTCTTCCACTTGATACTCTGATGTGTGATGTATGAGGATGTATCCTAAACTATTATTTTATCTAGGATATTTGGATCTTGTCGTATGGCATTGAATATTTCTGTCTCTATTATTTTTAGATGGTGTGGATCTGATGTCTATTGTATGTCACTAACATACATACTCATTTGTGTATCTTTTTTATCACTTTACCTACTGACTACGGCGTTGTCTCTTGTCCCGATGTTCTTGAAAAGTGGGTGCGATGGTTGGCCAGTACCGTGCCCTGCTCAACGAGGTGGACCTATTGTGTGTGGTTACATGGCCCCATGGTAGTACGTCCTGTCCACTTTTGGGTTCATCCAAGCTTGATCTTAGAGCATAGGGTCCGAGGTATTACAATTGAAATTAGAGCCATTCCACCCTTTGGGGTCTCAGCCAAGATGGTCGTTGTTAGTCTAGAAAATATTTCGGTAGCTACGTATATTAGGGAAACACTAAATGTGAGAGTATGACTGATTCCATTTTTCTTCTTACCCACCAACCCACCCTTTTCTGGTAGGGAAGTGTAACATTTGCCTATCCTCTTCTAAAAATTCAAACTAGGATTCATGTGTTTAGGGTTTCTGTAGTACCATAGGATGTGTGCGTAATTCTTTGTCTATCTGTTGCATCCAACCTTGCTGTCATCATCTTCCTTTGGTTATCAACTGTTGGTACATTCCATACCGACAGGCTTATTTGTAAACCAACGCGATCTATCCGACTCTTTGTAAACCGATGCGATATGTCTTACTCTTTGTTAACAGACATGATATAGTTAGGGGTGTTCGTTCTTAGCTGCTCATGTGCGGACTAATGCTTTGAGTGCGGGATGGAGTCATGACCATACCACTACTCTCATCATTTTCTCTTGTACATTGAATTAGTGGAATTGCAAATCTCTATCTTTTAAGCGGTTTTTTGCATATAGTTGATATTTTAATGCCGAATTTTGTGGGAATTTTTTCTTTGATAGATATGTGTTCCACACTCCTTTTCAGTCGTTTGTGATACGCTAACTATCTTCTAGGTTCTATAAACTTTTCTTCATATTTTAATATCATCTTAGTAAATTGTATCCTTTAATCTTGGTTAATTCTGTTTTAGTGCTATTTTGGATTATTAATAATTCTCCATTATGGTACTAACGCAAGTTTTTCCATCAATAATTGAATGGCTCCTCCATGCCGCCCTATTGGAGAAGACGAGGTTCCGGGTTTGCCAGAGCTGGGTGTCGCAGTTGTCAGTCTTGCAAACACTATGGGAACTATGCAGCAGAACGAACAGAGGTTTGAGGAGAGTGCCTAGAGGAATGAGTTTGCACCACCTCCTCCTTCTCCCCAATGTGGCAACATTAAATACTTCCTCAAGTTCGCCCCATAGAATTTTGAGGTAACCTTCGAGCCACTGGATGCCGATGATTGGCTCCAAGAGATCATGAGGCTACTGGATACCGCAGATGTGGTGGAGCACGACAGGGTCAAGTTTGCTACTCACCTTTTACGTGGGGAAGCCACTCTTTGGTAGGAGAGCTATCTGAGATCATCTCACCTGGATTTCAACCATCATGGGGGTAATTCATTAATGCTTTCAATGAACAGTATCTGCCTAAAATTTTCATGGAACGAATGAAGGAGGTGTTCGTGAATCTCAAACTGGGCAAAGACAATGTCAACACTTATATCAAGAACTTTGCAAACTTATCTCACTATTGTGGTGATGAGGTTTTTGATGATAAGAAAAGACAAAAGAGGTTCTGGCAAGGGCTCAATGCTTCTATCGAGTATGCTCTCACTCATACTACTCCAAGCTCTTTGCTCAAGCTTGAACAAGCAGCTCTTCAAGAGGAAGGAAGTAAACAGGATTAAGATGAAACCAAGAAGAACATACGTGATACTGATGGTTCCTCGTCTGTGCTTGCTCCTTCTAAGTGTAGTGTGTGGGTCCCTAATACCACACTGCTTGTCCCCGCTCCTCCAAGACCGTCAAGCTTCTCGCCAAGGCCACCGTACTCTTACAATGTCGCTCCAAGGGGCTACATCAACAACTACCCTAGAGTTCCATATGGTGGAGTTCTTGTATACTCTGCTCCTCGCCCAAGTGGCGCCTGTTTCACTTGTGGGAACACTGGACACCAACAGTGGAAATGTCTAATGACCAACAAGGCTCTTCCTCCAACCCCTCCAAGACCTTCTTAGATAGTTGTCGCTCGTGCACCGGCACCACGGCTCTCAACATAAACACCAAGCACGGGTCCACTGTTACTTGCAACAACAACATCAACATTGTTCAAGCTGAGCACGCACCTGGAGTGGTGATGGGTACGCTTCCTGTAAACTCTATTCATGCACGAGTTCTCTTTGATTTTGGAGCATCACATTCTTTTGTGTCTCACAAGTTTGCAAATAATCATGAGTTGGCAATAGATCCATTGTCACACCGTCTCGTGGTTAAATCTCTGGGTTCATACATGAGAGCTTAAAATATCAGTCATGGCAATCAAATTCAATTTGGTGGTTCTCCATTTCTAGCTTCATTGATTATTCTTGACAATTCAGATCTTGTTGTCATATTGGGTATGGATTGGTTGAAAGCCAATGAAATTATGATTGATTGTGCTGAAAACTCGGTTTCACTAAAAATTCTTGAAGGCCATATAGTCTATTCTCCAAGGAAAAATCCTTCTATTCACTTTACTCTTTGGGTGTCCAGAACATTAATGATATGGAAGCCTTGCAAAATGTTCTAGTGGACTGTGAATTCCCAAATGTTTTTCTATAAGAGCTACCAGGTATGCCTCCTGACCGAGAGGTAAAGTTTGTAATTGAGATTGAACCTGGAACTGCTACTATCTCCAAGCGGCCTTATAAGATGTGTCCTGTAGAGTTGGCCAAACTCAAACAACAGCTTGATGAACAAGAGAAGTTGGGTTTTATTCAGCATAACACCTCCTCTTGGGGCAGCCTAACAATCTTTGTGAAGAAGCGAGACTAGACTAATCAACTTTGTGTTGACTACCATGCTCTCAGTACTAAAACCATCAAGAACAAATATCCCCATCCGCAGATCAACAATATCTTTGATCAGCTCGTAGGAGCAGTGGTATTGTCCAAGCTTAACTTGAGAAGTGGATACCACCAAATCAAGATTCATAAAGAAGATGTTCCTAAAACATCTTTCACAAGTCGCTATGTCCTGTATGAGTACACAGTCATGTCCTTCGGCCTCACCAATACTCCCGCTACATTCTCAAGGCTTATGAACTCAGTTTTCATGGAGTACCTTGATAAGTTCGTGGTGGTCTATCTTGATGACATCCTGGTCTATTCCAAGATGAAAGAAGATCACGCGGAACATCTATGTTGTGTCCTTATCAAGCATCGTGAGAACTACTTCTATGCAAAGTTCTCAAAGTGTGAATTCTGGCTCCCTGAAGTCACCTATCTGGGTCACATCATTTCTGCAAAGGGCATTGTTGTCAACCCAGACCGTTTGGACAATTATGGAGTGTCTTCGTACCACAAATGTCAAAGAAGTCTAGAATTTTGTTGGATTGGCTAGCTATTGCTTTTGCTTCATTCAGAACTTCTCAAGACTTGGTAAGCCTCTTACCGATCTCCTCAAGAAAGGCAAGAAATTCTTTTGGTCACCGGCGTGTCAAGAAAGCTTTGAAACACTCAAGCAAAATCTCACCTCCACACCTATCTTGATTCCTCCCGATACATCAAAGTTGTTTCAGATCTTCTATGATGCCTCCCTTCAAGGACTTAGTGCGGTCCTCTTGCAAGAAAATCAAGTCACTGCTTATGCTTCCCATCAATTGAAAACCCATGATATCAACTATCTAACACATGATCTTGAACTTGCAGTGGTTGTCTTCGCTTTGAAAGTAAGGAGACACTACTTGCTTGGAAACCATTGTGAGACCTTTTCTGCACAAAAGTCTGAAGTATATATTCACGTAGCTGGACCTCAACCTTTGCCAGAGGAGATGGATTGAAACCATCAACGAATTTGATCTTTCGATTAACTACACTCCGGGCAAAGCAAATGTGATGGTCGATGCCCTCAGTGGTAAGGCATATGTGAATAACCTCTTGGTCAAAGAAGATGAACCTCCCTTGTGCAAGGAATTCCGTCAACTCAACCTCGAGCTTGTACCCCGTGGCTATATCTCTCAGCTCAGCTTGATGATCCTTTCTGCAAAGAATTCGCCATAAAGTCTCGGAATCCTAAGTATGAGTCTTACCACCTGGATGATGAGGGCACTATTTTATCTGATCACCAGATGATTGTTCTAGAACATCCTGGCTTAAGAAAGCAAGTCCTTAAGGAAGCTCTCTTCTTTCTATCCACCCTGGCAGCACAAAGATGTACATGGACCTGAAAACACAGTATTGGTGGCCTGGATTGAAACTAGACTGTGCCAAGTATGGCTTAGAGTGCGATGTCTGTCGTAGAGTGAAAGCCATTCATCGAAAACCATCTGGGCTTGCAACCTTTGAAGCCTCCAGAATGGAAATGGGAGAAAGTAGATATGGACTTCATAATTGGCTTTCCAAGGTACCAGAAAGGCAAGAATGCAATCTTTGTTGACATTGACAGGCTCGCTAAAGTGGCGCATTTCTTTCTAGTCAAGGAAACAATCTTTGGTAGTCAGCTAGCCGAACTCTATATAGACAGAATTGTCTCTCTGTATGGGGTTCCTCTTTATAATTAGCTTAGACCGTGGGAGTATATTTACCTCTATGTACTAAGAAAGTTTCCAACAAGGCTTGGGAAAAAAGCTAAACTTTAGCACAACTTACCATCCTCAATCACAAGGGCAAGTTCAAAGGATCAATCAGATTCTCAAAGATATGTTTCATGCTTGCATCATTTGTTTCATCATGAAGTGGGAAGAGTTCCTCCCACATGCTGAATTCTCCTACAACAACAGCTTCTAGAAGAGTCTCCAGATGGCACCCTTCGAGGTCCTCTATGGTCGCACGTGTCAAACTCCGATTGGTTGGTCAGGGGCAGTGAAATAAAATTCTTTGGTCCCAACATTGTCACTGAAGAAGAAGAGAAGGCTCTTATCATTTTTGACAACTTGAAAATTTCTTAGAGTGGTCAGAAAAGCAATTATGACAAAAAAACACATGGACATGTATTATGTCCCTGGTGATCTTGTTTACATTCATGTCACTCCCATGAGAGGCACTCATCGCTTTGGTCAAAGGCAAGCTTGTGCCTAGATACATCGGTCCTTTCAAAATACATGGAAAAGGAGGAGAAGTGGCTTATGCACTCGAGCTTCCTGAAAAACTCAAGGTTCACGATGTCTTACATATCTATCAACTCAAGAAGTGCTTCAAGGATCCCAGTCGGACCGTGGATCACGAGCTCATCAACCTCCAAGAAGATATCTCCTATAAAGAACACCCCATCAAAATTCTTGAGGCCGTAGAATGAAAGACTCGCGAAAAATATATCAAGTTCTACCAGGTATAGTGGTCGCACCATTCTGTTGATGAAGCAACCTGGGAGCGTGAGGATGACCTCTTTTCCGAGTATCCTACCCTCCTCGAGTCTTCTTTTTCCTAGAATCTCAGGGCGAGATTCCTGTTTAGTGGGGGAGAGTTGTAGCATCCCATATGTCCAACATCTATAATGTTGCATGGTCTGTTAATAAAATAGTACATCCTACTTGTTATTCTTGCATCATCATTATATCATGCTCATGTCACCATGCCACCTTGCATTTGAGCATCGTATAAAAACCCTTCTATTTGGTTCTTGTTCCATGTGTATTATATATTGTAGTTGCCTCTTGATATATTGTATTTTCTTCTTGATATTTTGCTTCATGCCCATGTTGAGTTGGGGGCAGATATTTTCTAACTCCGCCACCTTTCTTGTCACCACCTTATAATTCCACCATCCAGGCCATATATGAGAAATTGCATTTCTTGGTTAGTATCTCTAGCTCATATGTGTTTGGATGGATCCCCTTCTAGTTCTACATGCTCTCATATATGATTCATGTTGTTTTCGCAATATTGATATGTGGAGAGCCACATGGCCACCTTTGCATGCTATCTAGGTGGAATTCCTTCTCAAGCTTCCATATGGAGGGAATATGAATAATGCTCATATTTGAATACATAGGAGGCTATATGAGTATCTAGTGGATCACACAAACTAGCATTGCTCATTTGTATCCATTCATGTCTATGTTTCATCTTTTCCATATGACTAGTAAGCTTGTTCTTTTGGGTTGGTCTTAATTCAAATTTTGGATGCATGCTTGAAATAAATCTCCATGAATACAAATAGTTGTTTTTACAACTAATGGGAGTGGCATTTAATATACATGCATGTCCCATGCAAAGATTGCACCACCTTTTTCACCATTTAGGATTTTCTTTGAATTTTGGAGAAGCTTGCTTGAATTTTAATTTAATCAAGCTTGATAAAATTCAAATGAACCCTAAATATATCACTTCCTCCCCATCTTTGTGTCACTTGGTTTTTTTGGCCTTGCTCTATCCTGGGAGATCATCATGTGCTTTTTATAATTGAACAAAAAATAAAGAATTCAATTGAAGAAAACTAAATCAAATAAAGAGAGAAATCTACCTTTCTATCTTATATAATCTAGCCTAAACCTCACCCTCTCTTGTGTGTTGGGCTAAACACAAACCAAAGCCCCACCACACCAATCCCAACCACCCCTCTCCCTAAACATAGTGCTAACCCGATCCCTAACAAGGCCATGTGACCATGGCCATGTGCCATCTAACTAACCTCTCCCGAGCTAGCTAACCCTCCCAGCTTCCTTGCTATCCAAGATGGTCTACCCCCTCTCTAACTAACCCTGGTTGCATTGCTGTCCACCCCGCGAGAGAGAGAGAGAGAGAGGAAGGGAAATGCAACCACGATTGCTTTATGTGCAAACTAACTCAAGCACCATGTGCTGCTGCACCCTGTCCTCTATCCTTTTTCTAGCTGGCCACCACACCCCGACCGTCCAGATCAAACCCTGGGCACTGCTCCGAGACCCCCTCTTCCTCCCCATCCCCTTCTGCTAGCTTGCCCGCCAACCTCGTCGGCTACCTCGGCAACCCCTTACCCCCGGTGTTGGAGTGATGGAGGAGAGGATCCTGGGCATTGAGGAAAGACTCGAGGAGCTCTAGAGCTGATCCGTACATGGAGACGAAGAGGAGACCGCTAGGAACTAGCAGAACACGAGAAGGCTGAGCCAAAACGCTAGCAGATCTGTCCGCAAGCTTTGCCTCAGATCGTGGTCACCCCAACCAAGCACTACTACACCAGCAGCCCTGCGGTGAGCTTCTGACCCTCCCAGACATGCCCGTGTACTTCCTCGCTTCTGAACATGCATGTTTGTTTTGTCAAACAACCTCAGCGTGTCGCCGCTCATCACAGTTCGGCTTGCACACGTCCCTTGCTGCGTGCCCTGCACTGTTCCGCATGTGTTGGCGAGTTCGCCTCGTCACGCCGCACAACCTATCCCTAGCCACGTCGCGTGTAGCCGACCAAAGCTCGTCGCATGGCACTGCTTTGTCAGTCTATCTCTGACCGTGTTCGAGGAAGACGGGAGCAGGCATAGAAGCGTCACCTAGCGTCGACGTCCTAACCAAACACGAAGCCCCACATCGCCATTGTGGATCGCAACCAGCAGACCGAGCATGCGGTCGTAGGTTCAAGCCTTGCATGGATCTGAAATTTTTACCACGCAGTGTCGCATTTCCGTCAGTTTCGTCAGTCAGCAGCGAAGAAGAGGAACAATACGGCGTCTCTATTTTGCACTTACCCCTGGCATTTCTGCTCTTCAACCTGCGGTCCACCCAGTGTCTCCACCCGTCAGCGACTCACACTGTCCCGGCCCAGACTTTTTATAAAACGGATTTCTATTTTTCTGCCCTTGGTCCGTTAGTTGTACTCAGTTTTCCCCAGCCGCTTAGCTTTTCATCTCTTTTCCCCTCCCTCTATTCAAAAACCCTCACAGGTGCTCCGACAGGCGATGCCGTCAGGTCAAAGGCTTGACCGTTACATGCTGACCGCTGGGACCGCGTTGGGGCCAGTTGTGCGTTGAGCGTTACGTTACATCGCCTCGACCACTACATGCTGACGGGTGGGGCCAGGATACACGGTGGACCAGTATCCATCTCTCGCTGACTTTTGGGCCCTATTTTACCTGATTGTGTGTTCAGTGCAGCCAATGACAAATGGGGCCGTTCTGTGGGTTGTCAAAGTCAATGAACGATGGGGCCGCCATGTGGGGCCGTTCTGTGGGGTCGTCGTAGCCAATGACCGGTGTGGCTGTCATGTGGGACTAGAGGGGGGATTTGCATATTTGCCACGTTTTACTTTGCAACTTGCATATTTGCCATTTTGCATGTCACTGACATGTGGTGGTCATTTGGCAAATTTGCAAATTTCAAAGAAAAAGTTTGGCAGGTATGGAAAATTGGCAAATTGGCAAAAATTCCGGAGCAGCTACTCCCACAAACATTGACATGTGTGGTCGTGTATGACACGTTGGCTCTCTCTCTCTCATCCGCACCCAGCACCCAGCCACTAGCAACTCCTATCTCACCAGTAGACAGAGAAGACATCATCGGCACATTAGCACGTCACCGGATCCATCCTACGGCGGTATCGTACGGACTGCCGCACTGCACCTCAACCACAGCTCCAGAACCTGTTTCGTTCGCATGCATTGTATAGTACCGACCCTAGGCAGGTCCGCCGCCCATGAAGATTGGGATTTGGTTCCACCACCATAGCTCGTTGAACAGTCGCAGCAATTTCTAGTAGTGCTTGGCAAGACCTTTGATCCTACTCTACCCACCCTAATCAATTAAGTTCCCGTAATTTCCTCCATATTGCAGGTGTAAATTGATCCTCAATGTCTAGTCGTAGCAGGTACATCAGCGAGGGTGGGGAATCGATCATGTCGTGGACACATTCTCCTTCTCCTACCACGTCGGAAGTGCATGTAGCTCCTTCTCTTTGTACTACCGTTGAATTTTAAGTGTTGAACTGGCCTCTTAGACTGATTTCAATTGGGTTTTTTGGGATTGTTACAGTGTGCTATGCAAGCCGATGATCCATGGTACATTGCATACCAAGATGAATCAACTTAGTGGTCTAGCCAGAGGATGGATTTAGGGGAGATGGTTGCCAAGTTAGGTGATGAATTGGCCCGTAAAAACCTATTGATATTGGAGCTGAAGCATACTGTCAAGGAAGAATTCAGAGCTTATTCGCAAAGAGAAGTTGGCACTTGAGACTGATCTTGCTGTATCTGATCAAGTGGTAGAAATTGTAAAACATGAACTTCGAGTGAAGGGGGAGGAGAATAGTACATTCATGTGGGCAGTTTTAGTAGTTGTTATCCGTGTCCTAGCAGTTACAGTATGAGGTTGTGGTGAAGTATGGCACATGTAATGAATAGTTGAATAGATAGCTAATTTAGAGAGTAGAATTGTTATTCAATGGATGGTTCTGAGTTCCTGCTAATTTAATCACTTTGCGGTCCCAAAGTTGTCGAGAGAATGCATTGCGGGGCCCGAGTTGCTTGCCATTGGATCTAGTGGTCCCAAAGTGGTCGAGATAATGCATTGTGTTGCCTGAGTTCCTTGCCATTAGATCTAGCGGTCCCAGAGTTGTCGAGGGAATGCATTGTGGGGCCCGAGTTGCTTGCCATTGGATCTAGCTGCCCATAGCTGGCGTGCCAAATGCCTAGAGGGTCAAGTTGGGGCCAAGTTGAGGCATCATCCATTCCTGGTTCCAAATTAGTGGCTGAGATTGTCAATCCAAGTTAGTTGAATCATATTGTTCAAGTTATAATCAAATCTAGACAAATCTAAATCAACTAATTTGGGTCAGTGGAAGGATCACTTATGAATCAACTTTAGAGCATATCCACCGTCCTCAAAGCTCAAATACATATAAATTTTCATTCAAATCATACATATTTTGATCAAATTTATACAAGCCTACCAGAGATTGTCAAAGCAAGTACTAATACTTATGAATTAGCTTTAGAGCATATCCACCGGTCTCATGGCTCAAATACATACCAAATGTACTCAAATCATACATATATTTTAAGTCAAAGAATTTTGGTTCAAATTGGGCTCAAATTTGTCCCAATTTTAGGTGGGTTGAGCTACCTGTCCTCCCTGCCGTATGTGTACTCTAAGAAGTATGGAAAAAGTGCTCCCATCTGGCCACGAGGTACATCCGGCCTTCACCGTTGAAGTGCACCTCGATGTGCCAGCCACGGCCGTGGCCTGCCTCCAGCAGCTTCAGTTCATGAGGGCTTGATATGCGTCGCTGTAGTGATGTTGCGGATGATGGCTTTAATCCTCTTCGCATCGATGACCATTTTCGGCACCACTGCCGTCGCACTAATGTTGCAGATGATGGCTTCCATCAGTGTCTTTCATCGATGACCACTGTCGGCTCCATCGCCGTCATAGTGATGTTACGGATGATGGCTTCCATCGTTGTTTTTCATCAGCAACGGATCTGAGGATGTGAACAGAAGTGAGACAGACAGAGACAAAAAATTCATACGCTAGATCCTCACCGCCGCATGTCTTTCTAGCTGACACGCTTAGATCCACGCCACCGCAAGGCGTTCAGACCGCCACGCTTAGATCCGCACCACCGCACACTATTTGAACTGCCACACTTAGATCCGTGCCGCCGCATGCTATTCGGACTACCGTGTCGCCGTACGTCGACAGGAGGGGAGGAAGATGTGGTTGGTATATGTGTGATAGGGAAAGGGAGAGATAGACCTCTAGCCTGTCTGATCATGATGTATCCAATGGTGGTTGGCCAAGATCCATGTGACATACATCTCAACCAATCAGAGCATAGTCAAACTAAGCTCTAGTTGATGCGGCTGGTATACGTGCGACAGTGAAAGGAGGGAAGACATCTAGCTTGTCAGGATCTCCTCGCCGTACAAGGTTAGGTGCGCCCATCGGGAGAGAGAGACTTACAGCCTGTTGGATCATGATGTATACAATGGTGGTTGGACAAGATCCGTGTGGCATACTTCAGCATAGCCAAATTGAGACATGAGAGAGGGGAAAAGTGAGGAAAACTTCAGCGGGAGGGGAAAAGTAGGAAAACTTTAGCGAGAGGGGAAAACTGAGAAAAACTTTAGAGGGAGGGGAAAACAGAGTAGAGCTAAGGAAAACAAGGGCACTCAGATAAAAAATGACTAAGGGGAATTCAAGCTTTTGGCATAAAAAATGGAAAATGCGTTATTTGAACAAAATAATCCATCTTGGTTGCCATTATACTATTTGCAACTCAAAGATACACAAGTGTTCCAAATTTGGCCTCATTTATACAAAGTATGTTTTGTGATGTGTTATTTTGCCGGTTGATTGAGTAGAAAGCCATGCATCTTCATAGCTAGTAGCTCATTCCAAGAGGGGTTTAAGATGTGGTTTAGGGGATAAGCCATTTCTCTTTATTTCCTTTATTATTCATCCTAGGTTGTAGGTAATATAACAAGACTCCATGCGAAGGTTGCACTATGTTTTGACTTTTTTTAAATTAAACTAACCCTAAAACCATTTTTTGAATTTAATCACTTAGAAAAATAGAAATGTGGATTATTACAAGTAAATCCAAAATTTCCAATTTCATATGGTAAATCAATCCAAGATACAAAAGTGTGGCAAATTTTGATCAATTGGTCAACGTTTGCTATGGTTTAAGCCATGAACTAGCTAAACCCCATGTGTTGACCACATGTCGAGGGCAAAACTGAGTAGTGCTAAGCAACTAGGTGGATGGCCATAGACACTTGCAATAACACATACATTATGGGATTATCCAGAATACAAACTTGGGAGCGTCACACTAGTTCGAATTCAATACAAACATTGACAATAGTTCAAATTCATCATACAAATTCAAATTCATGTTTTCTTGCTTGTAGTGTTTTTCGCTAGGTTCACCACCTTGCTCCGCTTGATCCTAGCTGGAATATTCGCGGAGTCCACCATCAGCTTCTTCTGTTTGTTCCCTTCATCATACAAATTCAAATCCATTGGTTCATACGGTTCAAAATGCATTGGAATCATTTCTTCAATATCCTCTTGTGTAATTCCTTTACGTTTGAACTCTGCTTCCAATGAATAAATTGCATTATTCTCCTACCGATCCATTGGTTCAAACTCTTCTTGATCCATTGGTTCAATCTCCTCCGCATTTGGTTTAATCTCCTCTCGATCCATTGGTTCAATCTCCTCTAGATCCATTGGTTCAATCTCCCCTGCATTGGGTTCAATCTCATGTCATTTGGTTCAATCTCCTCTCGATATGTTCGTTCAATATGCATTGTATCCACTTCTTCATTCTCCTCTCGTTTAAATACTTCATTCTCATATGCATTTGCTGCACCCGCCTGATCATCCATTCCATAAGATGGGTCCACTGCATTTTTACAAAGCCTAGCAATGTTCCCTAGGATCCCACAATATTCGCACTTAGGTCGTTGAGGTGGTGCACCACCCTCTGCATTAGCTCTCATCCTATTCTTCCTTGGCCTACCTGCTGGTATAGTAAAAGATGAGGGTATAGCTTGAAGCCTGGATCCACTTCCATCCATTGGCCTTTTCTCAACAAGGCTGGCACATTCTGAGCATATGCTGCCCTAAATTTGGCAACGGAGAAATACTCTGACACGTACTGATGAGGCGTTAACTCATTAATGCCCATCGTTGATGGACTTAGGTTTGAGGAAGTGGGGAGCACTGGAGGCATCGATCGGCTAGCAAAAAAGCACACTTGTGACACAAGATTTACCCAGGTTCTGGCCTCGTAGAGGACCCTACTCCTAATTGTCTACTCTTGGAAATATTGAGGAGTCGAAAGTTACAGGGGTGCGCAGATGCAGTCTGGCGATGGTGTGGTAAGTAGGGTTGCATATCTCCTTCTCACTACCCCTCCTAGACTTTATATAGATAGGCTAGGTCTCAGGATAGCAGGCCGAGTCGGTTACATATTAGGGTTTCCCCTTTAAACCTCTATCTTGTATTTTGCCGTGTTCTGCAAAGAGTCGAAGTCTCCCAGGTCACCCGAATCTCAACTGGGCCTTAGAAACATCATTTGTTTCTTCTGGGCTGGACCGTATATGCTGATCACGAGTACCTGTAGGGTATTCCCACATCAGTATCCCCCGAGTGTCCGGTCGAATCATAGATTCGAGTGGAGACTATGAAGCCTTCAAGTGCATAGCTAAATATGTTTTCAGGTGCTTTAGTTTATGTCATAGGGACTGTTGATATACGTGCATGATTCATCCGATGCATCGGGATCAGTTACCTGCCTTAGGGAAAAACACCGCAATCTACTCAAACTCGAGTCCCCGGACTCGAATTCGGAAAAGTTCTGGGTAATTCGACTCATACCACGGAGGTCTTATAGAATCGAATTCCAGTATATAAGTGTGAGCACATGACACGTCTGTCAAGGCTTATTTCATCATACCTGTAGGCACGGATTATTTCTACTAGAGCACGGCAGGTGTGTTGCCATGCCTTTTTCAGGTCTTATCTTCATGTTGTGAGCGTGGCATCCAAATTTTGTCACCGTGGAGATGATTTGGGTGGCCTAGGAGACGCAGTCTCCTCGCAGGGAAAATATGAGGTAGAGTCGCCAATGCTTTCGAGTGTGGATGTAGTTAACACACATTTAGTAAAAGAAAATCATAGGGTGTGTGGCCAGCGCTCCCTATGGGAGTAGCCCCTGAGTGCCTATTCGAGTCGTAGACTCTAATGGGGACTATGGACGTTTTTGACTTTTGACATCTTTTTCTTGTTTCAGTCGAATATGCTTTCAGTCCTCCCTATGATAGTAACCCCGAATCCACAATCGAATCGTTTATTCGAGTGAGGGGTTTAAGTGCAATTACCTCGTCGAAAAGTTTCCATGTCCATGTAGTATTCGGGTGCACAGCCAGTGCTCCTGTTAGGAGTAGCCCCCGAGTGCTTGGTCGAGTCGAAGAGTCGAGTGAGGACTAGATTAGTCGACAGATGCTCCTGCTAGAGAGGATGACGTCAGTGCTAATGATGAGATGACCTTGGTTGCCCACGTGAGCGGTTTGACAGGACGTGACGAAGGTGGGAGCCCATTTCTGACTTGGATTTGACTAGGCGTGCATAATCTTTGGTGTTAACTGCGTCTCCTCGATTCTCGCGCGTAATGGGAAAAGTGGGGCGACGGTTCACCGTTTGCATCGTCATGCGTCCACCTTGATTTGTGACACGCGTCTGATTGTTGCACTGGACAGCCTCAAAACCTTCCCGAGCTACTTTCTGTGATCCCACCGCAAGCGTAAGATGGGCAAGAAGAAAGGCGCTTCTGCCGTTGGATCTGCAGCCTTACCGAGCTACTTTCTGCGCTCCCACCGCAAGGGTAAGATGGGGAAGAAGAAGGGCGTCACAGCTACAGGCTATGGTACTTCTACTGCAGCTGCCAAGAAGAAAGGTGTAGGCATGCGCATCACTAATGGATCGTGGTGGCATTTTGCCATAAAGGAGACGGAGCTCTTCAACTAGCGGCAGGATGGCAGTCTCCCAGCTACCGAAGCTGATTGCTAGATGCCCGGCGACGATTAATCCCTGATCTCCCTGCCAGACTTCAGGTGATGTTTCTTGCATTTGTCATTCATGACCTCTCCCCCTCCACAAGTTTGTGCGAGGGTTACTCTGCTTATACGGGATCCAGCTCCATCAGCTGACCCCAAATTACATTCTCCACATTGCTTGCTACATCACACTTTGCGAGTGCTGGCTCGGAATCGAGCCACACTTTGGATCTTTCAAAAATCTCTTCAAATTGAAGCGGCAGTCGGGCTCTGGGTCGGTAGTCTATGATATAAGAGGCTGCGGGATTCATGTAGACCCCAATGTCCAATATTTCTCCATCAATTTTAATGCATCCGTCCAAGGATGGAGGGAGAAATGGTTCTACATCCGTGACTAGAAGGCCAACGACGAACACTTCGGACTCACACCTTTTGATTCAAAGGCAGAGTGCAAAAGGAGGAGGTTGTGGAAGAACACGGTGATGCCCGGTGAATCCTAAGAAACTAAGGTTTTGTACAAGCATGTATGCCACCTTCAAATCATCCGAGGGAAGGAAGTGGGCGGCGCAGACCTCATTCGCACCTGGATGCGTCATCGAGTGCAACCGATGCAGGCTAGGACGCATCTGATGTGCTGCTAGACCGGTGTTGAAGACGCCACCAGCATCTCCCGAGAAAATATTTCTTTGGGTGAAGTAGACAGGAGGTTTCGGATGCTGACCAAGTTCATAGCCAAGGGGAAACTCCCTGGTGACTCCACCGTGCCTCCATTCTATGCGTGTCGCCCTCGGCCTGAGGTAGCTTTCTTGTTATCTCTTCTTGTTTTTCGATTGCCTGCTAGGTTTTCTTTTATACTGATGCTGCTTCTTGTGCTAGGACTGGAAAGTGGCTACTGTTCTGCCTCCTCAGCCCGAGGGAGTAATCCCTCGTGAAGTGGAGGAGGAGGACGAGTCAGGATCCACTGTCCCCGTCGCTAAAGAGCAGGAAGCCCCGGAGTCCAGTGAGAAAGGAACTTGCAAACGCTCCCGAAGCGATGACTCGGATGCTTCTTCACCAGCAACACCGGATGGTCCTTTGATAGAGGTAGAGGAGTCAATCCCCGTGGTTCTTGTATACACCATGGCTCCTCCTCCACTGAAGAAGCTGAGGACACCGAAGGAGGTGTCTGAGGATTCTTTCGACCTTCATGACTTCGACTGGTAAGTTTGTACTTCTATTAATTTGACCTTATGTCCTGAAATATTTTTCTCTAAAGTTGTTTTGTATGTTTTTGTTGTAGCAAAACTGCATCATCGTTACCCGATGATTGCCGCTTCATGAAGGAGACTAGAGTCGCGGACTCGAAATATAAGGATGTGGCAGAGCAGTCGCATTCTCCCAGGTGGCGGACACCTCCGGTGCCAATTCTTCGAGTTCCCCCCACACTAGGGGGCACCATATGGTTGCCCGGATGTCTATGCAGAAGGAAACTTCGGAGTTCATGGTGGAGCATGTTAGTTTTCTTTACTATGTCAGTTGAAATTAGGTTGGTGCTAATGCTTCTCTTCTTGCAGCCTGTCTTGGAGGAATCTATTCGCCTCGCCAAACAGATTACATCATTGGGCCGTCAGGATGCCTTGTTGGAGACCTAGCATTGCACGTTCGAAGGTGAACTTGCATGTTTTATCTTTGTATTGTTGGCACAGAAAACCATCAGGCTTGAGTTTTGTCTATCATCCTTTTTAGGTGAGAACAATGAGCTCCTCCGTCACGTCAATTCCCTCCAGAAGGGTCTTGCCGCAGCGGAGAAGAAACCTGACGAGGCACTCGAAGCCTTGGAACGCTCCGCCTAGGAGTCGAAGAAGCGCAAGGAGGACCTGCTTGCTGCTGCAGCTGACAGGGTGAAAGTGTTTGTGGAATAGCTTCTCTCTATTGCTAAGGCACTCTCATGTATGATGCTACACCATTTTTTTCTCTACATTTGCCTATGTTTGGTTGTGCTCATCTATGTCTTCTGCAGATGCTGCCGGTGTGGACTTCGACTCTCAAACTTTGGCTCACCAGGATGCTTAGGCAGGCATCGTAGCTTTAGTTGAAGACCACAGCGTCTCTGTCAAGGATTCCCTCGATAAGGCCAAGGGTGTGCTTAGGCGTCTTCAAGAGGAGATGGTCCCCAAGGTCAAGCTTATTGAAGATCTTGATGGCTTGGTGGAGTCCTTCGCTGGAGGCGGGCCTATGGATTTCAAGAATCCACAGAGGGGGGTTGGAGCTACCATGGGACCTGCGATAGTGCAAGCCCATGGTGTTGATCTGAATCCTAGCGTGGTCTCCACGGCGATGCCAGTTATTGCATATGCCCAGCAGGTAGTGTTTCCTCCCTTTGCCACTCATTGTCATAAATAGGGGCCTCGGCTTATTGAGACACTCGCAAAGTATTCAGTGGAGCTGAGGCAGCCGAAGACGGGAAAAGCCACAGCATCAGAGGCTATAACCAAAAAGGACCTGGCGTCGGAGGCTGTCACTGACTCGAGGAAGCCCTCGAGTGCCAATGCATAGCTGTAGGCTGTCCCTTTGTTGTTCTTTTGTAATATTCTAGCTTCTCCACACATCTTTTAACTTGCATTGTGCTTGTGGGGGTGCTCCCTTTGTAACTTGCTAAACTTGATGTTTTTATTCTTGGTGCTATTTTGAATGGTTGGTCTTATCCGTCTGTTCCTCTGCTTGGATAGGGTCCTTTGAGTGATCCATCTGAGACACCTTCCACCGATGAACCTGTGGCGCAACCATATTCAAAGGTGGAGGAATTGCCGCTGCTGTCTCGATTGCGTGATCGCACAAAACACTTGGAGTGAGAGATGCCCATGATCCATGGTAGCGCTGACGTGTGGAAGTCGAAGGCCGAAAAAGTCAGTGAACGGGAGAAATATCTTCTGGGCAAGGTGGCTCAGCTGAATGAGCAATTGGAGTGTTAGTTTCCTTAGCTTCTTCTCATTTTCTAGACACTTGTGGCGGCGATTTGCCCTTATGATTTTTGGTTGTCTTTGAAGTTGTTAGTACTCGCCGTCCGCAAGAAGAGAGGGACCGAGTCGCCATTCAGCTAAACAGCTTGACCTTGGAGCAACTAGAAGCTAGCGGGTACTTTTGGGTTGATTGGGATCGCGTGTCGCAGGTGCTGCTTTATTTGAAGAAGGCACAGTCGTGCTTGAAGCACATCTTTCGGGTAATGTTCCCCTTGGATGTGGTGCCTTCAAGGTTGTTAGCTTTATTGAAGAAGTTCTAGGATGCTAGCACAGTTCGCGAGTGTGTGCATTAGCAGTTAGTTGCGGGTGCCAAGGCTGCACTGGCACTTGTGCGCCTGCATCGACCCGATATGGATTTGGTAGCTGTTGTTGCGGGACTACCACCCCTTCTGGAGGGGATGGCATGGAACATGGTGCCCCATTATCGGGCGGTTTATCAGCCAGCCGAAGACATCGTCGAGTTGTTCGAGGAGCATACCAACATTCTCCTTTTACACCAGTAGAGTAGTTTTGGACCTGCACAGAGATGTATAGGTGTTGTAAAGTTCATATACGTGAGTTGGGTGTTTTTGTTACCTGTTTTTATGTAAAGATTGCTAGCTTGTATATTTTTCGAGTAGCTTGTACTCTACAGTTCCTTTTCGTTAGCTTGATGCATACTTATCTTAGCACCTTTCCAACATGTCAGGTGTGTTGCAGCTAGGTTGGGTTTACCAAGGGTTCAACCAATAGTACGTCAGCTACTCAGGTTACTACGGTATTCATGTAACGAGGTAGAAAGGGTGGCGCTGCCCCCGAGTGATATAATTGCAATTAAAAATAGAAACACAAGGTTTGGAGGCACTTAGCTTTATTTATTCACAGAATATCAGGAGATATAATGTGTGCCTAAGTAGCCTTGCTGAGTAGCCTTATTTGTAAAGGAAAAACATCTAAGGGTAGAAACGACGTAGCTGCACGACGTTCTAGGTGTTGGAGTATGCAACTCCGCTTTCTACGTCTTTAAGGCTGTAGGCGCCACATGGGATTACTTCGGTAATCACATAAGGTCCCTCCAAGGGGACTCCATCTTGAGGTGTCCTTGCTGGTTCAGTCGCAGGATGAGGTCTCCTTTGATGAAGGACCTTGGGTGTAGCCTTCGACTGTGGTAGTTGTGGAGATTTTGCTGGTAGATCGTGGATCGTTCCGCTGCTATCTCACGTGCTTTGTCGAGGAGGTCGACAGAGACTTCGAGTGTGGCAATTGATTTCTCCTCAATATATGCTATGACCCTTGGGGCCTTGTAGCGTACTTTTGCAGGTAGTACTGCTTTGGTGCCATGTACCATGAAGAACGGGGTATAGCCTGTGGCGAAATTTAGAGTTGTGTGCAGGCTCCATAGTACTGATGGTAGCTCCTCGGCCAGCACCCAGTAGCTCTTTCGAGTGGTCTGAGGAGCCTTTTCTTGATGCCGCTGCAGACGAGGCCGTTGGCCTTTTCGACTTAATCGTTGGTTTCGGGGTGCGCCACTGAATCATAGCTGATGTTGATTCCCAGGTTTTCGTAGAAACCCTAGAATTCGTTCGAGGTGAAGTTCGTTCCGTTGTCCGTGATGACGGTGGCCCCTGATTGGTTTTTCACCGGCATGGCCTCAATCCACTTGGTGAATTTGTCGACTACGGCGAGGAGGTAGACGTACCCTCCAGGTGAAGATTTTTGCAGCTTGCCGACCATGTCAAGTACCCATTGCATGAAGGGCCATGCCACAGGTATTGGCCTGAGCTCTGCGCCAAGTGCGTGCGGTTGGTCTGCAAATCTTTGGCAAGCATCGCACCTGTGAACGAGGTCCTTAGTGTCGCGCATTGCCGTTGGCCAGTAGAATCTGGCTCGTAGAGCTTTGGCGATGATGGGCACGACTTCTGGCGTGATGGACGCAAGTGCCTTCATGTATCTCGAGGAGAATGACTCTTCCGTCTCAGTTGGAGAGGCATCATTGAAGAAATCCTGTGATGTTGCGCTTATACAGTTCATCATTGATGATGGCGAAAGAGTTGGATCGTCACACTATATGTCGTGCATCTGTTGGGTCATTTGGCAACCTTTTTTTGAGCAGGTATGTGATGTATGGTTGTGTCCAGGATGCCTAGATCATCATGACCTCCATGGGACCTTCGAGTCCTGTCTCTTGCTCCTTATCCTCAAGTGCTTTGAGTTCGTCGGATGGTGTAGCCCCCGAGTCCTTTGACATGCTAGTTTGCTGCTCTGGAGCCTTTGGCTTGATGGAGCATTCATAGATTTTCTCTAGGAATACTCCAGGTGGCACTGGGGCACTGGTGGAGCCAATGTTGGTGAGTGTGTACGTATCTTTGTTGCACTTGCGACCAACATGCCGTAGTTCGCAACCATCGAAGTCACCTGCGAGTGCGTCATGGAGGTTGCGGTAGAGGATCATGTTGCCGCTCAGGGCATTGCGTTGGTTCATGGTATGATCCAGTACCAGCTTAGAGTCACCATAGATGACGAGTCGTGTTGTGCCACACGCTTTGGCCATCCGCATCCCATGGAGCAAAGCCTCGTATTCTGCTTCATTGTTGTAGGCGCGGAACTGCATTCACAGAATGTACCTCATCTTGTCACCTTGTGGCGATGTCAGGATGACACCGGTGCCAGCTCCTTCTTGATGTTTTGATCCGTCGAAGTACATTGTCCATAGACAGGACATGTCTGGCTTGTCGGGGAGCTGGTTCTTTATCCAGTGGACGAGGAAGTCCAGGAGTACTTGCGACTTGATCGCGTCTCGCTTCTCGTATGTGATGTCTCGTGGAGACAATTCTATCCCCCAAAGCATGACACGTCCGGTGGCGTCGAGGTTGTTGAGGATGTGCCCTAGTGGAGCGTCGTTCACCACAATGATGGGTTGCTCCTGGAAGTAGTGGCGCAATCGCCGGGCTGTCATGAAGACACCATATGCTAGCTTCTGATAATGCGGGTATGGCTGTTTTGTCGGTGTGAGAACCTCGCTGAGGTAGTAGACTAGGCGTTGTACTTTGTGAACTTTATTTTCTTCTACTTGTTCTACCAAGAGCACGGTACTAACCAACTAGTTGGTGGCGGAGATGTATAGCAACAAGGCCTCCTTTTCCCGAGGTGTTACCAACACCGACAAAGTGGATAGTAGACGGTTTAGGTCTTCGAATGCTGATAGTTGTGAGATTCGACACATTTTTGATGGCTTTAATTGATGGTTTCCTCCCGGATTTGCTTGTTTTCTAGCTTTACCTAACACTAATACTTCGGTAGCAAAGAAAACTAGGTTTTTAATGTGTGCTTCAGGTTCTGAATGTCAATAGAAGGTTTTAACTAGAGAAACACAATATTCTGGAGAAAACAAGCAAGTCTTGCTTTGGAAGCACTCGAGAGGAGCATATAGAAGCTTTAACGAGTAACTATACGGCAGGAATATTTTTCCAGCCGTATAGTTTCCGTCGTATAGTTTCCGCCGCCTCTGTCTTGTCAAAAGGGACAACTTCCGTGAAGGGACCGGGGATGAAAACACAACGCAACAGCCGCCATACCATCTAGAAGGGATACAGAAGAGATCTGGAGAAGAAATGGGAAGACGTTCTTCATCTCGCTCCACGATCTTCGACGTCCTAGCTAATACACCCCTGTAGCCACTACTTGTACTAGAGAGAGAGGGTTCTCCACCTTGCAAGACTAGGGTTTGAGATTGTTTCTTCCCATCTTGAATTGTGTTGAATATTTTTCTAGTCTTATTGTGGATCTCCACGGTAATACAAAGACGAATTCCCTTTATTTGATTATATTTATGATCCCTCCATCTCTCATGTTTGAGTAATTATTTCCATGGTAACTGAAACTATTGCCATGGTAACTAGTTATCCTGCTAATGGGAAGCTATTGTCTAAGTCTGGAGATCCTGGAATACCCACTATTTCATGCTCAATAGGTAAAACTGATATTCACAATTCCTTGTGTGATCTAGGAGAAGGAGTTAGTGTAATGCCATACTCCCTCTATAAAAGGTTAGGATTTGGGGAGTATTCTCCTACTACTATCACTTTACAGATGGCTGGCAAGTCCACTAAACAACCCGTTGGTATCATTGAGGATGTTTTACTTAGAATAGATGAGAATGTTATTCCCACTGATTTTATTATTCTTGAAATGCCAGAAGATGAAAGTTTGTCTATAATACTTGGAAGACCTTTCCTTAGTACTGTAGGTGCATTAGTAGATTGTGCTGAAGGAAAGATAATCTTCAATGTTTATGATGCTGAAATCATCCGGTATTTTCTAAAGAAGCAGGAGAAAGATATATTCCACCAGCAAAACGAGTTCATGAGGTAAGTGCCTTTGATAAGGGGCAACCCAAGGTAAGAATTCGAGAACAGAAAAAAGGTTGAGTTACTCAACCATTCCTAATAAAATGCTTAATGGGAGTCAACCGATCTCATCAGTAAAATAGATTATAGAATAAAAGGTTCATCACATTCGTAGCACTTTTTCACTGACATTCTTGCGGAAGCGCACCTGTGAAGATGTAGATATCAAAAATTAGTAGAAACATCGATTTAACAAGTTTAGAATAGGAATAAAAATTAAAGTTCAAGTTTTTCATCTAAAGAAGCTAAAAAAATTGCTTTTAATATGCCAATGTTGGTCGAAAGTTTCTACAATCAATTTTATGTCAAAAATAAGGTATTTCGCTAAGTTTTGATATAAGAAGGTATTCCCAAAGAAATAGAATTTTTTGATGATTACTGATGGTTTAACGACCAACTATACGCCGGGAATAAAAATTCCAGCCATATAGGGCCGATTGTATAGATATCTTTGCCATCAACACATTTTCTTCCAACACACAGAGAGTTTAACGACCAACTATACGGCGGGAATAAAAATTCTAGACGTATAGCTCTGATCATTTAGATATTGATGCCTTCGTACAAAATTCTCTCGAAGGTACTGAGAGTTTAACGACCAACTATACAGTAGGAATAAAAATTCCAGCCGTATAGCTCCTCTCGTATAGATATAGTTGCCTTCGTACAAATTTATCCCAAAGGTACTGAGAGTTGAACGACCAACTATACGGCGGGAAAACAATTCCGGTTGTATAGTTTCGGTCATATAGATATCGATGCTAGTTTTAGAAATTTATCTCGAGGGACAGACGGTTTAACGACCAACTATACGGTGGGATCATTTCGATCCGGCCATATAGTTGCGTCCGTATAGATGTTTTCCTGTATAAAGAAACCCTAGTTGACGGCGCCGCCACAACTATACGGGCGGAGCAACATCACCCGACCTTGTAGTTCCGGCCGTATAGTTTGGTGCGACCACAAAATCGCACCAGGGCGGCTAGGTCTTCCTCCCCTCCTCATTATTTTTCTCATATTTTGTCTCCAAACCTCTCAAAATCCACCTACAACTCTTGATTCTTCGCGGATTTCATTCGTTTCAGTGGGGGAATCAATAGATCGGTATGTTTCTCTCTCTATCCATGCTTTATTTTCAGATTTCCATCATTGAAACTCTCACATCGATCTAATGGATGAACTCAAGCTTATTTTGTTTTACCTATAAATTTCTCACGTGAGGATTGAATTTTTCCATGTAGGATCGTTCATATATCACGTAGAAACTATATGCCTAAGGTTTTATGGTGAAATTTTTCAGTGCATCACGATGAACAAAATCAGTAACCTCTTTCGTTCGAGCAAGCGCCAACGGGGTGAGGGCTGGAGATCAGGGTCTCGAGCCTCGCGCAAGCCACGATACCTACACCGAGCTTACCCATGAGTTCCTTTCCTCCTTCTATGATGACCACTGGGAGAAAGGTAATATGTGCATGATAAGCTTCACCATGAATCTGCAGCACTATGAAATAAATGTCGAACAATTTTGCAATGCTTTCAGCTTCCCTCATGTTGGGGAGCCTACTATTACTAACCTCTATAGTGTCACAAGAGAGAGTTGGGAGGTTATTTCTGTTTATGGTGGCAGACAATTTTACCAGAAGAAGATGTCCACCATTCAGAACCCAACCATCCGCTACTATGCTTTGTTCCTCGCCAACACACTACTGGGAAGAGGTGACACCGGTTCCATGGCCAGTGCGGACATGGTAATGATCACCAAGGCTCTCTTCCCCACTTCACCGCAAAGCCCCAATCATGCAGGTCTACTCATCCAGCACCTTCGCCACCAAAGCAACAAGACCAAAGGTGATATTCGCATTGGTGGATTGGTAACCCACCTTGACCATGCATTAAATATTATACTACCTGTTATGGAACCTGTTGATGCCTCCAAACTCATGGACGTCAAGTATTTGACTGCTTGTAGCTTCATTGGTGTTTACCATTGTTGCGACCTCGGATCGTTAAAGATCCTAAGTCTCTGTGATTAACATGCTAGTCCCTGGATCAATAGCTAGCACTCACAGTCGATGAAATATCATGTAAAACACAAGTCATTATTACACGAATAATCCAGAGTATAATTATTACAACTTGCATAGCTTATAGCTAGCTCAAATAAAACAGCGGAAACTAAATAAAACTTGAGTCCATCAACGCCTCAGGCTAGCTGCGTAAAGACCCGCGATCCCTACACAACTTTCAATCTTCGGATTCTGCACATAAGACGTGCAGCCAACAAGTTGGGTCAATACTTTGAATGTTTGGCAAATTACACCAAGGAAGGAGCAAGACTAACTCTACATGCAAGGCTAAGAGTAGGCTCTGGGGTTCATTTGCGTAAAGCCAATTTTATCAGTGTAATAAGAAAAGAGAGGAGCGTTTTCCCTACTTTGTAAACTTTGATAAGTAGTATAGGGTTGAATGGAACACGTGGATATTACTCACCAAGTGCCCAATCAAACTAACACTTGGATATTACACACCAAGTTCCCAAAATCCCACCCAATGGCGATATTACTCACGCCCTAGGGTTTATAAAACGTTAAGTTTGGAAAAGAGAGAGAGGAAGATCTTTCAGAGGTTCCATTCTTTCAGATGCTCAAGATGTTCTTTTCCGTGAACTCGGCTGATCGATCAGATTGCAATACTCTCGAGAGGTTGTGCACTTTCCCCACAATCCACGGTCAAGTCCTTTTACAGACAAGACCATGGCAAAGCCTTCCCTTAGTAGCCCCTCTACCAGCTAGATCCAACCGTGCCAAGAACCTCCAAATGTTGGTACCCCGGTGAGGTTTCCCACTAAGTACTAAGCCAAGACAGAGCCCATATGTATTGTGGTTGCACAGGAAGCTTCTGGATTCTAAAACATGGCAGACTTCTTTGATTCCTGGGCGGCCGTCCTCCACCAACATCTCACTCATTGTCCCGACAACCATTCCGCCCAGAAGAAAACTTAGCTTTATTTTGAAGGGGTTTTGGAGAAGAAAAGTTCGCTCGAGAGAGCTATCATACTTAGAAAACTTTTGAGTCATTCGAACCCCCCAACGGTACTTTAGTATAAATATATTTAGCATAGCAAGGAATACTTAGCAAAAACAGGGAAACCTAATAGGATGGAAAATCCTAAGTATAAAGCTACTCATGGCATACTACAAAACCGCACTTGAAAAAATAGTAATAAGAAAGCTACTGAAATCCTACACATGCATACTATAGAATTTGAAGAGTAAAACATGCATAGTCAAAAACTGGGACATTAATATGATCAAGTGGTGTAACTTGCCTTGATCCGAGCAGCAATGTACACAACAAAACTCCTCAGCGCACTCCGAGCAATCTAACGAAACAAACATGGGTTCAATCACGTTTTGCACAAAACAAGCCAGGAAGTCAAATATGCATGCATGCAACATGGTAAAATGCAAGAGTGGATTTGATTTCGACCAAGGGTTTTAACCAGGGGTGTTTTTGAGTTGGGGATGTCATTAGAAATGATCTCCCACAGATTTTAAGTATTTTGGGTTAAACCCTAATTAATCAGGCTTGAAACTAGATCTACAGCTCTAATCTATCTCGAAACGGATCTAAACACCCTAAGCAAGAAATGACAATTTCCTACGGAAGGTATTGTCAAAACAAAGCCAACGCAACAAGAATCAACTAAAACGGAGCTACGGATAATTTTCTAGAATTAAAATACTCCAATCTAAACTTTTAATTCTACTGCAAGATTGCTGTGTCAAAACAGTAATATTATTGTAGATCTGTGTTCTACTCGAAAATATGAATCCAACGGTATATTATACGCAATTTTTGGACTATTATTCAAATTACTATGAATTTTACAAGATCTCAGCTATTTCTGCCTATATATATAAAAAAGGGAAAAAAAAGGCCAGCGACGCGGCGACACGTGAGTGGGCCAGCGGGGCGCGCGTGACGCGACGCGGGGGCGACGTGGCATCGACGTGGCGCTGCCACGCGGCGCGACGCGGTTGGCCCGCGGGCGTCGGCGGATCTGGGCCGTTGGATCTAGATCCAACGGTCGGCGAGGGGGGGGGGGCGGCGCTTACCGGCGGCGGCGACTGGCGGGCGGCGGAGCTCCTCCGGCGATGGTCGGCGGCGGCGGAGATGCTCCTCCGGCCCGGCGAGCTAGACGACGGGGGCCGGCTCCTCGTCGCGGTCGCGTTCCCGGGGGCGGCGGCGACCTTCTCCTCCCGAGGCGACGGCGGGCGGCGGCTGCTGGCGGCTGACGGCGGCACGCTCCGGCGAGCAATCGGCGGCGGCTCGGCGGCGGTGGCGGCAGAAGAAAGAGCTAGGGTTTTGGGAGGCGTGCCCGGGCTTAATATAGGCGGAGACTCGGCGCAGACGTCGCGGAGTCCGCGCCAGAATCAGCAGCGACGGTTGCGCGCTGGCGGCGGCGGCGGACGGGGCCGTGCCTGATTCGGCGGGGAGGCGGCTGACAGGCGGGCCCCGCCTGTCAGCGGCTGCGGGCGCGCGCGGCCGGCTGGCGGGCTGGCGGGCGGTTGGCGGGCTGGGCCGCTGGCGGCTGCGCGTCGCCCACCCGGCCGGGCGGGCGACAGATAGCCCCGGGCTGGCTCGACTGGCCCAGTTAGTTAGTTTTTTTTTAATAATTTCTGAATTGCTATTTATTCGATAACTTTTGCAAACGGACTCCGAATTAGACGAAACTTGTTTCTAAAATTTTGTAAAAAGAAGAGGGTTAGGATAGGATTATAAAATAACACTTTTTCAAAGGTTTTGGTGGTTCAAAAGGTTTTACCCCCCTTTTGTCCAAGTGACTATGGGGTTTGAGAAAAACCTGATGCAAATTTTTCGATATGCGATGCTATGATGCAGTGATATGATGCATGCTTACTAGTAACATCTGAATCTACAAAATTTGGGATGTTACAAACCTACCCCCCTTAAGAAGAATCTCGTCCCCGAGATTCAGGTTGGTTAGCAAATAGGTGTGGGTGTTCTTTCTTCAGATCTTCTTCACGTTCCCATGTGGCCTCTTCCTCGGAATGGTGATTCCATTGAACTTTGCAGAATCTGATAGTCTTGGTACGAGTAACTCTCTCGGCTGTTTCCAGGATCCTGGTGGGCTTTTCCTTATAGGTGAGATCGTTATCCAATTGAACTTCTTCCAATTGAACTGTATCATTTAGTGGGGTTTCAGCCATTTCTGGGTGACACTTCTTTAGTTGCGACACATGGAAAACATCGTGAACTGTTAACACTTCGGGCAATTCCAACTGATAGGCAACTTCCCCTCTGCGACCCAAGATTTTGTAGGTCCCTATGAATCGGGGTGCTAACTTACCCTTGTTTCCGAATCTCTTAATTCCTCGTAGTGGTGAAACTCGGAGGTACGCGCGGTCTCCCACTTCATAAGTCACATCTCTGCGCTTGGAGTCAACATAACTCTTTTGTCTAGATTGGGCTATTTTTTACCTGTCTTGAATCTGCCTCACCTTCTCTTCGGCATCCTTGATCAGCTCAGGTCCAAACAAACTCCGTTCACCAACCCCACTCCATAGCAGCGGAGTCCTACACTTTCTGCCATATAGAACTTCGAAAGGGGCCATCTTGATGCTAGTTTGGTAGCTGTTATTGTATGAGAATTCCGCATATGGCAAATTTTCTTCCCAACTAGACCCATAATCCAGCGCACAGGCTCTTAACATGTCCTCCAAGATCTGATTAACTCTTTCCGTTTTTCCATCGGTTTGCGGGTGGAAGGCAGTACTAAACTCTAGTCGCGTCCCTAGAGACTCGTGTAGTTGTCGACAAAACTTAGAGGTGAATTGGGTACCTCTATCAGAAACAATCCCCTTGGGCACTCCATGAAGAGTTATGATTTTTGACATATAAATCTTGGCAAGTTTAGCACTTGTATAGGTGGTCTTTACGGGAATAAAGTGGGCCACTTTTGTGAAGTGGTCGACCACTACCCAGATGGAGTCATACCCAAAACGAGTCCGCGGTAGTCCTGTGATAAAATCCATGCCTACCTTGTCCCACTTCCAATCGGGGACAGAAAGGCTGCAGCAGTCCTGCTGTTTTTTGGTGTTCGGCCTTAACTCTATTGCATAAGTCACACAAGGAGATATATTCAGCAATTTCTCTTTTCATGTTGTTCCACCAGAACCTATCTTTCACATCCATGTACATCTTTGTATTACCGGGATGAATTGAGTAAGGCGAATCGTGAGCTTCCTGAAGGATTAACTTCCTGATATCAGGGTCATCAGGAACACACAGACGCTTCTCATACCAAAGTGTTTCTTGCTCATCCGTGTGAAACCCTTTTGCTTTACCCTTGCCTATATTAGCTCTTATTTCTTCCAACTCTTTGTCCCCCTTATGAGCCTCTTTGATTTGGTCCAGAAGTGTTGGCACTATCTCCATAGTGGCTAAATATCCCTACGGAACTATTTCCAACCTGAGGTCCTTGAATTGTTCACACAAATCACTTGGAAGTTCTCCCACGGTAAGCCCATTTACATAGACTTTCCGGCTTAAGGCGTCAGCCACAACGTTGGCCTTTCCAGGATGGTACTGCAGGTCCAAGTCATAGTCCTTGATGAGCTCAAGCCATCTCCTTTGTCTCATATTCAATTCCTTTTGGGTGAAGATATACTTAAGACTCTTGTGATCCGTGAACACATCACAATGTTTGCCCATTAGGTAGTGTCTCCATACCTTGAGCGCATGCACAACTGATGCTAGTTCCAAATCGTGCGTGGGGTAGTTATTCTCATGGTTCTTAAGTTGCCGAGAGGCGTAAGACACTACTTGTCCTTCTTGCATCAGTACACTACCAAGTCCTTGCCGGGAAGCGTCGCAATAGACCTGGAAGTCCTTTTGGATGTCAGGGAGACACAAAACTGGTGCCGTTACTAGACGCTTCTTTAATTCCTGAAAACTTGCTTCACAGGCCTCGATCCATTCGAACTTCTTCTCTTTCTTCAGCAACTCTGTCATAGGCTTTGCTATCTTGGAAAAGTTTTCAATGAACCTTCGGTAATACCCCGCAAGGCCCAAGAAACTCCTAATATCACCCACATTCTTAGGAGACTCCCATTCCGTCACGGAAGCTACCTTACTTGGGTCCACGGCAACTCCTTTAGCCGACACAATATGGCCAAGGAAACCTACTTCTTTCAACCAGAACTCACATTTGCTAAATTTAGCATACAACTTGTGTCCCCTTAACTTTTCCATGATTAGGCGCAGGTGCCTCTCATGTTCCTTCTCGTCCTTGGAGTATATGAGTATGTCATCGATGAATACCACGATAAACTTATCTAAGTACTCCATGAACACCTTGTTCATCATGGTCATGAAGTATGATGGGGCATTGGTTAAGCCAAACGACATCACGGTGTACTCATACAATCCGTATCTTGTGGTGAAGGCTATCTTGGGTACATCCTGTTCCCGGATCTTTAGCTGGAAATATCCTGACCGGAGATCAATCTTAGAGAACACACTAGCTCCCCTTAATTGGTCAAACAGGTCATTTATATTGGGTAGAGGGTACTTGTTCTTGATTGTTACTTCGTTCAATGACTGGTAGTCCACGACTAGTCTCTTGGTTTTATCCTTCTTCTCCACGAACAAGACAGGTGCTCCCCAAGAGGACGCACTTGGTTGAATGAAGCCTTTCTCCAATTGCTCTCTAAGCTGTTTCTTAAGTTCCTTCAACTCATCCACATCCATCTTGTACGGTCTCTTGGCTATTGGTCCAGTACCTGGCATCAAGTCAATGAGAAACTCGATGTCACGGTCGGGCGGCATCCCTGGCAATTCTTCCGGAAACACATCTGGATACTCCTTCACAGTTGGCACATCCTCCAAACTAACCCCCTTAAGAGAGTTCACCAAACTTCCTTTGAGCGCGAAGGCTGACTTAAAGCGGGTCCTCTTCTTTTCCGGAGTCATGAGTGCGATAGTCCTTTTGGCACAATCTATGACTCCCTCATACTCGGTCATCCAATTCATGCCCAAAATTATGTCTAGGCCTTGGGATTCCAGAACGACTAGGCTGGTGGGAAAGGTGTGCGTCCCAATTCTTAGTTCTAACCCACGGCATCCAGAGTTTGCCACTATTTCTCCTCCAGGAGAGCTTACCCTTAGGGGAGTACTAATAGTCTCCGTAGGTATCTTGCCTCTATCCACAAATACCCTTGATATGAACAAATGCGATGCACCAGTGTCAAAAAGAACAACTGCAGGTGTGGAGTTAAGCTTGAACTTACCGATCACGGAATCAGGTGCCTCACGAGCATCCTCCATGGAGACATGATTCACCGTGGCTTTGACGAACGGGTTCGGCTTCTTCCCATTTCCATTACCATTGCTATGGTTGTGTCCGTTGCCGTTTCCATTGCCATTCCCATTCTTCGCCTTTTCGGGGCAAGTAGTTGCATAGTGCCCTGTCTTGTTACACTTGAAGCATGTCACTTCACTCAGATCCTTCCCATTGCCATTTCCATTGCGGTGCTTATGGCCATTGTGGTTATGTCCTCCGTGACGATGACCATTGTGGTTGTGGCCATTATGGTTGTGGGGTGGGGGTGACGAAGTGCGATGCTTCTGGTATGGGGCAGAGTTGTGCTTGTGTGAGGTGGACTTTCTCTTCCGGTTCTCTATACTCCTTTGCTTTGCTTCAATTACAACTGCCCTGTCCAGAAGTTCCTGATAGCTATCAAACTTCAGAGCCACAAGCTGAATAGATATTTCATCATTAAGTCCCCTTAAAAACTCCTCCTGCCTCTTGGCATCAGTGGATACATCATCAGGTGCATAACGTGCCAGCTTGTTGAAAAGGTCCCCATACTCGGAGACAGAGCGGTGCAGTTGTTTCAAGTCGCGGAACTCACGTCTCTTAAGTGACATGACTCCCGCGGCTACGTGATGAGTACGAAAGGCTGCTTCGAACTGGTTCCAGGTGATAGCTTCAATATCAGGGTGGGTGACCTGGTAGTTATCCCACCATTCGGCTGCTGGTCCCTCAAGTTGGTGCGCGGCAAAGCGCACCCTATCAGCTCCAACAACTTGGACGGTGTCTAACTTCTTATTGATGGTGCGGAGCCAGTTGTCTGCCACATTTGGCTCACCACTACTTGAGAAGGTTGGAGGGTTCAACCTCAGGAATCGAGTCAAGCGATCTTGTTGGGGCGGTGGAGGTGGCGGAGGTGGCGGGTTGTTGTTGTTGTTGTTTTGCATGTTTTGAGTGAGGAGTTGGATCAGCTGATTCTGAGAGTTCAGAAGTTCTGCTATCTCTGGGGGCATGTTGTTATTGTTGTTTCCACGTCTCGCCATCTGGAGAGTTTGAGAGGCAAGTTAAGAAAAGATAGAAAGTCTAAGGAATAAACTCCTACCCTTATGTAAACAAAATCACACGAGAAAAGCAAGGCACACATAGCACAAAAATCCACACACTCCACCAAGTTTAACCAATATAAGATTTTTGGTACTCATTACAATCGCGAATAACGTTCAACTACTCTACTCATCGTCCACTTCCTCATCCTCAATGATGAAGCCTTCCTTTTCCAGTAGTGACTTGTATAGCTCCATGTCTCTTGTCGTGGCTTCAAGCTTCTCTTGAAGTTCCTTCATCTCCTGTGGCTCCGGTGTCGCAGCTTCGAGTCTTCCTTGAAGTTCCTTCACCTCTTGCAGTTCCGGGGTAGCAGCTTCCAGCTTTGCTTGGAGTTCCTTCTTCTCCTTCTGTAGCATCTTGATCAAACTTGACCCCATAGTCACGGGCGTGATCTTCTCCTCCAAGCTCCTCTTAGCCGCTCGCAGGTCCTTTATCATGATGGCAAGGTTCTTGAACTCCAGCTCATTCTTTGTGAGCACTAGACTTTGCTCCCTAATCCTCTTGTTCTTATCTTGCACCCTCTTCTCTTGATTAGCGAACCTCTTGTCTTGGGCGGTGAGTTCCCCTCCTAGGGACTTGATCTTCTCTTCCAGCTCTTCGATCTTCTCGTCCTTCTCCTTCACTAGGGCACAGAGCTCGTCATTCCTCACGATCTCAAGGCAGCTCCCCTTCTGAAGGTCATTGATGTGGAACTCCAAGTCTTGATATTGGATTCTTCGACGCTTGCATGTCTTCCTTTCCTCCAGGGTTAACTCGATTGGGACTCCCTTCTCATCACGTCTTCCAAAGAGTTTGATGTAGTTGCCTTCAACCTCTTCATGGTGGCGTCCGCAAAGGCGTCCAATGAGCTCCTGCAAGCAAATGCTAAGTCCTTTCTCCTTGGAGTCGCTGGTGACGTTGAGTACAATGGCCTCTGTCTTGGGTTATATCCGACTGCGCCCTGGTTGGATGACTTCAATTGCCCAGCATCCTTCCTTGTGCATCTTCCTCAACTCGCCTCCCTTGATTGATGGCATGGGTAACTGCAGTGTCTTGATGATGTCCAGAAGGCACTCCCCGAAGCACAGGCACTTGATGTCTTCGGCGGTGTCGTAGTAGAAGGCCGTCATCTTTAGGTTGAGAGAGAAAAAATTAGACACAAGGTGATAGAGGAGAGAAATACTAGGAGAGTACAAATAACTTGGAAGAACATAGAAGCATAACACACATGGTAAAGGTGGTTTCCAATCCTAGGGTCACGTCCTACAGGCAACTTTGTGCTCTGATACCATCTGTTGCGACCTCGGATCGTTAAAGATCCTAAGTCTCTGTGATTAACATGCTAGTCCCTGGATCAATAGCTAGCACTCACAGTCGATGAAATATCATGTAAAACACAAGTCATTATTACACGAATAATCCAGAGTATAATTATTACAACTTGCATAGCTTATAGCTAGCTCAAATAAAACAGCAGAAACTAAATAAAACTTGAGTCCATCAACGCCTCAGGCTAGCTGCGTGAAGACCCGCGATCCCTACGCACCTTCAATCTTCGGATTCTACACATAAGACGTGCATCCAACAAGTTGGGTCAATACTTTGAATGTATTGGAAAATTACACCAAGGAAGGAGCAAGACTAACTCTACATGCAAGGCTAAGAGTAGGCTCTGGGGTTCATTTGCGTAAAGCCAATTTTATCAGTGTAATAAGAAAAGAGAGGAGAGTTTTCCCTACTTTGTAAACTTTGATAAATAGTATAGGGTTGAATGGAACACGTGGATATTACTCACCAAGTGCCCAATCAACCTAACACTTGGATATTACACACCAAGTTCCCAAAATCCCACCCAATGGCGATATTACTCACGCCCTGGGGTTTATAAAACGTTAAGTTTGGAAAAGAGAGAGAGGAAGATCTTTCAGAGGTTTCATTCCTTCAGATGCTCAAGATGTTCTTTTCCGTGAACTCGGCTGATCGATCAGATTGTAATACTCTCGAGAGGTTGTGCACTTTCCCCACAATCCACGGTCAAGTCCTTTTCCAGACAAGACCATGGCGAAGCCTTCCCTTAGTAGCTCCTCTACCAGCTGGATCCAACCGTGCCAAGAACCTCCAAATGTTGGTACCCCGGTGAGGTTTCCCACTAAGTACTAAGCCAAGACAGAGCCCATATGTATTGTGGTTGCACGGGAAGCTTCTGGATTCTGAAACATGGCAGACTTCTTTGATTCCTGGGCGTCCGTCCTCCACCAAAATCTCACTCGTTGTCCCGACAACCATTCTAACCAGAAGAAAACTTAGTTTTATTTTGAAGGGGTTTTGGAGAAGAAAAGTTCGCTCGAGAGAGCTATCATACTTAGAAAACTTTTGAGTCATTCGAACCCCCCAATGGTACTTTAGTATAAATATATTTAGCATAGCAAGGAATACTTAGCAAAAACAGGGAAACCTAATAGGACGGAAAATCCTAAGTATAAATCTACTCATGGCATACTACAAAACCGCACTTGAAAAAATAGTAATAAGAAAGCTACTGAAATTTTACACATGCATACTACAGAATTTGAAGAGTAAAACATGCATAGTCAAAAACTGGGACATTAATATGAACAAGTGGTGTAACTTGCCTTGATCTGAGCAGCAATCTACACAACAAAACTCCTCAGCGCACTCCGAGCAATCTATCTAAACAAACATGGGTTCAATCATGTTTTGCACAAAACAAGCCAGGAAGTCAAATATGCATGCATGCAACATGGTAAAATGCAAGAGTGGATTTGATTTCGACCAAGGGTTTTAACCAGGGGTGTTGTTGAGTTGGGGATGTCATTAGAAATGATCTCCCACAGATTTTAAGTATTTTGGGTTAAACCCTAATTAATCAGGCTTGAAACTAGATCTACAACTCTAATCTATCTCGAAATGGATCTAAACACCCTAAGCAAGAAATGACAATTTCCTACAGAAGGTATTGTCAAAACAAAGCCAACGCAACAAGAATCAACTAAAACGGAGCTACGGATAATTTTCTAGAATTAAAATACTCCAATCTAAACTTTTACTTCTACTGCAAGATTGCTGTCGCAAAACGGTAATATTATTGTAGATATGTGTTCTACTCGAAAATATGAATCCAACGGTATATTATACACAATTTTTGGACTATTATTCGAATTACTATGAATTTTACAAGATCTCAGCTATTTCTGCCTATATATAAAAAAAAGGGAAAAAAAAGGCCAGCGACGCGGCGACACGTGGCGCCACGTGAGTGGGCCAGCGGGGCGCGCGTGACGCGACGCGGGGGCGACGCGGTTGGCCCGCGGGCGTCGGCGAGGGGGGGCGGCGCTTACCGGCGACGGCGACTGGCGGGCGGCGGAGCTCCTCCGGCGATGGTCGACGGCGACGGAGATGCTCCTCCGGCCCGGCGAGCTAGACGACGGGGGCTGGCTCCTCGTCGCGGTCGCGTTCCCGGGGGCAGTGGCGACCTTCTCCTCCCGAGGCGACGGCGGGCGGCGGCTGCTGGCAGCGGACGGCGGCGCGCTCCGGCGAGCAATCGGCGGCGGCTCGGCGGCGGTGGCGGCGGAAGAAAGGGCTAGGGTTTTGGGAGGCGTGCCCGGGCTTAATATAGGCGGAGACTCGGCGCGGATGTCGCGGAGTCCGCGCCGGAATCGGCGGCGGCGGCGGCGGACGGGGCCGAGCCGGATTCGGCGGGGAGGCGGCTGACAGGCGGGCCCCGCCTGTTAGTGGCTGCGGGCGCGCGCGGGCGGTTGGCGGGCTGGGCCGCTGGCAGCTGCGCGTCGCCCACCCGGCCGGGCAGGCGGCAGATAGCCCCGGGCTGGCTCGACCGGCCCAGTTAGTTAGTTTTTTTTTATAATAATATCTGAATTGCTATTTATTCGATAACTTTTGCAAACGGACTCCGAATTAGATGAAACTTGTTTCTAAAATTTTGTAAAAAGAAGAGGGTTAGGATAGGATTATAAAATAACACTTTTGCAAAGGTTTTGGTGGTTAAAAAGGTTTTACCCCCCTTTTGTCCAAGTGACTATGGGGTTTGAGAAAAACCTGATGCAAATTTTTCGATATGCGATGCTATGATGCAGTGATATGATGCATGCTTACTAGTAACATCTGAATCTACAAAATTTGGGATGTTACAACCATGCTAACCGGAGACTCCGAGCATATAAATTCAGTTATCTTGGTGATGCACAGGGTGAGCAGGTTCAGTTTCCCTACCCCGAAGCCTTCTCGATTGTGGAGAAGAACACTTGGATCCTCACCAAGGACCAGGTGATGGAGATCATGGCTGAACTCCAGCCCAATGAAGAGGAAGGTGAAGAAGAAAGGTAGCAGGATGAGGATGAGCAGGAGCAGGAGCAGGAGGAAGAGCAGGGACACAACCCTGCTTGGGAGGGATAACAACAACATCAGCAAGGGGGAGCCTGGGACCCTTTGCCCAACCAACCACAACAGCGGTACAACTACGTCCCCTATCAGGAATTCTAGCAGCTCAACCAGCGAGTTGGCGAGATCAACCACACTCTTCAGGAAGTGAATGAAGATGTGAGTACTTTGACTCACAACTTCAGTCACTTCATGACCCACTTCCCCGACTACTACCAGCAGTATCCGCACTAGCCGCCAAATGACGGCAACAACTAAGCCTAGCAATAGCCTAAGCTTGGGGGAGGTTTAAAAACCTCCAAACTGTGAACTCATGTTTTTATTTCTTCTTTTGATTTATTTTATTGAAATTTGCATGTTTATTTTCAGTTTTGCATTCCTAAACCAAAAATACAAAAAAATTGTTGTAGCTTTATTTGCAAGTTCATTTCTTTGTTTATCTCAAAGATTGCTTAATTTTAGGTGATTTGGCAATATGGAAATAGAGGAGTGGTTCGAATCAAATACGAGAACGAAGCAAGCAAGAGGAGGTATCACATTCCTTTCATCACCCTTGTTGCAACCTTAAATTGATCCTACAATTATTTAATTGCTTCCACTAGAGTCACTCGCCACTTAGCTTGTTATCCTACAAATTCTATTCCTTTGCTAGTGTCTCCTTTTTAGCTTTGAAACAATGAGCAATGAACTTGGTTAAAAATACTTCCTACATTTTTATAACAAGAGAAAGCATCTTAAAGATGACTTGAGTCCATGTTTAGCCCGAAGAATTTAATTTTAGAACAACTCCATCCCATTTGATCTTAATATAAATAGACTCGATAGTACCCTTGATTGAAATTGTTTGGTATAATGGAAGATTCAAAGTAGTAGATATTATGCCACTACTTTTTCTAAATAATTACTGTAAGATATTACTTTATGTGTGTCATTACAACTGTGTCGTGCTCCATGGGGAACTATTAACTCTACTGGCCAATGAACGATCTAAATATGGGAAACTACTTGATTTCGGCTACTGAGTTATGTAAACGTCTGTAGCAGCAATGCTATGACGGGTAAAATCTTTAGTTTCCTCATGGTTTCACGTTCCAAGTGAAGTTGTAGTACTCCTCTAACCCATTATTGCTCAACAATTATTTATTGGCATGGTCGCGAGTGCACAACACAGCCCCAATTAACATGTTAAAAATTGTGGCATGATTTCTCTATGAAATAGCTAAAGTTTTTGAAAGACAAAAGAAAGAAAAAGGTGCTTTGAGAGTCTTGAAATTTTGACATGGGAGTAGATGAGTTGTTCTTAAATTAAATGTTTTGATGCCAACTTGAGTACTCCTAATTGATTTAAAACAAACAAACAAAAAGTTTTCATCACTCAACGAGAAGAGACACCAAAAGAATTTGTCTCAATTTCCTAGCTAAAACTTTCGGCACTTGCTTAGGCATATAATTTATTTGCTAACAAGATATACGTGGTTAGGAAGTGGACTCAGTGCATTCTTGGGAATACCTGTATGATCATATTTAACATTGCAGGGATTGTGAAGAAATGAATTTGACACCAATTCAAACTTGTGAATTCCTTTGTTTCAGTCTCGAATATCTGCTATTCTTCCTTATTTCCTTGTCACTTGAGGGCAGCAACGTGTAAGCTTGGGGGAGTTGATAGCTGTGAGATTCAACATATTTTTGACGCCTTTTATTGACGGTTTTCTCCCAAATTTGATCATTTTCTATCTTTACCTAACACTAATACTTCGGTAGCAAAGAAAACTTGGTTTTTAATGTGTGTTTCAGGTTCTAAATGTCAACAGAAGGTTTTAACTAGAGAAACACAATATTCTGGAGAAAAAAGCAAGTCTCGCTTTGGAAGCACTCGAGAGAAGCATACAGAAGCTTTAACGAGCAACTATACGGTGGGACATATAGTTGCCGCCGCCTCTATCTTGTAAAAAGGGACAACTTCCATGAAGAGACCGGGGACGAAAACACAATGCATCAGCCATCATACTATCTAGAAGGGAGAAAGAAGAGATCTGGAGACGAAAGGGGAAGACGTTCTTCATCTCGCTCCATGATTTTCGACCTCCTAGCCAATACACCCCCGTAGCCACTACTTATACTAGAGAGAGAGAGAGGGATCTCCACCTTCCAAGACTAGGGTTTGAGATTGTTTCTTCCCATGTTGAATTGTGTTTTTTCTAGTCTTATGTGGATCTCCATGGTAATACAAAGATGAATTCCCTTAATTTGATTATATTGATTATCCATTCTTCTTTCATGTGTGAGTAATTCCCTTGGATGTCGGAGATGTAGGGTGTTGGTGAGATGTGATGTGCCTTCATATATTTTCCATTAGTTTGTGATTGATTCTAATTACTATATTGTGTGTGCTTGACTATCTATGGGATGCCTAATGCTTGTTGTCCAATTAAGGGCCCAGACAACATGAGGCTTTCTTCTACATAGATAAGATCTTGTTCGCTAGTGGACTGGCGACCCCCAGGTGACACGGGGATATCAATGGAAAACTAGTAGACTCGAGGATAACAAGGAACCACTATGCTTATTGCATTAGTTCGATCGAAGGAGCTTAATCGCTAAGCGACCTAAAGGGTCTTAGTCGTCTAGTGTCTGACCATGGTTTTGGTAACATGCTAGTAGGATTATTGAAGTTGGGATGAAATCTACTAAGAGGAGTTCCGACTAATTATGGGTTGTTTGCCTACACATATATTTATAACATTATAATTGTTACATTTATCATTCATCCACCTGGCACAGTCACTATCACCATGAACTGAATCTCCGGGCATCTTCTTTTGCCATCTATAGGAAATAACAAACAACCAAGTCGTTCTTTACTTTTATGCTATATTTCTGAAGTTTACATTTTAGTTCTATTTAAATACACTCAATTAATCAAAACCCATTCTCATTCCAACACTTGTAGTCAATTCACTCGAAGACCTGTGACAACTTCGGGTGTGACAAAGACTTCACCCATAAAACACTTACCTTTGGGCTCCATGTGGGATTGATATCTATACTTCGAAACTAGCTACAAACAATATGTGCACTCGAACTTTTCAGCTTTGCGAAGGAGATGGTACAACGGCAGTGCCTTCTCGCCCATTCGAATGATGAATCAGCTGAATGCCGCGATTTGCCCAGCGAGCTGCTAGACGCCTTTGACGTTCTTTGGCTTCTCCATGGCCAGTATGGCCTTTATTTTCTTCGGGTTAGCCTCGATCCCTCTCGCGGAGATGAGGTACCCGAGCAGTTGCCCAGATGGTACGCTGAAGGCGCATTTGTCCGGGTTTAGCTTGATCTGGTAGCGATCGAGGTTATCGAAGGTCTCGCGGAGATCGTTGAGTAACGGGGCTTCCTCCTTAGTGTTAACAACGATGTCGTTAACATAGACTTGAATGTTGTGGCCAAGCTGACTCTTGAGGCAGGCCTGCATACACCGCTGGTAGGTGGCCCCTACGTTTTTCAGCCCGAAGGGCATCATTGTGTAGCAGAAGACGCCAAAGGGCATGATGAAGGCAGTTTTCTCCTAGTCTTCATCCCCCATTCGAATCTGGTGGTAGCTGATGACTGCAAGTGCATAGATCATTTGTAGCTAGTTTTGAAATAAATATATCAACCCCACCGGGAGCAGGAGTCTGAAGTCTAATAATTTTTGAAATAAATATTGCAATGGAAATGCTAGATAAATTTCTAAGTAACAAGATAAAATGCGAGTATTGTGAAAAAAGGTGTTTTTGGGTTTTGGGTATAAGAACAATAATAAAGTAAAGTAAACAACTAAGTACAGAAAGTAAATATCGCATATGTAAGAGAGATTGGTACTGCTGTAGGGAAAAGGCGCTCTCAGGGAGTAGCGGATACACCACTAGTATTGTAAAGATTTAAGATAAAGATTATCATCATGAACATTGACAACTATGTATGTGTGGAAGGAACTCCGTATTTGGGCGAATAGGCAGCAACCGCTGCTCATATCATCCTCATAACCACAGTAGTCAGCAATCGACATCAATCGAATTACTGCGCTATTAAGGGACAAAATCTCGTACGACGTATCCCATGGCATGGATAGTGTTCCGTGAGTTTCCTCGATTTTCCAAGTTGATATGTAAGGGGTGCCAACATCTTTACAGTCACTGTAAGTGCTAGCACGCCTCCGTCTACCAACAAGTAGTTCCCTCCATCAAGTCCCATGAGAGGAAAATATTGAGAGGTCGACTTCTCTCAACATCAAGATGTAGAGAATCTAACACATGGTCACAGTGATGAATATCATAATAGACTTTATCTTATTTCAATCTCGTACTAGGGTTTCTCCATCTCCCCAAGAACTAATGATCTACTCAGACATGGAGGCAATCAGCATTATGGCAATGGTAATGGAAATAATCATAGATGAATAGTACTTGTATAAATCCACAACAAGTATAGGAATAACAACAAGATCTAGGCAAGATGTAGATGGGATGGATGGAGATGGTGGTGATGTAGCGGTGGATGATGAAGATCGATGCCTTAGCCTCCCAAATCTGCGCAGGGCAAAGATAGATCCCTTGTGGATGAGTTCCCACCCCAGATGCGTTCCAGAGGTGAGGTTTTTGTGATTTCTAGGTGTTATTTATGTCGTCTCCTCGAACCAATTGCACGGGGTGAAACTATTTAACGAGGCGGCGGCGGCGCCAACTATACGGCCAGAACTATCTGGGCAGAAGAGTTGCTCTGGTCGTATAGTTGATTGTTGGGCTCTCTTCCTCCCTTGTTCGCTTCTGGTTTTCTTCTGGTATTATTATTATTTCCCAAATAAGTGATTTACGTTGTTTTTTACTCCTTTTCTTCATAGTACAACTGCTCCAATAATTGTATCCATTTGATCCATCATCTTTCCTGATCCTGGTGAAAATAGACATAAAATGCACGTGCGAGCACCGTAAAATACCAAGATCCTACATCTACGATGCAAAATAATAATGTAAAACATGATGCAAATATGCACTCATCAACTTCCCCAAGCTTAGACTCTTGCTCGTCCCGAGCAAGTTTTTAGCTTAATGGATGTGATCCTCATATTCATGAAGCCGAGTTGATAAAATAAATGAGGCAATTGCAGCATGTATTTATCATGTACAATATAGGGGAATAAGTTCATGAATAGTACCTTACTCGAACCATCTGAATAGTATTAGAAGGTCTCCACACCTTAGTTACAAACATTTCATAAAAGATGAATCTCAACATAATGTAAACGAATCCAGTTCAACCAAATGAGTTAACGAGGTAGTCCCAAGGATTTTAGGATCAACATATTCACTTGGGATTCAAAATCTCAAAAGTGTCTCTTTGTCATACTACAATACAATGGTATATGCCTATTTTCTCTTTGCACATTTGCTCTTTTTCTTCTTTCTTTTTCTTTTCTTTTGAATGTATGCTCACACTTTTTTTTAAGTGTTGTGCAAAGGAGCTAGCCATATATTCCACCTTATGTAGGAATTCAAAGTTCAACGATCTCAATTATCAAATTCCAACCGTATATGAAGCATTCTTATGACTTGAGATTCTACCAGAACATGTTCTCACTCTATTTGGATAGCACTTTCATTTTCCTTTGTTCAAGGTTTCTTTTTCAACTTAATTGTATAGATAATTTTTCTTTGTGAATCAAACCGTAGAACTACAGCATATTGACCAAATTATCTTTATGTGTTCCATTAATACAAATGGTGTGGAAGACTCCTATTGCTATCATCAAGTGCAAGTAAAATCATACTCAGGTAATTCATATATCAATAAAGCAAACACAAACTCAATATTGCTCCATATATAGTAATAAACTCGGAATTTCATAAGAGGGATCGACTATTCCTGAAGGGAATTCTAATGATGCAAACTTTATTTCTAATTTGAACTAATGCAAAAATAATAATATAAACTTATAAGATAGATAACAAGGTCTTAAAGATCTCCCAAGCTTGGAATCAAGCCAGGTGGGATCAAATAATCCCTTGCGATTATTTGATACTATGATTGTTGTAGATTACTGTGGCGCCATGGCACATGGTATCTTCTCCTCACAGGCCAGCTTGAGGTGGAGAGATTGATTGACAGCTTCTAATTCCTTAACACGCAGCTGATAGAAAATATTGTTCCTCTCTAGCACTTTCAATTGTTCTTTAATGAACTCATTGTTATCCTGAAGTGTCTGTAGCGCCTTAAGACTCGTAGCAAATCCCGCTTCGGTTGTCCGCTTGATATATTCATCAAGTTTATCAAGATAAGGTCAAAGCAATCGAAGGTGTTTGGGTGTCCCTAGCTTCTCCTTGTCCAGTTCTTCAATCTTCAGCTCGAGGGCCTTCAAATCCCTCTTCCAACACCCATGGTCAGTATCGAGGACCTCTATAGGGATGGTCTTGATCTCCTTTCCTTACTCGTTGTTGCTCCCGATCTCCATGGGAGCTTTTCTTCTTGACTTCTATCCCTCGGTTGAGAGCCCTCACGTGTAAATAAGAGGTAGATTGGTTTTTGTAAATTATGATTAGAGAGAGACAATGGAAGTATATAAGAGCGTCAGAGGTCGATAAAACTCATGAGAAACACCAAATTGTCGTCCAAGAAAAGAATCCAAATGAAATAGGGAAAGAAATGATGGATTTCGAAGTGTCCTGCCGCGTAACGACCAACTATACGGCCGGACCTATACGGGTCGCGCCCGTATAGTTGGTTCCGGGCAGATATTTCCAAATATCTCGAGTCCAGGTTGATTAAATCACGACTCAGAACCGACAATAATGTTTTTAGATGAATATAAAAGAAAGATCAAACGAAAAGTGTCTGAGAGTTTAACGACCAACTATACGGCCAAATTTTTTGCTCCGTTCGTATAGTTGCGACCGTATAGATACAAACACCAAAAATCAAAAGTGTCTGGGAGTTTAACAATCAACTATACGGCCAGAATATTTGCTCCAGTCATATAGTTCCGACCGTATAGATACAGACACCAAAAAACAAAACTATCTGAGAGTTCAATGACCAACTATACGGCCGGAATTTTTGCTCCGGTCGTATAGTTGCGACCGTATAGGCTCAGATATCGAAAAAAAATTCACAAAGATGATATAGAGAGTTTAACGACCAACTATACGGTGGGAGCTCCCTCTCTGGTCATATAGCTCTGTCCGTACAGTTGGTAAAACCCCTCTAAAACTTCATAAAAACACAAGGATTTCAAAGGCAGAATTTTTAGGAGTAAAATTTGTGAAAATAAATCACTTATTTGGGTAAGAACACTTACCTTGCACTTACCATATTCTTAATTGGGGATAAAATGTCCTCCCACAACAAGGACTCCTTCTCTTTTGGAGGAATTGACTTTAGTTCATTAGAAAAATCCCGTAAACAAAAATCACCAGGACTAAAGTTCCTTTCAATAAGATTGGTGTCTTCCTGGGCAAACATGGACACCGCATCTAACATTTTTATTTCTTGCCTCTGCATAATATGCAACTCAAATTCTTGGCGTGAAAGAATCCAACGGATCACCCTTGGCTTGTGGTCTTTCCTTTCAAGGAGTTCTTTTAAGCCATCACGATCCGTGTGAACTTTTACCTTTGCATCAACTATATAAGAACAAAATTTATCACAAGGGAAAAATACAGCAAACAGTTCCTTTTCTTCCTTAGGGTAATTCTTTTGAGAACCATTGAGAGTTCTACAAGCATGATGTATAGTAATAAATTTATGACCAATATGTTGTCATATAATTACTCCTACAACATCATCACTAGCTTCACATATTAAATCAAAGGTTGTATCCCAGAAAGGTGGTTTAATAATTGGAGCATGAAATAAAGCAGTTTTTGAGTTTATCAATGGCTTCAAGACATTTATCATCAAAATTAAATATTATTCCCTTTTGCAAGAGGTTTGTCAAAGGTTTAGATATTCTAGTGTAATTTTCTAATGAACCTTCTATAAAAACCCACATGACCAAGAAACTCCTTATACTTTTAATATCCCTAGGTGGTGGCATTCTCTCTATTTCTTCAACCTTAGCTCTATCAACTTCAATTCCCTTACCTGATACCTTGTGTCCGAGGACTATACCTTGTTTGACCATAAAGTGGCACTTATCCTAGTTTAGAACAAGATTAGTTTCTTCACAACGCTGCAAAACTCTCTTAAGATTATCCAAGCAACTAGTAAATGAAGTTGCAAAGATAGCAAAGTCATCCATAAATACTTCCATTACAAGTTCTATAAAATCCGCAAAAATAGCAGTCATACATCGTTGAAAAGTAGTTGGAGCATTAGATAGACAAAAAGGAATACGTCAGTGTAGCACCCCGGTAAAATCACTACTAGAAAATTTTTGTGTTTTTGTTTTGTGCATCATCATGATCGCATGCTCATGTCATCATGCCACGTTGCATTTGAGCATTGTCATGTCCTCATGCATATTTTTGCCTAAAACTATTTTCGAAAAGCCTATCTTTGTTTTCTAAATATCCTCCATCTTTATTTCAAATCAAAACCCGGTCCTTCCGGATATTTTATTTTGTCTACAAAGTACTTACAAAAGACTATTCAAAACAAAACAAAATAAATAAAATACTTTATCGGTAGAGGCAGCCGCAGGCCAAGCCCAGCCCGCAACTACCTACTATCCCACTACAAATCCGGAACCCTAACCCTAGACCTGACCTGACCTACCAAACCACCCTGGCCACACCCTCAGACACGCTACATGCCCCGTGCACCACCTACCGTGCGTGATACACCGTACACACATCGCGGCGTTGCGACACGATCCTGCCCTAGCCCCGCATACCACACAATGCGGTACACGCCCTGGATCCCCACCCCCGCACCGCGTCCTCCCGATGCGACCGATGCTCGTGGGACCCACCCCGACTCGGCCGCCTCCCTCCTCTCGTCGTGATCCTCATCCCGAGACCCCGCGGACCCCACCTACCCCTATCCCCATCAATCCCCACGGATCCCTCTCACCTCACGGTCATCACCGCCACCGTCTGGCTCTCCGCCGCCCAAGCTCTGCCCCGCCTCCCTGTCGAGCACGACCGTGACGCCCGTGTCCCTGGGCGCCTCGTTCTCTGCCCGGGCCTCCTCTCTGCCTCGTCGTCGGGACCTGACCCGCTCCGTTTCAGCCGCCAGCGGCCGAGCCGTCTGTCGCCCCGATGCAGAGCCCTAGCCGCCTCCTCGCCCCGTCGACCCTGCGCCCTTGCCTTCCCCTCGTAGGGCTCCCGCCGGCCTCGACTCTCGTCGCTGACCGCCGTCCTCTATTCTGGCCGCTGCCGCCTGCGAGCTCTTCCTCGCCGCCCCTCTGCCTCCCCGCGGACTGCGCACCGCCGCATCGGCCTCTTGTCCTCTACTTCCCGGCATCATTAAGGATGGCAATTTTACCCATGGGTACAGGTACCCGCGGGTACCGTACCCGCATGGGTAGGGTATGGGCACACTTTTGTACCCACGGGTAATACCCATACCCTACCCGTTAAGTCAAGGGTACGGGCACAGGTATAGACTTGTACCCATGGGTATACCCATACCCTGCCCGTTAAACTAATATGTCAAACTTACCTATAGAATTTAGACCTATGCGACCGAAAAACCTAGGGACAAGTATGAGATTGTGAGTCCTAAACTTTGATTCTTGCATGTACTCGTCTATCTCTTATTTAGTAGAGACAATTGTCTTTTTTTCAAATATGTTATTGATGAAAATAAAATTATGAATAACTTGTGTACTCTTGGATCTACCCGCCGGGTACCCAATGGGTATGAGTATCCGTCAGGTATGGGTATGGGTAAAGCTTTATACCCACGGGTATGAGTATGGGTGAACTTTTGTACCCATTGACTAAATGGGTATGGGTATGATATTGCTCTACCCTGCCCATACCATACCCATTGCCATCCTTAGGCATCATCAACCTGACGCCATGGCTAATGCCTTTCTCCCAGTGCCGCCTGCTACCAACACCTGCAGCAGCGGCTACCGACCTGGGCCTCCCGAGCACATCACAGCAGGGCTCTGTGCTACCCTCCCGTCGTGTCCACCGTCCTCCTCATGTCCGGACACCGCCTCCCGCCTTCCGCTGCTCTGGCTCGTGCGCCGCCCCTGCGTCAAGCATGCGCTGGTCATCGTTTGTGTTCCCCTGCAGAACCGCACCTTTCTTCGCTCGCGGGCGCCGCCTCTGTTCCGTTTGTTGCCATGTTCCATCTCGCGCCACCAGTGTGACCTGCAACATCGTAGGGGCTCGCGAACGTGCCCCAGTTTGTTGACCTCCGGCACGTCCGACTCGTCGCCTATATTCTCCGTTTGCTGGTTGGCCACAGTACCAGTTCGAGTTGGTGCTCTCCTGGTGGTGTATAGATGATGTGGGATGGTTGATGTCTATGTGGCGCTCCTCCCGACAGCTTCAATTCCTCTGCCTCAGGTGCGATGTTATTCGAGAGACCGAGACCAACACAAGATGAGAAAGATTCGCACAAGACCACCAGTGTCCAATTCAAGATCGCCATCGACAACGGATCTGTGGAACCCCAAGATCTTCTTCCGAAATCTAAAGCCTTGATCTGAAGCCGAGATCGAACCCCGTCGCACCCCGGAACCCCAAGATCTTCGATCCGGGAAGTGCAACCCCTACCTATCCCGTCCCTATTTTATAATGACATATATTTGTTGCATATTAAATTGTCCATGATTGCATACATATTGTGGTTGTTTTGGGGTATTAGATGATTCACCTAAATCACCTAAATTAAACATGGAGCGCATATGCGGGCTATTCTTGTCTTATACCGCCTTCATTTAAATTGGTGTAGAAAACCAATGCCATGTTTTGCCTTGTTATTACAACATTTAAATTGCGGGGTAGCTAAACAACATGAACGAGTTCCTATGCGAGGCTCAAGTTGTTGGCGATGAGGGCCGACTTTGTTGGGTCCGTTGGATGGACCTAGATCACCTTGGTGTGGACCGATGAGTCGAAGGACTGATCATGTGAGTTTGGCTTACTCGGAGGAGGTAGATTATTCTCTGTCAACTCCATTAGCCTTGCCAGGTCTTCCTGCATGCCGAAAGACTAGAAGATTCTGTAGAATTCCCTATCGCAATTGTCTAACCTCTCGAAGCTTCCGTTGACGGTGATAATGCCCTTAGGGCCCAAAATCTTCATCTGTAGGTAGGCGTAGTGTGGCACCACCATGAACCTCGTGAACACGACACGTCCGAGGATGCAATGGTACTGCGAGGGCCAGTCCACCACTTTGAATTCGATGAATTCTCGCCAGAAGTTTGCTGGCGTGCCCAAGATGATGTCCAAGCTGATTTTACCCATGGGGTATACGCACTTACCTAGGAAGATGTCGTGGAATGTTGTGTTGGAGGTTTCCAAGCATGATAGGGGGATTCGCATTGTGCGCAAGGTGCAAGCGAACATGAGGTTGATGCAGCTGCCACCATCCATGAAGACGCGACTCATCTCAAAGCCGCCAATTTGCACCTCGAGCACCAAAGGCGAGTGGCCCGGGTGAGGCAACTCACATGGGTGATCACGCTTATCAAAGGTGATACAGGACTCACACCCACTGAGGTACTCAGTTGTTGGGGGTGGAGAATTGACTGCCAAATTTATTTGGCGAGTGATTGACTTTTGCACTCTATTGGAGGGGCATCCTTTTTGGATCATGCCCATATTCCCCAACCAAATTTATTTGGCGAGTGATTGACTTTTGCACTCTATTGGAGGGGTATCCTTTTTGGATCATGCCAATATTCCCCAGCGGTTGTGTGGTACTACTCGCCTCCATTGTTCTGGACTTGCGCAGCCGTAGGTGGGGGTGTCCCGGGTGGTGGTAGTGGCGCTCCATGGGCCACGGCACCTGGGCCAGCTCTGTAGCCTTGGGTTATCGCGTCGCGATTCATCTGGGCCAGGCCTTCGTGGAGCCTGAGGAACTCGCGATAGTCCTTGAGGAGCTGAGTGGATTTTTTCTTGCCATCGTGTTTGTCAATGTAGAAATGTACTTGCAAGGTCCCGACAGTTTTTCCTAGTTGGACGTTCTAGGTTCATCATCACGGGTACGACGTTGCCATACTTGCGTGGTTTACCTGCTGTCGCGGTATCCGCCACTACAATATCCGATGTTGCGCTTGTTGTCGTTGCGCTTATCAGCGTAGCCAGCCGCGACCATGTCGACTTCCTCGCGGTTCTCATAACCACGCATCCGACATTTTCCTCGGTGATTGTGTCTGCGACCGAGGTCGTCATCATCGTCTAAGTGAGCAAGGTTGTTTAACAGAGATTCCTCTCCATCATCCCACCTGTTCGCGATCTCCATTAGGTGGTCGATTGTTTTGGGCTTCGAACGACCCAGCTCCTCCCTGAGTTCTCTACGGCGTATGCCGCCGTTGAATATGTCGATTGCGCGATTCTCGGAGATGTCCTCTGCAGAGTTTTTTTATGATGGACCACCTCTGAATGTATGAGCATAACGACTCACCAGTCTTTTGATAGCAGGCTCTTCATTCTTCGATTGATGCGGGCCTTTTGTAAGTGCCCTTTAAGTTCCGCAAGAAGTTGTAGACCAGCTCATCGTAGCTACGGATCGACCCACGTGGGAGGTTGTTAAGCCATGCACGGGCGACGCCTTGCAGCTATAGCTGGAGGCATTTCACAACCATGCTCGTGGTTCCGCCATGCAGCATGATGGAGGAAATATGATCCTCCAGCCAGATCTTCGGGTCCTAGAGACCATCGAATTTCGGGTTCTCTGATGAGAGTTTGAACCCTTTTCCCATTCTCTTTTGTCATATGGCTCTGCTGAAGCAGTTGGCGCCGCATAGCTCTAATCCATCATCTTCTGAGTCCATCGAGTGGGCGCACCTTGGGGGCATCTTTTCGACCTTGCGCTATGTGATGTCATCATGCGCGTCATAGTCGTAGTCGTGTCATCGTGAGTGGTGTCGCCGCGACAAGTCATGGTTGTCGTCGCTGGAGGAGGAAGGAGAGTAGGTCTTGGCCAGAGCCTTGCCTTTCCTTGGCTCCGGCGCTGGATCCTTGGTGAGTGCAGCTTCGACTAGTCCCAGGCCAGCGATCGTGATCGATGCATGGAGGACCGTGGGTCTCTAGCCGGCAGTTGGCTGTTAAGCAGGTACATGGTGGTTGCTGTCACCGCTGCCTGTGGCATTTTTGGGAGCACGTTTCCCCACATGTCCACCGTCATAGATGAGAAGTCGAGGACTCGAGTGGCCTCTTCTCGCTCCCTACCAGTGAGTTCAGCTAGTCGAGAGCGTCTTCTGGCGGCTGCCTGATCGTTGCCTCTGGAGAAGTATCCTCTGATGGAAGAGAGCTAAGCTCGTCGGAGGCTCGACTCGTCTTCTACAATTATGTGCTCGTCGAGTTGGGCGATTACTTGTTGCTGGCGCTTGAATTCCTCCTTAATTAGCCAGTGATAACCCATCAGCATATCCTGTGATGAGTTTGGTGGTAGGGGGTTACCTCGTAGGGCCTCCCTGCAGCGAGCCCACTCAGCGTCGCTGAGCTTGATCAGTACACACTCACTGGTATGTTCATTTGCAGAGAGGTATGGCTGATCTTCTAGGATGGGTCCTTCGCTAGGAAGACGGCCTATTGGCCCGTTGTTGGTGGGGCGCCATTGGAGGGACCATCGTTTGCGGCTGGGATACCACCGCCAGTACCGGTGTTTTCCTGAGTGCCACTGCCGCTGCCACCTGTATTGATGATGATGCACATGTAATGGCGGGGGAAGCTGCTGCTCCCGCAACTTTCAAATCTGGAGCTATAGGCTCCATCTTCTATTGCCAGATCGCCCAGATCGGACTCGCAACTATTGTCATTGTCCATATTCCCGACTGATGTCAGGGCATTAAGCTTGCTCAGGGTGCCGATCGGCGGTGGAAACCACGATGCAGGAGAAATCGCGAGAACATTCAGCTGATCAGGGAGGTGAACTGTGCCCAACTGACCAACTTGGAAGCGTAAGCTCCTAATCGCCAGGCCGATTCTGTCACCCATGGACTCTAAATCCGGGCGAGTGGACGGCGTGTGGATGGTGAAGTCGAAGGCGCCGAACAGGAGGCGAGTCTCCGCTGTTGCAGAGTCATAGATCGCGGTTGATGGGGAAGAGGAAGCCACAACATTAGTACTCCCTTTCCCACGGACAGCGCCAATTGATGAGGGGTTAACTCATCAATGCCCATCGTTGATGGACTTAGGTTCGAGGAAGTAGGGAGCACTAGAGGCACCGATCAGCTAGCAAACAAGCACACAGGTGAGACGAGGTTTACTCAGGTTCAGGCCTCGTAGATGACCCTACTCCTTCTTGTCTGCTCTTGGAAATATTGAGGAGTCGAAAGTTACAGGGGTGCACAGATGTAATCTGGCGATGGTGTGGAAACTTGGGTTGTGGATCTCCTCCTTTCTGCCCCCTCCTAGCCTTTCTATAGATAGGCTAGGTCTCGGGATAGTAGGCCGAGTCAGTTACATATTAGGGTTTCCCCTTTAAACTTCTATCTTGTATTTTGCACTGTTCTACAAGGAGTCAAGTCTCCCATGTCACCCGAATCTCATCTGGGCCTTAGCAACATTTGGGCTGAATCGTATATGCTGATCACGAGTACCTGTAGGGTATGCCCACATCACGTACTGATCAACTTCACCATCTTTACTTCCTAGCACACCCATGAAAAACAATGCATGTATGCAGGGTTTCCCACAGAGCTTCCATTGCCTGCAATGGCATGTCCTATCAACCAAACTCACTAGAACCTCCATTGCCTATCTTTACTGTCAGTGTACGTTACCTCAGCCTCCATTTCTCTTCTAATGCATTTCATCTTTAATTGTTTTGCCCTGGCATGCAAAGACTTAATCAAAGATGGGAGGATGAGATGGCCAGCATATACTATTGATGCAATTCTTTGACGCAAATCGATCTTTATCATGATCACCTGCCTAATCTTATCAAATATTTGCCACAACATAATCCCTTTCAATGACTTGACCTTTGCATTGAAACTCTCTGCAAGTTTACTTGTTACATAGTCTACCTTGCAAATTTCATTGCATTGGATTCTTGACCACACCATTCCACGATATGCATCCAAGTACTCCTTCACCACAGGTTTTTGTTTATACAACACTTCCAAATGATACAGATGCTTCCTCAAACTGCACGTGTATGAAGCTGGCCATAGGTTGTCACTATAAACTTTACCCTTGAATTTCTTTGTAAAATTCGGCACTAAGTGTTGCATACATTCCCTATGCTCCACTCCGAGGAATAGTACTTCTACAGCTTTCTCCAAACCTTTGCAACCGTCTTTGTGGATAGTAAGTGCTGATGGATGACCTATAAGGTCGCGCAAATTCTCCAACTTTCCTCTGACTCAATCTCCAAAACTCCAAAAGAAACAGGAAACAGCCAATTGTGGCCATCAACTGAAGTAGCTGCTACTAGTTATCCTTTAAATCTGCCATGAAGAGTTGTTGCATCCACGGCCAAATATGTCCTGCAACCATCCAGAAATCCTTGCTAGCAAGCTTTGAAACAAACAAAAGACCTTCTAAAGCACTACTTCTCCTTTGTCTTCCCTCTTATTTTGTAATGAACTTTATGCATGTCTATCTGTACAACACTACTGGACTATCCATCTCCACTTCAGCTTTGAAGCTCTAAAGCAACTGAAAATTTTCATTTCATGGACCATTGATCCTATCAAGAGCCATTTCCTTTGCATAGAATATCCTCATGTAAGGTACTATAATATTAAACTTTTGAGAAACTTATTTTATGAGCGCTATTGCACCAAGTGATGGGTTCGCTCTCATCCAATCCATTATTGCATCTACCAACCACCTAGTCTTTACTAGTTTTGTTTTGTCCTTTGTTTATCCCCGTTGAAGTGGACAAGAATGTTCAAACTAGTTAGTTTGTATCTGAAACATAATGAAAATGTCAAGTACAGTTAACAAACTCTACACAATGATCTCAAATACACAACTGGTTGTAATAGCTGAACCAAACTGCTCCTGAGCACAGTGGATGCATGCATCCTCCACCTACACCTCTTGTATGGGAACTTCACAGTGAACCTTGTTGGCTCACTCTTAATAACATCATAATCATTATTGGTGTGGATGCAATATGTAGTATGGGCATTACGATAGTCTTGCATTGTTTCAAATATGGTGCCTTCTGAAATCTTAGGATCATTCCTGTCCCACTCAATTACTAGCAAGTCCTCACCATCGTAATCGGCTCAAACAATACTGTCATTGTTCTCCTCATTCTCTTCATCATCAGTGTCATCAAATCTGGCACCGTGGGCCATTTCCTTCGTGTATTGATCCTCTAGTGCCAATTTACTGAATCTATCTACCAACTTAGGAAACATCAACTCATCCTCATCATCTAGTGGAGGTGGGCTTGTTCGTTTGCGGTACCAAAGTTCCCAAGTGAGTGCATCGTGGTACCTAAGTTTCTTGAAATTGCTTTGTTTTGAAATGTTGGGACACCGACTCCTGAGAGGGGCCATTTCGAGCCAAACTCATCTCACCCCTACCAAAGTGAAACATTCCGTGAAACTGCCACGGGAAGTAGACTATCGGGACCCTCATGTCAGTAATATGTTCATGACATGAGCGCCAACGCGGCAACCACATAGACAAAATGAGGGACTAAAGGAGCTTCGTGCGTTGACCGAATTCACAAATCCACTCCATCCCTCCTTTCGCATGAACCCTTGCCTCGGCGGTGTCGAAATCCCCCTCCAACCAGCATGATCCCTTCGGGCATTTGACTTCCAGTGCCAAGTTGTTGCGCCTATTCAATGGTACCAAGCTCCAAAGCCATGCCAGCCGTTGCGACGCTAAAGCCCGCCTCTACCGCCGACGAGCTGAGCAACGCGAAGGATGGTACATCCTATTGCCGAGGAAGAAGTACTTCTGGCTAATTAGGGGTGAGCTACTATTCTCTTGGATATTTGCACTATCTATAACTAGTAGCTGGCTATTGGCATTACAGAGATAGATCGAACCTGAATTGTTTGCTACCACAACGCTGACAAACAATTCTTATCTTTTGTCCCCAGTTTTCTGTCAAGTAGGTTCTCTGCTGAACCCAAATACACGGTTATGGTCACCCTCTGCGGCTACCACATTAAATTAGCAGATGGGAAGAGCAAGTGGAATCAAGCTAGCGGTCTGAAGATGGAAGTAGAGCCTCCGCGGTTATGCACTATCCTTGGTATGGTTGCTGCTGTGCATGAATGTGCTGAAATGGGGCCGGAGCAGACTGCACGGTTTAGCTTCATTGATGAACGAGGCTTCATAGTTCCTATAGCGTGTGACAGTTAGCTAGTTGGGTTGATGAAACAGTTTGTTGGGCTTCGCGTGGTTATGCTAATTTGTAAAATACTGGATGTGGAAGCTCCTGCTACTAGGAGTCGCCCAGCTGTTATTGGACAGGGTGGTCTAACTCGAACCCCTGCTGCTATTGAGCAAAATGTGGTTCCTCGTTTGTGCCATGCCTCTATCAGGAAACCTCCTCGTAGCAGTCCCCGTATTGGTGTTGTGCAAAACTCTGCTTTGGAATCGGCTGGTATTGGTCGTCCCTGTGATGTTGCTGTTTTGGCAGCTGCTGACCCAATTTGTGCCGCTATTGAGCAAACTAAGACTTTCGGAGGCTGCCCCGCTATTGTTGATAAGACCGCTGCCTTGTGTGATCCTCCTCCTCGAAACCGTGCTCAAGTTGTGAAAAAGTCTGCTCTAGAATCTACTGGTACTGGTCGTCCACGTGGTGTTGTTGCTCCGGCTGCTCCTGACCCAATCCATGCCACTGTTGAGCAAACTAAGGCTTCCGGAGGCTGCCCCGCAGTTGTTGCCAAGACTGCTGCCTTGTGTGTTGCTCCTCCTTGAAACCGTGCTCAAGTTGTGCGGACCCCAGGTCTAGAATCTGCTGGTACTGGTCGTCCCCGTGTTGTTGTTGATTTGGCCGTTGTTGACCCAATCCCTGCCGACGTTGAGAAAACTAAGCCTTCCGGAGGCTGCCCCACTATTGTTACCAAGACTACTGCCTTGTGTCCTCCTCGAACCCATGCTCAGGTTCAACGAGCTGCTGGTCTGAAGCTAACTCATGGTCTGGACTCTGCTAGCACTCGAAACACTGCTATTGTGGGAACTCCTCCGGATCGTCGATGTGGCGTGGCAGCAGTTGCTCCTATTGTGACCAGGGGCGGAGATGGGCCTGGTGCTACCCGGGTTGTAGCACCGGTCCAGCTAGCACAAGGTACATATACGTATATTTTCAGCCAGAATTTACGAGCCCATAGCAGTAGCACCACCCCGGACATCAGTCCTGCACCTCCCGGCCCGTCCGCCACTTGGCTCATGCGCTAGAAAATATTGGCAATCGCTAATTCTACAGCTGATCCAGTCAATCGAACGAGGCAAGGAGCCAGCGACGGAAACCTAGGTCGCGTGACTCGCGACGGTTCGTCTCTCCGTAGTCCGTTCCGCGGTTTCACCCCGTCTCTTTGTCGCCCATCCGGCCATCCGGCGGCAGCGGGCGGCACCGGGGATCGGCAGCCAGCGTCACTGCATGCGCTCCACTTCTGCTTTTCGAGGTTCCAGCCTTCACGATCTGGCATCGGTGCTAGCTGCTGCTTCCTAGGTATGATTTCATCAGGAACTCGTTTCATCCCATAAAATATTTAATTCAGATTTCATATATATTATTGACTGGTTGATTCTAAATTTCTAATTAGACTGTTTCAAATAATTCTATCATTTTCTAGGATGAAGAAATATTATCTAAATAAAGCTGCACCTAGTACTAGTTTAGAAACGCTGCCAAGACAAAAAAGAGTCCGCGTTGAACTTAATATGGATGACATTGTTGCTGATCCGGCTCCTCGAAAACCAATGAATGAGTTTGATCCAAATATAAGAGATGAAGCTAAGAGAGCATATTTGTCTATGGGTCATGTCAACCACGTGACCATGTTTTTCCACAGAAATTGCAAGGGGATCAAATGAGAGGATTTATAAAAACATGGTTCGATAGGTTTGATTGGCTAGAATATAGTGTGCAAAAGGATGCAACTTATTGCTTTTATTGTTATCTATTTATACCTCCACGGATTGGTTATTGGGAAAATGATACATTCACTAAAGATGGCTATGTTAATTGGAGACGGGGACTTGAAACTTTCAATGCTCATGTTGGCGGACCTGATAGTACTCACAACAAGGCAAGAAAGTGTGCCACTGATTTCAAAAATCAGAGACAAAGTGTGGCGTATGTGTGGTCCAAGAAAAACGCAGAGAAAGAGGAGAAATATAAAGCTCACTTGATTATTATTTTAGGTATTGTGAGGTTTCTTCTTTTGCAAGCTCTTGCTTTTCGTGGGCATGAAGAATCCTCAAGCTCAACCAATAAGGGAAACTTTTTAGAGATGTTGGAATGGTACAAAAATAAAGATCCCAAAGTTGCAAGTGTTCTTGGTGTAAATGCTCCCAAGAATTGTGAATGATTGCTCCTGAAATACAGAAAGATTTAGTGAAAGCTTGTGCACATGAGACAAAGAATGTAATTATTTCTGAAGTGAAAGGGTGCCGGTTTGTAGTGCTTGTTGACGAGTGTCGTGATAAGTCAATATAACAGCAAATGGCGCTGATCTTGAGGTATGTACCAAGATTTATATTGATGTTTCAGTTTTATCTTGTCATCAAATATCGCTCACTAATATCTTTTTTCATGTAGGTATGTCAATGGTAAAGGTGAAGTGATTGAGATGTTTCTCGGGATTAAGCATCTTTCTAATACTACATCGTCTTCTCTTAAGAGAGCCTTGGATGCTATGTTTATCAAACATGGTTTGTCTATTTCTCAGTTGCGAGGACAAGGATATGATGGAGCCTCAAATATGAGAGGTCAGTTTCATGGGTTGCAGAAACGCATATTGGACGAAAATCCATATGCCTTTTATATACATTGTTTTGCTCATCAACTGCAACTAGTGGTTGTTTCAGTTGCCAAGTGTTGTGCTTCCATTGAGGATTTTTTCAATAATTGCACTATGCTTGTAACAACTATTGGTTCTTCTTGTAAGAGCAAGGCCCGGTGACACACGGTGGGGTACACATCATAAAACATTGGTTCGTCTTCAACTAATGTGGACCTATGTATTGGAGGTATTGGAAAATATTTGTGAAGATGGAGAGAGCGAGCAAAGAACTAAAGCATCAGGTTTGGTAGAAAGGATGGAACACTTTGAATCTTTTCTTATAATGCATCTTATGATTAGAGTATTAGGGAAGACCCAAGAATTGTAACAATGCTTACAAAAGAAAGATCAGAATATTGTTTGTGCTATTGGACTAATTGGGTCGGTGTTGACGAATATGAATGACATGAGGGAAAATGGTTGGGAAGAGAAGTTTGAAGAAGTCAAGAACTTTTGTGTCTGTAGGAAAATTGTTGTGCCAAATATGGATGATACAATACCACTAAGAGGTCGCTCAAGGGGCCGTGGTGCAAAGTTAGTAAGTTACTATCATCATTTTCATCATGGCATTTTCAATGTTGTTCTTGACCAGATTCTAGTTGAGTGAAACCACCGCTTTGCTGAAAAATCAACTCAGTTGTTGAGATGTATTGCTTTCGCTGATCCTAAGAATTTTTTTGCTAACTTTGATGGAGACAAGCTTATTGAACTTGCCAAGATTTATGCTTCTGATTTCTCGGAATATGAGTGTGTTACCTTAAGAGGTCAACTTGCCACATTTGTTGTTGACGTGAGAAGTGATGAAGAGTTTTCAAGGTGTAATGATCTTGGCAATCTTGCTGTGAAGATGGTTCAAACTGATAGACACACATGCTACACTTTGGTGTATCGCCTCATTGAACTTGCCTTGATTTTGCCATTTTCCACTGCAACAGTTGAGCAGGCTTTCTAGGCTATGAATATTATCAAGACCGAGTTGTGGAGTAAGATGAATGGTGATTGGGTGGATCATAGCATGGTGTGCTACATTGAGCGAGGCATATTTACAAGCATTGAAGATGATATCATTTTACGGTGTTTTCATGGTTACAATAATCGTGCATGCCAATTCCCTAAAGCCATTACTAGGACTTAGTGAGTTGCTGGTATGTTATTTACTATCGAGTTCATATTTCATATCAATTATATATCATTCATATTCATGATGTTTGTTCTACATTGTATATGCAGATTGATGTCTCAAGTGGATGTATGGATGGTTCATGAATAAAGTTGATGATATGTGAACTACGGAGATATCTTGATGGTATTTCTAGAGATTCTGCAATACTTTGTGTTTTTGTTCATCGGTTAATCAATTAGCTATTTATGATTTTCTACTGTAGCAATGTACTTTTACTAAGGTGAATTTTGGTGATATCTAGTAGAATTTTTTTCAAGCAATTAGTTAGCATCCCTCTTTCTTCATTTCCAGCTCCGCCACTAATTGTGACTGCCGTTAGCCGTGGCCTTGCCTGTCCACCAGGTATTGTAGCTCCCGCTGCTAAGGGCCCTCTCTTTGCTCTTGATCCTAGTACTTCCACCGCAGTTGCTCCAGCTAACGATGACACTGGTGATGGCGATTGTAACATCCCAATTTCAGCAACCCTGATTACTTGTCCAGAATGCAAAACTTAGGGGGAACAAAAACTTTTTCTTGTTTAGGGATAAAGTGTTTGCCTGTTATTTGACTATGTTTATGATTATGATTGTGTATTAGAAGATATACTCCTTACCTCAACACCAGTTGACAAAATCTACTTCCCAAAACTGTCTTGGCTTAATTTTCATATTCTCAAATGTTCAAGCATTTCAAAACCTGAGCCAAGCCTTTGCAAACCAACTATTTTAGTAGCTTCTATTTCACTAAACTATGGAGAGCAACCTATTATAATATCCTTATGTTTTCAAGACAGAGCCTTCAACTACTCTTACCCCTAAGATTTCCAAAACCTTTTATAAATCTTTTGAACTATACTCTTGGTAGATATACCAAGGACCTTACCTTGTTCAAACTCCAACCTATTCAAAGTACTCATCCTTACCTCAATCTAAGCTTGATGGTACCCCTAGTAGTAGTTGATTTGTTTGTAAGATGAGTTGCCTTGATCTGCTGCTTGAATTGTCTGCTTAGGAGATAGTATGAGCCACTCTAGGATCTCATCACTAGGATCAAGATGTTTCCAAATCATCACACCCTAAGCAAGAATACAAATCTGGATCTGATCTCTAGCTACTGAGTGATCATCTAAAACCCCTAACCAGACCCCTTCTGAAGTGGTCCCTTCTAGAAGCTTCCAAGTCATTGAAGACCAATATCAAGCAAGGATCCTTTCTACTCAATCTACATATCAACATCATCCCCTTTATGGTGCTTTGGTATCTTGCTATCCATCAAAAACCTCCCCTCTCATAATCTAGCCAAAAACCCTAAATCTACCAAATTTGGCTAAGCCTGGAATCTATTTCAACATCACCTTTTTGAATATCTCCTTTTCTCAACCCTTGTGCACCTTTGAAAATTCATTTGAACCATATTGTTAATCATCCTAAGGACTACCAAGGCCCACTCTTGCCCTTGGTTTGATCATCCTCCAACCCACTTGTTCATGATAGTTTTGCATGCAAGAAAATAACTTTTCCTACAAATCTTATCAACATGGCTACTTTCACAGAACCTCACACCACCATCCAACCTTCTACTGACCAACTCTCTGCATCGTTGTGATCTACTCATATAGGTCTATCAATATCTACTTCACTAGTTCCAAGTGGATCCTTGTGCTTCCTAAACCCACAAGGTTTTGAAGGCTAGTTGATAATCTGCCTCGGCAGGCTTATTTTATTCAAAATTTGAAATCAATTCTTGGTGAGCTCAAGCAATATCAAGGTCAAAACTCTATACCATCTTGATGTACATCACTTGGCCTATCCATCCATCTATCCCACGACCCAAGGGGAGATCTGAGCTCCAAGATCCAACAAGGTTTTGGTGGCAAAAAACAATCTTACCCAAGATCCTTAAATCTCTAGTTTTCACCAAAATCAACATGGACTCTCCACTCCCAAGGTTGCAAATTCTTGTTACACCTTGTCTACCTCAGCTACCTTGATCATCAAGATTTATCAAATATTATTCATAATTATTATGGCTCCAAATCTATTTAATTCCTTTAATAGACAAAATCCCCAAAACTCCTCTCCCAAGGGAAAGTTTGGTTTTTGCCAAAACACATTCGTAACTTTTGGCTCAATTAAGTCCTATATATCATACCCTATCATACCACTTCAAAAATAAATATTTTTGAGGAGCTTGAATAATTCTTTTATTCATCAATTATCTTGGGAAAATTCCCATAAGTGTGTACTCACATTTGGGACCATATCACATCAAAAACTCCACTTGTCCAATGTAAATTTATCAAATGAGCTCCAATACTTCACTTCTGCAGTTTATGAATAAATGGATTTAAGTGGACTTCTAATCTTCTGAAAAATCCCAAATAAATCCTAGAGATGCATCCTAACCTTACCCATCTACCAGCATCATTATCTCAATTGGTCAAGATCAAAAATCAATAAGTAAACCTTGATCATCCCTTATGTCAGATTTGAACATTTAGCCTTTTTGTATCAAAAGACAAACCAATCCCTCTCTCCAACCATACCAAGCAAGCTTGTACAACACCCACCCCTCCTCTGGTCGACCATCACTGTAGCATGACCACTGTAGCATCTGCCCTCCCCTTGTCATTTGCTCTTGGAAAGAGAGAAAGGGAGATTTTGCATATCTTTCAAATCTTGGATATATTGTGCAGCAGTAAACACCACCCCTTCCACCACTCAGAGCTCGAATCAGAGGCCCCACCGCCCCTCTCTCCACCTCCCTTACTGCCCAACCCCTGGCCAGCTCCTCCCTCTTTTGCTCTAGTGGACCAAGTCCATCCTAGACCATATCCCTTGGTTTATAAGGGGCAGTTAGCACCCCCGAGCACCCCTGGCCATTCATTGGCTCCATCCCCACCCCAACTACCTCCATGAGCTCCCCCTTTCTCCCCTACTGCTCTGCATCTACGTAGAATATAAGAGGAAGCCTGCTTAGCCTTCCCCACGAAATCGAGCAAGGGCTCCTTCCTACTGCCTCTCCCCCTCTCCATGTTATGCTCCTGAGCTCCCCTCCTCCTTCTGGTACTAATGATGTTCGTCGTTTCGACATACATCCACCATGGACACCGCACCGGCGAGCTTCCGAAGCTTCGCTCCAGAAGCAAACAGGGTCGTGCCGCCCATCCATGGAGTCGCCATCGTCAACCGCGCCACCATGGCCCGTCTCCGCTGCCTCCCAACGTCGCTGGTAAGCTCCCCCACACCTCTAGGTCCTCCCTAGGGTTAGGTCCCTGCCGGCGTCCTTCTTCGTGAGAACGACGACCCACCGCTGCTGGATCGAGTCTAATCGAACGGCCGACGTTCGTCGATACCCCTTCGCGAGCCCTGATCCACTGACGACCGGGCCCCACTAGTCAGCTTCAAAAATGGCCTCCTGCTCACACCGGCATGGGATGGGCCGGCTGTCGCCCTACGCGACCCAGTATTCCCTCAGAGCTGGCCCAGTTGCCCCTATAGTTTTCCTTTTTATATATCTTTTCTAGATCTGGAAAATTCTAGTTTGGTTTAAATCAAAATAAAAATGGAAATTACACTTTTTGCCTAGATCACCATTCCTAGCAAGTACCTTAGGGTGTTATGCAACATGTAGAACTGGTCACTTGCCAAAAATAATTTTTATCATTTACTGGCATTAATCTCCACTAAACTGTATCTTTTTCACAAAATAATCTCCACAGTGAGTTGTACATAACCAAATGGGATGAAACAAAGTCTCCCTAAAAGTTAGTTGATATACCTATCTATTAGCCCTTGTCTCCAGCTAAGTGGAGCTATAGATCTGAAGATATAAAAATGAAAAGCTTAATTATTTTTTGTATTTAGAAAATTCCCTAGACCAAACCATGAGTTGTATTGACCTAATTCCAACTCTCTATGATGTGGTACACTGAGGTCTACCAAAATCCAGGAGACCAAATTTCATTGAGGCCCTGTTTAAGTTTGGTGAATTAATCACCTCTGCCTAGGGTAGTCTTAGTAGAAAAATCACTACAGAAGTTTTACAACTCCAAAAAGAGTGAATCCAACTCTTACAGAAAGTTATTCAAAATACCTACCATGTGGCCTTGGTTTCCTATCAAAAGCTACTGTATATATTAAATCTCGTGAAAAAGACAAAAACCCTCCAGAACTGCCTTTGGGAATTTCCTGAGGGCATTCTAGTAAATATTTTGACATGATCCCAACTGTATTTGGATCATTACATCAAACCCTATTTAACCATCCAAGGAAATAATTTTTGGACGTACAGAACTTTTCTCGTGAATTATTGCCTAAAACTAGAGTTTATTTCACTAGAAAATTCATAAGAAATTAAAGAAAAGTGATAAAATCTTGAAACCACTTTTGTTGGTCTTCTGTTGTCCAAATCTACCTGATGGTATTCTGGTTGCCCTTTACACCCTACTTACCCACGCCTTGGTCCCAAATCCCTTCATTAGTGGTTTTGACCATTTCCCGAATAAAGGAAATCCCACCACTGCAATTAGGGTTTTTGCAATGGTTCTAATCTCAACCACTCAAAACCTACTAAATATTATACTTGTAATGTCCACTTGCTTGCTGTATGTATTGATTCTTGTATGCCTTGTTTTGATTGTGGTCTTGCTTGTTTGCATGTATACTCGATGTCGACGATAGTTGCGCTTGTATTAACGCCGAGAAGAAGAGATCTTATTATCATTTGGTATTGGTACTCTTGGTTATCTAAAGAAGAAGTCCAGGGACATATTGCCATATTGTTGAACATCAGGCAAGCCACCTTCTTTCTCATAAGCCTTGTCCTACTGTTTTACTTATGAATGTTTTATCTACTGTTTATTAAAACTACACTATTTTACTATATGTTGATGTATATATGGTAGTGGTTTTGCTCCTCCGAACTATTACACTTTTGTACTATTAAGTACAACCCCCTTGGTGACACCTACTTGTCCCTAGTATAATAGATGGTGTATATCACCATAACCCTCTGGAGACCCTGTTTTAACCAAAGCAAAGCTAGAGGATGGGAAGACCCCGGAAAAAGTTTTACCAAATGTTTTATGATAAAACCTTGGTGAGGTGGGACCTCCCAAGAGATGTTGAGAAAGAAAAAGGTTTTGTTTTACAAAATTCTGTAGGAAAGATGGAGGAAGAAGTTTTATAAAAACGCACCCGGTTCTTTGCAGTTTTGCTAGAACAATTAACCATGTGCAACCACATTACTCTGGAATGGGACAGGGCTGAATTTGATGTTTTTCTATTCTAGTATAAGCTACCTCGCAACTACTACAGGGGATGAAACTCCCTGGAGGGTGGGCCTTCTCACATAAGGGTCTGTGTGGGACATCGACCTGGAGAAGGAACGAAGGGTCTACGAGCCTCCACGCGTTACTATCGGCCCCTCATTGAAAGCGCCCTCTGTGTGAAGTGTAAAATGCGCTCCGGTTGCTCCTCGGTACCCGACGTCCCGGTTTTGAGGGGAGTAACACTCATAGGGTAGGCACTTATATTGGAGTGGGCATCCGGAGAGTCTTGATCGGTTACTCGACCCACGATCGGTGTAGATCAGGGTAGTGTAGCCGGATGGTGTGGGTAAAGTGCGCCACCTTTGCAGAGTGTAAATCTATTCGAATAGCCGTGTCCACGGTCATGGACGGTTGGGAAGGTTGCTGTAGAGCGGTGCTGGTTTTGATTTCAAAAAGGATTTCGTAAAAGCAAAGGCTTTGGAAATGTTTTGACCATGGGATGGTTGGAAAGGAGAAAGGTTTTGACCATGGGATGGTCGAGAAGGGAAAGAAAGGAGATTGGTCGTGGGACGACCGAAAGAAAGGAACAAATGGATGACCTAGTCCTAGTCTTTACAAAACTTTTCAAAAGGTTTCCAAAATTATTTACAAAAGTTTTCAACAAAGATATGTATAGGCTATATCTACAAGTGAAATTAGTTGAGAAAAGAACCTCCACTAGAGCCCACCTACTGCCACAGCCATAATGCATATCCTCTTGTTATTATTGTTATCTTAAGGTGGTTTGCGAGTACATTCAAAGTACTCACTGGCATTGTCCCTGGCTATTAACTTTGTCAGATATCAAGAAGAGGATGAAGTTGACGGCTGAGCGAGCAAGGACATTCTCCCAGTCAGTTGCCTGTAGGTTAAGGCATGGCTCGGGCTCTACGCTTAATGAAATTCCGCTGATGTTGATCGATGTATCCATAATGGAAATAAGGTATGACATGTATTCGTTATGTATTGGATGTTTAATTTGATATTTGTCGGTTATGTGCCACGACTAACTGATCATGGGATCGTGGTTGTATGCATAACAGTGATTCTCGGAGGATTAATCTGGTGGCTTCGCAGTGATGGTAGCATTGTGGCTGGGTCTGATGGTGCCGCTCCACCTCTCGAACCTCTCGGAGATTTCATCATGCAGAACCTGAGGATGGCAAAGTAATCGTTCGTATCGGTGTCAAGTAGTATACTAGAAAATTAGATGATGGCACAGAAAAATTCTATGACGAGTTTGATGTAATCCTTAGCAGATACGATCCTGAAGTGGTAAAGTTATCTGACCTGATGGCATCATTACGTGTAAAGGTGCTGTGGGGGTCCTCCTAGGTAGCACGTTTGGTATATATTGGTAACAAGAGCAAAAAGGCTATAAAGTGAAAGGTACCAGGGATTTAGTCATACCGTTTACAAGGAAACATTATAGAGGTGAAGTGTACATCCACTTGATAGTGCAAATGGTTGGAGAGGAATTGGATTTTGACAATAGAGATGATGTACTTGCTGAAGGCATGCGTGACCTGATCCATGGTATCACTAGGGATTGTGCGACTAAGGGTAGCTTCGAACAGAGGAGATTCTTACAGAGGAGAATCATAAAGAGGAGCAGGAAGAGCATCCCCAGAAATGGCACCCCTAAGAAGAACATCACCAAGGAGACCATGCCAGAGAAGAGGACGCCCAAGAGTCGCAAGAAAAAAGGCACCACGCTGCAGAGTACACCCCTGAGATCCAGTAACAATGCCACACCAAATGGTAGCAGAAAAAAACGCTAAGAGGGCTAGCACGGTGGTGAACGCTCCTAGGAGTGATAGCAAAAAAGGCGAAGATGGCTAGCACGGAGGATACCACACCTAGTGGTAGTAGAAAAAAAAGCTAATTTGGAGCGGAACATGCCGCTGAGGTCAGGCAATAATGCCAGCACGAAGGAGAACACGCCCAATAGTAGCAACAAAAGGGCTAATTTGGAGAGGAGCACGCTGCTGAGTTCAGGCAATAATGCCAGTACGAAGGAGAACACGCCCAATAGTAGCAGCAAAAGGGCTAATTCGAAGAAGAACACGCCGCATAGGTTAGGCAATAATGCCAACGCCCTGGAGCCAACACCCGTGAGGGGAAACATGAAGAAGATCACACCCAAGAGCGGCAGCAAAAAGCTTAGTTCGATGGGGAATAGAACACAGTTGTCAAGCCCTACTGATACCATCAGGAAAGATTACATTAGGAAGTGGGATGTACACAAGAAGAGTAAGAGGGTTATGTACAGTCAAGATGAAACTGATTATGACTGTTGTTTGTCTACTGAAGTACTGCGTGCAAACGTAAGACCACCCCATGTGGTTGCAGCAAAACCAACCGAGTGTCTTGGAGAAAATAGAGTTGCCGGTGAGGTAGATTGGAGCAATGTTCCGGTCCATCCGGGTGGAGATGATGGTGTAGCCCACCCATGGGAGTCAATATGATGTGTGCAATACTAGGCATTAGAGACGATGGACATGATTCTGAATCAGATGAAGAAGAAGGCACTGCACAGGATCAAGAATCTGGTGATGATGAAATAGACGAGGAACTTAACAATGAGGCTGGCATTCTAGTCGACGATTTGGGTGTTGAAGTAGAAGAAATGAGACATGACCATGAGTATCCTATAATTTTGGTCGGCACCAAGTTCCGGAGCATGCACAAGTTCAGGATGTTGTTTCAGCATTTTTGTATCAAGGGGGAATTCGACATTCATCGACTGAAGAACACTGCCCAGAGGTATGAGGCCATTTGCAAGTTAACGTGCATGAATGGACAGGTCAAGGTACATTGTCCATGGAGGATCACAACAAGAGCCTTACCTGCGTCGAAGGCAATTAGGGTACTGGGGCAATGAATGTAGAAAACCATTAGAACTTTCTCTCTTTTCACTCTATAACTACAATTGTTGTGCGAGATCTTTCTAGCAACTAGTCGACTCCGCTTATCTTTTAAATGAATCTGTGTTGTAGGTGAACAAAATGGGCCCTCCACACATTTGTCCGACAGGCAGCAAACTGAAATCCTCAATGGCTGGTACAGAGTGGGTGGCTATACAAGCTATGTGAATACTGAGACCGCAAAGAATATTCAGACTAGCCTCGGTTCTAAATACAACATTGTCCTACCATATTACATGGTTTGGAAAGGTAAATAGAAAGCTTTGAGGGTCTTGTACGGTGTAATACCTCGGACATTATGCTCTAAGTTCAAGACTAGACGAACCGAAAGTGGAAAAGGGATTCTACTGCGGAGGCCCAAGACCACCCACGTGTAGGCCCGTCGAAGCGGAGTAGGGCACGGTACCGGCCTACCACTTATCCACTTTCAAGAAGATCAGGACAAGAGCGAGCGGCGTAAGAAACAGGTAACGTGACCACAACATACACAAATGAGCATGTATGTCTGTGACTTACAATAGACATCAGAGTCACACCATCTAGAAACAATAGAAACAGAAAATTCAACACCATACGGCAAGATCCAAATATCCTAAATAGATATAATAGTTTAGGATATCTTATCATACATCACACAACAGAGTATCAAGCGGAAGCTGAATACAAGATCCGAGTACGGATAAGAAGCAAATCGGCATAAGATGCCATAGAACGAAGCACATCCTGCTCACAGATCTCACGGATCTCCATCCCCGGAATCTCTACACCTGATGGTTATTTCCACCATCATCAGTCTCTTCGAGCCAGTAGCCTTCCTGAGAGTATACCTGTCCGTCTGAACCAAATATTTATCGTGTGAGACCCTAGGGATACTCAGCAAGTCTTAATGCATCTAAAGGGAACAACCTGGGGGTAACGCAATTGCAGGAAAATATAATATCTACAAAGAGCTATAGAGACTCGCTACACATCCGCCCAACCAGAGATGGACAAACGCCCGTTAATTAATAGCAACAGTTATATAAGCAATATAAATAACCTTGCTCGTCCTCCTTCTCGATTATCGACGAGAAGGCAGAAGGACAACCCATCCGCTAGCAATTTTATTAACTGTTCCATGAGTGTTGTACTAATTACTAGTCATGTCTTAGTCAGATTAAAGGCGGTACTTTAGTTATGCTTGTCTATGATCGAGAAATTGTGCTCCAAGTTGTCCATAACCGCGGACACGGCTTTCAGAAAGATTTACCCTGCAGGGGTGCACAAATAGCAACATACACATGATCAACCTCAGGAAGAACCAAATAAAACGAAGTGAGGCCTCACGACAAAGCATTCACAGGATTCATAAATTATTTCAGGGAGCCACCCCACTAAGCTACCAGCAACAAAGTTGGCCTGCTCCGAGACGGAACCAGGGTTTGTGTCAATGGCTGTAAACGACTGGGAACAAAAAGTGTGACAGGGCTTATCGATACCGCGAAAACATTCCACGTTCAAAATAGTGCAGGTGCTCCACGCACAATCGTAAATAAAGCAGTAAAGCATGGCATAAGTACAGGATAATAATAAAGCCCCAAAAAACTTTGTGGCCCCAAGAAATAAAGTGCGAATCAAGCTCAGGCAAAGGGGGATTCGTAGGGTCTCACGTATGTGGATAGTGCGAATAGTCAAGTAACAGGAATCAAGTACTCGGGGTCCTACGGGACACGAGTGAGCTTAAAGAACCAGATAATACTCCTGAGGCACCTGGTATTCCCCTTGCTCAGTGTCTATCCGGATAAAAACCAAACACACAAGGGGACGAAATAAATATATTGAACAATCGTAGAAATCATATGCAACAAGCAAACAAGGTATGCTATGATGGAATGATACACAATTGCATGGTAATAATGTAACATGGCAAGGGTGAGGTGTGGAAACAAGAAATAACACTTTTAATATTTATTTAGGTATATTTTAGTTGCATAAACCATTCAGCTTTTGAAGTAATTACATGATGCATGCTTCAATTGATATCATGGTATGCATAGTTAGAACGGGCTCGTCGCGCTGATCGATTTAGACATATTATTTGTCAAATTTGGAATTATGGAATTAAACTTACAAATTAACGTATATTAATAGGAAAAAGGCAATATAGTTAATAGTTTGCCTAATTAGGACAAACCCAAACATTATAATAGATTTTATTCAAAACATTAAAACAATTTTATTAACGACTCATTTTGGAGAACCAGGTATATATTTATTTGAATGCCTAGAGAATTTGCATCAAAGTTTTTGCAAACAGGGTCTTGATCCTGCAATTTTGCATATAAAGCGATGGGCATTCTTGTTAGTTTGCTTAACTAAACTTTGTTCGTCAACTACAGGTGCAGAAAAAGAAAACATGGCAGTGTACGTGTGTGTGCAACGAGGACATCCGAACATTTTCAGACATACTCTGAATCAATCGATTTGTGCGGTTCAACTAGCATGAAAGCAGCAGGTGAAACAAAACGTTTTGTGCAAAAAGAAACAGCCAGCTAATGGTGTGCACGTCGGTTGACAGCAGCATAACGGTACGAGTTAACTAAAATTTTCTCTCCTTGGTTTTCAGATTTTCGAGCAGGCATCCAAAAATTTAACTAGCGCCAAAAGGACTTGATCTCCGGTCTCCAAGGTGCAGACGTTGTGTGCTAGCCACGAAGCCACATGCTAGGATCATGTTAAAGTTGTGGCGCGACTCTTGCTAAACAGAACTAGGCTGGAATTTGTTGTTATCAAAAACTAAACAAATTCCGGCGCCGACAGGGTTCAGACTCATCTCTTATCTTCTGCGTGCATGGAGTGCGACGAGATGTGGAGGGAGTCGTGCATGAGAGGGTTGCAGGGGACGCGAAAAGCACAAGTTACCAAAACATAGCTTCACATTCGTGGTGTAGCGGGCTTGTCCGCGTGTTGAAGAAGCGCAGGAGGTGTGTGCTGCTCGAACGCATGACGAAGGCGGGCGGCTCGGATAGAGGCGGAGCAGCATTTGCGGTACTGGAATTGGACGGAGGAGAAGTGGAAAAGGACCAGGCGCTCATCGGGAGGTTGCGGATGCCGATGCTGTGGTCGTAGGAGGATTGTGGCAGCCGAAATCGACGAAGAACGATGGTGACCAAAGCAGACGTTGAGGACGATTCTGTCGCGTGCGAGGGATCCCAGCTCGATTTCTTCCGTGGGGATGAAGAGGAGGACGAGACGGAAACGGGGACGTGCTCAGCTCGGCTTGAGGACAACCATGGCGTCGGGGTAGCGGTGAGGGCCTGCTCGTCCCGCCCTCTCTCTAGTTGGGATACACGACAGAGAGGAAGGGGAAGGAAGAGGTGGCGGCGGAAGGAAGAGGGAGGCTAGGGTTCCTAGGTTCCACTGGTGGGGATTGAAGAGAGGGATGTAGTGGTTGGCTTAGGGACCACGGTGGAGAGGGGTTAAGGCTCTGCTCGTGACTAGTTGGAGAAGATGACATAATTGTTCCCTCATCGAACAGATGACTTGGGCTCTGGTTGGACTGGGAACAAGAGGGAAACAAGGCCTCGGTTGGGCTCCTACTTTTGCTAGGCGACAAGGTGGCTAAGTTGCCGTGGGGCTACATCCGAAGTTGCTGATCGCTGTTGTTGTTGCTCTGTTTACTGAAACACGCAGGGTGCTGCTGTTCGACTGAATTTCAGAATTAGAACAGAACCTTCCCGGGTTTTCTCTAGAATTGATAAAGGACACCAAGTGAACCAGAATTTGAAACATTGTTGCCACAGGGAGAGTTAGAAGACCAGAAAATAAAATAACAGGTCATAACAAAAGGACAGATTGAGCTCAAGCAAAAGACTAAGATCGGGATTGGTAAGGTTTAAGAGAAGTGCATCAAAATGGACTTTGGCCAAATTGGGACTGCTTTGAATCCACTGCTGGGAACATAGAACAAGGGAATATAAGGCAAATAAATAGGGATAAGGAGGAATCAGAAAGATGCCAGGATGGTACGGATGCCCACAACGAAATTGGGGCATTTTACAAGATTAATAAAAGGAAGACAAAAAGATCCATATGATTCTATATGTGAGCTAAGAATTAAAATGCCAAGAGAATATGCAATGCCACATATAGAAGATATGGTAGAGATAGATGGTATCAAAAGGAAGTTGGTGTTATCAAGTTAGTAGGTGGAAGGATTTTAATAGAGATGCCCTCAACTCAACTTAGGCATGTAACAATAATCAAAAAAACAAATACAATATATCAAGAAGCAAATTGTTAATGAGACAATGCAATATGAAGAGAAGAACCAAATGAAATAGGTTTTAATATGATGCTCAAATGCAATGTGGCATGATGACATGAGCAATATATTATGATGATGCATTAATTATTATGTAGGGGTAGTATTATATTGATTGAAACCATGTAGCATTAAAATTTTAGACATTTGGGATGCTACAACTCTCCCCCACTAAACAAGAATCTTGCCCCGAGATTCTAGGAATAAGAAGACTCAAAGAGGGCAGGATACTCTGAATGGAGGTCATCCTCACGCTCCCAAGTGGCTTCATCAACGGAATGGTGCGACCACTGCACCTTGCAGAACTTGATAAACTTGTTGCGAGTCTTCCGTTCTGCGACCTCAAGAATTTTGATGGGGTGTTCTTTATAGGAGAGATCCTCTTGGAGATTGATAAGCTCGTGATCCACGGTCCTACCGGGATGCTTGAAACACTTCTTGAGTTGAGAGATGTGGAAGACATCATGAACCTTGAGTTTTTCGGGAAGCTCGAGAGCATAAGCCACTTCTCCTGTTTTGCCACGAATTTTGAAAGGACCGATGTATCTAGGAGCCAGCTTTCCTTTGATTGTTGGGCCACGTAGAGATAAACAAAACTTTTTCCCTACGCGGTGATCCCAAGATCCAGTTCAGGTAGAAGACCACGAGGATTACCACTAGACGCGTAGTTGCGGAATTGATGAAGCACGTCGCTTGATGCAGTGAAGTCCTTGCGATCCGTTCCGGTTCCACGATCCACGATCTGTTCTTTCTTCACGATCGTCGAAGTGCTGAACGTACAGCACCTCCGACGGTATCCACACGTACGAGGAGGAGCGCCGGCGATGGACTGCTAGGTCCGGTACGACAACGACAGGACAGACTGGGGCTAGGGTTTCCAACACATGGAGTGACCTAACCTTGTGCTCTAAGCACCTGCGCCCTAGCTTATATAGGGAGTGAAAGTGGGCTCCACTCACTTGTGGCCCATTCACTAAAAGGCCTATATTAGTCACTGCAAGTCCAACTTGCTGACTAAGTCCATGTCTCTATTTGGGTCCAACCCAAATAGATTTCCGGTTTGGGTCTAACCCAAACTTGCTCCCGCTCTTAAGTGTGTGACCCGACATGCTCATGGTAACCCGGATACAATTCCGAGTCTCACTCGTGATCGATCAGTCGGTAGCGGTCCCTAGCAGAACATGCCGACTCCCAAGTACCAATAAGTCATGACGACATACCTTTCCAATGCGAATTTCGTCTAAGTCCCTTTTGCCTCACGATATACTTTATCGGACTATAGGGGAATGATCGCCATCCCTTAAATAGTACGACTCTCTTTCTCGATCCGAGATAAGTGATTCATCCGACTAACTCATAGTCGATTGCCTCGATTAACACTTAACGAGACGCGCATGGCCATGCTTTCCGAATCATATCTTCCGAGAGGGCCCAGAGAATATCTCTCCAGATGGAGGGGCAAAATCCCATCTCGGTCATTCACATCACGCAGCTTGATTCACAGTCGACCTGAACTCCGCCTTTATAACTGCCCATTGACGGAACATCGTTTGACAGAACCTAAGTCGGCGATCCTCAACTCAGATTGTGCAATAACCTCAGGTCTAAGGATTACATTGATTGAGATATGCAAATGACGACTTGTTCGTTGCATCTCAATATGGGTCAGTCCGACTCGCTAAACTCTTTAGCCGAGTCCGTGTAAGTCGGAATAGCATCTCCATACCCATGACAAATGGAACCTAGTCATCTGCCGACTTTCACATTGATCTAAGTTATGTGTCCAGCACAACCTCGATGACCAAGGACAATTAGTATGAACAACATGAATATATAGTTCCACAATCGAATCACATATTCGATGATACATATCAGTAGTTCATACATGGACTATAACTTTATGAATACATTGGGAAATATCATCCACCATGATTGCCTCTAGGGCATATTCCCAACAGTCTCCCACTTGCACTAGAGTCAATCATCCGACATCACATGTCCAGGCATCTAATGCCCATTGCTCTCAGGTGCGCCTCGTGCTTCGGCTGTGGAAGTGGCTTTGTCAACGGATCCGCAATGTTTGCATCAATGTGTACCTTGCATAACTTGATATCACCTTGATCCACGAATTGGCGAATAAGGTGGTACCGCATGAGTATATGTTTGTTCTTCTGGTGTTGTCTAGGTTCCTTGGCTTGTGCAATAGCACCATTGTTGTCACAATACACGTCTAACTGATTGGACGAGCCCTGAACCACACCAAGATCCATGAGGAAATTCCTCATCCAAACGGCTTCCTTTGCCGCCTCTGAGGTAGCAATATACTCAGCCTCTGTCGTAGACGCAGACACCGTTTCTTCCTTGGAACTCTTCCAGCTCACAGCCCCTCCGTTTACCACAAAAACATATCCGGATTGCAAACGAGAATCATCCGAATCAGTGAGATAACTCGCATCCGTGTAACCCCTTACACTGAGTTCATCCTCACCTCCATAAACCAGGAACATATCCTTAGTCCTTCTTAAGTACTTGAGGATATTTTTAGCCGTTGCCTAGTGGATTTCTCCAGGGTCATCTTGGTATCTGCTCTCAACACTTAGAGCATAGGAAACATCCGGCCTAGTACAAATCATAGCGTACATGATGGATCCGATTGTAGAAGCATACGGAATCACACTCATCCGACTTCGCTCATTAGCTGTCGAAGGACATGGATTCTTGCTAAGTTTTACGCCATGGGACATCGGTAAGAAACCCTTCTTAGACGATTCCATGTTGAACTTCTTCAACACTTTGTCCAAATATGTACTCTGACTCAATCCAATGAGCCGCCTTGATCTATCTCTATAGATCCGGATTCCTAGTATGTAAGTCGCCTCACCCAAGTCTTTCATCGAAAAACTCTTTTCCAATTATTCCTTGGTCTCTTGCAACATCTGGACATCATTTCCAATCAGCAATATGTTATCCACATATAGGATCAGAAAGTTTACTTTGCTCCCACTAAACTTCTTGTATAAACAAGAATCATGATCACTCTTGATAAAGCCAAACGATTTGACTACCTCATCAAAGCAAATGTTCCAACTCCGAGATGCTTGCTTCAACCCGTAAATGGATTTCCGAAGCTTGCATACCTTCTCAGCATTAGCCGGATCGACAAAACCCTCGGGTTGTATCATATATACATCCTCGGTTAAATTTCCATTAAGGAAAGCCGTCTTGACATCCATTTGCCATAACTCATAGTCGAAATAGGCTGCTATAGCTAACATGATCCGAACTAATTTCAGCATCACCACGGGAGAGAAAGTCTCACGGTAGTCAACTCCTTGAACTTGTCGAAACCCCTTCGGGACAAGCCGTGCTTTATAGATAGAAACATTTCCATACATATCAGTTTTCTTCTTAAAGACCCATTTGCAATCGACGGGTCTTGCACCGTCTGGCAGATCAACCAAGTTCGAAACTTGATTTTCATCCATGGACTTTAACTCGGATCTCATGGCTCCAAGCCATGACTCAGAATCAGAACCCACCATCGCTTCCGAATAAGTTGCCGGCTCATCACTGTCCAACAACATCACATCACCAACACTTCGCAATCTGGCCAATCTTCGCAGTGTCGGTGCAGTTTCCGGCTTAGGTACCACGTCCGGATCAACCTCTAAGGCTTTTGCCGACTCGCTTCTAGCTAGTATCTCTTGAATTTCTTCGAGATGCACCGTACTCCCACTTACTCCCCGATTAAGAAAAGACAAACTCGGTTTCTTCCCAGTCCACATCTCATGTGGTGTCTTCTCTACTGACTTTGATGGTACTCTGTTTAGTGTGAATGCTGTAGTTTCTAGACAATAACCCCAAAATGATAAAGGCAGATCTGTCCGACTCATCATTGATTGTACGATTTCCAACAAGGTCCGATTCCTCCTTTCCGACACACCGTTTCTCTACGGCGTTCCTAGAGGAGTGAGCTGGGGAACTATTCCACAACTCTTTAGATGGTCATCAAACTCACGGCTCATGTACTTGCCTCCTCGGTCCGTCCGAAGAAACTTTATTTTCTTGCCAAGTTGATTTTGTACCTCATTCTAGAATTCCTTGAACTTTTCAAAGGCTTCCGACTTATGTTTCATCAAGTAGATATATCGATACCTACTCAAATCATCAGTGAAGGTAATGAAGTACTCATAACCACCTCTGGTTGTCGTGCTCATTGGGCCACATACATCACTATTAACTAGTCCCAATAAGTCGGACGCCCTTTCACAACTCTTTGCAAAAGGTGTTTTGGTCATCTTGCCGAGAAGGCAGGGTTCGCATGTCTCAAACGACTCGAAGTCGAATGAAGTTAGGAGTCCATCATCATGGAGCTTCTTCATGCGTTTCCAACTTATATAACCAAGCCGACAATGCCAAAAGTAAGTCATATTCAGATCATTTGGTTTCAACCTTTTCACATTTATGTTACAAACAGATCACCCTCAAGATTCAAAATAAATAACCAGTCCCAGACGGGCACAAAGCCATGAAACATATCATTCAAATATAAAGAGCAACCATTATTCTTAATATTTGACTCATAGCCCTGTCTCATCAAACATGAGGTAGAAATGATGTTTCGACTAAGCACTGGAACATAATAACAATTATTTAGCTCCATTAAGAATCTAGAAGGTAAATGAAGTTGCATTGTGCCGACTTCCAACACAGCGACTCTTGCTTTGTTGCCGACTCTAATGTCAACCTCGCCTCTTTCAACGCTCCTAGTTCTTACCAGTCCCTGCAATGAGTTGCAGATGTGAATGACTGATCCAGTATCATATACCCAAGAACTACCAGGTGCATCAGCAAGATAAATGTCTATAACATTGCAAACAAGCGTACCTGAGCCAGAAGTCACACCTCCGCTCTTGGCTTTATCAGCCAAATACTTGCTGCAATTCCTCTTCTAGTGGCCATCCGACATACAGTAGAAGCAAGTGGATCTAGCGGTAGGAGATGACTTAGTCCTTGAGGAAGCGCTTTGCACTGGGTCCTCCGCCTTACCTCCCGACTTTGCCTTCTTCTTCTTAGTCCAAGAACTCTTCTTGAACTTAGCCTTGTTTTGTACCATCAACACTTGACTGGCACCTTTCTTGAGATCCGCCTCAGCCTGCTTGAGCATCCCATGTAATTCAGTGAGCTTCTTATCCATACCATGCATGTGGTAGTTCGATATGAACTGACCATATGCACTAGGAAGAGAGTTCAGAATTATGTCTATAGCGAACTCTTCGCTTATGGGGTAGCCAAGTCTTTCCAGAGACTACACATAACCAACCATCTTGATCACATGCGGACTCAGTGGATCGCCATCCTTTAGCTTGCAGCTCAACAAAGCCTGAGAGACTTGATACCTCTCAGTCTTTGCCTGAGCCTAGAACATACTTTTGAGGCTTTCAATCATATCGTAGGCCTCAACATTCTCGAACTGCGGCTGCAAGTCCGGTTCCATGTGAGCAAGCATCAGACAGCTAATCTCCGTGGATTCATCACAAATCCGACGGTAGGCATTGGTGGCTGCGACAGTCGCATTCTCATCCGGCTCAGCTGGAAGTGGGTTGTCTAGGACACGGTCCCTTTTTTCTTGTTTGAGAACAATTCTCAGATTACGATACCAGTTGGTGAAATTAGTTCCATTCAGCTTATCTTTCTCAAAGATGGTTCTCAAAGCAAAACCGGAAATCTAAGGAAGACTGCTAGGTGCCATTGATCTACAACAGAAAATATGCAAAACACTTTAAGACATGTATCCATAAAGAGCAAGCATATTAAACACTTTTATATTTATGCTCCCACTAGAACCAACACCCCTCCGATGGTTACTTAGTGATTCAAGACCCTAAATAAGCAAGTCGACTAGTGAGATTTAGCATCACCGCTAGCCGTCAAGTGATCTAGGTAGACAACTCCTTGTCAATCGTATCTCATACGACTCCTGTTGGATGGGTGACATCACATGCCCCGACTCCCATCCGACCTTTCCCCGAGTCCCACAACCGTTTTGATAGACCCGTCTAGGTTACCAAGTGCTTCCACTATAAGAGTCCGACTCGAACCCACCTAGTCAGAAAGAATTGATAGCACCTCAATTTCATGAGCCCACTACCAAAAATGTCCGACTTGTGATGGTGCATCACTGGCGGGGAAACCGACTAGACCTTCTTTGAGGGATTATTTTCTACCAACTATCTAATAGAGGTAAAACAGAGACATAACAATAACACAAAATAAAGCAATTATAATGTGAAATGGTATGGCTCTCTTCATGGCGATCTCCATCTCCATAAAGCCTGTAAGCCGACTCGTGTCAACTCTTGTCACGTGCCGTCTTACACCATGTAGACGACTTGTACACCAACTGGCATGCCTTCCGGATTCTCTAAACAGCTACACTAGCTTGTAATGCAAATTACACAGAGAATCCGACACGCAGGCCGTTATACAATAAGATGACAGCATCTAGGCTCTAGCCGGCTGACAAAATCCGTGATACGCAGATCACGTATGGATTACACACATCACATGCACATAAGCCATACCATTCACAACATCATCCTGCAAAAACAAGTTATGCATAGATATGATATCTACCGGAGTTGTGAAACTCGCAACGACATCTAAGGCGCTACGATAGGGCAAAGCCGGCGGTCCCGGACATGGATTTCGTCATCGGATAAAACAATTTTACCCAAATCCGATCCGGACGCCGATTCTACCAAACACTTTGATCTTCGATCACCGCATCCGGGTTTACGTGTCACAGTCTACCCCGATGGTGGAAACCGACCGGTAGGGGTATGTCGTTCCACGACCTCAGCAGTTAGATCACGGAAACCAGATCATCCATTCCCCCAAGTACAGTTGATCCAATAAACTTTGTACAAAACCGATTATCTCATAGTCTCGAGCAAAAAACCAGAAGCTAACGCTCTAATACCACTGTTGGGCCACATAGAGATAAACAAAACTTTTTCCCTATGCGGTGATCCCAAGATCTAGCTCAGGTAGAAGGCCACGAGGATTACCACTAGACGCGCAGTTGCAGAATTGATGAAGCATGTCGCTTGATGCAGTGCAGTCCTCGTCATCCGTTCCGGTTCCACGATCCACGATCTATTCTTTCTTCACGATCGTCGAAGTGTTGAACGTACAGCACCTCCGCCGGTATCCACACGTACGAGGAGGAGCGCCAGTGATGGACTACTAGGTCCGGTACGGCGGCCACAGGACGGACTGGGGCTAGGGTTTCCAACACATGGAGTGACCTAACCTTGTGCTCTAAGCACCTGCGCCCTAGCTTATATAGGGAGTGAAAGTGGGCTCCACTCACTTGTGGCCCATTCACTAAAAGGCCTATATTAGTCACTGCAAGTCCAACTTGTTGACTAAGTCCATGTCTCTATTTGGGTCCAACCCAAATAGATTTCCTGTTTGGGTCTAACCCAAACTTGCTCCCGCTCTTAAGTGTGTGACCCGACATGCTCATGGTAACCCGGATACAATTCCGAGTCTCACTCGTGATCGATCAGTCGGTAGCGGTCCCTAGCAGAACATGCCGACTCCCAAGTACCAATAAGTCATGACGACATACCTTTCCAATGCGACTTTCGTCTAAGTCCCTTTTGCCTCACGATATACCTTGTCGGACTATAGGCGAATGATCGTCATCCCTTAAATAGGCCGACTCTCTTTCTCGATCCGAGATAAGTGATTCATCTGACTAACTCTTAGTCGATTGCCTCGGTTAACACTTAACCGAGACGCGCATGGCCATGCTTTCCGAATCTTATCTTCCGAGAGGGCCCAGAGAATATCTCAGCTGATGGAGGGGCGAAATCCCATCTCGGTCATTCACATCACGCAGCTTGATTCACAGTCGACCCGAACTCCGCCTTTATAACTTCCCATTGATGGAACAACGTTTGACAGAACCTAAGTCGGTGATCTCAACTCGGATTGTGCAATAACCTCAGGTCTAAGGATTACATTGATTGAGATACGCAAATGACGACTTGTTCGTTGCATCTCAATATGGGTCAGTCCGACTCGCTAAACTCTTTAGCGGAATCCGTGTAAGTCGGAATAGCATCTCCATGCCCATGACAAGTGGAACCTAGTCATCTGCCGAATTTCACATTGATCTAAGTGGTGTGTCCAGCACAACCTCGATGACCAAGGACAATTAGTATGAACAACATGAATATATAGTTCCACAATCGAATCACATATTCGATGATACATATCAGTAGTTCATACATGGACCATAACTTTATGAATACATTGGGAAATATCATCAACCATGATTACCTCTAGGGCATATTCCCAACATTGATACCGAAGCGGTGAGTGCCTCTCATGGGAGTGACACGATGGTAAACAATATCACCAGGAACATACTGCATGTCCGTGTGTTTTCTGTCATAGTTGCTCTTCTGGCGACTTTGAGAAACCTTCAAATTTTCAAGGATGATGTGATCCTTTTCATCCACTTGAGTGACAGTGTCAGGGCCAAAGAATTTCCTTTCACCTGCGCTCGACCAACCAATCGGAGTTCGGCACTTGCGGCCATAGAGAACCTCAAATGGTGCCATATTGAGACTTTTCTGGAAGCTGTTGTTGTAGGAGAACTCAGCATAAGGAAGGCATTGTTCCCACTTCATGCTAAAAGAGATGACGCAAGCACGAAGCCTATCTTCTAGAATCTGATTGATCCTTTCAACTTTTCCTTGCGACTAAGGGTGGTATGATGTGCTGAAGTTCAACTTTGTTCCCAAAGAATTTTGGAAACTTTCCTAGAACTTGGAAGTGCAGATGCTTCCACGGTCCGAGCTGATCTCAAGAGGAACCCCATATAGAGAGACAATTCTATTGATATGTAGCTCAGCCAGCTGACTTGCAGAAATTGTTTCCTTGATGGGAAAGAAGTGAGCAGCTTTAGAAAGCCTGTCGATGACAACAAAGATTGCATTGTTGCCTTTCTGAGACCCTGGAAAGCCAGTTATGAAGTCCATTTAGACTTTCTCCCATTTCCATTACAGAGGCTTCAATGGTTGAAGAAGGCCAGCATGTTTTTGTGGACAGCTTTCACTCTGTGGCAGACATCACACTCCGAGACATACTTGGCACAACATCATTTTAGTCCAGGCCACCAATATTGTGTTTTCAGGTCCATGTACATCTTAGTGCTGCCTGGGTGGATAGAAAGAACAGAATCATGAGCTTCTTTAAGAACTTCCTCTCTCAAACCTGGATACTTCGGAACAAACATCCAGTGCTTAATGAATAGAGTGCCTTGGTCGTCAAGGTGGAAAGGTTCATACTTCAGAAGCTGAATCTTGGAGATGATGTTTTTAGTGTAAGGATCACCAAGTTGGATGGAGCGAACTTTTTCTTCCAAGAGAGGGGTTGCTATCAGGTTCAGAAGATATCCTTGAGGCATAATCTCAAGGTTGAGCTGATGGAATTCCTCGAACAAGAGAGGTTGTTGTTCTTCCACCATTAGGTTATTGATATAAGCTTTTCGGCTGAGAGCATCGGCCATGATATTTGCTTTGCCTAGAGTGTAGTTCATCGAAAGATCAAAGTCGTTGATGGTTTCAATCCATCTCCTTTGGCGAAGGTTGAGGTCCGGCTGAGTGAAGATATACTTCAGGATTTTTTGGTCAGAAAAGATCTCACAACGGTTTCCAAGAAAGTAGTTCCTCCAAACTTTCAGAGCGAAGAAAACCGCTGCAAGTTCAAGATCATGTGTTGGATAGTTGAGCTCATGAGTTTTCAACTGACGGGAAGCATAAGAAACGACTTTCTTTTCTTGCAAGAGGACTGCGCCAAGTCCTTGGAGGGAGGCATCACAAAAGATCTGAAATAGTTTTGATGTATCTGGAGGAATCAAGACAGCCGTTGAGGTGAGAATTTCCTTGAGTGTTTCAAAGCTTTCTTGACACGCCAGTGACCAAAGAATTTTCTTGCCTTTCTTGAGGAGATCGGTAAGAGGCTTAACAAGTTTTGAAAAGTTATGAACGAACCGATGACAATAGCTAGACAAACCAAGAAAACTCCGAACTTCTTTAACATTTTTGGGAGGAAGCCACTCCACAATTGTCCGAATAGTCTCTGGGTTGACCGCAATGCCCTCAGCAGAAATGATGTGCCCCAAAAAGGTGACTTTAGGAAGCCAAAATTCGCACTTGGAGAACTTTGCATATACACGGTTCTCACGAATCTTGGTAAGAACACAACGAAGATGTTCCGCATGCTCTTCTTTTGACTTGGAATATACCAGAATATCATCAAGACAGATCACCACGAACTTATCAAGATGTTCCAAGAATACCAAGTTCACGAAGCAAGAGAGAAACGATGGAATGCTCGAGACAAGCATTGGAAGAATAGATTATCTGGCCCTTTAGAAGAGAAAGGATAACGACTTGTTCACCTTGTTGATCGAAACATCGGTTGAAAAGAGGACAACTTTGGATAAGAACCGATGATAGATCATACATTAAACAAAGCTATCAGAGATGAAAGGATGAGAATCTCCTGTATCAAAGAGAACCTTGTAGATATGGAGCTCCAAAAGATATGAAGTGCGACAATGGATGGTAATCCACCATAGTGCCTTAAGAAACCTCTGGATTGCCAAAGATACTTGAATATGATATAGATATCATCACGGTGTAACTCAAAATCACAAGAGATAACTGCCATCATTTGGAGGATTAGATTGATACCATTGACCATATTGCACTCATGATAAGCGTCATATAGCAATACCGATGACCAAATTACAATAACAAGCATAAGATCGATGCACGTTATGTATTTAGCCCAAAAGAATTTGAAGATGAAGTGAAAACTCCAGATTGAAACGCCGGTAGCAAAAGACCGAGTTATCCTGCACATGCCGATAAAGAGGATGTATATTGTATCACACACGACTGAAAAGGAGTGGAAACACAGATGTATCAAAGAAAAAATTCCACACTTTTCGGCATTAAAATACCAACAGATGCGAAAAACAACTTAACAGATAGATATTAGCAACTCCACATTTTGTGAAAGCATACAAAAGAGTGAACACCCTTAACAAGATTGCGTCGGTTAACAAAGAGTAAGGAAGATCGCACTGGTTTACAAAGAGTCGGATATATCACGTCGGTTACAATAAGCTTGTCAGTATGGAATGTACCAACAGTTGATAACCATAGAAAGATTGTGACAACAAGGTTGGATGCAACAGATAGACAAAGAATTACACACACATCCTATGGTACTACGGAAACCCTAAACACGTGAATCCTAGTTTATTATTTTAGAAGAGGATAGACAAACATCACACTTCCTTACCATAAAAGGGTGTGTGGGTGGGTAAGAAGAAAAATGGAAGCAGTCCTACTCTCATGTTTAGTTTTCCCCTGATATAAATAGCTACCAAAATATTTTCTAGACTGAAAACGACCATCTTGGCTGAGATCCTGAAGGGAGGAATGGCTCTGATACCAATTGTAATACCTCGGACATTACGCTCTAAGTTCAAGCCTAGACGAACGAAAATTGGACAAGGGATTCTACTACGGAGGCCCAAGGCCACCCACGTGTAGGCCCGTCGAAGCGGAGTAGGGCACGATACCGGCCTACCACTTATCCACTTTCAAGAACATCGGAAGAAGAGCGAGTGGCGTAAGCGATAGCTAATGCGACCATGACATACACAAATAAGCATGTATGTCTGCGACTTACAATAGACATCAGAGTCACACCATCTAGAAACAATAGAAACAGAAAATTCAACGCCATACGGCAAGATCCAAATATCCTAAATAGATATAATAGTTTAGGATATCTCCTCATACATAATGCAACAGAGTATCAAGCGGAAGTGGAATCCAAGATCCGAGTACAGATAAGAAGCAAATTGGCATAAGATGCCACAGAACGAAGCACATCCCACCCACAGATCTCATGGATCTCCATCCCCGAAATCTCTACACCAAATAGTCATTGCCACCATCATCGGTATCTTCGAACCAATAACCTTCATGAGAGTATACAAGTCTGTCTGAACCAAATATTTATCATGTGAGACCCTAGGGGTACTCAGCAAGTCTTAATTCATCTAAAGGGAACAACCTGGGGGTAACGCAAATGCAGCAAAAGATAATATCTACAAAGAGCTATAGAGACTCCCTACACATCCGCCCAACCAGAGATGGAAGGACACCCATTAATTAATAGCAATAGTTATATAAGCAACATAAATAACCTTGCTTGTCCTCCTTCTCGCTTACCGACGAGAAGGCGGAAGAACAACCCATCCGTTAGCAATTTTATTAACCATTCCATGAGTGTTGTACTATTACTAGTCATGTCTTAGCCAGATTAAAGGCAGTACTTTAGTTATGCTTGTCTATGATCGAGAAACTGTGTTCCAAGTCGTCCATAACCATGGACACGGCTTTCAGAAAGATTTACCCTACAGCGGTGCACAAATAGCAACACACACATGATAACCCTCAGGAAGAACCGAATAAAACGCAACGAGGCTTCACGACAAAGCATTCACATGATTCATAAATCATTTCAGGGTTGGCATTCACAACAAAAGCTTCACGACAACGCAACTAAGCTTCCCGCAATAAAGTTGGCCGGATCCGAGACGGACCCAGGGTTTGTGTCAATGGCTGTAAACGACTGGATACCCAAAAGTGTGACTGGGCTTGTCGATACCCTGAAAACATTCCACATCCCAAAACAGTCCAGGTACTCCACGAACAATCGTAAATAAAGCAGTAAAGCATGGCATAAGTACATGATAATAATAAAGCCCCAAACTACTTTGTGGCCCCAAGAAATAAAGTGCAAATCATGCTCAGGCAAACGGGGATTCATAGAGTCTCCCGTATGTGGATAGTGCAAATAGTTAAGAAACAGGAATCAAGTACTTGGGGTCCTACAGGACACGAGTGAGCTTAAAGAACCAAATAACAGATAATGCTCACCGATGCCTATTTCATTAGTTCTCTACTCATATTAAGTTGTTTAGGTACCTTATTATCCAAAGACTCGCACAAACCCTACACATGCAATTCTACGACTCGCATGGCTCAGATAACTCCTGCAGTAATGGCTCATGGGATGGAGGTACAAGCTTTGGTCGGGTTTAAAAGTAAATGCTATGCAATACTTGGGATTCAATTTAATGCAATCATGACTCAATGATGCAAGAGTAAGATAGAAGCATATGTACTATATATATGCAAGCATGGGGCTTCCCTGGCAGTTCTATTGCCGATTAGGAAGGATCCAGATAATACTCTTGAGGCACCTCGTATTCCCCTTGCTTAGTGTCTGTCCGGATAAAAACAAACACACTATGGGCTGAAATAAATATATTAGACAATCATAGAAATCATATGAAACAAGAAAACAAGATATGCTATGGTGGAATGATGCACAATTGCCTGGTAATAATGTATCACGACAAGGGTGAGGTGTGGAAATAAGAAATAACACTTCTAAAATTTATTTAGGCATATTTTAGTTGCATACCATTCAGCTTTTGAAGTAATTACATGATGCATGCTTCAATTGATATCATGGTATGCATAGTTAGAACGGGCTCGTCGCGTTGATCGATTTAGACATATTATTTGTCAAATTTGGAATTATGGAATTAAACTTACAAATTAACATATATTAATAGGAAAAAGGCAATATGGTTAATAGTTTGCCTAATTAGGACAAACCCAAACATTATAATAGATTTTATTCAAAACATTAAAAAAATTTATTAACGACTCATTTTGGAGAACCAGGTATATATTTATTTGAATGCCTAGAGAATTTGCATCAAAGTTTTTGCAAACAGGGTCTTGATTCTGCAATTTTGCATATAAAGCGATGGGAATTCTTGTTAGTTTGCTTAACTGAACTTTGTTCGTCAGCTACAGGTGCAGAAAAAGAAAACATGGCAGTGTACGTGTGTGTGCAACGAGGACATCCGAACATTTTCAGACATACTCTGAATCAATCGATTTGTGCGGTTCAACTAGCATGAAAGCAGCAGGTGAAACAAAACATTTTGTGCAAAAAGAAACAACCAGCTAATGGTGTGCACGTCGGGTGACAGCAGCATAGCGGTACGAGTTAACTAATATTTTCTCTCCTTGGTTTTCAGATTTTCGAGCAGGCATCCAAAAATTTAACTAGCGCCGAAAGGACTTGATCTCCGGTCTCCAAGGTGCAGACGTTGTGTGCTAGCCACGAAGCCACATGCTAGGATCATGTTCAGGTTGTGGCGAGACTCTTGCTAAATAGAACTAGGCCGGAATTTGTTGCTATCAAAAACTGAACAAATTCCGGCGCCGACAGGGTTCAGACTCATCTCTTATCTCCTGCGTGCATGGAGTGCGACGAGATGTGGAGGGAGTCGTGCATGAGAGGGTTGCAGGGGACGCAAAAAGCACAAGCTACCAAAACATAGCTTCACAGTCGCGGTGTAGCGGGCTTGTCCGCGTGTTGGAGAAGCGCAGGAGGTGTGTGTTGCTCGAACACGTGACCAAGGCGAGCGGCTTGGATAGAGGCGTAGCAGTGTTTGCGGTATTGGAATTGGACGGAGGAGAAGTGGAAAAGGACCAGGTGCTCACCGGGAGGTTGAGGACGCCGACGGTGTGGTCGTAGGAGGATTGTGGCACCCGGAATCGACGAAGAACGATGGTGAGCAGAGAGGATGTTGAGGACAATTCCGTCGCGTGCGAGGGATCCCAGCTTGATTCCTTCTGTGGGGATGAAGAGGAGGACGAGGCGGAGACAGGGACATGCTCAACTCGGCTTGAGGAAAACCATGGCGTCAGGGCAGCGGTGAGGGCGTGCTCGTCCTGCCTCTCTCTAGCTCGGATATACGACAGAGAGGAAGGGGAAGGAAGAGGTGGCAGTGGAAGGAAGAGGGAGGCTAGGGTTCCTGGGTTCCTAGGGTGTGGATTGAAGAGAGGGATGTGGTGGTTGGCTCAGGGACCACAGTGGAGAGGGGTTCAGGCTCTCCTCGTGACTATTTGGAGAAGACGATATAACTGTTCCCTCATCGAACACATGACTTGGGCTCTCGTTGGGCTGGGAACAAGAGGGAACAAGTCCCCGGTTGGGCTCCTACTTTTGCTAAGCTACAAGGTGGCTGATCTGCCGAGCAGATACGGCCGAAGTTGCTGATCGCTGCTGCTGGTGCTCTGTTTACTGAAGCACGCAGGCTGCTGCTGTTAGACTGAATTTCAGAATTAGAACATAACCTTCCCAGGTTTTCTCTAGAATTCATAAAGCACACAAGTGAACCAGAATTTAAAACATCGTTGCCATAGGGAGAGTTAGAAGACCAAAATATAAAATAGAAGGTCATAACAAAAGGATAGATTGAGCTCAAGCAAAAGACTACGATGGGGATTGGAAAGGTTTAAGAGAAGTGCATCAAAATGGACTTTGGCCAAACTGGGACTGCTTTGAATCCACAGCTGGGAACATAGAACAAGGGAATATAAGTCAAATAAATAGGGATAAGGAGGAATCAGAGAGATGCCAGGATGGTACAGATGCCCACAACCAAATTGGGGCATTTTACAAGATTAAGAAAAGGAAGACAAAAATATCAATATTATTCTATATGTTAGCTAAGAATTAAAATGCCAAGATAATGTACAATGCCACATATAGAAGATTGGTAGAGATAGATGGTATCAAAAGGAAGTTGGCATTATCAAGTTAGTAGGTGGAAGGATTTTAACAGAGATGCCCTCAACTCAACTTAGACATGTAACAATCATAAAAAACAAATACAATATATCAAGAAGCAAATTGTTAATAAGACAATGCAATATGAAGAGTAGAACCAAATGAAATAGTTTTTAATATGATCCTCAAATGCAATATGGCATGATGACATGACGAAGATATTATGATGATGCATTAATTATTATGTAGGGGTAGTATTATATTGATTGAAACCATGTAGCATTACAATGTTAGACATTTGGGATGCTACATACGGGGATTGGACCAATAGCTTCAGGATATTGTACAACTTCAAGACGAAGGTGTCCGGGGAGTGTTGTGGAGATTGACACCAAATCAGTACGTGGTAAAATATATTTCAAAATATTTTTCATGGCGCTTAAACCTTCCATCCAGGGATTCAAGGACGGTTGTAGGACATATCTGAGTGTAGACAACACTGTCCTAACTAGCAAATGCAAAGGCTACCGTCCATCTGCCACAACACTTGATGTTCACAACTGGATGTACCCAGTGTCATTCGGACTATTTGAAATAGAAACAGAGGAAAACTAGGTATGGTTTATGAGGCTGCTCATGAGATCAATAGGACACATGGATCCATTGGCTATATCCACGAATGCATACAAAGGGCTGACGAATGCAGTGAAGGAGGTGTTCCCGCGAGCTGAAGGTAGAAAATTCCATGCCCATATGATGATCAACTTGTACTCACACTACGCAGGCAGCGTATTTCGTTACATGTTTCCTGCTGCTAGAGCTTACAAACCTAGTAGCAGCAAATATTTCATGAGAAAGATTTTTGCGGAAGCCCCTAAACTTTCGGAGTACTTAGCCATCCATCATTTGCAGCAATGGAAGAGGAGTCAATTCAACCCTGACATCAAAGTTGATTACATAAACAACAACCTTGCAGAATGCCTGAATAACTAGGTGAAGGACATAAAAGTGCGTCCTGTTCATATCTTGATGGACAACATACGTGGTATGATCATGAAGCTGGTAAATATAAGGAGAGAGATCGGTAGGAGACTTAGAGGACATATGCTACCACCAGTTGTACATCAACTACACAAGAGAAGCCGATGACTTTCTCATCTTAAGGTTCTCCCGTCAACCAGCAGCAGCTCTGAGGTGGTCGATATGTCCAAGAGTGGTAAAAGGGATGTTGTGAACATCCAGCTGCAAGAATGCACCTGCTTAGAGTGGCAGTATACTGGGAAACCTTGTGACCATGCCTAGGCCTTCTTGGTGAAGAAAAGAACTCTACCACATTTGGATCAGTATTTGTCAGACTACTACTCTATGGAAAAGTTTAGAGCTGCATATGCTGGATCCGTCGAGCCATGTACTGACCCATCTCAGTGGCCTCAAATCCAACTGAGTTTCGAGCTTTGCCAGCCAATTAGAAAAAGAGGCAGAGGAGGATCTCAGTTGAATAGGTTTAAGAATTTTCTCGAGATGGGTTCGGCTTTCTATGCTAGCAAGAAAGGCAAAAACATATGCAAGACCTACCATCTTATATGCCATAGAGCAGCGGGTTGTCCCCTGAATGATCCCAAACCTAGGTATGAGATGATACATTCAAAAAAATTGCTTATAGTCTGTAGATATAAGGTACTAATCCCTGTACTGTTTTTTTTATAGGAAGTGCAAGGTAAGAAACAAGACAGCCGACTCATTGATTTTGCTGCGGGAAGAAAACCAAAATGAGTGGAGTGATGATACTAGACAAGATTCTGGTGCTGATTGGCCTGAATTCCCTCGACCTGGAGATGCAGGGTATGTGAAGGTAAGAAAATTGGCACCTAGTAAGAGGAAGAAGGCAGGAAATGAAAAAGCCAGTGGACGTGAAGGCAAGAGAAAGAAAGTTGACAGACAAGCAGAGAAAGAAGGCTAGTAGTGTAGAAGCCTAATAATGTATTGAACTTGAACCTATATATGTACCCGGAGGTACATCTATTCTACATGTTTCATATTTTCTGTTCGAGCTTAATCTAGTCCTGATTTCATAAAAAGAAATCTAGTCCTAATGATTAGATGCACTGTACAAACCGGTACATGGAGAGATCTAGTCTGTTCTTAATGAATCCACATTATTTATTTAGTAATAAGTTATCAAGAACACAAACCACATTAATCTAGGAGCGAGCTGGGGAGACATCCGTAATAAACTGTTGAACCTGTATAAATATGTTATTGTATATAAAATAACTTGGAATGGTGGGAGGAATATATATTTATTATTTTTCTTATTTCAGTTTGCATTTCATACATTACAGGTAGATTCAAGTGAGATGGACTCTGACAAGGAGAACAGGGATAACATGAGCCGCCATGTCTTGAAGAAGCTCAAGAGCGAGAGAATCCCTTTCCGCACTCAACTTGGGGAGCTCAGGTTCCCTTTCTGTAAGAAAGGAATCAACCCGAGGATTGCTAGCTTGATTCTGCATACGGTTGGCATTGGTAAAAGCCCGACTAGTAAACACAAGTTGACGACCAAGGCTAAGCATGCTGCTTATGGTAAATTCCTGAAGGAGTATGTCAAGACCGGCAAGGTGTCCCCTTACTTATGAATTAGCAACTTCTAGCCAACCAACCCGTCACTGTGTTGGCCCGTCCATTAATAATTTTTAATTCTCTTACCGTTTATAGACCCTTAAACTATGTGGTGCGTTGAAACCTCATGCTTTTCCACCGACACGTGTGTTGCAAAGTTGCTTGATTGTGCATGCTTACACTAGTGGCCTACCCAGAAACTTATAGAAACATGGGCAAACAAGCTTCAATTTGGAAAATTCTAGACAAAATAACCAAATTAAAGAAAGGAAATTGCAAGATTTGCGCAATCGGCAGTCCTGAGCGGCTGGGTTGCTGGCTGGGGTGCAGGGATGCTAGGTCCTTGTCTATGCTTACACTTCTTAAACTTGTTGGGAATAATAATCACAAATAGCTGTACACTTTCTTCTGCCCTGTCACGTTACATCGTGTTAGCACCGTGCAACCGCAGCGGATGGGCAATGGGACGGTGGTCTCCGTGACTGGTCTCTGCCATGCCAAGTCCATATCGCACACCCGTCCCATCGCCTACCGGGCACGACTGCCGAATTTAATCGCTAGGATTGGAAACCAATAGTGATTGCCTGGTAAAACTTGCTTCCGTTTGGGTATGACTGGAATATTGGTAAACGCAATTTACAACGCGCGCACCCCCCTTATACGCATCGCCTTCCGTCTCCACAGAACAACATTGTGCAAAAATCCCCAACTCCTTCCTTCCTCACCGCAGCAGCCACCGCAAGAACCATTGATGCTGCCACAGGCCCCGCCTCTGCCGCGCCATAACACTACAACAGATCACTCCACCAGCACACCCAGTCCCAGCCACCGCTACCGACCCTAGGCCACCTCCACCGCATTAGCTGCTGCCATGGACGTAGAGTATGGCGTGTTCGGCGACAGGAGCGACTTCACCGACGATTACACCGTCACCGCCCATGGCACCACCGAGCTGACGGTTGTCCACACAAATGCGTCAGTGGAGGTCGCCAAGGTCATCGCAATGTACGAGCGGTGGCTACAAGAGCTGATGGACAGGTACAAGATCGTTGGCCTTGACCTCGAGTATATCGGAGATAGGAAGAGGGCGGCGCTTTTGCAGCTGTCCATGCGCAAGCACTACCTCCTAAACCATGTATGCAGGGCCAAATGTGTATGCCCGGAGCTTCGCGAGTTCCTGCGTAGGAGGGAGATCTACTTTGCCAGCATCGACATCAGGAACGACACTCCGAGGCTAGAGCGGGATCTCCTCGTTCATGTTGTCAATCACGTCGATCTCCAACGTTTGTGGAGGTACCCGGATGATGATACAGGGAAAGCCAGCATGGCTAGACTCACTTCTGACATCATCGACTGCGAGTACACCGGTATGAAGGTCGAGTTCCTGAAGCACCTGCACAAGCTATGGGAGTGGAGGCACCTGAATTACGATGCGATCAAGTAGGCATCTAGGGACACATATGTCTGCTACGAGATGCTCAATAAGATCTTGCAGGAGGGTGAGTGTGTTGTTTACCACTACTAGTTTCGCATTCCGTTCCTATTTTTATCTCGCATGTATTTTGTCTCACATGTATTTTATAAGAATTCTGTGTGTAGGAACTGAGCTCGTATGATCCATGCGCTATTAGGGAGTTAACCTGTATGAATTATATTTCCCCCTTTTGTATGCACAACATTCATACTTACAAATTCTGTTTGTGCCCTTTGCATGTGGCAGAATCTAGAACTACCATGCATAAGGTGGGATACAGTCATAACCAAACCCAGATTATAGCGAAGGATACAGTCATAACCAAACTCAGATTATAGTTCGACAAAGGTAATACACAATAGTTCGTAATTGCTCACACATAGCTATCATGCATAGTACTTCTGAAATAACATGTTTTCATAAACATAACAAGCCCCATAGAAATACAACAATCATGCACTAAAAGTCTACATCCCAGCCTGTTGGAGAAGGCAACCGATCCTAGGATGTCTTTGGTCGCTTTCCCCGGCTTGTAGATTCCTCTACACTCTAGCATCTGGGGCAAACAACTTGCCTTGGTGGTGGTTCAATGGTGCGATGCCTAGAACGAAATTTTACAATCTGGCGGTACAGCTCATGGCAAACATACCCATCAATTGCAGGGTAATTCAAATTAGGTTCGGAAAGCAGCTTATCCTCCCACTAATCGTGCCCTAAATGCCTCCACCAACATCTCAGCAATTTTCCCTTCATGTTAGCGTGCCATGGGTCGATGAGTTCGGCGGCAAGATCGGCCATCCCAGTCCTGTTGCCCTTTGTCCCTTGGATCTAGCAAATTTTCTGGATGTCCACTCTACACTCCATTGGGATTTTAATGTTGACAGTCGGGCTTTCAAGGAGTCTAGTGCCATCCATGATGTTAACACTAGTAAATGTTATCTGCTGGTTCACGAGAAAGTCATGAAATAGCGACCTAATCCTTTCGCTCCACCTACATGAAAATGAATTCAGACAAATAATATATCAATAACTTTTGCAAACAGATGGTTCAGGAACAAAAAGATAGCAAAGTCTACATGTTCCCATCAGCTCCCATCTCGAAAAAGGCTGGTATATGAGGACGTGCCCCTTCATGGAGAGTTGCACCACGGCGATCCTATGGTGATCGCGGCTGTACTCTAGGTCGAGACCTATGAACCTGCTTTCTTCGAACCGCAACCAACTCATGTAATTATTCAGAGTGTACTTCACCGTCCGAGGGTAGGTGGTGTAGATGAAATTGATCTTCTTCCTGCCATGTACTTCTATGTCGAAGTACGTTGTCGCTTGCCTTCCGTCGTTTCGGACATCCAACAAGTCCATGACTACAGGCAAGAGGGAAAGGATACGGAGGAAGAGGGTGATACCGTGGCAGAGGAAATGGATGAGGTCGTGGAGGAGAAAGACGATGCGGCTGTGGAGGAGGAAATGAGACAGAGAAGTGAAACTGCTTATTGCAAGATTGGAACTGCCCTTACTAATATCTGGAATGGTGCAAAACCGTTCGTAGTAGGGTGTAGGTGGAGAAAAACGACGGATTTACACGTCAACGCTAGCGCTGCCTAAAATTTGTTCTGCACCACTTGCATGCAGTGGAATCAAGGCCTGCCATGCATGATCCAAGTCGAATGTAATCATGTTTGCGCGTGCTGACCTTCACTCACTGACAGGTGGGACCCACATTTTTCTCTCTTACGATTTATTTTTTCACTTCCTCTAGACGGTTCCAGTACGCACCCTCAATAATTACGCCCCCTTCCTTGTCTTCGATGCGGACGAGAACGGGCGGCGGCAGTTCCTCACTGGGTCACTCCCTACTCGAACAACTGCCCCTCCCTTATTCCATCCCCTATTCAATCCACCCGCCTCCTTATCACAATGCCTCCATTAATCTGCCGGATTCTAGACTCCATTTTCCGCTATGGGTAGAGCTTGGGGTAGCAGCAGGCTGGAGCGAAAGGCAGGCAACAACGACGCAACTGGCCATGGCGATCTCCACCATGAGGATTGGGGATGGCCGAACCTCAGTGCCACGAACGTGCACAGGATCGCCACGGGGTTGGACATCATCTCTGCGTGTCGCCTGACTCATTGCATCTCTAGCTACCGCTTCACGATGTGGGACATGGACGAACAACCGTTCGGCACGCTAGACCTTCTTTACCCCGATACCACCAAATGGTCAAACGACCGTGATGGCGACGTAATTTCTAGTATCTTGCTTATTAGTTCAACCATATCGTTGATTCATATGTACTGAACTCTCATTAGAATCATATGTTCCTTTCATCGAACGTGTTGTGTGCACGCGTGGTTTGAACAAATTGAACCATTTAACACTATTCTGTACAACGGAAGCTCTGCTTGTACCTGATATTCTGGTATTTTCGTTGTGACATAGTCTTAATTTAGGTGATAAACGAGTTGTCAATTTCGATTTGCAATGGAATGTTTGCTAGGTGATATTCTGTTTCCTAAAAAAATAAATAGATTAGACGATTTAGGGCTATTATGCCCCTAGCTATTTATGATCATCGTCGGGAGTTTGTTCGGGGGGGAGCTCTGCTCCTACTCCATATATTGGGTATTTTCGTAGTGACATGGGCATAATTTATGCGATATTTGAGGAGACACTCGCATTTAGGCGATATTTTGGGTATTTAATATGAAGGTCTAGTTGTCAAATTGTATTTGCATTGTAATCCATGCTAGATGATTGTACCAACTGATAATAAACTCTACAGAATATTCATGCAAAAATGATGATGCTAGATAAGTGGTCGGAAACATTAGTGGTGAATATCAAGGAAGAAGAAGAGATGGAAATGGGAGATGTCCAGAACTAGGTGGGTGGGAACGGCGAGTGGCTGGTCCTTTTATCCCAGGATGGGAGTACTTGGACTATCAAAAATGGCTACAGATCCTTGAGATTTACATTGCCATATTTGGAGGGTGTTAGCATTACTGCATTCAACAACGGGTGGCCATCACCCATTTCCGAATTCGCTTATAGGTTCAACATGACAGAACTTGAGCTCCTGAAGATACATCTCCCACATAGACCACGGGAGGTTTGGAAGAACTGGGAGTACAAACTCTTAGCAGTGTTCGACAAGGCAATTGCATTCATTAGATGCCCAGAAGACAAGGAATGGACAGTCTTGCCCGACGACTTCCTGTGGCCGGAGAAGTATGTCGACACCGTCTTCACCTCCAGCTACCATTCCAACAAACCGCAACACATTTATGCGGTCACTAAACCTAGCTGCGATGTGCATGTTTGGGATCCGTTCATCTGGGGTGAGTCATGGTGTCATATAGCATGTAAAATCCCATTCAAAATTCTGCTTACTAACTATAAGTAACACGCAGGTACCCATGCAGCCCCACACGTCGAAGATGGAGTAGCAGATGCTGAACTTGGATCCCGACACTATTTCCTAGCACCTCTCGGAGGCGACACGAAACAGGATCTTGAACTCATGTGGATTCATATCAGGGGACCACTAAATAGCGTTGGTGATACAATAGAAGATATGGGGACACAACTTTCTTCATACCCATCGATGTGGTGTCATGTTTTCTCGAGGTCCGCATGCCCATCCAAAGACCCAGTAGAGCAAGTCTAGAGCAGAGTCGATAATCTGAAGGGACAATCTATGTTTCTTGGGATCAACTACCCTTTCTTTGTTGGAGCCACTAGAGCTGTTGAACCTATAATTGCTTAGGCAACCCGGCTCCTGATGCTGTTGTTCCTGGTGAAGCTAATGAAATACTTGGTGATGTTGCTGCTGGTGAAGCTGATGAAATACTTGCTAATGCTGATGCTAGTGAAGCTGACGAAATACCTGCTGAGGCTGCTGCTAGTGAAGATGATGAAATACTTGTTGAGGCTACTATCGGAGTCCAGGAAGAATGTGATGGTGTTATTACTAAGGTGTCAGCACTTCTAGTGTTGATAGCAGACTGTTTGTTTGCTGCACACTCATGAGCCTATCATTTTGACACTCTAGATCTGACCTAGAGCTGAACTCACGTCGGGGGAGGGGCCTACAATTGGCTCATCAGTGGGGTCGTACGATTTGATGGAGAATGAGAGACGGCAAAACACAACATTCTGGTTCATTTCAATGATACCACTAGCTCCAGAGACCTAGTGCTCACACTGGTAGATCTGATGAACCATTTATCTTTATCTTTATCCTTAGTTTCACCCCCAGTTCTATGAAGTAAATGATTCATTGGTCAAGACTCAGTTACGCTTATTTGTGTAAAGACTAATCTATGCTTATTTGTGTAAGACTAAGTTAGGCCTAACTTCGTAATATTCAGTGAAGTCCAGCTTTTCTTTCCACGCCCATAATAGCAGAATTGTAGCATAGAACAGACAGGCATTTTGGTCAGGATAACAACCACTTGAAGTAAAATATACATGTTGTAAGCATTTGAACATATCACTATAATGTGTCACCTATTGATGATTGATGACATGGATCTTGCTTTTCTACGCGTATTTGCATTGAATCGCTCATTTATTTGTTCACATATTTTTGGCAATGGCTGATGAACTCCACTCTCTTGGTAACATGCTTCATCAGCGAGCACTTGTTGATGCAATGCAAAGTACAAAACATGTCTTCATCGTCATTCCATTTAGGTTCTCTATCTTTCGTCATCAAGGAGCTACTAATTTCAAATAGAAATATAGTAAACAACATATGTGTACATTGTTATAGTATGACACGGACACGGTACATACATGTTTTTCTACAATCACAAGAAGAAAACTGGATGCATTTTCACCTTGTTGGCATTGTGTCGAACTAGGTGGATGTTGCTTTGTGGTTCAGAGAGGAAGGTGTCGTGGCTGGTGCGTGTGCGACCACGGTGACGGCTAGCTCGGATTCTATAGGAGGACAACAGGACCGAGAATGGTTGGCATGGTGACAGATCTCACCGGGGAATGAATTCTTGTCCCCGCGCCTTCCCATGGGTGCGGCCATGGTGAGGACGAGCTCCGATTCAGGATGGGAAGGAGAGCGGGGCCAAGCAGGTTCGTTCATGTCCCGGCTCCGCCCCATTGACCCGACCACAAATTGCTGCTCCGGGGAAGAAGAAGACACATAAAGGATGCAAGCGCCAACGCTGCAAGCCTACAGGGCAACCACGACGCCAGCGACATAACGGCGAAAACTGACAGGGGGTCCCAACTTGACGGGCGTTAGCCTGATATTTTGTATTGAAACATAAAGTTGAATTCGTGCCAAAAAGACCCTCTCAATATTTGGCACGCCAAATTTGGGCAACGTGGCTGATTACAAGAAACTTGGGTACCGTGTTGCCTAGGCGCCTCAACTTTTGTGCCGCAAAATGATATTCTGCACTCCCTCATCAGGCTCTACTTCATCCTCCACATCGGCCGCACGAGATATTTGTCTTACACTCATAGTGCGAATAGATGGTACTGTTGTGGACTCACAAGGAGCACGGCGGTGCACACTATTAGGAAGTAATTTCATTCCACACATAACTTTAGGTTGCATGTAGAGACGAATTCGACCAAAACGTTCAGTAGCCTTCAAAGAGAAAAGCATTACCAGGTCAGCTTCGCTAGTTAGTGGGAGCAATCTTTGCTCGCTAATGTTGAAATATTGCAAATCAACTTAATCGCCATTGCTCCAAGAGAATTTAGAATAGATTTTATCTTTCAAATCTTTGAGAGTTATGGAGGTTGCAACCACCACTGGGAAGTAAAATACAGAGAGACTCTATTCACAACCACGAATTACACTAGTATCCAGTCTAACCACCAGCCAAAATTCCAGTGCTAGATCAATCCTATTCGAAAAGCAAGGCAGTTAGTTGAGCACGAGTGGTTTGCGCTCAATTATTTCCTATAATCAATCCACAAAGGGAAACAATGCTCACCCATATGGAATCCATGCGTTAGAGCCTTCCAACTCCACCCAATCTTCTCCGCGCTCGATGGGGAAGACCAGTACACCAGCTGGCATTGCATACTGTTCCAAGCAAGGGGTAGATCTAGCGGGGCAAGAGCAGAGCCGGAGGTGGAGTGGGCTCCGCGGCTAGGGGGAGGGGGCGGATCGGCGGTCGAGGACGACATAAGGTAGGAGGGATCGACGGCGAGGGAGCGGAGGGGCGGTGTGGGAGTTGTTCCAGGCTCGGGGTAAGCGAATGCATTCGGTGAGCAAGAAAGGTCACTCCGACGTGTCTCCATGCGGCCCCACCCTTCGCCATGTATGCAAGACCTATCCCAATGCGGGCCCACCCTTCACCATGTATGCAAGACCCGTCCCAACGTGGCCCCACCCGTCTACCTGTAATGGTTGAGGCGACATACCGTAACGCTCAATGCATGACCCGCCCCAACACGGTCCCACCGGTCAGCATGTAATGGCCAGGCCTTTGACCTGACGGCATCCCTCGTCCGAGCGCTTGTGAGGGTTTCAGAATAGAGAGAGGGGAAAAGTGATGAAAAGTTAAGAAGCTGGGGAAAACTAAGTACAACTAACGATCCGAGGGCACAAAAATAGAAATCCCTTTATAAAAAGGAGTCGGGCTTATCCGCTTTTTTCAAAATTGAAGGAGATATGCCCTAAAGGAAAATAATAAAAGGGTATTATTATCATATCTCATTACTTCATAATAGTTTTATATCATTCTATAACTGTATCAAGCGGAAACATTGATACAGGTGTGGTATACAAACACCAGGTCCCTAGTAGCCTCTATTCAACTAGTTCATTGGGCAGACGATGATCAAGGTTTCCTGGTCATGGGCTAAACAAATGTCCCTGACAATGACGTCATATCATCTGGAATGATGTGATGGACATTTCTCACCAACGATTGTTGCAACACGATCATGTCACTTAGTTCATGTTGCATTTGTCAGAAACAGATTGTCCTAATCCTTAGACCGTGAGATCTTATCAATCACTATTACCGGAGGATGCTTAGACTGTATCAACCGTCACCTGTGACTGGGTGATTATAAAGGTGCACGTTGTGTATCCGAAGGAGCAGGTAGAGGCAATATGCTTCAAGATCGGGAATTGTTCTCCTATGTGATGGGAAGATACAATTGGGCCCACTCGGTGAATTACATCTAAGTTGCACAACACATGACTAGGTCATGGAGAAGGTATTTCACGGGAACGAGTAAAACAATACTTGTTGGAAACGAGATTGAATAAGATATCAGGATACCGATGATCAAATCTCGGACAAGTCTTGTATCATGAACAAGGGATTTGGATATATCGTTTCAGGTTCGAACACGATGAAGAATCGTGGAGTGCATAGGGGTCAACATGGGCATCCCAGTCCCGCTGTTGATCATTGATATGGATCATGTCTATAGAATTACCGAACCGAGGGAAACATGCTTAAGGGAAATACGACACTTGGAGATCGTCCTGCTAGATGGAATCATGAAAGAGAGAGAAATCAGAATCGTTCCAGAGAGATCCGAAGTTGTTCGGAGAAAGAAGGAAAGGAAAAGGCCGAAAGGAGTTTCAAGTAAATGGCAATTTACAATATACATTTATTATATGTTAATTCTGAACTAATATATTATTAATAAATTTTTAATTTCAAATTTACAAAGTGACTTTATGATTAGGCCAAAATCCTGGAGGAAATTGGCCTAGGAAAAAGCCACAGCAAAAAGGAAAATAAAAACAACAAAAACCAGGCCACGTGGGCGGCAGATAATTGCCGCCGCACACGGCAGACAACATCTCCTGGCTGCCGCTACCACGGGCCACTCAACTCCAGCCCAGTGGGCGGACGAGGGAGCTGGCGGGCTGGCTAGGACGCCGCTCAGGATCGCTCCGCTTGCAGCCCACCCAGGCAAAGCAAGCTAGGCCGCTAGGCGCCTCAGGCCGGCCCACCCGGGGGCCACACAGTTGGCTTTCGCGCTATGCGATAGCAGGCCGCGGGCGCGCGCCTTGAGGCCCACCCGGGCCGCTGGCTGGCTCCTTCCACTAGAGCGCGAGCTGGACCGCTGGGAGGCCGCCTGGCCCATCTGGCTGTGTCTGGCTAGCTGTTGAATTGTATTGGTTTGAGCCCATCCAGCTGGGTGCAATTTTTCTAGTTATTTTCCTTTAAGTTTTAGTCCTACATGGGGCACCTAAAGGGGAGGGGACACCCACTCCGCCCATATAAAGGGGTTCCCATTGGAGGACTAAAGACAACACCAATGCACAAGTATTTGAGGTATTCCCTTTGGTTGGAATACTCCTCCTCTCTCAAGTTGCCTTCGTCGTGGCGCGGTGCCAAGTTAGGACTACGCGTCCAAAGTCAATGCATCCGCAGCACGCCGTTGTGCTGTAGGGATTCCGTCAGGGGATCTACTTCCGCAACCCCAACAGGGATCAAGGAGTTTCGAGAGTTGTTGCATTGCACCATATGCATGTGATAACTCGGTGGACCTACTAAAGCTTCTGGGCCATCGTATAAGGACTTGGACAAGGGGCGACGTGCGAGGATCTTCGCGACCTTGAGGTCGGACGGGTACGACTACATCATCCACGCTCTGGCATGAGCGTAACGCTTTCTAGGTCTTCAAGGGTACGTTACCGCTGTCTTCTTCCGTTACTGCATTACTTCTAGATAGCTCCTTGGGCATTCAGGGTATTCTACGTAGGTAATTTTTTTTGATATCTACTATGGAGCCCTATGAAAATAGCCCCTGGCTCGCATATATGTCACGCCCTAGCTCGCGTGCGCATGAGGTGGCACTGCCAATCGTTGCCCCCAGCAGTTAGCGGCGGTGTGTAGGTTTTCCGCGTGTAACAAAAGACCCCAGTGACTTTTTGAATATAACTAAAAAAAATAAGAATATTGATAAATCTAATATAATTCATATCTTTTTATATAATTTGAATTTGACAAAAAATTCAAAATGAAGGATGATTATGAATTCAAACCTAAATTCAATTTTTCCTAGATTTGACTCTAACTAGTCAAACCTTTGACTCCTTTGAATATATTTTGATTTAAATATTGTTTTAAATCCATAAATTAAAATAATATAAATGATATATCTTTTCTGATCAAAAAATGCCATCCAAAATAATTTTTGAGCAATTTAAAATTTCAAAATTATTTAAATGCCAATCAATGCTTTTTCTTAATAAATCCATAAATTTATTTCTGTAATTCCAAATTTGACAAATAATATGTCTAAATCGATCAGCACGAAGTCCCATTCTGGCCATGCATTCCATGATATGAATTGTAGGATGCATCATATACATATTAAATATTCAGAACTGTTATGGGAGTAAAACGTGCCTAAATAAATGAATAAAACTCTTATTTCTTGTTTCCACACCTCACCCATTCCATGCTATGTTATACCATGCAATTGTGCATCATTCCATCATGGAATTCCTTGTTTGCTTGTTGCATATGATTTATATGATTGTGCAATTTATTTATTTTGGCCCTTGTGTGTTTGCTTTTTATCTAGATAGAAACTGAGAAAGGAGAATATCAGGAGCCCGTGACACCCCCGGGATTAGGCTTAAACAAATCCCATACCTTAGCCCGACATAAGCTTAACCTAGAGCTCAAGAATGTCCAGTGAGAAATCGGTAACATAACAGTAACCCCGCGATACAAAATTATTACAGCAAGCTCATAATTTAGCAAAGAACCAAAATATTACAAGCAGAGGTCACTGAACACAAACATCAAACAACAGAAGGCAAATTATGCTATTAAGTATACAAAACTTAACAAATGGCCCAATTGGCCTGAAGCATAACGATGATGGTCCAGCACATAGATTCCAAGCTACCGGCCGGGAACCCCAAGCTACTCGTCGGTGTCGATGTCGTATGGAACTCGTCTTCAGGGGAACAAGTTGTAATATCCCAAAACTTAATCCAAGGTTAATTAAGATCCAAATCATCAAATTTAGAGTTAACAAAAACTTTTCCATTTAAATTCATTAAGCATTCATATGTGTGTGCATTTAAATTAGGAGTTGTTTTGAATTGCCATGTTTGAGTGATCCATTGGTTGTAAAATGATTCTAAGGTGAATTAAACATCATCTAGATCATTCCCAAACAAATCCCAAAGAAAAACAAATCAAAATGAATGAAATAAGCAAATGGTCATTTTGGCCATTTTAATCACCATGCCTACTTTGGCTATTCCTAGAACTCAAATCTTAACAAAAAAAATTGTGGTTCTTTGCACCCCATGCTAGTACAAGTAGTGATGTACCAAGGCCCACTTTGTTTGATCCCAAAAAATTTCAAACACTAAATTTAAATGACATTTAAAAATTGAATCTAGTGTAGGTATCAAGATCACACTTATTCAAAAACCACTCAAATGAACTTCATTTTAAAATCCCAAGCAAACCTAGATGCTTAAGCATAAGTTACATCACTCCACCAAAAATCAGCCCAAATTTCAAATATTTTGTTCATGGGGCCATTGTGTCGAACAAGTGGCATGCACAAGATTTCTGCCTAACTATTACTATGTGTAGATTAATGCTTTATCGAGTGTTTGGCCCTCATTTGGTTAACCTGTCCCTTACAGCTCTCACAAAACCCCCACCGACCTACCCCTAAGCCTGGAGCAGCAGTGGAGCGCCGCCACTTTATGGTCAACGCCGGCCAGAAGCGGGCAATGCGCTAGAGACAGCGACGCGCCATTCTAGGACCACCACTAGCTCCGCCCAACCTTACCGCCGCCCACGGTCCACCCCTCGATCGACCTCAGCCTCTGGACCACTCCCCAGCAGCGCCGCCCTTTCCCTCTATGAGCAAGCTAGAGTGCGCCAGAGCGTGATAGCCGCCAGCACGCAGCAGACCGCGCCTTGACGCCATACCGCGCACGCCGCTCCGCCTCAACCCCAGCACCCTGCCAGACACGACCATGCACCGCCTTGCGACCCACAGTCGCCGTGCACCGCGTCGAGCACCGCCTCTGTCTCCCAGAGCGCGTGACGCTCCCGACCAAATGCCACCGCCCCTAGCCGTTCCATTGCGCCGTAGCTGTCCGCCAGGGAACCGCCCACCATCTGCCTATCTCACCCACACCGATAGCTCCTTGTGCCGTCGTCACCGATGAGCTGCGCCCACACCTCTCGGTCTCACCGTCGCGCCTATATAAGGAGGCCTTCCCCAGCCTCAATTCCCACACCATTCGACTCCCCTCTGTCCACCAGTCCTTCCCCACCTCTCGCCAGAGCAGCTCAAGTAGCAGGCCGCCGGAATTTCACCGGAGGCAGCCGCAGCAGAGGAGGAGACGCTGCCGTCGATTCCATCCACCTCAGCCCCTGCCGCTACCTCGCCTAAGTCCGCCGTCGCTGTCCAGTTCGATCGCCCGCCTCGCCGCACTAGCTTTAGCCCTGGTACGTCCCCAGTAGACCCCCACCGTCCGTTTAGGGTTTGGTCTCGCCGGCGACGAGTCCGTCGTCGACGATGACTGTGAGCCATTGATCCACGTTATAATCGTGTGGCCCAGATCCCTAGATACCGTTTCGGGTTTTAAGTCTCGCTGACCCACCTGTTAGCCGCCCTCTGCGCCGCTGAGCGCCACTAGGCTGGCCCAATTCCTTTCCCACGCGACCCAGTTAATTCAAATATAGGTTTTTCTATTTAAGTTTAAATAGATAATATCTTTTAGAGTTAGAGATCTCTCCTAGTAAAAATAACAAGACAGAAGCATTTGCACATTCAAACATTTTTATAAAATCAACCATATTAGCTTTTGAGTTGATTCCAACTCTCATAATTCACATTTAACCATACCTATCTGAATACGTAATAATATTAAGTTTTACATGCAGATGACTTTGGATACCAAATTAGTGCTATATAGGCATTTCCAGTCACTTTAAATCATTAAATATTAAACTTAAACTTATTAAAATGTGATCCAACCTTTAAATCACATTCCCATATGTTAGAATATGTGGTGATGACATGTGTCCACATGATCCCATATTTTAATTGGAGAATATTAAATCTTAGTTAATTTCAATGAGTAGAAATTACTTTCCTTAACTAAAAAGAATGAAGCTAGTTAATAAAACCTTGTGATGCCGTGATGATAATAGATCATCAAATGTGTGCCTTAGTGTACTAAGTAGCCTAGTTAAGCATTTTTTGGTGATTGTGTATTCCGTATGTATTTATAGACGATAGTACCGACCAAGCTTTCGAGGAGGAGTTCTACCAAGAGGAGGAGGAAGAAAACTTCAACCACTGCACCAACCAAGGCAAGCTATTGTTAGCAAGCAATAATTAAGCTAGATAACCTAAGCAAGATGCATTAGGCATGCTTTGGTTATACCACTTTGACTAGTACCTACCCCAAGTTTTATTTCCAAGGTTTTACTTTCTTTACTTTATTAAAGTCCTTTACTTGTTTGAAGGTAGCATAAAAAGTATAAAACTTGACCTATCTAGATAACCTTAGATATCATTCTATGGCATGAGATTGATCTTAGCATCCATATTAGTGAACACTCTTAACTTAGTAGTTTAGAGCTAAACTAAAACTTGAGTCACTTTAGATGGGAACACTTGGTGAAAATGAATTATGAAAACCTTGGAATGATGAGTCATTCTATTGAGATGTTTTGACATGTGTTGAGAAACAAAAATGGTTTATGATGATGAAAATGTTGAGGAATGAGCCTTAACCCTTTTACAAAACTGATGGTTGGGTTTGAATGCGATACCATTCCAATTTCACGGTACAACCACAATACCTGAATTGGGTAAGGCTTAGCCGGATGTTTATATGCATTAGTATTAGTTCCCTCACGGGAGAGGTTTGAGATTAGGCTACCTCTCAATGTTGTCCACCTATGCAGTGCCCAATATGACAGATGGTCATAGTTGGGAGGCCATGCTCATAGGAGAGGTACTTATACTAGGGTGTGTAAAGGAAAGGTTATGTTTGATTATTTGCATACTAAGTATGATGATTCATGGTGATCCCTGACAGATGTATCGAATCTTGTGGTGAAAGTGTACCACCTCTACAGAGTGTCAAACTATTCGAATAGCCATGTCCGCAGTTATGGACAGATGGAGTGGCCATACTGTTCCGTTGTCAGATGTTTTCAAAATGACTTATGAAATAAATGATGAATCTTGACTTGACCACAACAGGGTTGTGACTATGACAATAGCTTCCCAACTTAAGTAATTCTAGAACTTTATTTTATCTTTCTTTGTTTCTGAACTTAGCTTAGGTTTCAAACTTAACTTTACAAATAAACTTAGAGTTAGCAATCCTACGAGAACTACCTTCCTTGTTAGTGATAATTTGCGAGTACTTAAAGAGTACTCATGGCTTTTGTCCCTGGCTATTCCTATCGCCAGACTATGAAGGAGACTACCAAGATGAAGGACATCAGGACGGCTATGATAACTAGGACTATCTTCCATCGTCAGCATTGCCTGTGCCCTTGAAGATGGACCCAATCGCTACGCTTATTATTTATTCCGCTGCTTGTGGTATTAAGACTGGGTCATGAGATCCTTTATTCGTGCAAGACCGTATTATGGTTTGTAATGGATGATGTACTGTGATATACAATCTGTTATGTCTCGCAAAAATGGTAATCCTGGGATTGCGATGTACGACATAACAGGCTTCTGGGATTAAAAATCCGGGTGTTGACAAGTTGGTATCAGAGCCAGGTTGACCATAGGAGACCCTAGTTAGAATGGACGTCCAAACAAAAAATTAATTTCGAAACCAAAGTGAGTATTTATGAAAAACTATTTCCTCTCTTACCCTTGGGAATTTATTCTTTCTCAAAAATTCATGTTCCTCCAATTCTTACATTACTACATATAATTTGACACACTTGATCACTTCACTAACTTCCTCATCCTTAATTCTTATAGATGGAGACTCAGTTCAGCAAGTTCTACTAGTTGGGCAATGGAGGCCAGCTGATCTTCGAGAGGGATCTAGATTCACTGTCTGAGCTCTTGGGACTCCCGCATCCGGAGTATCTTGGAGCTCAACTTCCTGGACTCCCAGGAGGAGATTTACAATGGCTAGTCACTGCCGATCTTTGAGGAAGTATAGCAGCACCAATTTCCAGGAGAATCCAGTTCTCCGTAAGAGAGAACAACTGGCTAGATGGATTAGCCAGGGCAATGAATGAAGCTCTCGCATGTCTATGTGCCCTCAGTGTCAACCAAATCCAAGGAACCCGCTTTGTTCACTATGCAAGGCATGACTTCATGGGAATGACAATGGAGATGCCAAGTCATCCGGAGTTGAAGTGTCAACTTGAGAACCTTGACTTCCTGTTGTACGACCGCCAGAAGGAATTGGACAATGCTAGGGAGTTCGCCAACCACAACCTTGCCATTGCCGCCCAGAAGGCCTAGACTTTCTCACTGCTTGTCAAGGACCGTCAGTCTCTTCGCCGCCAGTGCGAAAAGAAGGATCGCACCATCGCCCGTCTTCGTAAGAAGGTGGCCGACCTCGAGAAGACCATCAAGGAGCAAGAAGCTCAACTTGCAGCAAAGGAGGAAGAAGAGGAGGGTGAAGACATCTAGGGAGATATGGATTCTTACCTCAGCAATGATGATGACTTTCTGGAGGAGGATGCCGTGGACATCTACACCGAAGATGACGATGACGACTTCATCGATGATGAGTAGATGCACTAGAGCACTATCGTAGCATGAGATGCATCGGTCCCAATGTATCATAGCTTACAGAATGGTTCTTAAAACCATATGTTTTCCTTTGATGTGTGGTGTGTGTTTGTATCGTGTGCTCGTTTGAATGAATGAAATGAAGTTAGTTGCAAAACCTGAGTCAAACTCAAGGTTTTAGCTTTGAAACCAAAACCACGAACCTTAGAACTTTCCCTCTTACCCCTTTATCTATCTCAATGTTCAGATGACTCGTGGAAACCCCGGAGGGAGAAGCTCATCGCAAGATCCAATGCTGCAGATCATGTAGATGTTAGTTGCAAACCGTGAAGCATGCAGGGTAGAGCGCCATGCCAACTTAGCAATACTGCAACAGATAGCCCAGATGGCCCAAAACAACCAAGGGCATGGAAATCAGGATCATCAAGGATCCAAGCTGAAAAACTTCCAAAATACCAATCCCCCAATCTTTAGTACTTCGGAGAACCCATTAGATGCTGATGACTGGTTGCAGAAAATGGAGTACAATTTGGAGGTAGCTAGAGTTGATGACAACGAGAAAGTTCTCTTTGCCACCCACTACTTGCAGGAGACACAAGAGCCTGGTGGAACAACATCCGCCTGATGAACCATGGTCAAGTGATGACATGGGAAGATTTCAAAATCAAGTTCAACCGCACCCATGTGCCGCAAGGCCTATTCACCAGAACGAGGGATGGATTCAGAGAGTTGAAGCAAGGCAGAATGACTGTAGTGTAGTACCGTGACAAATTCCTGTCACTTGCCAGGTACGCACCTAATGAGATCAACACAGAGGCAAAGAAGAAGGAGAGATTCCTGAATGGACTGCATGATGAGATGCAGACTGTCCTCGTCAACATCCGCTTTGAGGACCTCGAAGAGCTAGTCGACTCTGCCATATAGATGGAAGGGAAGATTAACCAGGCAAACGACAACCGCAAACGTTGTATGATGCACCAAGCTGGATCCAACAGTCACCAGAAGTACCATCCCAACCCGTCTGCAGGGTATGCACCAAGAAACAACCGACCCCCAATGTCTCGCCCGAGCTACCCCAACCGTAGCGGAGGCAATGTGAAGACCGGAGGAAACAACAACAACCCCGGCAACACCAGCAATTTCAACCATGCACCTCCCAAGAGCAACAACAACAACAACAACACTGCACCTAGAACTGGAAGCAATGATGTGCCCGTGGCAGCAAAAGACAAGTCCCAGATAACTTGTTTCGAGTGTGGAGTGAAGGGTCACTATTCCAATGAGTACCCCAAGAAGACTGCCGCCCCTGCCAATGTGAATGCCCCAGCTCAACAGTAACGTCGTGTTCAACCAGGGAGAAGATTTGCCCCAGGGAAGCCTCACAACCGCAACGGCCGTCTCTTCCACATGAACGCCGAAGAAGCCCAAGAAGCGCCAGATGTAGTGCTGGGTATGTTTTCTATTAACTCAGTTTTAGCCATAGTGTTGTTTGATTGGGGAGCATCGCATTCATTTATCACCGAAGAATTTGCATGCACAAGTGAGATCCACCCAACCAACTTGAAGCATGTCATGATAGTTCAAATTCTCGGTTCAACTACAAAATCTAGAAAAATCTGCAAAGTTGTGCCTATCAGAATACATGGGATAGATTTTTATGCTAATCTAATAGTACTTGGAAACAAAGGATTGGAAGTAGTACTAGGTATGGATTGGATGTCAAAGCATAAAGGACTGATAGACTGTGCTAAGAAATCCATCACCATGACCAGTAGCTCTGGAATAACAGTAGAGCATATATCTGAAAGCTTACCTCGTCAATTCAAGTGCAACAAGAGTCTAGTCCTACCCACCATAGACCAAGTCAGAGTAGTCTGTGAATACCCTGACGTATTCCCAGATAAATTTCCCGGTATGCCCCCGGATAGGGATATTGAGTTCATTATCGAACTAATCCCCGGAACCAGACCCATAGCTTGAAGACCCTATAGCATGAACCCCTCAGAGTTAGTAGAGTTGAAGAAGCAGTTGGATGCTATGTTAGCAACAGACTTGATTCAACCAAGCGCATCGCCATGGAGATCACCAGTGTTATTCGTCGACACGAACGATGGAGGCAACCGTTTGTGCACCGATTACAGAAAGCTAAATGACGTCACCATCAAAAACAAATACCCTTTGCCAAAGATAGAAGATCTATTTGATCAGTTGACTGGTGCCCATGTATTCTCAAAGATTGATCTTAGGACTGGTTATCACCAACTTAAGATTCGTGCAACAGATATTCCGAAGACCGTCTTTACTACGCATTATGGTTTATACGAGTATACGGTCATGTCTTTGGATTAACAAATGCCCCTGCTTATTTCATGAATCTCATGAATAAGATCTTTATGAATTTCCTAGATAAGTTTATCTTTGTGTTTATCGACAATATCCTTATCTACTCCAAGTCAGAAGAAGAGCATGAGCAACATCTGAGAATCATCCTAGGAACCCTGAGAGAGCATCGGTTATATGCCAAGTTTAGCAAGTGTGAATTTTGGCTGAAAGAAGTAGGATTCCTAGGACATATTGTGTCTGCCGGAGGAGTCTCTCTTGATCCCACCAAGATCAAAGATGTCGAAGAATGGGAAGCACCCACCACTCAAACCCAAGTCCGTGCATTCTTCGGATTGGCGGGATATTACCGCAAGTTCGTAGATGGATTCTCGAGCATCGCCAGACCCATGACCCAATTGTTGAAGAAGGACAAGAAGTTTGAATGGACCGACAAATGTGAAGCTAGTTTCCAAGAACTGAAGAAGAGATTGATTTCAGCCCCAATATTGATCATGCCAGATATCAAGAAGCCGTTTGATGTATATTGTGATGCATCCAAGATTGGTCTCGGATGTGTATTGATGCAAGAAGGCAAAGTTATTGCATATTTGTCTCGGCAACTGAAGCAACATGAGCAGAACTATCTGGCCCATGATCTTGAATTAGCAGCCATAGTTTGGGCATTGAACATATGGCGTCATTATCTTATGGTTAATCGTTGTGAGATTTACTCATATCACAAGAGATTGAAGTATATTTTCACTCAGAAGGAGCTGAATATGAGGCAAAGGAGATGGATAGAGTTAATCAAGGATTATGACCTTGACATTCACTATCACCCTGGCAAAGCCAATGTGGTAGCGGATGCTCTTAGCAGATTGCCTTGTAGGCTAAACACCATGATCAAGGAGAAGCAACCAAGTTTGTATGAGGAGTTGGAGTAGTTTAGAACTGAGCTTGTTAGCAAAGGATTTTTAGCTAGCATTGAACTTCAACCCACTTTGATTAGCCAAATCAAGGAAGCCCAGAAGGGAAATGAAAGTATCGACGGAATCAAACATCGTATTGGTATAGGAAAGGTACCTGGATTTACCAGAGACAAAGAAGGAGTTCTGTGGTACAAAGGACGTATCTGTGTGCCAGCAGATTCGGAGCTGAAGCAAGTTATCATGCAGGAAGCTCATGATACTCTTTATTCTATCCACCCCGAAGGAACGAAGATGTATCAAGATTTGAAAGAGCAATTTTGGTGGCACAAGATGAAGAGAGAAATCGCAAGCTACATAGCCAAGTGTTACATCTGTCAAAGAGTCAAAGTAGAGCATCAGAGACCCGCAGGACTGTTGCAACCATTGCAGATTCCGGAATGGAAATGGGACTCCATCGGAATGGACTTTATCACTGGTTTTCCTACTTCTGGTAGGGGAAATGACTCAATCTGGGTCATCGTTGGTAGACTATCCAAGGTAGCTCATTTTACACCTGTCAAGACAACTTACCAGAGTTTGAAGCTAGCAGAGTTGTACATTGCCAGAATTGTTAGTCTGCATGGAATCCCCAAGACCATAGTATCAGATCGAGGAACCCAATTTACCTCGAGATTTTGGCAGAAAGTCCAAGAGGGATTAGGAACCAAGTTGAATTTCAGCACCGCTTATCACCCACAAACTGATGGACAGACTGAAAGAGTCAACCAAATCCTAGAGGATATGTTGAGAGCTTATGTGTTAGAGTATGGATCAAAATGGGAAGATTGCCTGCCTTTCGTAGAATTCTCATATAACAAGAGCTATCAAGCCAGTTTGCAAATGGCACCATTTGAGTTCCTATACAGGAGAAAGTGCCGTACCCCTTTGAATTGGTCACAAGTAGGAGAGAGTCAGATATTTGGATCTGACATTCTCCGAGAAGTTGAAGAGAAGGTTCACAAAGTACGTGAGCACGTCAAGACCACCCAATCCAGACAGAAGAGTTATGCTGACAAGAGAAGGAGAGACCTGACTTTCAATATCGGAGATTTTGTATATATCAAGGTTTCACCACTGAAGGGAATGCGACGCTTTAGTCTGAAAGGAAAGTTATCCCCCAGATATATCGGACCATTCAAGATTCTGAATGGTCGAGGAGAAGTATCGTATCAACTGGAACTACCACTACTAGGAAAATGGACATCCGTGGCGCACCAAAAATATACATACGTAGCGCACTAGCAGTGCGCCACGAGCCACACGCTATGGCTAAAATTTACCTATATCGCACTACATGGTGCGCTACGGTTAAAAACGTTACCCGTGGCGCACTGGGTGGTGCGCCACAGGAAGGGGTCCAGGTACGCCACGACTATGTTTTTCGAAAAACAAAAAAAAATGCAAAAAACACCCTCGTTTTGAATTTCAAAAGCAATCGGGTCCCCGCCGTCGTGTCGCCGCGCCGGAGCATGGTGGTCGTGGCACGGCCACAACCTACCACCGCCGGAGGTGCGGGAGGCCGTGGCCGCGCTAGTTCTCGAGCAGGAGGTGTCGCGCTGAGGAGGAGGTGGCGACTGGAGGAGGAGGTGGTAGCTGGAGGAGAAGGTGGTGGCGGCGGCAGCCAAAGGAGGAGGAGGCAGCCGGAGGAGAAGGTGGCGGTGGCAGTCGGAGGAGCAGCGACGACCGAAGGAGGTGGCGGCGGCAGCCGGAGGAGCGGCGGTGGCCGAAGGAGGAGGTGGCGACGGCGGCCAGAGGAGCGTCGTTGTCACTGCAAGGAGGAGGAGGAGGTTAGAGAGAAGAGGAGGAGAGGAGAGGAGGAGAAGGGGAAGAAGGAGAAGGAAAAGGGAGGAGAATGAGAGGAGAAGGAGAATAATGGGAGGGAAAAGGAGAGGGGTAGGTGGCCGGGGTGCTGATTCGAATTTTGAATCGCACCTACTCGTAGCACACAACATGGTGGTGCGCTACGGGTAAGTGGCCTCTATTTTTTTCTGTAGGAAAAAACGATCTTTTGACCGTAACATTTTATTCTTTTCGAATTTTGAAAATCTAAAATATCGGCAAACGACGAAAGGTATATTAAACTTACATGGTGGTGTGAGCGGATGCGTAATTTCGTTCTCGTCATTTTGGTATATTAAACGTTTTTTCGACTTTGTATGCAAAAGTTATGACCGTTTTACCGTGGCATGAGCTTTTTTTGCAGAAAAAGTCGAAAAATTTGGTTGTTATTTTTCCTACAAACTAGACCACATTACCTACCTAGATGTCAAAGTATTTTAAATTTGAAGTGTTTTTCATTTTCTTTTCTTTTTTGCAAGGCTAAAAAGGCGATCCACCGGGGGGGTGTGGAGTTGGGAAACATAGGCAACATACTTACCCATAGGGCACCACACGTGGTGCCCTACGGGTATATTTCATACCTGTGGCGCACCACTATATGGTGCCCTACGGGTATGTTGCATACCCGTGGCGCACCACTATATGGTGCCCTACGGCTAAGTGGCCTGTGTCCACCTCTTCCCTGGCCCACAAGTAACTGTGAGGCACCACCGCCATGTGCGCCACGATTATGCCAGTTAGCCATAGGGCACTTGTTGGCAGTGCGCCACACCTATTTTACCCATGGGGCACAATTGGCACGTGCACCACGGATGTGTGGATTACCTATAGCCGTTTTCCTAGTAGTGTACCTGAAGAGATGTCAGCCATCCACAGTGTGTTCCATATCTCGTTACTTCTCAAATGCTTAGAAGTGCCCGAGAAGACCGAAGTTTTCAAGAACATCGATCACCGAGCTGTTGATATCCACAAGGATCTGACGTATCGTGAAGTGCCCATCTGTATCCTGGAGGAAGCTTATAGAACCACTAGGACCATGAGTATCAAATTTCTCAAGATTCAATGGAGCAACCATACCGAAGAAGAAGCCACTTGGGAGCGAGAAGATTACATTAGGACAGAGTTCCCAGATCTCTTTAGTTCCTAGTTTTTTTCGTAAATCTCGGGACAAGATTTTGTTTAAGGGGGGAAGATTTGTAACATCCCAAAACTTAATCCAAGGTTAATTAAGATCCAAATCATCAAATTTAGAGTTAACAAAAACTTTTCCATTTAAATTCATTAAGCATTCATATGTGTGTGCATTTAAATTAGGAGTTGTTTTGAATTGCCATGTTTGAGTGATACATTGGTTGTAAAATGATTCTAAGGTGAATTAAACATCATCTAGATCATTCCCAAACAAATCCCAAAGAAAAACAAATCAAAATGAATGAAATAAGCAAATGGTCACTTTGGCCATTTTAATCACCATTTAGATCTATCCCTCCCAGCTCTAACAAAACCCCCACCAACCTACCCCTAAGCCTGGAGCAGTAGTGGAGCGCCGCCACTTTATGGTCACCGCCGGCCAGAAGCGGGCAACGCGCCAGAGACAGCGCCACGCTGTTCCAGCACCGCCACTAGCTTCGCCCAACCCTACCGCCGCCCATGGTCCACCCCTCGACCGACCCCAGCCCCTGGACCACTCCGCAGCAGCGCCGCCCTTTCCCTCTACGAGCAAGCCAGAGCACGCCAGAGCACGATAGCCGCCAGCATGCAGCAGACCGCGCCTTGACACCATACCGCGGACGCTGCTCCGCCTCGACCCCAGCACCCCTCCAGACACGGCCGTGCACCGCCGTGCGACCCACAGTCGCCGTGCACCGCGCCGAGCACCGCCTCTGTCTCCTAGAGCGTGTGACGCTCCCGACCAAGTGCCACCGCCCCTAGCCGCGCCATTGTGCCGTAGCTGACCGCCAGGGAACCGCCCACCATCTGCCTATCTCACCCACACTGACAGCCCTCTGTGCCGTCGTCACCGACAAGCTCCGCCCACACCTCTTGGTCTAACCGTCACGCCTATATAAGGAGGCCTTCCTCAGCCTCAATCCCCACACCATTCAACTCCCCTCTCTCCACTAGTCCTTCCCCACCTCTCACCAGAGCAGCTCGAGCAGCAGGCCGCCGGAATTTCATCGGAGCCGCAGCAGAGGAGGAGACGCTGCCGTCGATTCCATCCACCTCAGCCCCTGTCGCTACCTCGTCTGAGTCCGTCGTCGCCATCCAGCTCGATCGCCCGCCTCGCCACACTAGCTGGAGCCCTGGTACGTCCCCAGTAGACCCCCACCATCCGTTTAGGGTTCGGTCTCACCGGCGACGAGTCCGTTGTCGACGATGACTGTGAGCCGTTGATCCATGTTATAATCGTGTGGCCGAGATCGCTAGATACCGTTTCGGGTTTAAACCTCGCTGACAAGCGGGACCAACCTGTCATCTGCCCTCTGCACCGCTGTGCGCCACTGTGCCGGCCCAATTCCTTCCCCGCGCGACTCAGTTAATTCAAATATAGGTTTTTCTATTTAAGTATAAATTCAATTCTGTCCCTTAGTTCAAAAATCAATTCAGGAGGATTTATTGAACCAAATTGAGTGATTCCAATTTTGTTGGAAAGCTTCTGAAAACATCTATCCAAGCCTGTTGGATTTAATTCTTTTAGAGTTAGAGATCTCTCCTAGTAAAAATAACAAGACAGAAGCATTTGCACATTCAAACATTTTTATAAAATCAACCACAATAGATTTTGAGTTGATTCCAACTTTCAAAAATCACATTTAACCATACCTATCTGAATATGTAATAATATTAAGGTTTACATGCAGTGACTTTGGACTAGTACCAAATTAGTGCTATATAGGCATTTCTAGTCACTTTAAATCATTAAATATTAAACTTAAACTTATTAAAATGTGATCCAACCTTTAAATCACATTCCCATATTGTAGAGTATGTGGTGATGATATGTGTCCACATGATCCCATATTTTAATTAGAGAATATTAAATCTTACTTAATTTTAATGAGTAGAAATTACTTTTCTTAAATTAAAAGAATGAAGCTAGTTAATAAAACCTTGTGATGCTGTGATGATAATAGATCATCAAATGTGTGCCTTAGTGTACTAAGTAGCCTAGTTAAGCATTGTTTGGTGATTGTGTATCCCGTATGTATTTATAGATGATAGTACCGACCAAGATTTCGAGGAGGAGTTCTACCAAGAGGAGGAGGAAGAAAACTTCAACCACTGCACCAACCAAGGCAAGCTATTGTTAGCAAGCTAGAATTATTCTAGATAACCTAAGCAAGATGCATTAGGCATGCTTTGGTTATACCACTTTGACTAGTACCTACCCCAAGTTTTATTTCCAAGATTTTACTTTCTTTACTTTATTAAAGTCCTTTACTAGTTTGAAGGTAGCATAAAAAGTATAAAACTTGACCTATCAAGATAACCTTAGATGTCATTCTATGGCATGATATTGATCTTAGCATCCCCTATTAGTGAACACTCTTAACTTAGTAGTTTAGAGCTAAACTAAAACTTGAGTCACTTTAGAAGGGAACACTTGGTGAAAATGAATTATGAAAACCTTGGAATGATGAGTCATTCTATTGAGATGTTTTGACATGTGTTGAGAAACACAAATGGTTTATGATGATGAAAATGTTGAGGCATGAGCCTTAACCCTTTTACAAAACTGATGGTTGGGTTCGGATGCGATACCATTCCAATTTCACGGTACAACCACAATACCTGAATTGGGTAAGGCTTAGCCGGAAGTTTATATGCATTAGTATTAGTTCCCTCGCAGGAGAGGTTTGAGATGAGGCTACCTCTCAATGTTGTCCACCTATGCATTGCCCAAGATGACAGATGGTCATGGTTGGGAGGCCATGCTCATAGGAGAGGTGCTTATACTAGGGTGTGTAAAGGAAAGGTTATCTTTGATTATCTGCATACTAAGTATGATGATTGAGGGTGATCCCTGACAGGTGTATCAAATCTTGTGGTGAAAGTGTACCACCTCTATAGAGTGTCAAACTATTCGAATAGCCGCATCCACGGTTATGGACAGTTGGAGTGGCCATACTGTTCCATTGTCAGATGTTTTCAAAATGACTTATGATATAAATGATGAATCTTGACTTGACCACAACATGGTTGTGACTATGACAATAGCTTCCCAAGTTTAGCGATTCTAGAACTATATTTTATCAGCTTAGGTTTCAAACTTAACTTCACAAATAAACTTAGAGTTAGCAATCTTACTAGAACTACCTTACTTGTTAGTGATAGTTTGCGAGTACTTAAAGAGTACTCATGGCTTTTGTCCCTAGTTATTCCTATGGCCAGACTATGAAGGAGACTACCAAGATGAAGGACAGCAGGACAGCTATGATAACTAGGACTATCTTCCATCGTCAGCATTGCCTGTGCCCCTGAAGATGGACCCCACTGCTACGCTTATTATTTATTCCGCTGCTTGTGGTATTAAGACTAGATCATGATATCCTTTATTCGTGTAAGACCTTATTATGGTTTGTAATGGACGATGTACTGTTATAACCGATCTGTTATGTCTCGCAAAAATGGTAATCCTGGGATTGCGATGTATGACATAACAGGCATCTAGGATTAAAAATCCAGGTGTTGACACAATTACTCTACTACAAAAGTATCAACAAAGCAAGGATGCGTACATAGTTTACTCCGCAAGACTTATGGCTGGTGGGGTTATTATGCATAAAGCCATCTTTGTTTATGAAACTTGAGGCAGAAGAAGCTCGTCCAATCAGAATATTTTAAACGGGGATAAGAGAGCGACATCTCAGAAGAATTGATCATCATCTTTTGATATCCACCAAATCATCACCATCTCTTATCAACTAGGATCACCCCCTCATAGCCATGAGGAAGCATCCTTAAGCACACATTGATCTGGCATGTTTTACGATTAGGTTAACGTTCTCTATGATCATAGAATTCGGTCACCAAGCGTTCATAACCGTGAACACAGCTTTTCGAAAAGATTTAACCCTGAAGGGGTGTACAACTTTACCCGCACGTACCAATCGACTCTTAATGCCAGATCATTAGCCCTCTTCCTTGGAAGGCCGGCAGAGGGTGGTTGGACACAACATTTAGCTTGCTTTCGTCAAGACCATGAGTCACCCCCTAAGGATGGTTCCACTATAACGAGTCAAATCCTGAAGCCGGTCCCTAGAGATGTGAGTCGAGGTTGGTTTATCGGGGGCACTATCTACCCCAAGCAACCCCGGCCATGCTTACCTACCTATTATGATGCACCTTCACCCGCCCAATCTTTCAAAACGTTTCTATGCATATGTCGAATGGAACGCCTGAACTATGTGACTCATGGAATCTACTATGCAAGTTAGTTACTCGTGAGGTTTCCCAGGCCCCATGTGGTTGTACGCTTGTGTCGATTCCAAAGGCAAGAACTCGGTTCCTAGTAGTGGCGAGCATGGGACTACAAAAACCACATCCCACTGTGGCCTCCCATACAAGCCTTAGTATATTTAACCTTTACCACTAAACTTACCTCATCAGTATACCTCGCTATCCTGTCTTACTAGATGCTCTACATCTGATACACCATCTGGATGGACCAGCACTGACAACTAAGCATGGCTAAGAAAGACACATATATATGCTCTAGTAGTGCACACAAGCCAAACCTAGTTATGCTAGGAGCAGTGGATCAGGTAATATAATCTCAAGGGAGTAATGCAACAGATACGATACTCTATCTATTGATAAAAGATCATAGTAGAACCGTATGCATCATGGCAAGAACGGAAACACTTTGAAAGCATAGGATTCTTTTATGTGTGGGTCTATGCTTGCCTTTGCCTGTTGATACCTAAATATAGATCTTCGGAAGCCTTGTACTTGACTTGATTATAGTTGGTCAAGTATTGTTCATCGATCTTCGTTGGTGCTGATCTCGGTCTTCGATCTCGATCTCGACATCGTATTCTATCGGGAAGAAGCAAACAACAGAAAGAAAGGGAAACAATCAACACATGGCATTGATGCAATGATCAAGCAAGGATGATGATATTACAATTTAATTAGCATTTTAAATGTAACCCTAAATCATGCTTGGCAATTTAAGCAGGGTCCGAGGGGTCCAAACCCTAATACAAGAGAGACCCCTGAATCACCTACGGGGTTCAATTGATTCTTCTAATTAAACTTGCAACTGAAGTTGTTGAGAAATGCATGATTTTGATGCTATGAGATAGATCTAATTTTTCTGAACATTTTGATATATTATACATATTTTTCTGACTTATAAATAATTACTTATTGAAATTATAAAATTTATTCAATTTGTGAAATTATTAAACCAATTTAAAAACCTTTTACACAGAGGAAACCCTAGCCACTGCAGCTTATAGAAGGGCCCCAGGCCACCTCAGCTGCCACACAAGTAGGGCGGCCCTAGATAGGGTGACATCTCCATGGCGTCATAGCCACGTCAGGGGGCCGCTGACCGGTGGACGGTGATCATCACCGGCGATCTAGGCTGAGCTAAGAAGAGTGTGGTAGACCTTTAGAATGAGCATGATGTTGGGACCAATTCTATAGTGGCGCTGCTCGAGAAAGGTCACCGGAGCAACAACCATGATGAGCTCCCACGGGAGCGACGACATGTGAACACGGGTACGACGGCACTTCAAGCGAGCAGCAGATTAGAGAGGACCAAGAGAGACAAAATCTCACCAGGAGCATGTATATGCTGGTGGCGAGGCGAGGCGGAGCATAGATCGACAGCGGGAAGTGACTACTAGTAGTGGACAGCGGTCTCGATTTAGGCATCTGGGAGCGCACACATTAGAGAGAGAGAGCTAGGATGAATGAGCCGAGCGAGGGGAGTCCGACGGTGGTCCTAGCTTGACATGGGGAGGCCGGAGACTATGGGAACAGAGGGGTCCTACGAGCTAGGGTTCCCAAGCCATGTCGAGAGGAAGAAGAAGAGGGGGAAATGGCAAATAGGATTCTCTAGGGGTGAGGCCGGGGATCCTTATAGGCGCTGGTGGGTGGCGGATCACATCTTGGCGCATGCCGGCGGCGGACACGTGGCCAGCGAGGTGCTTCTGCCGATCGGGAGGTTGACAATGACTCGAGGAAGGCGAGGAACAGGTATGGTCCTAGGTGGGCTGTTGCTGGGCCAACTACGGGGTTGTGGTGGGCTAGCTGGGTTGCTCGTCCTGAGGCGTCTGGCTCCTTTTTGGCAGAATTTTTTTCCTTATTCTATTCTTCATTTCTCTCTTTGTAAAATCATTTGAATACTGATATTGAATCTGTTTTGAAATACCAGAGAGTTTCAAAATTAGATGAAGATATTTAGGGCCCTTTATACCAATTTGGGATCCATACATTTTGGTAGTTTGCAAAAATATTCAAAACCTTTTGAATTCCTGTTAGAGAGGGAGGGGGAAATAGCTAGGGTTTAGGGTTTTGCTTCAACTTTTCTTTGCATGCATTTTAAGGGATGATTCTCGTGAATGCGCAAACAAAGCCCTAATTAGGATTAACTAAAACTAGGGTGCTACAGATCTATCCCCCTTACGAGAATCTCGACCCGAGATTCCGTAGGTAGGAAGAAGGAAGAGAAAGAGGGCCACTCTAAGGATAAGTGGGGAACACACTAAACAAGACAAGGAGTATCTCATGGTCACCTAATGAAGGAGTGTTCAAAAACAAATCTAAGATGACGACATGAAACCCGTTAAGGTAACAGAGAAAACAAGAGGAGATAGGATTCAAGGTTCTAGATAACTGGTCTTCATAAGGATTCAGACCATGGAGCTTTTAAACAGGGGAGCTTACAACGGAAAGAACAAAACCACAGACTTCGAGAGTCGAAACTCTACTAGACGACTTAAGTAGAGTGTTCAGGGATACAAAGATGCGGATAACCAAGTTGTTAAACTACTTTTTATACAGAATGGTCACTCTTTTGTTCAACAGAAGGTTAAGACAGAAGGTTTTTTGTGGAAAGGACTCATAAGAGTCACAAGGAACATGTAGCAAGAGAAACTTCTGATTCCCAAAATCATAGTCGCTCTTCGAACAAGATCGAGAAACGAAGGAAACTTTTTATTCATATAGGACAATCAAAACCTTTGCGCAAGATTGTGATATCACTTTACACCATCAGATGAATAGCCAAAAAGATTCTGATGACACGAGGAAAAACAAACTTCATTCTCAGACTTCAATTACTTAGCATAACAAGAGGCTTGCCAACATAAAGAGTCTAGACGATCGACTGAGAAATATTTAGCAACATTACTTTAAATGTTCTCCTTGATGTTTGGGGAAGCAAACATCGAGTAAAGGTCGGACTTCGGAGACAAAGGAAACCATAAGCACAACTCCTATAATAATTCACAGAAGAAGCCTCATGAAAAATAGTTGTTATTGCCGAATCAAGAAAATATGACCATAGGCTTTCCGACTAATTGTGTCAACCATTAAATCAATCATGTCGGACTTACAAAGAGGCCTATGTCAAAACTTTGAGGAACACCAATCATTGTTGCTGCTCAGATTCAGCTCTGGTTAAGTGTAATGATTCTTCAAACTCAACATGTCTGAGTAGAAATCTTGTAACATTTACAGTAAAGGTAAAGGTACTACATTCTCAAGACATGGACTATAGTGTCAAGATCCAATAGACTGAGCTAGATTGCTAGACCCATGTATTAATAAATGGTCGAAATACAAGTGCACATACATCAAGTACTTGCAACTAAACACAACTGTGTCCCTGGGGATACAGAGATAACTCTACTCGAGTCCATGGCGACATCTTTCAACATTTGCACGTGAATCGGAGAAGGTTACTTCTAACATCCAGAACACATACTAAGGAGAGGGCGCGCTTCACGAAGCACGCGAGAAGCAGTGTGTGCGGTGCGCGGAGCGAGCAGCACGCGGGTCTTTTCCGTAGTCAACACGTGGCTTCACGTGCGCGGCAGTGCGCGGGAGCCTGTCTACATGCTGCAAGTGCGACCCGGTGCATATGGAGGAATCAATCGATCATAGTAGTAGTACATGAAGGCACACAACAAGGCAGTGCACCGAAGGCAGTGCAAAGAGGTACAACAAGGTAGTGCACCGGCGGTGCACTGCCAGGACACCGCACAGTACACTGCGACCGAAGGCAGTGCAAAGAGGTACAACAAGGCATTGCACCGGCGATGCACTGCTAGGACACCGCGCAGTAAACTGTGACCAAAGGCCGTGCAAAACAGTACAATAAGGCAGTGTACGGGCGGGTCACTGCTAGGACACCGCACAGTGCACTGCGACCGAAGGCCGTGCAACACAGTACAACAAAGCAGTGCACGAGCAGTACACTGCAAAGACACCACGTTGTGCCCTGCAACCGAAGGCACTGCAACCCAGTAAAACAAGGCAGTGTACGGACGGTGCACTGCAATGACACTACATCATGCACTGTAACCGAAGGCAGTGCAACGCAGTACATTTAGGCAGTGCACCGCCCCATGCACTACGACAGAAGGAAGTGCAACACAGAATAGTAAGACAGTGCACTGCTACTGCACCGTCTCATGCACTGCAGAACATGAGGGAGTGCAAACTAGGGACCGAAGGCAGTGCAAAAAAAAGTTTGTCAGAACCTATCAATATGGGATCTAGTTTGGTAGCTCTTGATGCGACTAGCACGGCTGAGAAAACGGATCTTCATTTGGACGCTCGGTTTGAAAGATATTTCATTTTCCATATTTAGATCGGCAAAGAAAAAGGAAAACATCATCCGCATTCGACACGTGGCACGCAGGAAAGGGACAGGAATTCGCGGGATGAATTAGATTGCGCCACTTGTCAGCACAAGGCGCGAGGTGGGGCGCCCTCTAGAAAGGGCGCCCTTTTTCTAATTTCTACGGAACGAATGATTCTTATAAAGTTTTCCAACATTAATGCCAAATGTTCTTTATGAATCAATTTTTTTAGCAAGGATAAGATAAGGATATTGTTGATGGGCTCAACAACAAACTTATCGTGACACTCTAGGAGGATGGACTCATATGTTGCATGAACAATGCAATGTATTGGTTAGACCAAATGATACGAGGATGTACTCAAGTGAAACATCACGAGTAGCAACATCATCAAGATAGTCTTTGGAACTAAGTTTGATTTGACAATAACCCAAATCAAATCAAAGGTGGGGGAAGATAACATATCCACGAAGCAAATACTATCTTTCTTTAGCATGAACAGAACTAGACATCCCTTTAGATAAACTAAGTCAGATAGAACTTTTCTCTTACAACTCTCCAAGTTGTTTTTTAAGCTTAGTCAGCTAGTTCAGGGATATCTAGTGCAGCTCCTTGGAGATAAGGACAAGTTAGAGAACTTGCTTGATCAAGAACTTAACAACACGGTCATGTGGCAACATGGAGATACTTCTAGTAGACATCTAGAATCTCATGGACCATCATTATGTCACTTAGTTCAAGAGGAAACTTGCTTGGTAAAGCAAGAGGATGATGACTGCAAGTGCACAGACCAATTGTAGCTAGTTTCGACGTAAAGATATCGAACCCACAGAGAGATATTGGTAAAGGTCTTTATGCCCCTTGTCACTCTCTACCAAAGTATACTTATAAGATATCTTTGATATCAAGTAAAGGGTGTTTGAAAGTTTTACGGTTGTTTGCAGAAAAGTAATTAAAACAAGTAAAAGAAAACAAGTAACAAGATTGTGTGAAAGCGTGGTTGAACTCAATATGGCTAAAACGTTCTCGGGGATTTAGGATACACCACTATCATAGTATTATTGTTATTTGCAACCAAGATAACAGACTTCTTGTGTCATGATATCTGTGGAGAGAGACCCATAATAAAATGTTCATGACAAGGTTCGTATGAAGCCCCTTTGTTGAGCCAAGTGTGTGGTCACCTCTAAATAACCACTGCGATGTCTAAGAGCAATCACCCATACAAACCACCGCACTTAAGGGTTTCCCCATGGATATCGTTATTAGCGTAGGGAGTTCCTCTTTCATCCCCCTTTGACCGTGTAGGTTACGAGCCGTCGCCAATTTGTACGGGGCATTCCGGGTACGCTTCCTAGACACATCCAAAGGATTTCTCCCTCCCTTTAGTCCCAAAGGCAAATGATATGCGACCGACTACGCATGCCATCTCAAGAGAGAGATGGAACACAAATCATAATTATATCATAGACAAGCAAGTCATATGGACACAAGAATAGAGCATCTTTATTACAAGTTCACAATGGTGCTAGGGTTTCTCCATCTCCCCAAGAACAAAGGAACTACTCACTCATGGAAGCAATCAACAACATCATCATAATCAAATGAATGGATTAAAGTACGGGGGTAGATCTAATGCAAAGCACAATTGGATCTGGAATTATAAAGACATCTAATAGATGAAAAATGGAATAATGGTGGTGATGAAGATACAGCAGTTGATGATGAACGGGATGATGCGTTGTCATCCAATGATCTGTGGATCTACTGGGATTTTACCCCAGCCAAGTTCCTCCTTCAGATCCCTCTTGGATGTGGTGTTTTGTGGTTTCTGGTGGCTGTGAATGTTAGATCTCATTCTCGTCTTTGCCAGAGAGAAGTATTTGACGAGGCAGTCACGATGGCGCTTGGTACGGGCGGACGGTACGGCAGGCTCCACCCGTACCAGTGGTCGTTAACCATACCGATGCCTCCTCTTCGATTGGTATTCTTCCAGGTGCGAAGGCAAATTCATAAAATGACTTTTATCCCTTTGAAATATCATATAATTACATAAGATGACAGCTCTAATTGATATGTTCATATATGAATCCATGATTTGGGATCCTGTTGAAACAAGAAAAAAATAGCGCGCGCAAGGGCGGTGAAATACAATAATACCTACTCTATTTATGCAAAAAAACAAAAGGTAAATATGCTTCAATTTTGGACGCATCAACTCCCCCAAGCTAGGCTCTTGCTCATCCCCGAGCAAGATGGTGGTTTACGGACAATATCCTCATGTTCATGAGACATGAGTAGTTACAATAAATGAACTAGAAATTGAAGCAGGAATACAACATCAGATGTAGAGATATCTCGGGGGTATTACCAAACCCTTATACATTACATAATTTAGAGGCTTCCACACCTTTTTTTAGTATCAGTGAAATTATAAGAATCTACTATTGATTCAACATATCATATAATCATGGAGTTTTAAATATATAGAGTGATAAGGTTAATAGTGAAGATTCATGAACATTTTCTCTTTTCTTCTCTCGCTTTTTATTTTTCTATGTTTGATTCTTTTGATAGCTGCTTTCTTCTTCTCTTTTGATACTTGTATGCCAATATTTTTTTGCTTACTCCTTTTTGTATTTTTTAGTATAGATATTTGATCATGCTCACTACTTTCATGGCTTTCAAAACTCTTAATTATAATATGCTACCAGATTCTTCTTCTCATAACTTAATCAATTCTTTCGCTGGTGTGCAAGTCCATAAAATTATGATAGTTATACAAGTATCATAACACTCAACCTAGTTCCATCATCTAATATAATAATCATGAATCAAACATAACTTCAATTATCATAAAGGATCATAACTCAATGGATATAATTATTCTCTTGAACAAAGGGAACTCGAAGTTCATGCAACTAATGCAAATTCGGAAATTTAAACCTACTGTTAGATAGACTATAAGGTTCTCACAGATCCACCAAACTTGGTAGCAAACCAGGTGTATCAAATAATCCCTTGTGATTACTTACTCCTTTCTGGGAGTAATGAAGTCATTATCTTCCTCTTCTTCATCCGCCTTGAGGCTGCAAGCTTGGGCAATATATGCAAATCGGGTAGACATCTCCATGATGCCAACACATAATTCTTTGATTACCTTATTTAAAGTTTTCCTATCATTGGCCATCTCCATAATGATCTTGGTTAGGAGCTGTACTGTCCATTAATGTCATCGACCTTCTTTTCGATATCTTCACCCATCATCCAGTAAGAGTCAACTCCCTCCCCAATGGTCTCAACACAAGCTTTCGAAATCTTTTCAAGGTTCTTGATCATTTCTTGAATCTCATCTCAGTCTCCCCTTTTCTTGGAAGACGTTTACAGAGGTGATTTTATAAAATATCCATGAAGGTTATACATGTAGGGGTTGAGTGGAGATTCTCCTTTGTTCCTCCCTTAATCCACGTCCCAGAGCATCTCAAATTTCTGTGGGAACATATCTTCCCAATTGGGGAGTGCAACCGCACATGCAGACCCACGGTCGAAGGAGGATGAAGTATCTCCTTCGGATCCCTCCGTCTTGCCTCGCCCTTCTGTGACGTGCTCCTTCTTGGCCTAGATCTTCTTAATATGAAAGGCTGCATGGACCTTGAGTAATCAAGTGAGAACTGAGGTTTCATTGTAAAGGACGGAAATAAGCTCTAGATCTAAAATAAGATGGAAGGGAAGAAGGAGGAAGAAAAACTGAAATTTGAAAAGGCATAATCAGTAGGTAAAGGCGGGCCAGGATCATCCGTGAGATGTGGTACCTGAGGATTCCGCCCATACCGTGCCACCATATGGACTCCTTATTAAGGGCCACGCAGAGATAAACAAAAACTTTTTCCCTACGCGATGATCCCAAGATCTAGCTCAGGTAGAAGGCCATGAGGATTACCATTAGACGCGTAGTTGCAGAATCGATGAAGCACGTCGCTTGATGCAGTGTAGTCCTCACGATCCGTTCCTGTTCCATGCCTCACGATCCATTCCGGTTCCACGATCGTTGAAGTGCTGAACGTACAGCACCTCCGCCAGTATCCACACGTACGAGGAGGAGCACCGGCGATGGACTACTAGGTCCGGTACGGCGGCGACAAGACGGACTGGAGCTAGTGTTTCCAACACATGGAGTGACCTAACCTTGTGCTCTAAGCACCTGCGCCCCAGCTTATATAAGGAGTGAAACTGGGCTCCACTCACTTGTGGCCCATTCACTAAAAGGCCTATATTAGCCACTTCAAGTCCCACTTGCTGACTAAGTCCATGTCTCTATTTGGGTCCAACCCAAATAGATTTCCTGTTTGGGTCTAACCCAAACTTGCTCCCTCTGTTAAGTGTGTGACCCGACAGGCTCATGGTGACCCGGACACGATCCGAGTCTCACTCGTGACCGATCAGTTGGTAGTGGCTCCTAGCAGAACGTGCCAACTCCCAAGTACCAAAGAGTCATGACGACATGCCTTTGAATGCGACTTTCATCTGAGTTCCTTTTGCCTCACGATATACCTTGTCGGACTTTAGGCGAATGATCGTCATCCCTAAAATAGTCCGACTCTCTTTCTCGATCTGAGATAAGTGATTCATCCGACTACCTCTTAGTCGGTCGCCTCGGTTAACACTTAACCGAGTCAGCATGGCCATGCTTTCCGAATCATATCTTCTGAGAGGGCCCAGAGAATATCTCTCCAGATGGAGGGGCAAAATCCCATCTTGGTCATTCACATCCCGCAGCTTGATTCACAATCGACCAGAACTGCGCCTTTATAACTGCCCATTGATGGAACAACATTTGACAGAACCGAAGTCGGTGATCCTCAACTCGGATTGTGCCATAACCTCATGTCTAAGGATTACATTGATTGAGATATGCAAATGACGACTTGTTCGTTGCATCTCAATATGGGTCAGTCCGACTCGCTAAACTCTTTAGCCGAATCCATGTAAGTCAGAATAGCATCTCCATACCCATGACAAGTGGAACCTAGTCATCTGCCGACTTTCACATTGGCCTAAGTTGTGTGTCCAGCACAACCTTAATGACCAAGGACAATTAACATGAACAACATGAATATATAGTTCCATAATCAAATCACATATTCGATGATACATATCAGTAGTTCATACATGGACCATAACCTTATGAATACATTGGGAAATATCATCAACCATGATTGCCGCTAGCGCATATTCCCAACAGTCTCCCACTTGCACTAGAGTCAATCTTCCGACATCACATGTCTAGGCATCTAATGCCCATTGCTCTCAGGTGCGCCTCATGCTTCGGCTGTGGAAGTGGCTTTCTCAACGGATCCGCAATGTTTGCATCCGTGTGTACCTTGCATAACTTGATATCACCTAGATCCACGAACTGGCAAATAAGGTGGTACCGCATGAGTATATGTTTGTTCTTCTGGTGCTGTCTAGGTTCCTTGGCTTATGCAATAGCACCATTGTTGTCACAATACACGTCTAACGGATTGGACGAGCCCTGAACCACACCAAGATCCATGAGTAAATTCCTCATCCAAACGACTTCATTTGCCGCCTCTGAGGCAGCAATATACTCAGCCTCTATCGTAGACACAGACACCGTTTCTTGCTTGGAACTCTTCCAGCTCAGAGCCCCTCCATTTATCACAAACACATATCCGGATTGCAAACGAGAATCATCCGAGTCAGTGAGATAACTCGCATTCGTGTAACCCTTTACACTGAGTTCATCCTCACCTCCGTAAACCGGGAACATATCCTTAGTCCTTCTCAAGTACTTGAGGATATTTTTAGCCGCTTCCTAGTGGATTTCTCCAGGGTCAGCTTGGTACCTGCTCACAACACTTAGAGCATAGGAAACATCCGGCCTAGTACCAATCATAGCGTACATGATGGATCTGATTGCAGAAGCATACGGAATCACACTCATTGGACTTCGCTCATCAGTTGTCAAAGGACACTGAGTCTAGCTAAGTTTTATGCCATGGGACATCGGTAAGAACCCCTTCTTAGACGATTCCGTGTTGAACTTCTTCAACACTTTGTCCAAATATGTACTTTGACTCAATCCAATGAGCTGCTTTGATCTATCTCTATAGATCTAGATTCGTAGTATGTAAGTCGCCTCACCCATGGCTTTCATCGAAAAACTCTTTTCTAATGACTCCTTGGTCTCTTGCAACATCTGGACATCATTTACAATCAGTAATATGTCATCCACATATAGGATCAGAAAGTTTACTTTGCTCCCACTAAACTTCTTGTATAAACAAGAATCATGATCACTCTTGATGAAGCTAAACGATTTGACTACCTCATCAAAGCGAATGTTCCAACTCCGAGATGCTTGCTTCAACCCATAAATGGATTTCCGAAGTTTGCATACCTTGTCAGCATTAGCCGGATCAACAAAACCCTCGGGTTGTATCATATACACATCCTTAGTTAAATTTCCATTAAGGAAAGCCGCCTTGACATCCATTTGCCAGATCTCATAGTCGAAATAGGCTGCTATACCTAACATGATCCGAACTGATTTAAGCATCGCCACGGGAGAGAAAGTCTCATCGTAGTCAACTCCTTGAACCTGTCGGAACCCCTTCGTGACAAGCCGTTCTTTATAGACAGAAACATTTTCATCCATATCAGTTTTATTCTTAAAGACCCATTTGCACTCGATGGGTCTTGCACTATCTGGCAGATCAACCAAGTTCCAAACTTGATTTTCATCCATGGACTTTAACTCGGATCTCATGGCTCCAAGCCACGACTCAGAATCATATCCCACTATCGCTTCCCAATAAGTTGTCGGCTCATCACTGTCTAATAGCAACACATCACGAACACTTCACAATCTAGCCAATCTTCGCAGAGTCAGTGCAGTTGCCGGCTCAGGTACCACAACCGGCTCAACCTCCAAGGCTTTTACCAACTCGCTACTGGCCGGTACCTCTCGAATTTCTTTGAGTTGCACCGTGCTCCCACAGACTCCCTGACTGAGAAACTCTTTCTAAAGGAAGAAACCGTTCTGAGCGACAAACACTTTGCCCTCTTCTCGGTTGTAGAAGTAGTAACCCAAGGTTTCCCTCAGATACCCCACAAAAATACACTTATCCGACTTAGCTGTAAGCTTGTCCGACTGAAGTCGCTTGAAAAAAGCTTCACAACCCCAAATCTTAAGGAAAGACAAACTCGGCTTCTTGCCAGTCCACATCTCATGTGGTGTCTTCTCTACCAACTTGGATGGTACTCTGTTTAGTGTGAACGCTGCAGTTTCTACACAATAACCCCAAAATGATAAAGGCAGATCTGTCCGAATCATCATTGATCGTACCATGTCCAACAAGGTCCGATTCCTCCTTTTGGACACACCGTTTCTCTGCGGCGTTCCTGGAGGAGTGAGTTGGGGAACTATTCTACAACTCTTAAGATGGTCGTCAAACTCATAGCTCATGTATTCTCCTCCTCGGTCCAACCAAAGAAACTTTATTTTCTTGCCGAGTTGATTTTGTACCTCATTCTGGAATTCCTTGAACTTTTCAAAGGCTTCCGACTTATGTTTCATCAAGTAGATATATCCATACCTACTCAAATCATCAGTGAAGGTAATGAAGTACTCATAACCACTTCTGGCTGTCGTGCTCATTGGGCCACATACATCACTATGTACTAGTCCCAATAAGTCGGACGCCCTTTCACAACTCTTTGCAAAAGGTTTCTTGGTCATCTTGCCGAGTAGGCAGGATTCGCATGTCTCGAACGACTCCAAGTTGAACGAAGTTAGGAGTCCATCATCATGGAGCTTCTTCATGCGTTTCCAACTTATGTGACCAAGCCGACAATGCCAAAAGTAAGTCATATTCAGATCATTTGGTTTCAACCTTTTCACATTTATATTATAGACAGATTCACCCTCAAGATTCAAAATAAATTACCCGTCCCGGATGGGTGCAAAGCCGTGAAACATATCATTCAAATATAAAGAACAACCATTATTCTTAAAATTCGACTCATAGCCTTGTCTCATCAAACATGAGGTAGAAATGATGTTTTGACTAAGCACTGGAACATAATAACTATTATCTAGCTCCATTAAGAATCTAGAAGGTAAATGAAGTTGCATTGTGCCGACTTCCAATGCAGCGACTCTCGCTTTGTTGCCGACTCTAATATCAACCTCGCCTCTTGCAATGCTCCTAGTTCTTACCAGTCCCTGCAACGAGTTGCATATGTGAATGAATGATCCGGTATCATATACCCAAGAACTACCAGGTGCATCAGCAAGATAAATGTCTATAACATTGCAAACAAGCGTACCTGAGCCGGAAGTCACACCTCCGCTATTGGCATTGTCAGCGAGATACTTGCTGTAATTCCTCTTCAAGTGGCCATCCGACTTGCAGTAGAAGCAAGTGGCTCCGGCTACAGGAGATGGCTTAGTCCCTGAGGAAGCGCTTTGGACTTGGTCCTCCGCCTTACCTCCTGACTTTGCCTTCTTCTTCTTAGTCCAAGAACTCTTCTTGCACTTAGCCTTGTTTTGTACCATCAACACTTGACTGGCATCTTTCTTGAGATCCGCCTCAGCCTGCTTGAGCATCCCATGTAATTCAGTGAGCTTCTTATCCATACCATGCATGTGGTAGTTCGATATGAACTGGCCATACGCATTAGGAAGAGAGTTCAGAATTATGTCCGTAGCGAACTCTTCGCAAATGGGGTAGCCAAGCCTTTCTAGAGACTGCACGTAACCAACCATCTTGATCACATGCAGACTCAGTGGATCACCATCCTTAAGCTTGCAGCTCAACAAGCCTGAGAGACTTGGTAACTCTTAGTCTTTGCCTGAGCCTGGAACATAATTTTGAGGCTTTCGATCATATCGTAGGCCTCAACATTCTCGAACTGCTGCTGCAAGTCCAGTTCCATGTGAGCAAGCATAAGACAGCTAATCTCCGTGGATTCATCACAAATCCGACAGTAGGCATTGGTGGCTGCGACAGTCGCATTCTCATCTGGCTCAGCTGGAAGTGGGTTGTCTAGGACACGGTCCTTTTTTCTTGTTTGAGAACAATTCTCAGATTACGATACCAGTTGGTGAAATTAGTTCCATTCAGCTTATCTTTCTCTAAGATGGTTCTCAAAGCAAAACCAGAAATATGAGGAAGAATTCTAGGTGCCATTGATCTACAACAGAAAATATGCAAAACACTTAAGACATGTATCCATAAAAGAGCAAGCATATTAAACACTTTAATAGTTATACTCCCACTAGAACCAACACCCCTGTGATGGTTACTTAGTGATTTAGAACCCTAAATAAGCAAGCCGATAGTGAGCTTTAGCATCACCGCTAGCCGTCAAGTGATCTAGGTAGACAACTCCTTGTTAATGTATCTCATACGACTCCTGTTGGATGGGTGGCATCACATGCACCGGCTCTCATCCGACTTTTTCCCGAGTCCCACAACCGTTGTGATAGACCCATCTAGATTACCAAGTGCTTTCGCTGTAAGAGTCCGACTCGAACCCACCTAGTCGGAAAGAATTGATAGAACCTCAATTTTATGAGCCCACTACCAAAAATGTCCGACTTGTGATGGTGCAACACTAGCAGGGAAACCGACTAGACCTTCTTTGAGGGATAACTTTCTACCAACTATCAAACAGAGGTAAAATAGAGACATAACAATAACACAAAATAAAGAAATTATAATGTGAAATGGTATGGCTCTCTTCATGGCGATCTCCATCTCCATAAAGCATGTAATTCGACTCGTGTCAACTCTTGTCACGTGTCGCCTTACACCATGTAGCCAACTTGTACATCGACTTGCATGCCTTCTGGATTCTCCAAATGGCTACACTAGCTAGTAATATAAATTACATAGAGAATCCGACACGCAGGTCATTATACAATAAGATGACAACACCTAGGCTCCAGCCGGCTAACAAAAACCATGATACGCAGATCACATATGGATTACACACATCACATGCACATAAGCCATACCATTCATAACATCATCCTGCAAAAACAAGTTATGCATAGATACGATATCTACTGTTGTTTTGAAACTCGTAATGACATCTAAGGCGCTACGACAGGGCGAAGCCGGTGGTCACAATTTTATCCAAATCTGATTCCGGACATGGATTTCTTCATCGAATAAAACAATTTTATCCAAATCTGATCCGGACTCCGATTCGACCAAACTCTTTGCTCTTCGATCACCGCATCTGGATTTACTTGTCACAGTCTAACCCGATGGCGGATGCCCACCGGTAGGGGTATGTCGTTCCATGACCTTTGCAGTTAGATCACGGAAACAAGATCATCCATTCCCTCGAGTACAGTTTATCTAATCAACTTTGTACAAAACCGATCTATCTCATAGATCGACAACCAAAACTGCAATTAGATCCAATCTAACGTTAATCGCATATCACATATGCGCGATCTCGAGCCTAAAACCAAAAGCTAACGCTTTGATACCACTCAAGGGCCACGTAGAGATAAACAAAAACTTTTTCGCTACACGGTGATCCCAAGATCCAGCTCAGGTACAAGGCCACAAGGATTACCACTAGACGCGCTGTTGCGGAATCGATGAAGCACGTCGCTTGATGCAGTGCAGTCCTCACGATCCTTTCCTGTTCCATGCCTCACAATCCGTTCCGGTTCCACGATCGTTGAAGTGTTGAACGTACAGCACCTCCGCCAGTATCCACACGTACGAGGAGGAGCACCGGCGATGGACTTCTAGGTCCGGCATGACGGCGACAAGACTGACTCGAGCTATGGTTTCCAACACATGGAGTGACCTAACCTTGTGCTCTAAGCACCTGCGCCCCAGCTTATATAGGGAGTGAAAGTGGGCTCCACTCACTTGTGGCCCATTCACTAAAAGGCCTATATTAGCCACTACAAGTCCCACTTGCTGACTAAGTCCATGTCTCTATTTGGGTCCAACCCAAATAAATTTCCTGTTTAGGTCTAACCCAAACTTGCTCCCGCTCTTAAGTGTGTGACCCGACAAGCTCATGGTGACCCAGACACGATCCGAGTCTCACTCATGACCGATCAGTTGGTAGCGGCTCCTAGAAGAACGTGCCAACTCCCAATTACCAAAGAGTCATGACGACATGCCTTTCAATGCGAATTTCATCTAAGTCCCTTTTGCCTCACGATATACCTTGTCGGACTATAGGCGAATGATCGTCATCCCTTAAATAGTCTGACTCTCTTTCTCGATCCGAGATAAGTGATTCATCTGACTAACTCCTAGTCGGTCGCCTCGGTTAACACTTAACCGAGTCACGCATGGCCATGCTTTGCAAATCATATCTTCCGAGTGGGCCCAGAGAATATCTCTTCATTTGGAGGGTAAAATCCCATCTTGGTCATTCACATCACGCAGCTTGATTCACAGTCGACCCGAACTCCGCCTTTATAACTGCCCATTGACAGAACAACGTTTGACAGAACCTAAGTCGGTGATCCTCAACTCGGATTGTGTAATAACCTCAGGTCTAAGGATTACATTGATTGAGATATGCAAATGACGACTTGTTCGTTGCACCTCAATATGGGTCAGTCGACTCGCTAAACTCTTTAGCCGAATTCATGTAAGTCGGAATAGCATCTCCATGCCCATGACAAGTGGAACCTAGTCATCTGCCGACTTTCACATTGGTCTAAGTTGTGTGTCTAGCACAACCTCAATGAACAAGGACAATTAACCTGAACAACATGAATATATAGTTCCACAATCAAATCACATATTCGATGATACATATCAGCAGTTCATACCTGGACCATAACCTTATGAATACATTGGGAAATATCATCAACCATGATTGCCTCTAAGGCATATTCCCAACACCTTACACCTCTCTCGCTATTTTTTAGGGACATGAGAATAAACACAAGGGGAAACAGTGCCGTTAACGACCATTGGTACGTGTGCGTCAGCCCGTACTGTCCGGTCGTACCGAATCGAATAAAGTAAGTAGTAGTACTATGAAAGTTTATCGACCAGTGGTACGGACGTGTATGACTGTATGGTCCGCCCGTACCAGGTCGAAAAATACTTCAGAATGCTTAGAAAAATCAAATGAGTTCAAAAAAAGATATAATCAACCAAAAAGTTTGCAAAGCAGTAGAACTAAGTAATTCAAACTTCATTAACTAACTTTCACTTGTTGTATTCTTCAGCCAAGATCAGAGAGATCAACACCAAAGTGTTTACTTCACCAACTCTATAATGCTTTAACCACTGCCCATTAACAATCCAAGTTGAAGAAGAGGGCGTAGTATTTTTCAGTCTTACCACTCCTGACGGATATGCTTCTTCAACGTCATATGGTCCTTCCCACCTATATTTTAATTTTCCTACAAATATCATGATCCTAGAGTTGCAGAGCAAAACTTTATCTCCGGTTATAAATCCCTTCCCCTCTAATTTTCTATCATGCCACCTTTTAACCTTTTGTTTACATATTATAATGTTTTCATAAGCCTCATTCCTGAGTTCATCTAAATCATGAATGTCTAAGAGTCGTGTCGTCGGATTGAGGACAAGTACGCCATGAGGGGGTCCTCAAGGCGTGCGGAAGAGAGGGGTGTGAGACGTATGGTGTTCTGGGACGGTGAGCACACAAGTTTACCCAGGTTCGAATCTGCCGGCTTTGGACGGATCCTACTCCTGCTAGCAATCCAGTAATACGGCAGAGCCGGAATATGGGTTACAATGGTTTCGCCTGTGCGAGTTGAGGGTCTAAAGTATTGAGTGCCCTAAAGGCTCTCCCTAGGACGGCTTATATAGATATCCGGCCTAGGGTTTACATGAGAGATCTATCCGGCTACAACTAAGAGTCGGTTACAGAGTACATCTTGAACTACAAGTAACATTATGGGCCTAAGTCGGTAAGTCTTCTGGGCCTTCCCGTAGCCGGATTGGACTCTGTCTTTCTCCCTGACTGGGCCGCCCGTGAAGCAAAGCTCTAACCCGAAGTGGGCCACCCTGGTCAGTGAGGAACTGTGAGGATACCCGGAAAGTATATCCCCAACAGTAGCCCCCGGAGGCCTCCAAGATCCAAAGTCGGATTCATCATCGTCTAGCTTGATCTTCGGCTTGCAGAATCTTGAAGGGTTCTTGAAACTTCACAACAAAAAATACGATCCGGGTCTTAAAAATAAGTCGGACCTATCAACAGGTTACTCGGATTTTCTAGCTTGATTCCAAACTAAGCCGGAACTTGGTTCCTAATGCCACCTGACACAAGTCATGGTCAAGTTACGTCATCTGACAGGCATTCCGTCAGCACGACCGTTGGTGGGTCCACGGTTCACGGAACCGAGGCGCCGTTTTAATGCGTGCATGGAGATCGAGGCGATGTAATCATCGCGTGGGTCCTTCCCAGTTCCTTCCACAACGCGTGGCGGTTACACTGTAGCATTTGCACAAACCTTGGCGCAGTTAGGTGGATATAAGGGGTTAGGATTTTCTCCTTCTCCTTCCACCAGTCATTTTCCTTTTCCTCTCCTCCCAATCTCCCTGCACACAGAGCTCCCCTGTTCCTCGCCCACAGAACTTCCAGAGCCGCCCCTTTTATGTCACCTGCTCACCGGAGAAATGGCTTCATCTTATTCCTCCGGCTTCGCGGCAGCGGTGGCAGAGAAAGAGAGCTTTCGCGGGATCTGGATCCCCTGCGTGCTCAACGACGAAGGTCTCAAGAACGTGGAGAAGGAAGGGCTCCTTGCCGTCGGCGACTGGTGGAGTGGCTTCGAGGAAACCGTCCCCAACCCATGCGACGGCCAGCGGGTCCACTTCGGCACCCACCTCGAAAGAGGTTTGTCATTTCCTCCCTCGGAGTTCTTCTCCGAGGTGATTGATCATTACGGAGTTCAACTCCATCATCTTCCTCCCAACTCTCTCTAAGAGACGAGCGCGTACGCTTCATTGTGTGAGGGCTTTCTCGGCATTAGGCTGAGTTTGACTCTTTTCCGGTACTATTTTCATGTCCGGAGAAACTCCATTACCGCCGGTGTTCCTTACATCACCGGCACTATTAGTTTTTCGCTTAGACGTGAGCGCGCGTATCTCAAAATTCTAGCCAGTGACTCGGTCAAACAATGGCTAGCCACTTTTTTCTATCATAGGGATATTCCGGCTCCCGGCAAAGCCACTGCTTTGCCGGCTTTTGTTGACGGAGCTGCCATGGCCCAACCTTCTTGGGACGAGGCTGCTCCGGCTCTTTCCGACGATCTGATCCTAGCTAAGAGGCGGATCGAATACTTGATCAAACACAAGGGACTGAGGGGATCCGACTTGGTCCAATGTTGGGTCTCTCGCCGGATCCAGCCCCTTTAGTACCATGGGGATCGACTGATGCACTCCATCACGTCATCCAAAAAAGGCTCCCTCCACATCAGCCCCAAATCCTACAGCACTCAAGGCTACATAAGCCAGATCAAGTGGCTGATCCAAGCGCGGATCGAGAGGAGAATCCCAGAGGTTTCTCTGGATATGCATACGGCGGAAGACCCTGTAGTGCTGGTAAGCTTCCATCAGTACACTTTTTATGTGCTTCCATCTTCGAGTTATACTGCAATACTGATATGTTTTCTTATTTTTCAGCTTGCCGACCTCCCCGAGTCGGAACTTGCTCCGCTCGAAGGATATCCTCCTGAGTTTTCTCAGGAGACAAAGGTAGTCCCATTGCCAGACCTTGCGCTCAAGAAGCACAAAGCTCCGACAGTGGTTGTTGGCACAAAGGAGGTGCCTGTTGTGAAGAGGTAACTTTCACTCACAACCTCTGCCTTTATACTTTTACTCGAATTTCCTTCTGAGCTGTAATGTTTTCGACTTTACCACATTCTTAGAGCAAAACCGCTTCTCAAGGGCAAGGGGAAGGGGATTTCTTTGAAGACCCTGCGACAGACGAAGCTTACCATAGCTTCTCCTGTCGTGGCTCCTCCGACTCCTGCCCCTCAGCCTTCCGCAACGCCGGTGATAACTCCTTCTTCGGCCGTCGCAGAAGATTCGGCTCCTTCCATGGAGCCTGCGATCCTTGAATCGCAAACTGACGTCACCATGAGTGAGTCAGATATAGATAAGGGTGAACCCTCTTTGGGCAATGATTCCTCGGCAGAAACCTTCGCTGAAAACCTTATCAGCAATCCGGGACTTGCCAAGTTTGGCCTGTCTCGGAAATCTGCTGAAGAAATCCATCGGCTAGCTAGGCAATGCCTGGAGAAAAGAAATTTGTCTCCCGAAGAAGAAGCACAAGAAGCAGAGGACGTCAAGTTCTCTGACCTTCTTGTCCAAGTGCGCCTTCGTGACGAGAGGATTAGGACTGGTGAGCTTCCAACAGCCCCAGTGGTTCCTCTGACTCTCGCCGAAAAGGTGGTCACTGAAGTGAACGCGGGTTTGGATAAACTCACCCGAAAACAATATGTAAGTCGGAATTCCAACTCCTATTTTTCCATTATTTTCTATCATATCCTCTAGCCCCCAAGCATGAAGTAGGATATATAATCCGGGTTTATGCTTTATTAGGATGCCAAAGAACGAACTAGTGTAGCCCCCAAGGCTCGTGCTGATATTAGCAAAAATATTAGCCTGAGTCTTAAGTAGCTTTCTGACTTTGGGTATTCTGACTTACAGAAAGTATGTTCCTATAACCAGGATTTGTTGAAGAATGCTTCGATAAGCGTAGAGAGATCAAAGCTCTCCGGCTTAAAAATGCTGAGCTAAAAGTTGCCAAGAATGAGGCTGAAGGTAAACATTCCGAGACTCAAACCTTGTCTTTGTATTTGCAATGTCGAATTTTTCTGAGCTGTTGTTCTTTTTTGACTTACAGCGCTGGTGAAACAATCCTGCACCATGATTGAAGAGGCCGAGAACCTCAAGACCTTGGTGGTGGAGAACAAGAAGCTTCGCCAAGAGCTGGATAAGCTCAAGGTGGATCATGAAAAGAGCATTGCTCAAGTCCTTGAATCCTCCTCCATGGGTACTGAAGAATGTGATCGCAAGATTGCTGCTCAAGATAAAAAAATCTTGGACCTCAAGAATGAGCATAACAGAGAGAGGGACCTTTCCCAGGCGCTCCGGGATGAACTCCAGAGTCTCCGGGAGGAGAAGATCAAAATTGACGACGTCATTTTCGGTACGTTCCATCTGTCTGACTTATCTTTTCTTTGACTTTCTTCAATGTCAGATATTTCCTAACTTGTTTTGTATATAGGTCCTCTGAACTTGACAGACTCCACCTCTGCTGAGCCCCGCACCCACCAGCTTACCCAAGTCGGTGACCTGCTTCATGACTTCCGCCAATCCCTTGGGGATATTGGCGAAGCCCTCAAGATTACGGACATGCACAACATGTCGGATTTTCAGGTGCGGGACAAGGCAAAGGAAATGCCGCAGCTTGTCCAGGATTGGAACATGTCCTACGTGCGAAGCGCGGCGCAGAACGCTCTCACCATGGTCATGAGCCACCATCGAAACATGGAGATATGACAAGTGACCAGAGGGTACTCTACAGTGGATGAAGATGGCCAGGAGCAGGACATCAAGGCCATTATGGACTCCTGTGCCGGATATGGGTTTCATGTAGCTGACTTGACAAGCTACGATACTCCATTATTCAACCGCGTGGACACTCCGCCTCCGCCTCCAGAATAAACAGCAGAAGTTTCCGACGATGAACGCACCACCTCGGATGTGGACATGTCGGAACGATATCAAGGCAAGGTTTCCAGCGAGCCGGTAGCTCCTGCATCTCCTCCTACATCATAGATCAGAAATTTTTGTATTATTCCAGAAAAACATGATGCATCTGTAAATATGCAGTACTTTAATTTTTCTAGTGCCAAGCTTTTGATCTATTCAGCACTTTTGGCTTTAAAAACATTTGTGTGCCTGAAATGTTTACATAAGCACTTGTATTTTTTCGTCTATACTTATCGTTTATCTGGCTTTCCGCCTCATCCCTTTTGTGAGCCGGCTACACTTTCTGCCGGAAACTTTGCCGAGCAACGGAGCTCAATTACTAAACAAGTTTACACTCGGAAACAAAGCCGTCTTCCAGTACCAACAATTCACTACTCGGAAAATGCCCGCATCCAGCAATCAGACAAATAACCAAAGTAAACGCGGCATCCTCTTCGATATACGCGGCCACTCTAGGATAAGTATGAATCAAATCACTAGGAAGAACTGCTTCTGTGCCATAGACCAAGAACAAAGGTGTGTATCCCGTTGACTTGTTTGGGGTTGTTCGTAAACTCCAAATTACATAGGGTAATTCCTCTGCCCAAGCCCCCACAGCACGTCGTAGTGGTGCTCCGAGTCTCAGTTTTAGGCCTTGTAGAATTAAACTATTTGCTCTTTTGACTTGTCCGTTAGCCCGTGGATGTGCGACTAATGCAATGTCAAGCCGGATATTTTGCTCGTTGCAGAATTCAGCCAATTCTCCCATAGAAAAGTTACTCCCGTTGTCCGTGATAATGCTATGTGGATAACTATACCGGATTATAACATCCTCGAGAAATCTTTTGGCTGTTGCTCCATCACAACTAGTGACAGGTTTAGCCTCAATCCATTTGGTAAATTTATCCACCATCACTAAGAGGTGAGTAAATCAACTTGGAGATCATTTAAATGGCCCTACCATATCAAGCCCCCAGACCGCAAAGGGCCATGTTATAGGTATTGTTCGCAGCTGATCAGCCGGAACATGAGCTTGCTTGGCGTACTTTTGGCAGCCTTTGCACGTCTTGACTAATCGTTCGGCATATGCCTAAGATGTAAGCCAGAAAAATCCGTGTCTAAAAGCTTTTGCCACTAAAGATTTGGCTACAGCATGGTGACCAAGCTCGCCTTCGTGTATTTCTCTTAACATTTCCACTCCTTCTTCCGGAGATACACAGCGCTGAAAAACCCCAGAAACACTCTGTTTATGGAGCTCACCTTTAACAATATTATAGGCTTTTGCTCGTTGGATAATCTGCCGGCTCAGCACCTCGTCTTTAGGTAATTTGCCATCTACCAAATAATCGAGGTAGGGTTGAGTCCAGCTGGGAATTACAGCCAGAACTTCTATCAAAGGTGAGTTAGATTTGGTCGGATATTCCTCATCTACTCCTTTTATTGAGGGAACTTTGAGGTGCTCTAAAAAAGCGCCATCCGGGACCTCTTTCCGCGTAGAACCTATCCAAGATAGTGCGTCTACTTCCTCATTTTCTGCTCGAGGGCTGTGTTGAACTTCAAACCCTTCGAACGATTTAGATAGATCATCCACGACAGCTTTATATGCTACCATGTGTTTATTTGCATTACAAATATCTGACACTTGCTGAGCAACATGATCCGAATCTCCGTAACACATCAAACGTCGGATGCCAATGTCCTTAGCAATCCGGATTCCATGCAGCAGTGCTTCATACTCGGCAATATTGTTTGTCGCTGTGAAGTGGATCTGCAACACATATAAAAGCTTATCTACTTGGGGTGATTTGAGCACCACACCAGCCCCCGAGCCCCCTCGAGCCTTAGACCCACCGAAAAAGAGGGTCCAATATTCCGACTCAGGGAGGATCATGTTCTCCTTCGTCTCTATCCAATCAGCGACAACGTCAGCAAGGATCTAGGATTTGATTGTTGTTCGAGGTTGATACTCAATATCGAAAGCTCAAAGCTCTATGCCCCATTTGGCGAAGCGTCCTGTGGCGTCACTGTTGTTGATTATATCTCTCATGGGAGCTGCGATCACCACGGTAATTGGATGCTCTTGAAAGTAGTGTCGTAGCTTACGAGATGCTAGAAAAACACCGTAAGCCAACTTTTGATAGTGCGGATACCGCTGTTTTGATTCTGTCAGGACCTCGCTCACAAAGTAAGTTAGACGCTGCATCAGGTGTTCCTGATTTTCCTCTGGTCTCTCCACCACCATGACGATACTAATGACCTTATTTGTCGCAGCAAGGTAGAGCAACATCGGTTCCTTAGGTTCCAGCGCTGCAAGGATAGGAGCAGCTGAGAGTACTCTCTTTAGATCTTGTCGTGAAGGTTCAGCTTCGTCGGTCCAAACAAAATCCTTGGTCTTTTTCAGGAGTTTGTATAATGGTGCGTCTCTTTCACCAAGCCGGCTTACAAATCGATTGACCGCAGCGATGCAACTAGTTAATCTTTGTATGTCCTTCAGGCGAGTTGGCCTGGAAATATTGAGTATAGCGTTGATTTTGTCCCGGTTCACCTTTATGCCTCTTTGAGACACGATGAAACCTATCAATTTTCCGGCTGGTATTCCAAAGAAGCATTTCTTCGGGTTAAGCATGATGTTGTATTTTTGTAGATTGGCGAACGTCTCCTCCAAGTCGGAAATTAGTTTTTCCTTCTTTTTGGACATCACCACGATATCATCCACGTATGCATGTACATTGCGGCTAAGTTGATCGTGGAGGCAACGCTGCATCGTGCGCTGGTACGTAGCTCTTGTGTTCTTCAGCCCAAAGGGCATCGTAACAAAACAGAAGGTTCCGAAAGGGGTTATGAATGAAGTTTTGACTTTGTCAGATTCCTTCATCCGGATTTGGTGATAGCCAGAATATGCGTCGAGAAAACAGAGGAGTTCCGAGCCTGCCGTAGAATCGATAACTTGATCAATTCTAGGTAGAGCGAACGGATCTTTTGGACAAGCCTTGTTCAAGGCAGTATAATCAACACACATCCTTAAATCAGTGGTGTCCTTTTTAGGGACCATTATAGGATTGGCCGACCACTCAGTGTGGATGACCTCTTCTATGAATCCGGCTAACTCCATTTGTGCTAGTTCCTTAGCTATTTCCTTACGCTTTTCGTCGCCAAACCGTCGTAGGGACTGTTTGACGGGTTTAGCGTTCGGGTTTACATTCAGTGAGTGCTCGGCAAGTTCCCTAGGTACTCCCGTCATGTCAGATGGCTGCCATGCGAAGATATCTTGATTTTCTTGGAGGAACTTGACGAGCGCACTTTCCTATGCGCTACCTAGGCCTACGCCTATCTGGGTCACCTTGGAGGGGTCATCATCCTTCAACGGTGCTTTCTTCGTCTCTTTTGATGCCTTGAACTCCGAATTTGTCTTTGTCACCTCCTTCTTTGTTGCGGGCATCTCGGACGGATCTATGCTCTTCTTGATCTCCTGGTACTCCTGGGCGTGCAACACGGCCTCGGCAAAGGCAGCATTTCCATCCTTGCACTCTCGCGCTTTCTTTAGGTCTCCCCTGATGGTGATCACGCCGTTGGGACCTGGAATTTTCATCATATTGTAAATGTAACACAGACGAGCCATAAAAGCCTAGTAAGCCGGACGTCCGAATATAGTGTGGTATGCGCTCTTGAACGGGACCACTTCGAAGGAAAGTGCCTCCGTCCGATAGTTCTTTGGAGATCCAAAGGTAACATACAAAGTAATCTCTCCTAGGGAATTAGCTTGTCTTCCTAGGACAACTCCGTGAAAGATCACAGAGCTATGGTTCAGCTGGGTCTCCGAGATCTTCATCCGTTGTAGAATTTTGACATAGAGAATATTGATGCTGCTACCACCGTCCATGAGGGTCTTGGAGAAACCATAACCGTCAATAAGTGGGTTGACGATTAAGGCGTATTTTCCTCGCCTGTGCAACTTAGGCGGATGATCAGCGCGGTCAAATGTGATTGCCACTTCTGACTAGTCCAGATATTGAGGGACAGCCGGAACTGTTGCATTGAGCTCGTGGAGAACTGCTTTCTTGACCTTCGCTGGATGAGATCCGAGGAAAGTGACGTAAGTGTCTTTTTTGGTGGGAAAAGTCTTCTTCCCTTCTGACTTGGGATTTGAAGCATCAGCTTCCTCCATGTCAGAATCTTCCTTGGTCTCTTTGTCCTTTTCAGGATTTTTCTTTCCCTTCTTTCGCTTAGCTTTGTAGCCCGCGGTACCATCTCTCTTGATGTCGGCATTGAAACTACATTCAGCGTTGGTGTGAGACGAGCCCCCATTGGCGTCTAGGTGATGCACACATGGGTTATTGGCAATGTCGGCCCAAGAGTAGGTTTTTCCTGGTTGCTGTTCTCCTCTACCTTGGACCCTTGAAGTCCCACGGCCACGCCCGCGGCCTCCGCCACGTCCTCCTTGTCCTCCAGACCCGGAAACAGTAGTAACCACCGTTGTTTCCGTGTTGGGTTTTTCTTCCGAGGTATTTTTGCGCTTCTGAGCTTGTTGCTTTAGTTGTCTTGCCGACTGTGGCACAACTAGGACGTTGAGTAACCCTTTTGCATCGTCGTCAGTATCTGCATACTTGCTCGCTGTTTCTATCATCTCTCCCAAATCAGTGACCTTGTCACACTTCAAGAGGTGACGTAGTAGACCAATTGGGAGCCCTGCAATGATAGCTTCAATCGCGGTTTGATTGTTTACTCCTTCACATGAGTTCTTGGTGTTGATCCATCGTCCGAGGTAATCCCGGCAAGTTTCTCCAGCTTTCTGGGTGCAACGCTGTAGGTCTCCGACCGAATAGGGCCTCCGATATGTGCCGTCGAAATTCCGAAAGAACGCACTTTGCATGTCATACCAGTTATGGATGGTGTTCTCCGGAAGTTCATTGAGCCATGATCGTGTCGTCTTCCGCAACATAAGTGGGAGATATCGGGTTGCGACTAGGCTGTTTCCGCCTTTGGCGATGCAGCAAGCTTGGAAAAAATCCTGTAGCCAAGTATCTGGCCGAGCAATGTCGTCGTAGGCTTGGATGTGCCTTGAGATAGCAAATCCTTCCGGGAATCTTGTAGCTCTGATGCATGGTCCGAAGCACTTTGGGCCCACGTACATGTCATCGTTTTCATAGCGCCGCGCCTGTATGTTGGAATTGATCATGTGCCTTGTGTCATTCAGGGATAGAGATCGTCCCGAATGCCGGCTGTGACTGCGGTGCCGTGGAGCCGGACTTCGGCTTCTGCCACCACCTCCTCCGCTACGTCGTCCTCCTTGCCCTCCTTGGGAGCCATTGCGATTACTGCTTAGTGGAGAGGGTGGGGCAGCTGAATTTTTTCCGGCTGATCACCGGCCTCCGTCCAGAACGTCATTATTCCGGTTCCAGGGAGGATATTGACTACGACGAGCCCCCTGCCGGCTTGTGCCAGCATTGTTTTCATCGTTCCTTCATCCTCGTTCCCACCACAATGAGGCTCAGCCGGACGCTCCCTACGTTTTTCTTTATCTTCTTCCCTTCGATCGTTAGATTCTCGTCGGGGAGGGTTCTTCGAATTTAGTGCAGCGATGGCATCTTTCTCGGCCGTTGGAGCGATGTTGCTCCAGTTACGCGTAGTTCTATGATGCTGTCCTGATGATCCGGTTCTTGAATAATTGTCTTCCCGCGTTCGGGGTGATGATACTGCGCCTGGACGTAATGGGATCTTATGCCAGCCCATGCCGGATCTGTGCAACATTGGTCAGAATCCGAGACCAGTTTTTGGCTTCCGGACAGGGCGACCTTTTGCTGCTCCGGTCCCTCGTTGAGTAGTTTGATACCCAAACGGATCTCCTCCGGTCCTGGATTAGCCGATAGAATTTCTCGGGCCGCCATGGTATTTTGTACTGGGGTTGGGTATACCCAATCTCCTTTGCTATCTTTCCGTGGCTTCCCCATCTCATCTCCGAAAAGGACGACACGGACATGTGGGAATTGGTCGTCATTGGCGTGACGCTTCCGTGTCTTCTGATGCAACCGCGACATGTAGTCCTTAGTTGCCATGCGTTTCTTCTCCACCTCGTTGTTTTTGGCTTCATCGAGGAGTTCTTGACGACGCGCTTCTAGGGCTTGGGCCCTTTCGTCCAGCTCTTCTGCAGTGAGTTCTGCGGCTGTAGGGATAGGTGTGGTTAATGCAGCATCGATGAGTTTACGCGCACCTTCGGTGATCACGTGTCTATCCACCGATTCTTCTTTTTTCGGCTCTTCTGGGATAAGTGCTCCATCCGAGTCTTCCTCGTATTCCTCGGCAATCACCTCCTCTGTCAGAGGGTCTTTTTCCGGGGTTTTGTTCTTCTTGTTCTTCTTCTTTGCCTTCTTGGCAGCGCCGGTAGCAAAGACGGCTTTGGGTCCGTTTCCCGGAGTCAAGCTCTGATCGGTACTTTCAGACATCTGGACTTCGTGATTATCTCCGACGTCCATGTCATCCTGCACTTTGGGAGAGTGTTCCTCGGATCCTTCACCCATGGCTTCTCCTTCCTCTACAGCTTTGGAGTTATACTCCTGTTCATATTCCGCGGAGAACTTTTGGAAATCTGCTGACGTCATAGACTCATCCGAGGATGCGGGAACGTCGGCGTTTATTCCAATAGCCCCCAGCACAGAGTCGGTGTTTTCTCCAGCATCGGCAAAGCTGGATCCGGATCCCACGTATCCGACGAAGTGCGACGCGTGCTTCCCGAGGTACCTGCGGCTTTCACGATCAGCCATGTCGAAACATTTGATTGTCTCGAGGATTGCATATGCGCTTTCGCCTTGTAGTATCATACGTCTTAGTGTGTACCTCAGGAAAGGCATGTCTGTCCCGGTGTCGTCAGAGCCGGAATCAGTGTCGTTGTTATGCTCCTCCTGAATTTCGACTTCCACGGGTGGGTCGATCTGGGATCCGGCTTCTCCATGGAGATCCACTCCAGATTCGACTTGGACTGCTAGGTCTTCTTTAGGCTCGGATTTCTCCACTATCTCCGCAACAGGTGCGGGCTAGGTGGGATTAGGGTTTTCTGAGATCCGGAACTCTGCCGCCTCCGCAGACAAAGGGGACCCAGAAGATTCTTCTGCCTCTGTCATCACCGCTGGGGTGGGTTGGGCAGGTTCAGCGAAACTGATGTAAACATCGATCTCGCCAAAAGACATGATTGTGTTGGCAGTCATGGCCTCCCTAGCTGGAACCCAAGTCTTGTCGAGAACGATGAGAGGGACGTTGCTGGCGTAGAGGATGCGACCGACGGCGATAGTCTCGCCGATTCTGATTCTTGCAGATTCCGCTCGGAACGCAGATCTGAAGCTCACTTGCACCAAGGTGGGCGCCAACTGTCATCGGATTGAGGACAAGTACGCCATGAGGGGGTCCTCAAGGCGTGCGGAAGAGAGGGGTGTGAGACGTACGGTGTTCCGGGACGGTGAGCACACAAGTTTACCCAGGTTAAAATCCGCCGGCTTTGGACGGATCCTACTCTTGCTAGCAATCCAGTAATACGGCAGAGCCGGAATATGGGTTACAATGGTTTCGCCTGTGCGAGTTGAGGGTCTAAAGTATTGGGTGCCCTAAAGGCTCTCCCTAGGATGGCTTATATAGATATCCGGCCTAGGGTTTACATGAGGGATCTATCCGGCTATGACTAAGAGTCGGTTACAGAGTACATCTTGAACTACAAGTAACATTATGGGCCTAAGTCGGTTAGTCTTCTTGGCCTTTACGTAGCCGGATTGGACTCCGTATTTCTCCCTAACTGGGCCGCCCGTGAAGCAAATCTCTAACCCGAAGTGGGCCACCCTGGTCAGTGAAGAACTATGAGGATACCCGGAAAGTATATCCCCAACAAGTCGTTTTTCCCCTACAGTTTTAAAGCCAAAATTCATAGTTTTGATAGACCACTGAGCCTTATGCTCATGGTCTAATGGAAGGTGGCTATTTTTACCATAAACCATTTTGTATGGTGTCATTCCCATAGGGTTCTTGAATGATGTGCGATATTCCCATAATGCGTCATTAAGCTTCAAGGCCCAGTTTTTTCTTGACATGTTCACCATTTTCTGAAGTATGACCTTAATTTGTCTATTAGATAATTCCACTTGTCCGTTGGTTTGAGGATGGTAAGGAGAGGCTTTCTGGTGGTCTACTCCATATTTTTGAAGTATATTGTCAAAATTTCCCGTCATAAAATGAGTTCCACCGTTAGTAATCAAAAACCGGGGTACTCCAAACCTAGGGAAGATGATGTCATTAACCATCTTAATGGAAGTGGCTACATCTGCATGGGTTGATGGTATAGCTTCAACCCATTTAGTAACATAATCAACAGCGGCAAGAATATGAGTATAACCATTAGAGGGAGCAAATGGTCCCATAAAGTCCATTCCCCATACGTCAAATGCCTATATTACTAAGTTATATCTCATATTTATTTCTTCTCTTTTTCCTATATTACTAATACATTGACAAGCATCACAACTTTTAACATATTCGTGAGAGTCTTTAACTAATGTAGGCTAGTATAAACCTAACTGCAAGACTTTGGCTGCAGTGCGATTACTAGCGTGATGCCTGCCGTAGGGACTATCGTGACAAGCTTTAAGGATATCTTTTACCTCATGCTCAGGTACGCATTTCCTGATTATACCATCTATTCCATGCCTATATAGGTAAGGGTCATACCAAAAGTAATGTTTTAAATTGTTGAAGAATTTCTTTCTTTGATTGTAATACATTCCTTTAGGTACAAACTTGCCTACTAAAAAATTAGCATTATTTGCAAACCAAGGATCGCGATGTTCTACAACTGCAAGATATTCACCAGTCATAGATTCATTAATAGGAATAGGATCCTCCATGATTACCTTCCATCCGTGACAAATGGTCATCCGCAGGATTGTCCTTTCCCCTCCTATCTACTATCTGCAAATCATATTATTGTAGTAACAAAACCCACTTAATTAGACGGGGCTTAGCATTCTTCTTAGCAAGAAGACGTCTCAATGATGGTCTGTATGAACTATTACTTTTGAGTTGATGATATAGTGTTTAAACTCATCGCAAGCAAAACGATAGCAAGGAATTATTTCTCACTTGTCACATAGTTCCTTTTATCATCATTAAAGACTTGACAAGCATTGTGAATAACATTGATATTAGGGCCGTCTCTTTGTCCTAAACCAACCCCAATAGCATAAACACTAGCATCACACATAATTTCAAATGGTTCATCCCATTTAGGTGGTTGAATAACTAGTGCAAAAGTTATATCCTTTTTAATTGTTCGAAGGAATCATGACAATCTCTATCAAAAGTAAAGAGAGTATCTTTATCTTAGAGACGAGTTAAAGTTCTGGTTATTTTAGCAAAATCTTTAATAAAGTGTCTATAGAAACCAGCATTTCCAAGGAAATTCTTTACTCCTTTTATATCTTGCGGAATTGTAAGTGTTTCTAAGGTGGTTAAGTTCGAACTATCAATCTTAATATTTTTTTAGAAACCCTATGCCCTAAAACGTTCCCTTACCATGAAGCGGCAACACTCCCAATTTAGTACCATCTTGGTTTGTTTACACCGCTGCAAAACTCTATTAAGATTATAGATACATTGTTCAAAAGTAGTTCCATAGACAACAAAATTATCCATCAGAACTTCCATGAAACTTTACACAAAACTGTCAAATTGTTTTAGAACAGACTCTTGAAAAGTAGCAGTTGAGTTACACAATCCAAACGACATTAATCGATAAGCATAGGTTCCATAAGGACATGTGAAAGTAGTTTTTTCTTGATCTTCGGGCTGGATAGACATTTGAGAATATCCAGAATATCAGTTAATAAAACAAAAGTAAGAATTAGCGGATATCATTTCCATAATATCATTAATGAGGGGGAGTGGCTTATGCATTTTTATTGTTTCTTTATTCTACTTCCTAACGTCAATACACATTCTATATCCTGCTATTGTTCTATATGGGATTAATTCATCCTTAACATTATTAATTATTGTTATGCATCCTTCCCTACGTATGCAATGAGTTGGACTCACCCATTTACTCTCTAGAATTGGGTAGATAATACCACTATCCAACATACGAATTACTTCCTTTCTTACTACCTCTTTCATTTCAGGATTTAACCTTTTCTGATTATAAAAAAATGGTTTAGCATCTTCAACCATAGATATTTTGTGAGTTACTATGGTGGGATCTAAACCTTTTATGTCATTAAGAGTGCATCCAAAAGTTCCTCGCTGTTTGACAAGTACTTCTAACAATTTCTTACTTTCCTCTAGAGAGAGCTTATGATCTAAAATTACTGGGCATTTACCTTCCTTATTTAGGAATTCATACCTGAGTCCGAGAGAGAGAGGTTTTAAAACAATAGGTGACAGTTCATTGTCCCCTTTTCTTTCAAGTACTTCATATTCATCCCTGAGACCTGGCTCAGCCTCCGGTGTAGTGTTGAGGATTTTATCCAAATCTTCTTTTACAGAGTCATTGGCAAGCGAATCATCACTTGTCAAACTTCTCTCCAATTCTGATTGCGGGTGTGCATAAGTAGATTGCTACCAATTCTTCAATAGTCTTCTCCTCCTTAATCTCAACCTTCTTCTCATAAGGTAGTCTCGTTAATTGATTGTAGTTTATTTCTACAGTTTCTTCAACAAGCTGCAAAGATAAATCCTGCTTTTTGTTGTCAATATGAATGTTCATAGAGTTGTATAAATGTGTTCATAGAGTTGTATAAATGATTACAAAAAATCACTAGGCAACTGAGGTTCAAAGGTATTTCTATAATATGTGGATAAACTGGATAAACAAAAGGCCCAACTGAGATGCAAACATTGTGGAGTATCCTGCGAGTAGGATGCAAAGTTTCATTGGAAAACATGAAAGTAGCTTCCGATGGCTCAAGGTAAGATTTATCAAGGTGATCACACAACTCTGCATAAATAGTGCAAGGCATGATGTTTATTGAAGAACTTAAGTCATAGAATCCTACATAGGTAATCCCTCCTAAACAAAATGGAATTTTCTGCTAACTTCTATTCTTATCATCAAGCTTGCCTCGTATCATTTCGGATGATTCTTTACTCACCATTATCACTTCTTCCTTGAATAATTCGGGTTCCAAAAGTTCTTTTACTATTCCAATATTTTCTTTAATTACTCCCAAGTTCCTAGTTAACTTTCCTATTATTTTATTCCCTTCATCCCTACTATCCATTACCTTAGTTAGAATAGTTTCCTCTTCGGCTAAGATTTTCTTTTGCATTTTTGAATATTTGTCATCATGGCAAGTTTGAGAGGGTTTTCTTCCACAGGTGGTGTATAGCGTTCCCAATCTTTTGGAATCTGTAGGTAGTCAGTATAAGATCTAATAATTTGGATAATCATGCGATGGTCAAGATTTAAATTCCCAAGCAATTTTTCTACCTTTACCGAATCTATAAACCTTTTTTAAAAATTATACTCTATGGGGTTCTCCTTGTTAAACTCTACCTCACAATAGGCTTTCTCTATCCTATTCACCGTATCTAGCAAGGTCCATGCCCTCTCAACACTGAATTCAGTGAACAACCCATTGGTAAGGGAATTGAGTTAATTTCTATTATTATCATTCAACATGTGTAGAAGGTGTGTATCACTAGACAATGTGGGAATTTATGATGGGGACATCAATCAAGCAACCCCTGAAATCTTGTATACCCTTCAAGCAGGCTTTCTGCAGGTTTTCCTTTAAAATTCATAATCATGTGCCTTGAGCCAAGAGTTTTTGTCCTGGGAAAGAAATCAACTAAGAATAGAGAGGCTAGCCTCTCATAGGAGTTATTAATTTTTGTAGAACATTGGATGTACCAAGAACATGGCTCATCAATGAGAGTTTGAGCAAACAGAGCAAACTTAACCTCATCCTCAGTTTGTAAATTGAGGTGGAAAGTCCCACAAATATCTTCAAAGAACCCTACAAACTCATACGGATCTTCCATACCATCTCCTGCAAATTTCTTTGCATGTAAAAGATCTAAAAGCATGGGGTTAATGTCATACCCTCTTGGGTTATTGGATTTTAAATAAGCATCCATGGGTGGAACCGAATTCCTTACAGCTTCTAGTTGTATTATATGTTGGTACTCGCCCATAATGTATCACCGAAAACTAATAAACAACTTTAGTAAAACAACGAGTAAAATAAGTAACTAAGAACAAAGACCAAAAGCGCTTAGCTCCCCGGCAATGGCGCCAGAAAATAGCTTGATGACTGCAAGTGCATAGACCAATTGTATCTGGTTTCGAAGTAAAGATATCGAACCCATAGAGAGCTATTGGTGAAAGTCTTTATGCCCCTCACTACACTCTACCAAAGTATACTTATAAGTTGTCTTTGACCTCAAGTAAAGGATGTTTGAAAGGTTTATGGTTGTTTGCAGAAAAGTAATTAAAATAAGTAAAAGAAAACAAGTAACAAGATTGTGTGAAAGTGTGGTTGAACTCAATAGGGCCAAAACTTTCTCAGGAATGTAGGATACACCACTAGCATAGCATTATTGTTATGTGCAACCAAGATAACATACTTCTTGTGTCATGATATGTGTGGAGAGAGCCCCATAATAAGATGTTCACGACAAGGCTCGTAGGAATCCACTTTGTTGAGCCAAGTGTGAGGTCACCTCTAAATAACCACTGTGATGTCTGAGAGAAATCACCCATACAAACCACCGCAATAAGGGGTTTCCCCATGGATATCGTAATTAGCTTAGGGAGTCCCTCTTTAATCCCCCTTTGACCGTGTAGGTTACGAGTCGGTGCCAATCTGTCATGGGGCATTCTGGGTACGTGTCCAAGACACGTCCAAAGTATTTCTCCCTCCCTTTAGTCTCAAAGGCAAATGATATGCGGCCGACTATGCATACCATCTAAAGAGAGAGATCAAACACAAATGATAATTATATCATAGACAAGAAAGTCATACGGACACAATAATAGATCATCTTTATTACAAGTTCATAATGGTGCTAGGGTTTCTCCATCTCGCCAAGAACAAAGGAACTACTCACTCATGGAAGCAATACACAACATCATCATAATCAAATGAATGGATTAAAGTATGGGAGTAGATCTAATGCAAACCACAATTGCATCTGGAATTACAAAGATATCTAATATATGAAAGATGGAATAATGGTGGTGATGAAGATGCAAAGGTTGATGATGAAGAGGATGATGCATTGTCCTCCAATGATCCATGGATCAGCTTGGATTTTACCCCAGCCAAGTTCCTCGTTTAGATCCCTCTCGGATGTGGTGTTTCATGGTTTCTGGTGGCTGTGAATGTCGGATCTTGTTCTCGGCTTTGCCAAACAGAAGTATTTAACGAGGCGGTCACGATGGCGCCTGGTACGGGCGGACGGTACGGGCAGGCTCCGCCCGTACCTATGGTCATTAACCATAGTGATGCCTCCTCTTTGATTGGTATTCTTCCAGGTGCAAAGGCAAATTCATAAAATGACTTTTATCACTTAGAAATATCATATAATTACATAATATTACAGCTCTAATTGATATGTTCATATATGACTCCATGATTTGGAATCCGGTGGAAACAAGAACAAAATAGCACGCGTAGGCGTGGTGAAATACAAAAATCCCTACTCTGTTATGCAAAAACAAAAGGTAAATATGCTTCAATTTTGGACGCATCAGAGGACATAGTCTCAGAGATTCGGCACAATCCTAACTCTTTGACCGAAGAGAGTGTGCAAGAGTGATGGACTTAGTAGCACTATCAACCTTCGCTTAGTGATAGGGTTAACCAATCACACGAAAGATGGCATAAATGTCCTTGTAGTTCAAAGCAATAATGATTGTTGAGAATCTCGAATGGCCAGATTATTATGCACATGCATCATTATCAAGAACAAAAGCTCATAGGAAGAGTGGGTAATAATATGTAAGAGCATCACTTCATGAAGAGGGTCATGAAACCTAGCACAACCTCTTAGTATAGAAGAGTGTGATAGTCTAAGGTAGAAAAAATAGAAGCTAAACATATGCATCCACATCTCGAGATTCTATCTTGACCATGTTCCTTTTCCTTGTTGCTTTTCGACATTTGTCTATCAGTTGGTATCCAAGTAGTAAAGTGCATTGGTGTCTTTTGATGAACCACAAGAGTATATCGCATCAAAAGACACCAATGCACTTTACTACTTGGATACCAACTGATAGACAAATGTCGAAAAGCAACAAGGAAAAGGAACATGCTCAACATAGAATCTCGAGACGTGGATGCATAGTTTATCATTCTTCTGAAAACCAATGCAAAGAGGGGGGTGGAAGATTCATGAGAATAGATGCGAGACCCTTGAGTGTGATCTATTTGGTTCCATTAAAAAAATTCCATAACATGTGGTAGGGGAAGTCCTTAATTGTCTTGATTCAATAGCGATAATAACCACAAGCTTGAAGGCTAGGATTGTAGTACCAGCCATCCTAAGTTAATGTGTGAACATTAGCAATAGGGGTCAAAGGAATGGATCTTGGATTAAAGATCAGCTTCATGTACAAGATTCACAACAACAGAATCCAGTATAATCAGGGATCTTCGGTCCAAGTCCGAAGGTTAGAACCCTAGAAAAGATTAACTACTATTTGAGCGACACAGTGTACACTCCAAGATAGTAATCACGAGGTAGATTCCAAGATAAGAAATAACTTCTGAAGTAACCAAACGAATAAAAAGGAGGCACACAAGGTGATAGGAAACCTCAAAGCCTAGAACATAACACTATGTATCCTTATATTGTAGGTTCCATAAGACAGAGAGATCATGCGGAACGGAATCTCTCAACTGAAATAGAAAAAAGAACTCTAAAGACCTCTACACTAGGTAAACTAGATGAGATATTAAAACTTTGAAAGACTAGAAGAGATATTAAAACTTTTCCAAATCAACACTAGTTAAGATGATCCAAAGTTAAGAGCGATACCAGATAAAGAGAAAAGGAAGCATACCAGAGTTTTCGCAAATACTTTTCATCTTTGAAATAGTTTTCACAAGCACTAGAGTCAACATCGACCAATAACAAGGTTTTTCTACGGTCGGTACTGCTCTGATACCAAATACTATGACACCTCAAGGACCAAACCTTAGCCTGGCATAAGCTTAACCTAGAGCTCTAGAATATCTAGTGAGAAATCGGTAACACAACAGTAACCCTATGACACAAAATTATTACAGCAAGCTCATAATTGAGCAAAGAACCAAAATATTACAATAAGAGGTCACTGTCCACAAATCATCAAACAACAGAAGGCAGCTTATGCTAGTAAGTATAGAAAACTTAACAAATGTCCTAAGAGGCCTGAAGCATAACGATGACATCCCAGCCCATAGATTCTAGGCTGCCGGATGGGAACCCCAAGCTACTCGTCGGTGTCGATGTCGTAAACTCATCTTCAGGGGAAGAATTACTCTGCTACAAAAGTATCAACAAAGCGAGGGTTAGTACAGAGTGTACTCCACAAGACTTGTGGCTGGTAGGGTTATTTTGCATAAAGCCATCTTTGTTTATAAAACATAAGGTAGAAGAAGCTCGTCTAATCAAAATATTTCAAAAGGGGATAAGAGAGCGACATCTCCAAAGAATTGATCATCATCTTTTGATATCCACCAAATCATCACCATCTCCTATCAACTAGGATCACCCCCTCGTACCCATGAGGAAGCATCCTTAAGCACACAGATTTGCCAAGTTTTACGATTAGGTTAATGTTCTCTATGATCTTAGAATTCGGTCACCAAGCATTCATAACTGTGAACATAGTTTTTCGAAAAGATTTAACCTTGCAAGGGTGTACAACTTTACCCACATGTACCAACCGACTCTTCATGCCAGATCATTAGCCCTCTTCCTTGGAAGGCCGGTAGAGGGTGGTTGGACATGACCTTTACCTTGCATTCGCCGAGACCATGAGTCACGCCAAATGAGGGTTCTACCATAACGGGTCAAATCCTAAAGCTGGTCCCTACAGATGTGAGTCGAGGTTGGTTTATCAGGGGTGCTGTCTACCCCAAGCGACCTCGGCCACCCTTACGTATCTGTTATGATGCACCTTCACCCGCCAAATCTTTCAAAATGTTTTCTATGCATATGTCGAATCGAACGCCTGAACTATGTGACTCATGGAATCTACAAGGCAAGTTAGTTACTCGTGATGTTTTCCAGGCCCCGTGTGGTTGTACGCTTGTCTCGGTTCCAAAGGCAAGAACTCGGTTCCTAGTAGTGGCGAGCATGGGACTACAAAAACCACATCCCACTGTGGCCTCCCATACAAGCATTAGCATCCTTAACCTTTACCACTGAACTTACATCATTAGTATACCTTGTTCTCCTGTCATACTAGATTCATTACATCTGATACACCATCTGGATGGACCAGCACTAACAACTAAGCATGGGTAAGCAAGAAACAGATATAATCTCTAGCAGTGCACACAAGCCAAACCTAGTTATGCTAGGAGTAGTGGATTAGGTAATATAAGCTCAAGGGAGTAATGCAATAGATAGGATACTCTATTTATCAATAAAATATCATAGTAGAACCGTATGCATCATGTCAAGAATGGAAATACTATGAAAGCATAGGATTCTTTTATGTGTGGGGCTATGCTTGCCTCTGCGTGTTGATACCCAATATAGATCTTCAGAAGCCTTGTACTTCACTTGATTGCAATGGGTCAAGTATTGTTCGGCAATCTTCGATGGTTTTGATCTCGGTGTTTGATCTCGTTCTCGACATTGTAATCTACTGAGAAGAACCAAACATCAGAAAGAAAGGGAAACAATCAACACATGGCATTGATGCAATGCTCAAGAAAGGATGATGATATGACAAGTTAATTAGACCCCAAAATCACCTACGGGGTTCGACTGATTATTCTAATTACACTTTCAGTTGAGGTTGTTGAACAATGCATGATTTTGATGCTATGAGATAGATCTCATTTTTCTGAACATTTTGATATATTATACATATTTTTTCTGACTTATAAATAATTACTTATTGAATTTATAAGATTTATTCAATTTCTAATATTATTAAACCAATTTAAAAACATTTTACACTGGGGCAACTCTAGGCACTACAGCTGATAGAGGGGCCCCAGGACACCTCAGCTATCACGCCAGCAGGGTCACCCTAGATAGGTTGACTGGGCTGACCGCGCCGGGGGTGACGTCACCACAGCATCACAACCACATCAGCGGGCCGCTGACCGGTGGACGGTGATCACCGCCGGTGATCTAGGCCAAGCCAGGAAGAGTGGGGTAGAGATGACTGCAAGTGCACCGATCGTTTGTAGCTAGTTTTGAAATAAATATATCGATCCCATAGGGAGTAGTAGGCGAAAGACTAAAATGCTTTTAACTAAAACTAAACGTAGTACTTAAGGAATAACTTTGAGATGCAAGAAAAGTAGAATTGTTTTTGGGTTTTTGATTGAATGAAGCAATTAAAATAAATTAAAACTTAATGCAGAAAGTAAGAATCGTGTTGTCGTTGGATTGATGACAAGTATGCCAGGAGGGGGTCCTCGGGGCGTGTGGAAGAGAGGGGTGTGAGACGTACGGGATTCTAGGACAGTGAGCACACAAGTTTACCCAGGTTCGAATCCGCCGGCTTTGGACGGATCCTACTCCTGCTAGTAATCCAGTAATACGGCAAAGCCGGAATATGGGTTACAAGGGTTTCGCCTATGCGAGTTGAGATTGTGGACTATTGTCAGGGTTCCCTAAAGGCTCTCCCTAGGATGGCTTATATAGATATCCGTCCTAGGGTTTACAGGAGAGATCTATCCGGCTACGACTAAGAGTCGGTTACGGAGTACATCTTGAACTACAAGTAACACTATGGGCCTATGTCGTTAAGTTTTCTGGGACTTCCCGTAGCCAGACTGGACTCCGTCTCTTTTCCCTGGCTGGGCCGCCCGTGAAGCAAAGCTCTAACCCGAAGTAGGCCACCCTGGTCAGTGAGGTACAGTGAGGATACTCGGAAAGTATATCCCCAACAGCAGCCCCTGGAGGCCTCCTAGATCCAAAGTCGGATTCATCATCGTCTAGCTTGATCTTCGGCTTGCAGAATCTTGAATGGTTCCTAAAACTTCAAAAGAAAAGATACGATCTAGGTCTCGAAAATGAGTCGGACCTATAAGTACGTTATTAGGGTTTCCAGCTCGATATTCAAACTAAGCCGAAACTTGGTCTCTGAAATCATCTGACATCAGTCATGTTCAAGTCACGTCACTGACAGACATTTCCTATCAGCACGACCGTTGGTGGGTCCGCCTTTCGCGGAACCGAGGCACCGTTTCAATGCATGCGTGGAGATTGAGGCGGTGTAATCATCGTGTGGGGGCTTCCTAGTCCCTTCCACGACGCGTGGCATGTTTACTGTAGTGTTTACATGAATCTTGACGCGGACAGTGGTTATAAGTGGTGAGGATATCTTTTCCTCATCTTCTTCACCAGTTCCTTGCACCATTCCTTCTCCTCTACTCCTCCCACGAACCTAGAGCTCCTCTGCTCCCTAAAAATTCCCAACGCCGCCCATCCAAGGTCATCGTCGTACATAGAAAATGGCTTCAGCTTCATCCTCTGGTAAGGCAGCAATGGCAGCGGTGGCGGAGAAGGAGAGAAATTGCGGGATATGGATCCCGTACGTCCTTGACGACGCCAAGCTCCGCGGCATGGAAGAAGAAGGGCTCCTCCACGCCGGTGACTGGCGAAGTGGCTTCGGCAAAACCATCCCCACCCCTCGCAACGGCGAGCGAGTGCACTTCGGCACTCACCTAGACAGGGGTCTGAATTTCCCCCCCTCAGATTTCTTTTCTGAGGTTATCGATTACTATGGAGTTAATCTCCATCATCTTCCCCTGAACTCCATCTTAGAGATGAGCGCTTATGCATCTTTGTGAGAGGGGTACCTCGGCATTAGGCCGAGCTTTACTCTTTTCCGGTACTACTTCCATGTCCGGAGAAATTCGATTACTGCCGGTAATCCTTATATTACCGATACTATTAGTTTTTCGGTTAGGCGAGAGCACTTTTATCCTCGGATTATGGCCAGTGAGTCGATCAAACAATGGTCGGCCACTTTTTTCTATCACAAGGATATTCCGGCTCCTGGCAAAGCTACTGCTTTGCCGGCTTTCATCGATGCAGCCGCCACGCCCCAAGAATCCTGGGATGAGGTTGCTCCGGCTCTCAGCGACGATCTGCTTCTCACCAAGAGGCGGATCGAGTATTTGATGAAGCACAAGGGCCTGAGAGGGTCTGACTTAGTCCAATGCTGGGTGGCACGCCGGATGCAACCTCTCCAACATCATGGAGATCGACTGATGCACTCCATCATGTCGTCGAAGAAGGATTACCTCCGCATCAGCTCCAAATTCTACATGGAAAAATACTATGTAAGCCAGATCAAGTGGCTGATAAGGGAGCGGATCGAGAGGAAGATTCCGGAGTTGTCCCTTTTTATGTGTTCACCTTTGCTAGATCAAGTGACATGCTTACATCGAAAGATCCCGTTGTGCTGGTAAGCTTCAGCAACAACCCCTTTTTATGTGTTCACCTTTATATTATTTCGCAATACTGAGATACTTCTTCTTTTCAGCTTGCTGACCTCCCCGAGTCGAAGCTTGCTCCTATCGAGGGATATCCTCGTGAGTTTTCTCAGGAGGAGGGAGAATTGGTTCCACTACCAGACATTGTCCCACGGAAGCGTAAAGCTTTGATAGTGGCTATCGGCACAAAGGAGGTGCCCACTATGAAGAGGTAACTTTCCTCACAATTTCTGCCTTTGTACTTTGTTTGTAATTCTTTTCGAGACGTAATGTTCTTTGTTCTATTACCTTCTCAGAGCTAAATAGCTCATCAAGGGCAAGGGCAAGGGAGTTACTTCAAAGCCCCTACGCCAGCAGAAGCTAAACTTGGTTTCTCCTACCGTAGCTCCTTCGACTCCTGCTCATCAACCTTCTGTAGCGCCGGAGATTACTCCATCTCCGACCGTTGTAGAAGATCTCACTCCTTCAGCAGAGCCAGTGATCCTTGAATCGCAAACTGATGTCACCATGGGTGACTCAGGTCTTGATAAGGGTGAACCCTCTTCGGGTAATGATCCCTCAGTAGAAATATTTGCCGACAATATCCTACGCAATCCGGGACTTGCCAAACATGGCCTTTCTCAGAAATCTATGGAGGAAATATAGCGGTTGGCCCGGCAATGCCTAGAAAGCCGGACCATTACTGCCGAAGAAGAAGCACAAGAAGCAGAGGATGTCAATTACTCCAAACTTCTTGAACAACTCCGCCTTCGCGACAAGTTATTAAGAGCTGGTGTGCTTCCGCCACCACCAATTATTCCACTCACCCTTGCCGAGAAGGTTTCTAGAGAAGTGAACGTGAGTTTGAGCAAACTCACTCACAAACATCATGTAAGTTGGAATTCCAACTCACTTTTTCCTTATGTTACTTTATATCATATCGTCTAGCCCCCAAGCATGAAGTTGGATAGACAATCCATGTTTATGCTTTCTTAGGATGGCAAAGAATGAACTAGTGTAGCCCCCAAGGCTCGTGCTGATATTAGTTACAATATTAGCCCGAGTCTTTGGTAGACTTCTGACTCTGGGTATTCTGACTTAGAGAAAGTTAATTCATATAACCAGGAATTATTGAAGAATATTTGCAACAAGCAGAGAGAAATCAGAGCTCTCCGACTTGAGAATGCTCAATTGAAAGTTTCTAGGGATGAGGCTGAAGGTATACATTCCAGTACTCAAACCTTGCTTTTTACTTCTTAGTCGAATTTTTATTCAACTGTTACTCCTTTTACTACAGCACTAGTAAAACAGTCCTATGAAATGATTGAAGAGGTCGAGAATCTTAAAACCTTTGTGGTGGAAAACAAGGATCTCCGCCAAGAGCTAGATCAGCTCAAGGTGGATCATGAGAAGAGCATTTATCAAGTTCTCGAATCCTCCTCCATGGCTACCGTGGAGCGTGATAGTAAGATTGCGCTCTAGGATAAGAAAACTCGGATCTCAGCAATGATTTGTTCAGAGAGAGGGATATCACCGAAGCACCCCGGGCTGAACTCAAGAGCCTTCGAGAGGAGAAGACCAAAGTCGACGATGCCATCTTCGGTATGTTTCCATCTTTCTGACTTTCCTGCATCTTTCGACCTTTCTAAGTTGGATTTCTTTTATTAACCATTTTGCATTGCATGCATAGGTCCTCTGAACTTACTAGACTCAGCTTCTGCCGAGTCTCGCACCAGTCGGCTTACACAAGACGACAATCTGCGCCACGACTTCCACCAATCCATCGAGGATATTGCCGAAGTTCTTAAGGTTCCAGATATGCATAGCATGTCCATCTTTGAAGTGCGAGCCAAAGCCAAAGAGATACTGCAGCTTGTCCAGGACTGGAACATGTCCTACACATGGACCGCAGTGCAGAACGCTCTCATAATGGTTATGAGCCACCATGGAAACATGGAAATCTGGCAACTAACTAGAGGGTACTGCAAAAAAGATGAAGATGGACAGGAGCAGGAAATTAAATCCATCATGGACTCCTGCGCCGGATACGGGTGCCATGTAGCTGACTTAACCAGCTACGACACTCCGTTCTTCACCCGCGTGGACACGCCACCTCCACCTGCCGAAGAAACAGCAGAAGTTTCTGATGATGAACAGACCATATCGGATTTGTACATATCGGAACGTTATCAAGGCGATGTATCCAGCGAGCCGGCAGCTCCTACCTCTCCCCCTGCATCATAGAGCATCATAAAAACAATGTGTTATTCTGAAAACAATTTGGGTATGTAAATATGTAGTATGATACTTTTGCTAGTGCCAAGTTTTATTTTATCTATTCAGCACTTTTGGCTTAAATGTTTATGTGCCTGAAATGTTCGCATAGAAACTTGTATTTTTTGTATGCACTTATCGTTTATCTGGCTTTCGTCCTCGTCCCTTTCGTGAGCCGGCCAACCTTTAGCACGGAAACTTTGCCGAGCAACGGAGCTCAATTGCTGAACCAGTTTAAACTCGGAAACAAAGCCGGCTTCCAATACGAACAATTCACTACTCAGAAAATGCCCGCATCCGGCAATCAGACAAATAACCAAAGCATAGACTATAAAATTTAAACTTATACCCGAAGGTAGAAATTTTAGAATCGGAAATCTAAACCAGAACAAACATGAGCATAAAGTACTTTCAAGTATTCTGGAATTTTCGACTATGACATGATCATTCGGAAATAAGATGCTAAAAAACTTCTCAGAAAAATTTGAGGCAACCAATACTTTATTTCTTTTTGAACATGTACACATATATGATTACAAAGAAAGATAAACAAAGAATAAAAGGGACATAGCTAAGGAATATTCCATGGTCTGACTAATTCTTCCTGGTTTGTACTTCCTCTAGCTCTCTTTCTCTTCTTAGTAGCAGGTCTTTCTTTGACTGGCCGCATATCAGTTAGGTAGTATGAACCATTGTCCAATACTCGACTAACCAGAAAAGGCCCTTCCCAAACTGGGGAAAGTTTGTGCTTTCTTTGCTACACAAGCCAGAGAACCAAATCGCCCTTATTAAAAGACCGGTTTCAGACTCTCTAGCTATGATACTTGCGTAACTTCTACTGATAGGCTGTTGATCTCATTTTAGCAATGACGCGAACTTCTTCGACTAAGTCGAGATCATTTCGTCGAGAAATCTCGGCATCCTCTTTGATATACGCAGCAACTCTAGGAGAATTGTGAATCAAATCACTAGGAAGAACTTCTTCCGCACCATAGACCAAGAAGAAAGGTGTGTACCCGGTTGACCTGTTCGGAGTTGTTCGCAAGCTCCATATTACAGAGGGTAATTCCTCTGCCCAAGCCCCCGCAACACGTCTCAATGGTACTTTGAGTCTTGGTTTTAGGCCTTGTAGAATTAAACCATTTGCTCTTTTGACTTGTCCATTAGCCTGCGGATGTGCAATTGACGCAATGTCAAGCCGTATATTTTGTTCGTTGCAGAATTCGGCAAGCTCTCCCATAGATAAGTTACTCCCGTTATCCGTGATAATGCTATGCAGATAACCATACCGGATTATAACATCCTCGACAAATCTTCTGGTTGTTGCTCCATCACACCTAGTGACGGGTTTAGCCTCAATCCATTTGGTGAATTTATCCACCATCACTAAGAGGTGAGTAAATCCACTTGGAGCCTGTTTAAACGGTCCTACCATGTCAAGCCCCCAGACCGCAAAAGGCCACGTTATAGGTATTGTTCGTAGCTGATCAGCCAGAACATGCGCTTGTTTTGCGTATTTTTGGCAACCTTTGCACGTCTTGACCAGCCGTTCAGCATCTGCCTTGGCTGTAAGCAAGAAAAAACCGGGTCGAAAAGCTTTTGCCACTAAAGATTTGGCTGCAGCATGGTGACCACACTCGCCTTTGTGGATTTCTCTTAAGATTTCCACTCCTTCTTTCGGAGATACGCAGCACTGAAAGACCCCAGACGCACTCCTCTTATAGAGCTCACCACTAATTATAGTATAGGATTTTTCTCGTCAAACAATCTGCCGGCTCATAACCTCGTCTTCGGGTCATTTGCCATCTACCATGTAATCAAGGTAGGGTTGAGTCTAGCTGGGAATTATAGCCAGAACTGCTACTAAAGGTGAGTCAGATTTGGTCGGATATTCCTCGTCTACTCCTTTTATAGAAGGAACTTTGAGGTGCTGTAGAAAAGCGCCATCCGGGACCTGTTTCCATGCAGAGCCTGTCCGAGATAATGCATCTGCTTCCTCATTTTATACTCGAGGGATGTGTTGAACCTCAAACACTTCAAATGATTTAGATAGATCATCCACGACAGCTTTATATGCTGCCATGTGCTTATTTGCATTACAAATATCCGACATTTGTTGAGCAACAAGATTCGAATCTCTGTAACACATCAAACATCGGATATCGATATCCTTAGCAATCAGGATTCCACGCAGCAGTGCTTCATACTAGGCAATGTTATTTGTTGCCGTGAAGTGGATCTGCAACACATATAGAAGTTTATCTCCTTGGGGTGATTTGAGTACCACGCCAGCCCCTGAGCCCCCTCGAGCCTTAGACCCGTCAAAATATAGGGTCCAATATTCCAACTTAGGGAGGGTCATATTCTCCTTTGTCTCTATCCAATCAGCAACAAAGTCAGCAAGGATTTGGGATTTGATTGTTGTTCGAGGTTAATACTCAATGTCGAAAGCTGAAAGCCCTATGCCCCATTTTGTGACGCGTCCTGTAGCATCACTATTATTAATTATATCTCTCATGGGAGTTGTGCTCACCGCAATAATTGGGTGTTTCTGAAAATAATGTCGTAACTTACAGGATGCAAAAACACACCATAAGCCAGCTTTTGATAGTGCGGATACATCTGTTTTGATCCAGTTAGGACCTCGCTGAGGTAGTAAGTCGGACACTGAGCCAGGTGTTCCTGATTTTCCTCTAGTCTCTCCCCTACCATGACGACACTAACGACCCTGTTTGTCGCAGCGAGATAGAGCAACATCGGTTCCCTTGATTTCAGTGCTACAAGGATAAGAGCAGAAGAGAGTACTTCTTTCAAGTTTTGTAGTCCAGCTTCAGCTTCATCAGTCCAATCGATTTTTTTGGTCTTTTTCAGGAGCTTGTAAAGTGGTGCGGCTCTTTCTCCGAGCCGGCATACAAACCGACTGACTGCAGCAATGCAACCAGTTAGTCTTTGAACGTCCTTCAGGCGAGTTGGCTTGGAAATATTGAGTATAGCCTTATTCTTGTCTCGGTTCACCTCTATGCCTCTTTGAGACACGATGAAACCTAACAATTTTATGGCTGGGATTCCAAAGAAACATTTCTTCGTATTAAGCATTATGTTGTATTTTTGTAGATTGGCAAACGTTTCCTCCAAGTCGGAAATTAGTGTTTCCTTATTTTTGGACATCACCGCAATGTCGTCCACATATGCATGTACGTTGCATCCAATTTGGTCGTGGAGGCAACGCTGCATAGTGCGCTGGTACATAGCAACTGCGTTCTTGAGCCGAAAGGGCATCGTAACGAAATAGAAGGTTCCGAAGGGGGTTATGAATTAAGTTTTGATTTTATCCGATTCCTTCATCTGAATTTGGTGATAACCAGAATATACGTCAAGAAAAGAGAGTTCCAAGCCTGCCGTAGAATCGATAACTTGATCAATTCTAGGTAGAGCGAATGGATCTTTGGAACAAGCCTTGTTCAAGGCAGTATAATCAACACACCCCGTCCATCACTCTATGGAGGAGGATAAGATCATTGCGCCGACACCCTCGTCCCCATCCTGATCCTCTTTCTCCCCTGCGTGCACTCTCTCTCTCATTCTCCTACGAGCTCCCGAACCCTAGCTAATGGCCGCCGCGTCGCGTTACTGTCTCCGGCCACCCCGGGTCAAGCCGAGGTCACCGTCGAGCTCCCCTTCGCCATCCTCGTTCTCCTTAGACACTACATGGAAGCCCGAGTGCCCGCAGTCGCCTCAATCGCCACCATGTTCCTGTCGGCCACCGCAACCATCATCACCGATTCCGTCCATGTCCGAGCTCGCCCGGCCGAGCTGACCCCTACCCTACAACTGCGGTGAGCTGGTGATCCTCTCGGACCCTTTATCTTGCTTGCTCTCGCTCTGGTTGCTCACCGCCCCTACTGTCTGCAAGCTCCGCCGCCGTCCGCCGTCGTGGGTGCCGCTCCAGCGACCAATTAAGAGGCGGTGCCACCTCTAGTCGGTCCTCCTCGTGCTCCTATGTCAAACGCGCATACCCGCGCAACCCCGCTTGCTATATTTCCGCCGCCCCTGTCACCGTCCTGTGAGCCACCGCCGGCATGACGTCATGCCGACGTCATGCTGACGTCAGAGGCACGGGTCAGACCCTGTCAAACCCAGGCTGGGTCCCACCCCGCTCGCGTGGCAGCTGATGTGGCAGTAGGCCCCGTCTGTTAGCCTCACTAGCTAGGTTAGCCCTGGTATAAAAAGTGTTTTCTAGTTTTGGTTTAATAATTTCAGAAAAGGTTTAAATATTGTAAAATCAATATCTTTTAATCTATAATTCAGAAAAATACAAATAATATATCAAAATGTTCAGAAAAAATTATATCTTTACAAAAGACTCATAATCATGCATTGTTCAACAACTTTAATTGTAAGTTTAATTAGAGAACAAAATCAACCCCTCACAGGTGTTTTGGGGTTTCCCTTGTTCTAGGGTTTCTGACCCTCGGACCCTGTTTAAAATGGTTAAGCATGCTTTAGGGTTACACTTCAACTCTAGATAACTTGTCATATCATCATCATTGCTTGAGCATTGCATCGATGCCATGTGTTGATTGTTGTTTCCCCTTTCTTTCCGGTGTTTGCTTCTTCCCGGTAGAATACAATATCGAGATCAAGATCAAAGACCGAGATCAACACCATCAAAGATTGACGAACAATACTTGACCAACTGTAATCAACTCAAGTACAAGGCTCCCGAAGATCTATACCTGGGTATCAACAAACAAGGCAAGCATAGCCCCACCATTATAAAATCCTATGATTTCAAACGCACTTCATTTCCTGCCATGATGCATACGATTCTACTGTGGTCTTGTATCGATAGATAGAGTATCCTATCTGTTGCATTACTCCCTTTGACCTCATATTACCTGATCCACTGCTCCTAGCATAACTAGGTTTGGCTTGTGTGCACTGCTAGAGCTATTATATGTGTGTTGCTTAGCCATGATTAGCTGTTAGTGCTGGTTCATCTAGAAGATGTACCATATGTAGAGAATCTAGTATGACAGGAGAACGAGGTATACCGATGAGGTAAGATCAGTGGTAAAGGTTAAACATGCTAAGGCTTGTATGGGAGGCCACGGTGGGATGTGGTTTTGGTAGTCCCATGCTTGCCACCACTAGGAACTGAGTTCTTGCCTTTGGACCAAGACGAGCGTACAACCACACGGGGTTTATGGGGACCCCTCCGCTGACTAACGTGCCTAGTAGATTCCATGAGTCACATAGTTCGGCATTCCATTTGACATATGAGTGAAGGAGGTGCATTCATACAGGTAGGTAACCATGGACGAGGTTGGGGAGACGGTTCCTCTGGGTAAACTAACCTCGCCTCACATCTCTAGGGACCGGCTTTAGGATTTGACCTGTTACGGCGGAACCATAGTCTCACCGAAAGAAAGGTAAAGGTCGTGGCCAACCACCCTCTGTCGGCATTCCAAGGAAGAGGGATTATCTAGTGGCATTAAGAGTCGGTTGGTACGTGTGGGTAAAGTTGTACACCCCTGCAGGGTTAAATCTTTTCGAAAATCCGTGTTCACGGTTATGAATGCTTGGTGACCGAATTCTAAGATCATACAGAACTATAACATAATCGTAAAACTTGGTAGTTCAACGTGTGCTTAAGGTTGCTTCCTCTTGGGTATGAGGGGGTGCTCCTAGTGGTGATGAGGATTACTTTGGTGGATATCAAGATGATGATCAATTCTTTGGAGATGTCGTTCTCTTATCCCCTTTTAAAATATTCTGATTAGACAAGCTTCTTCTCTCCCTCTTACTTTACAAACAAAGATGGCTTTATGCAAAATAACCCCACTAGCTATAAGTCTTGCAGAGTACACCCTGTACTCACCCTTGCTTTGTTGATACTTTTGTAGTAGCATAAGTGTTCCCCTGAAGACAAGTTATGTACTACATCGACACCGATGAGTAGCTTGGGGTTCCCGGCCGGTAGCCTAGAATATATGGGCTGGGACGTCATCGTTATGCTTTAGGCCTCTTAGGCCATTTGTTAAGTTTGCTATACTTAATAGTATAATTTTCCTTCTGTTGTTTGATGTTTGTGGTCAGTGACCTCTGCTTGTATTATTTTGGTTCTTTGCTCAGTTATGAGCTTGCTGTACTAATTTTTGTGTCGTAGGGTTACTGTTGTATTACCTATTTATCACTTAATATCCTCGAGCTCTAGGTTATGCTTATGTCAGGCTAAGGTCTGGGATTTGTTCAACCCTGATCCCGGGGGTGTTACAGGTCTTGGTACCAGAGCAGTATCGACCGTAGGAAAACCTTGCTACTGGTCGATTTTGAGTCTAGTATTTGTGAAAACTATTTCAAAGATGAAAATTATTTGTGAAAACTCTAGTATGCTTCTTTTGCTCCTTATCCAGTTTTGCTCTAACTCTGGGTCATCTTATCTTGTGTTGACTTTAAAAATGTTTTGCTATCTCGTCTAGTCTTTCAAAACTTAGGTGCCTTCTGGGCATGTCGTTTCTCAGTCAGTTGACCTAGTGTAGAGTTCTCTAGAGTTGTGTGTGTTGTGTTCTTTGTGTTCCCTTTGCTCTATTTCTTCTGAGAGATTCCTTTCCCTCATGATCTCTCTACCTTATGGGCCCACAATATTATATTGTAGGATCTATAGTGTTCTGTTCTAGGCTTCGAGGTTTCCTTTCACCTCGTGTGCCTCCTTTTCATTTGTTTAGGTACTCCAAAATTTCTTTCTTCTCTTGGAAGTTACCTCGTGATTGCTACCTTGCAGTGTACTATGTGTCACTCAGGTAGTAGTTACTTCTTTCTCGGGTTTTAACCCTTGGACTTGAACCGAAGATCTCGGATTGTTCTGGATTCTAGTGTTGAGAATCTTGTACATGAAGCTGATCTTTAACCCAAGATCCATTCCATTGACCCCTGTCGTAGATGTTCACACATTACCTCAGGATGGCTGGTACTACAATCCTAGCCTTCAAGATTGTGGTCTTTGTCGCGATTGAATCTCGACAATTAAGGACTTCGCCTACCACTAGCCATGGCAGATGTTCTTTAATGAAACCAAATAGATCACGACAAGAGTACTCCTCGTGAGTCTCACATCTATAATCGTGACTCTGCCACACCTTCCCTTCTATGCATTGGTTTTCGGAAGATCGATAATCTATGCATCCACATCTCGGGATTCTATCCTGAGAATGTTATTTCTCCCCCTTGTTGTTTCTAACCTTTGTTTACCAGTTGGTAGCCAAGTAGTATTGCGCACTGGTGCCTTCCGATTCAATATACTCTTGTGTTCCATCATGACAAACCATTTCGGGATATCAGGAGAAACAAACTCTGGTACCTTGCCATATCTAGGACCAGGTCAAAGTGTTGTAATCCGCAAATTAAGAGGCATGATTAGCTTCTGTCTTTTCTACCTTAGAGTGTCACACTCTTTTATACTAAGAGGTCGTGCTGAGTTTCGTGGCCTTCTTAATGAAGTGATGCTTTTACACATATTTACCCACCCTTCTTTCGAGCTTTCGTGCTCGAGAATGATGCATGTGCGTAATAATGTGGTCATCTATGATTCTTAGCAATTCTGATTGCTTTGAACTCCAAGGATGTTTATGTCACTCTTAGCGTGATGATTAATCCTATCACTAAGCAAAGGATGATTGTGCTACCAAGTCTTCTATTCCGGTACTCTCTTCGGTTAAAGAGTTAGGTTCGTGATATTCTAGACGTCCTCTACAAGTATCACCATGTTGCCACATGACCATGTTTGTCAAGTTCTTGAGCAAGCAAGTTCTTTGAACTGCTTCTTTCTCCAAGGATCCTTACTGGATACCGCTGAACTAGTTGGTTGAGCTTAAACAACAACTTGGAGAGTTGTAAGACAAAAGTTCTATCCGACTTAGTTTATTTTAAGGGGATGTCTAGTTCTTCTCGTGTTGAAGAAACATAGTTTATTTTAAAGGGATGTCTAGTTCGATTTGATTTGGGTTATCGTCAAATCAAACTCAGTTCCAAGGATTATTTTGATGATGTTACTACTCGTGATGTTTCACTTGAGTACATCCTCATGCCTGTTGGTATGATCAATAGTTTTGCTTTGTTCATACAACATATGAGTTCGTCCCAATGGAGTATCTCGATAAGTTTGTTGTTGAGCACATCGATAACATCCTAATCTTCTCCATGCTAGCATAGATTCATATGGAACATTTGGCATTAATGTTGGAAAATTTTAGAGAACCGTCCTTGAGTTATTTCGAAGTATGTGTTCTGGATGTTGGAAGTGATCTTCTCCAATTCACGTGCAGTTGTTGAAATATGTCGCCGTGGATTCGAGTAGAGTTAACTCCGTACCTTAAGGACACAGTTGTATTTCGTTGCAAGTACTTGATGTATGAACAGTTGTCTTTTGACAAGTTATTAATACATAGTCTAGCAATTTAGCTCAGTCTCTTGGAGCTTGACACTGTAGTCCATGTCTTGGGAATCTAGTAACTTTACCTTTACGGTAAATGTTGCAAACTATCTATTCGGACATGCTGAGTCTGAAGTATCATTCCACTTAACTGAATCTGAATCTCAAGCAGATATGATGGTTAATGTTCTTCAAGGATTTTACATAGGTCTCTTTATAAACCTGGCAAGATTGTTGTAATGGTTGGCACAATTAGTCGGAAGACCTATTTCCATATTCTCCCGATTCAATAATAACAACCACTATTCATGAGGCATCTTCTATGAGTTAATTATAGGAGTTGTTCTTATGGTTTCCTTTGTATCCAAAGTCCGACCTTCACTTGATGTCTGTTATTTTTAACATCAATGAGAACATTTAAAGTATTGTTGCTAAATGTCTCTCGGTCGATCCTCTAGACCCTTTTATGTTGGCAGGTGTTGTTGAGCCAAGTAACTGAAGTGTGAGAATGAAGTTTCTTTTTCCTCGTGTCATCAGGAATCTTCTTACCATTCATCTGGTGGTGTAAAATGATATCACAATCCTCGGCAAAGATTTTGATAATCCTGGATGAATAAATAGTTTCCTTCATGTATCGTCATGTTCAGGACTGACGATGATTTTGGTAATCAGAAATTCCTCTTGCTACATGCTCCTTGTGACTCCTACGAGTCCTCGCAACAAAACACTTTTCTATCTTGGCTTTCTGTTGAACGAAGAGTGATCCTTCTGTATCAAAAGTAGCTCAACAGCTTGGTCCACCTGATGTATTTTTGTATCAATGAAGCTCTGCTTGAGTTGTCTAGTGGAGTTTCTCCTCTCGAAGTGTGTGGTCATGTTCTTTTTGTTGTAAGCCTTCCTTCTCAGAAGCTTAAAATCTTCTGTGAGCTCCATGGTCTCAATCCTTATGAGGACCATCTATCTAACAACTTGAAACCATCTCCTCTTGTTTCCTCTGTTACCTTGATGTGTTTCATGTTCGTCACCTCAGAGTTGTTCTGAACACTCCATCATGAGTTGACCATGAGATACTTTGTGTGTTGTTTAGTGTGTTTCCCTCTTATCCTTAGAGTTGCTAAGTTTCTTTCTCTTTATGTCTCTCTTCCTACCTATGGAATCTCGGGTCGAGATTCTCGTAAGGTGGATAGAGATGTAACACCTTAGTTTTACTTAAATAGTATTTAGGGTTTCTTTGTGCATCTTGAGCATCATCCTCTAAAAATAATTGCATGTAAAGAGGAAATTAATAAAACCCTAACCCTAATTCCCCCTCTCTCAAAAAACAATTCAAAAGGTTTTGAATTTAAAAACGGGCAAAACTATTGGAACCCAAATTGTTCTAAAGGCCCCCTACAATTTTTTCATGTTTTCTAAACCCTCTAGTATTTTTGGAATATTTAAAACTGACAGAAATTTGAAAAACAAAAGAGAAAACAGAAACTAAAAAGGAAAAATGTTTTTGCTAAAAAATGGAACCAGCTGCCAGCCAGGCCGGCCCATCTCCCCTCTTCCCTATCTCCCTCCCGCGTGCAGTAGCCCGTGGCAAGACGCAGCCCAGCAGAAGCCTGGCCCATGTACCCTTTCGTTTTGTGTCGTCTTCGTCCCCGATGGCGAGCAGCTCGCTTCGCCGCCCGCATCGTCGATCCGCGCCGCCCACGCACCGCCGTCCATCATGCTCTAGAGGAGGATAAGATCACTGCGCCGACACCCTCGTCCCCATCCTGATCCTCTTTCTCCCCTGCGTGCACTCTCTCTCTCTCGTTCTCCTGCGAGCTCCCGAACCCTAGTTGACGGCCACCGCGTCGCGCCACCGTCTCCGGCCACCTCGGGTCAAGCCGATGTCACCGTCGAGCTCCCCTCGCCATCCTCGTTCTCCTTAGCCACTCCATGGAAGCCGAAGTGCCCACGGTCGCCTCAATCGCCACCCCATTACCATCGGCCACCGTAGCCATCATCACCGATTCCGACCGTGTCTGAGCTCGCCCGGCCGAGCTGACCTCTGCTCTGCAACCGCGGTGAGCTGGTGATCCTCCCAGACCCATTATCTTGCTAGCTCTCGCTCTGGTTTCTCGCCTCCCCTACCATCTGCAAGATCCGCCAACGTCTGCCCCTAAAGTAGAAGAAAGTAACGCTTGTAAGTAAAACTTAGGATGGGTATAATCAAAATATATAACCAAAGCATGCCTAAGGCATTTTCTTAAGTTAACAAGGTGGCAAGTGTTAACTTGCTTAGTTCTAGCTAGCATTGTTAATGATTTCTTTGATTGGTGCACTGATTGAAATTCTCCTCGTCTTCTTCGGGGTAGAACTCCTCCTCCTCATAGATTTGGTCAGCACTATCGTCTATAAAGGAATATGGGATACACAATCATCAAACAATACTTAACTAAGTCTATTTAGCACACTAAGGCACACACTTGATGATCTAGCATCATCACATGAATTAAAGAACTAGTTTCATTATTTTATTTGAGAAAAGTAATTTCTACTCATTGAAATTAATTAAGATTTAACATTCTCCAATTAAAATATGGGATCATGTTGACACATGTAATCAACACATATTCTAATACATGGGAATGTGATTTAAAGTGTTGGTCACATTTTATAAATTTTAAGATTATTATTTAATAAATTTAAAGCGACTAGAAATTCCCTAATAGCATTCTTTTGGTACTAGTCCAATGTCACTACATGCAAACCTAAATATTTTTACCTATTTAGATAGGTATCACTAAATGTCATTTTTGAGAGTTGGAATCAACTCAAAAGCTATTATGGTTGATTTTTGAAAAATGTTTGAATATAGAAAAGTCCATGTCTTGTTATTTTTGCTATATGTGATCTCTAACTCCAATTGATTTAAATCCAATGGGCTTGGATAGATATTTTAATTATCTTTCTAACAAAATTTGAATCATGCATTTTGGTTAAGTAAATCTCTCTGAATGGATTTTTGCATAAGTGGACAAAAACTGGTTTAAACTAAAAAGGGAAAATCATATTTTAATTCCCCGGGCTAAGCGGGGAAGCTAAACGGGCGGGCCCAGCTACGCGGCGCACGCGCAGCGAGCTACTGACATGGGGGTTCCATGCGTCAGCGACTCTATCTAAGAAAAACGGTACGTTTTAAACTCAGTCGTGTGATTAAACTACGATCCAATAGCGGTGGTTCGTCGTCCCCGGTGAATAGGTCTCCGGCGAGGATGAACCTTAGAGGCATGGTGGGGGTCTACGGGGGCTCACCTGGGCTTCAGCTAGACATGGTGATGGGGGCGATCGAGCTGGTAGACAACGGCGGTTCAAGGCCTGGTTGCGGCGGCTCCTGGGGCGGCTCCAATCGACGGCGTCTCTTCTCCTCTACAGCGGCAAACTCTGGCGAAATTCCGGCGGACTGAGGCTCGCCTTGCTCCGGGAAGGGGTGTGGGGTGGTTAGTGGTGAGAGGGGAGTGAGATGGTGTGAGGAATGAGGCTGGGGGTGGCCTATATTTATACACCGGCGAGAGAGGCAATTCGGCATGGTTGGGCTCCGTCGGTGACGCGTCTACAGGCTGCTATCGGCATGGCTGCGAGCGGCGGTCGACGTAGTGCTCCCTGGCGGTCCTCTCTGGCTTAAAGGTGCGGCAAGGGGCGGTCGCATTTGGTCGGGAGCGTGCAGTGCTCTGCGCGGTAGAGGCGGCGTTCGATGCGGCGCACAGTGGCTACTAGTCGCGCGGCGGCGAACGGGCATGTCTGGGCGGTTCCTGGGGTCATGGCGGAGCAGTGTGTGCGAGCAGCGGTCGAGGCGCGGTCTGTGCTAGTTGGTCGGGCGTGGCGCTTTGGCGCGTGCTCGGCATGGTGCAGAAGCTCTGGGCGTGGTATTTCTAGGGTGGTCCAATGCATGTGCTCAATCATGGGGTGGACAGTGGGTGGCGGTGTGACCTTGGCTACCTCCTAGATGTCATGTGCGAGCTTGGGTTGGTCTGCTGCGAGTGGCGCATGGTCGGCCAGCATGGGGGTGCTCGGGGTCGCTTGGCACTGGCGCATATAGCAAGCATTAATGGATCAATTGCATTGGTTGTGATTGGGGGAGACCAAGGGAGAGTAATGTGGCATTTGGTTTGAATGCTCACTGTTTCAAATAGTGAAATTGGGCCAAAATTTGATTTTTGTTGTAAGTGTTTGATGAAATGGCCGAAAGAAATAAAGTTTCAAATTTCTGAATGATTTTTGGTGAGTGATCTACACTCATGCTTGAGAGTCTCTGGTTGCTTGGGATTGGCAAGGGGAATTGATTTGAAGGGGTTTTTCAAAAATGAGGATCTTAACACATGAACTAGATTCAATTTGCCAATGTCTTTTAAATTGATTTGCAAAATGTTTCTATTGATTTGTGAAGTGGGACTTGGTTCACTTTTACTTGCTCTAGCAAGGGGTGCAAAGAAGTGGAATTGTTTCTATTAGAAATCTTCTTCTATGAACACCTAAAGTGGCCTAGTGGTTAACTTTGGTCAAAACCATTTGATCTTTTTATTCTTATTTGATTTCTTTTTCTTTGGATTTTGTTTGTAAATGGGCTAGATGATGTGGCATTCACCTCTAAACCATTTCACAACAATTAGAACAATCAAGCGTGGCATTTTCAATCAAATCTACACTAATGCAAACACACATGCATTCATATTAGATTTAATAATAAAAGTTTTTGTTAACCCTAAATTGGGTGATTAGGATTTAATAACCTTGATTAAAGTTTTGGGATGTTACATAGACACTCTTCAACAGATAGCCCAGATGGCCCATAATAATCAAGGCCATGAAAACCAAGATCACCATGGATCCAAACTCAAATACTTCCAGAATACCAATCCTCCTATGTTTAGCAAGTCAGAAGAACCATTGGATGCTGATGATTGGCTGCAAAGCATGTAAAACAATTTAGAAGTCGCAGGAGTTGATGCAAATGAGAAGGTGCTATTTGCGACCCACTATCTATTAGGCTACGGTAGATCCTGGTGGAATAGTACCCGTACTATGAATGGGGGACAGATGATGACTTGGGCAGAATTCAAACTCAAGTTTAGCAGGACCCATGTGCCCCCAGGTTTGATCAAAAGGATGAGGGATGAATTCAGAGAGCTAAAGCAGGGAAGAATGAATGTGGTGGAGTACTGTGACAAATTTCTTTCACTAGCTAGGTATGCCCCTGATGAGATTGACAATGAAGCAAAGAAGGAGAGGTTCTTGAATGGACTGCATGATTAGATGCAGACCGTGCTAGTCAACACTCCCTTTGATGACCTTGAAGCTTTAGTGGATTCTGCTATCCAGATGGAAGGAAAGATCAACCAAGCCAGTCAAAACCACAAGCGTCATATGATGCACTAACCAGGACCCCACCAGACCCCGAAGTATCGCCCCAACCTGTCTGCAGGATATGCCCCAAGAAACAACAGACCCCCAATGTCTCGTCCGAACTACCCCAACCGTGGAGGAGGAAACCTGAGGCCTGGAGGCCACAAAAACCACAACAATAACCCCAATAACTTCAACCGTGCACCGCCAAGGTCCAACAACAACAACAACAATACTGCCCAAAGGACTAGAAGCAGTGATGTGCCTGTCGTAGGGAAAGACAAGTCAAGGATCACTTGTGTAGATTGTGGAGTCACGAGTCACTACTCCAACGAGTGCCCCAAGAAGCTTGCCACAACAACCAATGTTATTGCACCTGCCCAACAGCAGCGTTGTGTCCAGCCTGGAAAGAGGTTTGCCCCAGGAAACCCTCACAACTGTACCGGTCGTCTGTTCCACATGAATTCTGAGGAATCCCAGGAAGCGCCAGATGTCATGCTGGGTATGTTTTCTGTTAACTCAGTTCTAGCAAGAGTGTTGTTTGATTCTGGAGCATTGCAGTCGTTTGTTACAGAAGAATTTGCGTGCACTAGTAAGATTTAACCAACAAATTTGAAGCATGCTATGATAGTTCAAATACCTGGTCCAACCACCAAAGCTAGAAAAATTTGCAAGGTCGTACCTATCAGAATACATGGGATAGATTTTTATGCCAATCTAAACTTGGAACCAAAGGTCTGGAAGTAGTACTAGGAATGGATTGGATGTCGAAACATCAAGTATTAATCGACTATGCCAAGAAAGCCATAACCATGACTAGTAGCACCGGAGTATCAGTAGAACATGTATCGGAGACGCTGCCCCGTCAATTCAAGTGCAACAAGAGTTTAGCCAAAACCACCATTGACCAAGTCAGAGTAGTCTATGAATACCCCGATGTGTTCCCAGATGAATTGCCCGGTATGCCCCTAGATCGAGATATCGAGTTTATCATTGAACTAGTTCCTGAAACTGGACCCATAGCTCAGAGACCCTATAGTATGAACCCATTTGAATTAGTGGAGCTCAAGATGCAACTTGATGATATGTTGGGAAAAGGTTTGATACAACCAAGTGCATCGCCATGGAGATCACCTGTTATATTTGTTGACAAGAAGGATGGTGCCAACTGTTTGTGTACGGATTATCGGAAGCTGAATGACGTCACCATCAAAAACAAGTACCCACTTCCGAGGATAGAAGACTTGTTTGAACAACTAATTGGTGCTAGAGTGTTTTCTAATATTGATCTTAGAACTGGTTATCACCAATTGAAGATTCGTGCAACAGATATCCCAAAGACTGCCTTCACCACCATATATGGATTGTATGAGTACAATTTCATGTCTTTTGGATTAACCAATGCCCCCGCTTATTTCATGAATCTCATGAATAATATTTTTGTGAACTTCTTGGATAAGTTCATCGTTGTTTTTATCGATGACATCCTGATTTACTCCAAGTCAGAAGAAGACCATGAACAACACCTAAGAACCATCCTTGAAACCCTTAGGGAGCATTAGTTGGATGCCAAGTTTAGAAAATGTGAGTTCTGGTTAAAGGAAGTAGGATTCCGAGGCCGTATCTTGTCGGTAGGAGGAGTTGCTATCGATCCCACCAAGATTAAGGATGTTGAAGAATGGAAAGCCCCAACAACCCAAACCGAAGTCCGTGCATTTCTTGGATTAGCCAGATATTACTACAAGTTTTTTGAAGGATTTCAAGCATCGCAAGACCGATGATCCAGTTGTTGAAGAAAGACAAGAAGTTTGAATGGACAGACAAATGTGAAGCAAGTTTTCAAGACCTCAAGAAAAGATTGACTTCAGCCCCAATTTTGATCATGCCAGATATCAAGAAGCCTTTTGATGTGTATTTTGATGCATCCAAGATTGGTCTCGGATGTGTGTTGATGCAAGAAGGAAAAGTCATATCCTATCTGTCCAGACAACTGAAGCAACATGAACAAAACTACCCCACCATGATTTAGAACTGGTAGCTCTAGTGTTAGCTTTGAAGACGTGGCGTCATTACCTTACGGGTAACAGCTGCATGATTTATTCGGATCACAAGAGTCTGAAGTACATTTTCACCCAGAAGGAGCTTAATATGAGGCAAAGGGGATGGATAGGGTTAATCAAAGATTATGACCTGGATATTCACTATCACCCTGACAAAGCCAATGTGGCAGCGAATGCTCTTAGTAGACTACTGTGTAGATTAAACACCATGATTAAGGAAGAATAACCAAGTCTGCATGAGGAGATGGAAACTTTCAGAGTGGAGCTAGTTAGCGAAGGATTTCTAGCTAGCCTATAACTTCAACCCACCCTGATCAATCAGATAAAGGAAGCTTAGAAAGGAAATGCAAGTATTGATGGAATCAAGCATCGTATCGGTATAGGGAAGGTACCCGGATTCACAAAAGATTAAGAAGGAGTTATATGGTATGAAGGACGTATTTGTGTGCCAGCAGATTCAGAGTTGAAACAAGTCATTATGCAGGAAGCCCATGATACCCTTTATTCTATTCACCCGGGAGGAACCAAGATGTATCAGGATTTGAAGGAGCAATTTTGGTGGAACAAAATGAAGAGAGAAGTCGGGAGCTACATAGCCAAGTGTGCTGTCTGTCAGAGAGTCAAGGCGGAACATCAGCGACCCGCAGGACTTTTGCAACCATTGTAGATTCCAGAATGGAAATGGGATTCTTTCAGAATGGATTTTATCACAGGTTTTCCTACATCTAGTAGGGGAAAGGACTCTATTTGGGTCACAGTGGATAGATTGTCCAAGGTAGCCCATTTCATACCCGTCAAGACTACCTACCAAAGTTCAAAGTTGTATATCGCTAGAATAGTCAGTCTGCATGGAACCCCCAAGACCATAGTGTCGGATCAAGGAACCCATTTTACCTCAAGATTTTGGAAGAAGGTCCAAGAAGTATTAGGAACCAAACTGAATTTTAGCACAGCTTATCACCTACAAACCCACGGACAAACAGAAAGAGTGAACTAGATCTTAGAAGATATGCTGAGAGCCTTTGTGTTAGAGTATGGATCTAAATGGGAAGATTGTCTGTCTTTGGTTGAATTCTCATACAACAACAGTTATCAAGCTAGTTTGCAAATGGCCCCATTTGAAGTTTTGTATGGAAGGAAGTGTCGTACACCCTTGAATTGTAGCACTGAGATTTGTTGATACTGTCTCGGTTAGATAGAGACACGGACGCGTGGTACCAACCTGTCAGCAGCCCGCTACGTGTGTACTGTGTAGTTGGGCCACCCCATTTCTTTCCCCGCGCGGAGCCCAACGATTCAAATAGAAATTTTCTATTTAGTTAAAATCCATATTCAGTAGTTGTATTCAAAATCCAATTCAAAGAGATGTACTGATCCAAAATGCATGAGTCCAATTTTGTTAGAAAGGTACTAAAAATATCTAATCACTCCCATTGGATTCAAACTAATTGACACTATAGATCACATATACTAAAAATAACAAGACTGATACTTTTGCCATTTCAAACATTTTTATAAAATAAACCATAAATGCTTTTGAGTTGATTCCAACTATCAAAAATCACATTTGTCATGCTCTACATGAATATGACAAAATATTTGGTTTTACATATATGAAACATGGTTTAGTATTAAAATAATGATATATAGGCATTTCTAGTCACTTAAATATTATTATATAGTAATATTAAATCTTGTAATATATGATCACCACTTTACATCACATTCCCAAACATTAGAATATATGGTGATGACATGTGTCGATATGATCCCATCTTTTAATTGGAAAATATTAAATATTAAGTAGTTTTCAATCAGTAGAAATTACTTTTCCCAAAAAACATAAATAAGAATGTGCCATTATTTCATGTGATGATTAGGATGATGCTAGATCATCTAGTGTGAGCCTTTGTGTGCAAAATAGAAGTAGTTAAGTGTTGTTTGGTGATTGTGTACCTCGTGTGTATTTATAGACGCTAGTACCGACCCGGGCTACGATGAGGAGGAGTACTTCGAGGAAGAAGAAGAGAACTTCAACAACTGCACTGCTCAAGGCAAGCTAAAGCTATGCAGGCTATCCATGCCAGCCCACTATACCAGATAACATATGGAAGATGCACTATGCATGCTTGGTTATGCAACTTTGATTATACCAATCCCAGTTTTACTTACCAACTTTAATTAACCTCTAGCCCACTTTGGGCATCTCTAGTAAAAGATTTCTAACAAACACAATTCCAATTCTTTCCATCCCTTGCTAGACCAAGTAAAAGTGAACCCAAACAAACTTTACAAAATGGCAGAAACTATTTTCAAACCCATTTAAGAGACAATTCAAAATTGAATCAAGTGCATGTACCTAGATAATCACTTTTCAAAAACCACTCAAACAACCTCCACTTGACAATTCCCAGCAACCATAGACTACTAAGCAAGTAACCAGATCACTCACCAAAAATCATTCAAAAATTCCAAAGATGAATTCATTCGGCATTTAGTCGAACACTTAGTAGACAGAGTACAACCTCAACCACTATCCACTGTTTTGATCTATCAATTGCTCACCAATTGTACTGCAATCAACCCAATCAATTGCCCACGATCGCCCCAGTACCTGGCCGTGAAGTGGAGGAGCTCACCTTCGCCGTTGCGCCAGTGCAAAGCCGTACCCGAGCAAGGTCATGCCGGTCTAGCACGGACAGGTAGCCTCGAGCCACGCTGCCCTCTCCCACAACACATAGCTACTAGCCATGACCTCACCGCCACCCTCTATCCACCCCTTGACCAACAGCGAGAAGTGGAGACACTGGAATAGCCGCACCCATTTAATCCTCTGCCATGCCTAGAGCACGACGGAGCCGCAGCCACCTCGCGCGCACACGTCGCACCTCTCTCTCTCCGCTCGTACCCGTAGTTAGGCGCGGAGATTGCATGCGCGCGGGGCTATGAGGTTAGGCACGTTCAAACCGAGGTTGCGCGGCGAACTAGGAAAGGGAGGCACCGCTAGCGGGAGGTCGCCAGAGCTTGGCCGGAAGCAAGCAACTTAAGCGGCGGTCGGTGGTCTATGATGCGGGACTAAAGCAAGGCGAGAGGGAGCGAGCGAATGGGCGCCTAAGTACCATATGCTCACCAAGAGCACGGTGGTGCGGCCGTTGGTGTGAGGGGAGGTCGGACAACGGTGAATTGACACTTGCCGGACTTCGGGAAGACGGCGCCAATTCAGTCGAATCTGGTCGCGTGGTGTTGGGCATATGTTATATGGGTATCCTCATAGCATGTCACCAATCCGCCTAACCCGGGTGGCCCATAGTTGTTAGCAAGCCCTATGGCCTGTTGGGCGGCCCAGTTAGACGGATCCTGAAGGGAGGCCCATGTCGGATAAAGGAAGGCTACGCAGGAGTCACCTACATACTCGGAGCCTTGGAGTGCAAGACATGGAAGACTAGTCCGTGTAGGTGTAGGACTCTTTATCTTGTCCGACAAGGACATTTCCCTGTAAACCCTAGGTCTTGGCACCTTTATAAGCCAGCCTGTGGGAGCCTTTAGGGCACAACTTCTCTAATTTCTACGTATAACACGCAACACATCGTACAGCGAACCTATCTCTATAACTCGGCGTATTTCCATTATAGTGATTTATAGCAGGAGTAGAGTTCCGCCACCATTGTGGGACTTGAACCTAGGTAAGCCGTGTTACCTCGTACCCGCCAACTCTCCGCCTTACCCCACATATCTAAACATGCACTTTGAGGACCCCTCCATGGCGTACTCGTCGGCAATACCACGACAGTTGGCACCCACCGTGGGGCAAGAGGAGCTTCGAGCTCTACACCGGGCGAGGTCCAATCTCTTCGTGGGAATCAGCGACACCATAGCCATCGGTCTCTTTCTCTTCTCTAGCAACGTCCCGATCCTCCCTCCAGATGAATTCTGGGTGCCGGCGAAGACGAACCCCGCGCGCTGCTCCGTCATCCCCTTCAGAGACATCCACATCTTTATCGGTGAAACTGACTCGAGTCCTAGCTCCCGGGAAGTCGGAAACTCGTCAAGCCCCGCATGGACCGCCTATGAGCAGGATACGTTCGCGGAAGGATCTGGGCCATACCTCTCTTTGGAGTATGGTGGCTCGGATCATGAAATTTCAAGGCCCACCCAAACCGCCCCTATGTAGGATATAAAGGTGGAAGGACCCTACAAATCCGCTTGGCTTCCCGGAGCGTTAGAGATGCACAGGTCACACTTTGTCGGTGTCGTCACCATCTTCGATCTAGATAGATGCGTTCAAAGGGACGGGGAACCACCCCGCGAATACCTTGATAGATGGATGAGGGTGAGGGAAACCCTAGAAGGCGACCGCGCCGACGAGCTCATGTACCACTTCATGGAAGGGCTCACGCCTGGAACACTTCTCCGGCATACCCTCCGATGGTGGTAGGCCGCAGGCCCTCTCACCCTCGGTGAGATGGTTGCCATCATCAACGAATACGCGGATGCCAATGAAGTGGCCATGGAGGCAATCACCGTCGTAGCCGAAGAAGGAAACAACAACAACGACCCACCTCCATCACCCTCCACATCCGCCATCGCCAACACCGAAGCCAACTCCGACTCCATCCTCGATGCGCTTTATGCCAGCTTCAGTAAGGATGCCGGTGGCTCGGACACTAACTTGGAGGAATACGACAATGTTATGAGGGAGATCGAGTAGGAGATCGAGAAGGAGGAGAGCGCCGAGAAGAACAACACCTCCCACCAGTTGCTAGTTGCCATTGGGAGCATGGTGGAAGAAGACGGACAGGAACAGGAACGTGAGATAGCTCCGCCCATTCCCGCTGTCACCAGAGCAGCAGCAGCTACACAAGCCGCCGAGCCTCAGGCTCCAGCCAAGGCTCTGCCACCTCCGGTTACCCTCTAGCCACCGGCGCAGGAACTTACCACGGCCCCTAATACGGCCCAACAATCAAATCAGCCGCCAATGCCACCGTCAATATCTGCAGCTAGCAACCCACTAGCCACTCCCACCGACAAAGCAATCTACAACGCACTTCTCGTTGAACCATTCATCATTGCCCATATCCGGAGCATGTGGAAATCTTGGCGGAGGCCAAGTGCATCACAGAGCAAGGCGCTAAGTTGGACGAAGACATGGCCAAGGCGCAACAATCCATCAAGGAGGAAAGAGCTATGGAGGCTGAATACAAACAATTGATGTTAAAACATAAGGCAAAGAAGGTACTAGCTCATGTCGTCCAAGATCCCGGCGTTTGGCCAGGCTTGGGATTTGATGGGTCTAAGCCGACAAAATCCACCCCTTACATAGATTCGGAGGGGAGGCAGGTCATGCCAACTCCCGCTCTCAACATCGATGTTGCTAAGACCCTCCTAGAGCAGGACAGGTCACCAGAAGCAGTTGCTCAGGTGTACGACCTCGTCGTTATGGCACGCAAGCAGCAGGAAAAGTCCGCCTCATAGAGGCTTGAGTCCAACCCGGAGTTGTGCTAGTCAACCCTGAATAGCCGCAAAAGGCAAAAATCTCCCCGTGATGAAGGATCGCACATAGGCTCTACATAGCGAAGACGGAGGGAGGCACGCAACAAGACTGGCGCCAACCCCATATCCTCCGACCACGGAGAAAAGGCTCGTCCCCATCGTTCTCCACCTCCATCACCATCTCGACGTCACGAGGACCCAGAGCCAACCCACCACACAAGCATGCCACCTCTAATGCGGTCATAGCCCGGTATCATTATACGCGATCAGGGCGAACAACCTCGGCATGCCGGAGAATGCAGTGGCCATGACGGACATGGGAGCAGGTCCCACAAGGAACAACCACGTGATATGTTGCAAACGTATCTATAATTTTTGATGTTCCATGCTTGGTTTATATCTACTTTCTTATGTTTTCTCCACACTTTAGAGTACTTTTTATACACTTTCTTGGACTAACCTATTAACAAGATGCCACAGTGCTAGCTGCCTGTTTTTTGCTGTTTTTGGTTCTGGGAAAGTCAGAAAATGAATATTCTCAGAATTGGACAGGACAAAAGCCAAAGTCAATATTTCACCGAGGGGGACACGAAGCCAGAAGATGAGACGGAGAGGGACCAGAGGGCCACCACACCACCTGGCCGTGCGGCCAGGCCTGGCCCGTGCCAGGGGGTGGTGTGGCCGCCTAGGGCCCCCTTGGCCTCCCCTTCCAACAATATATTGCCTCTGATACAAAAACCCTAAGTACCCGATCAAAAATCCACGAAAGAGTCTGTAGCCGCCGTCATCATCTCCATCCCTAGATCGGGAGGGATCTGAAGCTCTTCCCGGCACCCTACCAGAGGGGAGAATTCACCCTAGAGGCCTTCTTCATCACCATGAAAGCCTCCGGTGTGATGCGTGAGTAGTTCATCCTTGGACTACGGGTCCATGTAGTACCTACATGGTTGGTTCTTCTCCTTTGTGATATCATGTTTAGATCTTGTGAGCTCCGTTCATGATCAAGATCATCTATTTTTAATCATACATGTTGTTCTTGCGGGGATCTGATGGATATTGAAATGAAAGTATCGATGGAATCAAACGTCATATTGGTACAGGAAAGGTACCTGGATTCACTGAAGATGAAGAAGGAGTTATGTGGTACAAAGGACGTATCTGTGTGCCAGCAGATTCGGAGCTGAAGCAAGTTATCATGCAGGAAGCTCATGATACTCTTTATTCTATCCACCCCGGAGGAACAAAGATGTATCAAGATTTGAAAGAGCAATTTTGGTGGCACAAGATGAAGAGAGAAATCGGAAGCTACATCGCCAAGTGTTACATCTATCAAAGAGTCAAAGAAGAGCATCAGAGACCCGCAGGACTGTTGCAACCATTGCAGATTCTGACATGGAAATGGGATTCCGTCGGAATGGACTTTATCACCGGTTTGCCTACTTCCAGTAGGGGAAATGACTCAATTTGGGTCATAGTTGATAGATTGTCCAAGGTAGCCCACTTTATCCCTGTCAAGCCAACCTACCAGAGTTCGAAGCTAGTAGAACTGTATATTGCTAGGATTGTTAGTCTGCATGGAACCCCCTAGGCCATAGTATCAAATCAAGGAACCCAGTTTACCTCGAGATTTTGGCAGAAAGTTCAGGAAGGATTGGGAACCAAATTGAACTTCAGCACAGCTTATCACCCGCAAACCGATGGACAGACTGAGAGAGTCAACCAGATCCTAGAGGATACGTTAAGAGCTTGTGTGTTGGAATATGGATCAAAATGGGAAGACTGCCTGCCTTTCGCAGAATTCTCATATAACAACAGTTATCAAACTAGTTTGCAGATGGCACCATTTGAGTTCCTATACGGAAGAAAGTGCCGTACCCCTTTGAATTAGTCGCAAGTAGGAGAGAGTTAGATCTTTGGACCCGACATTCTCCGAGAAGCCAAAGTGAAGGTTCACAAAGTCCGTGAGCACCTCAAGACCGCCCAATCCAGACAGAAGAGTTATGCTGACAAGAGAAGGAGAGACCTAACATTCAATGTCGGAGATTTAGTCTGAAAGGAAAGTTAGCCCCCAGATATATCGGACCATTCGAGATTCTGAATCATCAAGGAGAAGTATCGTATCAACTGGAACTACCTAAAGAGATGTCATCCATCCACAGTGTGTTCCATATCTCATTACTTCGCAAATGCCTGGAAGTGCCGGAGAAGACTGAAGTTTTCAAGAACATCGATCACCGAGCTGTGGAGATCAACAATGACTAGACCTATCATGAAGTACCCATACGTATCTTGGAAGAAGCTTACAGAACCACTAGGACCAGGAGTATCAAGTTTCTCAAAATTCAATGAAGCAACCATACCGAAGAGAAAGCCACTGGGAGAGAGAAGATTACATTACAACAGAGTTCCCAGATCTCTTTAGTTCCTAGTTTTCTTTGTAAATCTCGGGACGAGATTTTGTTTAAGGGGGGGATGTTTGTAACATCCCAAAACTTCAATCCAAGGTTATTAAGATCCAAATCATCAAAATTAGGGTTAACAAAAACTTTTCCAATTAAAATTATTAAAGCATTCATATGTGTGTGCATTTAAAATAGGAGTTGATTTGAATTTCCTTGTTTAAGTGATCCATTGCTTGTAAAATGATTCTTAGGTGAAATAAACATCATCTAGATCATTCCCAAACAAATCCCAAAGAAAAAAAAATCAAAATGAATAAAAGAAGAGAATGGTCATTTGTGCCATTTTAATCAGCATGCCTACTTTGGCTATTCCTAGGACTCATTTCTTAATAGAGACAAATGTGGATCTTTGCACCCCTTTCTAGTACACATAATGAAGTACCAAGGCCCACCTTGTGATCTGCCAAAAACTTTCAAACACTAAATTTAAATGGCATTTGAAAATTGAATCTAGTTCATATGGGAAGATCACCCTATTTCAAAAACCACTCAAATGAACTCAATTTTCAAAACACAAGCACCCGCAGAGTCTCAAGCTTATGCCTAGCACACCCACCAAAAATCTTTTCAAAATTCCAAAGTAATTTTCTTGCGGCCATTTTTACAAACACATGGCAGGCAGGAATCAAACTCTAAACCTAGCTCACTGTTTTCTACAGGGTTTTGCCCCCATTTGACCTCCATTTGCTCCCTCTGTCTCCACTTGATCAAACCAAGCAATAAACACCCCATCCCCTACCCCCTAGCAGCAATGCCATGCCACCCCGAGCACCATGTCGCCGGCCTAACTTGCCATCGCCGCAGCAGAACGCCCCTCTCTCTCTCGCCATGTCTATGAGCTAGCCCAGACCTCACCGCCACCCTCTGTCCCCTCCCCGCGCACTGCCAGCCCCTGGACCACCGAGGAACCGCCGCGCACTGAGTGTCTGCGCCATGCCGAGCATGCGTCAGAGCGCCGCGCCCGACACGCATGCACACGCTGCCCCTCAACCGCAGCCCGCCTCCACCGCTCCGACACGACCCAGGGAACACTCCAAACATGCCCGTTCGCCGCCAATCGCACCACAGCCACCACACGCCGTGGAGACCCCCGCCTCTGCCGCTCAGAGCGTGAGCACCGCCCAACCAAACGCCACCGCCCCTAAGCCCGCATTTAAGCCCTAGAGCACCGCCAGGAGACCAGCCACCGTCTCCTACCTCACGCCACGCCGCTAGCACGTTGTGCAGCCCTCGCCGGAGTCGCCCGCCCATCCCTCTCGGTCGCCTCGTCGAGATATAAATAGAGGCCACACCAGCACAATCCACTCACACCATTCCACTCCCCTCACCTCACTGGTCCTTCCCCACCTCTAGTTGGAGCAACGCGAGCACTTGTTCGCTGGAATTTGGCCGGAGGAGCCCGCGGCAGAGGAGGAGAAGGCGACGTCGATTTCGTCCACCCCCAGAGCTGCCTTGACTGTCCCTGAGTTCGCCGTCATCGACCAGTTCGTTTGCCCCCATCGCCGTCGTTGCTGGAGCCCTGGTACGCCCCCTGAGCACCCCCACCGAGCCGCTAGGGTTAGACCTCGCTGGCGACCTGTTTGTCGTCGACGATGAGCCACAGCCGTTGATCCTAGTTCTAATCTAACGACCCACATCGCCCCGTACCACTTCGCGTGTAATGAGCCTCTGACCGGTGGACCCCCTGTCAGCTGTGCCCTGCGCCGCGGAGTGTCACTGGACCGGCCCATTAGCGTTCCCGCGTGACCCATTTAATTCAAATTAGGATTTTCCTATTTAGTTTAAATCTAGTTATGTCCCTTAGTTTGAAAATCAATTCAGAGAGATCTACAAATCCAAATGGAGTTCTTCCAATTTTGTTAGAAAACTACTGAAAAGATCTACCCAAGACCGTTGGATTTAATTCAATTAGAGTTAGAGATCTCTCCTAGTGAAAATAACAAGACAGGAGTTTTTGCACATTCAAACTTTTTTCTAAAATCAACCATGATAGCTTTTGAGTTGATTCCAACTCTCAAAAATCACATTTCACCATACCTATATGAATATGTAATAATATTAAGGTTTACATGCAGTGACTTTGGACTAGTACCAAAATAATGCTATATAGGCATTTCTAGTCACCTTAAATCATTAAATAATGAACATAAACCAAAGTAATTGTGATCCAACCGTTAAATCACATTCCCACATGTTAGAATATGTGGTGATGACATGTGTCCACATGATCCCATATTTTAAGTGGTGAATATTAAATCTTAGTTAATTCTTTAATGAGTAGAAATTACTTTTCTTAAATAAAAGGAATGAAACTAGTTAATAGAACTTGTGATACTTGTGATAATAATAGATCATCAAATGTGTGCCTTATAGTGCTAATTAGACTAGTTAAGTATTGTTTGGTGATTTTGTACTCCGTATGTATTTATAGACGATAGTACCGACCAAGCTTGCGAGGAGGAGGAGTTCTATCAAGAGGAGGAGGAAGAAAACTTCAACCACTGCACCAACCAAGGCAAGCTAACACTTGCAAGAATTACACTAGCAAGCCACCATTAACAATGCAAGCTAACACTTGTAAGTATAATGCTTAACAAACTAGGATTAAGCTAAAAGATTTGAGCAAAGATGCTTTAGGCATGCTTTGGTTATACCACTTGACTATTACTTACCCCAAGTATTATTTCCAAGCTTTACCTCCTTTACCTTACCCAAAGTCCTTTACTTTTTTTGAAGGTAGCATAAAGAGTATAAAACTTGGCCTATTTAGATAACTTTAGTGTCATTCTATGGCATGAGATTGATCCCATCATTTCCACCTTAGTGAACACTCTTAACTTAGTAGTTTGGAGTAGATAAAAACTTGGGTCACTTTAGATGGGAACACTTGGTGAAAATGAATTATGAAAACCTTAGAATGATGAGTCATTCTATTGAGAGGTTTTGACATGTGTTGAGAAACACAAATGGTTTATGATGGTGAAAATGTTGAGGCATGAGCCTTAACCCTATTATAAAACTGATGGTTGGATTCGGATGCAATACCATTCCAAATTTACCGTACAACCACAATACCTGAATCGGGTAAAGGCTTAGCCAGAAGTTTATATGCATTAGTATTAGTTCCCTCGTGGGAGAGGTTTGATCTAAGGCTACCTCTCAATGTTGTCCACCTATGCAGTGCCCAAGATGACAGATGGTCATGGTTGGGAGGCCATGCTGATAGGAGAGGTGCTTATACTAGGGTGTGTAAAGGAAAGGTTATGTTTGATTATCTGCATACTAAGTATGATGATTCAGGGTTATCCCTGATAGATGTATCGAATCTTGTGGTGAAAGTGTACCACCGTTGCAGAGTGTCAAACTATTCGAATAGCCACGTCCGCGGTTATGGACAGTTGGAATGGCCATACTGTTTCGTTGTCAGATGTTTTCAAAATAAGTTATGAACTGGATGATGAATCTTGACTTGACCATAACAGGGTTGTGGTTATGACAATAGCTTCCCAACTTAAGTGATTCTAGAACTTTATTTTATCTTTCTTTGCTTCTAAACTCAGCTTAGGTTTCAAACTTAACTTGATAGTTAAACTTAGAGTTAGCACTTTAACTTAGAACTATACTACTTGTTTGTGGTAGTTTGGGAGTACTTAAAGAGTACTCATGGCTTTTGTCCTTGGCTATTCTCATGGCTAGACTATGAAGGAGACTACCAAGATGATGGCCAGCAAGACGGCTATGGTAACTAGGACTATCTGCCTTCGTCAGCATTGCCTGTGCCCCTAAAGATGGACCCCACCGCTACGCTTATCTTTTATTTCGCTGCTTGTTGTATTAAGACTGGATCATGAGATCCTTATTCGTGTAAGACCTTATGTATGGTTTGTAATGGATGATGTACTATGATATCCAATCTTTTATGTCTCGCAAAAATGGTAATCCTGGGATTGCGAGGTATGACATAACAGGCATCTGGGATTAAAAATCGGGGTGTTGACAATAGTATAGTGGTATTCTCCTTTGATGCTTTATTTGGGTTGACTTGGCGCATGCTCACACCATGTTATGACTATCTCAAGTCACCATAGCCTTTATGATCCTTTAGTTTTCAACTTGTAGTGTCACTTTATGCTTTGATCAATGATGTTTTGGCGCTCTGCATGATTATGGCCATTATTGCTCTCTTAGTTTGTCGCTCCCAGTCTTTTGCTAGCCTCCACAACCAAGTATGAGTTCCACTCATGCATCCAACTCCCTAAACCAAGTTATTCAAAGTGTCCACCATACCTACCTATTAGCAATTGCTATTCCAAGAATATTCATGCTTTTGTTTACCTTCCAAATTAAACTTGTTATGAGAAAACTAGTGATTAAAGCTCTCACGAACTTGATGGCACACTTTACTTTTTTGCATTTAATAAACTTGAACCATTGGGTCCTTCTTTGTTGCGTATATGCTTGCGCTTTATAAGTTGAAATTAGCACAACCATGTATCATGGGGAATGCTTTCAACATTGCACTTGTACTTTGTACCCCGTTGATATCATGTTCTTTTGCTTACAGATCCCGGCGGTGTGAAATAAAAGTGGAACTTGTAAGATCATGGAGTTTGTATGTGTGTTAGACAAATGCCTGGACCGCTAGCCTAAGCCATGCCTAATCATGGTGGAAACTTGCAGCATAACCATAATGAGCACTCTATGAAACATCCTCAGTAAAAACCTATGCAAATAGCAAATAAAAAGATCGCTGAGATGCTCATTGTCTGCTTGCCTTGTCATTTTGATTATGGGATAGCTCCTGTATCATGTGCAAGGGGTACCCCGTTGGCGGTTCTTTATGATACACATGTACTTACAATGACAAGATCTTACTCGTGACTAAAGTTGAGTAGCATGAGGTTCGGTCTTCGTAAGTAAGGGGCATGAGATTTCGGTTTATAACTTGTCAAGCATATCCTCTTAGTTGTGTCACTTTAACCTTAGTCACCTTAAAGATGCTTATGATAGGGGCAATGAGAGCTGAAAGCTATAAGTACCATAATTTTTGGAAGCTCTTTATGAGACTTGAATCCCTACTTTCTTCTATGAAGTCCTTTCTTCCACCATTATATTGAGCCTCCACCTTCTACCTTTATGCACCTCTTTTGAGAGCATAGTGGCCATTCTTGGTTCTATGTGCATTGTCCCAAGAATAGTTGATTGATGCATACCTTGATATTGCTTGTTTTAAACTATTTGTATCTAGTACTTCTTATGAACTTTGAAGGTGTCCTATGCATTTATATTTGCTACGCTATGAGGGACAAGCTGAATGCTATTATGCTATGTTTTCTTTATGTGAAACAAACAAACGTCTTGCAAAGCATTGTTATTCATGAATCTTTTATTTGTGCCTTTTAATGTTGCAACATAGTTTCTTTGTCTTATTTCTAGAACTTTGTCTTTCATGTTATGATTGAACTACTATGATCCCAGCTTTGAATGTTTTACAAATACTTTGATCAAGTCTTTGATGGTGCATGTCACCTCAAAAATTATTCTTTCTTTTTATCACTTACCTACTCGAGGACGAGCAGGAGTTAAGCTTGGGGATGTTGATACATTGCAAATATATCTATAGTTTTTGATGTTCCATGCTTGGTTTTATCCACTTTCTTGTGTTTTGTCCACACTTTGGAGTAATTTTCATATGATTTCTTGGTATAACCTATTAACAAGAGCCACAGTGCCAGTTGCCTGGTTTCTGCTGTTTTTGGTTCCAGGAAGTCAGAAAATGAATATTCTCGGAATTGGATGGGACAAAAGCCAAAGTGCCTATTTTTTCGGAAGTCATCAGATGCCAGAATACGAGACGAAGAAGGGCTTGGGGCTAGCCACACCACCTGGCCGCGCGGCCAGGCCTGGCCCGCACTAGGGGGTGGTCTGGCCGACCCCAGCACCCCCTCGGCCTCTCCTTCCGCCTATAAGATTCCCTCGGTACGAAACCCCTAAGTACCCGATCAAAAATCCATGAAAGAGTCTGTAGCCACCGTCATCTCTATCCCTAGATCAGGAGGGATCTGAAGCGCTTCCCGGCACCCTGTGGGAGAGGGGAATTCACCCTTGAGGCCTTCTTCATCACCATGCAAGCCTCCGGTGTGATGCGTGAGTAGTTCATCCTTGGACTACGGATCCATGTAGTAGCTAGATGGCTGGTTCTCCTCCTTTGTGCTTTCATGTTTATATCTTGTGAGCTCCGTTCATGATCAAGATCATTTATTTGTAATTTTGCATGTTGTGTTTGTGGGGATCCGATGGATATTGAGATGCTATTTCAGATTGATTATTGATTCTATCATGTCTTTGTTATTTGTGATCTTGCATGCTTTCTATTGTTAGTAGCTATCTTGGCCAAGTAGATGCTAGCAACTCCAAGAGTTAGTATTTATGCTCGATAGTGGGTTCATGCCTCTAGTAATCTAGGGAAGTGACAGAAATCTCTAAGGTACTAGATGTGCTGTTGCTACTAGGGAGAAAACAACAATCCTTTGTTCATAGAACAATCGTATTGTTTACTTTACACGCAATTCATAAAGCAATAATCTGTTGCTTGCAACTTAATACTAGAGGGGGTTTGGATGATAACCTGAAGGTGGATTATTAGTCATAGATGCAGTTGTATGGCGGTCTATGTATAATGTTGTAATGCCCAAACAAGTTTCAAAGGAGTCAAGATGATTAGTATATGCATGTATTGCTTTCTCGATGTTTTTCAATTGCCTCGCTATAATTTGTTCACCCGGCATGTTATCTATCTTAAGGAGAGCCACCTCTAGTGAACTATGGATCCCGGTCCTTTCTTTTACATACAATATATAAACTATTTACTGAGTTGTGATTACTTTCTGCAAACTATTACTTCCTTCCATCCGATACGTTTAATCCTTTGTTTTCAGCAAAACACGGTGAGATTGACAACCTCATCGCAAGTTGGGGACAGAGTTCTGTGGTTGTGTTGTGCAGGTCTCCATGTTGCTACTAGCACTGGTAGAGCGCCCTGCCAAGGCTCAGCTAGCAACACCTTTGGGGTGTTTCCTTGCTCCTACTGGTTTGATTAAACCTTGGTTTCAGAACTGAGGGAAACTTGCTGCTGTGCTCATCATACCTTCCTCTTGGGGTTCCCCAACGAGTTTGTTAATACACGAGCCATCAATAAGCTACGCTTTGGTTGCCCACCCGCAAACCAGCGACCAGGTAGAAAAGTCTAATGGCCGTATGACCAACGGGATCAAGAAAAGGTTACTGGTACCACTCGATAGAGCTAAAGGTGTCTGGGTAGATGAGTTACCCTCGGTCCTATGGACCTTACGCACTACCCCAAACAATTCCATGCAAGAAACACCCTTCTTTCTGGTCCACGGTGTGGACTCCGTCCGTCTAGTCGAAGTAAGTCACGATTCTCCTCGGGTCATTGAGTACGACAAAAATCTTCCAGGGAAGCACTTGAAGACTATGTTGACACACTCAATCAAGCTCAAGACGTTTCTCTACAAAGGGAAACCGTATACCACAAGAACCTACGCAACTATCACAGCCGTTGATTGCATCCTGGGTCCATCGTCGTAGGGGACCTGGTCCTTCGCCTGAAGACAGACGGTCAAAGCAAGCTAGAATCACCATGATAAGGACCCTACATCGTCATGGAAGTCCTCCCTAGTGGAGAATATCAGCTCCAAGACAAGAAGACCGGAGTCAAGTACTCCAACCAGTGGAACGTTGTGTAGCTGTGACGTGTCTACACTTAGGACCTAATTTTATGCAATGTACATTCAATAATACCTACGGCCATGCTTCTCAGCCAACAGACTTCGCGCTTTACTTCCAATAAGGCCAACATCCAGGCGATTATGCGAAGAAACATGTACCTCCATATTCGGCAATAAATAAAGGTATGTTCCCAAAACTAAACCTCAGTTCCTTTTTCCCTATTATTTTCAAAATTATACCTGATATTCGGGGTCATCGCCAATTGAGCGATAAAAATTATGACTACGTTGCGAAAACACAATGCTTTGAACTGAATAGCTGCCTCAACCCCAGGGTGTCGGGTAAACAAAAGGGTCTCGCATAAGGCAACTATGCATCAAACAAACATATAGAAGCAAAGGATTACGAGCAGACGAATAATGGAGATCTATGTTGATCATTACACCTTCATAAAGAGAAGCTAATACTTCGATCCTATGCTCCGGTGCAAGCACCCGAGCATAGCCTTGTGGCTACTACCATCGGGAGCGTTTGACGTGCACCTGATAAATTTTGTGGGACAACTTATGCAAGGCCTGAGTTGAGAACCTCCTCGGATGAAAATATTACTCTGAGCCTATGCTCTGGTACAAGTACCTGAGCATAGCATTGGGGGCTACTCCCATCGGGAGCACTTGTTGCGCACCCGATAGAAAATCCTCCTGCGGAGTCGATATAAAGGCAAGTGTAAGGAATAATTCTTTGAGCCTACACTCTAATTCAAGCATTCGACTATAGCCTCGGGGGATACTCCCATCGAGAGCACTGGCCACACATAAAATAAAACCAACAATGGAGTCAAACAAATAAAAAACTATGAGCATTATAATAGTGTATCCTTAAAATGATTACTCCCATCGGAAGCGATCATATCACACCCAGTAAAAAGAAGTTGACAACTTCAGCAATTCCAATAGCCAAACAAGGCAGTCGACGAATATTAAAAATCCACAAACTGCGCCCACCGTGATAACATGTTTGGATGCCCTGTCCATGAGATGAAGGTAAGACCCCAAGATTTATCCGGTGAGGCCTGGTAATAGCACACAAATGCGATATGCCAGTATGTTATCTGTATCCACAATATGATGAAAAATCCTGACGAACGCATTGGGTACCCAAAATAAAGCACTGGCATTCAGTATTCGATAAGACCTCAGCAGCCTAAATTGAATGATGCCAGCAAATACCGAGTTCGAGCCAGGGGACTTGAACTTGGCGTAGGTTCACGTTGTTTTTCCCAAGAGCAGTTAACTGATTCCCGATCCGTCAGATGCATCAAACCTGTTATACCAAATCCCTACGATAATAAATACAAAGAACATTGAATCATTTTCCTACAAGAATCTTCGACTTACGGATAAAATTGTCATTAAGACTCAACCCAAATCTACGGTTTGTATGGAGTCTCAGGGGCTACTTACATGGGCATGACCTATCGGGTCCCCATGATTAACTACCCTAGGCATACAAAGTCCTACAGCCCATGAAGCCCGTAAAGGATAAAGGAAAGACTAGGAAGCATCTGATTGATAGAAGCATGTCTTAGCGATCAAGAAAGAAATGGAAACCGACATAGTATTAGTGTTGTACTTGTAACTTGTAACCTATCTGTATAAGGCCTCGAGACCTAGCCTATTATATAAAGGTTGGGAGGAGCCAACAGAGAGATACCGAAGCTTTGAGCAATCTATAATCATACTCTTTAGAATAATTAGATGATCTCGACTCCATTGTTTGTCTGATCAGCGGACAGAATCCCCAGCGTTGTCTTTTCCACGAAACCCTATGTCCATAACCATGGGCATTGCCGAGGTTACCCCTCGACAAGCACATGCAAGCTAAACCTTTTTATGCTAGGAGCAGTGAATTAGGTAATATAGGCTTCAAAGGGAGTAATGCAATAGATAGGATACTCTATCTATCGATAAAAGGCCACCATAGAATCATATGCATCATGGAAAGAATTGAAATACTTTGAAATCATGGGATTGCATAATGGTGGGGCTATGCTTGCTTTTGCCTATTGATAACCAATAAACATATCTTCGGAAGCCTTGTACTTGACTTGATCATGGTTGGTCAAGTATTTATCCTAGATCTTTGATGGTGTTGATCTCTGACTTGGATCTCGAACTCCTTCTTGAATTCTGCCAAGAAGAGCCAAAACACAAGAAAGAGACAAAACACCATAAAGAGAGGAAACCAATCAACACATGGAATTGATGCAATGCTCAAGCAAGAATGATGATGATATGGCAAGTCAAAGGGTACTAAAATGGAACCCTAGTACATGCTCGACAATTTAAACAAGGTTCGAGGGTAGCAAACCCTAATACTAGAAAAAACCTGGAAGAACCTATGAGGGGTGGATTTATTCTTCTAATAAAAATGTTAGTTGAAGTTACTTAACAATGCATTAATTTTATGCAAAGATGTAGAACTCATTTTTCTGATCATTTTGATATATTATTTGTATTTTTATGACTTTCCCATTTCTAATCCTTATTAAATCATTACAAAACAATTAAACAATTTTTGGAATATCTTAAATTATTTATCCACTTGTCCCATATGTCATAAGTTTATCAATTACAGAAATTATTTCCAAAATGAATAAAAATCTGACAGGTAGGTCCCATAGGGGTATTTTTAATTTTCTAGAAATGATTACTGAAAAGATTAAACAAAAAATAAAAGGATTAATTGCACCATGGTGAAGTTAGTATGAGGTCAGCAATGGCCGACCTCCATAGATCGATGATGGATAGGGGGATTGTGAGCACACGAGGAAGTAGTGGTGGGATCATTGGAACCAGCATGATGCGAGGAACCCTTCAGTAGGAGTGCTGCCATATATTGGTCGCTGAAGCGACCTCTATCATGCTAGGTGGCGAGGGAGGTTGCAGGCCCTCGATGCGGGGGTGAGGCAGGGAGAAAGGGCACGGTGGAGAGCACTGTCATGCACAAGAGCTCACCGGGATCATGCTAGAGGTGATGGACAGGTCCGGGGAGGCTGAAATCGATGAAGAGGACTACGATCGGCATCGGGGAAGATAGTGACCGTAAGCTCGATTGGAGGTGGCTCGTTTTAACTTCTCTAGCAATATGGAACAGGGAGACACGGTGATCACGAAATCTTGATCCTTTGGGCGAGGGGAGGCACGTAGCAGCGAGGAATGTCAACACCTGCGGGCTAGTGTTTTGCTTATTCGGGGGAAATGAGAAAGAGCATGGGACCGAGAGAAAAGAGCTGGGTATTGTTGGGGATATGCTATATGGGTGGCCCATAGTTGGTAGCAAGGCCTATGTCCTGCTAGGCGGCCCAGTTAGAAGGATCCTAAAGGGAGTCCCATGCCGGATAAAGGAAGGCTACGCAGGAGTCACTGACATACTCAGAGCCTTGGAGTACAAGACACGGAAGAATAGTTCGTGTAGGTGTAGGACTCTTTACCTTGTTCGGCAAGGACCTTTCCCTGTAAACCCTAAGTCTTGGCGCCTTTATAAGTCGGTCTACGGGAGCCTTTAGGGCATAACTTCTCTGATTGCTGCGTACAACGCACAACACCTCGCACAGCGAACCTATCTCTGTAACTCGGCGTATTGCCATTATAGTGATTTATAGTAGGAGTAGAGTTCTGCCACCGTTGTGGGACTTGAACCTGGGTAAGCTGTGTTACCTCGTACCCGCCAACTCTCCGCCTTACCCCACATCTCTAAACACACACTGTGAGGACCCCTCCATGGCGTACTCGTCGGCAATACCACGACAGTTGGCGCCAACCGTGGGGAAAGAGGCGCTTCAAGCTCTACACCGGGTGAGGTCCAATCTCTTCATGGGAATTGGCGACACCGTAGGCATCGGTCGCGTTCTCTTCTCCGGCAACATCCCGATCGTCCCTCCAGATGAGTTCTGGGTGCCAGCGAAGACGAACCCCACGCATTGCTCCGTCATCCCCTTCAGGGACATCCTGATCTTCATCGGTGAAACTGGCTCGGGTCCTAGCTCCCAGTAAGTCGGAAACTCGTCAAGCCCCGCACGGACCGCCTATGAGCAGGATACGTTCGCGGAAGGATCTGGGCCATACCTCTCTTTGGAGTATGGTGGCTCAGATCAGGAAATGTCAAGGCCCACCCAAACCGCCCATGTGCAGGATATAAAGGTGGAAGGACCCCGCAAATCCGCTTGGCTTCCCCCGAGCGTTTGAGATGCGTAGGTCACACTTTGTCGGTGTCGTAACCATCTTCGATCTGGCCAGATGTGTTCAAAGGGACGGGGAACCTCCCCGTGAATACCTTGCCAGATGGATGAGGGTGAGGGAAGCCCTAGAGGGCGACCGCGTCGACGAGCTCGTGTACCACTTCGTGGAAGGGCTCATGCCTGGAACACTTCTCCGGCATACCCTCCGAAGGCGGCAGGCGGCAGGCCCTCTCATCCTTGGTGAGATGATTGCCATCATCAACGAATACGTGACTACCAATAAAGAGGCCATGGTGGCAATCCCCGTCGTAACCGGAGAAGGAAACAACAACAACAACAACAACAACAACAACGGCCCGGCTCCATCACCCTCCACATCTGTTGTCACCAACACTGAAGCCAACTCTGACTCCGTCCTCGATGCACTTTACACCGACATCAGTATGGATGTCGGTGGCTCGGACGCTAACTTGGAGAAATACGACACTGTTATGAGGGACATCGAGCAGGAGATTGAGAAGGAGGAGTGTGTCGAGAAGACCAACACTTCCCACCAGGTGCTAGTCGACATTGGGAACATGATGGAAGAAGACAGACAGGAATAGGAACGTGAGAGAGCTCCGCCCACGCCAGCGGTCACCAGAGCAGCAGTAGCTAAAAAAGTCGCCGAGCCTCTGGCTCTGGCCAAGGCTCTGCCCCCTCGGACTACCCACCAGCCATCGGCGCAGGAACTTACCATGGCCCCCAATTCGGCCCGACAATCGAATCAGCCACTAGTGCCACCGTCAACCTCTGCAGCTGGCAATCCTCTAGCCACTCCTGCCGACAAAGCAATCTACGGTGCACTTCTCCTTGAACCAATCACCGTCGCCCATATCCAGAGCGTTACAGAGCTTGATGAGAAATGCGCGGAAATCTTGGCGGAGGCCAAGTGCATCGCGGAGCAAGGTGCTAAGCTGGACGAAGACATGTCTAAGGCATAGCAATCCATCAAGGTGGCAAGAGCTATGGAGGCCGAATACAAGCAATTTCTATTAAAGCATAAGGCAAAGAAGGTGCTAGCTCACGTCGTCCAAGATCCCGGCGTTCGGTGAGGCTTGGGATTTGACGGGTCTAAGCCGCCCCTTACATAGATTCATAAGGGAGGCAGCTCATGCAAACTCCCGCTCTCAACATCGTCGTTGCTAAGACCCTCCTAGAGCAGGACAGGTCACTAGAAGCAGTTGCTCAGGTGTATGACTTCGTCGCTAAGGCATGCAAGCAACAGGAGAAGGCCGCCTCACAGAGGCTTGAGTCCAACCCGGAGCTGTGCCAGTCAACCCTGAACAGCCACAGAAGGCCAAAATCTCCCCGTGACGAAGGATCAGACACGGGCTCTACAGAGCAAAGACGGAGGGAGGAACGAAACAGGACTGACGCTATCCCCAAATCCTTCGACCACGGAGAAAAGGCTCGTCCCCATCGTTCGCCACCTCCATCACCATCTTCACGTCACGAGGAACCAGAGCCGCGCCACCACACAAGCATGCCACCTCCAAGGCGGTCCTAGCCCGGTATCGTTATACGTGATTAGGGCGAACAGCCTCGGCATGCCGGAGAGCGCAGCGGCCATGACGGACGCAGAAGCAGGTCCCAAAAGGGACCGCCACGTCCGACAAGCAACCGCGACAGGCATGAGGAGTCGCAGGAGGGGCACAGCAAGAGAGATAACCCACCGCCGCCATCGCCACCAAGTAGCCATCATGGAGGAGGGCATGGCGGGTCTCACAAACCGCGCCACAACTCCCCTCCCCATGACGAAAAAGGGAAGCAGCCAGAGCCATATGACACACGATCGCGGCTAGACAATATACAAGAAGCTTGGGAGCTCCCATACCTTGGTCCATGTTGTTTTGGACCAGTCATACGGGCTAGAACCTACCCCAAGGGCCACCAGATAGACAAGACCATCAAGCCCTACAATGGCACGGCTAGGCGAGCAACGTGGTTGCAGGACTACAGCGAAGCGATTCACATCACAGGGGGAAACCCCAATGTCGCTGTCAAGTACCTCCCACTCATGTTGACCGGCACCGCTCGGTAATGGATCGATGACTTGCTAGAGAAATCAATATGGAATTGGTTGGATATGCATGAAGCGTTCACCAAGAACTTCGAGGGCACGTACAAACGTCCCTGCACTGTTAGAGACCTATAGCGGTGTGTGCAGGAGAAGGATGAAACATCCCGTGCCTACCTCCCTCGCTGGCTAGATATGAAAAATTCCTGCGCAAGGGTACACGAATAGACCGCTATGTTCGCCTTCATTGATGGGCTGGAAAAGGGAACTTTGCTCCGGCATACGTTGAAGCCCAGGCAAGGCAACAATGACCTCAACCTCAACGCAATGATCGCCATGGCTAGCGAGTTTACCGGTGCTAATGATGACGCGTGTGGATCGTTGCTGGCGATAGCAATACCTACCCAGGCCAAGAAGAACAACAATAACCAACGGAAGAATCCGCCCGAAGAGAAGCAAGTAGCCGACATGGTCGCTGCAACGTTCACTGGCAGAGGCAATGGCGGACAGCGTGGACGTGGTCGGGGAGCTAGCAGTGGCCAGGAGAGGAGTGACACTACACCCTCAGCGCCCCGTGTTCCCCAAACATACGAAGAGTACCGCGATATGCCGTGTTTCGTCCATCTCGACGCCAATGGCAAATCCACCCACACCAATCACCAGTGCAAGTTTCTCAATGATCTCAAGGAGGACCCCGAGTCTAGCTACAAGTAAAGTCGGAAGAATAGACCCCGCGGAAAAGGCAAAGGGGAGAAGAAGGAGGAAGAACCCAAGGAATCAAGTGATATGGACGAGGACATGGACCCAAAACCTTTCGACAAGGGAGAGGATAAAGGGGAAAATCCCTTCGAAAAGAAGGCTCCATGTTACCACACTTTTCTTGGCACCCCAACAGTCCGGGCCCAGAAAACCTCTCTGAGGATACTGATGGCTACCCTCCCTCTGGTTCCCTAGTATGTCAGGTGGTTGGAAGTTCCAATTACTTGGGATAGGAAGGATCATCCAGAACTCATCCCAATAGAGAACCAATATGCCATGGTCATCAACCCTTTGATTGATGGCATGGAGTTCACCAAGTGCCTCATGGACAGTCGAAGCAGCATCAATATCATGTACCTAGATACCCTGCACAAGATGAACTTGATAGAGACCCAGCTAAGGAAGAGCAACACCGTGTTCTAATGGGCTGTCCCTGGCCGACAAGCAAATTCCCTGGGCTGCATCACCCTTCCGGTCACTTTTGGTGATGTAAACAATTACCGCCAAGAACGCATGACCTTTGAAGTGGTGCCTTTCAAGAGCATGTACCACGTCATCTTCGGACACGACATCTTCCACTCCTTCCTCACAAGGCCATGCTTTGTCTACAACAAACTCAAGATTCCCCGACCAAATGGCGTCATAACCGTTGACGGAAGCTTCACCAAGACACAGGAGTGTGAGCTCAGCGAAGCCGCCTTCATCGAAGCAGTCCTCTATGGTGAGGAGTTCAAGGAGATCCAGAACCAGGTCGATGCCTCGGAGATGCTGGCTTCGAAGAAGCAGATCACTACTACCGAACCCGCCTTCAAGGCTGCCATCAAGACCAAGCAGGTGGAGCTTGTCGAAGGTGATTCCTCCAAGACCACCGCCATTGGCACGGACCTAGATCCCAAATAGGAAAGCGCGCTCGTTGAGTTCCTCCGTGAGAATAGGGACACTTTGCCTGGCAACCTGCCGACATGAAAGGTGTACCTAGGGAACTTGCCGAGCACGGCTTGAATATTGATCCTAATGCCAAACCGGTGAAACAACCCCTACGATGCTTTGGTGATGAAAGACGAAGGGCTATAGGCAAAGAAATAGCTAGGTTACTTAAGGATGGCTTTATCCGAGAAGTTATTCACACCCGATGGGTGGAAAATCCTGTACTGGTCCCTAAAAAGGGAACCAATGAATTAAGAATGTGCGTTGATTACACCGGCTTGAACAAAGCGTGTCCAAAGGATCCGTTTGCTTTGCCTCGCATTGACCAAGTCATTGACTCGACGGCTGGCTCAGAACTTCTGTGGTTTCTCGATGCCTATTCAGGATACCAACAGATCCGGATGCGAAAGTCAGACCAATTGGCCACTTCGTTCACCACACCCTACGACACGTATTGCTCCGTCACGATGCCCTTTGGGTTAAAAAACACTGGTGCCACGTACCAGCGAACGATGCAACGTTTCCTGCACGACCAAATAGGTCGCAACATACACGCTTATGTGGACAACATCGTGGTAATGTCAAAGAAATCAAATGATCTTATCGCTGACTTGTAGGAAACCTTCGACAATATCTGAAAATACAACATGATGTTGTACCCAAAGAAGTGTGTCTTCGGGGTACCATCTAGCAAATTGATGGGCTTAATAGTTTCGCATCATGGAATCGAGGTGAACCCGGGGAAAATCAAGGCCATCCTCGACATCAAATATTCGACATGCCTAAAGGACATACAAAGGCGCACGTGATGCATTGCAGCAGTAAGCTGGTTCATCAGCCGACTTGGTGAGAAGGCTATGCCGCTCTACAAGTTGCTCAAGAAAGCAAACAAATTCACATGGACAGACGAGGCTGACGCAACACTTCAGGAGTTGAAGAGAATACTCTCCTCCCCACCTATACTTGCAGCACCGGTGCCAAGAGAACCTATGTTAGTATACACGGCGGCAACCAACCGAATAATCAGCATCGTCATCGTGCTAGAGCGCAAGGAACCAACTCACGAATACAAAGTTCAGTGACCCGTTTACTATGTAAGCGAGGTCTTGACGGAATCCAAGCAGCGTTACCCGCACTACCAGAAGATAGCTTATGGAGTTTTCCTTGCTTCACGCAAGCTAAAGAATTATTTTTAGGAGCACCCCATCACAGTAGTGAGCAAAGCTCCACTGTCCGACATCATCAACAACAGCGATGCTATAGAGAGTAGGAAAGTGGGGCATTGAACTTGCTGCCTTCGACATCACCTACAAGTGATGCGACGCTATCAAATCACAAGCATTGCCGGATTTTCTTGTAGATTGGACAAAACTACTAGCTCCTGTGCCAGAGCCAGAGTATTGGGTCATGCACTTTGACGGATCAAAGTTACTCAATGGCTCGGGGGCTGGCATATTATTACAATCGCCAACATGGGAGAAGTTGTAGTATGTCCTGCAGATCCACTTCAACGCTACAAATAACATGGCGAAGTATGAGGCCCTTATTCACGGACTTCGCGTAGACAAGGATATTGGCATCAAGCGCATAGTTTGTTGTGGAGATTCCGACTTGGTTGCCCAGCAAGTAGCTGGCACCTGGAATGCGCGGAACCCTATGATGGTGGCATATCGAGACGAAGTAGACGAAATAGCCAAGTGCTTTGACGGCTACGAAGTCAAGTACGTCAAAAGGGAGGATAATGAGGTGGCAGATCTTCTATCAAAGCTTGGATCTTTGACCAATTATGCTAGGTGTTTTCCTAGAGCATTTGCAGACTCCATCCGTGAAGGGAGCGGACCCCGCCAACCCGGATAGAGTAGACTCATTTGTTAACGCAGTAACTGTGACCTCTCCGGCTTGGATGAAGTCGTTCATGGATTATCTACAAGACGGAACTTTTCCTGCCGACAAAGTCGAAAGCCGGCAAATAGTACGCAGAGCAAAAGGCTACGTCATCATTGATGGCCAGCTATACAAAATAAGTACCACAGGATTTTTCCTACAATGCGTCTCCCAGCAGCAAGGTATTAAAATCCTTAGAGAAATACATCTCGGAGATTGCGGGCATCACGCCGCTCCCCGATCATTGGTGGCCAAGGCCTTCCGACATGGATTCTACTGGATAACTGCCAAGACAGACGTCAACAAGTTGGTACAAACATGCCTTGGGTGTCAGTTTTATGCAGGACAACCAAATGTCCCAGCAAAATAATTGCGAACAATACCAATAACTTGGTTGTTTGTAGTCTGGGGGTTGGACATGGTGGGGCCTCTACAGATAGCATCTTGTGGATTCACACACTTGCTAGTAGTAGTGGACAAATTCACAAAATGGATTGAAGCTAAACCCATTAGAAAGCTTGATGGGGCAATAGCCCTAAAGTTTTTCCAGGATCTAGTGGTGAGATTTGGTCTCCCACATAGCATCATCACCGACAATGGCAGAAATTTATCTCTCGGAGAAGTTGAGGATTACTGTCATGAGAAAGGCATCCGCCTTGACCTAACATCTATGGCACATCTGCAGTCAAATGGGCAAGTTGAAAGGGCCAATGTACTAATTCTGCACGGAATCAAGCCACGCTTGGAGGAACCGCTATGTAGAGCAGCTGGAGCCTGGGCAGAGGAACTACCATCTGTCTTGTGGAGTTTACGAACGACACCCAGCAGATCCACCAACTTGACTCCTTTCTTCATGGTTTATGGAGCAGAAGCAGTTCTCCCATCCGACATTCTCCATGATGCACCAAGAGTTTCCGCCTACAAGGAGGATGATGCTGAAGAATCCAGATGACTATCTGTGTACCTACTTGAAGAAGAGCATGTGCTGGCATGCCAGAGATCTGCCGTCTGCTAGCAGAAGCTGCACGGCTACCATAGTCGCCATGAAAAGCATCGCTCGTTTAAAGAAGGGGATCTGGTGCTTCGACTCAAGCAGGAGAAATCACACAAACTAGCCCCGCCTTGGGAAGGACCATTCGTCATAAGCAAAGCATTGCTAAATGGTTCCTATTACCTCGTCGATATTCGCAAGTTGAAAGATAGGCCAAAAAATCGCAAGTGCAAGCAACGTGACTCTGATGATGACTACCCGGAGACAGATCGACCATGGAACATAGCACAGCTACGTCCCTTTTATGCTTAGCACATTTATATTATGTAATAAGTTTCTTATATGATCAATGAAACAAAGCATCTGGTTCACTCATATTCTATGAGTCTTTTACCTCCTTTAGTTGTTCATTTTTGGATCATATAAACCTTTTATGCGCAAGGTTGCATTTGCCCTTGTGAAAATTCCGCCTACGGGTGTTAGCTTAAGTTTTTTGGTCTACACGTTTTCTGAAGTTTTTATGTGGATTCCGGAGTAGTGAATTTTCGGCACTCAAAGCCAGCGATTTTGTTCTTAGGTTCTGGACGGTGCTATTAAGCATCATCACCTGAGATCATAGTTCTGTGCTATGAGTCTTCTGTCTCACGAAAGGTCAAGCATACGAACCAGAATAATGGATAAGCTAACACTTGCTTAAAAAATATATACACATGCTGTAAATAGATAAGTTGTAGGAAGCTTGAATACAAGTTTTCTGCCTTAGACAGACATAAGTTTTTTCTGCATACATTCTACAGAGATACATTTAATACAGACATTGGTTTTCATGGCTCTGCTGCAGGGGGCTTCGTGGTGGCATCATCAGGAGAGCCAGGCCGGGAGAGCTCATCAAACTCTAAAGGAGAGGGTCTAGACTCAGAAGAGGCCATGTCATCATCCAGGATCTCGGCGGGCACGAAGACATCAGCCTTGACCATCTTGGCAACCCTGGTATCGAAGCCGGCAAGAGAGTTCGAAATAGCATTGCTATCGATCTCTTGTCCTTCCTCATCTATCTTGGGCATGCCGGAGGTCACCAAGTCGATGTCGGCATTGTCATAGTGAGCCTTGACCGGGGACAGGGTCAACCTAGCACCAGCCCGGATACAAGAGGCTTTCTAGTCTTCGATTTTCCCGGGGGCTCAGTGCAGGATTTCCATGTACTTGGCCGCTGAGTCTGCCGCCTTGATGTTGATGCCTAGAGGTTGAGCTATCTCCTTAGCTTGGGCGATGGCGGTGCTGACGAATTTGCCGACAAGAATTATGCATTCCTTGGGACTTGGAGCACCCTCACCCAAGTTGGATAAGCCAATGGGAGTTGTGGTTTGCACAAGCATACAAAGACCATGAGTACAAACAAGTCAAATGGTTGTCCAACTTACAGAAAAATACCAAGACAGAGAAAGGTTACCAAAGATGCTCGTTTCCGCTTGCATGCATGTCTCCGCCAAGACATCGTGCTCCTTCTGGACTAACTTGAAAATCTCAAGACTCCTAGCATTCTGCTCTTTGGCAACTTGGTTCTAGTCTTTGAGCTGTGTATCTCGATGTCCGCAGCCTCTTGCATAGCCTTCATTGTCGCCTCATGGCCCTTAACGGCCTTGGCCAGGTCCTTCCTCAAAATCTTATTTTCATCATCGAGCTCCTGGATATGCTTGGATTGCTAGACGATGCTCTTGGCCTTAGCAATGGCTTCTGTAAGACGGAAATCAAAAAGTGCTATCAGAAGACGGAAGAAATTACTCAATGGGAAAGCGAGGAGCTGTCGTCGGAAACAGACTCTAGCTATTTTTGATCTGTTCCTTCAGGAATTTGGTTTTACCATGTTCAAGGTCCATCTCCTTCCGAAGAGCAGCAAACCTCTCATTGGCGGCTATCCTCTGTTTATTCTCATTATGCATATAATATAAGCATGCTTAGTTTCTCTAGAGCATCTAGTCAGAACTATTCAGTTTCAACTAAATGCTCGGGGGCTACAATACATAATTTTAAAGTAAACTAGTTTCTCTAGATCATCTAGTCAGAACTTTGCAGTTTCAACTAAATGCTCGGGGGCTACATGGACAAGTTCTACATTTAGTTCTTTGGAGCACTCATGCCAATAACTATTGGATTATCTGCCTAAGAGATCGGCGCTACAGTGGGATATACTACACAAAGTAAAGCAAGTGAAGTTCAAAAAACTTACGATGGCAACGATCCTGAGATTGTTGGCTAGATGAGCATAGGAATCGTGGAAGTTTCGGGCATTCTTATAGATTGCATCGGCCTTCTTGATAAGGTCATCTAGGCTCAACTCGGAGGAGTCCAAGCCAATGGAGAGGTTGAAGCCGGAGGCATGGATGAAGCTCTAGCTTCCTCCTGCACCTTCAAGGTAGTTGATGGCTTGGAGGCTCCCGTCTCGATCGTAGCTTCCACGTCCACCTCTTCCACTTCCTTCCCCTTCTCGGTGGCATCCTTAGCCGGAGCTTCAGCCACTTTAGAGGAGGTTCTCTCCTACATCGCCTGGCCGCTAGGAGCAACGTCTGCCTCGATAGAGCCTGAGACATCAAGGTTTGGATTGATATCTATCTCCATGGCGGAGGTCTCAGGGATGACGGGGGATGACGACACAACGGGACCAGCAGAAGGTATGGTGGCAGGAGTAGGGGGAGCGGTGGCGGGAGAGGGCTTGGCGGACGGACCCTTGGTCAACATGTCACAAATGTTTTTTGGCCCTCCAACATCTTTGGAGGATCGCTTCAAACTAACACCAGCTTTCCTCCTGAAACATACAAGGTATACGTACAAGAGTTCAAAAAAAGGTGTGAGCTGAAAAATACAAGCCATAGAATGAAAGTACTTACTCCATGGCAAGAACCTTGGCGAGGGAAATGCCGGTCGACTTCTTCTTCTTCTCCGCCTCTAAGGCGGCAGTGGAATGTTTGGAGACTCTGTAACATCCCAATATCAGCAACCCTGATTAGTTGTCCAGAATGCAAAAATCAGGGGGAACAAAAAAAATCTTGTGTTTTGGTGCAGTGTTTGCTTGTTGTTTGTTTGCATTTCTGCTTATGATATGTATCTTAGGATACTCCTTACCTCACCCTCAGTTGACAAAAGCTTTTTACCCAAAAACTATCTTGGCTTACTTTACATATTCTCAAACGTTTTGGCATTTCAAAACAGGAGCCAAGATGCCTATGTAACCAAAACTATTTTGGTAGCTTCTATTAACAAAACTATGGAGAGATATATAATACAATCTCCTTATGTTTTCAAGATAGAACACTCAACTAATCTTACCTCTAGTTTTCCCAAAACTCTTGTTCAAAGCAATTGAATTCTACTCTTGGTAGAGATACCAAGAACCCTCATCTTATTCAAAACTCAACCTCTTCAAAATGCCCCAACCTTACCTCAAACTAAGCTTGATGGTGAACCCTAGTAATAGTTGATTAGTGTATAAGATGAGTTGCCTTGATTTGTTGCCTGATGAGTTGCCTTGATCTGCTGTTTGATTTGTTTGCTTAGGAAGTAGAATGAGCTACCTTAGAAGCTCATACCTAGGATCAAGATGTTCCCCAATCGTCAATCCCTAAGTAAGAAAGCAAACCTTGTTGTGATCCCTAGCCATTAGGTGATCATCTAAAACCCTCGACCAGATCAATTCTGAGGATTTCCATTCTAGATATCCCCAAGTCCTTAAGACCAACACCAAGCATGGATCTCTTCTAATCACTCTACACTTCCATATCAACCACTTGTTAATGCTCTGATACCTTGCCACTCCTCCAATAATTTTCCCTCTCATACTCTAGTGAAAACCCCCACAACTGTCAAACTTGACTAAGTCTGGGAACAGTTTCAGCATCACCTTTTCGAATGCCTCCTTTTCTCAAACCATCTGCATTTTTGGAAATGAACTTGAACCATATTGTTAACCATCCTAAGGACAACAAAGGCCCTAATTGGCCCCTGGTTAAATCCTCCTCCAACCCACTTGTCCATGATGGTTTTGCAGACAAGAAAATAACATTTCCTGCAAAACTAGTCATCATGCCTACTTTGGTAGAAGCTCCCATCACCCTTCAACTTCCTTTGGACCAACCTTCTGTCTGGTTGTGTTCTATACCTTGAGGTCTATCAAAACCTACCTCACTTGTTCCAAGTGGACCATTGAGCTTATTATACCCACTTGGTTTAGAAGGCTTCATGACACTTTCTGCATGGCAGCCTTAATTTCAACAAAGTTTGCCCTAATCTCTAGAGCACCTCAAATGTAGTTAATTTAAACTCTTCTTTCCATGTCCATATACATGACTTGGTCTACCTGCCCATCTATCCCTTGCACCAAGATGAGCTCTGAGCTCCAAGATGCAAGCATGTTTTGGTGGTATAAAAATAACACCACCCTAGATCATCAACTCCTTGTTTTCCAACCTTTTCAAGTTGGAATTTCATTCCACAAGGTTGCAAATGATTGATACAACTTGTCTATCTCATCTAAATTGATTCTCAATATTTATCAATAATTACCCATAATTATTATGGTCCCAAAACTATTTAATTCCTTAAATAGTCAAAATCTCCAAAACTCCCTCCATAAAGGAAAGTTTGGTTTCTACCAAAACACTTCCCTAACTATTTTCTCATGTGAGTTCCACATATCATACCCTATCTTTCCATCTCAAAAATAAATATTTTTTGAGAAGCTTTATTATTTCTTTTTGTCCATTTTCTTAAATGGCTGAATTGGAATAATAATTGTTTTAAATACTTTCAATCCCCAATAAATATTGGGAAAATTCCCCTAAGTGTGTATTCACATTTGGGACCCTTACACATCAAAATCCACCCTTGTCCATTGTAAAAATATCAAATGATCCTCTAGAAATCACTTCTGTCCTTTTTGAGTAATTGATTTCAAGAGGACTAAGACTCCTCTGAAAAATCCCAAATAAATCCTAGGAGTCTACCTTTACATCATCTATCTACCAGCAACATTTCCTCCTCTGGTCCAATGCAAGATTTTGGACTTCCTTCATAAACCTCTAGTTTGATCAAATTTGTCAATTAAGCCAACCACTACTCAAACCACTTCCAATTCTCATTCAATTTTGCTCAATGCTCATCCCTAGCACCAGGACACACCTCTGGTCGACCACCACTGTAGCTCCACCCCATCAAATTGTTGGGGATCGGTGCAGAAAACAAAAAATTTCCTACGACAGAACCCCAGAAACTTAGCCTAGGATCTATCTATGTAGTAATGCGGTAATGGCCGGAGCGTAGATAATACATACCCTTGTAGACCGTACGCGGGGAACATGGTTGATGTAGTCGTACTCGAAGCCGACCTCAAGGTCGCGAAGCTCCTCGCAGGTCACCCCTTGCTCCTTCTTGATCTTCATCATCTTCATCGCGCAATAGCTCCGGCTCACGACATTAGCACCCCAAATGTTGCGCCTCGTGTCTTCGTACACATCCGGTGCACGATGAGACCTCCGGCTCCCCGATCTCGCCGGGAGTGCGGAAGTTGATATCCGGCTAGGAATCCCTGTAGCGCAACAGCGTACTACAGGTGTGCCTCGATCGCACAGCCCAGACTTGGGGCCATGGTCACGAGGTATAGAGGTAGAGAGAGAGAAGGAGGAAGTCAACCAAAGGACTTCTCCAAATATCGGTGTGTTTAATCCCACCCATGGGCACCCCTTTATATAGGCGGAGGGGGTGTGCCCTCCCCATTGGGTTAGCCATGTGGGACTATTCATAAAAGAAAAGGCAGCAGATTTTCGGACTTGCCAAATGGGCCAAAAGTACTCAGCCCAAATAGAAAACAGAAAATACTAAATAAAAGGAAAAATAAAAAGGCAGCAGCAGCCAGTCCGGCGGGTGGGCCGGCGAGCCCACCACGCGGTCTGCCAGCAGCCAGGGCAGCGGCTGCCAATCGAGCAGCCCGGGTGGGCCTTTCGCCCCCGGTGGCCCAAGGCGGAAGGAGGCCGTAGGGAGGGAGCAGGCGGGTGCGCCGGCAGTGGCCCTGGCCTGCCTGGCGGCCTGGCTCCCCTGTGCGCCCGCGTCGGCCGGGGTTGAGCCAGCCGGCCCGGCGGCCGTCTGGCTGCTGTCCGCCCCCGCGCTGTGCCCTTTATCCGCCACCTGCCCATGAGCATGGCCCAGCTCCGTACCGCCCCGTGCGGCGGCTATTATCTGCCGCCCACGTGGGCCTGTGCTGTTTTTCTTTTCCTATTTTTCTGCAGCTTTTCTATTAGGCTAATTCCCTCCGGGGATTTGGCCTAATATAAAATTTTCTTTTATAAATCTTAATATAAATATTATTTAGAATATATTAATTCATAATTAACATATAATAAATATATATTTAAATTCCCATTTGTCCGAAAACAACTTCGGATCTCTCCGCAGAACTATTCCGGCTTTCTCTCTTTCTCTAATATGATTCCGTCTTACAAATGATCGCTCTCATCGTACCCTTAAGTGTATCCTCTCATGGCTCGGGAATGCTCTAGACATGATCTGTATCAATGATCAACAGAGGGACCAGGGATATCCATGTGACCCCTATGCATTCCTGATGACAATGTCGTTTGAACCGTCTAAATGTAGCATCCTCTTCCTTTTGTTTCTCGATACAACTTGTCCGAGATCCGATCAATGGTATCTTATACCTTGTTCAATCTTGTTCACAACAACTTCTGTTTTCTTGTTACCGTGATATTACATCATGTGACCTAGTCACATGTTGCAACATTTACAGATGTAATCTCACCAAGCCGACTGTATGTATCTTTACCCGTCATGTGGGTGAACAAATCCTTGTCCTGCAGTCACATGTCATCTACTGTTCCTTCGGAATACCCAACATACACCTTTATGGCCACCGTATTACCAGATGACGGTTGATGCAGTCTAAGCAGCCTAGGGAAATAGTGAGTAATATGAGCTCACGTTCTAAGGAGAAGGATTCTAGGTATAGCTGTTGCAACAATGAACTAGATGACTTGATCGTGTTGCAATCCTTCGAGGAATGTCAAATCATATCATTCTCCAATGATATGATCTCGTTATCAGTCGGCATAAATGCCCATGATCTTGAAACCCAAATCATCTTCGTGACCAACGAACTAGTATGAATAGAGGCTACTAGGGACTTGATTGTTTCATACCACACCTGTACCAATGTTTCTACTTGGCACAGTTATAGCATAATATGAAACTATTATAAACTAATTGAGATATGATAATAAAAACCTATTTCTTATTTGCCTCTAGGGCATATCTCCTTCAGTCTCCCACTTGCACTATAGTATAAATAAACTAGCTTGCATTTTACTCATATAAACCATATACCATATGCGTTTACAGATCATGCATGCTCATGGGAAACGTCATGTCCATGTTCTATTTTACTAGATCATTATGTCTTTTGCAAATCGTTAATGTCTTCGTAATTTTGACATTCACACCATTATCTTATAATGGATCGAAGTATTTGTTTGGCAACAAAGTGAGACTTTTGTTTCTAGTGTTTATGATGATGGTTGTTATTCACTGTTGTCATCTAAACTTCGAAACACACTTTGCTATCCTTTGTGTATATACTATAGTCATGGCAGCAGAACGAGGCCTGATTCCAGGAGCTTACAGTGACTTTAGATCAACCTCGAGGGCTTTCTCATGGGCACTAGGCCCTGGGACACATCATTCTACGTTAAAAGCGAATTAGCCCCGCCATAAAATTATACATCACATTAGATGTAGCCTTTATACTTCTATATCTATGTAGATCCTAGTGCATGAAATGCATCTATGCCACTTACATTGCTTCTTGCTACTTAAGTACAAACGTAATTCTGGTTTAGTGATCAACTCAGGAATCACTTAGGGACATGTTCTTACAGTTAAGAGCTAGTCCTTCCAACCAGAACCTCGAGTCACATTATGTCGAGTATGCAACATGGTTATATGGAAGAACCTATGACAGAGGCATAGGAGACGCAACACATCTCTTTCTTTCAACCATAGTTGCAATACTCAATGCTTCATATAGTAAGAACTTCTTTCTTACCTTGTTCCATTCTAAACTTCTTCAGAATCTTGCTTAGGACATTCTGAACATCTTTCAGAATCAAGTCCAGGAAGCATTCGGCATTCAGTGTTTATTAAACTTACCAATCTATCTCGATAGATCTTATTGTTTAATAACTTCAACTTCATCCTAACTTAAATATTATTAACACCAGTCACATCATTCACATATGTCGTCCACATATCCTAGAATGATTTCACGCTCCCACTCAAATATGACATTCATGTTTGAGATCCAGGGATTTCACTTAGCTCCCACTCAAAATATGTCAGCTACATATTATGAATTTAACCAAGCTTATTTGCTCCCACTCAAATCTAGGTCCTCTCGATAATCTTGGATATTCCAAAATTCTTTGATCATCATCAAACCAAGAATTCCACCAACAAGATTTCAATGACTATTCATTTCTCGTACTTAGGTTCATCGCGCTTCTTTGTATTTCGTAGGTATGTCTTGTTCAAAACGTGACAAGTGAATCAATAATATAATTCCACAAACTTGTAGAATATATAGTTGAATCCTACTTTCTTTAGTAAAAGTATTCACTTGAAACTTTATGATCATTATCATTGGTTTCTCCTCTATCTACAGAGTTTGGTTTCACGAAAAAAATTCCGATGCGCCACTCAACAATTCAGAGGTAAGGTCAAATACCTTGTTTTGATCTCTTACTTTCTTCCACATGTATCTTCATCAAGAAACATCAATTTAGGACAACAGCAAGTTTGCCCCTTGTGGAAGATGCATTCATAGCTTCCTAAGAATGCTCTACAAAGACTTGTTTATTCGCCACGATTTCGACTTATCGGAATCTCTAGAAACTCGAACGTGCCATAACACTTATGGTGTTGTTTCCACGAATATTTTAGATGTTCCTTTGTATTTCAAATGGGTGTTTGCTTATTTTGATATTTAACTCTAAACGACAACTATAACCCTGATAAGAGATAATATTATACCATATATATCCAATACATAATGATTATGATGTTTAGATATTTCAACATGGTTTGAAATTGTCCAATTATCATAATTTGTGAAACATTTTTCACAAGTTCCTTTTATGCTAAACTTAACTTGAATATCTTAGTCATGTCGATCAAATCGAAGAGACTTCGTATTCTCGTTAATTTCAATATCCCATTTAGTTATGAACTCATTTGAACAATTCAAATCATTTCAAACTTCATGTTTCATTAAGTAAATACACTTATTCACTTAAATCCATAATTAACAAATGGTTTCCACTACTTGTTGAAAATACGATACATCACTATGTATAAGATTCAACATTTCTTCGCATATCACCATTTACCAGAATGCGGAGTTTTAGTCATTCTTCCTAAGAGGCATGGTTTTGCAAAGTCTCTAGATTAAGCATCTAGGACCCCGATCTTTCATAAAGAACCTGTAATAACCAAAATGATTTAAACTATAGTGTCATCTCATTATTAAACTTTGGATATCTTTTAGCATTCTAATCCTTTATAAATGTTTAAACTGTTATCATTAACATAGTGATGAGAATAACTTATTTATAATCATAATGTGACCATAAGGTATTGTTCATAAGAATAGTACAAACTGGTTTGTAACTTGTTCATATGAATAATCGTCTCGCCATAAGCAAGACACACAAACAAGGATTACAAATTATATTCAAGTCCACTAATCCAAATGATAAACTTTGAGGGAAGAGGTGATGTCGGCCATCAACTGTTTTGCTTGCCTCCATCAAGTCACTTTGCCTCAAATCCAGCAATTCTCAAGCAGATCCTCCTGTTTTCTCAAAACGGGACAAGTATCAAATACTTTGCAAACTGCAATGAGTTCTGCAAGAAACACATTTATAATTTGTATATCTTACATATACTTTTTCCATCTATGACTCCATTTGCAATAAAGCTCCTCTAAGAGTTCTCAACTCTAATGCAAGATCGCTAAGTGTTTCTGCAAACATTCCGGAGTCATCAGATTATCTCCTAATGATTATTGTGTCAAGAAGAGAAGATCACCTTTTACGAGGATATCCCTCAGGCGTGGGTATTAATCTATGAAGTTGGACCCTTTTGCTAAGTTCCAAATCAAGCAATATATTCCCATGGTCGTAAAGGACCTCAATGGGATAGGTTAAGATCTACTAAGATATTTCCACTCACAGACATCTAGACTAAGTTTATAATAAGCGATCAATTTATAATTGGTCTCCACTAAAACGGTCATCCCCTAGACGATTTTAGTGATCGCATGATCCCTATCCTCCGCACCTCCCCCGATCGTCACGGCCATCAGTGCAGTATCAAAGGTAGACATTCAATAATGCCAATCACATCATCCATGTGACTCATGCTCGATCTTTCGATCTCTTGTGTTCCGAGGCCACGCTTCTCTAGCATGCTAGGCTCGCCAAATCTAACTTGTGTGTATTCGCTGTGCAACATGGCTTACACCCACTATATGCGAACGTAGATATGTCTGGCACCCAGGCCTGTAACCCCGGATCGCCTCATACCGAAGAACTTTCTTGGTGGTGCACACACAGGGGGAACACGGAACATTGTAATTAAATAGGGGCTATCTTATTTGCTACCGTTGAGTATTTAAATACTAGCACACAATAAGTTGTAAAAACTGGTATCAACATCATATGTATAATGTGATATGATATGGTCTTTCTTGTGCCTTGATCTCCATCGAGCTCTCCGGCATGATCTCCATCGTGCCCTTGGTTTGACGCCAAGTCCACGACGCCTCCACCAGGTCGTCCATCGAAACGATGACTATTACTATACTACTTAGCAACAGAAAAGTAAACTACTTTACCTTTGTAACAACCAATGCCATATCATAATCACATGCCCCTTGCAAAATAAAGTTAGACGCCTCTACTTCATCTATTGCAAGTTTTACATGGTTGTTAGGTCTTTCGCACTAGAACCGTTTCTAAACTACGAACTTTCCAACCACAACATGGATTTGATAGTTGTCTCTATTACACCCATTTTGGGGCCCTCTGTTGTAAATGCTATATCAACTATCGAATGAGAGACAGACACCCGCTAGCCACTTATACGGTACAAGCCGTATGTTGAGCGTGGGACCAGTCTCGCGTACGAATTCGCGTAAGGTCGGTCCGGGCCGCTTCATCAAACAATACTGCGATATAAACAAGTACACGTTAGAGGGTAACAACTAAGGGATCAATGCCCGTACAATACGTGTGCGTACTGGCCGTACAGCACTCCTACGCATAGATCGGCTCTGATACCACTATTGGGGATCGGTGTGGAAAACAAAAAAATTCCTACGACGGAACCCCAGAATCTTAGCCTAGGATCTATCTATGTAGTAATGCGGTAACGGCCGGAGCGTAGATAATACATACCCTTGTAGACCGTACGCGGTTAACGTTCCGCGGGGAACGTGGTTGATGTAGTCGTACTCGAAGCCGACCTCAAGGTCGCGAAGCTCCTCGCAGGTCACCCCTTGCTCCTTCTTGATCTTCATCATCTTCATCGTGCAAGAGCTCCGGCTCACGACATTTAAGCGCCCCAAGTGTTGTGCCTCGTGTCTTCGTACACATCCGGTGCATGATGAGACCTCTAGCTCCCCGATCCCGCCGGGAGTGCAGAAGTTGATATCCGGCTAGGAATCCCTGCAGCGCAACGGCGTACTGCAGGTGTGCCTCGATCGCACAGCCCAGACTTGGGGCCATGGTCACGAGGTATAGAGGGAGAGAGAGAAGGAGGAAGTCAACCAAAGTACTTCTCCAAATATTGGTGTGTTTAATCCCACCCATGGGCACCCCTTTATATAGGTGGAGGGGGTGTGCCCTCCCTTTTGGGTTAGCCATGTGGGACTATTCATAAAAGAAAAGGCAGCCGATTTTCGGACATGCCAAATGGGCCAAAAGTACTCAGCCCAAATAGCAAACAGAAAATACTAAATAAAAGGAAAAAGAAAAAGGCAGCAGCAGCTAGCCCGGCGGGTGGGCCAGCGAGCCCACCACGCGGCCTGCCAGCAGCCAGGGCGGCGGCTACCAACCGAGCAGCCCGGGTGGTCCTTTCGCCCCCGGCGGCCCAAGGCGGAAGGAGGCAGTAGGGAGGGAGCAGCCGGGCGGGCCGGCAGTGGCCGCGGCCTGCCTGGCGACCTGGCTCCCCTGCACGCCCGAGTGGGCCGGGGTTGAGCCGGCCGGCCCGGCGGCTGTCTGGCTGCTGTCCGCCCCCGCGCGGTGCCCTTTATCTGCCGCCCGCCCACGAGCATGGCCCAGCTCCGTACCGTCCCGTGCGGCGGCTATTAACTGCCGCCCACGTGGGCCGGTGCTGTTTTTCTTTTCGTATTTTTCTGCAGCTTTTCTTTTAGGCTAATTCCCTCCGGGGATTTGGCCTAATATAAAATTTGCTTTTATAAATCTTAATATAAATATTATTTAGAATATATTAATTCATAATTAACATATAATAAATATATATTTAAATTCCCATTTATCCGAAAACACTTTTCCTGGCTTTTGCTTTATTCTTTCTCCGAACAACTTCGGATCTCTCCGCAGAACTATTCCGGCTTTCTCTCTTTCTCTAATATGATTCCGTCTTATGAATGATCGCTCTCATTGTACCCTTAAGTGTATCCTCTCACGGCTCGGGAATGCTCTAGACATGATCTGTATCAATGATCAACAGAGGGACCAGGGATATCCATGTGACCCCTATGCATTCCTTATGACAATGTCGTTTGAACCGTCTAAATGTAGCATCCTCTTTCTTTTGTTTCTCGATACAACTTGTCCAAGATCCGATCAATGGTATCTTATACCTTGTTCAATCTCGTTCACAACAAGTTCTGTTTTCTTGTTACCGTGATATTACATCCCTGTGACCTAGTCACATGTTGCAACATTTATAGATGTAATCTCACCAAGCCTGCCGTATGTATCTTTTCCCGTCATGTGGGTGAACAAATCCCGGTCTTGCAGTCACATGTCATCTACTGTTCCTTCGGAATACCCAACATACACGTTTATGACCACCGTATTACCAGATGACGGTTGATGCAGTCTAAGCAGCCTAGGGAAACAGTGAGTAATATGAGCTCACGGTCTAAGGAGAAGGAGTCTAGGTATAGTTGTTGCAACAATGAACTAGATGACTTGATCGTGTTGCAATCCTTTGAGGAATGTCCATGATCTTGAAACCCAAATCATCTTCATGACCAACGAACTAGTATGAATAGAGGCTACAAGGGACTTGATTGTTTCATACCACACCTGTACCAATGTTTCTACTTGACACAGTTATAGCACAATATGAAACTATTATAAACTAATTGAGATATGATAATAAAAACCTATTTCTTATTTGCCTCTAGGGCATATCTCCTTCACAAATACCCATTTTTCCCTTGTACTAGTTGTAAGAGAGAGAGATAACCCCAAAGGTTACAAAGATCTTCTCTAATTAATTACCACTGATGCCACCCCCTCCCTCTCTAGTCCAGCACGACTTAAATACCCATCCTACCCCTCTCCACCTCCCCATGGACCAATCCCTGGCCAGAACTCCTCTCCACCATGCCCACATTGGTAATTTACCCCATCTACTCCCTCCCCTTGGTATAAAGCCAACAGGCCACCCCCAGCCAGCCCTCTGCCCCTCATTTGCCCCCACTCACTCCCACTTACCTCCCTCGAGCACCCCACCCTCTTCCTGCTTTGTGTTGTCCGAGGAATAAGAAGAGGAGAGCCTTGGCCTCCTCACAAAATCGAGCAAGACTCTCTCATCCCTCCTCCATTCCCTCTGCAAGTCATCTCACGAGATCCCCTTCTCCTCCTCTACCTGACGGTGCTCTCCTTTTTGCCCAGGACCCTCTCCTCCGTCATCGCCGTCGAGCTCTGACGAGTCTACTTTCGACCGCCAACGCACGAGCTTCCTCCTGGCGTCAAACTACATTGTGACGCCCATCGATCTGATCACTGTCGTCGACTGCGTCGCCCTGCACCCTCTGCACCGCTTCCCAAGCCCTCTAGTGAGCTCTCGCCTCCTCTCTCCGCTGCTGCCTAGGGTTTCGCCGCCGGCGCCTTGCCTCGCGTAGACGACGAACGCGGACCGTCCATCGCCACTTAAGCGGACGGCCGGGATCCGCCGATACCCCTTTGGCCCCCTCCTCTTGCTGACCTGGGCCCCGCTTGCCAGTTCAAGCACCAGCTCCCGCACGTCGTGCTGCCCCGCCTTGGGTCGGTCTGCCTCTGTGCGGCCCAGTTCCCCTAGATCCGGCCCACTGCATCTCTCTACCTTTTTCCTTTAGCACACTATTATTTCCAGAAAAACTCCTGCTAGGATTAAATCCAAATAAAATGGTAAACCAAGTCCAAATGCCTAGATCTAATTTTCTAGTGATTCTCTGATGTTTTCTCAAACATGCAGAGGAAACCCATGTCCAAAATATTGTTTTTTAATTACTGGTAATTATTCTGCTGCAGAGTATACTTTGCACTAATGAAATTCATATGTGAGCTAGCCTCATCCATTTGAGTTCAACCAAAATCCTACTGAAAGGGATTTAAAATACCTATCATCCAGCACTGGTCCTACACCAAGGTGAACAGCCTGTTGCCTTTAACAAAAATAACAAAAACAGCAAATTTTTTCCCTAGATAATTTCTCCAGGTCAAACCAAGTGTGGTATGGACCTGATTCCACCTCCCAGTACACCTCAAAACCCATATCTATCAAAGCCCAGCAGCTCAGAATTTATTGAGCTCTGGAAGAATTTTAGTGATTTAAATACTTCTAAAAAGGGTATTTTCACTAAATAAATCACTCCAGGAGTTTGACAACTCTAAAATGGGTGAATCCAATTTCTACAGAAAGGTATTCTAAATACCTATCACATTACCTTGGAACCAACTCAATAGCTTCGATATATTTAATCTGGTGAAAAAGAGAAGAATCATACAAAACTACTTTTGGGAATTTCCTGAGGGCATTCTGTTAATTCTTTTGACATGATTCCAACACTAGGTGGTTCAGTACAGAAATTACTACCAAACCATCCAAGGAAATAATTTTTGGAACTCCAGAACTTTTCTGGTGAATTATTTCCTCGAACTAGAGTTTAGTCCCCTATAAAAAGCATAGCTAATTCTAGGAAATTTGATTATCAAGTGAAACCACTTGTGTGGGTTTTGTCTTGACAAGACCTATCTGAGGCTATCACTTTTACACATTGATATCCTACTGACCACAGAACCCTAATCCAAGCTCATTGTATCTAGCCTAGCCAACTATCTTCCAAGAGAAAACACCTAGTGGCAATCTTGTAAATTCCACCACCAATACCCAACTTCGCCAAAACCTCCCAAGTGTAGTAGTAATCCTTATGTTTGTTTGCTGTATGGTTTGATACTTCTATGCCTTGTGTTGATTGTGGTATTGTCTGTTTGCATGTATATTCTATGACGACGATAGTGTGAGTGATTGACGACAAGAAAGAAGGGATTTCTTATTATTGTTTTTGGGTGTTCTTGGTCATCTGAAGAAGTCCAAGGACTTATTGCTGATCACAGGCAAGCCACCATTCCCGAACTCTGATATATGTCCTATTCTCTTTTACCTATTTTATATCCTCTTTATAAATTGCATTATCTACCTACATGCTTTGTTTTACAAATACTGCGATCGTAACTTGGTTCCTCCAAGTTATGAATTTGTGTCCATCGAGGCATTACCCAATGTACCTACCATTCTATCCCGTTAGATCGAGAGTATGATGGTTAGCATCCTACCCCGTTGGAAAAAACCCCGATTTTGAGAAAATAAATTGTTTCGGGATTTTTCCCACTACAAAGGTTTTTAAAAACGGCTTTGAAAACCTTGGGAAGAGGCATCGTTCCCAACGGAGGTTTTAACAAAATAAATGGTGATGATGAGAAAGGAGGATGTGTTGGGATGTTCTATGCCATTACTGGAACAATTTTTATCCGCGCAACCACATTACCCCAAGTGTTGGGGCTTAACTCGTAGTTTGTCCGCATTAGCCAAGGCACTTCTACCATGCTTATAGGGAGAAATCCCTGGAATTCCGGGCAGGCGCCACCAAATCAAGGATCTGAAGTCCGTTGCTTGTTTCGGCAAGAGTGAGCCTGAACTGGCAGGAGGCCGGTGCAACAATTGGGTCTCCCGCGGACGGTATGACTTAGGTAGTACGGAAGGAAGTGGAGTCTCCAGATTTAAGGTATACGCCAAGTTGTGGCTTGGGTATGCGCGTGTACGGAAGGAAGGAGTATGGCTGGGAGCCACATACTCGTTGCCGGGGAGAACAAACCCAAGAGGAAAAGCATGCCTTTGCTAGGTTTGACAAGCGAAAGGTTAGGTTTGATTATCCGGACCCCCATCTACCGTGGTAGTGGGCCGTGGTTGTATCCCGGCGGATGTATTGATTCTTGTGGCGAAAGTGTGCAAACTCTACAGAGTATAACCTATTCGAATAGCCGTGTCCACGGTCAAGGACAGTTGTAAAGGTGTTGGCTAGGAGTACCCAAACTGTGCTTGTTTGGGAAACAAGTATTTTGAGGACGAAGGTTCCGGGGGAACCCGAGTTCGAAGGCTTTGTTTTGACCCGAGGGGTCGAAGATGTTCAAAAAGAGTTTTTACTACAAAACTATTTTCAAAACTCGTTTTCAACAAAGATATGGAGATGTCTTGATTTATAAAACAGAAGCATGTTTTCAAAACTCTTTTTCAACAAAGATGTGGAGATGCCATAACGTCAAAGTTAGTTTAGGCTTTTCAAAAGCAACCCCAGATAGAGCTACCTCGCCACAGCCATAATTGCATTTCCTTTGTTCACTTATCCTGGTGGTTTTGCGAGTACATTCAAAGTACTCACGGATTTGTCCCTGGCTATTTACTTGGCCAGACTTTCAGGAGTTTAAGGTGACGTCCATCGAGATAGGCCATCTTCCCAGTCAGCTGCCTGTAGGTTGAGGCACGATTGGGCCCTGCGCTTGGCATTGTTCCGCTGCAAATGATGTGTAGCCATAATGGCACTTATGTAAGTCTTGTATTTTCGTTATGTTTCGGATGTTGTAATGATACCTGTCGGTTATGTTCCATGGCTCACTGATCATGGGAACGTGGATGTAAGCATAACAGGGATTTCTCGGATGAATAATCCGGGGAGCCCACAGACTCCACTCTCCGATTTCTTCTTCTTGGCCTCGGCATCAGCGTTAGAGGTGGAGCTCTTCCGTTTTGGCGCTGCCGGAGCTAGCTGATCCTTGGAGGCATCATCGTCGGACACCACCTGGATATCCTTCAGCTTAGGATCGTAGACCTAGGAGGCCATTTGATCTGCCACCAAGGTCGCCAGCTGGGATACAGAGGAGTGTTAGGCGGACAACTTCAAAGTCAGAAAAACCTTAGAGCATGTAATGAGCAACAAAGGAAACCTATGGGCATGTACCGCAGTCGAACATGTCATAGGTGATCTTGAAGCCCCACTTTTTGTCCCTCACCCTGACGATGTCCTTTAGCCGGAGCTTGATGGAGTCAGTAGAGAAGTTATCCCGCGAAATCGCATGGGATCCATCTGTCTTGGCTATACTTGCACATCAACTCGCCACGATGCTGCAGAGGCTGGATCCGTCTAACGTACCAGCACATGGAAAGATCCAAACCCGTCAGACCTCCTTCTATGAGCCATTCGATCCACCTTACGGCACGATTGTCTTCGTCGTCGGAGGGAAGAGAGGTTGGGGTCCGCCATGCAGGCACTTCGGTGGCAGCTCCATCGACAAAGTCAGGGTAGGTCTCAAGACGGTCTGGCAGGGGGACATTTGGCCCGTAGAAATACCTGCGTTGCCAGTTCTTGCAAGACTCGTGCCCTATGATGTCGGGTAAGCGCCGGCTAGGCCGGATCTTAAAGCTAATGGTTCTGTAGGTCCGCAATTCATCCTTGGAATCTATGGACTCTCTCTTGATGGTGAAGAATATCCAAACAGATCTAATCTAGGCTTAATCCCTAGATATCCTTCGCACAAAGCTACGATGTTGCTAAGGACTAGAATGCTATTGGGAGAGAGATTGTGGGGAAGTACCCGGAAGTGCCGGAGGACGTCCAAGAAGAAGTCGGAGACTGGTAGGCTAACACCGCGTACCAGCTGAGATTTGAGGTACATCTTCTCTCCGGGTTGGGAAGAAGGGACCACCTCGTCGGCCGGTGCCGCCCGCCAGACGAACTTCTCGGCCACGGGGAGATACCCCTCGTTGACCAGTTCTTGGAGATCTCCGGCGGAGTGATCAGAGCCTCTCCACACCCCCTTGTGGGGGTCACTTTCTTCTTCAGTAGCTTCGGGCGCTGCTCGTTATTGTTCATCGCCGGGAGACTCCGTCAGGGTGGAGACAGGAACGACCACCCCCTCCGGTGGAACAATCACTCCTTGGGATGGCTCCGCCGTAGCCTCGGGAATCACCGCCATAGAAGGAGCAGAGCTACTGGAGGCCATTACGACGAGGAGTGTGTGGAGGAAGAAAGGGCTCTAGTTAGGGCTTTCACAGGAGAGCTCGAACGGTCGTGCGGCTCGAGGAAGATGAAGACTGGGAAGCGAATGCGGGTAAAAAGAAATAAATTGACCGCGGTGGAAATATATAAGCCTCGCGTTAAGATTCGTGCAAAAGAATCTGATGGTTGGAACGTTGCCGACATGGAAGTGAACATGCGCGGTAATTTCGCCACTCCCTCTTCCCTCACCATGTCTTGGAGGTAGCCAGGAGCTCACCGCCACCCTATGTCCCTTGCCCGAGCCCAGGAGTGCAGTGGACCACCGAGGACAAACCGCGCCCAGTGCCGCCCACAGAGCGCGCTCAGTCCCCGCTCGCCCAGACCGCCTCTTGGCCGCAGCCTGCGCCCGCCGCTCCGCCTCGACCTGGAGAGCACCCCAGACATCCCCGCTGGCCGCCCAATGCCTCACAGCCACCGCTCGCCGTGGACACCGCCGCCTCTGCCGCGCAGAGCGCCACCTCTCCCAGACCGCGTGCCACCGCCCCTACGGCTGCATTCAATGCCTAGAGCACCGCCAGGGAACCACACGTCGATCGCCACCCGCAGCCATGCCTCTACCCCGCCGTAGCCATGTCGCCATCGTCGCCTGCCCATCCCGCTTGGTCTCACCGTCGGGCCTATAAAAGGAGCCCTCCCCAGCCTCTCTTCTACACACCATTCCACTCCCCTCACCTCTCTGAACCTCACCCACCTCTAGCCAGAGCAATGCAAGCTCTGCCTCTCCAGAATTGGAGCCGGAGCAGCCGCGGCAGGAGGAGAAGGGCGCCGTTGATTGCAACCACCCCAAGCTCCGCCGCAACTGCGCCTCGCCTTGATGTCGTCTTCCACTTTGTTTGCCCGCCTCGCCGACCCTGCTGGAGCCTTGGTACGCCCCCAGCAGACCCCCACCGAGCCGCTAGGGTTCGAGCTCGCCGGCGACCTGTTTGTGGTCGACGATGACCCTCGGCCGTAGATCTGCCTTCTAATCCTACGGCCCACAGCGCGCGTACCGTTTCGCGTGTTAAGTGCCGCTGACAAGCGGGACCCCCTGTCAGCTGAGCCCCGCGCTGCCGAGCGCCACTGGGCCGGCCCACGTCGTTTCCCGCGCTAGCCCACACATTCAAATCTAGATTTTTCTTTTTAGTTAAATCTAGTTTCTGTCCACTATTTTAAAATTCAATTCTAGGAATTTTACAAATCCAAATAGCATGAACTTAATTTTTGCTGAAAGGTATTAAGATGATCTATCCAGGCCCGTTGGATTTAATTCAGTTAGAGTTATAGATCTCTCCTAATAAAAATAAGAAGACAGAAGCATTTGCAACTTGCAACATTTTTATAAAATCAACCAAGTTAGCTTTAGAGTTGATTCCAACTCTCAAAAATCACATTTCACCATATCTATCCAAATATGTAATAATATTAAGGTTTACATCCAGTGACTATGGACTAGTACCAAAACAATGCTAAAAGGCATTTCTAGTCACTTTAAATCATTTACTAATGAACTTGAACCAAAGTAATGTTGATCCAACCTTTAAATTTCATTCCCACATGTTAGAATATGTGGTGAGGACATGTGTCCACATGATCCCATATTTTGGTGGTGAATATTAAATTGTAGTTAATATTTCAATGAGTAGAAATTACTTTTCTAAAATAAAAAGGATGAAGCTATTCAAATTTAAACTTGTGATGTTGTGATGATAATAGATCATCAAAGGTGTGTTTTAGAATGCCACTTAGCCTAGTTAAGTATTGTTTGGTGATTGTGCACTCCCTATGTATTTATAGACGATAGTACCGACCAAGCTCTCGAGGAGGAGGAGTTCTACCAAGAAGAAGAAGAAGAAGAAGAAGAAGAAGAAGAAGAAAACTTCAACCACTACACCAACCAAGGCAAGCTACTATTAGCAAGCTAGCACTTTTAAGTGCAAGCCGCCATTAACAGTGCAAGCTAACACTTGCAAGTTTAGTGCTTAGCAAATTAGAATCAAACTAGATGGTTTAGCAAAGATGCCTTAAGCATGCTTTGATCACACTCCCTTTTAACTATTAGTACCCCAAGTCTTAGTTACAAGTTTTACCCCTCTTAGGTTATACAAAGTTCTTTACTTAGTTTGAAGGTAGCATAAAAAGTATAAAACTTGACCTATTTAGAACCCTTTAGATGTCATTCTATGGCATGAGATTGAACCCATATTTTCCACCTTAGTGAACACTCTTAACTTAGCAGTTTAGAGTAGAATCAAAAACTTGAGTCATTTTAGATGGGAACACTTGGTGAAAATGAATTATGAAAACCTTGGAATGATGAGTCATTCTATTGAGATGTTTTGGACATGTGTTGAGAAACACAAATGGTTGATGATGATGAAAATGTTGAGGCATGAGCCTTAACCCTTCAATAAAACTAATGGTTGGATTCGGATGCGATACCATTCCAAATTTACCGTACAACCACATTACCTAAATTGGGTAAGGCTTAGCTGGAAATTTATATGCATTAGTATTAGTTCCCTCACGGGAGAGGTCTGAGCTGAGGCTACCTCTCATGATGTCCACCTATGCAGTGCCCAAGATGACTGGTGGTCATGGTTGGGAGGCCATACTCATAGGAGAGGTGCTTATACTAGGGTGTGTAAGGGGAAGGTTATGTTTGATTATCTGCATACTAAGTATGATGATTCAGGGTTATCCCTGATAGATTATCGAATCTTGTGGTGAAAGTGTACCACCTCTGCAGAGTGCCAAACTATTCGAATAGCCGTGTCCGCGGTTATGGACAGTTGGAATGGCCATACTGTTTCGTTGTCAGATGTTTTCTAAATACTTTGAAAAGAATGATGAATCTTGACTTGACCACAACAGGGTTGTGTGTATGACAATAGCTTCCCAACTTAAGTGATTCTAGAGTTTTACTTTATCTTTCTTTGCTTCAGAACTCAGTTTAGGTTTCAAACTTAACCTTATAGTTAAACATAGAGTTAGCACTTTAATCTAGATTCATAATACTTATTAGTGGTAGTTTGCGAGTACTTAAAGAGTGCTCATTACTTTTGTCCCTGGCTATTATCATGGCCAGACTATGAAGGAGACTATCAAGATGATGGCCAACAGGACGGCTATGATAACTAGGACTATCTGCCTTCGTCAGCATTTCCTATGCCCCTGAAGATGGACCCCACCGCTAAGCTATCTTTTATTTTTCCGCTGCTTGTTGTATTAAGACTAGATCATGAGATCCTTATTTGTGTAAGACCTTAAGTATGGTTTGTAATGGATGATGTACTGTGATATCCAATCCGTTATGTCTCGCAAAAATGGTAATCCTGGGATTGCGAGGTATGGCATAACGGGCATCTGGAATTAAAAATCCGGGCGTTGACAGCTACTGTTGGGGATACGCTATATGGGTATCCTCATAGCATGTCACCAATCCGCCTAACCCGGGTGGCCCATAGTTGGTAGCAAGGCCTACGGCCTGCTGGGCGGCCCAGCTAGACGGATCCTAAAGGGAGGCCCATGCCGGATAAAGGAAGGCTACGCAGGAGACACCAACATACTCGGAGCCTTGGAGTACAAGACAGGGAAGACTAGTTTGTGTAGGTGTAGGACTCTTTAACTTGTCAGACAAGGACCTTTCCCTGTAAACCCTAGGTCTTGGCGCCTTTATAAGCCGGCCTGCGGGAGCCTTTAGGGCATAACTTCTCTGATTGTTGCGTACAATGCGCAACACCTCACATAGCGAACCTATCTTTGTAACTCAGCATATTTCCATTATAGTGATTTATAGTAGGAGTAGAGTTCCGCCACCATTGTGGGACTTGAACCTGGGTAAGTTGTGTTATCTCGTACCCGCCAACTCTCCGCCTTACCCCACGTCTCTAAACACCCACTGTGAGGACCCCTCCATGGCATACTCATCGGCAATACCACGGCAGGTATGGAGATGAAGAGGGGTTAACTCATCAATGCCCATCATTGATGGACTTAGGTTCAAGGAATTGGGGAGTGCTGGAGGCATCGACGGCTAGCAAACAAGCACATCAGAGACATGTAGTTTACCTAGGTTCAAGCCCTTGCTAGGGACCCTACTCCTAATTGTCTACTCTTAGATTATCAAGGAGTCAAGATTTACAAGGGGTGTGTAGATGTGATCTGGCGAGGTGTATGCTAGGGTTTCGGATATCCTTCTCGCTGCTCCCTCCTAGCCTTTATATAGGGAGGCTAGGTCTCAGGATAGCAGGCTGAGTCTATTACAAATTAGGGTTTCCCCTTTTGAAAATCTATCTATTGATTGCCGTGTCCCTCAAGCAATCGCCTTCCTCTAGACTTGGACCACCCGAATCCTTGTTGGGCTTCAACTAACCGGTGGGTCCTTCTTGAGCTGGACCGTATAGGCCAAACACGAGTACCCATAGGGTATACCCATGTCAGTAGCCCCCGAGTGTCTAGCCGAATCGTAGATTAGGGTGGAGACTATAAAGTCTTTGAGTGTGTGAAATAAAAATCCATCCGAAATTGATTTTGGGTGTCGTGGTTCATGTCATAGGGATTATCGATATGCGTGGCTAATACATCTGACGGATCAGGATCAGTTAACTGCCTTAGGTAAAAACAACGCTATCTACTCAAACTCGAGTCCTCGGACTCGAATTCGGAAAATTGTTGGCATAATTCGACTCATGCCACCGAGGCCTTACCTAGTCGAATTCTAGTGTTTTAATGTGGGCACTCGACGTGTTCACCAAGGCTTTTTCATCACGCATGTAGGCATGGTTTATTTCTGGTAGAGCACAGCAAGTGCGTTACAAGGCCTTTCGTAGGTCTTATCTTCATGTTGTAAACACAACATCCAAATGTTTAGTCACCGCGGGAGTGATTCGGGTGGTCAAGGATAAGTTGTCTCTTTGTAGGGTATTTCTAGTGATTATGAGGAAGAGTTGCTGAATGCTTCAAGTGCTCATGGTGCGACATGGTCAACACTTTTTGACATGTATAACTTTTTTCTTTTCATAGGGTGCGCGACCAGCGCTCCCTATAGGAGTAGCCCCCGAGTGCCTATTCGAGTCGCAAACTCAAGTGGGGACTTCTGAACTTTGGCGACTCATGTCATTGGTTGTAACCTGTCGATTGAGGTTCTGACATTCCCTATGGGAGTAGCCCTCGAGTTTGTAATTGAATTGTTGATTCGAAGGAGGGGTGGAGGTGTAAGTGCCTTGTATTCTTGTACAGGTGGCCTATTCACTGGACCCGGAAAATACTCGGGTGCATGACCAGCGCTCCTATTAGGAGTAGCCCCTAAGTGTTTCGCCGAGTCGTAGACTTGAGCAAAGACTAAGGGAGTCGAAGAACAAATTACAGTTACACACTTCTGCCTTAGGCTTCTGCCAAGACCAGTTCAAATGACGTCATTGCTTACGATTGGATGAGCTCAGCCATCAGCGTGAGCGGTGCTAACGGGACATGACGATGGTGGGTCCCAGTATCTGAAAATAATTTGACTAGTCACGCATAAATTTTGGGGTTTAATTCCAACCCCTCGATTTTCACGCTGAGCGGGGAACATGCAGCGGCGGTTCAGTGTACGCATTGCCATGTGTCTTCGTCGATGAGCGCCACACATTGAAGCAGAGAAATGCCGACCATCGGATGGGCTTTCACCGGCCCTTAAGTAGTGAGTTTAGGCAGTAACTTCTGCACTTTCTATCCTCATCTTCCTTGTGTTGCTGCCATTGTTCTTCTCCTCTGCTTCATTGTTGCACACTTCCTTGCTGTGCTAGATGTCCTTAAAGATTTTCCTAGCTATTTTCTCTAGTCCCTCCGCCGAAGAAGAATGGGGAAAAAGAAGGGCACCGCTGCTGCGGGAACTGGCGATGCTGCCACCGTGATGAAGAAGAAGGCCGCTACCACTTAGTCTGGCAGTGCTACCGCGGCCATGAAGAAGAAAGGCGCCAGCACCCACGTGACCAATGGGTCTTGGCGGCGCTCCTCCTTGAAGCCCCATGAGCTTCATCTGCATCGCCTAGCCTGATTGATTCCAGCTCACGGAAGAGATTGCCAAATTCCTGGCTCGGAGGTAATTCCTGATCCTCCTGCTAGTTTCCGCGTGATGTTCGTCACTTTTCTTCCCTAGGGTTTATCGCTTCCCCTCCAAAAATTCGTTCGTGGATTGCTTTGTTTCTACATGATTTAGATCTGAAGGATATATCACCTAGAGGCAAATAATAAAAGGGTATTATTGTCATATCTCATTAGTTCATAATAGTTTTATAACATGCTATAACTGTATCAAGCGGAAACATTGATATAGGTGTGGTATAGATACAAACAGTAGGTCCCTAGTAGCCTCTATTCAACTAGTTCACTGGGCAGACGATGATCAAGGTTTCCTAATCATAGGCTAAACAAAAGTCACTGACAATAAAGGCATATCATCTGGACTGATGTGATGGACACTTCCCACTAATGATTGCTACAACACGATTATGTCACTTAGTTCACGTTGCAATTGTCAGAAATAGATTGCCATGATCCTTAGACCGTGAGATCATATCAATCACTGTTACCGGAGGATGCTTCGACTGTATCAACCATCATCTCATGATAGGGTGACCATAAAGGTACACGATGGTTATCCAAAGGTGCATGTAGAGACAATATGCTTCAAAATCAGGAATTATTCTCCTGTGTGATGGGAAGATACAACTGGGCCCACTCGGTGAATTACATCCATGTTGCGCAACACATCACTAGGTCATGGGGATGGTATTTCGCGAGAACAAGTAAAACAGTACTTGTTGGAAACGAGATTGGACAAGGTATCGTGATACGGATGTTCAAATCTCGGACATGTTTTGTATCGATAACAAGGGAATTGGATATATCGTTTCAGGTTTGACACGATGGAGATTCTTGGAGTGCATAGGGATCAATATGGACATCCCGGTTCCTCTGTTGATCATTGATATGGATCATGTCTATAGCATTCCCGAACCATAGGGAAACACTCTTAAGGGCGATACGACGCTTGGAGATCCTATTGCGAGATGGAATCACAGAAGAGAGAGAAACCAGAATTGTTCCGGAGAGATCCGAAGTTGTTCGAAGAAAGAAAGAAAGGAAAAGGCTGAAAGGAGTTTCGGATAAATGGCAATTTACAATATGCATTTATTATATGTTAATTGTGAAATAATATATTCAAAATAAATACTTAAATTAAAATTTCTTGGGCAACTTCCTCATTAGGACAAAACCCAGAGGAAAATGGCCTAAGAGGAAGTCACCCTGAAAAGAAAAAGCAAACAGCAGAAAAAAACAGCCCTTGCCTCGTGTGGGCTAGTCGGCCCACACATGCGAGTGGGCAAGCGCGGCAAGGAGCCGCGCTAGAGCGGCAAACAGTTGTTGGCCACCATCAGGCCAACGGGCCACGCGCGAGGTGGGGAAGCCCACCTGGCCGCCGCCTCCCAGCCACCCAGCTACTAGGCGCTGGCGGGCCGCGCACGGGATGGGGCAGCCCACCCGACCGCTGCCTCCCTGCCGCCCAGCTGGAAAGCGCTGGCAGGCCTTGCATGGTTGGCCAGCCCACTCGGCGGGCTGAGCTACTACACGCACGTTGTGTGCCGCGCTGGGCTGCGGGCAGGCCCACCCGGAGTAGCATATGTTGTTGTTTTTGCTATGGATTTAAACCAAGTCGGTTGTGCAGTTTTCTTGTTTATTTTCCTTTAAGTAGTAGTCCCACATGGCTAACCTAATGCGGAGGGAACACCCCCTCCGCCTATATAAAGGGGTTCCCATGGGTGGACTAAGACACACAATAAATTAAGATATTCTCTTAGACTAGAATATCCCTCCCTCTCTCTCTCTCCAGTTGACTTTGTTGTGGCACGGTCCCAGGGAAAGGATTGTCCGTGAAAAGTTGATGCATCTGTGGCACCTCGTTGTGCTGCAGTGATTTTTCTAGGAGGTCTACTTCCACAACCCCAACAGAGATCAAGTAGTTCAGGAGTCGTCGAATTGCACCATATGCATGTGATAAGTCGATGGGGCTATTGAAGCTTCCGGGCCATCGTACAAGGACCTGGACAAGGGGTGACATGCGAGGAGCTTCACGACCTTGAGATTGGGTGGGTGCGACTATATCATCCACACTCATGCATGAGCGTAATGCTCTCTCGGTCTTCAAGGGTACGTTACCGCTATCTTCCTCTGTTACTGCATTACTTCTGTAGATCCTTGAGCATTCAGGATGTTCCGTGTAGTTAATTTGTTTTTGTTATCTGCTACGGAAACCCGATAATGGTATCAGAGCCTAGATCTATGGTCAGTATGCTAGTACGGATAGACACATGCAAAGTGTGGGCATTGATACCCTAGTTGTTACCTTCCCACGTGTTTTTATTCATATCGCGGTACTGTGAGATGAAGCAGCCCGGACTGACCTTACGCATAATCCTATGCGAAAGTGGTTCCATGCTCGACATACAGTTTGTACCGTATAAATGGCTAGTAGGTGTATGTCTCACTTGCAATAGTTGATATGGCATCTACAACGGAAGGCCCCAAAAGGGGTGTAGTAGCGACAACTGTTGTATCCGTGTTGTGGTTGGAAGTTCGTAGGTAGAAACTATTCTATCGTGAAAGCCTTAACAACCACATAAAATCTGTAATAGATAGAGTAGAGGCATATAACTTTATGTTGTAGGGAAGGCTTTGTGATGCGATATGGTTGCAAGTCGTGAAAAGTTAAGGTATTTTACGTTTCCTATTGCTAAGTCGTGTAGTAGTAATCATCACGATGATGAATGACAAGGCTGATGGAGTTATGGACTTGGCGCCAAGCCAGAGCACCTGATGGAGATCATGGAGCGAGAAGACAACCATGTCACGTCACATTATGATTAGATATGATTTAATCTTTGTTTGCATCTTGTCTGAGTGTTGGTATTAGATACACAATGGTAGCATTTTAAATAGGACGATCCCTTATTAAATACCAATGAAAGTGTTCTCCCTTAGTGTGCACCACCAAGAAAGTTCTCCGTTATGAGGTAGGACGTGGCGATCGGGTGTCATACATATCTACGTTCGCATACGGTGGGTGCAAGCCATGTATGCACAGCAAAAACACTATGGTTGGATTGGCGATCCTAGCATGTACATACATGGCCTCGGAACACAATGATCGAAAGATCAAGCATGAGTCACATGGATGATGTAATCGACGGGTATAGTCCACCTTGGCAGCCGCACCAAAGGTCGTGACAATCGGGGATGATGTGGTGTAAAGGGGTCATGTAATAACTAAAACTATCTTTAGGGATGATAGTTTAAGTGGGAGTTGATCTGAAATCCACCATATTATGAACTTAGTCTAAGTCCATTTTGCAAATATCTTGTAGATTATGGCCATCCCCTTAGTTCAGGACATATATAGTCCATTAATGAACGGGGAGAAACTTAAGTTAGATGGGCCGAATTTCATTGACTAGTACCAACGCTATAGTAGGATCCTCGTAGAAAACCATCTCCTCTATATCCTTTGTGAACCCCTGGAAGATTTCCTTGATGAATCTGACGGTAGAGAAGATACGACTCTTTGTGACCATCATGATACCTTCGCCAAGGTTAAACCCAAAAAATGGGATCATCGTAAACAAAAAGTGTATATGTGATATACAAGTAATAAATGTTACCATGAAACTCTTATGCAGGTTTCAAGTATTGGATACTTAATCTTGTTTTAGTGAAAATAGGACCCTCTACATGAGAGTTATAGAATGGAACGAGGCGCTGATGGCGTGATGATGGCAAGCAAGCTAGTTGATGGCCGATGACACTCCTTCCCTCGAAGTTTATCATTAGGATTAGTAGATTCGAATAAAATCTTTGTAATCAAGTTTGTGAAACTTATGAGTGTGTCTTGCTTATTGCGAGATGGTTATTCATATTAATAAGAAACAATTCAGTTATTCTGTTTTTATGAATAATTTCTTTTATGATTCACATAGAGATTATAAACAAGTTATTCTAGTCTTTATCAGTATGATAAAATGATGTTTATGAAAATTCCCAAAAGATATTCAAGTTTAAATATTGAATAACACTATTGTTTAAGTCATTCTGGTTACTGCATATTTTTCCTGTTAATGAAGATCGAGGTCTTAGATATTTGATTTAGAGATTTGCAAAATCATGCCTCGTTGGGCGGAATGTCTGAAACTCCGCATTCTGGTAAAACAGTGATATGCGAAGAAGTGTTGAATTATATATATATGATGTATTGCATTTTCAACAGATAGTGGAAATCATTATTTTTGGTGAGTTTAAGTAAATATATGTATTTACTTAATGAACACAAGTTTGAAACTATTTGAATTGTTCAATGATTTCATAATGAAATAGATATAAGATTAACAAGGATTCCAAAGTCTTTGCGATTTAATCCAAGTGATTTCGTATTCAAGTTAATAGCAAATTGGCATATAAGGGACTTGTGAAAACTGTTTCACAAATTATGATTATTGGACTAATCAAATAGTGTTGATATGTCTAAAACATCATAATAATAGTGTATAAGTTACATATGGTCCACAATGATCTTCGAATGGTTTAGCGTTAGGAATTAGAGTTAAAGATCGAATTAGTAAACACTCAAAAGTTTTAGGAACATCTAATGATTCACAGAAATAGCACCATATGAAATATGGCAAGATCGAGTTTCTAAAGATTTCAATAGTTCGAGATCGTTGCGAATAGTAAGTCTTTGTGGTACACTCTTAGTGTAGCATCCCAATTATCTAACAATTGTAATGCTACTTGCCTAGTCTATATATTGATACTTCCTACATGTCATTTATTGCATCATCATCATATCATGCACATGTCACCATGCCACATTACATTTGAGCATCATATAAAACCCTTTTCATTTTGTTCTTCTTCTCATATTGCATTGCCTTATTAATAATTTGCTACTTCATATAATGTATTTTCTTCTTGATATTATGCTTGATGCTCAAATTGAGTTGGGGCATATCTATTTAAAGTCCACCACCTTTGCCGCCTCCTTTTGGTTCAATCCATAATTCCTACCATCCAATTCCTACACCATCGGATCCTCCTCTCTCGTCCAAACCCTGCCCCTCTCTTCCTGGTGCGATCGAGCAACAGCACAGTAGCAGCGCCCTCCCTGGTTCGATCCTCCCCCCTATCTGGTCCGGCTCGACCAAGCCACAAGGAAGCCACTCCCTGTACCTCTCCTTCCTCGAGACCACGTGCGGTCCAGGACGATCGGCCATGTAGAGCCCGTGCTTCCCTCTCCTTCCATGTGCGTAAAGTGGCAAGGGCCTCCCTAGCCTCCCCCCAACCACTCCCGTAGATCGGATCTCGCCTTACCTTCTTCCTCCCCACGCCAAATCCAGTACACCCGCCAAGCCAAAGCCGTCGGACGTAGCAAGGAAGCTTCACGAGGAGTCTCTGGAGCGGTTCTGGACTGGGAGCGAGGAGGAGGAGCCGTAACCCGACGTGTCCACCTGCTGCCAACGCGATCAGCACTTCCCCGTCACCGTCTTTGTCATCTTCCAGCTCGGCCACCACATCGTCCGCGACCTAGGTCAACAACGCCTCCTTCTAGCGCTCTCCTCATGCTTGTTTGTACACAACCTAGACCGTGTCGTGCCAGCTCGCCCCCCTTCCCCCGGCCGCTCTGCCGCCGCGTTCGGTCGTAACCCCAGCCCACACGAACAGCCCCGCACATGAACCTTAGCCACCGGCCTCCCCGCGAGCTCGCGCCAGCCGGAAAGCACCGTCGCGCGTCCCCTGTCCTCTCAGACGCAGCAGCCTCCGACGCCTCGCCGCATCGCCGTGATGCTTGTCGTTGCAGCCGACACGCGCACACGCCGCACAGACAGCAGCGGTGGCAGAAACCGCCACGAGCACCCTCTGTTTCCCCACAGTTGCCGGCACACCTGGTCATCCTCTGGAAGAACTGCCAACACGGCGGACCTTCGGGGTAGATCCACCTTTCCAGCGAGCCAACCGAAGACCTAAACGTAGCATCACAGCCACCAAAATCGTCCACAAAAGATTGTGCCAGATCTCTATTTTCTAAAGAGCTATCTAATAGTATGAAAACCGGCCGCAACCCCGCTGTTCGTCGAAGATACCCGGACGCTACGGTCCATCTCCGGGACGAACTCGTAAACGGAAGTTGTAGATCATTTTCCCCTAACAAGTTCTTGTTTTTACAGAATCGCGAAAACCGCAGTCGTTCGCTCGCATTTGACTCGAGAAGATTGAACGAGCTAGCAGATTCTCGCGTTCAAAATTCAGTCCGTCAGAAATCGTCCCAGAACATTTTGTTAAAAACACCCTGAAGTTTTTGTAATCTCGGCCCGCAGCCCTTGGCTCCGCCACTTGTCAGCTCACCGCGACCCGCACGCGCAGTGGGCCTGCGCCCCCGCATGTCCCCACCTGTTACTGACCAAGGGTAAAATAACACTAAGTTAGAAAAGTCCCAGCGTGTTTTGCTAATAAAATTAATTCCAGAAAATTGATAAATACAAATAAATTCATATAAATGTAACTAATTCGAATTTGATAAAATTTTCAAAATAAAATCTGCTTCAAATTTAAACATAAATTCTAATCCAGTTCCAGAATTTTCCTACAATGCCCCTAACTATTACTACTAATGACAATATTGCCCTTTACTTATTTAAATTGTGGTTTTTAATAACTTTTAACCAACATTTCCAAATTTGACAAATTATATATGTTTTCTAATCGAAAAAATGCCAGGAATTTAAATATTCCATCCAAAATAATTTTTGCACAATTTAAAATTTCGAAATAATCTAAATTGCAATACATGTCTTTTTCTTGATCAATTTTATAACTTTTATCCCGTAATTTCAAATTTGACAAATCTATCTCTATCTATCTACTAATTTATGTTGTCGTACGTTCGTCGGCAGAGCAATTTTTCCGTCTGCCATATTTTAGACTCTTTTGCCCCTGGTAGTTCGGACAAATAACATGGCCTGTCACCGCCAAGTTAAGAAAAACGGCTTGCTTTCTCTCCCCCGATGGGAAAAAATCCCCGGCCGCCGCCCTCCTGCTCTCCCGTCGGGACGCAGCGACCGAGCAGTGTGACTAGCTGGAGGCGCATCGAGGCCACCATCCGTCCCTGCTCCTCTACGCCGGTACGAGGCCGCCACTCCTCCCCTGATCCTCTACCTCTGGTGCTCCTCCCCTCCAATTCCCTCCTCTCTCCGGATCCACTTTCGTTGCAGCCAGCCATACCAGGCCGTGAGGAGCAACGCCGTCGCTGGAGACTTCCCCGGGCCAGGACGCTGTTTCCTGGAGGTTCATATAGTCACCCTAATCTGCTTCCTTGAAGGAATTGAGCCGAGACCCGCGGAATCGAGTGAATCGTCCTCAGCTTCTGTTCAAGGTGATTTTTCTATGGGAATGGCGCTGAATTTTGTTGAGGTTAAGGGTGGGACCTCCCTGAAATCGCAATTTTCCCCATCGTTCCTGAACGCCGGCTGTGTGGTAGGAAGACGTATAAGGGTCAGAAGAGATATTTGGGCGCTTGCAGAGGAATAAGGGATTGCACATTGCAGTCTGAATCTTCTGCAGTCTGTTGCTTCTTGAATGCTACCGAAATTGGTGGTTGCCCTATCACTTTGTAGGGAAGAGTAATTTCGTGCTTTTTTTAGGGTAAGCTCGAAAGGAAAATAGAGCAGTTTGGGACATTTTTATTCCATGTAACAAGTTATAGCACCAAGTAGGAGTTGTTTCTGGTTCAGTTAACAGATCCAAGGTCTGGACGGTGTCTTCAGTTAGTACTTTACCAAACTCACCTTACTGAGTCATGAGCAATTGCATTGGCTTCTGACATTTATGTTCTTTACTATACTTGACCCCGAGACAATAACACAATCCATTAGCTCACCGATTGTCTAACAGCTAAGTAGCTAACGAGCTAGGTAGAATCATAATTGACTGTTTACCTGCAGCTAACATCTTAGCACAGGGACGATTGAACTCCAATTATTCCTCTTGAATAGTGCGTATGAAATGCCAAAGTTTGTAGCCCATATGTAGTTTCAACCAATAAGTGCTTACCTTTTATGGTGCCTCACATATCTTGGGAGCAACGACAAGTTTCCTATGTTTTGGCAGATCAACTTGTGTGGTGCATGCATACTGGTCACATGGCTTATGTGCTCCTCATTTGTGCCCGTAATCTGTGTTGGAGTGGATAACCTGGTATGCACTATATTTCCAACGTCGCATCCGCCTAGCTGGGTCGCTACTACCCTTGTGTCTCAGACGCAGTTGGCTAGATATTGGCGTTTTATTTTTGTGAACATCATGCCTCTAAATGTGTATTCAAATTAAATCCCTCCAAAATGATGTGTGTTTTTCCATTAGCGCGTGTACTCCTTGTTGTTCTTCTGTTTAAGGTTCGGCTTAGTTCATGGCATTGTTTTGAATCACAAGGAGCATGTTCTTATCTCTGTCAATTTGAGTAGCTTCTGTTACAACCTTTTAGAACTGAGGACGAGGATTTACTTCATAGGGAAAGTGAGAGTTGGAGACTTGGAGATCGTTCCTGTTCTGTGCCGATGCGTTCCAGTTGAAAAAAAAACTGAAAACAGACAAGGCGTGTAACTTGATGGAAGCAATCATGTAGAACCTTTCAGAATACAAAATTGGTAGGTCAGCTCAGCTTGAATAATTTTCATTTTGTGGATGTGAAACTACAATTGAAAAAAAATGAAAAACTTCTAAATGACTAGATCTCGGTAAAGACCAACGAATGAGAAGATCAAAACTATCGAATATATAAAAGTTACAGACCTTTTCGTTGAGAAAAGTGAAACACTGACGTAAGAGCATTGAATATTTTCTTCGATGGTCCATAGAAATTTTCATATTACGTCTCAACTTAATTTGTATACCTTGTTGTGTATTTGCATGTAATTAGATAAAATATTTATGAGGCCAACTGTTCATAAGCTATTGAATTACCTATAAGTAGAAAATTTCATCCTTTTTTTACCACATTTGTGGGAATATTTAGACTTCCGTCTCAAAATAGAGGTCACAATTTTTTCTAAATTTTGATGAATGTAGACACAATTTAGTATTAAATATATCTAAATTTAGACAATTTCCGGCATCTATTTTGAGACGGAGGGAGTAGTAATTTGTATTCACCAATTTTACTACTTCAAAACCTTATCTCGCTATCTCTATCTATATACACACGTGCATTTTCATGTGTTATTTTTTAATATGTGTTAAAAAACTGAGAAGACCGTAGCAACGCACGGGCATTCATCGATCAGCGCGATAGGCCCATTTGGATTATGCATTTCATGATATAAATTAAAGCATGCATCATATAAATACTTAAAAATCTGAATGGTTTATGCAAGTAAAACTTGCTAAATAATTAATAAAATGCTTATTTCTTGTACCTACACCTCACCCATGCCATACTATATTATGACATGCAAATTGTGCATCATTCCATCATGGCATATCTTGTTTGCTTATTGGATATGATTTATATGATTGTGCAATGTATTTATTTCGTCCCTTGTATGTTTGGTTTTTATCCGGATAGACACTGAGCAAGGAGAATACCAGGAGGCTTAGGAGTATTACCTAGATCCTTCTTATTCTGCAAAAGAACTGTCAGGCAAGCAATTCCCCGTGCTTGTATACATATAGTACATATGCTTCTATCTTGTTCTTGCATCATTGGTCGCGATTGCATTAAATTGAATCCCAAGTATTACTATTAAACTCCACTGAAGCTTGTACCTCAATCCTATGAGCCATTACTACAAGAGTTGTTTGAGCCATGCGAGTCGTAGAATTGCATGTGTAGGCTTTGTGCGTGTCTTTGGATAATGAGGTACCTAAACAACTAAATCTGAGTAGTGATGGGAGAACTAATGAAAGAGGCACCCGTGAGCATTATCTGGTATTTGGTTCTTTAAGCTCACTTGTGTCCCGTAGGACCTCGAGTACTTGATTCTTGTTCCTTGACTATTCGCACTATCCACATACGGGAGACCCTATGCATCCTCCTTTGCCTGATCTTGATTTGCACTTTATTTCTTGGGGCCACAAAGTAGTTTGAGGCTTTATTACTATCATGTACCTATGCCATGTTTTACTGCTTTATTTACGACTGTGCATGGAGCACCTATACTGTTTTGGAATGCGGAGTGTTTTCGCTGTATCGACAAGCCAGTCACACTTTCGAGTTCCTAGTCGTTTACAGCCATTGACACAAACCATGGTCCATCTTGGAGCCAGCCAACTTTGTTGTGGGTAGCTTAGTTGGGTGGCCCCCTGAAATAATTTATGAATCTTGTGAGTGCATTGTCGTGAGGCCTCGTTGCGTTTTATTTGGTTCTTCCCGAGGTTGATCGTATGTGTGTTGCTATTTGTGCACCCCTGCTGGGTAAATCTTTTTGAAAGTCATGTCTGCGGTTATGGACGACTTGGAGCGTAGTTTCTCGATCATAGACAAGCATAACTAAAGTATCAATTTTAATTTGACTAAGACATGACTAGTAAATAGTGCAACACTCATGGAATGGTTAATAAAATTGCCAACGGCTGGGATGTTCTTCTGCCTTCTCGCCGGTAAGTGAGAAGGAGGGCGAGCAATGTTTATTTATGGTGCTTATATAAGTGCTGTTATTAATTAACGACCATTTGTCCATCTCTGGTTGGGCGGATGTATAGTGTGTCTCTATACTACTTTGTAGATATTATCTTTTGCTGCAATTGCGTCACCCCCAGGTCGTTCCCTTTAGATGCATTAAGACTTTATGAGTACCCCTAGGGTCTCACACGATAAATATTTGGTTCAGATGGGCAGGTATACTCCCAGGAAAGCTACTGGGTCGAAGAGATTGATGATGGTGGCAATGACTATTAGGTGTAGAGATTCTAGGGATGGAGATATGTGAGATCTATGGGCGGGATGTGCTTAGTTCTGTGGCATCTTATGCCGATTTGTTTCTTATCCGTACTCGGATCTTGTATTCCGTTTCTGCTTGATACTCTATTGCGTGATGTATGAGGAGATATCCTAAACTATTATGTCTATCTAGGATATTTGGATCTTGCCGTATGGCGTTGAATATTTCTGTTTCTATTGTTTCTAGGTGGTGTGACTTTGATGTCTATTGTAATTCGCAGACATACATACTCATTTGTGTATGTTGTGGTCGTGTTACCTATAGCTTACGCCGCTCGCTCTTGTCCCGATGTTCTTGAAAGTGGATAAGGTGGTCGGCTGGTACTGTTCCCTACTCCGCTTCGACGGGCCTACACATGGGTGGCCTTGGGCCTCCACGGTAGAACCCCTTATCCACTTTTGGGTTCATCCAGGCTCGTGCTTAGAGTGTAATTTCCGAGGTACTACACCTAGTAAAGACTATAAATGCAAATTCCGAACTAATACCCAATGAAGAAAAAAATTGTATAGTGAGGTACTTGTTTGAGAAAGTGCCTTCTTATAGAAGTGCTAGTGGAAAGTCAAAAGTGTAAGCAAAAGGTTTTGAACTTACCTCTGAATTTTCAAGAATGTAAAACGAAATATGTTCCAGAAACAAACTTTACAAATAGAGGGAAACTAGAATGATATGATCATGAGTGTTTCAGCTAATACTTTGTGAAAGTAGGATTCAAGAACTTGTTCTAACAGTTGCAGAATTCCATTCTTGATTCGCTTGTCCTATTATTGGAGTAAGACGTACCTACGAACTACAAAGAAAGATTGATGGACCCAAGTACAAGAAATGACCTAGAGTCATGAAATTAGCAAAGGGCTGATCAAAACTGCAAAGTCTTCAAGTGTATGAAGAGAAAGGTTGTAACTAGTACAACATGCAGGTTTTGATCAATCAGAAATTGCTAAAATCTTGTAGAAGAAAATTCTCGATTTGATGTAAGATCAAAGAATTTTGGATTTGCCAGAATTATCGAGAGAAGTCTGCAAGTTGAGTGGGAGCTAAGAAGTTTTCTTAATAGAATATGTGGATGACACATTTAGTGGGAGATTAGTTACATCTTAGAATATCAAATATTGATGAAATATTTGAGTGGGAGCGTGACAATGTTCTAGAATATATAATTGACATATTAGTGAACAATGTATTTGGTATTAGGAATGATTAGATCATTAGATGGATGAAATTTCAACTTGAATTAAATATAGTGGATCTATTTGATTGGATCAAGATGTTTAATGAACATCAAAATGTCAAAGTGCTTGGAGAATTCTGAAAGTGTTTAGAAGGACCTAGTTGAGATTCTGAAAAGAGATCAGAATGGATTCAAGAAAATTTTGATTATTACTTGAATGACTAGGATAAGGAATTAGTAATGAATCGGTATTTACGACAATGGTTAAAACAGGAAAAAAGGATTCATTGCATCAATTATGCCTTGGCCATAGTTTTTCCAAGGTAAAACACATGTTGTTCATGAAGGAAATATGCCCTGAGAGGCAATAATAAAGTTGTTATTATGTATTCCTTGTATATGATAGATGTTTATTTTGCATGCTATAATTGTATTGATAGGAAATGTCAATACATGTGTATTTGATAAACAAAAAGGTTCCTAGCTATGCCTCTCTTATAGACTAGCTCGTTGATTAACAAGATGATCAAAGTTTCCTGATCATGGACATTGGATGTTGTTAATAACGGGTCACAGCATTTGCGAAATGATGTGATGAACATTCATCTGAAGTATAGCATTACGATCAAAGTCATTATGTTTATATTGCTATAAAATCATACGAAGTAATCTTAGTCCTTAGACCATGATATCATATTAATTGCTAACACCGAAAGAGTATCTTGATAACATCAAACGTCACACCATAACAGGGTGACTATAAAGGTGGGTTCAGTGCTACGAAGGTGTTATGTTGAGGCTCATGGATCAAGAGTGTAATTTTTCAATCCCGATGACGGATAGATATACTCTGGGCTCTCTTGGTGATGTCACATTAAGATAGCTTGCAAGCAAGTGATGTGATCACTAGAATGTTATATCACAGAAACGAGAAAAGAGTGCATGTCGGTAACGAGATCAAACTAGGTATTTGGGTACCGATGATCAAATCTCGGACATGTATTATATCATGAGACAAAGGGATTAAGTTACTAGCATTCAAGGTTCTCATGATTACAGAAGTCATCGTTGAATGTGCAGGAGTCAGTAAGGATCTCCAGGTCCCGCTTCTGATTATTGATTTGAGAGGGGTCTCAATCATGTCTGCATTATTCACGAACCGTAAGGTGACACACTTAATGAAGGAAATATGCCCTAAGAGGCAATAATAAAGTTGTTATTGTGTATTCCTTATATATGATAGATGTTTATTTTGCATGCTATAATTGTATTGATAGGAAATGTCAATACATGTGTGTTTAATAAACAAAAAGGGGTTCCTAGTTATGCCTCTCTTATAGACTAGCTTGTTGATTAACAAGATGATCAAAGTTCCGTGATCATGCACATTGGATGTTGTTAATAACAAGGTCACAATATTTGTGAAATGATGTGATGAACATTCATCCGAAGTATAGCATTACGATCAAAGTCATTATGTTTATATTTCTATAACATCATACGAAGTAATCTTAGTCCTTAGACTACGAGATCATGTTAATTGCTAACACTGGAAGAGTATCTTGATAACATCAAACGTCACACCGTAACGGGGTGACTATAAAGGTGGGTTCAGTGCTACAAAGGTGTTATGTTGAGGCTCATGGATCAATAGTGGAATTTTTCAATCCTGATGACGAATAGATATACTCTGGGCCCTCTCGGTGATATCACATTAAGATAGCTTGCAAGAAAGTGATGTGATCACTAGAATGTTATATCACGGGAACGAGAAAAGAGTGCATGTCGGTAATGAAATCAAACTAGGTATTTGCGTACCGATGATCGAATCTTGGACATGTATTATATCATGAGACAAAGGGATTAAGTTACTAGCGATAAAGGTTCTCACGATCACAGAAGTCATCGTTGAATGTGCAGGAGTTAGTATGGATCTCCAGGTCCCGCTTCTGATTATTGATCTGAGAGGAGTCTCAATCATGTCTGCATTATTCGTGAACCGTAGGGTGACACACTTAAGGGTTGCTGCCATTTTGGAGCACATATGTTTCAGACGAAAGGATTGCAAAGCGCAGAAATTGTTTCGGGTGAAATTGCAGAAAGTGGTTCTGCATGTGATATTGAAATGTTTCAAGGGGTTTTATGTGAATGTTTGTTAATTAACGTAATTAACAAAATTCTGAATAAATTTAATAAAAGAGTTTTATTAAATGAGAGAGCATTAAACTTAGAGAAATTTAATGCATTTAAAGTGGAGACTTTAAAAGAGAATGTGAAGGGGCATTTTAATGTGGAGGAGTTACCACCACATGAATGGGGGAGGTGAGGGGTCACCCCCCATGGGGCGCCGGCCATGGGGAGGGGTACCCCCTCCTCCTATAAAAGGCCCCCCTCTCACCCTTCTTCCTCACACCTCCTCGTGAAGGATCTCTCTCCCCCTCTAGCATTATTCCCCCATGGTCTTGGATTAGCGAGATACATGTTCTCGGTGGCATTTCGTCTGGAAGGAGTTGCTGCTTCCGCTGCATCGCTAGAGCGAGGAGGTGGAGGTTGTCCGGTGGCTTGAACGTGTGTGCGAGGACGGATGCGCTGCTGATTTGCGGCGCTCGGACTTCCACACGATCTTGAGATCGGCAAGCGTACGACTACATCATCCACGAGTTCCAACTCGTTAACAAAACTCGGTTGTCTTTGAGGATAAGTTCTCCGTGGATGTATATCCACACGTTTCTCTGTATCTAGTAGATAGATCTTGGCGTATAGTTCTCATCGTAGGAATTTTTTTGTTTTCTATGCTGCGGACCCAACAGTGGTATCAGAGCCTGATCTATGCGTAGGTGCTTTGCACGGGTAGTACACATATGTTTATATGTGGGCAATGATGATAATGTTATCGCATCTTCTATGTATTTTGGATATTGGTGGCATAGTGGGATGAAGCGGCCCGGACCAACCTTACATGTCATCGTACATGAGACCGGTTCCACGATTGACATGCAACTAGTTTTGCATAAGTGGCTAGCGGGTGTCTGTCTTTCCTACTATAGTCAATATCTGATTTACAATGAGTTGCTAATAACTTGGTTATCCTCGTTGTGGTTCATGTTCGTAGGTAAGACCGGTTTTATCTCCAAAAGCCCTAAGCCATGTAAAACTTGCAATTGATAAATTAGAGGTGTCTAGTTTAGATCGTTGCTGGGCTAGTGTCTTGATATGGTATTGTTGTAAGTAAATGTATGATAGATACTCTTACAACACACTCAACGTGTAAGTTCGATAGACCTTGGCCTTACACACAAAGGAATGATAGAGATCATACCACGATGCAAATGATAGAGATCAAATGCATGGACCATATCATCTCACTTTACACATTAGATGTTGGCATCTTATACTGCTAGTTTGGTGCTTTTGGTAGCATTGTAAGATGATCCCTCATTTAGATATCAAGATAAAAATGTGTTCTTCCTTAAGTATGCACCGTTCTATGGATCGTGTTTCGAGACATCACGTGATGATCGGGTGTACTCGACTCTACGTTTTCATATAACGGGTGTAAGACAGTTTTACACACGCGAATACTAAGGTTCTTACTTGGCGAGCCTAGCATGTACAAACATGGCCTCGGAACACGGACCGAAAGGTTAAGCATGAGTCATATAGTTGATATGATGCCCATATAGATGCTCGCCTTTGAAGCTACACCGACTCACGTGATGATCGGACTTGGTGTAGTGGATTTGGTTCATGTAATGACCAAAAAGACACGAGGGATGTCATTTTTGAGTGGGATTTTATTAGTAATTTGGATTAGTTGAACTCAATCTATCATAAACTTCGTCTAAATAAACTTTACAAATTCGGTTGTAGATGGCACCACCTTCTATTAATTTCAATGTGTTCATGGAGAAAGAGAAACTTGCTGCGAATGGTAGCAACTTCACCAACTGGGCTATGAATTTGAGGATTCTCCTCACTGCTGCACAAAAGCAATATGTGCTAGAGGATCCGCTAGGCCCCCCACCAGCTCCTGATGCCCCTGACGAGGAAAAGAATTTCTATATAACTCGTCAGGAGGACCACAACTTAGTTCATTGCGGCATACTTTATGGGCTAGAGCCAGAACTTCGAAAGCGTTTCGGAAATGGCAATTCCTTTGATACCATGGGAGAATTGAAAATGATTTTCGATACCCATGCTGCCGTAGAGAGTTATAATGCTTCTGAAAAGTTCTTTAGCTGCATGATGGAGGAGAACAGCTCCGTTAGTGAGCACGTACTCAAAATGTTTGGGTATGCCGATAAACTTGTGTCCTTGGGAATAACGATTCCCATTGACTTAGGCATACATCGTGTTCTCCAACCTCTGCCACCTAGCTACAAGAGCTTCGTGATGAACTATAATATGCAGAGCATGAAGAAGTCTCTTCCCAAGGTTCTGTCAATGCTTAAGACTGCATAAGTGGAGATTATGAAAGAACATCAAGTGTTGATGATCAATAAGACCACCGGTTTCAAGAAGGACAAGAAAGGCAAGCAGAAGGGAAAGAAGGGTGGAAAATCTGTTGCCACACCTGAAAAGAAATCCCAAGCTGGCCCTATGTCTGATATCGAGTGCTACTATTGCAAGGATACTGGCCATTGGAAGCGCAACTGCCCCAAGTATTTGGCAGACAAGAAGGCTGGCAAGGCAAACAATGTATATGTGATATACATGTTATTGATGTGTACTTGACTAGTACTCGCAGTAGCACCTAGGTATTTGATACGGGATAGGTTGCTAATATATGTAACTCGATTCAGGGGCTGCGGAACAAGCGACGGCTAGCAAGGGATGAGGTCGAGATGCGGGTCGGCAATGGATCAAGAGTTGATGTGATGTCCGTCAGAACGCTACCTCTCCATATGCCGTCAGGATTAGTTATAAATCTGAATAATTATTATTTGGTGCCTGCACTGAGCATGAACATTGTATCCGGATCGTGTTTGATGCAAAGTGGTTATTCCTTTAAATCTGAAAACAATGATTGTTCGATTTATATGAATGATATCTTTTATGGTCATGCACCTATGTTGAATGGTTTATTTTTGTTGGATCTCGATAATAGTATTACGCATATTCATAATGTTGATGCTAAAAGGATTAAACTTGATAATGATATATCTGCATATATGTGGCACTGCTGTCTAGGTCATATTGGCGTTAAACGCATGTGGACTTTCGGAATCACTTGATTTTGAATCATTTGATACATGTGAGCCGTGCCTTATGGGCAAGATGACTAGAACGCTGTTTTCCGGTTCAATGGAACGGGCAACAGATTTATTGGAAATCATACATACTGATGTGTGTGGACCAATGAGTGTGTCGGCGCGAGGTGGATATCATTATTTTGTTACTTTCACGGATGATTTGAGTAGATACTAGTATATCTATTTGATGAAACATAAGTCTGAAACCTTTGAAAAGTTCAAGAAATTTTAGAATGAAGTGGAAAATCATCGTAACAGAAAGATCAAATTTCTGCGGTCCAACCGTGGAGGAGAGTATCTTAGTTACGAGTTTAGCACACATATGAAAGACTGTGGAATAATTTCACAACTCACGCCTGCCGGAACACCACAACGTAATGGTGTGTCGGAACGTCGTAATCGTACTTTATTGGATATGGTTTGATTTATGATGTCTCTAACTGACTTGCCACTGTCATTTTGGGGTTATGCACTAGAAACCGGTGCATTCACTTTAAACCGGGCACCATCTAAATCCGTTGAAACGACACCGTATGAATTATGATTTGGAAACAAACCTAAGCTGTCATTTCTTAAAGTTTGGGGATGCGATGTTTATGTGAAGAAACTTCAGCCGGATAAACTCGAACCCAAAGCGGAAATATGCGTCTTCATAGGATACCCTAAGGAAACAATTGGGTATACCTTCTATCATAGATCCGAAGGCAAGGTTTTTGTTGCCAAGAATGGATCCTTTCTTGAGAAGGAGTTTCTCGTGAAAGCTGTGAGTAGTCGGAAGGTAGAACTCGAAGAGGTTATTGAACCTTCTCTTCATGAATTGGTGAGTGGCGCAGCACCGAAAGTTGTTTTAGAGTTAACTTCACCTGATGAAGAGAGAGCTAATGATAATGATCATAAAACTCCGAAAGAGGATACTGCCAAACCTCGCAGGTCAAGCAGGACACGTGCAACTCCTGGACTGTACGGCAATCATGTTATGAATTTCATGATTGATGAAATAGATGACCCTGCGATGTATGAAGAAGCGATGATGAGCCCTGATTCCAAAAAATGGCTAGAAGCCATGAAATCCGAGATGGAATCCATGTATAAAAACTAGGTTTGGACCTTGGTGGACTTACCTCACAATCGAAAAACCGTTGAGAATAAATGGATTTTCAAAAGAAAAATTGATGCTGATGGTAATGTGACCATCCATAAAGCTCGACTTGTCGCAAAGGGGTTTCGACAAATTCAAGGAGTTGACTACGATGAGACATTTCTCTCCCGTAGCGATGCTAAAGTCGGTTAGGATTATGTTAGCAATTGTTGCGTATTTCAATTATGAAATATGGAAGATGGATGTCAAAACTGCATTCCTCAATGGTAATATTGAAGAAGAGTTGTATATGATACAACCTAAGGGTTTTGTCGATCCTAAGGATGCTGATAAGGTATGCAAACTTCAGCGATCCATCTATGGACTGAAGCAAGCATCCCGGAGTTGGAATCTCCGCATTTATGAGGTGATCAAAGAGTTTGGATTTGTCCAAACTTATGGAGAGGCTTGTATTTACAAGAAAGTGAGTGGGCGCAATGTGGCATTTCTGATATTATATGTGGATGACATATTATTGATTGGAAATGATATAGATCTTTTAAACAGTGTTAAAACTTATCTAAACAACAAATTTTCGATGAAGGACCTTGGTGAAGCTTCATATATATTAGGCATTAAAATCTATAGAGATAGATCCAGGCGCCTAATTGGGCTATTGCAGAGTACATACCTTGATAAGATATTAAAGAAGTTTAATATGGATGGAAGTAAGAAGGGGTTCTTACCTATGTTGCAAGGCAAGACATTGAGTAAGACTCAAAGTCCGGCTATGGCGGAAGAAAGAGAGATAATGGATAAGATCCCCTATGCCTCAGCCATAGGCTCTATAATGTACGCCATGCTATGTACAAGACCGGATGTGGCACATGCTATTAGTTTGACTAGTAGGTACCAATCTGATCCAGGTTCAGAACACTGGATAGCGGTCAAGAATATCCTTAAGTACTTAAGAAGAACTAGGGATATGTTTCTTGTATATGGAGGTGAAGAAGAGCTAGTCGCTAAGTGTGATGTCGATGCTAGCTTTGACACCGATCCGGATGACTCTAAGTCTCAATCCGGATACGTATTTCTCTTGAACGGAGCAGCAGTTAGTTGGAGGAGTTCCAAACAACCAGTGGTGGCTAGATCAACGATGGATGCGGAATATGTTGCTGCTTCAGAAGCGGTGCAGGAAGCGGTTTAGATGAAGGAGTTCATAACGGAACTAGGTGTGGTTCCTAGTGCATTGGACCCAATGGTGATCTATTGTGACAACAATGGAGCCATAGCCAATGCCAAGGAACCATGGTCTCACAAGAGTTCCAAGCATATTAAGCGCCGGTTTCACTCCATCCGCGAGCATGTCAAGGATGGAGATATAAATATTTGTAAAGTACACACGGACCTAAATGTAGCAGATCCGTTAACTAAAGTTCTCCCTAGGGAAAAACATGATCAACACCAGAACTCCATGGGTGTTAGATTTATCACTATGTAAACTAGATTATTGTCTCTAGTGCAAGTGGGAGACTGAACGAAATATGCCCTGAGAGGCAATAATAAAGTTGTTATTATGTATTCCTTGTATATGATAGATGTTTATTTTTCATGCTATAATTGTATTGATAGGAAACGTCAATATATGTGTGTTCAATAAACAAAAAGGGGTTCCTAGTTATGCCTCTCTTATAGACTAGCTCGTTGATTAACAAGATGATCAAAGTTTCCTGATCATGGACATTGGATGTTGTTAATAACGAGGTCACAGCATTTGTGAAATGATGTGATGAACATTCTTCTGAAGTATAGCATTACGATCAAAGTCATTATGTTTATATTGCTATAACATCATACGAAGTAATCTTAGTCCTTAGACCATGAGATCATGTTAATTGCTAACACCGGAAGAGTATCTTGAGAACATCAAACGTCACACCGTAACAGGGTGACTATAAAGGTGGGTTCAGTGCTACGAAGGTGTTATGTTGAGGCTCATGGATCAAGAGTGGAATTTGTCAATCCCGATGACGGATAGATATACTCTGGGCCCTCTCGGTGATATCACATTAAGATAGCTTGCAAGCAAGTGATGTGATCACTAGAATGTTATATCACGGGAACGAGAAAAGAGTGCATATCGGTAAAGAGATCAAACTAGGTATTTGGATACCGATGATCGAATCTCAGACATGTATTATATCATGAGACAAATCGATTAAGTTACTAGCGTTAAAGGTTCTCACGACCACAAAAGTCATCGTTGAATGTGCAGGAGTCAGTATGGATCTCCAGGTCCTGCTTCTGATTATTGATTAAAGAGGGGTCTCAATCATGTCTGCATTATTCACGAACCATAGGGTGACACACTTAAGGGTTGCCGAACACCATTTTGGATCACATATGTTTCAGACGAAAGAATTGCAAAGCGCTGTAATTATTTTGATGGAAACCGGAATTGTTTCGGGTGAAATTGCAGAAACTGGTTCTGCATGTGATATTAAAATGTTGCAAGGGGTTTTATGTGAATGTTTGTTAATTAAAGTAATTAACACAATTCTGAATAAAATAAATAAAAGAGTTTTATTAAATGAGAGTTGCATTAAATTTGGTGGAAATTTAATGTATGTGAGTGGAACTTTGGGTGGAGGCTAAATTGATGTGAGTGGAGCTTCCGCCACATGAATGAGGAAGAGGTGGGGGCACGCCCCCTTGGGCGCCGGCCATGGGAGGGGAGGATCCCCCTCTCCTATAAAAGGCCCCCCTCTCCTCCCTCACAAAGCACACCTCCTCGTGAAGGATCTCTCCCCCCTCTAGATATATTCCCCATGGTCTCAGATTAGCGAGATACATGTTCTTGGTGGCATTGTGTCTGGAAGGAGTTGCTGCTTCCGCTGATTCGCTGGAGCGAGGAGGTGGAGGTTGTTCGATGGCTTGAACGTGTGTGCGAGGACGGATGTGCTGCTGATTTGCGACGCTAGGACTTCCACACGATCTTGAGATCGGCAAGCGTACGACTACATCATCCACAAGTTCCAACTTGTTAACAAAACTCTATTGTCTTCGAGGGTAAGTTCTCTATGGATGTATATCCACCCGTTGCTTGTATCTAGTAGATAGATCTTGGCGTATAGTTCTCATCGTAGGAATTGTTTGTTTTCAATGCTGCGAACCCAACAGTTCATACTTGACATAATGTGACCCATGTTCTTAGATATGAAGAACAAGGATTCTAGAGTGATTTTTGAATCACTAAATTAGAGTTAAGTTTTAACGCAATGAAAGCGTGTCTAGACATCAAAGTGAAAGTATTGCACTTTGATTAGAATTTACATAGATATAGAAGTATTAGAATACTTCAGCGTTAGCAATTTTGGTCTAGAGAAAGTTTGACTTTCGACTAAGTGTATTTTATAGTTATATATGACATCTTGAAAGTTCTATTGACTGATAGATCATCATTGTATAAGCTAGAAAACAAAAGTCTCACTTTATCACCAAAATGCTAAAACACATTATATGATAATGGTGTGAATGTCAAATAGTTTATATTAATGATTTGCAAAATAGGACCTTATGAATCTGGTGAAACAGATTTAGCACAGGAAGTCCTCCATGAGCAAGCATGATCAATAAACGTATATGAGATATGGTTTATGATTAGTAGAAATGCAGCTAGATTATTTGTACTCTAGTGCAAGTGGGATACTGAAGGAGATATGCCCTAGAGGCAAATAATAAAAGGGTATTATTATCATATCTCGTTAGTTCATAATAGTTTTATATCATGTTATAACTGTATCAAGCGGAAAAGTTGATATAGGTGTGGTATACATACAAACACCAGGTCCCTAGTAGCCTCTATTCAACTAGTTCATTGGGCAGACGATGATCAAGGTTTCCTGATCGTGGGATAAACAAAAGTCACTAACAATAAAGTCATATCATCTGGAATGATGTGATGAACACTTCCCACTAATGATTGTTGCAACACGATCATGTCACTTAGTTCATGTTGCAGTTGTCAGAAATAGATTGTCCTAATCCTTAGACCGTGAGATCATATCAATCACTGTTACCGGTGGATGCTTTGACTGTATCAACCATCATCTTGTGATAGAGTGACCATAAAGGTACACGTCGGGTTTCCAAAGGAGCATGTAGAGACAATATGCTTCAAGATCGGGAATTGTTCTCCTGTGTGACGGGAAGATACAACTGGGCCCACTCGATGAATTATATCCATGTTCCGCAACACATGACTAGGTCATGGGGATGGTATTTCACGGGAACGAGTAAAACAGTACTTGTTGGAAACGAGATTGAACAAGGTATCGTGATACCGATGATCAAATCTCGGACAAGTCTTGTATTGATAATAAGGGAATTGGATATATCTTTCAGGTTCGACACGATGGAGATTCGTGGAGTGCATAGGGTTCAATATGGGCATCCCGGCCCCTCTATTGATCATTGATATGGATCATGTCTATAGCATTCCCGAACCATAGGTAAACACGCTGAAGAGTGATACAACGCTTGGAGATCCTCTTGCGAGATGGAATCATAGAAGAGAGAAAAACCAGAATTGTTCTGGAGAGATCCGAAGTTGTCCGGAGAAAGAAGGAAAGGAAAAGGCCGAAAAGAGTTTCGAATAAATGGCAATTTACAATATGCATTTATTATATGTTATTGTGAATTAATATATTCTAAATAAATATTTAAATTAAAATTTATTGGGCAACTTCCTCATTAGGCCAAAACCTCGGAGGGAAATGGCCTAAGAGGAAGTTACCCTGAAAAGAAAAGGCAAAAAACAGAAAAATAGCCCCTGCCTCGTATGGGCTAGTCGGACCACATAGGCGAGTGGGTAGGCGCAGCAAGGAGTCACGCTGGGGCGGCAAACAGTTGTTGGCCACCAGCAGGCCAATGGGCCACATGCGAGGTGGGGAAGCCCACCCGGCCGCCGCCTCCCAGCCGCCCAACTACTAGGCGCTGGCGGGCCGCACGATCGCTGCCTCCCTACCGCCTAGCAGGCAGGCGCTGGCGGGCCTTGCGTAGTCGGTCGGCCCACCTGGCGGCTGAGCTGCTGCACATGCATTGCGCGCCGTGCTGGGTCGTGGGCAGGCCCACCTAGGCAGTAGCTGTTGTTTTGGGCTGGCGATTTGAGCCCAGTCAGCTATGTTATTTTCTTGTTTATTTTCCTTTAAATATTAGTCCCACATGGCTAACCTAATGGGGAGGGCACACCCACTCTTCCTATATAAAGGGGTGCCCATGGGTGGACTAAGCCGCACAATAAATGAAGATATTCTCTAAGGCTAGAATATCCCTCCCTCTCTCTCCAGTTGACTTTGTCGTGGCATGGCCCCAGGGAAAGGACTATCCGCGAAAAGTCGACGCATCTATGGCACGTCGTTGTGCTGCAGTGATTCCACCAGGAGGTCTACTTCTGCAAGCCCAATAGGGATCAAGAAGTTTGGGAGTCGTCGCATTGCACCGTATGCATGTGATAACTTGGTGGGGCTATTGAAGTTTCCAGGCCATCGTACAAGCACCTGGACAAGGGGTGACGTGCGAGGAGCTTTGGGACCTTGAGGTCGGACAGGTACGACTACAACATCCATGCTCCTACATGAGTGTAATGCTCTCTCGGCCTTCAAGGGGATGTTACCGTTGTCTTCCTCCATTACTGCATTACTTCTAGATAGATCCTTGGGCATTCAGGGTGTTCCACGTAGTTATTTTTTGTTATCTACTACGGAAACCCTACAAGCTTCACCAGCGGGCTCCCAACTCCATCTTGCACATTGTGTGCTATATCATTCTCTATGAGTGTTGGCTCATAATCGCGCCTCACTTTGGTCTTTTCAAAAATTTGTTCAAGTTGAAGTGGCAGTCAAGGTCTGGTTTTGTGGTGTACGATATTGGCAAGTGCGGCATATATGTGGACCCTCATGTCCAGTATTTTAGCCTCAGCCTGGTCGACTCCACCCAAGAATGGAGGGATAAATGGTTCTACATCCAGGACAAAAAGGTAGAGGGGCAATTATTCAGCTTCGTCCCATTTGACCAAATGTGGAGCTAAAGAAGAGGAGGTCCGGACAGGTGAGTCGAAGGATGTTGATGTCTTGTACAAATGGGTGCTAGACCTTCTACTTGTTTGGGGAAAGGAGGTCACTGGCATAGACCTCATCTGAACATGGTTGAAGCATCGAGTGCAACCTCTACAAGCCAAGGCTCACCCGATGTATCTTTAGTCAAGTGTGATGGACCTGACTCGCGTCTACATGGAAGACATGACCTTAGCAGAGCTTGATAAGAAAATCAGATGCTTGACCAAGATCACCATGAAGGAAGTTCTGCCCGCAGAGACAAGCACCCTACCTTTTCGTGCTTCTTTTGCTCCTCCAGAGGTAATTTTCATTGATGTACCTTTTCTTTTGTTTGCGGGCTAATTTGAATGGTTAACTGATGGCATTGTTCCTGCTGTTGCAGGACTAGAACGTTGCGCCCTATGTGCCTCTTCAACCGGAAGGCGTCATCCCTCCTAAAGCCAAAGAGGTAGTCGAGTCGAATTCGATTATGCATGTCGCCGAGACGCAGGGAGTCCCCAAGTCCAGTGAGTCGGAGTTGCGTAAGAGGGAGCGGAGTGAGGAGTCGGATGCCTCCATGCCTGGGACGCCAAAAGACCCTGCTCGTGAGGAGAGGGGCACTGAGGCAATTCCAGCCATGCCCATCCGTAGGGTAGCTCCTCCACCGCTGAAGAAGCTAAAGAATAAGTAGGATGAGGTCTTTGATCTTGACAATTTTGACGGGTGAGTCTTTTGTCGCCTGTTTGGTGTGCTTTAAGGTTTGTCTTTCCCATCAGTTTCCTTGTGGCCATAGACCACCGGTTACTGGATCGAGTCCTCCGCGAAAAGAAATGCCTTCTATGTCTATTGCAGCATGACTGCACCGTCGTCGTCCTCTGGCACTTTCCACGAATTGGAGGATGCAAGAGTTGTGGACTCAAAAGGAAAGGGTGTGGAGAGATCCGAGCCCTCCCCGAAGATGGTGGCCACCTCCGACGCAAGCTCCTCGAGCTCTCCCAATTTGGGAGAACGCAAGGTCATTGCTCAAACGATCAAAAAGAACCTTCGGAGTCTTCGGGTGACCATGTAAGTTCGTGTTTGAAGCCACTCGAAGATGAGTCGCATGCTTCCCTTGACATGTCTTCTTCTGCAGCCTTTCCTTCAGGAGACCATTCGCCTAGGCGAGGAGATGGTTCGCCTTGGCCGGGAGCATGTTCGGCCGGATACTAATCACCGCCAGCTTCAGAGTATGTTATTTTCCTTTGCATAGTTTGCTAGAAGCAGGCTTCAACTGTGCTTAATATGCTTTCCTCATATACCAGGGGAGAACAATGACATTCTTCGTCGGCTGAGCTCCCTTGAAAAGGGGCTTAGTGCATCAGAGACCAAGCGGTACAAAGTACTTGAAGCCTTTGAGCGCTTCAAGACGGAGTCGAAGAAGCGCGAGGAGGATCTAATGGCTGTTGCAGCCGATAGAGAGAAGGTGTTTGCAGAAAAGCTTCTCTTAGTTGCCAAGGCTCTCTCCAGTAGGTGTTTATTTGAGAGTCTTGTACGACTGCATTTTTTATTTTGTTCCCTCCTTAGTCACTGAATACTGGGTTCTCGCAAATGCGGCTAGAATTGACTTCCACCGTTAAGCGCTCGCCCGCGGGGACCTGCTGGCTTGCGTCGTGGCCGTAGTCGAGGATCGTAGTGCCTCCGCCACCGACGCACTTCAAAATTCCAAGGTCGTGTTTCTCTGTCTCTGAGAGGAAATGATGTCGAAGGCCAAGGCTATTGAGTATCTGGGAGGCCTTGCGGACTCCTTCGCTGGAGGCGTGCTGACGGAGTACAAGCAGGCTCAGAAAGGAGCAGGCACGTCTTTCGGCTTGGCAATGGCGCAAGCTTGTAGAGCTAATATCGATGTGAGAAAGATCACAAAGAGGATGCAAGTGACTCTGGATGGTGAAGAGGTAGCATTCGCTCCCTGTGCTGCTTGTTGTCATAAGTACGGGGCCTGGCTAATATATATGCTCACGAAGTACTCTGTGGTGCAAAAGCTGCTCAGCGCGGCGAAGGCCACATCGTCGGGGGCGGCTGCTGCGAAGGCCACGACGTCGGATGCTGCCACGGAGTCTACGAAACCCTCGGGTGATGATGCGCAGGCGTAGCTATCTTTCTGTTTGTTGTATAGCGATGCTAGGACCTTGGGTTGTCCTAGAGTACTTTTGTGGGGGTGTCGCTATCAGAAATTGTTTTAAGTTTGATGTATGAATCTTCTGTTTGCTTCTTTTGGACTCGAATTCCATGTTCAAGGGCTCTTACACTTTGAATTTCGATTGGTTAGGGGTCTTCGAGTCGTGCGCAGGATATGCCATCTATGGCCACGCCCTTGGTCTCTCCACTATCTAGAGTGGCAGAGCTATCGCTTCTGTCCTACCTACGTGACCACGGGAAGCAGTTGGAGCAGGACACTTTGATCATCCGTGGTCACGCTGACGTGTGGAAATCGAAGGCGGAGGAAGCCGTCGAGCGGGAGAAGTATCTCCTTGGCGAAATCGCTCAGATCAATGAGCGCCTGTGATGTGAGCATCATTTGATTGTCATATGTTGTTCTGTGTTTACCATACTGTTGACTGATGTATCTTGTTTTGTATGTGCAGTTGTCAATCTCATTCCGCAAGAAGATAGGGACCGAATCAGCATTCGACTAAATTGCCTAACTCAAGTGGATCTAGAAGTTGGGGGTTTCTTCTGGACCGATCGAGATTGGGCCACCGTATTGGTGACCATGCAAGATCACATCTCGTAGGTGATGCATTTTTTGAAGATGGTGCGGTCATCCTTTAGGCATATCTTCACAATGATGTATCCACTGGACGTAATCCCTACGATTGTTGTCGCTGCTACGGAAGTTCCACAATGCTGGTGTTGTCCGCGAGTGTGTGCACCAGCAACTTGTCGCAGGTGCCAAAGCAGTGCTTGCACTTGTGCATATGCAACGTCCGGACGTGGACTTGGATGCCATCGCAGAAGGACCACCACCGCCTCCGGAAGGAATGGCGTGGAACATGGTTCCACACTATCAAGTAGTCACCCATCTAGCAGAAAATATTGTGGACTTGTTCGAGGAATGCACCAATGTACTTCTTCAGCGCCAGTAGTTTTTAACCTGCACAGGATGTATAAGTGTTGTAAAGCTCATATAGTTTTTCGACTGGGCGTTTTGTCACCCTTGCAGTATGTAAGCTTGTTAGCCTGTGTATTTTTTGAGTATGTTTCTTAGGCGATGCCTTTTCATTAACCTGACGCTTTTGGATCTTAGCACCTTGCCAGCCTGTTAGTTGGGTTGCAACTGGGTTGGAGTTATCAAGGGTTCGATTGGAAGCAAAGTCAGCTACTCGGTCATTGCAGTTTTGAATTATACATGTGACGAGGTCGTTAGGGAGGCGCAGCCCCCAAGTGTAAAATCTGAATAAAAAGTAAATATAACAAGACTCATAGTTGAGGCACTTAGCTTTATTTATTTGGATAATAGTAGGAGATACATTGTTTGGCTAAGTAGCCTGGCTGAGTAGCCTTGTAAAGTAAAAACATCTAGGAGTCGAAGCATCGCAGTTGCAAAACGTTCCATGGGTTGGTGTTCGACTCCACTCTCTACGTCCTTCGGGCGATGGGCGTCACATGGGATTACTTCGGCGACCATGTAGGGTCCTTCTCATGGGGATTAGAGCTTGGGGGTGCCCTTTTTGCTTCAGACGTAGGAAGAGGTTGATGGCCCAAAATATATTGAGCTCGTTGGGGAACCCCAAGAGGAAGGTATGATGAGCACAGCAGCAAGTTTTCCCTCAGTTATGAAACCAAGGTTATCAATCCAGTAGGAGCAAGGAAACACCCCAAAGGTATTGCTAGCTGAGCTTTGGCAGGGCACACTACCGATGCTAGTAGCAACATGGAATCCTGCACAACACAACCACAGAACTTTGCCCCTAACTTGCGATGAGGTTGTCAATCTCATCGGTTTTGCTGAAAACAAAGGATTAAACGTATCGAGTGGAAGAAAGTAATAGTTTGCAGAAAGTAAACAGAAAATAGTAAACAGTTGTAGATTGATAATAAAAGAAAGGACCGGGTCCATAGTTCACTAGTGGTGGCTCTCCTTAAGATAGATAACATGTTGGGTGAACAAATTACAGCAGGACAATTGAAAAACATCGAGAAAGCAATACATGCATATACTACTCATCTTGACTCCTTTGAGACTTGATTGGGCATTATAACATTATACATAGACCGCCATCCAACTGCATCTATGCCTAATAATCCACCTTCAGGTTATCATCCGAACCCCCTCCAGTATTAAGTTGCAAGCAACAGATAATTGCATTACGCATTGCGTGTAAAGTAAACAATATGATTGTTCTATGAACAAAGGATTGTTGTTTTCTCCCTAGTAGCAATAGCACATCTAGTACCTTAGAGATTTCTGCCACTTCCCCAGATTACTAGAGGCATGAACCCACTATTGAGCATAAATACTAACACTTGGAGTTGCTAGCATCTACTTGGCCAAGATAGCTACTAACAAAGGAAATCATGCAAGATCACAAATAAAAAAGACATGATAGAATCAATAATCAATTTGAAATAGCATCTCAATATCCATCGGATCCCCGCAAACACAACATGTATGATTACAAATAGATGATCTTGATCATGAACAGAGCTCACAAGATCTTAACATGATAGCACAAAGGAGGAGAACTAGCCATCTAGCTACTACATGGACCCGTAGTCCAGAGATGAACTACTCACGCATCACACCAGAGGCTTGCATGGTGAATAAGAAGGCCTCCAGGGTGAATTCCCCTCTCCGATAGGGTGCCGGGAAGAGCTTCAGATCCCTCCGGATCTAGGGATGGAGATGACGGCGGCTATAGACTTTCGTGGAATTTTGATCGGGTACTTAGGGTTTCTGTATCGGAGGCATCTTATAGGCGAAAGGAGAGGCCGAGGGGTTGCCGGAGGCGGCCAGACCACCCGCTGGCACGGGCCAGGCTGGGTCGGCGGCCAGGTGGTGTGGTGGCCCCTGGCCCCTCTCCGTCTCGTATTCTAGATCCTTGTGTCCCTCGGTGAAAAACTGACTTTGGCTTTTGTCTCGTCCAATTCCGAGAATATTCATTTTCTGACTTTTTGGAACCAAAAACAGCAGAAAACAGGCAGCTGGCCCTGTGGCTCTTGTTAATAGGTTAGTCCAAGAAAGTCTACGAAAAGTACTCCAAAGTTGGAACAAAACATAAGAAAGTAGATAAAACCAAGCATGGAACATCAAAAATTATGGATACGTTAGCAATGTATCAACATCCCCAAGCTTAACTCATGCTCGTCCTCGAGTAGGTAAGTGATAAAAAGAAAGAATAATTTTTGAGGTGACATGCACCATCATAAACTTGATCAAAGTATTTGTAAAACATTGAAAGCTGGGATCATAGTACTTCAACATAGCATGAAAGATAAAGTTCCAACAATAGGACATAGCAACTATGCAACATGAAAAGGTACAAACAAAAGATTCATGAATAACAATGCTTTGCAAGACGTTTGTTTGTTTCACATAAAGAAAACATAGCATAGTGGCATTCAGCTTGTCCCTCATAGAGTAGCAAAACATAAATGCATAGGACACCTTCGAAGTTCATAAGAGTGACTAGATACAAGTAGTTTTAAAAAAGCAATATCAAAGTTATGCATCAATCAAGAAGTCTTGGGACAATGCACATAGAACTAAGAATGGCCACTATGCTCTCAAAGTAGGTGCATAAAGATATAGGTGGAGACTCAACATAAAAGTAAAAGAAAGGCCTTCATAGAAGGAAGTAGAGATTCAAGTTTCATAAAGAGCTTCCAAAAATTATGGTACATGTTAGCTTTCAGCTCTCATTTCCCCTATCATAAGCATCTTTAAAGTGATTAAGGTTAAAGTGACACAACTAAGAGGATATGCTTGACAAGTTATAAGCCAAAATATCATGCCCCTTACTTAGGAAGACCGAACCTCATGCTACTCAACTTTAGTCACAAGTAAGCTCTTGTCATTGTAAGTACATATGTATCATAAAGAACTGCCAACGGGGTACCCCTTGCACATGATACAGGAGCTATCCCATAATCAAAATGACAAGGCAAGCAAACAATGAGCATCTCAGCGATCTTTTTATTTGCTATTTGCATAGGTTTTTATTGAGGATGCTTCATAGAGTGATCATTATGGTGATGCTGCAAGTTTCCACCATGATTAGGCATGGCTTAGGCTAGCGACCCAGGCGTTTCTCTAACACACATACAAACTCCATGATCTTACAAGTTCCACTTTTATTTCACACCGCCGGGATCCATAAGCAAAAGAACATGATATCAACGGGGTATAAAGTACAAGTGCAATGTTGAAAGCGTTCCCCATGATACATGGTTCTATTAATTTCAACTTATAAAGCGCAAGCATATACTCAACAAAGATGGACACAATGGTTCAAGTTTATTAAATGCAAGAAAAGTAAAGTGTGCCATCAAGTTTGTGAGAGCTTTAATCACTAATTTTCACATAACAAGTTTAATTTGGAAGGTAGATAAAAGCATGAATATACTTGGAATAGAAATTGCTAATAGGTAGGTATGGTGGAATCTTTGGAATAACTTGGTTTAAGGAGTTGGATGCATGAGTGGAACTCATACTTGGTTATGGAGGCTAGCAAAAGACTGGGAGCGACAAACTAAGAGAGCAATAATGGACATAATCATGCAGAGCGACAAAACATCATTGATCAAAGCATAAAGTGATACTACAATTTGAAAACTAAAGGATCATAAAGGCTTATGGTGACTTGGGATAGTCATAACATGTGTGAGCATGCGACAACTCAACCCAAATAAAGCATCAAAGGAGAATACCACAATACTATGCTTTATTATGCTAAAACAACGCATGATTCTTCAAAGGCACATTAAACAATCTCAATTGTTTATAACATGTCATGCTACAGCAAAGAATACTAAGCATAAATCCAAAACAATATCAAGCATGGCATGACAAAGCATAGGCCACAGTCAAAAACAAGCTCTCTTTACCACTTAAGCATGAACTTTCCTACTCTTTTCCAATCCAAACCAAACTATTTGAAACCCAATGTATGAAAGAGGGGGTCCAACAAATTTATTAAGCAAACTAAGAAAACCAAGCAAACGGGAACCAAAACGAAAATGAAAAATAAGACGCTCCAAGAACAACACAACTGTGCATGAAACAATAAAAATGAAGTGTTTCAAAGAAACCTGGGATTTTTATTGATGAACCAAGGGATGCCCAAGCATCCTTTGACGCTTGTAATTTTTGGATATTTCTTGGGGTGACACACGTGGCATCTGCAAGCTTGAGATTTAGTCCATTCTTCATCTCATTACTCATTCCTTCCATACACTTGAATTTTTTCCTTCATACAAAACTTCACATAATCTTTATTAGCAACATTAGTACACTCAAGATAATAAGTCTTTGGGTTCAGTTTCAACACCAATAAAACTTACAATAAAACACAAGCTACTGTAGCACTTCCCTCAAAAATCTCAATTCCCCAAAAGAACTCAAGAAGGAACCAACAAGAAGCAAATGCAAATAATGGCAGAAACCTATCAAAACAGACCAGCAGGTAAAGATGAATTTTTTATAAGACCTTCTGTTGATCAAATAGAAAAGTGTTGAACTAACGAAAGTTAGATAACAACCTGGGACATAAGCCCAAAAAATCACGCCTCAAAAGGACGTACAAAGATTTTACACGATTTTTTATGGTGAAGCACATAAATCTGTTTCGGGACAGCAACTTTCCCAATCATTACTTCTCACTCATTAGAGGTTACTCTTGGCACAAAAAGCAAATAAAAAGGATAAGGAGCGGTTATTACAGAGGCAATAACTTCCAAGACTCATCTAAAACTTTTGGGTTATCTCTCAATAAGTACTTTTCTTTAACGTCTTTAAGTTAGGCATGATAATTTTGATGATGCTCACATAAGAAATATGAATTGAAGTAAAAGAGACCGTCAAGAAGCAAGTTCAAAACACATTTAAGTCTAACCCACTTCCTATGCATAGAAATACTATACACAAATAAATTCACAAAGAACAAAGTGATAGGCATAGGAAGATAAAACGAGAGTAACTTCAAAACTTTCAGCAAATAGAGAGGTGTTTCAGTACCATGAAAACTTTTACAACCATATTTTCCTCTCTCATAATAATTTTCAGTAGCCTCATGAATAAACTCAACAATATAACTATCACATTAAGTATGCTTTTCATGATCTACAAACACATAATTTTTATGAAGCTCAAAAATAGTGGGATTAAAACCTTCAAACCCACTTTTAATAATTCTTTAACAAGATGACTGATCATTCAATATAGGACCATCGTCTAGAGCTTTATCATAAACATTATCTAAGAAAAACTCTTTAGTATAATGCATTTCGAAGTTAGGCACAAATAAAGGATTATCACAGATAACATGAGCATAACATTCATCATCCTTTGGTAAGCATGGGGGAAATCAAATAATGTAAGGGATAAAGAGTTACTCTCATTAGAAGGTAGGCATGGCTAGCTAATCCATTCTTCCTCCTTTTGTTCATCACTCTCCTCCTCTTTTTCATCTAATGAGCTTCCCGTTTCAGCAATTTCTTCTTCCATAAGCTCCTGCAAGGCATCAGTCTCTTCCGTTTATGGAAAGCATCTAATAATATATTAAAGAATGTAGCCATTTTGTTCCTTGTAATTATCAAAGCAAAATTTAAGTATATCATAAACCTCATATTTATAAGGTGAATCATCAGTATTTTCAAGCTAACTAGCAAGTTCAAATGCACCCTTCCAAGCAATAAATTCTTAAATTTGTTCCACGTCATAAGAGTCATAATTTCCTTTAACATAAGAAGATATGGTGACATTATCATTATACTCACATTGAAAAGGGTGGTGCTTATACCTCCTACAGCAACAAGATTTATCAACGCAATAAGTAACATTATAAGTAGAACACACGTTTCTAGCAATGGTATTCAATTTATCAATTTGTTCCCATAAGAGTTTCCCTTTTTGTGACAAGCGGTGTTCCTTACAATAATATTTTTGTTCTTCCGTGAACCCACCTTGCCAATTAGATTCAGTTTCAAAGAAACCAACCATTCATAGGAAGCCTGATAAAGCAAGAGAATAACAGACCAACGAAAATAGCAACTATAGTAGGAACTATTTTTTTTGTATTTTTGATAAAAACAAACAAGTAAACAAAGCAAGAAAATAAACTAAGAAAAACAAAAACAACAAAGTCAAGAGATTGGTTATGAGGGACTCTCCTTGTGAAGATGTCCTTGACTCCCCGGCAATGGCGCCAGAAAAAGTGCTTGATGGCCCAAACTATATTGAGCTCGTTGGGGAACCCCAAGAGGAAGGTATGATGAGCACAACAGCAAGTTTTCCCTCAGTTACGAAACCAAGGTTATCAATCCAGTAGGAGCAAGGAAACACCCCAAAGGTGTTGCTAGCTGAGCTTTGGCAGGGCGCACTACCGATGCTAGTAGCAACGTGGAATCCTGCACAACACAACCACAAAACTTTGCCCCCAACTTGCGATGAGGTTGTCAATCTCACCGGTTTTGCTGAAAACAAAGGATTAAATGTATTGAGTGGAAGAAATAATAGTTTGTAGAAAGTAAACAGAAAATAGTAAATAGTTGTAGATTGATGATAAAAGAAAGGACTGGGGTCCATAGTTCACTAGTGGTGGCTCTCCATAAGATAGATAACATGTTGGGTGAACAAATTATAGCGGGACAATTGAAAAACATCGAGAAAGCAATACATGCATATACTACTCATCTTGACTCCTTTGAGACTTGATTGGGCATTATAACATTATACATAGACCGCCATCCAACTGCATCTATGCCTAATAATCCACCTTCAGGTTATCATCCGAACCCCCTCCAGTATTAAGTTGCAAGCAACAGATAATTGCATTACGCATTGCGTGTAAAGTAAACAATACGATTGTTCTATGAACAATGGATTGTTGTTTTATCCCTAGTAGCAATAGCACATCTAGTACCTTAGAGATTTCTGCCACTTCCCCAGATTACTAGAGGCATGAACCCACTATCGAGCATAAATACTAACTCTTGGAGTTGCTAGCATCTACTTGGCCAAGATAGCTACTATCAACGGAAAGCATGCAAGATCACAAATAACAAAGACATGATAGAATCAATAATCAATTTGAAATAGCATCTCAATATCCATCGGATCCCCACAAACACAACATGTATGATTACAAATAGATGATCTTGATCATGAACGGAGCTCACAAGATCTAAACATGATAGCACAAAGGAGGAGAACCAACCTTCTAGCTACTACATGGGCCCGTAGTCTAGAGATGAACTACTCACACATCACACCGGACGCTTGCATGGTGAATAAGAAGGCCTCTAGGGTGAATTCCCCTCTCCGATAGGGTGCCGGGAAGAGCTTCAGATCCCTCCCGATCTAGGGATGGAGATGACGGCGGCTACAGACTTTCGTGGAATTTTGATCGGGTACTTAGGGTTTCTGTATCGGAGGCATCTTATAGGCGAAAGGGGAGGCCGAGGGGTTGCCGGAGGCGGCCAGACCACCCGCTGGCACGGGCCAGGCTGGGCCGCGCGGCCAGGTGGTGTGGCGGCCCCCTGGCCCCTCTCCGTCTCGTATTCTGGCTCCTTGTGTCCCTCGGTGAAAAACTGACTTTGGCTTTTGTCCCGTCCAATTCCAAGAATATTCATTTTCTGACTTTCTAGAACCAAAAACAACAGAAAACAGGCAGCTGGCACTGTGGCTCTTGTTAATAGCTTAGTCCAAGAAAGTGTATGAAAAGTACTCCAAAGTTGGAACAAAACATAAGAAAGTAGATAAAACTAAGCATGGAACATCAAAAATTATGGATACGTTAGCAACGTATCAGGGTCTCCTTTGATGAAGAACCTTGGACGCAGTCTTCGACTGTGGTAGTTGTGGAGGCTCTGCTAGTAGATCGTTGATCGCTCTGCCGCGATTTCGCCTGCTTCATCGAGAAGGTCGACGGAGTCCTCGAGTGTGGTCGTAGATTCGGCCTTGCTGTAAGCGACAACCCTTGGGGCTTTGTAGCGCACCTCGGCGGGTAGTACCACCTCAACACCATGCACCATGAATAACGGTGTGTAGCCCATGGCATTGTTCGACATTGTGCGCAGGCTCCATAGTATGGAGGGCAGCTCCTCAGCCCAGCAACTAGCTGCTTGCTCGAGTGGTTGAAGAAGTCTCTTCTTGATGCTATTGCAGATGAGGCCATTGGCCTTTTCGACTTGACCGTTGGTCTATGGGTGTGCCACGGAGGCGTAGCTAATGTTGATTTCCAAGTTTTTGCAGAAATCCTGGAACTCGTTCGAGGTGAAGTTCATCCCGTTGTCGGTGATGATGCTATGCGACACCCCAAAACTGAAAATGATGGACTCGAAAAACTTGAAGGTGGTGGCATCGGTCTGGTTAGTCATCGGCATGGCCTCAGTACACTTGGTGAACTTGTCGACAATGATGAGGATGTATACGTATCCTCCGGGCGATGATTTCTACAGCTTGCCAACCATGTCGAGTCTCCATTGTGCAAAGGGCCAGGCCATGGGTATTGGCATGAGTTCTACACCTGGTGTGCGCGATTTATCCGCAAATCTCTGGCAGGCATTGCATCGTTCGACGATGTCCTTGGTGTCGCACATCATGGTGGGCTAGTAGAAGCCATCTCATAGAGCTTTGGCGACAAGGGCGCGACAGCCGGCGTGATGTCCACAGGTACCCAACGGGTTTTCCAGTTTTTACATCTTATTGTGTGCTAGTATTTAGATACTCAATGGTAGCAAATAAGATAATCCCTATTTAATTCCAATATTCCATGTTCCCCTTGTGTGTGCACCACCAAGAAAGTTCTTCGGAATGAGGCGCCCTACGGTGAGTAGGGGTCAGACATATCTACGTTCACATACAGTGGGTGTAAGCCATGTTGCGCAGCGAATACACACAAGTTAGATTTGGCGAGCCTAGCATGTGCAAACATGGCCTCAGAACATAAGAGATCGAAAGATCGAGCATGAGTCACATGGATGATGTGATTGGCATTGTTGAATGCCTACCTTTGATAACGCACGGATGGCCGTGAAGATCGGGGGAGGTGCAGAGGATAGGGATCATGCGATCACTGAAATCGTCCAGGGGATGACAATTTTAGTGGAGACCAATTATAAATTGATCTCTTATTATAAACTTAGTCTAGATGTATGTTTGCAAATATCTTAGTAGATCATGGCCTATCCCACTGAGGTCCTTTGCGACCATGGGAATATATTGCTTAATGTGAAACTTAGCGAAAGGGTCCAACTTCATAGATTAATACCCACGCCTGAGGGATATCCTTGTAAAAGGTGATCTTCTCTTCTTGATACAATAACCATTAGGAGATAATTCGATGACTCCGAAATGTTTGGAGAAACACTTAGCAATCTTGCATTAGAGTCGAGAACTCTTGGAAGGGCTTGATTGCAAATGGAGGTCATGGATGAAAAGGTATATATAAGATATACAAATTATAAATGTAATTCTTGCAAAACTCGTTGCAGTTTATAAAGTATTTGATACTTGTCCTACTTTGTGAAAACAGGATGATCTGCTTGAGAATTGCTGGAGTTGAGGCAATGAGGCTTGATGACGGCAAGCAAAACAGTTGATGGCCGACATCACCTCTTTCCTCGAAGTTTATCATTTGGATTAGTGGACTTGAACATAATTTTGTAATCCCTGTTTGTGTGTCTTGCTTTTGGCGAGATGGTTATTCATATGAACAAGTTACAAACCAGTTTGTACTATTCTTATGAATAATACCTTATGGTCACATTACGATTACAAACAAGTTATTCTTATCACTATGTCAATGATAATCATTTAAACATTTATAAAGGATTAATGAAATGACACTATAGTTTAAGTCATTTTGGTTATTGCATGTTCTTAATGAAGATCAGGATCCTAGATGCTTAATCTAGAGACTTTGCAAAACCATGCCTCTTGGGTAGAATGACTAAAACTCCGCATTCTGGTAAAACGGTGATATGCGAAGAAATGTTGAATCTTATACATAGTGATGTGTCGTATTTTCAACAAGTAGTGGAAATCATTTGTTAATTGTGGACTTAAGTGAATAAGTGTATTTACTTAATGAACCATAAGTTTGAAACAATTTGAAGTGTTCAAATGAGTTCACAACAAATAGGAGATTGAATTAACAAGTCTCTTCGATTTGATCGACATGACTAAAGTATTCAATTTAAGTTTAGCATAAAAGGAACATGTGAAAGATGTTTAACAAATTATGATAATTGGCTGAAATGTCTAAACATCATAATCATTATGTATTAAGATACATGTGGTATAATTTTATCTCTTATCAGGGTTATAGTTGTCGTTTAGAGTTAGAGATAAAATTAAGCAAACACTCATTTGAAATACAAAGGAACATCTAAAAGATTCGTGGAAACAACACCATAAGTGTTATGGCAAGTTCGAGTTTCTGGAGATTTCGATAAGTCAAAGTTGTGGCGAATAAACAAGTCTTTGTAGAGCATTCTTAGGAAGCTATGAATGCATCTTCCTCAAAAGGGGCAAACCTGATGTTGTCCTAAGTTGATGTGTCTTGATGTTTATACAGGTGGAAGAAAGTAAAAGATCAAAACAAGGTATTAGACCTGATCTCCGAATTGTGGAGTGGCGCAGCAGAATTTGTTTCGTGAATCCAAACTCTACAAATAGAGGAGAAACTAATGATAATGATCATAAATTTTCAAGTAAATACTTTTACTGAAGAAAGTAGGATTCAACTATGTATTCTACAAGTTTGTGGAATTATATTGTTGATTCACTTGTCATGTTTTGAAACAAGACATACCTACGAAATACAAAGAAGCGTGATGGACCTGAGTACGAGAAATGAATGGTCATTGAAATCTCGTTAGAGGAATTCTCGATTTGATGATGATCAAAGATTTTTGGAATGTCCAAGATTATTGAGAGGACCTAGATTTGAGTGGGAGCAAATCAGCTTGGTTAATTCATAATATGTAGCTGACATATTTTGAGTGGGATCTAAGTGAAATCCCCGGATCTCAAACATGAATGTCATATTTGAGTGGGAGCGTGAAATCATTTTGAGATATGTGGACGACGTATGTGAATGATGTGATCTGTGTTAATAATATTTAAGTTAGGATGAAGTTGAAGTTATTAAACAATAAGATCTATCGAGATATATTAGTGAGTTTAATAAACACTAAGTGTTGAATGCTTTCTGGACTTGATTCTGAAAGATGTTTAGAAAGTCCTAAGCAAGATTCTGAAGAAGCTCGGAATGGAACAAGGTAAGAAGGTAGTTCTTACTATATGAAGCATTGAGTTAGTATTGCAACTATAGTTGAAAGAAAGAGATGCGTTGCATCTCCTATGCCTCAGTCATAGGTTCTTCCATATAACCATGTTGTATACTCGACATAAAGTGACCTGAAGTTCTGGTTGGTAGGACAAAGTCTTAACTGTAAGAACATGTCTTTAAGTGATTCCTGAGTTGATCACTGAACCAGAATTAAGCTTGTACATATGCACTAGGATCTACATAGATATAGAAGTATAAAGGCTCAATCTGATGTGATGTATAGTGTTATGGCGGGGCTAGTTCGCTTTCAACGTAGAATGATGTGTCCCAGGGCCCAGTGCCCATGAGAAAGCCCTCGAGGTTGATCTAAAGTCACTGTAAGCTCCTGGAATCCGGCCTCGTTCTGCTGCCATGACTATAGTATATACACAAAGAATAGCAAAGTGTGTTTCGAAATTTAGATGACAACGGTGAAAAAGACCATCATCATAAACACTAGAAACAAAGTTTCACTTTGTCGCCATACAAATGCTTCAACCCATTATACGATAATGGAGTGAATGCCAAAGTTATGAAGACATTAATGATTTGCGAAAGACATAATGATCTGGTAAAACAGAACATGGACATGACATTTTCCCATGAGCATGCATGATCTGTAAACGCATATGGTATATGGTTTATATGAGTAAAATGCGAGCTGGATTATTTGTACTCTAGTGCAAGTGGGAGACTGAAGGAGATATGCCCTAGAGGCAAATAATAAATAGGTTTTTATTGTCATATCTCAATTAGTTTATAATAGTTTCATATTGTGCTATAACTATGCCAAGTAGAAACATTGGTACAGGTGTGGTATGAAACAACAAAGTCCCTAGTAGCCTCTAAGTTCGTTGGTCATGAAGATGATCTAGGTTTCAAGATCATGGGCATTTATGCCGATTGACAATGGGATCATATCATTGGAGAATGATGTGATTGGACATTCCTCGAAGGATTGCAACACTATCAAGTCATATAGTTCATTGTTATAACAGCTATACCTAGACTCCTTTTCCTTAGACCGTGAGCTCATATTACTCACTGTTTCCCGAGGCTGCTTAGACTGCATCAACCGCCACTTGGTAATACAGTGGTTATAAAGGTGTGTGTTGGGTATTCTGAAGGAACAATAGATGACATGTGACTGCAAGATCGGGTTTGTTCACCCACATGATGAGTAAAGATACATACGGCCGGCTTGGTGAGATTACATCCATAAATGTTGCAACATGGGACTAGGTCACGGGGATGTAATATCACGATAACAAGAAAACAGAACTTGTTGTGAATGAGATTGAACAAGGTATGGGATACCAATGATCGGATCTCGGACAAGTCGTACCGAGAAACAAAAGGAAGAGGATGATACATTTAGCGGTTCAAACGACATTATCATTAGGAATGCATAGGGGTCACATGGATATCCCTGGTCCCTCTGTTGATCATTGATATAGATCATGTCTAAGCATTCCCGAGCCGTGAGAGGATACACTTAAGGGTACGATGAGAGCGATCATTCGTAAGACGGAATCATAGTAGAGAAAGAGAGAAAGCGGGAATCGTTCCGCAGAGAGATCCGAAGTTGTTTGGAGAAAGAATAAAGAAAAAGACCAGAAAAGTGTTTTTGGATAAATGGGAATTTAAATATATATTTATTATATGTTAATTATGCATTAATATATTCTAAATAATATTTAAATTAAGATTTATAAAGGCAACTTTTATATTTGGCCAAATCCCGAAGGGATAAGGCCTAGAAATAAAACTGCAGAAAAAGAAATGGAAAAAGACAAACAGCCAGCCCCGTGGGCGGCAGATAACCGCCACCGCACAGGGCGGCGTGCAGCTGGGCTGCGCCAGGCGCCGGGTCGCACCGAGCTGGGCCGCGGCCGCGCAAGCCGGCCCACCCGGGCGCCAACCGCCAGCTGCCGTGCAGGGCGCTGAGCGTGCTGGGCCGCGGGGGCGGTACCGGCTTACCCGGGCTCTGCCTCGCCAGGCCGCCGCGCGGGCGCGCATCAGCCACGGGGGCACCGGCCTGCCCAGGTCGCATCGCCAGGACACCGCCGCGGGTGCTGCTGGGCACGAAGTGGGCCGCGCCAAGGCCCACCCGGCCAACCCCTTCCCAGGCTGCTGGCTGCTGCCTCCCTCTTGCCATTTGGGCTGCCCAGATTCGGCCCATCCGACTGGGGACGAAAATCCTGTTATTTCCTTTAATTAATTAGTCCTACATGGCTAACCTAATGGGGAGGGCACACCCCTCCGCCTATATAAAGGGGTGTCCTTGGGTGGGATTAAACACACAATTTGAGAAGTCCTTTGGTTGACTTTATCCCTCCCTCTCTCTATACCTTGTGACCATGGCCCCAAGTCTGGGCTGTGCGATCGAGGCACACCTGCAGTACGCCGTTGTGCTGCAGGGATTTCTAGCCGGATACAACTTCCGCACTGCCGGTGGGATCGGGGAGCCAGAGGTCTCATCGTGCACCGGATATGTACGAAGACACGAGACGCAACACTTGGGACGCTTAAATGTCGTGAGCTGGAGTTGTTGCACAATGAAGATGAAGGAGCAAGAGGTGACCTGCGAGGAGTTTCGTGACCTTGAGGTCGGCTACGAGTATGACTACTTCAACCACGTTCCCCGCGAAACGTTAACCGCGTACGTTCTACAAGGGTATGTATTATCTACGCACTGGCCGTTACCGTATTACTACATAGATAGATCCTAGGAAGTTTCTAGGGTTCCAACGTAGGAAATTTTTTGTTTTCTGCTACGGATCCCCTTCACAATGTGCTCCAATGAAACTTATTCATTTCTGGAATATCATAAGAAACAAAGAATTTTAAGAACATTTGTTGGGCCAGGTTTGTGCCCACGGCCAGACATTTGAAAAAATAAATGTGTTATATAGACAAATATGGCCACTTGTGTCTTCAAGTTATACATAAGCAACATGTTTTTGTGCAGAGCACAAGCGATAATTTATAAAAATAAAAAATGCACTTCAATAGAAAGATCCAAGGATGATCACCTGAACTGACCGATTTGTATGATATGTCGATGCAATCCAGGAGTAAATATATCACTAAGGGAAAAGGCAGTCGTGATGACATTCTAACATCTAAATTTCTCTTCTCGGTGCATGGTAGTCTTTTACCACATCGCTGCAGAATGGCACACAGTAAAATGGAAATTTTAGTTAGATTGGAGAATTATAAATCCCCCAATATATTACAAATATTTAGCATCCTATATTTGATCATATAAAAAATAGTAATTAACACACCATTAAACATACAAAACCCTTTTCCTGCTCCATTACATAGAAGTCGTTTTGCTACACTTGCTACTCCAACTGAATCAAACCAAATAGTAGTTGATTTTTTTTGCGAAATAGCAGTTTATTTATATCAATAAGAAATAAGAAACAAAGATAACAACAAAAACTCTGAAATCAAGTGAATGTGCAAAATAACTAAGAGAGCAACGGACCGTTTGGGCGTCATAATTCAATTTGACAACCAATATTTTAACAACCTCATTAGGTTTAGTTTAATTATCTAACCATGGTTGAAGCTTCGTACCTCATCCCTGTAACATGAACAACCAAATCTATTGCCTCATTTGAGTTTCGTGAAAGGAACAAAAATTCATGTCTTTGTCCCTAGCATGAGCATTAAAACAAGCCAAGAGTGCATGAACCAACAACTTTTGGATTGGGTTCGTCGCCCCAAATGTTGCAACCATGACTGACCAAGAGTCCATTGTATTGGCTCATTAAGAAAGGATTTCTGGTCGAGTTCAATAACGAAAAAATGCGATAGTAATAAGTAGCATTATGTTGGCTAAAAGAAACCAGAGGAAAAACTCCTAAATCATTATACAGATCCAAGAACTTTTTCTTCAAGGAAAATACTTCCTTTGAAGGAAAGAGGAGGTCCTGGGAGAGGGGGGCATACCACTGATCATTGTGGTCGACACTGTGGAGAAGAGGTAGAACTATACCTGGTGCTTAGTGAGCGGGCGATGGATAGAGTATATTGGGGATGAGGTTGAGGCAAGCAGCTTCTTCTTCTGTATGCCTTCCGCAGCGCATCAATCTGGTTCGGCGAGATAAACGTCAGGGATGCACCCTATCTAGGTGCAGGCCACCTTGCTCCAACCAAGCAAGTCACAGATTCAGTCATCCCGTCGATTAGCATGAGGGACAGACACCAACAAAAAGTGAACAGGGTTACAACAAAGAGAACAGACAGTTACATCTTAGGGCCTGCTTCGATGTTTGTATTTATAGGCTTGGCATTACATTTGATCCAATATCAAAATCTTGTGATATTCACATCGAGAGATTGAATATCAATATTTTTGTTGGGATGTTTAGGTATTTGATAGCAAGAATTGATACCGAGTTGAATATCAAATCCTGTTTGGATGGTCAAAGCGATGAATTACATTTGTATGAACATGATCATTGCACTATCAAATTTAGATTATTAATATTATTATTGTACTCTTGATTTTCAAACAATGTAATTTTAAATTCAGATCTTAAATATTTCTGCAATGTATGCATCATATAAAACAGGGGCATCCCAAAAATCAAATGGCACAGATAAAAGAATGAGAGCAGATCAAGGTAAAACGCTTTTCTAGTACCTGCAGGAAAGATCGAGCCCTTCGGTTACTTATCCTTGCCAAGCACTGCCTTCCATCTGACGACAACTTCCATCAGCAAATTGCGGCGACGTCACCCTTTGTACCTACCCGGTCGGGAGAGGGTCAAGGTGGAGGGCGCCAACCTTTCTCCGCACCGGTGACCTTCGGCTGGAGGAACAGGAGGAGGGCAACGGGTCGTGCCTTGCCAGAGGGTCACTGCACCATTCGCTCGACGAGGAGGGCAGGAGGTAACTGCGCTGCCGCTGCTCGGTGCCTGCTTGCGCCTCCTCTCAGTAGGCCTTTGATGCTCCGCCTGTGGCTTTACTGATGCTGAGAAGGGAGAGCGGCGCCTTGAGGTTCTTGAACTGTCCCTCAAACCCTTCCAAGCGCCATTTCCAGCAATTGGCCACAGAAGAGGCGACACATGGTGAGGTGAACAGGTTGGCGATAGCCGAAGCTTCGGAGTTGACCTGGGTGCACTGTATGTCCATGTCCTGCACTACAAGAGAAGTTTCCTTCCGCAATGACTTGGCCCAATGGTCATCGTAGAAGGCACGTCTTCGGCGACGAAATTCTCGTCTTGACCGTGGCCGATGGAAAACTTTTTTTTTTGGTTTCGCGGCCCTCTACTACGACGGAACTACTAAAAACATGGAGGAAGCTCGGCTGGCCCGTGGCAGAAGCAAGATTTTTGTTTCCTCGCGCTACCCTCTTCCGAGGTTGATAGCGCTGCTCGATGCATCTACCATTTAAACAACCTCCTGAGACCCACATGTCATCCTCTCATTAGAAGAAACATGTGTATGATGGAATTGTTTCCTTCACTAGCGCTACCCTATTCCAAAGTTTATAGCGTTGCTCGACGCATCTACCGTATAACCAACCTCCTGAGCCCCACATGTCATCCTCTAATTAGAAGAAACGTGTGTATGATGAATTTTTTTCTTTTGCTCGCGCTACGCTATTCCGAACTTGATAGCGTTGTTCGATGCATCTACCGTTTACTCACGCTGATGGGCTCCACATGTCATCCTCTAATTAGAAGAAACATGTGTATGATGGATTTTTTACCCTATGTTGCGCTTTTGTGTTCCGAACTTGATAGCATTACTCGCTGCATCAGTCGTTTATTCAGGCTGGTGGGTTCCTTATGTCAGCCCTATATTAGAAGAATCGTGGGTATGATGGAATATTTTTCTTCTCTAGCGCTACCCTGTTCCGAACTAGATAGCATTGCTCGACGAATCTGTCGTTTGCTCACACTGTCGGGTCCCCCATTTCAGCCTCTCATTACAAGAATCGTGTGCATGCTGAACTTTTTTCTTGCTCGCGCCTCCCTGTTTTGAACTGGCAATGTTGCTTGATGCAGCATCTGTATAAGGTCGCGCTGTTGGGTCCCACATATCAGCCTCTCTATAAATGAAACGAGCATATTTTTTTGGCCATGTCCGCTGTTTTGACCTTGGCAACTTGCTGGGTCCCAGATGTCAACCACCTCTGTGCAGGAATCGTGTCTATGCTGGGTCCCAGCTGACAGCGTCTATTTGAAAGAAACATGTGTATGCTGGACTATTTTTTGGATCCCAGATGTCAGCCTCATAGTACAAAAAATGCTCATAAAGGCCAAATGAAAAAGATTCTGGGCTAACTCGGTGCAGATGCCCTATTCGTCATGGCTTATATTCCATGGGCTCACTCCTAAATTGAATGGGCTATGGTCGGTAGCCACAAGACCACGAAAAGGCCGAATTAGAAGGTATTGGACTATGCTTGGGGATGATAGGCTAATTTCATGGGCTTTGCTTGGGCCTGCTAGGTCCGATATGTCAGCTTCTCTGTAAGTGCAACGTGTATATGATGGACATTTTTTTGGCCGCGTCCGCTGTTTTCACCTTGGCAGCCGTGTATGGTCTTACTCCTGAGGCCCTTATGCCAGCCTCTCTGGAATGTTCTGGCTTATGGGTCCCCGATGCAGCCTTGTATGTTCTGTCTGGTGGGTTTCCGATGCGAGCCTCTCTGTACAAGTATTTAAACTTTTTTTGAACCCACCCTCAAAACAAACTAGGTCCGTGATGTCAGCCTCTCCGTAATGTGATATTGCTAGAAGAAAAAAATGTAAACCCAAGATACGATTTGAACAAAAGACCTTAAAATCAAATAAATGTAAACTGAGTGCATTGCCACTACAACAGAGATATTTATAGAATAAATATTATTAAACTTTTATTAATACTACAATTTATGTATTAGTCTTCTTAAAAATATTTTGTGTATCTATGTTTATGTCTTTTAAAATATAAAAGGGCAGCGCTCCTGGCATCTCAATTTATAAAATGCCACATAATGGAGTATTTTCTTAAAAGCATGGGTAGGCAGAGTTTTTTTATTTTAAGAGGTGGGAGGTAATGCCCAAAAGGCCGAATTAATTTTTTTTGGCTATTCTACATAGGCTGCTCTACGTGGGTTATACTCCGTAGGCTATGCTCCATGGGCTTCATTCTCAAATTTTAGTGGGTTGTGCTCAGCAGTCCTATGACCCCTAAAAGACCGAATTAATATGTTCTCGGCCATGCTCCATGGGCTCCTTTCTCAAATTTCACTAGACTGTGGTTAGTAGTCCCCTGAATGCGAAAAGACCGAATAAAATGTTCTGGACTAAAGAGAGGGCAAATGAGCTACGAGATTTCTTTTCCTGGTTAATAAAAATAGCATTGTAATATGCTTCGCCAGATTCAAAACAAAGACCTCAGAGACGGAGGGGGGAAAGCGATAATTCTTTTCGGCAGCTATTCATGTCAAAATTCAGCAGTACAGAATAAGGTAGAAAAATTATCAACAGATTCGAAGTTCATACTCAGGAGCACTTGACCAATTCAGCAGCATTTCAAAAGTGATCAATTCAGCAATACAGACAATGAAATACAATAGCAGTACAGAGAGAACCAGTTTTTTTCAGCTCTAAAAACCTTGTCGCGATGCTGAACTTTTTTCTCGCTCGCGCCTCCCTGTTTTGAACTGGCAATGTTACTCGATGCAGCATTTGTATAAGGTCGCGATGTTGGGTCCCACATATCAGCCTCTCTATAAATGAAATGTGCATATTATTTTGGCCATGTCCGCTGTTTTGACCTTGGCAACTTGCTGGGTCCCAGATGTCAACCACCTCTATGGAGGAATCGTGTCTATGTTGGGTAGCTGACAGCGTCTATTTGAAAGAAACATGTGTATGTTGGACTATTTTTTCGGATCCTAGATGTCAGCCTTAGAGTACAAAAAATGCTCATAAAGTTCGAATGAAAAAGATTCTGGGCTAACTCGGTGCGGATGCCCTATTCGTCATGAATTATATTCTATGGGCTCACTCCTAAATTGAATGGGCTATGATCGGTGGCCACAAGACCACGAACAGGCCGAATTAGAAGGTATTGGGCTATGCTTGGGGATGATAGGATAATTTCATGGGCTTTGCTTGGGCCTGCTGGATTCGATATGTCAGCTTCTCTGTAAGTGCAACGTGTGTATGATGGACATTTTTTTGCCCGTGTCCGCTGTTTTCACCTTGGCAGCCGTGTATGGTCTTACTGTTGAGGCCCTTATGTCAGCCTCTCTGGCATGTTCTGGCTTATGGGTCCCCGATGCAGCCTTGTATGTTCTGTCTGGTGGGTCCCTGATGCGAGCCTCTCTGTACAAGTATTTAAACTTTTTTTGAACCCACCCTCAAAACAAACTAGGTCCGTGATGTCAGCCTCTCCGTAATGCGATATTGCTAGAAGAAAAAATGTAAACCCAAGATACGATTTGAACAAAAGACCTTCAAATCAAATAAACATAAACTGAGTGCATTGCCACTACAACAGAGATATTTATAGAATAAATATTATTAAACTTTTATTAGTACTACAATTTATGTATTAGTCTTCTTAAAAATATTTTGTGTGTCTATGTTTATATCTTTTAAAATATAAAAGGACAGCGCTCCTAGCATCTCAATTTATAAAATGCCACATAATGGAGTATTTTCTTAAAAGCATGGGTAGGCAGGGTTTTTTATTTTAAGAGGTGGGGGGTAATGCCCAAAAGGCCAAATTAAAAAGAATCTGGCTATTCTACATAGGCTACTCTACATGGGTTATACTCTGTAGCCTATGCTCCAGGGGATTCATTCTCAAATTTTAGTGGGTTGTGCTCAGCAGTCCCCTGACCCCTACAAGGCCGAATTAATATGTTCTCGGCTATGCTCCATGGGCTCCTTTCTCAAATTTCACTAGGCTATGGTCAGCAGTCCCCTGACCGTGAAAAGACCGAATAAAATGTTCTCGACTAAAGAGGGGGCGAATGAGCTACTAGATTTCTTCTCCTGGTTAATAAAAATTGCATTATGATGTGCTTGTCCGGATTCAAAACAAAGACCTCAGAGACGGACGGGGAAAGCGATAATTCTTTTCGGCAGCTATTCATGTCAAAATTCAGCAGTACAAAATAAGGTAGAAAAATTATCAACAGATTCGAAGTTCATATTCAGGAGCACTTGATCAATTCATCAGCATTTCAAAAGTGAACAATTCAGCAATACAGATAATGAAATACAATAGCAGTACAGAGAGAACCAGTTTTTTTAGCTCTAAAAACCTTGTCGCGCGATCAATTTGTCCTTTTCACCAAACACACTCAACCATTGGAGCCAGCAAAACTGCCGATCAAGTCTGATTTGAGTACCTTCTTCTCACATAAATGCCTGTGTGACCCCCGTATGTTACCCAAAATGCCCAAGTCTCATCTAGATTGTGAAACAACCATGTTTCAAAAAGAAAGCAAGACTATCTACTACCCTTGATTTAAACAAGTACCAGTATATCAGTATTAGTTCCACAAAATGCTTTAGTAATAGTAACGACAGAACATTTGAGAGATTCAGGAGCTTTCCTGCTTGAAATTCAATAGCAGTATAGAGATAATAAGTTCTTGTTCCATCTCAAAAAACCTTGGCGCACGATCAGTTTTCTCTGTTCTTCGAATAGGCTCGATCATAGGATTCTCCCCCGCGATTGGTGCATATTGAGTAATGCAGGCTGGTAATATGAGATGGTTCACTGCAGAACATAAAGGAATTTTTTTCCTCTGGATGATGGCCGACACCTCCCATCTCCTAGGCGTGGAGGAACTATAGATTGTACGGGTCCAAAACTCCAGCTCTATTGTCGAGTAATAGGCAGTGATCAGCACATTGTACAAGGGCGACGAGCATGCGTCCGACCTCACGCACATGACGGATCCGCTGATGTCGCCTGACTCGCGCATGTCGAATAGCAGAGCAAACATCGTACCATCGTCCCCTGATCCAATCTTCTCTACTCTCAATGAGCGTGATGCCAACAGTGGCTGAGAGATGTACCTGGAGTTTCTAAAAAATCTAAGATTCAGCGGACTAAATTGTAGCATGCTAAATATTATATAAAAAATGATAAAATAAATATGAGTAACCTGACTGCGATAAAACATACATAGTACTCCCTCTGTTTTAAATATAAGATGTTTTCGCTTTTGTAAAACGAGTGTATCTAGACCCCTTTTAGTAATGGGTTCACTCTGAACTACACACTAAAAAAAGTCTAGATAAACTCGTTTCACAAAATCTAAAACATCTTTATATTTTTTGAAATGGAGGGAGTAGATACAGAGTACATGTGCAAGGCCATTGTTTCAAAGGAAAAGCTACTTGATCTAAGCAAGTAGTGCTAGCTCCCAATATAGAAAGCCATGTTTAAAAGGAAATGCTCGAGCATTGGAGCATGATAAACTGACGATCAATGCTTGTGTGACCCCCATATGCAATCCAAAATGCCCAAGTCTCATCTACAATGCGACAAGGCCATGTTTCAAAAGAATAGCAAGACTATCTACTTCCCTTGATTTAAACAAGTATAGTACATCAGTATTAGTTCCACAAAATGTTTTAGTAATAAAAACGACAGAACATTTGAGAGATTCGGTATCTTTCCTGCTTGAAATTCAATAGCAGTACAGAGAGAATCAGTTCTTGTTCCAGCTCAAAAAACAGGCTCGATCATTGGAGAAAGCAAAACTGACAATCAAGTGACAATGCGTGTGTGACTCCCATATGCAACCCAAAATGCCCAAGACTCATCTAGCTAATTGTGACAATGCTAACTTTCAAAAGAAAAGCAAGACAAACTGCTGCACTTGATCTAAACAAGTAATATTACATCACTATTAGTTAAACAAAATATTTCAGTAATAGCAATGATAGAATAAAGGCAAAGCAAGATCATCGCTTGTCCTTGGCTTAAACCAGTACTACCAGTACCAGTATATAGTAGTACAAAATAGTCCGAAGTACAAGAACTAGTGCTATACTAGTACTACTCTGCATCCAAAATCCAACCTCCAGTACACGTACGTCTGTGGTATGTAGTAAAAGTGGGATTAAAAAATCTGAGGTAGTAGAATGGTCAATTTGGAATTCTCCCTCGCGATGTATGCATATTGAGTAATATAGGTGATGTCTACGCACGCTTCTATACTTGTAGACAATGTTGGGCCTCCAAGTGCAGAGGTTTGTAGAACAGCAACAAGTTTCCCTAAAGTGGATCACCCAAGGTTTCTCGAACTCAGGGAGGAAGTGGTCAAAGGTATCCCTCTAAAGCAACCCTGCAATCAAGATACAAGAAGTCTCTTTTGTCCCCAACACACCCAATACACTTGTTAGGTGTATAGGTGCACTAGTTTGTCGAAGAGATAGTGAAATACAAGTAATATGGATGATTATAAGTGGTAATTGCAATCTGAAATAAGGATGGCAGCAAGCAAACATGTAACAGGACTAATTGTAAACGATGTTCCAATGCTTAGAAACAAGGCCTAGGGATCATACTTTCACTAGTGGACACTCTCATATAAATATCTTCTCTTCATTATGCTACCCTGAACTACTCTGCGGTTGGACGATGTAGGGCTATAATAGCACACCTTAAAGTTCACATTCCCCATCTAGATAACCCCTCACTGTCACCTTGAGCGCTAGATGGTTCCAACAAACACCACAATCTCATAGAGACATCCAACTCAAATTATACTCATGATAAGTATTTCTGTAACCTTAGCCAAAGTGCCACACGGTGTGCACACTGTCAACTTCACACACGTGGGGATAAGCAGAGATTAATTAAAGCACTTGAGTAGCAGAATAGATCTATAGATTACAAAGCTCATGATCTCATCAGATCACGCATAGAGAGAGATGAACACATAGCTACCTATAGAGCCCTTAGCCTCAAGAGATAACTACTCCCTCCTCATCATGGGAATCAGCAACAACGATGGAGATGGCGGTGGAGTCGATGGAAATGGATCCGGGGGCACTTCCCTGTCCCGGCAGGGTGCCGGAACAGAGACTTCTGTCCCCCGAATCTCCTCTTTGGTGGTGGCGACGTTGTGGAACTTTTAATGGAATTCTGATCTTGTCTCTAGGGTTTTCGTCCTGGGGGCTTTTATAGGCGAAGAGTCAAGGTTTGTGGGCGCCCAAGGCGGCCACACCACCCCCTGGAGCGGCCTGGCCTAGCCCACACCACCAGGTAGTGTGGGCCCCTCGTGGGCCCTCACCATCTCATCTTCTGGTTCCGTGAGTCTTCTGGTAAAATTGGAACTTTGGCTTTTGTCCCGTCCAATTCCGAGAATATTTCTTTACGAGCTTTTCTGAAACCAAAAACAGCAGAAAACAGGCAACTAGCACTGTGGCATCTTATTAATAGGTTAGTTCCAGAAAATATATAAAAATACCTCAAAGTGTAAACAAAACATGAGAAAGTTGATATAAAACAAGCATGGAGCATCAAAAATTATAGATACGTTTACGACGTATCAACATCCCTAAGCTTAACTCCTGCTCGTCCTAGAGTAGGTAAGTGAAAAAAAGAATAATTTTTGAGGTGACATGCATCATCATGATTTTGATCAAGGTATTTGTAAAACATTGATAGCTGGGATCATAGTACTTTAACATAGACATGAAAGATATAGTTCTAACAATAAGACATAGCAACTATGTTGTAACATGAAAAGGTACAAACAAAAGATCATGAATACCAATGCATTGAAAGACGTTTGTTTGTTTCACATATAGAAAACATAATGAGAATGGTATTCAGCTTGTCCCTCATGGTGTAGCAAAACATAAATGCATAGGAAACCTTCAAAGTTCATAAGGGTGACTAGATACAAATAGTTTAAGAACAAGCAATATCAAAGTGATGAATCAATCAACAAGTTTTGGGACAATGCACATTAAACTAAGAATGACCACTATGCTCTCTCAATAGGTGCATAAAGATAGAAGATGGAGACTCAACATAAAAGTAAAATAAAGGCCCTTCATAGAAGGAAGCAGGGATTCAAGTCACATAAAGAGCTTCAAAAAATTATGGTACTTATTAGCTTTCAGCTCTCATTGCCCCTATCATAAGAATCTTTAGGTGATTAAGGTTAAAGTGAACAAATATGAGGATATGATTGACAAGTTATAAGTTGAAAATCTCATGCCCCTTGCTTACGAGTACCAAACCTCATGCTACTCAACTTTAGTCACGAGTAAGTTCTTATCATTGTAAGTACATGTGTATCATAGAGAATCGCCAACGGGGTACCCCTTGCCCCATGATACAGGAGTTTTCCCATATCAAAATGACAAGGCAACAGATAATGAGCATCTCAGCGATCCTTTTATTTGCTATTTGCATAGGGTTTTCCCTCTTTTTTATTAAGGATGCTTCACAGATTGCTCACTATGGTTATGCTGCAAGTTTCCACCATTATTAGGCATGGCTTAGGCTAGCTGCTCAGGCGTTTCTCTAACACATATACGAACGCCATGAGCTTACAAGCTCCCCTTTTATTTCACACCGCCGGGATCCATAAGCAAAAGAACATGATATCAACTAAATAAAGTGCAATGTTGAAAGTGTTCCCCATGGTAACATGGTTCTGCTAATTCACAACTTACAAAACGCAAGCGTATACGCAACATAGATGGGCACAATGGTTCAAGTTTATTAAGTGTAAGAACGTAAAGTGTTCCATCAAGTTCGTGAGAGCTTTAATCGCTAATTTTCACATAACAAGTTTAATTCGGAAGGTAGATAAAAATATGAATATACTTGGAATAGCAATACTGCTAATAGGTAGGTATGGTGAACTCTTTGGAATAACTTGGTTTTATTTGGAGTTGGATGCATGAGTGGAACTCATACTTGGTACATGTGGAGGCTAGCAAAAGACTGGGAGCGACCAACTAAGAGAGCAATAATGGCCATAATCATGCAAAGCGACAAAAAATTATTAATTAAAGCATAAAGTGATATTACAAGTCGAAAACTAAATGATCATAGAGGATATGGTGACTTGGTATAGTCTTAATATCATGTGAGCATGCGCCAAGTCAACCCAAATAAAGCATCAAAGGAGAATACCATAATATTATGCTTTTATTGCTAAAACAACGCATGATTCTTTCAAGGCACATTAAGCAATTTCAATTGTTTGTAACAAGTCATGCTACAACAATAATCACTAAGCATAAAGTCAAAGCAATATCAAACATGACATGATAAAGTCTAGGCCACAGTCAAAATAAGACTCCTTTTATACCACTTATAAGCATGAACTTTGCTACTCTTTTCCAATCCAAATCAACGTATTTGAAACTATGTATGAATGTGGGGGTCCAACCAATTTATTTAATCAAACTAAGCAAAAGAAAAATAATAGAAAAAATGAAGACGCTCCAAGAACAACACAATTATGCATGAAACAATAAAAATGAAGTGTTTGGAAGTGAGATTTTTATTGATGAAGAAGGGGATGCCTTGGGCATCCCCAAGCTTTGACGCTTGTACTTCTTGAATATTTATTGGGGTGACACGGGTGGCATCTCCAAGCTTGAGCTTTTGTCCATACTTCATCTTATCACATTGTTCTTCCCTACACTTTAAAATTTCCTTCATACAAAACTTCACACAATCTTCATTAGCACATTACTGTATTCAAGATAATAAGTCTTTAGGCTCAGTTTCAACACAAGTAAAACTTCCATTAAAACACAAGCTACTATAGCAATTACTTTTAAAAGTTCAAGTGATCAAAGAGAACTCAAAGAGAAAGAGATTAAGAGGCAAATGCAAATAATGGCAGAAATCTGTCAAAATAGACCAGCAGGTGAAAACCGAATTTTTTGAAGATATTCTGTTGCTCAAATCGAAAAGTGATAAACTAATGAAAGTTATATAACAATCTGGGGCAGAAGCACAGAAAATTACAGCTCAATCTGACGTACAGAGATTTTTCACAAATTTTTACAATGAAGCACAAAAATTTGTTTCGGGACAGCAACTTCCCCAAATCTTACTTCTCTCTCATTAGAGGTTATTCTTGGCCCAAAAACCAAACAAAAAGGATAAGGAGAGGCTATTACAGAGGCAATAACTTACGAGACTCAAAAAAGAAAATAAACTGAAAGTAAAAATATAATGGGTTGTCTCCCAAAAGCTCTTTCTTTATAGCCATTAAGATAGGCATGATAATTTCGATGATGCTCACATAAGAAATATGAATTGAAGTAAAAGAGAGAATCAAGAAGCAAATATGGAACAAATTTAAATTTAACCACTTCCTATGAAAAATAACCTTGTAAAGAAACAAGTCATGAAAGCACAAAGGAACAAGCATAGGAAAGCGAAACAAGTGCAACTTCAAAATTTTCAACATAAAGAGGGGAAACTTAATATTGTTGAGATGCATAAAACCATGTTTACCTCTCTCATAATAAATTTTAGTATCATCATGAATAAAATTAACAATATAACTATCACATAAAACATTCTTATCATGAGCCACATGCATAAAATAATTAATACTCCCCACATAAACATAGTCATTCTTATTAACTATAGTGGGAGCAAATTCAATAAAATAGCTATCATTATTATTCTCATCACCATAATCGTCAAATATAGGAGGCATATTGTAATCATAATTAATTTTCTCCTCAATAATAGGTGGACTGAAATATCATATTCATCATTGTAATCATCATATATTGGAGGTATAGTATCATCAAAGTAAATTTTCTCCTCCATGCTTGGGGGACTAAAAAGATCATTTTCATAAAAACTAGCTTCCCCAAGGTTAGACTTTTCCATAGCATTAGCAATAATGATGTTCAAAGAATTCATACTAATAACGTTAATATTAGCATGCAAATAAAGTTCCATAGGTTTCTTAATTTTCTCTTCAAACACTTCATGTCCTAAGTCAAGATAAATACTATAAAGCTCTCTAATTTTTTGGTTGTTTTCCATTAAGCCTAACTAGTGAAAATAAAAACAAGAAACAAAAAGGTATAATTGCAGAATCTAAAGGAAATAACTTCAAGCACTCACACACCAGCAATAGTACTAGAAGATAGCTTAGTAGCCAGAGGATGTGAATACCTTTTACATTACCTCCCTAGCAACGACGCCAGAAAATAGCTTGATGTCTACGCACGCTTCTATTCTTGTAGACAGTGTTGGTCCTCCAAGTGCAGGGGTTTGTAGAACAACAACAAGTTTCCCTTAAATGGATCACCCAAGGTTTATTGAACTCAGGAGGAATTGGTCAAAGGTATCCCTCTCAAGCAACCCTGCAATCAAGATATAAGAAGTCTCTTGTGTCCCCAACACACCCAATACACTTGTCAGGTGTATAGGTGCACTAGTTCCGCGGAGAGATAGTGAAATACAAGTAATATGGATGATTATAAGTGGTAATTGCAATCTGAAATAAGAGTGGCAGCAAGTAAACATGTAACAGGACTGATTGTACATGGTGTTTCAATGCTTATAAATAAGGCCTAGGGATCATACTTTCACTAGTGGACACTCTCATATAAATATCTTCTCTTCATTATGCTACCCTGAACTACTCTCCGGTTGGACGATGTAGGGATATAACATCACACCTTAAAGTTCGCATTCCCCATCTAGATAACCCCTCACTGTCACCTTGAGCGCTAGATGATTCCAACAAACACCACAATCTCATAGAGACATCCAACTCAAATTATACTCATGACAAGTATTTATGTAACCTTAGCCTAAGTGCCACACGGTGTGCACACTGTCAACTTCACACACGTGGGGGTAGCAGAGATTAATTAAAGCACTTGAGTAGCAGAATAGATCTATAGATTACAAAGCTCATGATCTGATAGATCACGCATAGAGAGAGAGATGAACACATAGCTACTAGTAGAGCCCTTAGCCTCGAGAGAAAACTACTCCCTCCTCATCATGGGAATTAGCAACAGCGATGGAGATGGCGGTGGAGTCGATGGAGATGGATCCGGGGGCACTTGTCTCTAAGGTTTTCGTCCCGGGGGGCTTTTATAGGCGAAGAGGCAAGGTCGATGGGCGCCCGAGGTAGCCACACCACCCCCTGGCGCGGCCTGGTCTGGCCCGCGCCACCAGGTGGTGTGGGCCCCTCGTGGCCCCTCTCTATCTCGTCTTCTAGCTCCATGAGTCTTCTGGTAAAATAGGAACTTTGGCTTTTGTCCCGTCCAATTTTGAGAATATTTCTTTACGAGCTTTTCTGAAACCAAAAACAGCAGAAAACAGGCAATGGCACTGTGGCATCTTGTTAATAGGTTAGTTCTAGAAAATGTATAAAAGTATCTCAAAATGTAGACAAAACATAAGATAGTTGATATAAAACAAGCATGGAGCATCAAAAATTATAGATACGTTTATGATGTATCAATAGGCCCTGGGTCTAAGAAGTTTGAAGGTACACCACCATGGAATGATTTTCCTTCTGCATTATGCCAGGCACCGCCCTGCTCCTAGGAGTGAAGGAATTGAGCACTACACCCTCCCAAAACCCAGCCTCTGGTGACGGGTGATAGACGGTGAACTGCACATTGTACAAGGGCGACGAGCACCCGTCCGTCTTGACGCACACGACGGATACGACGATGTCGCCCCACTCGACGATGTCAAATAGTACAACAAACACCATACCATCGTCCCTAGATCCGATGTTCTCTATTCTTGATGAGCATGGTGTCAACAACGGTTGAGAGATGAACCTGGGATTTTTAAAGGAAGTAAGAATCGGCTGACTAAATTGCAGCATGCTAAATATACATATAAGAAGTTCTCAGGCGCCTGCGATCTAGGCACTCCCAAGAAAAAATACAGAGCCATGTTTCAAAGGAAATGCTAGATCATCTCCAGCGTTTGATCTAAATAAACTTGAACGGCAGATCATCATCAGAATCATGATGGTCATATTTGCCATCTCCCACAATGTGGATGCAAAATGAGTAATCCATTGTGAACCTATCATGTTTCTTAATCAGGAAATTACGGTAATCTTCAGTAATCCTGACGGAGGCCGGCGACGTGCTGCTCTTCGGCTCGAAAAACAGGCTATCTTCGGCGAACTTCTCCAAGTCCTCTCCAACATTGAAGGTTTATAAATGTGCAACTCCACCACGTACCGCGGAAACAAGCACGTCGCCGACCTGACGCACTGGATGGATATAGCGAGGCCATAGACGAGCATGTCAAATCGCACGGCAAACAATGTACCATCGTCCCCAGATACAACGGTCTCTACTCTCCATGAGCCAGGTGCCAGCAAAGGCTGAGAGATGTACCTGTGTTCCTCGCCATAGTGAAAATTTTGCACTTCAATTGAGTGGGCTTTTTCGAGGTGAGCGAGGAGCACTGCGGGCGGGGCGGCGAACTCGCAGCCAGGCTCAGTGCAGTTGCATGGGCCGTGCGGGCATGCCATCTTGTGGTTGAGGAAGTCGTGGAAGGCGACCAATGTCGAGCAGTTGTCATTGGGGCATCTGCTACCTTTTCCATTGACAACTTGGCGGCGCAACTCCTTGGAGCATACGGCCAGCCGGACAGTGATGATAGTGTCCATATGCATAGAGATTTCTCCCAAGGCGTCGTCGCTAACCTTGCTCTAGCCACCGTACCGAATGTTGTGCATCAAATATGCCATTGCGTCTGGATGGACTGGGGACGAGGGCAGATTCAAATATGATTGTTGGGTTTTATTGGAGGAGAGTGATGGAGGCCTGCAAGAACCGATGCAGCAAGCGAGAAATGGCTAGGAAAATTTAGGAAGTGTGGCGCTCGAGAGGATCCAAAATGCGGCTAGCCCGCGTTAGCGAATGGGGATCGCCGGTGATGGGGAAGATGGCAGGCTCTTTGAACGAGGGATGTTAATTTTCCGTGTTCCCTCGTCGGTCTTCTGCAGTGGATCAAGGACGCCTGCTGGATTTATAGCTAGAGTGCTAGACTAGCAAGCTATCACGTCCTGAATCAGTATTGTATCATCCCATCACGTAGACTATGTTTCAGGGAAGGATGTGAACACACATTTCTCTCCTCCCTGCTAGATAGCATGCACCGTAGAATCGCTTTTATCACAGACGAAGGATTTGAACCCACATGCCAAAATAAAAGGACATCAATCCTCAAGTCATCTCGCCCAACTCTGATAAATAGGACTACTAAAAAACTATAATAATATTTGAAGCTCAAAAAATAATTATAATTTTGAGCCACGTCCATAGAATATCAGTTGTATATTTGGTTCTTATACTTTATATCATGTAGTAGTAATCAACCTATTAGCTACCTAATAGTACTCGACATGCTCTAGAGAAATGACGAAGAACATTCTAGAATTATTGAGAAGTGTGTTTTGAGGTTTGTGCATATCTTTTAGTGTGCTAAACACTATCAATAGTATATTCTAGATGCTAGAATGGATAGAATTAAGATCCAGCGATACTTTATGGACGTAGCTCGAAATTATAATTATTTTTGGGCTTCACTTATTATAATTTTATATAAACTAGTAAAAGGCATGTGTCACACACGTATATACTATATGAAATATGATTTAACAAACATTAAGTTGTTATAAACCAATAGTCTTGTTTGGGGAAAATGCAGACATTAAGTCTATTAATAATAACTATCTACACATACTGCGAATACAGCCTACTATGCTATGAAAATTTGGGGGGTGACATGATGGTTCTAGAACATGGTGGAGTTTGCTCTAGGTAGTACTCGACACGAATCCACCTACTCTGAACTATTGGATCTAATAGCCCAACAGTCAGGATTGGTACTATGGATCCAACTCAAAACTGCTCCTTTATAGTAGTATAGAAAAAATGATATGGCATATAATTCTACTATCTGATTCTCACGTGCAAGGCATGTGCAACTTACTAATAAGATATATAACACGAATAACTTGTAACATCGATCATCGGATATAGATTGACAGATTCCAACATTCATAATTGTTGGATCTCTTGCAAATTTAAGAAAGAATCTATCACGCTAACTTATAGTTAAAATTTGACCTACTTTCTTTAAATCGACATAAAGTTATTTGAGTGCATGGCCGTAGTTATCTAACATATAGGAAAGCTTGAAACGTCCTAAGACTAGAGAATTGTAACAAAACATATCCCTGTTTTCTGAAAATCGGGTGGTGGCACTTTTTTTTAACTGGGGTATGTCTCGAAGGAGTGAGATGCTTCAATAATTAATATAGCTAGTGCATGTGTACATGTCACACCAAGGACCATAAAAAGTGAAAATTGCATCCAAGTCCGTACATTTAACACAAAGGATCCTACAATCAAGCAATTAAAATTAGTAGTCGGGTCCTTCTCCTTCATCATGGAGATGAGCCATGCTCTTCGTAGTAGTACCAGTAATATGCATGTGCCTTGCACGTGAAACTCACATAATATACAGAAGCATTGCATGTTATTAGTATATAACATTGTAATAGGTAAAGCTTGAAATATATATGAATTTGAGATAGGTTTCTAAAGTATGAGTGTATATTTGGTTCTTGCACTTTATATCATGTAGAAATAAACGTTTATTAGCTACCTAATAATTGAAAATCCTAGAACCATGGTCTAGAGAAACAATCGAGAAGATTCTACAATGATGGATAAGTGTGTTTTTACGTTTTTCTACATATATCTTATCTTATCTTATCTTACCACTATATAGTGAACGAATAACATTTCTAGCCATTAGATCTTCTTTTCCATTCTAGCATCTAGAAGATTTTATTGATAGTCTTCAGCACAATGAATGGTATGCACAAAACTCAAAACACACTTCTCCATCATTCTAGAATCTTCTCCCTCGTTTCTCTAGACCATGTTACTAGAATTTTCAAGTTTTAGATAGCTAATAATCGTTGGCTGATACATTGCAAATGTATCTATAATTTTTGATGTTCCATGCTTGGTTTTATCCACTTTCTTGTGTTTTGTTTCAACTTTGGAGTACTTTTCTTGTGATTTCTTGGACTAACCTATTAACAAGAGTCACAATGCCAGTTGCATGTTTTCTGCTGTTTTTGATACTAGGAAGTCAGAAAATGAATATTCTTGGAATTGGACGGGACAAAAGCCAAATTTACTATTTTCCCAGAAGACTCATGGAGCCAGAAGGAGAGTCGGAGAGGGGCCATAGGGTGGCCACACCACCCCTAGGCGCGGGTCCACCTAGGCCGTGCCAGGGCATGGTGTGGGCCCCTTGGCCGCCCACCGACCTTGCCCTCTGGCCTATAAGAAGCCTCCCGAAGCCAAAACCCTAAATAATCGAGCCTCCAACCACGAAAAGTTCCGCAGCGCCGCCGCCACCGAAGGGGAGATTCGGGGGACAGAAAGTCTCTGTTCTGGCACCCTGCCGGGACGGGGAAGTGCCCTGGAGCCATCTCCATCGATCTCCACCACCATCTCCATCACTGTTGCTGATTCCCATGATGAGGAGGGAGTAGTTCTCTCTCGAGGCTAAGGGTTCTACCGTTAGCTATGTGTTCATCTCTCTCTCTATGCATGATCTTATTGAGATCATGAGCTTGTAATCTATAGATCTACCTTCCTACTCAAGTGCTTCAATAGATCTCTACTCTCCCCATGTGTGTGAAAGTGACAGCATGCACACCATGGTGGCACTTAGGCTAGAGATTTCAAATACTTGTTATGAGTTATATTTGGAGTTGGATGTCTTTATGAAATTGTGGTGTTTGTTGGACCTATCTAGTACTCAAGGTGACAGTGTGGGGTTTTCTAGATGGGAAAGGCTTACTTTGAGGTGTGCTGTTATAGCCCTACCATCGATTAGAGTGTCCAACCGGAGAGTAGTTAAGAGTAGTATCATAAAGAGAAAATATTTATATGAGAGTGTTCACTAGTGAAAGTATGATCCCTAGGCCTTGTTTCTAAGCATTGATACTTCGTTCGGAATTTGATCTGTTACATGTTTGCTTGCTTTCTTCTTTATATCAGTTTGCCTTTAGTCTCTTTCACGCCATCAAGTTATTTCCTATCACCGTTACAACTTATAATTATCCATACCACTTGTATTTCACTATCTCTTCGCCGAACTAGTGCACCTATACACCTGACAAGTGTATTGGGTGTGTTGGGGACACAAGTGACTTCTTGTATCTTGATTGCAGGGTTGCTTGAGAGGGGATACCTTTGACCACTTCCTCCCTGAGTTCGATAAATCTTGGGTGATCCACTTAAGGGAAAACTTGCTGCTGTTCTACAAACCTCTGCACTTGGAGGCCCAACAACTGTCTACAACTATAGAAGTGCGTAGACATCAAGCTATTTTTTGGCGCCGTTGCCGGGGAGGTAAGGTAAAAGGTATTCACACCAGAGGATTAAAGAAGAAGAACCTCCCACGGCAAACGCCTATTTTCTGGCGCTGTTGCCGGGGAGGTAATGTAAAAGGTACTCACATCCTCCGGTGTGAGTGCTCGAAGTCATTTCCTTTAGATTCTGCAATTTTGTCTTTTTGTTTCTTGTTTTCACTAGTTAGGCTTAATGGAAAACAACAACAAAAATAGAGAGCTTTTTAGTCTTTTTCCTAAGTTAGAACTCGAATTCTTTGAAAAGAAAATTAAAAAACCCGTGGAACCTTCCTTGCATGCTAATAGCAATGTTATTAGTATGAATCTTTTGAACACCTTTGTTACTAATGCTATGGAAACATCTAAGCTTGGGGAAGTTGGTTTTTATGAAAATGATCTTTTTAGTTCCCCAGCTTTAAAGAAGAAAATTTGCTCTGATGATACTTTATCTCCCATATGTGGTAATTCTGATGATACTTGTGATATTTTAAATCCGCATACTAAATGCATCCCTTTTAAAATACCTATAAAAATTGTTGAACGTGTTATGAATAACTGCTATTTTGGAGATGGAACTGTCCATCCTGGTGATCATTTACTCTTTATACATGAATTATGCGAGTTGTTCAAGTGTGTAGGTATTTCAATGAACCAAGTTAAGAGGAAGCTATTCCCTATTTCACTTAAGGGCAAAGCAAGGGAGTGGTATGAGCTACTAGATGATCCTCATCATTTGGAGTGGAAGGAACTTGAATCTCTCTTTTACTCTAAATTTTATCCTCCTCATGAAATTCATAAAGATAGGAATTACATTGATAATTTTCATCCTCGTGATGGAGAAAGTATTTCCCAAGCATGGGGGAGACTGAAGTCACTAATGCTCAAATGTCCCATTCATGATCTCCCTAGGAATATTGTTATTAATAATTTCTATGCAAGGCTTTCAGGACATTACAAGGACTATCTAGATACTTGTTTAGAGGGATCCTTCACGAGTAAGGAGGTCAAAGCTAAGTGGGATCTTCTTGAAACAATTCAAAGCAATACCGAAGATTGGGATAACAACAAAGGTAAAGAACCAGGTATAAACTATGAGTATGATTGCATTAAGTCTTTTGCTGAAACTGCTGATTTTCAAGAGCTTAGTGCTAAATATGGTATTGATCCTCAAATTATTATTGATTGTTTTAAAGCCTTTTCTTCTCATATTAATGCTCCTAAAGAAAAGTGGGACATGTATCATGAGCCTTTTAAAGACACTTGCATGGAAAATGAAATTGTTGTTAATGATAGCAATAAACATGCTCAAACCTCTGAAAGTACTATTTCTTATAAGCATGTTAATTTTTGTGGGATACATAGACCTTGTGAGAGTAATCAAGTTGAAGAAGAATATTGTATCACCCACAGGAATGAAAAAACTAGAATGTGGTATAGGGCTCTAAATGATCTTGGTAAAAAAGTTTGTGCCCTCTATCCTTTTATTTGTGAACTTTGCTTTGAAGTGGGTCATTTCAATTTACAATGCTCAGGCCATAATAATAGCCCTTCTAATCCAATGAGTACTGCAAGTTTGTATTGTGATGACATGATCACTCCTAATCAGCATGATGAACTTACATTATTTTTGGGGTGTGAAGAGTTATCAAGAAAAACCTCTTTGGTAGATATGGGTGCTTTTGATATGAATAGTGTCCTGCATGGTTGTCATCTTTATTGTGTTGATAATTGTCACACAAATACTTACATACAAAATATTATAGAAGATGATATTTTACCAAAATATGATAGGACTAATATGTGTTTTGATCTTATTAATGAATAGAAGGAATCTTCCAAAGTTTCTTCTATTTTCTCTAACAATGAACCAGGGTATATGGAGAAGCTTCCTTTCAAGCCTCTCCCTCCTAAAGAGAAGAAGATAAAGAATAAAATGAGGAGTAAAAGGAGGGAGGAAACGGTATTTTCCGCTAAGCATGTAGCTCCTATTATAGTTATTGATGAGTTTGAACTCGATGATGTTCATATGCCTATTTCCTATAGTAGTGATCATGATTGGGAAAAGCACACTACTTTTGATATTCATAATCTCTTCGGTACCAATTCTGAAAATGATGATATTAATAATTTCTATACTATTAGTGCTATCCATGATCTTTCCAATGATGATATGTTTACAAATGAACACACTTTGGAGGATAACTATTCTATTGCTTATGAAGATACTATACCTCCAATTTATGATGATTGCAATGATGAATATGATATTTTCAGTCCACCTACTATTGAGGAGGAAATTAATTATGATTATAATATGCCTCCTATATTTGATGATTATGGTGATGAAAATAATAGTGATAGCTATTTTGTTGAATTTGCTCCCACTACAATTAACAAGAATGACTATATTTATGTGGGGAGTATTAATTCTTTTATGCATGTGGCTCATGATAAGAATGTTTTATGTGATAGTTATATTGTTAATTTTATTCATGTTGCTACTGAAAGTTATTATGAGAGAGGGAAACATGGTTCTATGCATCTCAATAATATTAAGTTTCCCCTCTTTATGTTGAAAATTTTGAAGTTGCACTTGTTTTCCTTTCCTATTCTTGTTGCTTTGTGCTTTCATGACTTGTTTCTTTACAATATTCCTATGCATAGGAAGAGGGTTATACTTAAATGTGCTTTGAATTTGCTTCTTGATGCTCTCTTTTACTTCAATTCATATTTCTTATGTGAGCATGTTCTCAAACTATCATGCCTAACTTAAAGGCGTTAAAGAAAAGTACTTATTGGGAGATAACCCAAAAGTTTTAGATGAGTCTTGGAAGTTATTACCTCTGTAATAACCGCTCCTTATCCTTTTTATTTGCTTTTTGTGCCAAGAGTAACCTCTAATGAGAGTGAAGTAATGATTGGGAAAGTTGATGTCCCAAAAATGATTTCTATACTTCACCATAAAAATTCGTGAGAGAGCTATGTATGTCGGATTGAGGCGTGAGTTTTTGTGCTTCTTCCCCAGGTTGTTATATAACTTTCGTTAGTTCAATACGTTTTGATTTGAGCAACAGAAGGTCTTCGAAAAAATTCGTCTTTACCTGCTGGTCTGTTTTGACAGATTTCTGCCATTTTCTGCATTTGCTTCTTGTTAGTTCCTTCTTGAAATCTTTTGGGGAATTGAGCTTTTTGAGGGAGCTTACTTGTGACTAAAGTTGAGTAGCATGAGGATCGGTCTTTGTAAGTAAGGGGCATGAGATTTCGGTTTATAACTTGTCAAGCATATCCTCTTAGTTGTGTCACTTTAACCTTAATCACCTTCAAGATCCTTATGATAGGGGCAATGAGAGCTGAAAGCTATAAGTACCATAATTTTTGGAAGCTCTTTATGAGACTTGAATCCCTACTTCCTTCTATGAAGGTCTTTCTTCCACTATTATATTGAGTCTCCACCTTCTATCTTTATGCACCTACTTTGAGAGCATAGTGGCCATTCTTAGTTCTATGTGCATTGTCCCAAGACTAGTTGATTGATGCATACCTTGATATTGCTTGTTTTAAACTATTTGTATCTAGTCAATCTTATAAACTTTGAAGGTGTCCTATGCATTTATATTTGCTACTCTATGAGGGACAAGCTGAATACTATTATGTTATGTTTTCTTTATGTGAAACAAACAAACGTCTTGCAAAGCATTGTTATTCATGAATCTTTTGTTTGTGCCTTTTCATGTTGCATCATAGTTTCTTTGCTTATTGCTAGAACTTTGTCTTTCATGTTATGATTTAAGTACTATGATCCCAGCTTTGAATGTTTTACAAATACGTTCATCAGGTCTTTGATGGTGCATGTCACCTCAAAAACTATTCTTTCTTTTTATCACTTACCTACTCAAGGACGAGCAGGAGTTAAGCTTGGGGATGTTCATACATTGCGAATGTATCTATAATTTTTGATGTTCCATGCTTGGTTTTATCCACTTTCTTGTGTTTTGTTCCAACTTTGGAGTACTTTTCTTGTGATTTCTTGGACTAACCTATTAACAAGAGCCACAGTGCCAGTTGCCTGTTTTCTGCTGTTTTTGGTTTCAGGAAGTCAGAAAATGAATATTCTCGGAATTGGACGGGACAAAAGCCAAAGTTACTATTTTCCCGGAAGACTCACGGAGCCAGAAGGAGAGTTGGAAAGGGGCCATAGGGTGGCCACACCACCACTAGGCGTGGGTCCACCTAGGCCGCGCCAGGGCATGGTGTGGGCCCCCTAGCCGCCCACCGACCTTGCCCTCTGGCCTATAAAAAGCCTCCCAAAGCCAAAACCCTAAATAATCAAGCCTCCAGCCACGAAAAGTTCTGCAGCGCCGCCGCCACCGAAGGGGAGATTCGGGGGACAGAAAGTCTCTGTTCCGGCACCCTGGCAGGACGAGGAAGTGCCCTCGGAGCCATCTCCATCGATCTCCACCACCATCTCCATCACTGTTGCTGATTCCCATGATGAGGAGGGAGTAGTTCTCTCTCGAGGCTAAGGGTTCTACCGGTAGCTATGTGTTCATCTCTCTCTCTATGCATGATCTTATTGAGATCATGAGCTTGTAATCTATAGATCTATTCTGCTACTCAAGTGCTTTAATAGATCTCTGTTCTCCCCATGTGTGTGAAAGTGACAGCGTGCACACCATGGTGGCACTTAGGCTAGAGATTTCAAATACTTGTTATGAGTTATATTTGGAGTTGGATGTCTTTATGAAATTGTGGTGTTTGTTGGACCTATCTAGTACTCAAGGTGACAGTGTGGGGTTTTCTAGATGGGAAGGGCTTACTTTGAGGTGTGCTGTTATAGCCCTACCATCGATTAGAGTGTCCAACCGGAGAGTAGTTAAGAGTAGTATCATAAAGCGAAAATATTTATATGAGAGTGTTCACTAGTGAAAGTATGATCCCTAGGCCTTGTTTCTAAGCATTGATACTTCGTTTGCAATTAGATCTGTTACATGTTTGTTTCCTTCCATATTTATTTCAGTTTGTTTTAGTCTCTTCCACGCCATCAAGCTATTTGCTGGCACCGTTACCACTAATAATTATCCATACCACTTGTATTTCACTATCTCTTCGCCGAACTAGTGCACCTATGCACCTGACAAGTGTATTGGGTGTGTTGGGGACACAAGAGACTTCTTGTATCTTGATTGCAGGGTTGCTTGAGAGGGGATACCTTTGACCACTTCCTCCCTGAGTTCGATAAACCTTGGGTGATCCACTTAAGGGAAAACTTGCTGCTGTTGTACAAACCTCTGCACTTGGAGGCCCAACAACTGTCTACATGAATAGAAGTGCGTAGACATCATTGACTTCTAAATGATATACAAAGTAGAAGAACCAAATATACACCCATACTTTATAGATATTGATCAAATTTATATTTTTGTATGCTTTACCTATTTAAATTTTATATAGTGATGATATTCCAGACATCTATTATCTGAGTCTCACATGTTGATCAAAAGGGACGTGCCACACACGTATATACTATATGAAATGTGATTTAACAAACATTAAGTTGTTATTAACCAACATTCTTGTTAGAGAAAAATGCATACATTAAATCTATTAGTACTAGCTATCTACCCATATTGAGAATACATCCTACTGTGCTATGAAATTTTGGGGGTGGTGAAATGATGGTTCTAGAACATGTTGGAGTTTGCTCTAGGTACTATTCAACACGAATCCAATTGCTCTGAACCATTGGATCTAACATCCCAACGTTCAGGATTGGTGCTATGGATCCAATTCAAAATTGCTCCATTGTAGTAGTAGTAGTAGTAGTAGAGAGAATACAGCCTACTATGCTATAAAATTTTGGGGGTGGTGACATGATGGTTCTAGAACATGGGGGAGTTTGCTCTAGGTACTATTCAACATGAATCTAGGTGCTCTTAACCAATGGATCTAACAGCCCAACGGTGAAGATTGGTGCTAATGATCCAATTGAAAACTGCTCCATTATAATAGTAGAGTTAGAGATATGATGTCGATATGGTCATCCTTTGAATAACCTTCATTCCCGATGCTTGGAAAGGAAGAGAAAATTTTGAAAGTTTGAATTCTACTAATTTTTGCCGCCAATGCTCGGTTCCTTCCTATGTACACCAACACACACGCCGGAGACACAGCTGAGCCGCCATACCAAGACACTCATGCGCAGCACTGTGGACGAGGGAGTGCTGAGATGGATGGTGAGGCAGCGACTGAGAGCGAAAAAAATAAATTTGTTTTGTTTTGAGTGCACATAAGTCCTGAAATTTACTAGAGTGTGTATGCTGTAAAGGCTATAGTACCTCATGTCAAGAACCCATCATAATTCTGCTCTGACATTGCACCGCCTTCAAGTGCCCTGTCACGCTGCCCTTCCGCCCTGCCTCCCTTTTATTCTCCGAGCTCCTCTTGCTCTTCGGTTTTTTCCTCATCTCACTAGTACCTCCGTCCCAAAGCTTAAGGCTTTTTTATAAGTCAAGCTACGGAAAGTTTGACCAAACTTCTAAAAAAATATCAAGAACTTCTGTATGATATTAGTAGATACCATGTGAATATATGTTTCATGATGTATCAAAGGGTATGTATTTCATATTGTAAATATTAATATATTTTTCTACAAACTTGGCCAAACTTTGCATAGTTTGACTTTTCAAAAAATAGGCCTTGAGCCTTGGATGCAGGTACTACTAGTGTTTAGTACTCTGTCCTGGAACATAAATCTTGATATATAGACATCATGGGTCCCTTCGAACGATGTTAGGAAAATTCAAGAGGAATCTACCGCGCTTACTTGTAGTTTAAATTTGACCTAATTTCTTTAAATCGATATAAATAAGTGGGCACGATTCAGTAGGGAATCTTGAAATGTGCTAAGACTAAGGAATTGTAAGAAAACATGGTCCCCACTTTTTCTAAAAAACGGGTGGTGGTACTTTTTTGACTAAGGTATGTCCCGAGGGAGCGAGATTCTTCAATTAATTAACACGGTAAGTGGATACATGTTACACCAAAGACCTCAAAAAACAAAAAATATATCCAAGTCCATACATTTAGCACAAAGGACACTAAAATCAAATGCTTGAAAATTTGGGTAACATGGTCTATAGAAACGAGGGGGAAGATTCCAGAATTATGGAGAAGTGTGTTTTGAGGTTTGTGCATAGCATTTCATTGTGATGAAGAGTATCAATAGAATATTCTGGATGCTAGAATGGAAAAGAAGATCCAACAGCTGGAAATGTTGGGATTCATGAGTCTTGATCAAAAAATTAATATTCAAAGTTTTTTGTACACCATATAGTGTTAAGATAGTGGTAATGGTAAGATAGTACTTGCTTAACAAAATAAAACAGCGCACTTCTCACTTTCCGCAGATCTTGTTGAAGAAGATGAACGAATCTACCAGATGCAGGTACTGTATCATAAACTATATATGATGTCAATATGGTCATGACCTTGGCTATTCGGGTTGAAACCAGGAATGTTCATACATCGTAGGCCAATACACATTGTGAAGCAGCGAGAGCATTTTTTGTATTCAAAGGTGTCAAAACACATTTTTCTCATTTTTTTTCTTAGCACTATATAGTGTACAAACAACTTTGAATATTGACCGTTGGATCAAGACGCGAATCCCAACATTGTTAGACATTCGATCTTCATTATTTCCATTTTAGCATCAAGAAGATACTATTGATAGTCTTTCTTTTCTTATTTTACCACTACTAGTAAAAGGCACGTGCCACACACGTATATTGTATGAAATGTGATTTAACAAACATTAAGTTGTTATTAACCAATAGTCTTATTAGAGAAAAAATACATACATTAAGTCTATTAATAATATATCTACACATATTAAGAATACAACCTACTGTGCTATGAAATTTTGGGGGTGATGACATGATGGTTCTAAAACATGGTCGAATTTGCTCTAGGTACTATTCAACACAAATATAGCTTCTCTGAACCATTCGATCTAACAGCCCAACGGTCACGATTGGTGCTATGGATCCAATTCAAAACTGCTCCATTATCTCTAACTATTACAATGGAGTAGTTTTGACTTGGATACATAGCACCAATCCTGACCATTGGGCTATAAGATCCAATGGTTTAGAGCACCTGGATTCGTGTTGAACAGTACCTAGAGAAAACTCAACCATGTTCTAGAACCATCATACTTTGTCTTGTTAGAGAAAAAATGCATACATTAAGTCTATTAATAATAACTATCGACACATATTGAGAATACAACCCATTGTGCAATGAAATTTTGGGGGTGGTTACATGATGGTTCTAGAACATGCATGGTGGAGTTTGCTCTAGGTACTATTCAACATGAATCCAGCTACTCTGAACCATTAGATCTAACAGCCCAACGGTCAGGATTGGTGCTATGGATCCTATTCAAAACTGCTCCATTATAGTAGTAGAGATATAGTGTACGAATAACTTTGAATATTGACCGTTGGATCAAGACTTGCAAATCCCAACATTTCTAACCGTTCGATCTTCTTTTCCATTCTAGCATCTAGATGATTCTATTGATAGTCTTCATCACAATGAATGTTATGCACAACACTCAAAACACACGTCTCCATCATTCTAGAATCTTCTCCCTCGTTTCTCTAGACCATGTTACCAAAAATTTCAAGTTTTATATAACTAATAATCGTTGAATTCTACATGATATACAAAGTACAATAATGAAATATACACCCATACTTTATAGATGTTGATCAAATTTATATTTTTTCTGCTTTACCTATTACAATTTTCTATAGTGGTGATATGTCAGACGTCTATTATGTCAGTCTCACGTGCAAGGCACGTGCAACTTACTAGTTTATATATAGTGTGCGGACAAATTTGAATATTGACCGCTGATTCATGACCCGCGAATCCCAACATTGCAGCTAGTTATTGGATCCTCTAATCCATTCCATCATCTAGAAGATACTATTGATATTCTTTGTTATCTTATCTTACCACTATATAATGTACGAATAACTTTGAGTATTGACTGTTGGATCAAGACTCGCGAATCCCAACACTGTTAGCCATTGGATCTTCTATTTTCCATTCTACCGGGTGGTGGTACTTTTTTGACTAATAAGGTATATGTCCTGAGGGAGCGAGATTCTTCAATTAATTAACACGGTAAGTGGATGTGTACATGTTACACCAAGGACCTCAAAAATGAAAAATACATCCAAGTTCATACATTTAGCACAAAAGACCCTAAAATAAAATACTTGAAATTTTTGGTTGAAGGAGATATGCCCTAGAGGCAAATAATAAACAGGTTTTTATTGTCATATCTAAATTAGTTTATAATAGTTTCATATTATGCTATAACTGTGCCAAGTAGAAATATTGGTACAGGTGTGGTATGAAACAACCAAGTCCCTAGTAGCCTCTATTAATACTAGTTTGTTGGTCATGAGGATGATCTAGGTTTCAAGATCATGGGCATTTATGCCAATTGACAATGGGGTTATATCATTGGAGAATGATGTGATGGACATTCCTCGAAGGATTGCAACACGATCAAGTCATATAAGTTCATTGTTGCAACAGCTATACCTAGAATCCTTTTCCTTAGATCATGAGCTCATATTACTCACTATTTCCCGAGGCTGCTTAGACTGCATCAACCGTCATCTGGTAATACGGTGACCATAAAGCTGTACGTTGGGTATTCCGAAGGAATAGTAGATGACATGTGACTGCAAGACCGGGATTTGTTCACCCACATGACGGGTAAAGATACATACGGCCGGCTTGGTGAGATTACATCCATAAATGTTGCAACATATGACTCGGTCACGGGGATGTAATATCATGGTAACAAGAAAACAGAACTTGTTGTGAACGAGATTGAAAAAGGTATGTGATACCAATGATCAGATCTCAGACAAGTCGTATCGAGAAACAAAAGGACGTGGATACTACATTTAGCGGTTCAAACGACATTGTTATCGGGCATGCATAGGGGTCACATGGATATCCCTGATCCCTCTGTTGATCACTGATACAGATCATGTCTAGAGCATTCTCGAGCCGTGAGAGGATACACTTAAGGGTATGATGAGAGCGATCATTCGTAAGAAGGAATCACAGTAGATAAAGAGAAAGCCGGAAATGTTCCGCGGAGAGATCCGAAGTTGTTTGGAGAAAGAATAAAGGAAAACAGCGGAAAAGGTGTTTTTGGATAAATGGGAATCTAAATATATATTTATTATATGTTAATTGTGAATTAATATATTCGAAATAATATTTAGATTAAGATTTATAAACACAACGTTTATATTAGGCCAAATCCCTAGAGAGAAATAGCTTAGAAGAAAAGTTGTAGAAAAAGAAAAAGAAAAAGGGAAAATAGCCCAGCCACGTGGGCAGCGGATACTCCGTGCCGCACGGGGGGCAGGCACCAGCTGCCAGCCACAGCAGGCGGCCTGGCTCGACCCCGGCCCATGCAGGGCTTGCAGGGGAGCCGGCCAGCCAGCTTGGCCAGCGGGGCAGGCGGCCCACCCGGGCTGACCCAGGCGTGGGCGGTGCGGGGCGTGGGCGCAGGCCGCCGCGCTACTGGACCACGGGGGCACCGGCCCACCCGGGTCGCCTCGCCAGGCCGCCTCCACGGGAGCTGCTGGGCGCGAGGTGGGCCACACCAAGGCCCACCCAGCCAGCCCCTTCCCAGGCTACTATTAGTTGCTGCTCACTCTGCCCTTTGGGCTGAGCTGAACGAATTGCCTGCCTCTTTTTCTTTAATAATAATCCCACATGGCTTATCCTTTGAGAAATGCACACCCTCCTTAGCCTATATAAAGGGGTGCCCATGGGTGGGATGAAGAACACCTTTTTGGAGAAGTCCTTTGGATGACTTCCTCCTTCCCTCTCTCTCTCTAGCCCTTGTGACCATGGCCCCAAGTATGGGTTGTGCGATCGAGGAACACCTGTAGTATGCTATTGCGTTGCAGGGATTCCTAGCCGGATATCACCTTCCGCACTACTAGCGGGATCGGGGAGCCGGAGGTCTCATCGTGCACCGGATATGTACGAAGACACGAGGCGCAACACTTGGGGCGCTTAAATGTCATGAGCCGGAGCTGCTGCACGATGAAGATGAAGAAGGAGCAAGAGGTGACCTGCGAGGAGTTTCACGACCTTGAGGTCGGCTACGAGTACGACTACTTCAACCATGTTCCCCGCAGAACGTTAACCGCGTACGGTCTACAAGGATATGTATTCTATACGCATTGGCCGTTACCGCATTACTACGTAGATTCTATACGCATTGGTTGTTACCGCATTGGATCTAATAGCCCAACGGTCAGGATTGGTGATATGGATCCAATTCAAAACTGATCCATTATAGTAGTAGAGATATGATATCAATATGGTCATGACCTTGGCTGTTCGAGTCAAAGCCAGGAATGTACATACACCGTAGGCCAATGCACATTGTGAAGAAGCCAGAGCATTTTTTGTATTCAAAGGTGTCAAAACTTATGTTTCTCATTTTTTCTTAGCACTATATAGTGTACGAATAACTTTGAATATTAACCGTTGGATCAAGTTGTGAATCCCAACATTGTCAAATGTTTGATATTCGATTCCATTTAACATCGAGAAGATACTGTTGATAGTCTTTCTTTTCTTATCTTACCACTATTTTTTATATATAGTGTGCGAACAACTTTGAATATTGACCGCTCATTCATGACCCGTAAATCCCAACATTGCTGATAGTTATTGGATCCTCTAATACATTCCATCGTCTAGAATATACTATTGATAGTCTTTGTTATCTTACCACTATATAATGTACGAATAACTTTGAGTATTGATCGTTGGATCAAGACTCGTGAATCCCAACAATACTAGCCATTGGATCTTCTTTTTTCCATTCTACCGGGTGGTGGTACTTTTCTCTACTACTATAATGGAGTAGTATTGAATTGGATCTATACACCAATCCTGACCGTTGGGCTATTAGATCTAATGGTTCAGAGCAGCTGGATTCATGTTGAATAGTACCACTTTATTATTATCAATTTGTTTTCACCCATCAACTACGTCATCCACGTAGGGCCCATAGATTTGGGAGGTTGCGGTCGCCTTGGACGCACCACAAAATTATGACTAGGCCATCGAGTGTGGGAAGCAGAGTCAGCATTCCGTCCAATTGCTTACCCTAGTCATCGTCATCGATATTTGCCACACGCATCGGCTTCATCAGCGACATTGATTATCCCCTCGCTTCAGTAATCTGCCACATTAATCGCGGATCACCTCCTTCCTATTTAATCTCTCCCCTTCCCCGCACCAAACCATCTCTAATCCCCCACTTCCAGCAACCATATATTTCCCCGTCTATCATCCATGGCCACCTTCCGGCTGCCGCCCGCCATACCAGAGCACAAAGACCTTGACATCACAGCACAGGAGGACAATGCCTTGCGCATTTGGGCTTTCTCCCCGTGGAGGACAAAGTGGCAGCTGGCGTGCACCTTCCTCGATAATCGCTATGGTCACCTAAAGTACCAGTTGTACAGCCTCTATGACAATCCGTACAGGACATTGAAGGTCAAGTTCGTCAACTTCAGGGACGCCCGTCTCCTCTACGGCCAGGCCTTCCACTGCGGCTGCGAGATGGTGGTGTTCACCGACGCCAACATTTACACCAACTACCGGAACTAGTTCCCAAACAACAGCAACTTCATCCACGGTGTTCTCCTGGAGCTGCCGATGGCTTCGGAGGTGCCGCCGCCTTATCCGGAGGTGCCGATGAGTCAGGAGCCGGCTCTGTCACTTGAGTTGTCGTTGGTGCCGATGTCACGAGCTGCCGCTGGCGGCGCGGACTAGGTGCTAGGAGGCATTGAACCTGCACTAGTTCAGTAGTGAGTCCTATATATGTAAGCTTGTGTTGTTATGTTAATGGTTGAATGAAGTTTCTTTTGGTACTACTCATCAAAAAAAAGTTTCTTTTGGTACTACTCACTGTACCATGTAGTACTAGTAGTACTGCGAATGGTGATCTATTGAATATCCTTCCCCTGGATGTTTGTGAAGGAAGTGAAAATTTCGAAACCGGGAAAGTTTGAATTGCTACTCTATTGTAAGGACCAAAATGGTTCCCACCAACGCAACTGACGAACACGCTAGACAAAGACACGGAGCCGCCGACAGAAGGCTGGTCATCGGTCGACGCGCGTGCACAGCGCCACGTTGTGGATGAGGGAGAAATCAGTCGGCCGGGGTGTGGGGGTGGTGATGAGGGAGTGAAGGAGAGATAAAACACATTTTGTTTGGCATGCATATATATTGTGGTCTTGAAATTTACTTTACTACTCGTACCATGTACCTCGAGTCAGGAACCCATCCCAGCTTTGCTCTGACATTGCACCGCCTTCAAATCCTCCTCTTCGCAGCTCTCTCGCTACCTCCTCTGTGCTCATAGTCTCTTCTCGCTCATTATTTTATTAACAAAAAAAAGGAAATAAATTCTTCTTACTTGCTATTCAGAAAATAAATTCCTGTCACTTGGAAAATTGAAATTGATTATTTTTGTTTTTAATATCTTCGATTATTCTCAAAAGATAGCCAAATTTGTCGGCATGCAAATTCATGGATATGGGATCATGAGCATAAAGTATGATGTAGAGATATGGCCTTGACCTTGTGGTCGTTCGCCTTGAAATCCAAGAATTTTTCATACTCTTTGACAACTATTCTTAAATTTGTTGAAATTTTGCGATAATCTGTTAAGTGAACCCACCACTAGGCAGTCAATGTATCAAGAACGAGTGAGAGTTATTTGTCAAGATTCAACTTCTTGCTGAGAATATGCATGCCTCAAAATTTGACCGTGTTTTGAAAATAATCAAAGAGACTATGACTCACTGTGTTTTGAAATTTTGGTTGTGTTTCGAAATTAACTTCACACCTTGCGATAATCTGTTTAGTGGACCCACCACTAGGCAGTAAATGTATCGAGAACGAGTGAGAGTTTGGAAAGATTCAACTTCTTGCTAAGAATATGCATGCTTAGAAATTTGACTGTGTTTTGAAAATAATCAAAGAGACTATGACTCACCGTCTTTTGAAATTTTTCCCGTGTTTCAAAATTAACATCACACCTTGCGAAAATATGTTCAGTGGACCCACCACCAGGAAGTCAATGTATCGAGACGAGTGAGATTTTGGAAAGATGCAACTTCTTGCTAAGAATATGCATGCCTAGAAATTTGACTGTGTTTTGAAAACAACCAAAGAGACTATGACTCACTGTGTTTTCAAATTTAATTGTATTTCTAAATTAACTTCACACCTTGCAATAATATATGCACTGGACCCACAACCAGGCAGTTAATGTATCGAGAATGAGTGAGAGTTTGGAAAGATTCAACTTCTTACTAAGAATATGCATGCCTAGAAATTTAACCGTGTTTTGAAAATAATCAAAGAGACTATGAGTCACCGTGTTTTGAAATTTTGCCCGTGTTTCGAAATTAACTTCACACCTTGCGAAAATCTGTTCAATGGACCAACCACTAGGCAGTTAATGTATCGAGATGAGTGAGAGTTTGGAAAGATTCAACTTCTTGCTAATAATATGCATGCCTAGAAATTTGACCGTATTTTGGAAACAACCAAAGAGACTATGACTCACTGTGTTTTGAAATTTTGGTTGTGTTTTGAAATTAACTTCACACCCTGCGATAATATATTCATTGGACCCACCACCAGGTAGTTAATGTATCAAGAACGAGTGAGAGTTTGGAAAGATACAACTTCTTGCTAAGAATATGCATGCCTAGAAATTTGACCGTGTTTTGAAAATAACCAAAGAGACTATGACTCACTGTGTTTTGAAATTTTGGTTGCGTTTCGAAATTAACTTCACACCTTGCAATAATATATTCATTGGACCCACCACCAGGTAGGTAATGTATCGAGGACGAGTGAGAGTTTGGAAAGATTCAACTTCTTGCTAAGAATATGGATGCCTAGAAATTTGACCGTGTTTTGAAAATAATCAAAGAGACTATGACTCATCGTGTTTTGAAATTTTGCTCATGTTTCGAAATTAACATCACACCTTGCAAAAATCTGTTCAGTGGACCCACCACAAGGCAGTCAATGTATGGAGACGAGTGAGAGTTTGGAAAGATTCAACTTCTTGCTAAGAATATGCATGCCTAGCAATTTGACTGTGTTTTGAAAACAACCAAAGAGACTATGACTCACCGTGTTTTGAAATTTTGGCTGCATTTCGAAATGAACTTCATACCTTGTGATAATATGTTCAGTGGACCCACCAGGCAGTCACTGTATCGAGAAAGAGTGAGAGTTGTTTGGAAAGATTACACTTCTTGCTAAGAATATGCGTGCCTAGAAATTTGACCATGTTTTGAAAACAATCAAAGAGGCTATGACTCACCGTGTTTTGAAATTTGGTTATATTTCGAAATTAACTTCACACCTTGCGATAAACTGTTAAGTGGACCCACCACCAGGAAGTCAATGTATCGAGAACGAGTGAGAGTTGTTTGGCAAGATTCAACTTCTTGCTAAGAATATGCATGCCTCGAAATTTGATCGTGTTTTGAAAACAATCAAAGAGAATATGACTCACCGTGTTTTGAAATTTTTCCCGTGTTTCGAAATTAACTTCACACCTTGCGAAAATTTGTTCAGTGGACGCACCACAAGGCAGTCAATGTATGGAGACGAGTGAGAGTTTCGAAAGATTCAACTTCTTGCTAAGAATATGTATGCCTAGCAATTTGACCTTGTTTTCAAAACAACCAAAGAGACTATTAATCACCATGTTTTCAAATTTTGGTTGCGTTTCGAAATTAACTTCACACCTTATGATAATCTATTCACTCGACCCACCACGAGGCAGATAATGTATCGAGAACGAGTGAGAGTTTGGAAAGATTCAACTTCTTGCTAAGAATATGCATGCCTAGAAATTTGACCATGTTTTGAAAATAATTAAAGAGATTATGACTCACCGTGTTTTGAAATTTTGACTGTGTTTTGAAATTAACTTCACACCTTGCGAAAATCTGTTCAGTGGACCCACCACGAGGCAGTCAATGTATCGAGACGAGTGAGAGTTTGGAAAGATTCAACTTCTTGCTAAGAATATGCATGCCTAGAAATTTGACCATGTGTTGAAACCAACCAAAAAGACTATGACTCACCGTGTTTTGAAATTTTGGCTGTGTTTCGAAATTAACTTCACACCTTGCGATAATCTGTTCAGTTGACCCACTGGGTATTCAATGTATCGAGAACGAGTGAGTGTTGTTTGGCAAGACTCAACTTCTTGCTATGAATATGAATGCCTCGAAATTTGACCATGTTTTGGAAACAATCAAAGAGACTATGACTCGCTGTGTTTTGAAATTTTGGTTGTGTTTCGAAATTAACTTCACACCTTGCAATAATCTATTTAGTGGACCCACCACTAGGCCGCAGTCAATGTATCGAGAATGATTCAGAGTTTGGAAAGATTCAACTTCTTGCTAAGAATATGCATGCCTAGAAATTTTGACCGTGTTTTGAAAATAATCAAAGAGACTATGACTCACCGTGTTTTGAAATTTTGCCCGTGTTTCGAAATTAACTTCACACCTTGCGAAAATTTGTTTAGTGGACCCACTACCAGGAAGTCAATGTATCGAGACGAGTGACAGTTTGGAAAGATTCAACATCTTGCTAAGAATATGCATCCCTAGAAATTTGACCGTATTTTGAAAAAAACCAAAGAGACTATGACTCGTCGTGTTTTGAAATTTTGGCTATGTTTCGAAATTAACTTCACACTTTGCGATAATCTGTCCAGTGGACCCACTAGGCAGTTAATGTATCGAGAACGAGTGAGAGTTGTTTGGCAAGATTCAATTTCTTGCTAAGAATATGCATGCCTCGAAATTTGATCGTGTTTTGAAAATAATCAAAGAGACTATGACTCATCGTGTTTTGAAATGTTGGCTGTGTTTTGAAATTAAATTCACACCTTGCGATAATTTGTTCAGTGGACCCACCACCAGGCAGTTAATGTATCGAGAAGGAGTGAGAGTTTGGAAAGATTAAACCTCTTGCTAAGAATATGCATGCCTAGAAATTTGACCATGTTTTGAAAATAATCAAAGAGACTATGACTCACCGTGTTTTGAAATTTTGTCCGTGTTTCAAAATTAAATTTACACTTTGCGATAATCTGTTCAGTGGACCCACCAGGCAGTCAATGGAACGAGTGAGAGTTGTTTGGCAAGATTCAACTTCTTGCTAAGAATATACATGCCTCGAATTTTGACCGTGTTTTGAAAACAATCAAAGAGACTATGACTCACCGTGTTTTGAAATTTTGGTCGTGTTTCGAAATTAACTTCACACCTTGCGATAATCTGTTTAGTGGACCCACCACCAGGCAGTTAATGTATCGAGAATGAGTGAGAGTTTAGAAAGATTCAACTTCTTGCTAAGAATATGCATGCCTAGAAATTTGAGCATGTTTTGAAAATAATCAAAGAGACTATGACTCGCCGTGTTTTGAAATTTTGCCCGTGTTTCGAAATAAACTTCACACCTTGCGAAAATATGTTCAGTGGACCCACCACTAGGCAGTCAATGTATGGAGACGAGTGAGAGTTTGGAAAGATTCAACTTCTTGCTAAGAAGATAAATGCCTACAAATTTGATCGTGTTTTGAAAACAAACAAAGACACTATGACTCACCATGTTTTGAAATTTTGCATATGTTTCGAAATTAACTTCTCACCTTGCAATAATATTTTCAGTGGACCCACCAGGCAGTCAATGTATCGAGAGCGAGTGAGAGTTGTTTGGCAAGATTCAACTTCTTGCTAAGAATATGCATGCCTCGAAAGTTTGACCATGTTTTGAAAACAACCAAAGAGACTATGACTTACCGTGTTTTGAAATTTTGGTTGTGTTTCAAAATTATCTTCACACCTTGTGATAATCTGTTTAGTGGACCTACCAGGCTGTCAATGTATCGAGAACGAGTGAGAGTTTAGAATGATTCAACTTATTGCTAAGAATATGCATGCCTAGAAATTTGATCGTGTTTTGAAAACAATCAAAGTGGCTATGGCTCACCGCGTTTTGAAATTTTGCGTGTGTTTCAAAATTAACTTCACACCTTGCAAAAATCTGTTCATTGGACCCACCAGGCAGTCAATGTATCGAGAACGAGTGAGAGTTTGGAATGATTCAACTTATTGCTAAGAATATGCATGCCTAGAAATTTGACCGTGTTTTGAAAACAATCAAAGAGGCTATGACTCACCGTGTTTCGAAGTTTTTGCTATGTTTCAAAATTAACTTCACACCTTCTGAAAATCTGTTTAGTGGACCCACCAGGTAGTCAATGTCTTAAGAACGAGTGAGAGTTTGGCAAGATTCAACTTCTTGCTAAGAATATGCATGCCTCGAAATTTGACCGTGTTTTGAAAACAATTCTAGAAAGAAAAACGGATTCATAAACAACATAACAAATTTCAAATTATAAAAAGCAACACAAAGAACCTCACAATTTTCAAAATATAAAAGGGTCATATATTTATAAACATCCTCGCAAATTCCAACTTATAAAGAGGATCAAAAAAATCCTCACAAAATTCAAATTATAAAAGGGATCCTGTATTTGTAAACATCTCATAAATCTTAGCTTATAAAAAGGATCACAAAATGACTCACGAATTTAAAATTATAAAAAACATCATAAAAGCCTCACGAATTTCAAATTACAAAGGGAACGATTCCCAAAAATCTTCAAAAATTTCAAATTATAAAAACATCATCGGAAAAAGGCTAGGGTTTTTCGAAGAACTTTTTTTATGGCTTCGGTGTCAAACTAGTGATCTAGTGCCAAATTTGAATGAAAAGGGAGATAGCATGGAGATATCAAGCTCGTTGGATCGTAGAGGATCCTAAAGTGGGTGGCCATGATCCTTGTGATGTAGGTCTCGACCAATCAGGGCCCGACCCTACAACACATAGAAGAAGACCTTGTGCACCCAAAAAAGGTGTTTCGTGAATCTTTTTTGGAAATTTTGATGAAATGACATATTGTGGAGCTACCAATGTTAAAAACATGAGCAAACCTATGTGACACCTGTAGTGCAAACGGAGGACATTTCCAGTGAAAATCAGCATGAACTCAGAAAATGGAAGCGAGAGGACAGAGGGAAAATCAATTTTTTATTTCTTGTGGGCAACCCACAAGCTTGAGGTGCACCTTAATGCTGATGTAGTCGTAGGTGCCTTGCTGGTGAGCATTGATGAGATCGAGGCTATCTAGGGTTATGATTCTGATGTTTGCGTGTCTACTGGATTCTTCTGGCGTATATAGACTGATGTTTCGTGATTGCTTGATTTTGCAGGCGATGCAGCCTTTTTGACGTGCCACGGTGACGGCCAGGGGATAGGGAGAGCACGTGGCACGTTGGGCGCAGTTGAGTTTCCAAATCAATGTGACATTAAATAATTTCAAATCAATGTTGCGCAAGGAGATGATTTATGTGGACCGTACAGAGGTTATTTTTTATCCGTGGACTTTAATATACTACTAATCTGTATTTCACTTATAATGACTGATATTAGTAATTAAAGAATACATTTGGATTCCCAGGATTCTTCCTTTTAGTATTAATTACCTGAATTCACGTGAGTAAACGTGGGTTTCTCTATATTTGCACCCTTCTTTCCTCGAACGCATGCAGAAATTAAGGGGAGGAAGTAATTTCACCTTCGTCGGTAGTACAAGAGGTTTTATTGCGTCGCAGTGGAAGATGAAATGACAAACGGAGTACTTATGCTAGTACTAGATCGTAAACACCGTTCCAATTTGCACTTGATAATAATATTCAATCTCCAAACATTATTACAGAAAGGAAGTAGAGGTGAAATTAAACAAAATTAATCCAGAGACTTCTTCGTCTTCTTGGACCTGGATCCTTCCGCTGTCACCTTCGTGCTGGCGTCGTCCTTCCGCTTCCCGTGGAATCCCCCAGCTCTCACCATCCTCTTCTTCTTCAAGCTTCCCGCCTACTTCTCCTTCCTCTTCTCATTGCCGATGAAGGCGGGATTGAGTGCACTCTTCTTGGAGACGAAGTCGAGAAATGACCATAAATCTTCTGACCCATCATCCTCCTACTCCTGCTCCCTCTTCTTCTTGCCGATGGAGGATGGATCGAGTGAACACTTCTTGAAGACGATGTATCCTTCATAGATTAAAGACCAAGGATCCTCCTTCCCCTCCTCCTCCTCCTCCTCTTCCTCCTCCTCCTCCTCCTCCTCCTCCTTGTCAACACCCGGATTTTTAATCCCAGATGCCTATTCTGCCATACATCGCAATCCCAGGATTACCATTTTTGCGAGACATAACAGATTGGATATCACAGTACATCATCCATTACAAACCATAATAAGGTCTTACACGAATAAAGGATCTCATGATCTAGTCTTAATACAACAAGCAGCGGAATAATTAATAAGCATAGCAGTGGGGTCCATCTTCAGTGTCACAGGCAATGCTGACGATGGGAGATAGTCCTAGTTGTCATAGCCGTCCTGTTGTCCTTCATCTTGGTACTCCTCTTCATTGTCTGGCCACGAGAATAGCCAGGGACAAAGCCATGAATACTCTTTAAGTACTCGCAAACTATCACTAACAAGTAAGATAGTCTAGTAGGAATGCTAAACTCTAAGTTTGTTCGCAAGGTTAAGTTTGAAACCTAAGCTGAGTGTAGAAGTAAAGAAATATAAGATAAGGTTCTAGAATCACTTAAGTTGGGAAACTAGTTTCATAGTCACAACCCTGTTGTGGTCAAGTCAAAATTCATCATTCATTTCATAAGTCATTTTGAAAACATCTGACAACGGAACAGTATGGCCACTCCAACTGTCCATAACCGCGGACGCGGCTATTCGAATAGTTTGATACTCTGCAGAGGTGGTACACTTTCACCACAAGATTCGATACATCCATCAGGGATAACCCTGAATCATCATACTTAGTATGCGGATAATCAAACATAACCTTTCAATTACACACCCTAGTATAAGCACCTCTCCTATGAGCTTGTCCTCCCAGCCATGGCCATCTGCCATCCTAGGCACTGCATAGGTGGACAACATTGAGAGGTAGCCTCAGCTTAGACCTCTCCCACGAGGGAACTAATACTAATGCATATAAACTTCCGGCTAAGCCTTACCCAATTCAGGTATTATGGTTGTATGGTAATGTTGGAATGGTATCACATCTGAACCCAACCATCAGTTTTTATAAAGGGCTAAGGCTCATGACTCAACATTTTCATCATCATAAACCATTTGTGTTTCTCAACACATGTCAAAACATCTCAATAGAATGACTCATCATTCCAAGGTTTTCATAAGTCATTTTCACCAAGTATTCCCATCTAAAGTGATCAAGTTTTTGGGTTTCGCTCTAAACACTAAGTTAAGAGTGTTCACTAAGGTGGGATGCTAATATCCATCTCATGCCATAGAATGACATCTAGATCTAACTAGATAGGCCAAGTTTTATACTCTTTATGCTATCTATAAACAAAGTAAAGAACTTTGGTAAGGTAAAAGAAAGTAAAGCTTGTAAGTAAAACTTGGGTAGGTATAAGTCAAAATGTATAACCAAGCATGCCTATCGCATCTTGCTTGAGTTAACTAGCTTGCTCAGTTTACTTGAAGTGCTAGGCTTGCCTTGAGTAGTGTAGTGGTTGAAATTCTCTTCCTCCTCTTCTTGGTAGAACTCTTCTCCTCGTAAGCTTGGTTGGTATTATCGTCTATAAATACATACGGAGTACACAATCACCAAGCAATACTTAACTAGTCTATTTAGCACAATAAAGCACACATTTGATGATCTAGTATCATCACATACATCACAAGATTTTTAATGAACTAGTTTCATTTATTTTATTTGAGAAAAGTAATTTCTACTCATTGAAAATAATTAAGATTTAATATTCTCCAATTAAAATATGGGATCATGAGGACACATGTCATCACCACATATTATAATACATGGGAATGTGATTTAAATGTTGGATCACATTTTATAAAGTTCAAGATTAATATTTAATGATTTAAAGTGACTAGAAATGCCTAGATAGCATTATTTTGGTACTAGTCCAAACTCACTTCATGTAAACCTTAATATTATTACATATTCAGATAGGTATGGTTAAATGTGATTTTTGAGAGTTGGAATCAACTCAAAAGCTATTATTGTTGATTTTAGAAAAATGTTTGAATGTGAAAAAGCTTCTATCTTGTTATTTTTCCTAGGAGATATCTCTAGCTCTAATTTATTTAAATCCAAGGGGCTTGGGTAGAGATTTTAATTATCTTTCTAGAAAAATTGGAATCATCCAATTTGGATTTGTAAAACTCTCTGAATTGATTTTCAAACTAAAGGACAAAATCTAGATTAAATCTAAATAGATAAATCTAAATTAGAATCATAGGGCCAGCGCGGGAATACAAATGGGCCGGCCCAGTTTCACTTTGCGGCACAAAGGACGGCTGACAGGGGGTCCCTCCTATCAGTGGCTCTTTAAATGCGAAGCGGTACGGGGCAACGTGGACCGTAGGATTAGAACTAAGATCTACGGCTGGGGCTTGTCGTCGGCGACTGACAGGTCACCGGCGAGACGGAAACCTAGCGGCACGGTGGGGGTGTAGTGGGGGCATACCAGGGCTCCAGCTAGCTTGGCGATGCGGGCGTTTGAATGAGGAGACGACAGCGGACTCAGGCGAGGTCGCGGCAGCTCCGGGGGTGGACTAAATCGACGGGAGCTTCTCCTCCTCTGATGTGGCTATCTCCGACGAAATTCTAGCGACTGGCTGGTCGAGCGGCTCTAGCTAGAGGTGGGGAATGATCAGTGGTGAGAGGGAAGCTGAGTGGTGTGAGGAATTGGTGCTGGGAGGGCTCTTTATATAGGCTCGACGAGGGGACCGAGAGGGCGATAGCGAGCTCGTCGGTGACGATGATACAGGGCGCTATCAGCATGGGCGGTGTAGGCAGATGGTGGCTTGCCTCCTGGCGGTCCTCTATGGCTTTGTGGCGATGCTATTGGAAGTGGCAAACGGTCGGGAGTGTCTCGCGCTCTGAGCGGCAGAGGCGGTGCTCGACGTGGTCCACGACGGTTGTGGGTCGCGCGGCGGGAGAAGGGGATGGCTGGCGGTGTTCTGGGGTCTAGGCAGAGCGGCGCGTGCGGGCTATGTTCAAGGGGCGGTGTGTGCTGCCTTGCCGGGGATGGCGCTCTGGTGTGCGCTGGCACGACGCAGAGGCTCGGTGCGGGGCTTTTCCTCGGTGGTCCAGGGCATGGCAGTGCTCGGGGAAGGGACAGGGGATGGCGATGTGATCACGCTTGCCTCCTTGGTGCGGCGGAGAGGGGCTGGTGGTCTCCTGCGAGTTGCCCGTGCTCGACCGGCTGGCATGGCTTCGGGGTGGCGCTACACTATGGCTAGGGACTAGGGAGTGGCTGGTTTATGGCCTGGTTAGAACAAGGGAGACAGAGGGAGTGAACCGGGGTCAATTGGGTCGACAAATCTTTGATCAAAACAGTAATAGTTAGGCACGTTTGATTCTAATCACAAGGTGTTTAACATAATGGCCGCATGAACCAAAGTTTTGAATTTTGAGATGATTTTTGGTGGAGTTGTTCGCCTTATGCTTGAGCATCTCTGGTTGCTAGGATTTGTCAAATTGAATTCATTTGAGTGGTTTTTGAAAAAGTGTGATCTAAGTACCTACACTTGATTCCATTTTCAAACATCATTTAAATTTAGAGTTTGAATGTTTTTGGAATATCACCAAGTGGTCCTTGGTACACCTTAACTTGTACTAGCAAGGGGTGCAAAGATCCACCATTGTTTCTGTTTGAAATTGAGTTCTAGGAACACCCAAAGTGACCTAGTTGATTAAAATGGCAAAAGTGACCATTTCTAATTATTAATTCTATTTGATTTCTTTTTCTTTGTATTTTTCTTTGGAATGATCTAGATGATATGGAATTCACCTTAGAGTCATTTTACAACCATTAGAAAACAAACATGGCAATTCAAATCAATTCCATATTAATGCAATACACATATGCATGCTTAAATATTTAAATGGGAAAAGGTTTTTGTTAACCCTAATTTGGGTGATTTGGATCTTGATTAACCTTGATTAAAGATTTGGGATGTTACACTCCTCCTCTTTGCTCTCTGTCGGTGGCGTCCCCTCCATCAGATGACGATAAGCAGGGTCCTCATCAAAAAAAATACCTTACTGTGTGTTGGAATAGTATGGCCCATCAACGGAATCCCCACAATCACCATGGTAGGGACTGATATCCCCGTTCGCCCGTGTGTTGGACTCGTCAATTGAGGTGCACTGATCAGAGCAGTTGTGCGGCATTTTGTGTGTGTGGTGGCTTGGCCGGCCTAAAGGGACAGGGAGAGACAGAGAGAGTTCTTCGCTGTGTGCGTCGTGCTTGGATGGGAGAGGTGGTCGTTGTTGATGGCCGCTTAAAAAGGCTTGCTCGGGACATCCAGGAGTTGCCACGTGCCGTAGGAGCAGCCTGTCAGTTCCCTTCCATCATTTTTTATACAAGAGTTCCCTTCCATCATTTTTTTACAAAAGTTCCCTTCCATCGTTGAAACAAGATCAAACGGTTGGTACTCCTTCGCCCCGAGAGCATCAGTAGTGAGGATATTGCAAGTACCACCACATGTTGGGGAGGTTTTTGCACATAACAACAACCATAGACCTTTTCTGCACAAAATACAGACATTTTCTATAATCATTGCACATAATACATAACTAGTCATTGAATGTTTCTTAGTTTTTTGGGAAACATTTCATAGTTAATTATATAATCTAGTACTAAAATATAATTTTTATCTAAATTAATAATAGGTAAAGCTTAAAAAATAATTATAATTTTGAGCCACATCCATAAAATATTAGGTGTATTTTTGGTTCTTGTAAGTTGTATCATTTAGAAATCAACCTATTAGTAGGTACATAATTCCCGACATGCTCTAGAGAAATGATATATAGATTCTATAATGATGGAAAGTGTGTTCTGAGGTTTATGCATAGCGTTGATTGTGCTAAAGGCTATATCAATAGAATCTCTAAACGTTAGAGTGGAAGGAAAATCCATCGGTTAGCAATGTTGGGATTTCCAATCTTCATCCAATGGTTAAAGTTCAAAGTTATTCATACACTATATATTGGGTATGCTAAGATAATTAAATGTATAACATGTCATTAGAATCTTTGTAATTTTTGCATAGCATTCATTGTGCTAAGGACTATCAATAGAATCTTTTACGTGCTAGAATGGAAAAAAAGGATCCAAGAGTTAACATTTTTGGGATTTGTCAGTCTTGATTCAATTTTCATTGTTCAAAGTTACTCATACATTATATAGTGGCAAGATTTGCAAGAAGTCACACACTACTTCCTCCTAATAAAAGGCACGTGCCACACTCGTATATACTGTATGAAATGTGATTTAATGAACATTAAGTTGTTATTAACCAATAGTCTTGTTAGAGAAAAAAGGCATACATTAAGTATATTAATAATAACTATCTACACATATTGAGAATACAACCTACTGTGCTATGAAATTTTTTGCGGGGGGGTGACATGATGGTTCTAGAATATGGAGCTTTCTCTAGGTACTACTCCAACACAAATCCAGCTGCTCTGAACCATTGGATCTAACAGCCTAATAGTTAGGATTGGTGCTATGGATCCAATTCAAAACTGCTCCATTATAGTAGTAGAGATAATTCGAAAACATTGGCGATGATGCTATATGTGCATGAGCGAACAACTTTCGGATAATCTCAAGGAAAAACAAGGCCGCATGTATCAATGAGCGTAAATGGACAATAAGAGTTGTGAGGACAGATTACTTGTGGGGCCTAGCAACCCCATATTTCTTCTTCTTTTTTAATGAGCTTACCTCATGGGTGGCTTTGATGTCGTTTCTCAGTTGCACTATATTATTCACGTTAGCGGGATAGTGGGTTCCCAAAAAAAAAATTTAAACATAAGGTCGAACACTCCTAGCCATAGTGATTCAAAATTTATCGATAAAGAGGATTTATTTATTGGGTGGCCGAGTGGTTGACTCCACATGTCATTGTCATGTACTCCCTCCGTTCAGAAATATAAGACGTTTTAGCTTTGTGAATCGAATGTATCTAGACATCATTTAGTGTATAGGTTCGTAGAGGTTCGGAGTGAACCTTTACACTAAAAGGCGTCTAGATACATTTATTTCACAAAGCTAAAACGTCTTATATTTTAGAACGTGAGAGTAGACATGATTTTTGCTAGGAAGAGAAAACACTAATGAATGCTTATAGGAAGGCTAGGAAATTGGAAATTATGTTGCATTGATAAACCTTCGCGCTCCTATTCCTAGAGTCACATTCTAGCAATCCAATACAAAAAGGTTGTCGGACATGCTCCAAAGCCCAATAATTTTCTTTTTAAATAAGAACAATAGTGATTAGCTCGAATAATTAATTGTGGTCTATGTATGTTTTACTACTGTACTTCATAGAATATGTTATGTCTGCATGACCGAAAAACTTTCGAAAAACCGAAAGGAAAACGTGGCCGCATTAATGAATGAGCGTGAAGTAAGGATGGCAATGGGTATGGTATGAGTAGGGTAGAGCAATATCATACCCACTCCCGTTTAGTCAATGGGTAGAAAATTTTACCCATACCCGTACTCGCAGGTATAAAACTTTACCCATGCCCGTACTCATGAAAAATATCGAAGTTTAGAAGTCACGGTATCATACTCTTTCTTTGGTTGCTTGGCCCCATAGGTTGTAACTCTATAGGTAAGTTTTACTACTATGTGAGTTTAAATGGGTACGGTATGAATGATACGTCGTAAACGTATCTGTAATTTTTGATGCTCCATGCTTGTTTTGTATCAACTATCGTATGTTTTGCCTACACTTTGAGGCATTTTTATACATTTTCTGGAACTAACCTCTTGACAAGATGCCGTAGTGCCATTTGCCTATTTTTTGCTGCTTTTTGGTTTCAGAAAAGCTAGTAAAGACATATTCTCAGAATTGGACGAAACAAAAGCAAAAATTCCTATTTTTCCAGAAGACGAAGGAGGCTAGAAGGAGGAGTGGAGATGGGCCACAGGGGGGGCCATACCACCCCCTGGCTTGGGTCCCCCTGGCCGCGCCACTAGGTGGTGCGGCCACCCTGGCCCACCTTTGGCATCACCTCTTCTCCTATGTAAACCCCCCGGGACGAAAACCATAGATACCAGATCAGAATTCCATGAAAAGTTCCGTAGCGCCGCCGCCACCGAAGAGGAGATTCGGGGGATAGAAGTCTCTATTCTGGCACCCTGCTGGGACGGGGAAGTGCCCCCGGAGCCATCTCCATTGACTCCACTGCCATCTCCATCACCGTTGCTGACTCCCATGATGAGGAGGGGGTAGTTCTCTCTCGAGGCCAAGGGCTCTACCGGCAGCTATGTGTTCATCTCTCTCTCTATGCATGATCTTATGAGATCATGTGCTTTGTAATCTATAGATCTATTCTGCTACTCAAGTACTTTAATTAATCTCTGCTTATCCCCACGTGTGTGAAGTTAATAGTGTGCACACCGTGTGGCACTTTGGCTAAGGTTACAGAAATACTTATCATGAGTATAATTTGAGTTCGATGTCTCTATAAGATTGTGGTGTTTGTTGGAACCATCTAGTGCTCAAGGTGACAGTGAGGGGTTATCTAGATGGGGAATGCGAACTTTAAGGTGTGTTGTTATAGCCCTACACCGTCCAATCGGAGAGTAGTTCAGGGTAGCATCATGAAGAGAAGATATTTATATGAGAGTGTCCACTAGTGAAAGTATGATCCCTAGGCCTTGTTTCTAAGCATTGAAACACCGTTTACAATTAGTCATGTTACATGTTTGCTTGCTGCCACTCTTATTTCAGATTGCAATTACCACTTATAATCATCCATATTACTTGTATTTCACTATCTCTTCGCCGAACTAGTGCACCTATACACCTGATAAGTGTATTGAGTGTGTTGGGGACATAAGAGACTTCTTGTATCTTGATTGTAGGGTTGCTTGAGAGGGATACCTTTGACCACTTCCTCCCTGAGTTTGATAAACCTTGGGTGATCCACTTAAGGAAAATTTGTTGTTGTTCTACAAACCTCTACACTTGGAGGCCCAACACTGTCTACAAGAATAAAAGCGTGCATAGACATCAAGCTATTTTCTGGCGCCGTTGTCGGGGAGGTAAGGTAAAAGGTACTCACATCCTCTGGCTACTAAGCTATCTTCTAGTACTATTGTTGGTGTGTGAGTGCTCGAAGTTATTTCCTTTAGAATCTGCAATTATATCTTTTTGTTTCTTGTTTTTATTTTCACTAGTTAGGCTTAATGGAGAACAACAACAAAATTAGAGAGCTCTATAGTATTTATGTTGAGTTAGGACATGAAGTGTTTGAAGAGAAAATTAAAAAATGTATGGAACTTTATTTGCATGCTAATAGTAATGTTATTAGTATGAATTCTTTGAACACCATTATTGCTAATGCTATGGAAAATTATAAGCTTGGGGAAGCTGGTTTTGATGAGTATGATATTTTTAGTCCCCCAAGCATGGAGGAGAAAATTTACTTTCATGATACTATACCTCCAATATATGATGATTACAATGATGATTATGATATTTTTAGTCCACCTACTATTGAGGAGAAAATTAATTATGATTACAATATGCCTCCTATATTTGATGATTATGCTGATGAGAATAATAATGAAAGCTATTTTGTTGAATTTGCTCCCACTATGATTAATAAGAATGACTATGCTTATAGGGAGAGTAATAATTATTTTATGCATATGGCTCATGATAAGAATATTTTATGTGATATTTATATTGTTAATTTTATTCATGATGCTACTGAAAGTTATTATGAGAGAGGGAAACATGGTTTTATGTATCTCAACAATATTAATTTTCCCCTCTTTATATTGAGAATTTTGAAGTTGCACTTGTTTTGCTTTCCTATGCTTGTTGCTTTGTGCTTTCATGACTTGTTTCTTTACAAGATTATTTTTCATAGGAAGTAGGTTAGACTTAAATTTGTTCCATATTTTCTTTCTTGATGCTCTCGTTTACTTCCATTCATATTTCTTATGTGAGCATCATCGAAATTATCATGCCTATCTTAATGGCTATAAAGAAAGAGCTTTTGGGAGACAACCCAAATTATTTTTACTTTCAGTAAGTTTTTATTTTGTTGAGTCTTGGAAGTTATTGCCTCGGTAATAACCTATCCTTATCCTTTTTGTGTGGTTTTTGTGCCAAGAATAACCTCTAACGAGAGAGAAGTAAGACTTGGGAAAGTTGTTGTCCCAAAACAGATTTTTGTGCTTCACTGTAAAGAATCGTACAAAATCTAAGTACGTCGGATTGAGCTGTAGTTTTTTGTGCTTATATGATGTCTACGCACTTCTATTCTTGTAGACAGTTGTTGGGCCTCCAGGTGCAGAGGTTTATAGAATAACAGCAAGTTTTCCCTTAAGTGGATCACCCAAGGTTTATCGAACTCAGGGAGGAAGTGGTCAAAGGTATCCCCTCTCAAGCAATCCTGCAATCAAATAAAAGAAGTATCTTGTGTCACCAACATACCCAATACACTTGTCAGGTGTATATGTGCACTAGTTCGGCGAAGAGATAGTGAAATACAAGTGGTATAGATAATTATAAGTGGTAACGGTGATATAAGATAGCTTGGTTGCGTGTGGTTGATTATTGTTGTCACCACCATAATCATTATTATTGTGACCACCATAATCATCAAATATAGTAGGTATATTGTAATCATTATTAATTTTCTCCTCAATAGTAGGTGGACTAAAAATATCATATTCATCATTGTAATCATCATTTATTGGAGGTTTGGTATCATCATAAGCAATAGAATAGCTATCTTCCAAAGCTGGGGAACTATAAAGATCATTTTCATAAAAACTAGCTTCCCCAAGCTTAGACTTTTCCATAGCATTAGCAATAATGGTGTCCAAAGAATTCATACTAACAACATTGCTATTAGCATGCAAATAAAGTTCCATAGGTTTTTTAATTTTCTCTTCAAACACTTCATGTCCTAACTCAAGATAAATACTATAAAGCTCTCTAATTTTTTTGTTGTTTTCCATTAAGCCTAACTAGTGAAAACAAGAAACAAAAAGACAAAATTCAAGAATCTAAAGGAAATAACTTCGAGCACTCACACCGGAGGATGTGAGTACCTTTTACCTTACCTCCCTGGTAACTGCGCCAGAAAATAGCTTGATGTCTACGCACTTCTATCCTTGTAGACAGTTGTTGGGCCTCCGAGTACAGAGGTTTGTAGAACAGCAGCAAGTTTTCCCTTAAGTGGATCACCCAAGGTTTATCGAACTCAGGGAGGAAGTGGTCAAAGGTATCCCCTCTCAAGCAATCCTGCAATCAAGATACAAGAAGTCTCTTGTGTCCCCAACACACCCAATACACTTGTCAGGTGCATAGGTGCACTAGTTCGGCGAAGAGATAGTGAAATACAGGTGGTATAGATAATTATAAGTGGTAACGGTGATAGAAGATAGCTTGATGGCGTGTGGTTGACGTGGGAAAAGACTAAAGGCAAACTGGGATGGAAGCAAGCAACATATAAAAGATCTAATTGCAAACGGTATTTCAATGCTTAGAAACAAGTCCTAGGGATCATACTTTCACTACTGAACACTCTCATATAAATATATTATCTTCCTGATACTACTCTGAACTACTCTCTGGTTGGACACTCTAATCCATGGTAGGGCTATAACAGTACACCTCAAAGTCCGCTTTCCCCATCTAGATAACCCCACACTGTCACCTTGAGTACTAGATGGTTCAAACAAACACCACAATTTCATAAAGACATCCAACTCCAAATATAACTCATAACAAGTATTTGTAATATCTAGCCTAAGTGCCACCATGGTGTGCACGCTGTCACTTTCACACACATGGGGAGAGCAGAGATCTATTAAAGCACTTGAGTAGCAAGGTAGATCTATAGATTACAAGCTCATGATCACGATATGATCACGCATAGAGAGAGAGATGAACACATAGCTACCGGTAGAACCCTTAGCCTCGAGGAAGAACTACTCCCTCCTCATCATGGGAATCAGCAACGGCGATGGAGATGGTGGTGGAGATCGATGGAGATGGCTCCGGGGGCACTTCCCCGTCCCAGCAGGGTGCCGGAATAGAGACTTTCTGTCCCCCGAATCTCCCCTTCGGTGGCGGCAGCGCTACAGAACTTTTTGTGGCTGGAGGCTGGATGATCTAGGGTTTTTGCATCGGGATGAATTTATATATGCGAAGGGGAGAGGTCGGTGGCCGGCCAGGGGGCCCACACCATGCCCTGGCGCGGCCAAGGGGACCCGCGCCTAGGGGTGGTGTGGCCACCCTGTGGCTCCTCTCTGACTCTCCTTCTGGCTCCGTGAGTCTTCCGGGGAAATAACAACTTTGGCTTTTGTCCGGTCTGATTCCGAGAATATTCATTTTCTGACTTTCCTGGAACCAAAAACCACAGAAAACAGGCAGCTGGCACTGTGGCTCTTGTTAATAGGTTAGTCCAAGAAATCATATGAAAAGTACTCCAAAGTGTGGACAAAACATAAGAAAGTGGATAAAACCAAGCATGGAACATCAAAAATTATAGATACATTTGCAATGTATCAACATCCCCAAGCTTAACTCCTACTCGTCCTCGAATAGGTAAGTGATAAAAAGAAAGAATAATTTTTGAGGTGATATACACCATCATAAACTTGATCAAAGTAATTGTAAAGCATTGAAAGCTGGGATCATAGTACTTCAACATAGCATGAAAGATAAAGTTCTAACAATTAGGCATAGCAACTATGTTGCAACATGAAAAGTCACAAACAAAATATTCGTGAATAACAATGCTTTGCAAGACGTTTGTTTGTTTCACATAAAGAAAACGTAGCATAGTGGCATTCAGCTTGTCCCTCATAGAGTAGCAAACATAAATGCATAGGACACCTTCAAAGTTCATAAGAGTGACTAGATACAAATAGTTTAGAACAAGCAATATCAAAGTTATGCATCAATCAACAAGTCTTGGGACAATGCACATAGAACTAAGAATGGCCACTATGCTCTCAAAGTAGGTGCATAAAGGTAGAAGGTGGAGACTCAACATAAAAGTAAAAGAAAGGCCTTCATAGAAGGAAGTAGGGATTCAAGTTTCATAAAGAGCTTCCAAAAATTATGGTACTTATTAGCTTTCAGCTCTCATTGCCCCTATCATAAGCATCTTGAAGTGATTAAGGTTAAAGTGAACAAACTATGGTGTATATGCTTGACGAAGTATAAGTTGGAAATCTCACGTCCCTTGAATACGAGGGCCGCTCCTCATGCTACTCAAGTTTAATCACCGGTAAGTTCTTGTCATCGTAAGTACATGTGTATCATAGAGAACCGCCAACGGGGTACCCCTTGCCCGATGATACGGAAGAATCCCCATATCAAAATGACAAGGCAAGCAGACAACGAGCATCTCAGCAATCTTCTTATTTACCATGGGATTATGGTGCTTTTTTCTCTCTTTCCTCTTTTCATAATCTATTTTTTTCTCTTTTTTTCTCAATATTTGACTCTTTTTTTATAAGAAGAATGCTTCATAGACAGCTCATTATGGTTATGCTGCAGGTTTCCACCATGTCAGCATGGATTAGACTGGCGGCCCAGGAGTTTCTCTAACACATATACATAACTCCATGGACTTACAAGCTCCCCTTTCATTTCACACTGACGACATCCATAGACAAAAGATCATGATATCAATTAGGTACAAAGTACAAGTGCAATGTTGAAAGCGTTCCCCATGACAGCATGGTTCTGCTAATCCCCAACAAATAAGTGCAAGCATATACAACATAGACGACACAATGGTTCAATTTTATTAAGGGGAAGAAAAGTAAAGTGTGTCATCAAGTTCGTGAGAGCTTTAATCACTAGTTTTCTCATAACAAGTTTAATTCGGAAGGTAGATAAAAACATGAATATAGTTGGAATAGCATATGCTAGTAGGTAGGTATGGTGGACTCTTTGGAATAACTTGGTTTTAGGAGTTGGATGCATGAGTGGAACTCATACTTGGTTATGGAGGCTAGCAAAAGACTGGGAGTGACAAACTAAGAGAGCAATAATGGCCATAATCAAGCAGAGCGACGAAACATCATTGATCAAAGCATAAAGTGATACTACAAGTTGAAAACTAAAGGATCAAAAAGGCTATGGTGACTTGGGATAGTCATACATGGTGTGAGCATGTGCCAAGTTAACCCAAATAAAGCATCAAAGGAGAATGCCGCAATACTATGCTTTAATATGCAAAAACAACGCATGATCCTTCCAAGGCACATTAAGCAATCTCAATTGATTATAAAAAGTCATAATAAAGCAAAGAATACTAAGCATAAAGCCAAAACAATATCAAGCATGGCATGACAAAGCATAGGCCACAGTCAAAAACAAGCTCTCTTTACCACTTAAGCATGAACTTTCTTACTCTTTTTCAATCCAAAACCAAACTATTTGAAAACCAATGCATGAAAGAGGGGGTCCAACCAATTTATTCAGCAAACTAAAAAAACCAAGCAAACGAAAAACCAAAACAAAAACGAAAAAGAAGACGCTCCAAGAACAATACAACCGTGCATGAAACAATAAAAAATGAAGTGTTTGGAAGAAACCTGGGATTTTTATTGATGAAGAGGGGGATGCCTTGGGCATCCGCAAGCTTTGACGCTTGTACTTCTTGGATATTTATTGGGGTGACACGCGTGGCATCCCCAAGCTTGAGCTTTAGTCCATCCTTCATCTCATTACTCACTCCTTCCATACACTTGAAAATTTCCTTCATACAAAACTTCACACAATCTTTATTAGCAACATTAGTGCACTCAAGATGATAAGTATTTATGTTCAGTTCCAACACCAATAAAACTTCCATTAAAACACTAACTACTGTATCACTTCCCTAAAAAATCTCAATTCCCCAAAAAACTCAAAAAGGAACCAACAAGAAGCAAATGCAAATCATGGCAGAAATCTGTCAAAACAGACCAGCAGGTAAAGACGAATTTTTTCTAAGATCTTCTGTTGCTCAAATCAAAAAGAGTTGAACTAATGAAAGTTAGATAACAACTTGGTACAGAAGCACAAAAATTCACGCCTCACAACGACGTACATAACTTTTACACAAATTTTTACGGTGAAGAACAGAAATCTGTTTCGGGACAGCAACTTTCCCAATCATTACTTCTCTCTCATTAGAGGTTACTCTTAGCACAAAAAGCAAATAAAAAGGATAAGGAGCGGTTATTACCGAAGAAATAACTTCCAAGACTCATCTAAAACTTTTGGGTTATCTCCCAATAATTACTTTTGTTTAACACCTTTAAGTTAGGCATGATAGTTTGAGAAGATCCTCACATAAGACATATGAATGAAGTAAAAGAGAGCATCAAGAAGCAAATTCAAAACACATTTAAGTCTAACCCACTTCCTATGCATAGGAATCTTATAAATAAACAAGTCCTGAAAGCACAAAACAACAAGCATAGGAAAGCAAAACAAGTGCATCTTCAAAAATTTCAACATAAAGAGGGGAAACTTAATATTGTTGAGATGCATAAAACCATGTTTCCCTCTCTCATAATAACTTTCAGTAGCATCATGAATAAAATTAACAATATAACAATCACATGAAACATTCTTATCATGAGCCACATGCATAAAAGAATTAATACTCTCCACATAAACATAGTCATTCTTATTAGTTATACTAGGAGCAAATTCAACAAAATAGCTATCATTATTATTGTCACCACCATAATCATCAAATATAGGAGGCATATTGTAATCATTATTAATTTTCTCCTCAATAGTAGGTGGACTAAAAATATCATATTCATCATTGTAATCATCATTTATTGGAGGTTTGGTATCATCATAAGCAATAGAATAGCTATCTTCCAAAGCTGGGGAACTATAAAGATCATTTTCATAAAAAATAGCTTCCCCAAGCTTAGACTTTTCCATAGCATTAGCAATAATGGTGTCCAAAGAATTCATACTAACAACATTGCTATTAGCATGCAAATAAAGTTCCATAGGTTTTTTAATTTTCTCTTCAAACACTTCATGTCCTAACTCAAGATAAATACTATAAAGCTCTCTAATTTTTTTGTTGTTTTCCATTAAGCCTAACTAGTGAAAACAAGAAACAAAAAGACAAAATTCAAGAATCTAAAGGAAATAACTTCGAGCACTCACACCGGAGGATGTGAGTACCTTTTACCTTACCTCCCTGGTAACTGCGCCAGAAAATAGCTTGATGTCTACGCACTTCTATTCTTGTAGACAGTTGTTGGGCCTCCGAGTATAGAGGTTTGTAGAACAGCAGCAAGTTTTCCCTTAAGTGGATCACCCAAGGTTTATCGAACTCAGGGAGGAAGTGGTCAAAGGTATCCCCTCTCAAGCAATCCTGCAATCAAGATACAAGAAGTCTCTTGTGTCCCCAACACACCCAATACACTTGTCAGGTGCATAGGTGCACTAGTTCGGCGAAGAGATAGTGAAATGCAGGTGGTATAGATAATTATAAGTGGTAACGGTGATAGAAGATAGCTTGATGGCGTGTGGTTGACGTGGGAAAAGACTAAAGGCAAACTGGGATGGAAGCAAGCAACATATAAAAGATCTAATTGCAAACGGTATTTCAATGCTTAGAAACAAGTCCTAGGGATCATACTTTCACTAGTGAACACTCTCATATAAATATATTATCTTCCTGATACTACTCTGAACTACTCTCTGGTTGGACACTCCAATCCATGGTAGGGCTATAACAGCACACCTCAAAGTCTGCTTTCCCCATCTAGATAACCCCACACTGTCACCTTGAGTACTAGATGGTTCAAACAAACACCACAATTTCATAAAGACATCTAACTCCAAATATAACTCATAACAAGTATTTGTAATCTCTAGCCTAAGTGCCACCATGGTGTGCACGCTGTCACTTTCACACACATGGGGAGAGCAAAGCACTTGAGTAGCAAGGTAGATCTATAGATTACAAGCTCATGATCACAATATGATCATGCATAGAGAGAGAGATGAACACATAGCTACCGGTAGAACCCTTAGCCTCGAGGAAGAACTACTCCCTCCTCATCATGGGAATCAGCAACAGCGATGGAGATGGTGGTGGAGATCGATGGAGATGGCTCCGGGGGCACTTCCCCGTCCCGACAGGGTGCCGGAACTCTTTTTGTCCCCCGAATCTCCCCTTTGGTGGTGGCAGCGCTGCGGAACTTTTCATGGCTGGAGGTTGGACGATTTTGGGTTTTTGCATCGGGATGAATATATAGGCGAAGGGGCGAGGTCGGTGGCCGGCTAGGGGGGCCACACCATGCCCTGGCGTGGCCAAGGGGGACCCGCGCCTAGGGGTGATGTGGCCCCTCTCTGACTCTCCTTTTGGCTCCGTGAGTCTTCCAAGAAAATAACAACTTTGGCTTTTATCCGGTCCAATTCCGAGAATATTCATTTTGTGACTTTCCTGGAACCAAAAACAGCAGAAAACAAGCAGCTTGCACTATGGCTCTTGTTAATAGGTTAGTCCAAGAAATCATATGAAAAGTACTCCAAAGTGTGGACAAAACATAAGAAAGTGGATAAAACCAAGCATGGAACATCAAAAATTATAAATACATTTGCAATGTATCATTATGCCCTAGATTATTACCCAACTTTCGTTAGTTTAGCACTTTTCAACTTGAGCAACAGAAGATATTCAAAAGAATCGGTCTTTACCTGCTGGTATGTTTTGACAGATTTCTGCCATTATTTGCATTTCCCACTTAATCGGTTTCTTTTATAGTTCTCTTTGATCACTTGAGCTTTTAGAAGGAATTTCTACAGTATCTTGTGTTTTAATGGAAGTTTTACTTCTGTTGAAACTAAACCCAAAGACTTATTATCTTGAATACACTAATGTTGCTAATAAAGATTGTGTGAAGTTTTGTATGAAGGAAATTTTCAAGTGTAGGGAAGAATAATGTGATGAGATGAAGTATGAACAAAAGCTCAAGCTTGGGGATGCCACCCGTGTCACCCCAAGAAATATTCAAGAGGTACATGCGTCAAAGCTTGGGGATGCCCAAGGCATCCCCTTCTTCATCAATAATCTCAGGTCTTCTTTCAAGACACTTTATTTTTATTACCTTATCCACTATGTGTTGTTCTTGGAGCGTCTTTATTTTTAGTTTTCTTTTGCTTTCTTTGCCACAATAAGTTGGTTGGATCCCAACACACTTATTTTGGAGAGAGACACACCCCGTTATTCATTGCCTAGAACACTCTAGTTTTCACTCTTATTGTTTTGTGAGTGTTGTCCTTTGCTAGCACTGCATTTAGCTTTAGTTTTCTTAGAACTTTTTAGTTCTTCTTTGTAGATGGGTGAGACATGCTCTCTAGTCTTTATTGATTATTATCTTTGTGATTTGTTTCAAATAAGTCGATTGGTGTTGGAAAAGAGTAGGAAGTTGCATGCTTATAGTGGTACAAAAGGAAGCTTGTTTTGACTGTGACTTAGACTTTATCATGTCATGCTAGATGTTGCTTTGACCATATGCTTAGTGATTATTTTTGTAGCATGACTTGTTTCAAACAATTGAGATTGCTTAATGTGCCTTGAAAGAATCATGCGTTGTTTTAGCATACAAAAGCATAATATTGTGGTATTATCCTATGATGCTTTATTTGGGTTGACTTGGCACATGCTTACACCATGTTAAGACTATGAACCAGGCACCATAGCCTCTATGATCATTTAGTTTTTGACTTGCAATATCACTTTATGCTTTAATTAATATTTTTTTGTCGCTTTGCATGATTATGGCCATTATTGCTCTCTTAGTTGGTCGCTCCCAGTATTTTGCTAGCCTCCATATGTACCAAGTGTGAGTTCTACTCATGCATCCAACTCCCAAGAAACCAAGTTATTCCAAAGAGTCCACTATAAATTCCTATGCATTGTGTGTTACACCATTCCAAGTATATTCATGTTTTTATCTATCTTCCAAATTAAACTTGTTATGTGAAAATTAGTGATTAATGCTCTCACAAACTTGATGGCACATTTTATTTTCTTACACTTAATAAACTTGAACCATTGTGTCCATCTATGTTGCTTATATGCTTGCACTTTATAAGTTTTGAATTAGCATAACCATGTTACCATGGGGAACGCTTTCAACATTGCACTTATTATTCAGTTGATATCATGTTCTTTTGTTTATGGATCCCGGTGGTGTGAAATAAAAGGGGAGCTTGTAAGCTCATGGAGTTTGTATGTGTGTTAGAGAAACGCCTGGGCGGCTAGCCTAAGCCATGCCTAATCATGGTGGAAACTATCAGCATAACCATAGTGAGCATTCTATGAAGCTTCCTCAATAAAAACCTATGCAAATATAAAATAAAAAGATCGCTGAGATGCTCGTTGTATGTTGCCTTGTCATTTTGATATGGGAAATTTCCTTGATGTCTATGCACTTCTATTCTTGTAGACAGTTGTTGGGCCTCCAAGTGCAGAGGTTTGTAGAACAACAGCAAGTTTTCCCTTAAGTGGATCACCCAAGGTTTATCGAACTCAGGGAGGAAGTGATCAAAGGTATCCCCTCTCAAGCAACCCTACAATCAAGATACAAGAAGTCTCTTGTGTCCCCAACACACCAAATACACTTGTCAGGTGTATAGGTGCACTAGTTCGACGAAGAGATAGTAAAATACAAGTGGTAACGGTGATAGAAAATAGCTTGATGGCGTGGAAAAGACTAAAGTAAAACTGAAGTAAAGATAGAAGCAAGCAAACATGTAACAGATCTAATTGCAAACGGTGTATCAATGCTTAGAAACAAGGCCTAGGGATCATACTTTCACTAGTGAACACTCTCTCATAAATATATCCTCTCTTTATGATACTACTCTCCGGTTGAACACTCTAATCGATGGTAGGGCTATAACAGCACACCTCAAAGTAAGTCTTTCCCATCTAGATAACCCCACACTGTAACCTTGAGTACTAGATGAGTCCAACAAACACCACAATTTGATAGAAACATCCAACTCCAAATATAACTCATAACAAGTATTTGTAATCTCTAGCCTAAGTGTCACCATGGTGAGCACACTGTCACTTTCACACACATGTGAAGAGCAGAGATTCATTAAAGCACTTGAGTAGCAAGGTAGATCTACTTGATTACAAAGCTCATGATCACAATATGATCATGCATAGAGAGAGATGAACACATAGCTACCGGTAGAACCCTTAGCCTCGAGAGAGAACTACTCCCTCCTCATCATGGGAATCAGCAATGGTGATGGAGATGGCGGTGGAGATCGATGGAGATGGCTCCGGGGGCACTTCCCCGTCCCGGCAGGGTGCCAGAACAGAGACTTTCTGTCCCCCAAATCTCCCCTTCGGTGGCGGCGGTGCTGCGGAACTTTTTGTGGCTGGATGATTGAGGATCTAGGGTTTATGCCTCGGGAGGCTTCTTATAGGCCAGAGGGCAAGGTCGGTGGGCAGCCAGGGGGCCCACAACATGCCCTAGCGCGGCCTAGGTGGACCCGCGCCTAGGGGTGGTGTGGCCACCCTACGGCCCCTCTCCGACTCTCCTTCTGGCTCCGTGAGTCTTCTGGGAAAATAGTAACTTTGGCTTTTATCCCGTCCAATTCCGAGAATATTCATTTTCTGACTTCCTGGAACCAAAAACAGCAGAAAACAGGCAACTGGCACTGTGGCTCTTGTTAATAGGTTAGTCCAAGAAATCACAAGAAAATTACTCCAAAGTTGGAACGAAACACAAGAAAGTGGATAAAACAAGCATGGAACATCAAAAATTATAGATACATTTGCAATGTATCAACATCCCCAAGCTTAACTCCTGCTCGTCCTCGAGTAGGTAAGTGATAAAAAGAAAGAATAATTTTTGAGGTGACATGCACCATCAAAGACTTAATCAAAGTATTTGCAAAACATTTAAAGTTGGGATCATAGTACTTCAATCTTAACATGAAAGACAAGGTTCTAGAAATAAGCAAAGAAATTATGCTGCAACGTGAAAAGGCACAAACAAAAGATTCATAAATAACAATGCTTTGCAAGACGTTTGTTTGTTTCACATAAAGAAAACATAGCATAAAAGTATTCAGCTTGTCCCTCAATAGAGTAGCAAATATAAATGCATAGGACACTTTGAAAGTTCATAAGAGTGACTAGATACAATAGTTTAAAACAAGCAATATCAAGTTATGCATCAATCAACTAGTCTTGGGACAATGCAAATAGAACTAAGAATGGCCACTATGCTCTCAAAGTAGGTGCATAAAGATAGAAGGTGGAGACTCAATGTAATGGTGGAAGAAAAGCCTTTGTAAAAGGAAGCAGGGATTCAAGTCTCATAAAGAGCTTCCAAAAATTATGGTACTTATAGCTTTCAGCTCTCATTGCCCTATCATAAGCATCTCGAAGTGATTAAGGTTAAAGTGAACAAACTATGGTGTACATGCTTGAAGAAGTATAAGTCAGAAATCTCATGTCCCTTGTATACAAGGGCTGCTCCTCATGCTACTAAAGTTTAGTCACCGGTAAGTTCTTGTCATTGTAAGTATATGTGTATCATAGAGAACCGCCAACGGGGTACCCCTTGCCCGATGATACGGAAGAATCCCCATATCAAAATAAAAAGGCAAGCAGACAACGAGCATCTCAGCATTCTTCTTATTTACCATGGGAATATGGTGCTTTTTTCTCTCTTTCCTCTTTTCATAGTATCTCTTTTTTTTCTCTTTTTCTCTTTTATCTCAATATAGGACTCTTTTTTTATAAGAAGAATGGTTCATAGACAGCTCATTATGGTTACGCTGCAGGTTTCCACCATGTCAGCATGGATTAGACCAGCGGCCCAGGCGTTTCTCTAACACATATACATAACTCCATGGACTTACAAGCTCCCCTTTCATTTCACACCGACGACATCCATATACAAAAGTGCATGATATCAACTAGGTACAAGTACCAAGTGCAATGTTGAAAGCGTTTCCCATGAAAGCATGGTTCTGCTAATTCCTGGCAAATAAGTGCAAGCATATACAACATAGAAGACACAATGGTTCAAGTTTATTAAGGGCAAGAAAAGTAAAGTGTGCCATCAAGTTCGTGAGAGCTTTAATCACTAGTTTTCTCATAACACGTTTAATTTGGAAGGTAAACAAAAGTATGAATATACTTGGAATAGCATATGCTAGTAGGTAGGTATGGTGGACTATTTGGAATAACTTGGTTTGGGGAGTTGGATGCATGAGTGGAACTCATACTTTGTTGTGGAGGCTAGCAAAAGACTAGGAGCGACAAACTAAGAGAGCAATAATGGCCATAATCATGCAGAGCGACAAAACATCATTGATCAAAGCATAAAGTGATACTACAAGTTGGAAACTAAAGGATCATAAAGGCTATTGTGACTTTGTATAGTCATAACATGGTGTGAGCATGCGCCAAGTCAACCCAAATAAAGCATCAAAGGAGAATACCACTATACTATGCTTTAATATGCTAAAACAACGCATGATTCATCTAAGGCACATTAAGCAATCTCAATTGTTTATAACAAGTCATGCTACAGCAAAGAATACTAAGCATAAAGCCAAAACAATATCAAGCATGGCATGACAAAGCATAGGCCACAGTCATAAACAAACTCTTTTTACCACATAAGTATGGACTTTCCTACTCTTTTCCAAACCAAACTATTTGCAAACCAATGTATGAAAGAGGGGGTCCAACCAATTTATTCAGAAAAATAAGCAAACCAAGAAAATTAAAAACTAAAACAAAAAAGAAAAAGAAGACGCTCCAAGAACAACACAACTATGCATGAAACACTAAAAATGAAGTGTTTGGAAGAACCTGAGATTTTTATTGATGAAGAAGGGGATGCCTTGGGCATCCCCAAGCTTTGACGCTTGTACTTCTTGGATATTTTTTTGGGTGACACATGTGGCATCCCCAATCTTGAGCTTTAGTCCATCCTTCATCTCATTACTCATTCCTTCCATACACCTGAAAATTTTCCTTCATACAAAACTTCACATAATCTTTATTAGCAACATTAGTGCACTCAAGATAATAAGTCTTAGGTTCAGTTATAACACCAATAAAACTTCCATTAAAACACTAGCTACTTTAATACTTCCCTCAAAAAGCTCAATTCCCTAAAAGAACTCAAAAAGGAACCAACAAGAAGCAAATGCAGAATATGGCAGAAATCTGTTAAAACAGACCAGCAGGTAAAGACGAATTTTTTCGAAGACCTTCTGTTGCTCAAATCAAAAAGTGTTGAGCCAACGAAAGTTAGATAACAACCTGGGGCAGAAGCACAAAAATTCACGCCTCAAAAAGACGTACAGAGATTTTACACGAATTTTTACGATGAAGCACAGAAATCTGTTTCGGGACAGCAACTTTCCCAATCATTACTTCTCTCTCATTAGAGGTTACTCTTGGCACAAAAAGCAAATAAAAAGGATAAGGAGCGGTTATTACCGAAGTAAAATCACAATAACTTTCAGTAGCATCATGAATAAAATTAACAATATAACAATCACATGAAACATTCTTATCATGAGCCACATGCATAAAAGAATTAATACTCTCCACATAAACATAGTCATTCTTATTAGTTATACTGGGAGCAAATTCAACAAAATAGCTATCATTATTATTCTCATCACCATAATCATCAAATATAGGAGGCATATTGTAGTCATAATTAATTGCCTCCTCAATAGTAGGTGGACTGAAAATATCATACTCATCATTGTAATCAACATATATTGGAGGTTTGGTATCATCATAAGCAATAGAATAGCTATCTTCCAAAGCTGGGGAACTAAAAAGATCATTTTCATAAAAACTAGCTTCCCCAAGCTTAGACTTTTCCATATCATTAGTAATAATGGTGTCCAAAGAATTCATACTAACAACATTGCTATTAGCATGCAAATAAAGTTCCATAGGTTTTTTAATTTTCTCTTCAAACACTTCATGTCCTAACTCAAGATAAATACTATGAAGTTCTCTAATTTTGTTGTTGTTTTCCATTAAGCCTAACTAGTGAAAACAAGAAACAAAAAGACAAAATTGCAGAATCTAAAGGAAATAACTTCGAGCACTCACACCGGAGGATGTGAGTACCTTTTACCTTACCTCCCCGGCAACGGCGCCAGAAAATAGCTTGATGTCTACGCACTTCTATTCTTGCAGACGGTTGTTGGGCCTCCGAGTGTATAGGTTTGTAGAATAGCAGCAAGTTTTCCCTTAAGTGGATCACCCAAGGTTTATCGAACTCAGGGAGGAAGTGGTCAAAGGTATCCCCTCTCAAGCAACCCTGAAATCAAGATACAAGAAGTCTCTTGTGTCCCCAACACACCAAATACACTTGTCAGGTGTATAGGTGCACTACGTCGGCGAAGAGATAGTAAAATACAAGTGGTAACGGTGATAGAAAATAGCTTGATGGCGTGGAAAAGACTAAAGTAAAACTGAAGTAAAGATAGAAGCAAGCAAACATGTACCAGATCTAATTGCAAACGGTGTATCAATGCTTAGAAACAAGGCCTAGGGATCATACTTTCACTAGTGAACACTCTCTCATAAATATATCCTCTCTTTATGATACTACTCTTAACGACTCTCCGGTTGAACACTCTAATCGATGGTAGGGCTATAACAGCACACCTCAAACTAAGTCTTTCCCATCTAGATAACCCCACACTGTCACCTTGAGTACTAGATGAGGCCAACAAACACCACAATTTCATAGAAACATCCAACTCCAAATATAACTCATAACAAGTATTTGTAATCTCTAGCCTAAGTGCCACCATGGTGAGCACGCTGTCACTTTCACACACATGGGGAGAGCAGAGATTCATTAAAGCACTTGAGTAGCAAGGTAGATCTACTTGATTACAAAGCTCATGATCACAATATGATCATGCATAGAGAGAGAGATGAACACATAGCTACCGGTAGAACCCTTAGCCTCGAGAGAGAACTACTCCCTCCTCATCATGGCAATCAGCAATGGTGATGGAGATGGCAGTGGAGATCGATGGAGATGGCTCCGGGGGCACTTCCCCGTCCCGGCAGGGTGCCGGAACAGAGAATTTCTGTCCCCCGAATCTCCCCTTCGGTGGCGGCGGTGCTTCGGAACTTTTCGTGGCTGGATGATTGACGATCTAGGGTTTATGCCTCGGGAGGCTTATAGGCCAGCGGGCAAGGTCGGTGGGCGGCCAGGGGGCCCACACCATGCCATGGCGCGACCTAGGTGGACCCGCGCCTAGGGGTGGTGTGGCCATCCTATGGCCGCTCTCCGACTCTCCTTCTAGCTCCGTGAGTCTTCCGGGAAAATAGTAACTTTGGCTTTTGTCCCGTCCAATTCCGAGAATATTCATTTTCTGACTTCCTGGAACCAAAAACAGCAGAAAATAGGCAACTAGCACCGTGGCTCTTGTTAATAGGTTAGTCCAATAAATCACAAGAAAAGTACTCCATAGTTGGAACAAAACACAAGAAAGTGCATAAAACCGAGCATGGAACATCAAAAACTATAGATACATTTGCAATGTATCATTCCTCTGTCATGGGGCACGGGGTACCCCATTGGCGGTTCTCCATGATACACATGTACTTACAATGACAAGAACTTACTTGTGACTAAAGCTGAGTAGCATGAGGTTCGGTACTCGTAACCAAGGGGCATGAGATTTTCAACTTATAACTTGTCAAGCATATCCTCATATTTGTGTCACTTTAACCTTAATCACCTCAAGATGCTTATGATAGGGGCAATGAGAGCTGAAAGCTAATAAGTACCATAATTTTTGGAAGCTCTTTATGAAACATGAAATCCATGCTTTCCTTTGAGAAGGGCCTTTCTTTTTACTTTTATGTTGAGTCCCATCTTCTATCTTTATGCACCAATTAAGAGAGCATAGTTGTCATTCTTAGTTTAATGTTCATTGTCCCAAAACTTGTTGATTGATTCATAACTTTGATATTGCTTGTTCTTAAATTATTTGTATCTAGTCACCCTTATGAACTTTGAAGGTGTCATATGCATTTATGTTTTGCTATACCATGAGGGACAAGCTGAATACCACTCTTATTATGTTTTCTATATGTGAAACAAACAAACGTCTTTCAATGCATTGTTATTCATGATCTTTTGTTTGTACCTTTTCATGTTACAACATCGTTGCTATATTTTATTGTTAGAACTCTATCTGTCATGCTCATGTTTAGAGTTCTTTGATCCCAGCTATCAATGCTTTACAAATACCTTGATCAAGATTGTGATGGTGCATGTCACCTCAAAAATTATTCTTTTTATCACTTACCTACTCGAGGACGAGCAGGAGTTAAGCTTGGGGATGCTTGATACATCGTAAACGTATCTATAATTTTTGATGCTCCATGCTTGTTTTGTGTCAACTATTGTATGTTTTGTCTACACTTTCAGGCATTTTTATACATTTTCTGGAACTAACATATTGATAAGATGCCGCAGTGCCAGTTGCCTGTTTTCTACTATTTTTGGTTTCAGAAAAGCTAGTAAAGAAATATTCTTGGAATTGGACGAAACAAAAGACGAAATTCCTATTTTTCTAGAAGACGAAGGAGGCCAAAAGGAGGAGTGGAGATGGGCCACAGGGGGCCCACAACACCCCCTAGCGTGGGTCCCCCTGGCCGCGCCACCAGGTGGTGTGGACACCCTGGCCTACCTCTGGCATCGTCTCTTCGCCTATATAAACCCCTTGAGACAAAAACCCTAGATACCAAATCAGAATTCCACGAAACTTTCCGCAGCGCCGCCGCCATCGAAGAGGAGATTCGGGGGACAAAAGTCTCTGTTTCGGCACCCTGCCGGACGGGGAAGTGCCTCCGGAGCCATCTCCATCGACTCCACCGCCATCTCCATCGTTGTTGCTGACTCCCATGATGAGGAGGGAGTAGTTCTCTCTCGAGGCAAAGGCTCTACCGGTAGCTATGTGTTCATCTCTCTCTATGCGTGATCTTATGAGATCATGAGTTTTGTAATCTATAGATCTATTCCACTACTCAAGTGCTTTAATTAATCTCTTCTTATCCCCACGTGTGTGAAGTTGACAGTGTGCACACCGTGTGGCACTTTGGCTAAGGTTATAGAAATATTTATCATGAGTATAATTTGAGTTGGATGTCTCTATGAGATTGTGGTGTTTGTTGGAACCATCTAGCGCTCAAGGTGACAGTGAGGGGTTATCTACATGGGGAATGCGAACTTTAAGGTGTGTTGTTATAGCCCTACATCGTCCAACCGGAGAGTAATTCAGGGTAGCATCATGAAGAGAAGATATTTATGTGAGAGTGTCCACTAGTAAAAGTATGATCCCTAGGCCTTGTTTCTAAGCATTGAAACACCGTTTACAATCAGTCATGTTACATGTTTGCTTGCTGCCACTCTTATTTCAGATTGCAATTACTACTTATAATCATCCATATTACCTGTATTTCACTATCTCTTCACCGAACTAGTGCACATATACACCTGACAAGTGTATTGGGTGTGCTGGGGACTTAAGAGACTTCTTGTATCTTGATTGCAGGGTTACTTGAGAGAGATACCTTTGACAACTTCTTCTCTGAGTTCGATAAACCTTGGGTGTTCCACTTAAGGGAAACTTACTGCTATTCTACAAACCTCTGCACTTCGAGACCCAACACTGTCTACAAGGATAGAAACGTGCGTAGACATCAATGGGTCTATCTACTCATGCCCGTACCCATGACTTAACAAGTTAGGGTATGGGTATCACCCATGGGTATAAAATTGTGCCCATACCCTACCAACACGGGTATAGTACCTGCAGGCACTCGTGGGTAAAATTGCCATCCTTAGCGCGAAGGGACAATAAGAGTTGTGAGAACAAAGTACTTGTGGGGCCTAGCAACTTTCACATTTTTTCGATGAAAACACCGTCACCGCTTACCTTATGAGTGGTTTGATGTCGTCCCTTAGGCGCTAGATTATTCATGTTAGCGAAATAGTGGGTTCCCATATTTTTGTTTAGAATAGAAGTATGAAAAATCCCAACCATAGTGATTGAAAAGTTGTCGATAAAGGGTGCTTTATTTTTTAAAGCTCAAGGCGCTTTATTATTACACTCGATTCCCCATACCACTAGCCTACCATTCTGCTATTATTAGTTGGACTATGGATAAAAAAAATCACTCGAGTTGGTTGGGGCTTTAATCGTGATTTTCAGGCTCACTACCTGTCTTGGTGACAACATCTTCATACGCATCATCGTTGATGAATAGATATAATACGGACATATATCAATGCCATAGTATTTTAGTGCCTACCAAAGTAATACTTTAGTTTTCTCTCTTCGGTTTCTTCAAAAAGGGGTCTGACCTCTTTCTCAATTATTTTAAAAAACATAGTTTTGGAGAATACTTCAGTTTAAACCCCTATTATTTGTTGGGAAAAACACTAAAAGGTATTCAATAGTTTAGTTTATTCAGAAATCAAAATGTTTTCTAAATAATTTAAAAATACTTTTATTCCAAACTCGGCCTTAGTATCTGAATCGAGCCAATCTGGGCCATGGATGATCAATATTTTGATGCCAAATGGCCAAATGGGCCCTTAATTTCTGAACTGAGGCAGTATGGGCCATGGATGATCAGTGATGTGCCTGTCGGCCTTTGATTCCAGGGAGTACGGCTTACCAATTTACTACTACTTGGACTATACATAAATCTGAATTTAGTCGAGCGGGAAAATCTCCCGCTATCCAATGTTTCAAACATCTTGGAATCCCCCTTCTACCCCTTGTGAAGTCGGTTCGTTGGGGCTTCCAATAATAATTTCCCCATTCAGTACCTCTATAGCAACGCCCCTACCACCGACCCCCCCCCCCCCCACCCCCACACCCACACACAATCCTCGCCCCCAACTGCGCAAGCCCTGCGGAAAACCCTAGATCTACCTTCACCACCTTAGATCTGATTCACCGTCGTCGTAGTGCACTACACTAGACCTGCTTCACCGACCCACTCTCTTGGCGCGCCGAACACATTCCCATTGCCAGGAATCTGCTTCTTTGCTGCTGTCGTCCAGCGCTCGGAGGAACCCATGTTCTGCTTCACCTTCGCCCACAAGCACCGCAACCACAGCACCATCGATAACTGATACGTCGTAAACGTATCTATAATTTTTTATGCTCCATGCTTGTTTTATATCAACTTTTTCATGTTTTGTTCACACTTTGAGGTATTTTTATATATTTTCTGGAACTAACCTATTAACAAGATGCCATAGTGCCAGTTGCCTATTTTCTGCTATTTTTGGTTTCAGAAAAGCTAGTAAGGAAATATTCTCGGAATTAGACGGGACAAAATCCAAAGTCAATATTTTACCCGACGCAACACGGAGTCCGAAGGGCAGCCGAAGGGGGGCCAGGAGGTGGCCACACCCTATGGTGGCGCGGCCAGCTATAGGCGCGCCACCAGGGGGTGTGGTCCCCTGGAGCTCCACCGACCTTGCCCCTTCGCCTATATATTCACCCTAGGACAAAAACCCTAAGGACAAGACCAGAATTCCACGAAAAGTTCCGCAGCGCCGCTGCCACCGAAGAGGAGATTCGGGGGACATAAGCCTTTGTTCTGGCACCCTGCCGGGACGGGGAAGTGCCCCCGGATCCATCTCCATCGCCATCTCCATCGCTGTTCCTGACTCCCATGATGAGGAGGGAGTAGTTCTCTCTCGAGGCTAAGGGCTCTACCGGTAGCTATGTGTTCATCTCTCTCTATGCGTGATCTTATGAGATCATGAGCTTTGTAATCTATAGATCTATTCTGCTACTCAAGTGCTTTAATTAATCTCTGCTTATCCCCACATGTGTGAAGTTGACAGTGTGCACACCGTGTGGCACTTTGGCTAAGGCTACAGAAATACTTATCATGAGTATAATTTGAGTTGGATGTCTCTATGAGATTGTGGAGTTTGTTGGAACCATCTAGCACTCAAGGTGATAGTGAGGGGTTATCTAGATGGGGAATGCAAACTTTAAGGTGTGCTGTTATAGCCCTACATCATTCAACCAGAGAGTAGTTTAGGGTAGCATAATGAAGAGAAGATATTTATATGAGAGTGTCCACTAGTGAAAGTATGATCCCTAGGCCTTGTTTCTAAGCATTGAAACACCATTTACAATCAATCCTGTAACATGTTTGCTTGTTGCTACTCTTATTTCAGATTGCAATTACCGCTTATAATCATCCATATTACTTGTATTTCACTATCTCTTCACCGAACTAGTGCACCTATACACCTGACAAGTGTATTGGGTGTGTTGGGGACACAAGAGACTTCTTGTATCTTGATTGCAAGGTTGCTTGAGAGGGATACCTTTGACCACTTCCTCCCTAAGTTCGATAAACCTTGGGTGATCCACTTAAGGGAAACTTGATGTTGTTCTACAAACCTCTGCACTTGGAGGCCCAACACTGTCTACAAGAATAGAAGCGTGCGTAGACATCAAGCTATTTTCTGGCGCCGTTGCGTGGGAGGTAAGGTAAAAGGTACTCACATCCTCTAGCTACTAAGCTATCTTCTAGTACTGTTGCTTGTGTGTGAGTGCTCGAAGTTATTTCCTTTAGATTCTGCAATTATATCTTTTTGTTTCTTGTTTTTATTTTCACTAGTTAGGCTTAATGGGGAACAACAACAAAATTAGAGAGCTTTATAGTATTTATCTTGAGTTAGGACATGAAGTGTTTGAAGAGAAAATTAAAAAACCTATGGAACTTTAGTTGAATGCTAATAGCAATGTTATTAGTATGAATTTTTTGAACACCTTTATTGCTAATGCTATGGAAAATTCTAAGCTTGGGGAAGCTGGTTTTGATGAGCATGATATTTTTAGTCCCCCAAGCACGGAGGAGAAAATTTACTTTGATGATACTATACCTCCAATATATGATGATTACAATGATGAATATGATATTTTTAGTCCACCTACTATTGAGGAGAAAATTAATTATGATTACAATATGCCTCCTATATTTGATGATTATGGTGATGAGAATAATAATGGAAGCTATTTTGTTGAATTTTCTCCCACTATGATTAATAAGAATGACTATGCTTATAGGGAGAGTAATAATTATTTTATGCATGTGGCTCACATAAGAATGTTTTATGCGATATTTATATTGTTAATTTTATTCATGATGCTACTAAAAGTTATTATGAGAGAGGGAAACATGGTTTTATGTATCTCAACAACATTAAGTTTCCCCTCTTTGTGTTGAAAATTTTGAAGTTGCACTTGTTTTGCTTTCCTATGCTTGTTGCTTTGTGCTTTCATGACTTGTTTTTTTACAAGATTATTTTTCATAGGAAGTGGGTTATACTTAAATTTGTTCCATATTTTCTTCTTGATGCTCTCTTTTACTTCAATTCATATTTCTTATGTGAGGATCTGTAGGGATTCCACGCATAAAAACAATAAATTTTACTCTACGCCCCTGAACCCCTGAAGCTGACAGGACCTATCTATTAGTAATACAGTAACGGGAGGAGCTTTTCGCGAACTTACCCTCGAAGACCGAAAAGCGTTGTCAACGCTCAGGAGAGCGTGGTTGATGTAGACGAGCCGAAGTCGACCTCAAGGTCGTGATGAAGTCCTTGCGCTCCTTCTGGCTCCAACGACTTGAGTGCCTCAAGTGTGACACCTCACAGGGAGTTACACATGTCCGGTGCCTGACAATGACTCCCGCTTCCCCGATCCAGCAGCAATTGCGAAAGTAGAGCTCCCGGATCCGAATCCCGCAGCGCGACGGTGCTCTCCGCGGTGAAGATGTCTCTCGCTCGCGCAGTCCAGACTTGGGACCACGGTCATGAGAGAGAGAGAGGGGGAGAGAGAAAATATCAATTGGAGGTCCTCCCAAAAGTGGGGAGACCTTTATTGATTATTGGTGTATTTTTCTAGGCCAAATACCCCACTTTATATAGGGGGAGGGGAGGTATTACCTCCCCTCAAGTCCCGGGGTGGGACTAAAGGAGAGGAGGGGAGGAGGTGGCCGTCGGCCACCTAGTGGGCCCCGCGCGGGGGGGGCTAGGCCGAGCTGGCCTCCCCCTTGCCCCTTCTCCCTCTCTCCTTTCTCCTAGTGGGCCTTCTCCCTCCGGAATTGGCCCATTAAGCCTTTGACCATTAAAATTGATTTTATCTTTATTAAATAATTATGAATAAATGACTATATTTAAACATTTATTCACATATTATTCAATCTCGTGGCTATGGAACACCTTCCACCTCCACTCTGGACATCCTCCGGATTTACCGAAACCCTTCTGGTTTTCTCCCTTCTCTTCTTCGGTGATTCTACCAATCCTATAAACACTCTCTATGCATCATCAAGCCCTTAAGCGTGATACCCCATGGTTCGGGAACACTCCAGACATGGTCGGGACACTACCGCACCAATGATCGACAGAGGGACCTGGATGGCCATGTGACCCCTGTGCGTTCCATGAAGATCTTTCGTCGTTTTAACCGGGACAGTCGTGTCTTATTCCCTTTGTCATTCGATACTTGCATTGCCCGAGATCTGATCATTGACATCACCATGTCGTGTTCAATCTCGTTAATGAACAATGCTACTTAACTCGTTTCGACAAGTGATATCCTCGTGATCTAATCACACGCTGCGCAGCTATTGGATATAACTTCTCCGAGTGGGCCCTTGAGTATCTTTGCGTCACATGGACGGACAAATCCCGCTCTTGACATATATTGCCTCTACGGTTTCCTCTAAGTACCTGAACACACCTTTATAACCACCGTTTTACCAGATGGTGTTTGATGCTATCTAAGCATTCTCGGGAGACAGTGATTGATATAGCCTCACGGTCTAAGGAATAGTCTATGAGGATCCATTTCTAATCATCGTAACTTGAACTTCACGACATGATCAGGTCACGATGTTTAGGTTGGGTATTGGTTCCTCATCTCATTCTCAGAATGAGATGACCTCATTTGCAACTCGCATAAATGCCACATGATCAGGAAACATGATCATCTGTTGACCAATGAACCAGTGATTAGAGTTTCACTGGGAACCCCTGGTTGTTTGTATATCACACGTGTATTGATGTTTCCACTCAACACAGTTATAGCATGATATAAAACTTAATCATAAACTATACAAAATATGATAATAGTCCTCACTACTATTTGTCTCTAGGGCTTATTTCCAACAACATCATCAAAATCATCATGCTTATCTCAATGGCTATAAAGAAAGAGCTTTTGGGAGACAACCCGTTATATTTTTACTTTCAGTTTATTTTTGTCTTGTTGAGTATTGGAAGTTATTACCTCAGTAAAAACCTCTCCTTATCTTTTCTGTGTGGTTTTTGTGCCAAGAATAACCTCTAGCGAGAGGGAAGTAAGACTTGGAAAAGTTGTTGTCCCAAAACAGATTTATGTGTGTCACTGAAACAAATCGTGAAAAATGTCAGTAGGTCGGATTGAGCTGTAATGTTTTGTGCTTATGCCCCAGGTTATTATACAACTTTCGTTAGGTTTGCACTTTTTGATTTGAGCAACATAAGATTTTCGAAAAAATCTTTATTTACCTGCTGGTCTGTTTTGACAGATCTCTGTCATTATTTGTATTTGCCTCTTAATCGGTTTCTTTTTGAGTTCTCTTGGATCACTGGAGCTTTTAAAAGAAATTGCTATAGTAGCTTATGTTTTAATGGATGATTTACTTGAGTTGAAACTAAACCCAAAGACTTATTATCTTGAATACACTAATGTTGCTAATGAAGATTGTGTGAATTTTGTTATGAAGGAATTTTTCAAGTGTAGGGAAGAATAATGTGATGAGATGAAGTATGGAAAAAATCTCAAGCTTGGGGATGCCACCCGTGTCACCCCAAGAAATATTTAAGAGGTACAAGCGTCAAATCTTGGGGATGATCAAGGCATCCCCTTCTTCATTAATAATCTCAGGTCTTCTTTCAAGACACTTTATTTTTATTACCTTATGCACTATGTGTTGTTCTTGGGGCATCTTTGTTTTTATTTTTATTTTGCTTTATTTGCCGCAATAATTTGGTTGGATCCCAACACACTTCTTTTGGAGAGAGACACACCCCGTTATTCATTACCTAGAACACTCTAGTTTTCACTCGTATTGTTCTGTGAGTGTTCTCCTTTGCTAGCACTGCGTTTAGCTTTAGTTTTCTTATTGTTTTGGCTTAGGAATTTTTAGTTATTCTTTGTATATGGGTGAGACATGCTCTCTGGTCTTTATTTATTATTATCTTTGAGAGTTGATTCAAATAAATCGATTGGTGTTGGAAAAGGGTAGGAAGTTTCATGCTTATATTGGTATAAAAGGAAGCTTGTTTTGACTATGACTTAGACTTTATCATGTCATGCTAGATGTTGCTTTGATCATATGCTTAGTGATTATTATTGTAGAATGACTTGTTTCAAACAATTGAGATTGTTTAATGTGCCTTAAAAGAATCATGCGTTGTTTTAGCATACAAAAGCATAATATTGTGGTATTCTCCTTTCATGCTTTATTTGCGTTGACTTGGCACATGCTGACACCATGTTAAGACTATGAACCAGTCACCATAGCCTCTATGATCATTTAGTTTTTGACTTGAAATATCACTTTATGCTCTAATTAATAATGTTCTGTCGCTTTGCATGATTATAGCCATTATTGCTCTCTTAGTTGGTCGCTCCCAGTCTTTTGCTAGCCTCCACCTGTATTGAGTATGAGTTCTACTCATGCATCCAACTCCCAAGAAACCAAGTTATTCCAAAGAGTCCACTATAAACTCCTATGCATGGTGTGTTACACCATTCCAAGTATATTCATGTTTTTATCTATCTTCCAAATTAAACTTCTTATGTGAAAATTAGTGATTAAAGCTCTCACAAACTTGATGGCACATTTTATTTTCTTACACTTAATAAACTTGAACCATTGTGTCCATCTGTGTTGCTTATATGCTTGCTCTTTATAAGTTGTGAATTAGCATAACCATGCTACCATGGTGAACGCTTTCAACATTGCACTTATTATTCAGTTGATATCATGTTCTTTTGTTTATGGATCCTGGTGGTGTGAAATAAAAGGGGAGCTTGTAAGCTCATGGAGTTTGTATGTGTGTTAGAGAAATGCCTGGGCGGCTAGCCTAAGCCATGCCTAATCATGGTGGAAACTTGCAGCATAACCATAGTGAGCATTCTATGAAGCATCATTAATAAAAACCTATGCAAATAGCAAATAAAAAGATCGTTGAGATGCTCATTGTTTGTTACCTTGTCATTTTGATATGCGAAAGCTCCTCTGTCATGGGGCAAGGGGTACCCCGTTTGCGGTTCTCCATGATGCACATGTACTTACAATGCTAAGAACTTACTTGTGACTAAAGTTAAGTAGCATGAGGTTCGATACTCGTAACCAAGGGGCATGAGATTTTCAACTTATAACTTGTCAAGCATATCCTCATATTTGTGTCACTTTAACCTTAATCACCTCAAGATGCTTATGATAGGGGCAATGAGAGCTGAAAGCTAATAAGTACCATAATTTTTGGAAGCTCTTTATGAGACTTGAATCCCTGCTTTCCTTTGTGAAGAGACTTTCTTTTTACTTTTATGTTGAGTCTCCATCTTCTATCTTTATGCACCAATTGAGAGAGCATAGTGGTCATTCTTAGTTTAATGTGCATTGTCCCAAAACTTGTTGATTGATACATAACTTTGATATTGCTTGTTCTTAAATTATTTGTATCTAGTCACCCTTATGAACTTTGAAAGTGTCCTATGCATTTATGTTTTGCTATACTATGAGGGACAAGCTGAATATCAATCTTATTATGTTTTCTATATGTTAAACAAACAAATGTCTTTCAATGCATTGTTATTCATGATCTTTTTTTGTACCTTTTCATGTTACGACATAGTTGCTATGTCTTATTGTTAGAACTTTATCTTTCATGCTCATGTTTAGAGTACTATGATCCCAGCTATCAATGTTTTACAAATACCTTGATCAAGATTGTGATTGTGCATGTCACCTTAAAAATTATTTTTTTATCACTTACCTCCTCGAGGACGAGTAGGAGTTAAGCTTGGGGATGTTTGATACGTCATAAACGTATCTATAATTTTTTATGCTACATGCTTGTTTTATATCAACTTTCTCATGTTTTGTTCACACTTTGAGGTATTTTTATACATTTTCTGGAACTAACATATTAACAAGATGTCATAGTGCTAGTTGCCTGTTTTCTACTGTTTTTGGTTTTAGAAAAGCTAGTAAGGAAATATTTTCGGAATTGGACGGGACGAAAACCAAAGTCAATATTTTACCCGACGCGACACGGAGTCCGAAGGGCAGCCGAAGGTGCACCACTTCGTCTCCCCTCTAGACTCTGTGTTCCTTCTGGTAAAATATTGACTTTGGCTTTTGTCCCGTCCAATTCTGAGAATATTTCCTTACTAGCTTTTGTGAAGCCAAAAACAGCAGAAAACAGGCAACTGGTACAGTGACATCTTGTTAATAGGTTAGTTCCAGAAAATGCATAAAAATACCTCAAAGTGTGAACAAAACATAAGAAAGTAGATATAAAACAAGTAGGGAACATTAAAAATTATAGATACGTTTACGGCGTATCAAGCATCCCCAAGCTTAACTTCTACTTGTCCTCGAGTAGGTAAGTGATAAAAAGAATAATTTTTAAGGTGACATGCACCATCACAATCTTGATCAAGGTATTTGTAAAACATTGATAGCTGGGATCATAGTACTCTAACATAGACATGAAAGATATAGTTCTAACAATAAGACATAGCAACTATGTTGTAACATGAAAAGGTACAAACAAAAGATCATGAATAACAATGCATTGAAATATTTCACATATAGAAAACATAATAAGAATGGTATTCAGCTTGTCCCTCATGGTATAGCAAAACATAAATACATAGGACACCTTCAAAGTTCATAAGGGTGACTAGATACAAATAATTTAAGAACAAGCAATATCAAAGTTATGAATCAATCAACAAGTTTTGGGATAATGCACATTAAACTAAGAATGACCACTATGCTCTCTCAATTGGTGCATAAGATAGAAGATGGAGACTCAACATAAAAGTAAAAAAAAGCCCTTCACAAAGGGAAGCAGGGATTCAAGTCTCATAAAGAGCTTCCAAAAATTATGGTACTTATTAGCTTTCAGCTCTCATTGCCCCTATCATAAGCATCTTGAGGTGATTAAGGTTAAAGTGACACAAATATGAGGAAATGCTTGACAAGTTATAAGTTGAAAATCTCATGCCCCTTGCTTACGAGTACCGAACCTCATGCTACTCAACTTTAGTTACAAGTAAGTTCTTGTCATTGTAAGTACATGTGTATCATAGAGAACCGCCAACGGGGTACCCCTTGCCCCATGACACAGGAGCTATCCTATATCAAATGACAAGGCAACAGACAATGAGCATCTTAGTGATCTTTTTATTTTCTATTTGCATAGGTTTTATTGAGGATGCTTCACAGAATGCTCACTATAGTTATGCTGCAAGTTTCCACCATGATTAGGCATGGCTTAGGCTAGCTTCCCAGGCGTTTCTCTAACACACATACAATCTCCATGAGCTTACAAGCTCCCCTTTTATTTCACACCGTCGGGATCCATAAACAAAAGAACATGATATCAACTGAATAATAAGTGCAATGTTGAAAGCGTTCCTCATGGTACGTGGTTCTGCTAATTCACAACTTATAAAGCGCAAGCATATAAGCAACATAGATGGACATAATGGTTCAAGTAAAGTGTGCCATCAAGTTTGTGAGAGCTTTAATCTCTAATTTTCACATAACAAGTTTAATTCGGAAGGTAGATAAAAACATGAATATAATGGAATGGTGTAACACACTATGCATAGGAATTTATAGTGGACCTTTTGGAATAACTTGGTTTCATTTGGAGTTGGATGCATGAGTGGAACTCATACTTGGTACATGTGGAGGCTAGCAAAAGACTGGGAGCGACCAACTAAGAGAACAATAATGGCAATAATCATGCAAAGCGACAAAATATTATTAATTAAAGCATAAAGTGATATTACAAGTCAAAAACTAAATGATCATAGAGGATAAGGTGACTGGTTCATAGTCTTAACATCGTGTAAGCATGCGCCAAGTCAACCCAAATAAAGCATCAAAGGAGAATACCATAATATTATGCTTTTGTATGCCAAAACAACGCATGATTCTTTCAAGGCACATTAAGCAATCTCAATTGTTTGGAACAAGTCATGCTACATCAATAATTACTAAGCATAAATTCAAAGCAACATCAAACATGACATGGTAAAGTCTAGACCACAGTTAAAACAAGCTCCTTCTGTACCACTTATAAGCATGAAACTTCCTACTCTTTTCCAACACAAATCAACTTATTTGAAACAATGTATGAATGCGGGGGTCCAACCAATTTATTTAAGCAAACCAAACAAAAGAAAACTAAAGACAAAAATGAAGACGCTCCAAGAACAACACAATTGTGCATGAAACAATAAAAAATGAAGTATTTGGAAGAAAACCTGAGATTTTTATTGATGAAGAAGGGGATGCCTTGGGCATCCCCAAGCTTTGATGCTTGTACTTCTTGAATATTTCTTGGGGTGAAACGGGTGGCATCCCCAAGCTTGAGCTTTTGTTTATTCTTCATCTCATCACATTATTCTTCCCTACACATTAAAATTTCCTTCATACAAAACTTCACACAATCTTCATTAGCAACATTAGTGTATTCAAGATAACAAGTCTTTGGGTTTAGTTTCAATACAAGTAAAACTTCCATTAGAACACAAGCTACTGTAGCAATTCCTTCTAAAAGCTCAAGTGATCAAAGAGAAATCAAAGAGAAAGAGATTAAGAGGCAAATTCAAATAATGGCAGAAATCTGTCAAAACAGACCAGTAGGTAAAAACCGATTTTTCCGAAGACCTTCTATTGCTCAAATCTAAGAGTGATAAACTAACGAAAGTCAGATAACAACCTGGGGCATAAGCACAAAAACATACAGATCAATCCGACGTATAGGGATTTTTCACGATTTTTTACAGTGAAGCACAAAAATCTGTTTTGGAACAACTTTCCCAAGTTTTCCTTCTCTCCCATTAGAGGTTATTCTTGGGACAAAACCACACAAAAAGGATAAGGTGAGGTTATTACTAAGGCAATAACTTCCAAGACTCAACAGAAGAAAAACTTACTGAATAAAAATTTGGGTTATCTCCCAATAGTGCTTTTCTTTAACGCCTTTCAGCTAGGCATAGGAGCAAGATTCAAGTATTTTCAAATGAAGAGGCAGGAAGATCAATACTAGAAATATCTTCAACAAGGCAAGGTATCTCATCCAAATAAGTTCTAGAGGATCCTCTCTATATACTCTTGGGTTCACTATTTTCATCAAACGGGTTTTCAAGAACAATCCAATCAAAATTATTTTCTAAGGCTTCATGCATTCCTACAAGTTTAAAAGGTATTGGTATTTTAATTGCCTCTCCATTGGATTTGGTTTTGTCCATTTTTTCTAGTGTACCAATAACATCTACACATGAGCCTAGCATATTAAAACGATCAAAGACCTTTCTAGCTTCCTTAACAACATCATAGAATTCTTTAAGCAAAGTCTCTAGGATAAAATCTCTCTTTTCAGTATCCTCAATATCTTTAAGTTTAAGAAACATTACTTACATCATGGGGTTAAGGTTAACAAACCTAGCCTCCAACATGTGAACTAAAGAAGATGCAGCAACTTCATAATTTGGAGCAAGTTCTGCTAAGGATCTATCCTCAATATCCTCATGCTTGCTAACATGATTAAATAATTCTTCAATATTATCTTTCCTAATTATAGAGCCACTACCTATTGAAAGGTCTTTCAGGGTGAACTTAGGTATCAATATGGTGAGCTAAGAATGAGGTGACAACTACCGAAAAACTCTTTTTTTGTGTTTTTATAAAAAGAAGCAAACCAGCACAAATAATTTTTTATGTTTTTTATAAAAAGAAACAAGCAAACAAAGCAAAAATAAACTAAGCAAAACAAAAAACAAAGTAAAGGGATTGGTTGTGAGAGACTCCCCTTGTGAAGCTGTCCTTAACTCCCCAGCAACGACGCCAAAAAAAGGCTTGATGCATCAAGATACATCGAGCTGGGAGCCTCTAGAGGAAGGTATGATGAGCACAGCAGCAAGTTTCCCTCATTTGAAACCAAGGTTATCGAACCCGTAGGAGCAAGGAAACAACTCCAAGATGTTGCTAACAACTTGGAATCCTGCACAACACAACCACAGAACTTTGCCCCAACTTACAGTGAGGTTGTCAATCTCACTGGTTTTGCTAAAAGCAAAGGATTAAACGTATAATGTGGAAGATAGTAATTGCTTGCAGAAAGTAGACAGTAAATGGTAAACAAGTGATGGTATATTAATGGTAAAAGAATGGACTGGGGTCCATAGTTCACTAGAGGTGTTTCTCCTTAAGTTAAATAACACGTTGGGTGAACAAATTACAGCGGGGCAATTGACAGATTGAGAAAGCAAAACAATACATACTAGACATCTTGACTCCTATGAGATTTGATTGGGCATTACAACATTATACATAGATCGTAATCCAACTGCTTCTATGACTAATAATCCACCTTCAGGTTATCATCCGAACCCCTTCCAGTATTAAGTTGCAAGTAACAGATAATTGCATTAAGCAAAGTGTGTAAAGTAAACAATACAATTGCCCCATGGACAAAAGATTGTTGTTTTCTCCCTAGTAGAAACAACACATCTATAACCTTAGAGATTTCTATTACTTCCCCAGATTACTAGAGGCATGAATCCACTATCAAGCATAAATACTCCCTCTTAGAGTTGTAAGCATCTATTTGGCCAAGATAGTTACTAACAACAGAGAGCATGCAAGATCACAAATAACATAGACATGATAGAATCAATAATCAATCTGAAATAGTATCTCAATATCCATCGGATCCCTTCAAACACAACATGTAAGATTACAAATAGATGATCTTGATCATGAACAGAGCTCACAAGATCTAAACATGATAGCACAAAGGAGGAAAACCAACCATCTAGCTACTACATGAACCCATAGTCCAAGGGTGAACTACTCACACATCACACCGGAGGCAGGCATTGTGATGAAGAAGGCCTCCAGGGTGATATCTCCCCTCTAGCAGGGTGCCAGAAAGAGCTTCGGATCCCCCTCGATCTAGGGATGGAGATGGCGCCGGCTACAGACAATTTCGTAGATTTATGATCGGGTACTTAGGGTTTTTGTCCCGGGAGGCTTTCATAGGCGAAGGGGCAAGGTCGGTGGAGTACCATGGGGGCCCACACCCCTGGTGGCGTGCCCCCTTGGCCACGCCGCCACCAGGTGTGGCCGCCTTGGTGCGCCACTTTGTCTCCCCTCCGTATTTCATGTTCCTTCAGGTAAAATATTTACTTTGGCTTTTGTCTCATCCAATTCCGAGAATATTTCCTTACTAGCTTTTCTGAAACCAAAAACAGCAAAAAACAGGCAACTGACACTGTGACATCTTGTTAATAGGTTAGTTCCATAAAATGTATAAAAATACCTCAAAGTGTGAACAAAACATAAGAAGGTAGATATAAAACAAGCATGGAACATCAAAAATTATAGATACGTTTACGACGTATCAAACTAGTGCACCTATATACCTGACAAGTGTATTGGGTGTGTTGGGGACACAAGAGACTTCTTATATCTTGATTGCAGGATTGCTTGAGAGGGATACCTTTGACCACTTTCTCTCTGAGTTCGATAAACCTTGGTCCACTTAAGGGAAAGTTGTTGCTATTCTACAAACCTCTGCACTTGGAGGCCCAACACTGTCTAGAAGAATAGAAGTGTGTGTAGACATCAACAACCTCGACGTCACCACCTAGGATTCGCAGGATGCCTAAACACTGTCGCGACCGAGGTAACCATATCTCCTTGGAGTTTGGTAAGATAAATATTAACTGTATTTTGTATTGATGCTACTTTTGTAGTAACTTACAAGTACTATACTTGTTACCCGTATCTTCCTAAATAATTTTTTTGTAGTCAGGTTTAACCGTAATGCATTCAACTGCAATTTTGTATGTTATGGCGAAATATGAGTCAGCCAACGGTTAACACATTTGTTTCCATTATCTACTTCAGTAAGTTCCCATATGTGATGCGGTTATAATTTCTCTCTAGCTTGGCGTAGGCTATGACACTAATTGTTATTTCTTGCTTAATGATTTTGTCCTATCTATGAAGTACACATTTACATTCGTTGTACTTCTTCCATTAAGATGACTGTTTCATTTGCTTCTGCTTACCTCACTATTCCTAACCGTTTGTTGTTGTTACGCAATGAACAGGTGCAGTTTACACTAGAAATCGTAGAATGAATGGCCTCTATAATCTCATAAGTATCTATTGCTTTTGTATCACTTCATGCTAACATCCGTGAGACTAGAACCATTTTGTGTTTACTATTCGCTGCACCATTATGCAGAGGACCCACACTGAATTATGGAGACCACCAGTCCAATTACTTGATGCAGCGGACATCGTCGACGAATATACCTGTAACCAGATCAGCAACCCTGAGACTCTACATAGAGCTACTATAAGGACGCCCCCCCTTTTTTAAGGTTTAAGTCCTCTGGCGGCATGCCATTGACTCTAGTTGAGTTGTTATTTTTGTCGGAGGCACTAGGGTGATTATAACAAGGCCAGAAATGCAACATAATCTAATATAACAGAAACGGAAGGATCATAAGCATCCGCCCACTTCAAATCTCACTCTGGTATCTACACGTGTATGGCTATTTTAATACGAGGCACATGATAGTACACTTTGTCTTTGGGCATACAATCAAAAAATTTAAACATTCTAACTGTTCGACAGATTGTTTGACCATTTCTCTAAAATGATTTGGCTAGTCTATTAGAGACACACGTCTCCATGAGGTCCTTGTGTTGAGTGCTTATATTGCTATACTGGACCAAATAATCTTTTGAAATTCTTTGAGAATGAACATAGCAGTTTTATTTCTTTGTATGATGTTGTAACTTCTTTTATCTTAGTTTCAGCCTTCATCAAGTAGAGCAGTCATTTCACAGGGCAGAAGTGACAGTTGCACACTATCTCATCCCTCTATGAAGTCATCTGTTCCGGTTATTCTAAAAAAAGATGTATGCTGCCCTGCCATTACTAATTGCTTTCTTCCTTTTAGCAAAAGGACTGATTTGAAATTCGTTGATTTTTGTTTTCCTTGGTAATGATGTTATATGACGTTTCTTTTTGTTTTAGGTTGCAAATATAAATATGAAGGCAGAACAGAAAACAACAACCTCAAGTGTAGATCTCTTTGGACAAAGCAGCAGTGATAGTGCGTATTGCTTACGTAGGTACACGATCTCGACTACTCTATACATTCCAGCAGAAAGAGTTTTTGGTGCTGCACTCCAAGATGCACTTGATGTAGTTGGACAGGAAACCAACATAACAGATGCAGTAGTCTACATAACAAGGAAGGAGTTATTTGATTTGAAAAATAGGCAAGCTTTGGCGAAGAATCTACTTAATAATATCCTCAACAAGTCTCGTGGTAATCCCGTCGTTACATGTGAGGTGGCGCGAGCTCCCTATAAGGAACATTTTTGAAATTGAGATTATATTATTTATCAGCTGTGTTGTACTCCGATGATGCTTTACAAGCTACGAAATTTTCCAGGACTATAATAATGTACTAATTTTCTAGTTATAAGTTTTTTCCCACAGTTCCAGAATTTATTTAGCATTTTAGAGAACTTGTGTTCTTTGTTTATACACCTTTATGTCCTTGCAACAGATCTAAGTTAGATAGGCTTAAACAGTAGCAGGCCCACAATGTTTTATCAGTCCTTGATGGGCCACTAATCAACAATGATGGGCCTACACTGAGACCATTATATGTAGAATCTGACCGCAAAAGAACAGAACAGTAAAAGGCCAGAATAGTGAAAGGTCAGAACAGTGAAATACCAAAAGGCCAGAATAGTGAAAGGCCAGAACAATACAGGAAAACTGTAGGACGCCAAAACAGTAACAGGCGGGAAACAGTAACAAGGCCAGAACAGTAGGAGGCTAGAACTTTAGCAGGCCAGAAACTTCATAGCCCGTTTATGGGCCTGAATAGTAGAAGGTCGGAATAGTGAATGTATAGAACAGTAAATGGCCATAACTATAGAGGGCCGTAAGGGCCCACGATGGGTGCGGAAAAAGTGACGGGCCGATAGAAGGCCTTAACAGTAACAGACTGACTTGGCCTAGGCTGAAAATGGGTCGCACAGTATTGGACCAAGGTGGGCCTCCTTAAGACTGAAATAGTGTCGGGCCTGAAAGTTCACGGGCCGCGGATGGCTGCACTAGTTGGCCCATTTCAAACAGTGCTGGACAAAATAGTAACACGCCTTCTTCTTATTGGGCTCTCCTCATGGGCCAGCCCACTTACTATTTAGCAGGCCTAGTCTGGGCCTAGCTTCTGCCACAGTTTCTCTGACCGTTAACGTCGGTAACTCGGCATTAACGGTGTTCGCCACATGGCATGTTGCATGACGTCAGCAGTCAACGGGGCTGGCAAACAGATCTACGACGGAATAAGTTTTCGTGGCTGAAGGGTGCGATCTGCAACGATCAGGAAAAAAACTGTGGTAGATTCTTTTGTGATGGGGCTTTTACCACGATGGGCATCCGTCGTAGAAGACTTTTTAGCCGGGAAAAATGAACCTTCAACCACGGAAATCGTCTGTTGTAAAAGTCAACTTTCTTGTAGTGTTGTGTGGCTATGTAGCTCAAAAATCTCGATAGAGGTAGCAATCTGAAAGTGAGGGCACATCCAAGAAGGTTGGGTTGCTCTCTCCTCTTGACGGGAGCACTGATTGGCTAGGCAGCAGCCTAAACCCTAGAGCTCTCGGCGCTGGACGGTCCCTAGAGCTCTCGGTGCTAGGCGGTGGCGATGGGCTAGAAACACACGTAGAGGAGTCATGAGAGAGAAGAAAGACCATGTTAACTGCGGGCCTGTCTTTGTGGCTTACGGAAAGGACAAGTCACTAGGTCTCAGAGTGCTTGCATGTCTCCATGTTTAACCTTATAGTTAATGCGCCACTCCAATCCTCTATTTTTCATATTCCTATGTTTCTACATTCCTTTATTTAAACCAAACAGGCCCACGATGATACACATATACAGGAAGTCAGGAACACAAGATGACGAACAAAAAGTTAAATCCAAATCAACTACCAAACCAAACCCTATCACGGTGTATACCTTCAAGAAAGATTTTCTTGAGTATATAGTGCTTAGAATGCTCTACAATTAAGTCGGTAAGCATTTAGCAAGGAATATTCATAGGAACTGAACTAATCTTGGAAACTTCTGTCCATCTATTAAATCAACCTTAAAACCGATGCTCAATAGCTCAATACATGTCTCTTGTTGGTTTAATCTTCAAAAACTCAAGATAACAGGTAACAATCAAAATAAACTTCAAACACTCAAGTTCTTGAAAAACAAAGCATGATTTATGATACCTTACCAGTACGCTTTCTCCATGTCGGCATTTCCATGGTCCATATGTAGTCCAACAATGAATGCATCACAAGCTTTTTTTGTAGTGCCGCAGATTACAGTAAATATAACGGGGGGTGTCATGCGACCATATGCAAGATGAATAAACTCTAACCTATCTCACCTTGAGCAACATGAGAGCAGGTTCATTCGTGTAGTATCCTATTACAACTTGATAAGAAATAAAAGAAAGAGATTGCTTCCTAGTTTGACAAATAGCATGACCGCCAAAAATATATTACCTAAACAGAAGGTGCTAACCGTATGTTTAATCAAAAATAAGTATGAATTAAACCTCACATTATGCAAAATAGAAAGTGCTAACTTAAATATAGCAAAAGGTGCTAATGAGTTACAATAATATAGCTAACAATATAATCATATAGAAATATCCTTGACGTTAAACCTCACATAACTGAGAGCTACTTCTGATGCTTTCTAGCATATCATCATGCATCAATACTATATACAACGAATATACTAAGACAAGTTTATCAAGAGCGTACCATATAATAAAAATCATAAAATTGACAAAACCTTGCACATTTTTTAGCATCTATTGTTTACTAATTCAATTATTCAGATGTTATGGCAATGGATCCAAGAAAAAATTAAACATTGTCATGTTCATAGTTGAGCTACCTGTACTACCAAAGCAAGTTGGCACCCCCCCCCCCCCCTACCCAGAACTCACCGAGGAGCTATCAAATAGGCAATTCCACATTATAGTTTTGTTTTATATATAGAACTGGGGAAGTACAAACAAACGTAGAGACTTCACCTCTATTAACTATATAGAAACATACATAACATAATAGAGGAGCATTGGCATCCCATCCATAGAATACATTTGTATGGACAAAAAAAATAGAGCGCCGCAACGATTTTCACCATTGCAGAAAAATAGTAGTAGAAAGTTGGGGCTGGAGTCAAGAGCGACCAAGACTTCAACTATTTAGATGCGGGCTCGGGGGTGATCTCATCGCCTGGTCGGAGATCTTCAACATGGCCGAAGCGGCCTGGATCCAGGGCGGGTGCCACCTCCTTGGTGTAGTAGCGGGTCGGGTACGACGCATGTGCATTGCGCCATGTTCGATACAGGGGAGACAGGCGGCAGTCAGCATGGGGAGCAGAAAGGGCGGCAGTGGTCTCTATCCTAGCAGCTAAGGCCTGCGGCTAGGTCGGGGTGCACCATAGGTAGAGCGAAAAAGGGACAGCAGCACATGGGTCAAGGTGGGTGGCGGCTCAGAGATTCGAGAGGGCTTGGAGATCCGACAAGGCTCGGAGAGAGGGGCAACGGAGCTGAGCGGATTGGCGGACAGAGCCAGGCAATGCGACAGCCAGAAGACCTAGGCGGGGGCGCTCAGGAAGAACCAACAAGGAAAATAAGGGGAAGAACGTGGCACCAGACTTGGCCACCAAAACGACTCGTGGGAAGACCATCCCGCAATGCACGCCACCTCCCCACGCCAGCTGCAGCGCAAAATATCCAAAGACCCGGTCCACAAGCATCGCGTGCAAGCAACCCTAGGCCCACAAACAGCAATAGAGAACACGACAATGGCCTCAGAACAGCTACATGTGACAAAATAACATTATGTAATGATGAAAAAGCAATTTAAAATATTGGTTTTTCTAGGGGGGACACAAAATCCTTGGCACAACTGATTAGGGCAAAACTCTTCCCGCCACAGCAGTGTCATAGCTGATCAGGGCAGATGTCGAGCTGCTTAAGCTGGCCCGAGGACAGAGTGCGACCTAGCTATGTTCGGCAGTTCTTGATACTTTTTCTTGAGGGTTTTTTCCCATAGATTGTTGTTGTGGGTTATACTTCTTTGTTTTTTTCTGTTTCACACCTCTGTAGCTTCATGGGGTGCTTTGCTCCTTCTATACCGCAAAAGCAGAACGCCTGTTGTTCTCCGTCAAAACAAAATCCTTGGCAGTGACAGTGACATCAAAATCGTATCTTAATATTAAGCGATGCAGAATCCAGTGTACATTAGTAACTTTACATATGCATCCAGTATTATCAAATGACGATATGGAGATAAATTAAATGACACGTTTCACTAATAGCATTCACACATATGTTAAAAAGTGGCCACAGATCCCATATACCGTGAAGCCGGTCCAGAATCTTAAAAAAAGGACTCTTAAGCATCTGATCAATAGCTACTGGAAGAAAAACAGTAATATATACACACATGAAACTGACCATGATATAGCCGGCCTAGATTTGGAGTCTTGAGTAGTCCCACATTTGATAAAAATATTTTGCAAAGTGAACCAAAAGACCTTGTAAACCAAGATTATGACGTACCTAGAATATTGCAGACAACAGCTTGCTTATTGTAACCTTACAAATTCCTTTTACTATCAGAAATGCTTTCCACAACCATCATGTGTGGCATTCAAATAATTTTAGATTCCCGTCTAGCATAGCATAGAAGATTCCAAGGCTGTACCAAAATTATCGAAAATTTCATGTAACTATCCCGTATGTAATACATATACTGGTATAGACTATATGGGCATTAGCGTAAAACTGACAAAACTGTTCCTATTCTTATTGACTAAAGAAATGGAAAGACATAACACTGTTCAGTTGTGATGTATTGAAAAGAACATGTTTTATCTATAGTAGAGAAAAGAAAAGTATCTGCATTACATCAATTAAAGTTTGTTTGACTAACCAGTAGAAATAGGTCAAATAGCTCAAAACATCTTGGTATTCATGGCTTGCTGGATCCAGGAATTCAAGGTAAGTATTCAATCAAATGATAAGATGCAACAAAATACCACAAAAATACGCGAATGGAGGAGCGAGATTAAGCCAAAAAATATAAACAGAAAGTATGCTATTTTCCAAGGTGAGTAAAAAAATGCTCAAGTAGAATGCAGATGCACAAGGAAAGAGCTAGCTAACAATTAATCCTGACCTACACATTAAGGATGATGATATACTAACTGTTAGCTTTATGAATACTACATCTTGCCTGAAATCACTCATAGAGTGAGCATGACATCAAACCTAAGCATAGAATGTATAGATGCCACTATAAGCCCGACTGAATATTGCATCTAAGTTTGCTATATATTTGTAGAGTAAGCTGGTTTTAAACAAACTATGTTTCTAATAATAGAAAAGTAGCATGCCTTATATTTATGTATTGAGCTGAATCAAAACAATACAATTGATGATGATTAAATACAAATGGTGTACGTGTCTTCCATTTATAGAGAAAAAATTCTAGCCAACTAATTTGCTAATGGCAGAACAACTCGAAATATTAATGATGTGTTATACCAGGTGTTACTGTATTCTCAATAGTAGTGGCCACCCAATTTCAATACAAAATTAGATCAGAAAAGTGGCAACATGCCCCTATGCTCTTCGCATGGGGATACCAGCTATAAAAGCATTGGTCTATAAAAACACTCTTTTGGAAAAAGTAAGTAAATAACATTGTCTCTCATCCATTTTATACGGAAGGAATATTTATTACACAAGAAATCAAAAGTCGTACCACTTTTCACACAAGAAGAAGATAAAACATAGATATACTACAGTTAAGAGTGAACCACTGTGTTCTTTTTCTGTTTTTGAAGATAACCACCCGGAGATAGTCGTCTTTCCACACAATCGATGGACACTCACTGGATCTGCCTTTTATCAGCCGCACCCGGCACACGATTTTCCTCGAGTTGCTGTAGCTAAAAAATCAACCATAACGTCCATGTTATGTAGCTTTTTTAGATGGAACGCAAGGAGCTCGGGAGAGAGAGGGTCTGAAACTCTGAACCAGTAAGCTGTGGGGCAATTGTTTACACATTTAGATAAAATCGGCAAGACGCTCGCAAGTGCCTCAGAAAGCTCTCTGCTCACCACGCTTAATCTATTATTTCGCACTGCCGCTGGCCTCACACTCTATTAATCCCCTTGGTGCTGCTCCTCTCTTCCCCTTCATCCCATCTGTGCGGCGCCGTGGAGGGAGAGGAAATGGCGTTGTGGTGATAAGGGCTAGGGTTTGCCTGATTGACCCATGCAATGCGTTGGGGAGATATGGGACTCGGAGAACTAAAACCCCGCATACCAATCTCCCAACAAAACCCGTAACCACCAATATTTCAGAACTCCTAGCACCACGTGAGAGAGAGAAATTCTCCAATTTTAGCTTCCAATCTCACACTGAAGCAACCAAACTCAAACAACCACAACACAAGAAACCTCTACATTCCATAATCCCCGACACATACGAGAAACCGAGGAGATCAAAAACACTCACCAGGGTCGAAGAGCTTGAAAAACTTGTCCACGTCTGCAACAACAGCAAATGAAATAACAGTTCAACTAGGTGAATCCATACATCCAGGCGATAATATGGAGCCGATTCGGAAAGAAGTGGGAGGGGGCGAGCGCGCGTACCGTCGGTAAGGGCCCTGATCATGTCGACGCGGCGGCCGTGAAGGTTGTGGAAGACCTCCTCTACCGTGCGCACAGTGTACGCCGCTCCAGCGTCGGCGCCTTCCATGGGGGCGTGGGCAATGACACCTAGGGTTCGGGCGAGCGTGGAGGCAGGGGGTCACGGAAGACCTCCTCCGCCGTGCGCGGTGTACGCCGCTCCGGCGCCGGCGCGGCGGCCGCGAAGGTCGCGGAAGACCTCCTCCAATGTGCGCGCGGTGTACACTACTCCGTCGCCAGCGCCTTCCACGGGGGCATGGGCAATGGTGCCTAGGGTTCGGGCCAGCGTGGAGGCAGGGGTCACGGAAGACCTCTTCCGCCGTGCACGGTGTACGCCGCTCCGGCGCCGGCACCTTCCATGGGGGCGTGGGCAATGGCGCCTAGGGTTCGGACGAGCGTGGAGCAGCCTAGAGAGAGAAATATAATAGGCCGTGAAAACCAGTGGGCAGTCCAAACGTACGGTCGCCGGTTCGTTGGTTTTATTCGTTTACTGTAGCTAACCGTATGAGCCGATGCTCAGCGTACAGGCTTTTCATCACGCGTAAGCTATATCTGCGCTGGACAGCGAGGTCCTGTATGTGATAAGGAGGGATAGTTGAGCTGCCTTTGGATAGGTGGGTCTCTTTATTTTTTTAAATTTATTTTAAAATATATACCGCGTATTTCATTTATTTGAAGTTTCAAAGGTCAACGGAAAATACCAAAAATATGCATAGGGCTTTTCTTTTTGGTTCAGTGAAATCCGATGTTTCCGCCATCTTAACATCCTTTTTCTCCTACGTCTCCACCCAATTCGGTCGCATCATCCATGCCCTCCAGACCGATAATAGGAAAGAGTTTGACAATCTCGCTGTTCGCACCCTCCTTGTTGCTCATGGCACTGTCTTTCGTCTCGTGTCCCTACACTTCTCAGAACGGTCGCGCTGAACGCATCCTTCGCACCCTTAACGATTGCGTCCGCACCCTCTTGTTCCATTGCTACATGCCACCATGCTTTTGGCCGGATGCCCTTGCCACCGCCACACTTCTCATTAACATTCGGCCTTCTCGCTCCCGGTTGACAGTATGCACCACACCACCTTCTCTATGGTACACCACCCTCCTATGATGACCTCCGCATCTTTGGCTGTCGCTGCTACCCCAGTACAGCCGCCACTGCTACACATAAGCTCGCCCCTCGCTCCCTTCCATGTGTGTTCATCAGCTATTCGGCTAACACCAAGGGCTATCGCTGCTATGATCCGGTCTCTCATCGCGTAATCACCTCGCAACACGTTTACTTCGATGAGATGTTGTTTCCGGTTAAGCAGGGCATCTTGGAGACTCCTACAGCGCTGGTCGCCCCTCCTCTGGGCGCAACTACACGACGGCACGTGGTAGCATCCCCGTCAGCGCCCGCGCTTCCTGCTCCAGCAGCTGCGGCCCAGGCTGCGCCCGCCACGCCCGAGCCCTCGGCGTCCGGGTCATCGTCGTCGATGCCGGCCTCTTCCTCGCCGACCCCCTCGTCGCCGGCCTCCCCGTCGCCGGCCCCCTTATCGCCGGCGCCCTCGTCGCCGGCTACTGTGTAGCCGACCTCCTCGTCGTCATCGAGCTTGGCTGCTGCCCCGCCGCCACCTCCACCCGCGTACTCGTGCACGTGCGAGTGTGCACTAGCCCTCTACATGCTACCCCGCCGACGTCTACACATGCGTGGCTTCTACGCTTGCGCTTTCGCCAGTACCCAACTCCGTTCGAGCTACTCTACGCGATCCGCAGTGGCATGCGGCCATGCAGGAGGAGTTTGATGCCCTACAATGGAACCGGACTTGGGAGCTCATTCTGTGCCCTCCTCGCGCCAACGTAATCACTGGAAAATGGGTGTTCAAGAACAAGCTGCGCTCTGATGGTACACTCGAGCGCTACAAGGCGGGATGGGTGGTCCGAGGCTTCCGTCAACACGTCGACGACGACTTCACGGATACGTTTGCTCCGGTTGTCAAACCGGGCACGATCCAGACTGTTCTACACCTTGCCGCCTCTCGAGCTTGGCCGGTGCACCAGATGGACACCTCCAACGCCTTCCTTCATGGATATCTATCGGAGCAGGTGTATTGTCAGCAGCCCACTGGGTTTGTCAATGCCGAGCATCCCGACCATGTGTGCCTACTCTCCCACTCTCTGTACGGGCCGAAGCAAGCACCGCGCGCCTAGTACCAGCGCATGGCGGCATTTCTTCATCAGCTTGGCTTCCTCTCTACGCGCTCTGACACGTCCTTGTTCATCTACCGACAGGGCTCTGATGCGGCTTATTTGCTGCTCTATGTTGATGACATCATCCTGACAGCATGCAGCGACGCTCTTCTTCAACAGCTCACTGATCATCTTTGTGCTGAGTTCGCCATCAAGGACCTCGGTCCGCTTCACTACTTCCTCGGCCTTGAGGTGGTACGCCGCGTGGACGGGTTCTTTCTTCATCAGCGGAAGTACTCTCAGGATATTCTCGAGAGCGCTGGGATGCTTAATTGTTCTCTTAGGGCCACTCCTGTCGACACGAACGCCAAGCTCTCCGCCACCACTGGATCGCTGGCTACGGATGCGTCTCACTATCGCTTCATTGTTGGTGCCTTGTAGTACTTGACGCTCACTCGCCTAGAGCAGCAGTACACCATGCATTAGGTCAGTCTCTACATGCACGTGCCTCGCGATGCTCACTGGACAACGGTGAAACGGATTCTTCGGTACATTCACGGCTCTATGGACCTCGAGCTCAGGATCTCCGCCTCACCTTCCGTGGACATTGTAGCCTATTCGGATGCAGACTGGGCAGGGTGTCCTGACACTCGGCGCTCCACCTCGGGCTATTGCGTCTACCTTGGCTCGTCGTTGATCTCTTGGTCATCCAAGCGCCAGCCCACCGTCGCCTGGTCTAGTGTTGAGGCTGGGTATTGCACTGTGGCCAATGCAGTTGCTGAGTATACTTGGCTTCGTCAGCTCCTCTCTGAGCTCGCCTGTCCTGTTGACAAGGCCACCGTCGTCTTCTGCGACAACGTCTCCGCTGCCTACCTCTCCGCCAACCCCGTTCATCATCGTCACACCAAGCACATTGAGCTGGACATCTACTTTGTTTGTGAGAAGGTTTCTCTCGGTCACGTCCGAGTTCTTCACGTACCGACCTCTCAGCAATTTGCGGACATCATGACGAAGGGACTACCGACTTCGACTTTTTCAGAATTTCGGTCCAGTCCATATGTCGCTGCCGACCCTTCGACTGCGGGGGGTGTTGAGATATACGTGTCTGTATAGGTCTCCTTGGTAGTTTTCTTGTACACCAAGGCTTGTAATCTGTATGCCTCCTATATATATATATAGCTCTGCTATTTAAGAACCAGTTCCTGAATAACTATTCAGGAATCTCCTGTTCCCTTTCACGTGAACATCGGGAACGCCTTGTTAACTTCCATGCGAGCATGAATTAACTTCGTTTTGTTTTGAAGTTAACTTCCAGTCTGTAGCAGTAATAACGAATTTTAACTTCCTTCTGTGCAAGTTAACTTCCGCGAACTTCTTAACTCCTCCCGTGTGTATAAGTTAACTCCCAGTTTCTATGCTAGTTAACTTACTGACGGATCACTTATTTTGTTTCACGCGAACACATAGGAACCCTTTCTTAACTTTCATGCAAACACGAGTTAACTTCTTTTTTCTGTTCAAGTTAACTTCCAGTCTGTAGCAGTAATAATGAATGTTAACTTACACATGTGCAAGTTAACTTCCGCGAACTTTCTTAACTGTCTCGTGTGTACAAGTTAACTCCCTCTCTCAATGCTAGTTAGCTTCCCGATGGAGCATCGATTTTTTTGTGCGGACTGAATGTTAACTTCCGCATGTGCAAGTTAACTTCCGCGACCCTTCTTAATTTTCCTGCGTTTACAAGGTAACTCCCTCTTCTATGCTAGTTAACTTCCTGACGAAGCACCTTTTTTTGTTTTTCGCGGATCGTGCAACTTAATTTCTTCTTGGGCAGCTTAACTCCTGCGGCCTCCTCTTACTTTTTTGTGAACACGAGTTAACTTCCGTTTCTTTCCATGTCAACTTTCGGTCGGGGGTAGGGGTGATGGTATCTCGCTGATTGTTAACTTCTATTTTCCCATGAACACGAGTTAACTTTTCGTTTCTTTCCATGTTAACTTCCGCTCGGGGGCGGGGGTGGTGGGATTTCTCCCTGCCGCTCGGGGGAGGATGTAGTGGAGGGCGAGGCGACGCAGGGAGGAGGGTGGCCGACGACGCGCGGGGGGCGGAGTAGGTTGTGAAGGGCGTGGCGACGCGCTGGGGCGGAGTAGGTAGTGGAGGGCCTGTCGGCGTGCGGAGAGGATGGTGGCCGGCGGCGCAAGGGGGGAGGGGAGGGGGCGAGAGGTGGCGCGGGGAAGAGGAGAGTAGGTGGGGAGGAGGAGAGTCGGTGGGGCGCGGGGGAGGAGGAGGGCCTGACGACACGGGGAGGAGGAGGAAGAAGTAGTTAGGATTGGGGGTTGCTGAATAAGCTTATCTAGGAACCTCTTAGGGGGTGTTTCTGAATTCAGCACCCAGGGTATAGAATAGTTATTTTGCACCCCACATATTTTTATGTTCTTACATGTAGAAATTTATGTTTTGTATACTAATAGTTATGTTTATGTTCATCAGAAACGTATAAAAATCAACATAAAATATGATTTATGAGTCATTATAGCGTAAAAACATAGAAATTACACATTTTATATCGTATTTTTATACGGCACGTAAACGATTATTTTTACGACATGTCTAAATTTTTTTATGTTGTTCTCGACTTCTGAGGTAAGAAAAAATTTACGTGACGTAAATTTTTTATACGGTTTGTAATATAGAGGGTGGGTGTTCTACACCATGGGGTCAAATAGCGCCATTGGAGCTGTGCAATCTCTCTACACGCCCCTATAGAATATTATAAGAAATTCCAATGTTTAACTTTTCTTCTCAACAACTGAATTAGGAAATTATATATGTGTCAATGAGTACTTCTATTATTGTGATTATGTGCCGGCACACACACAAGTATTTACTATTCATGTGTATTCTGTATAACGTGGGACATGTGTGAAAATAGAAAAAAAAATAACAAGACGTAGCAACACAGGGGCTTTCAACTAGGTTTCTTAAGGATTTTATTATGTTTTCTTGTCTTATGCAAATTCCTCTATTTTTTATCACATCAACTAGCCAGGATTAATCCCGTCTAAACAGGTGTAATTTTTAGCCCAAATGTGTTTTTAATTTTGTGCCAAAAATTATACGCGCCGGCAGGAGTAGGTCTTTGGAAGCCTGACCCTGTACCTGTAGCGCATGTAAAAAAAATATGTGCCCTCTGTCGAGTTCGTTATCTTTCTTCTCCAACCTCGCTCCATCATCCACAGCCACAGCTGCCTATCACCCATAGCACGCGGCGGCCTGTGACCGTGCATGCCTCACTGCACTAGACCACACACGAAGCGGAAGAGCTGAGGCCAACATCAGCGACCGCGCGGCGCTATGGCGACAGCTCCTCCGTCCACGGCCACCTGCGCCACTGCCCTCCGTTTCCCCCATCCGTCTCCTCCTTGGAGTAACGCCGTCGGCGTCGGCTATGTCCATTTCTTCCGCCGGCGCTTCCGCGCGCTGCAGAAGCGGGGCGGAGGCGAGGTAGCGCGCTCAGCTCTGGGGGGATTGCTGGGCGGCATGTTCGGCGGCGGGGGCGGCGACGACGGGGAGGCGGCGAGGAGGAAGTACAACGACACCGTCGCGCTCGTCAACAGGCTGGAGCCCGAGATCTCAGCGCTCTCCGACGCTGATCTCCGCTCCCGCACCTCCGCGCTGCAGGAGCGCGCGCGGTCCGGGGAATCCCTCGACTCCCTCCTCCCCGTACGTACACAACATCCAGAATCACTAACAAGATCTTGTATACGTGTCCACTCCAGATTTCATTCCGATTGGAGGCAGTAGGAATGTATGCAGAGTTGGTAATAGATCGTGCCCTGCCGATGGATCACCGTAGGACTAGTAGTAGTTAGTTGACACTGCTTACTTACTGCGTTAAATCATGCGGTAACTCTAGTTGTAAATTGTGACTATACCTGGCTTTGAGAGTCGAAGAAGGACCTCGCCGTGAGCAGTGAGGCATATCCGTTGGGGCGCGTCGACCGGGGCCTTCCCCGTGCTTCCTCGGCTCCGGAACTGACGCTTCCGCTCGACGTCGTCGGCGGAGCCACACCAGATCCACCGCCTCGAGCCACAATCCTTGGACCAGAGCACCAAAACTCCCGAGCACCGGCGCTGGAGGGCTCAACGCCGGCCACCAAGCTCCTGCATAGGCTTATGGATCCCTGGCCAGAGCCGGAGGGAACTCTGCCGCGACGGCGATGGATCCAAAGCACAAAAGGCCCCGGTTTGGACAACGAAGCCGTCTTGCCGGCCAAACCCAGCCACACCACCTCAAGATCCGCGACCGGCGACAATGGGGAAAGCATCACAGGACTCAGATCTGAGAGGGATTTATTCAGCGACGCCGTCAGCCTCACCGGAGCTCGGCGACGAACGCCCGAAGAACTAGCTAAGCAGCCTAAATCTAGCCTACAGCTATACACAGCCGGGCGCCAGATCCGTTGACCTCCCTTCCACCAGAGAGCCCGAGGCCCTCGGGGAAGAGGAGTCGCCGGATCCAGCGCCGACAGAGAGGTCGCCTCCCTTTTCGCCTCCTCTGGCACCGTAGAAGGGGAGAGAGGGAACGAAGAACCACTTCGGTCAGTAGTGACTTCTATTTCATTTCACTTACTACCGGGTGCACAGGAACTTGGTTAGATTGTAACACGTAAACATAGCAAGGTGTGAGAGGAAGGTAGTTTATGTCTTTAGAAGTTCAACAGGTATCTGACTAGTGATTTTAGTGCTATTGCATTTCAGGTATAATGTTTCGCAGTAGCCTAGAAAAAGTGCATGTTTCATGCTAACTACACTTATCGAATCGAGCCACTCGAAAACCCTAGCTTGCTCCCGAGTCGCTCCCGCGAGCGACCGGGAGCACCCCGGCAGCGCCCCTCCCTCCCCCTCCCCAACCCCCCTCGCCGCCACCGCTAGAGGGCGCACGGTGGCGCGGCCGCTCGGCGGCGGCGTGGTGGCTACGTAGCTCCGGCGCGCCCGTGGCGGTGGCTCCTGCGCCGCCGGCGAGCTAGTGGCCGACGGGCGCGTTGGGCGCCGAGGCGGCAACACTGGAGGTAGCCTGGCCGCCGGCGGTACCGCGAACTGCCGGACCTGCAAGGAGGATTCCTAGAGGAGCGTTGGGCAGTGCGGCTCTCTGCTGCCTCGATCTTGGGCCGGGCCCCTGAGCCCTTTCGAGCCCATCGTCTCCGCCCCAGATCCGATGGTGCCGGCAGCCAGGGGTGCTGTTGGTTGCCGATCTGGCCGGAGGAGTCTCGTCTCCGCCCCAGATCCGATGGCGCCTGTAGCCAGGGGGTTGTAGGTTGCCGATTTGGCCGGAGGAGCCCTCGCTTGGTAGGTTTCGGTGGTGGTGGGCGCGGTGGGACGACAGCGGCCCTCGGTTCCTCATGTTCACCGATGCGCAGAGTTGGGACGCCGGGGCGGCGGCCCTGGAAGGTGGGAGTCTTGTTGGTTGGCGGGCGAGCCAAAGACTCAGATGCTGGCTGGTGACCACGGCCGTGAGGACGGGTGGTGGCTGGCGAGCTGCGTGATGTGGTGGAGCTGGCAGCGAGTTCATGCCAAGGGGAAACCTTTCCCCATTGGGGACGCGGCGGCGACGTCCACGGACGCCGTCCCCTTGCTGAAGGCATCGTGGTGCCTTTTTCCTGTCAGTCTTTCGTGCTCCGGGTGAAAACCTTAGGTTCTCGGACCGGGCGGTGGCGGCGCTCTAGCGTCGTGCTCTTCTTGAAGACGCCACCTTGGAGCTCACAGCGCGCGGCTCTCCGGAGGTGGTGTGGTGGAGTTGCGGTGCTTCGGCGGTGGATCTTTGTTCTGCGTGCTTCGGTCAGGCTTGCTCCTTGTTCTACACCCTCGGTGTTTTCTCTGCTTGGCTCTACCCTTTGTGCTTGTCAGCGGCAGTGCGTGGGCGATGGTGCTCGGCTCCTGGTGGCAGTGCCCGCGTCGGTGTAGTAGTTTCGACAGTGTGCATAGTTGGTTGGCGTGCCCAAGCTCTAGGGTGAACTTCGGCCCAACATCTTTGCCCGTCCAGCAAATGCTCACCCTCCCTGGCTTAGCCTCCGTAGGTGTGGTGTCCTTGGTTCCCCGCTTCCGGTGGCAGCCTCTTTGGTAGGCTGATCTTGTGTGAGTGTATGTAGTTGTTGTGTGTAAGCTGTGTGCAGCATCTTGTATCCTTTCGCTGTTGTTGGCGTTATTAATTTAACTTCGGGCCGTAGGCCTATTATCTAAAAATAAAAATTACCTAATTACTTTCAACTTAAGCAGTTAAATTTAACTGTTACTCATCTTTAAAGTTCTTATAACCTACATACCTAATTCTGTTTACTTCATTTATTGTTCTTTTGTCAACAACTTTGATATTTCCCCTTTGGATTAACTACAGTATAATATTATTGACAAAATACAGTCTGTCTGTTCTTGACTATTAGATTATGCCATAACAGGATCAAGCAAATTGAACATAAACTGTAATAAACTTGATCTTAAAGTTCATCCTGCGCGTGCACCTTATTCATAGGAACGGAGGTAGTAGCTACTAGCCTACTGAAATGTTTTTTCAGAAAACTGTACAATAGTTCGTTCTCTGATATATGCAACATGTCAACTATTCAACTCCTGAAAAAAAGATATTTCAAGGTGGAAGTATCTTTACTGCTCATCGGCTTTTTCAGGAAGCATTTGCTGTTGTGAGGGAGGCTTCCAAGAGAGTTCTTGGTCTTCGCCCCTTTGATGTACAATTGATTGGTGGCATGGTTCTGCATAAGGGGGAGATTGCAGAAATGAAGACTGGAGAGGGGAAGACACTCGTGGCTATTCTGCCAGCGTACTTAAATGCATTAAGTGGGAAAGGAGTCCATGTTGTCACTGTAAATGATTATCTCGCTAGACGTGATTGTGAGTGGGTTGGTCAAGTTCCCCGATTTCTAGGACTTCAGGTTGGCCTAATTCAACGTAGGTCATCACTTCACATTGTTCATTATTTCTCTTTGTGCCATCTCAAAATTGCACAGTTTGTTCAGTATCTACCTTAATACTTCAAACTTTTTTTGCAACTCTACCCTAATACCTTAAACAAAGTTAAGCATACTTCCATACCAACTGAATTGTTGTGAATGCAATGAGGTGCTTATGGAAGTACTGATATGCATGAGAAAAGAGCAAAAGTAGCCCAATTTTTTTACTTATCTGATCCAGAAAAAAGCATGACAACTGAGATGGATGTTTGTCTGATCGTACTATTATTCTGAGTTTGTTAGCCTGTCACCGCTGCTACGCAACAGTTTCATGTGCCCCATCTAGCACTTGTTTTAAATATTTTATTTTAATTGCACCATGCATTGATTTTCAATATTTTTTGCTCCTCATTTTGGCAGAGAACATGACACCTGAGCAAAGGAGGGAAAATTACTTGTGTGATATTACTTATGTCACAAATAGTGAGCTTGGATTTGATTATCTAAGAGATAACCTTGCGATGGTATGCTTCTTCCACTGTGGACAATGTTTATCAATGTTTGATTGCGTGTGCTTGCCTTTTAAGTTTAAGGGCTACTATTTCATTTCTTCCCGTTATCGCCATAGGCAAAGGGACACACAGGTTCACAGCTTCTGCACTTAACCTAATCTTTGTTTGCAGACAGTAGATGAGCTTGTGTTGAGGAACTTCAATTACTGTGTGATAGATGAAGTTGATTCAATCCTAATTGATGAAGCACGGACACCTCTTATAATATCGGGCCTTGCTGAAAAGCCAAGTGACCGGTATTACAAAGCAGCAAAAATAGCTGAAGTTTTTGAACAAGATATTCATTACACTGTGAGTGCAACTAACTCTTATTCCTGTTTTCTTACGTGAATATTTCTTATCCCTATAGAATCTCAGAATGATACTCTGTTCTAGATGGATCATGCGACATACCATTTTTACTGAACCATGTAAAATATTTCCATAATACACTTTCACTTGTTGTCATATTTAAGATGGTATTATCCAAAATTGTGCTAATAATACCCTACAAAATACTTACCATTGTGTGCTGTTATGAGTGGGCACTTGCTGCCTTGGCTCTAACTGTTGTAACTATTGTGCATCTCCGCTTAGTGAAAAGATGCATAATCATTTTTTGTATGTTCTCTACATAAGTATTCTGTTGCTATTCTTTTTGTTGTTGTTGAGAAAACGGAAAGGACCTTTGCGTTTCATTCATTGAAAAGATAGAATTTGATTCAAGCCTCCTAGGAGGTCAGTACAAGGGGTGGTTGATCAGTGTACATCCCATGTCAATGGCGGAGCTGCTCTAAGGCCTAGCACCCCTGCTCTTGCCCATAAGCTAGCTTCATCCTTGATTGCAAATAGCAAGTTGTTGCACGAGGGTGGTAGCTTATCGAAGACGCATGTATTCCTATGCTTCTAGATCATCCATGGTATAAGTAACACAGCTGATTCGAGGCCATTGCGGAGGGGTTTTGGCGTGTCACGCTTCGCTTAGTATAGCCATTCAAACAGGGAGTTGTCCTTAGGGTCGGGGATCCTGCAGGTCATGCGAAGCCAGGCGAGGGCATCGTGCCAGATCTGTTGCGAGAAGGGGCACTCGACGAGCAGGTGGTGCACAGAATCAAGTGCTTGATCACAAAGCAGGCATCACGGGTGGTGCTGCGGACCATGGCAATCAAGGCGTTGCGCGGTCGAGCAGCGGACCTGGAAGGCTAACCAGTGGAAGAATTTCAGGCGTGGGGATGCTCAGGCCTTCTAGATATGCTTCCAAGCAGCGAAGGCCTAAGACCCATGGAAGGAGGCCAGGTACGCCAAGCTTGCCGTGTATGAGCCGCTGGCCGACCACTTCCATATGAGACGATCAGGCTCGTCAGTGAGCGTGGTGCCATCGATTGTGTGCCAGATTTGCAAGTATTGGCCAATTTTGTGAATGCCTATGTTACCCTTTATACCTTGTGCCCAGCGATGTCCAAGCAGGGCGTTAGCCACCGTCCTGGTCTTCCGGCGGCGCTTGGGGACACAGTCATGGAGCAGCGGGGCAATTTCACTGATGGATTGGCCGTGGATCCAGCTGTCCTCCCAAAGTCTGGCTGTGAGACCGTTCCCCACAACCATGTGGAGGCGAAGAAGAATTTGCGCTTCGCTGAGGTGAACTGCATGTCCATGGCATGCCAAGGGCGCTTGTCTTCTGTGCGACTGAACCATAGCCAGCGCAATCTGAGGGAGACGTTGGTCCGCTCGAGGTCCTGGACACCGAGACCACCAAGGCAACTGGGCGGGCGACACGGCGCCAGTTAACGTGGCAGTGGCCACCGTTGGCCTCTTTGCGCCCCGCCAGAGGAAGCCTCGCTACACCTTCTCGATAAGCCGGATTGGCCGCTTTGTGGGCGCGACGACGAGCAACTGGTGTATGGGGTGGATCCTAGGACCGATTTCACCATCGCTAGGCGTCCAACGTTGTCCATGAGCCCTGCCTTCCAGTTGGGTAGCTTGCCGGCGACATGGTCCACCATAGGTTGTAGCTGCGCCACCGTTGGCTTCCTGATCGTGAGCGGTATGCCCAGGTAAGTTAGGGGTAGCTCAACCACAGGACAGCCAAGCTGCGACGATAGGGGTGACCTCATCAGGGTCGCATCAGATGAGCGTGGCAGGCTCTTGTTGTAGTTGACGCAGAGCCCGGAGGCATGCCCAAAGAGTTGCAGGGTCCACTACATTGCCTCAATACCCTTGGGCCGTGCCTAGCAGAACATGATGACGTCGTTGGCATAGAGGGAGATCGGCGGCATCGGGCGCCGGGGGTGCAGTTGGCGCAGGATTCCAAGCTCAGTGGCACTTCGGAAGATGCATCCCAAGGTGTCAACGACGAGGCCGAACAATTGTGGGGACAACGGATCGCCTTGCCAGAGGCCTCTTCGGTGCCAAATCGCAGGTCCGGGCTCGCCGTTGAGTAGGGTTTGTGTGCTCGCCGAGGAGAGCAAGATCGCTAGCCACTCGAGGAAGCGGTCGCGGAAGCCGTATTGCCGCGGTACTTCGAACATGAAGGGCCATGAAATCGAGTCGAAAGCACAGGCGAGGTCGAGCTTGAGTGGTAGACGGGGTTCGCCCAAGCGGTATAGCAGCCTAGCGGACTCGCACATGAGGACGAAGTTGTTGTGGAGGCTGCGGCCGATGATGAAGGCGCTCTGAATTGGGCCGACAAGGCCATCGAGCCTAGGTGCCAGGCGCAGCGACATAACCTTTGCGAAGAGCTTCACAATCAGGTGTATCAGGCTTATGGGTCTGTAGTCGTGTAGTGTGCTGCCGTCGGCATGTTTGGGTATGAGCTTAAGGAGTGCTCGATTTAGGCGAGTAAACCCCCGTCCTCGCATCTCGTAGAGCTTCTGGAACACGTTGACGATGTTCGATTTGATGTTGCTCAAGCAGGCGCGGAGGAATTCATGGTGAAGCCATCTGACCCAGGCGCTTTATGCGCCGACATCCTCTTCACGGCGTTCCAGATCTCCTCTTCCCCAAAGGGCTCGTCTAGGGCCAATAGGGATGTGTCGTGCTCAATGATATCGCCGAACTCGAATGTGCAGTCACGCTGCTGCATGTCCGTGCCAAGGAGATCATCAAAGTGGTGGAACACCACCCTGGCCATGTCGTCATGCTCGATGAGGACCTGCTCTCCATCAGTGAGGCCATAGATCCTATTTTTATGCTTGCGGCAGGAGCATTATCAGTGGTAGAAGGAGGTGTTGGCATCACATCCTTGAGGAATGCGAGCCGTGCCCGCTGTCGTGCCATGGTTCTCTTGGGAGAGGTGAGACCCAGGTAAGCGTGCTTGATTTCTTTGCGGAGCCATTCCTTGTGTGGTGAGAGGATTCTATCCTCTTAGGCTTTGTCAAAATGCAAGAGCAACTCGCGGGAGATGGCCATTTTATGCCTGACGTTGCCAACATTGCGTGCGCTCTAGCTAGTTAGCGTGCGAGCCGTAGCCTACATGCTTAGTGCCATGCACTGTAAGGGGTCACTTGCCGTGGTAGTACCAGGCTGCGGCAGCTACATCTTGGAAGCCATCCATGTGCGTCTAGAATTCTTCGAAGTGGAATCTTCGGTAAAAGGACGGTAGAGGGAAGCAATCTAGGAGTAGAGGGTTGTGGTCTGCTACACTGCTGCAACACATCTGAGGTGGTTGTGGCAATGTTGCTCCTCCCAGTTTACGGTACATAGAACTCGGTCGAGATGGACCAGGGTTGGTGGCGACTGTCCATTCGACCAGGTGTAGCGACGCCCATTGAGGTAAACCTCCTTGGGTGCGAGGTCGTTGATCACTCGCCGAATGTGTCCATCATGCGCCGATCCAGTAGCTCATTGTTCTTGTCTAAGGTAGAGATGATCATGTTGAAGTCACCACATATCATCCAAAGGGCCGACATAGTCAGTGTGAATATCGCGGAGCTCTTGCATGAAAGCAATTTTCTCGGCGACTTCTTGTGGCCCGTAGGCAACGGTGATCCACCATGGAGACAATGTGCTCGAGGGCGTGCCCACCTTGGCGGTGATCGCATGGGTGGTGAATAATGGGTCGGTGATCGTCACCTCCCTGCTTTTCCATGCGAGGAGGATGCCTACACGAGTGCCAGTCATGGGTAAGTAAGTGTAATCGTCAAACTCCGAACCCAAGGTCTCAAGGACAATTGATAACCAAAGCAACTCAACTTTAGTTTCTTGAAAGCAAACGATGGATGCATCGGTGGTGGCAAGCAACGAACATATGGTGAGGCATCTAGCCCACGCGTGATGGGGTTCGTTGCATAGAAAACAAAAAAAATTCCTATGGCTGGAACCACCAAGATCATATGTAGGAGATACATGTAACGGTTTCAGATTTACTCACCCTCGAAGATCGTAACTCGGGATAACGTTTCCGCATACAAACGTGGATGATGTAGAGTGTACACGGCCGTCCTCAAGGACGCGCTGACGATCAGTGCGACAAGAGGCATCGCCTCCGTAATCGGTCACACGTACGGTGTGCTGACGACTCCTGAACCCTCGCTCCAGTCGGGCAGCGGAAGTAGCGGATCCCCGGGAACTCCAACAGCGCTACACCATGGTAGAGATGGTGGAGGGGAAGATCTCGAGCAGGGCTTCTCCTAAGCACCTTTTCTAGTGGCAATGGACAAGGCTAGCAAGAGGGAGAAGATGCCAACCACAGGGCATATGAGAGGAGTGGGCAACTGTGTGTGAGAAGAGGGGGAGGTCTCCACCTCCTTTTATAGGGGGAGGGGGGCAAGCCCCTCCCTTGGCCGGTGGCCAAGAGGGTGCCCCCTCGTCTCCACCTCATTCATGTGGGTGGACTCTCCACTCACATAATTTTAATCTCCACTTTCTCCCATTTATTCTCCACTCAAAAACCAAAGGTCTTTCCATTAAAGCACTTTAATTCTCTTGTTTTAATGCAACTCAATTTAATGAAAACACATTAACATTTTTTTTTTGAGAAAACGCAAAAGCTTTGCGTTTCATTATATTGAAAAGATAGAGTTGTTACACGCCTCCTAAGAGGCAAACACCCAGATTACAGAAATAGCTACTAGTGTACATCCCAAGTTGTTGGGGCTATGTCTCTCAATCCTCTAGCTCCCGCGAGCATCCACGTTGAGGCTTCCTCTTTGATTTTGGTGACCAGGGCTTGGGTAGACGGTTGCGCGTGCTCAAATACGCAGTCATTGCGCGCCTTCGAGATCATCCAGGGGATCAGCAGTGTCGAAGGCCAGCCCCTTGTGCATTGGTTTGGGCGTGCAGCGCTGGGCCTCTGTCCACCAGTCGAAGAGGGTGGCCTCGTCGGAAGGCGGCGGGCAAGAAAGACGCAGCCATGCAAGGATCTCGTGCCAAACCTGCCTAGAGAAGGGACAGGTGATCATCAGATGCTGCATGGTCTCCATGTCCTGATCACAGAGGACACAACTAGGGTGGTGTTGAAGGTTTCTCCTCGCGAGCCTCTCAGCAGTCCAGCACCGGTCAAGGTTGGCCAGCCAATGAAAGAATTTGACGTGGTTGGGCGCCCAGGTCTTCCAAATTAGCTTCCAGGCATCGCAGCGCTTTGATCCGAGGAATGCTGCCCGGTATGCCGACCTTACGGTGTAGATGCCGTCAGCGGACCACTTCCAGATCAGCTTGTCATCGTCCTCAGAAAGGGCAGTGGGGGTGACCGCGAGCCATAGGAGTAGGTACTGCCCTACCTCCAGAACGCCTAGGACCCTCTGGATGTCACGAGCCCAGCTGTTGGCCGCGAGCCCCTCCGCCACGGTCCGAGTCTTTCGCCGGTTCCTAGGGATGCAGTCATATAGGAGGGGTGTGATCTCGCGGACAGAGCGACCGTCGATCCACCTATCCTCCCAGAACAACGCTGACTGGCCATTTCCCAGCACCATGTGGGTGGAGGCAAAGAAGAGCTCGCGCTCCGTGGAGGATGGAATGCCCAAGCCACTCCAGGCGCGAGAGTTGTCTGTGCGATCTAGCCACAACCAGCGTAGACGTAGCGCTAGGCCAGTGAGCTCCAGGTCCTGGACTTTGAGCCCGCCTAGGTCGGTGGGGCGGCAGACCAACCGCCAGTTCACATGGCAGCTCCCGCCTTGGCGGCGACCCTCCCTTCCCAGAGGAAACCCCTCTGGACTTTTTCCATGGCTTTAATCGCCTTCTTAGAGGGGTCCAGCATGAGCAACCGGTGAATCGGGATGGCCCCAAGGACCGACTTGACTAGGGCCAGCCTCCCAGGCTTCTGCATTAGTCGCGATTTCCACGTGGGTAGCCTGCTCGCCATCCGCTCAACAAGGGGTTGCATCTGGGCAGAAGTGAGTCTGCGGATCGAGAGAGGGATTCCCAGATAGGTTATGGGGAAGTCCACGATTGGGCACCCTAGCGGCTGCAGCATAGGTCCGACGTCCTTGCCCGCACCTCTGATCATCGTGGCCGTGCACTTGGCATAGTTCACATGCAAGCCGGAAGCGATGCCAAATATTCGAAGGATTTCCTTCACCGCCGCAATGTCTCCCTCTGTAGGATGGCAGAACAGGATCACATCATCTGCGTAGAGTGAGACAGATGGGATCTAGCGCCGAGGGTGGAGCTGCTGGAGAACGCCTAGCTCAGTGGCGCGCTTGAATAACTTGCCGAGGACATCAACCGCAATGTCGAACAGTTGCGGTGAAAGTGGGTCCCCTTGGCGCAGCCCGCGTCGGTGCCAGATTGGCAGGCCGGGCTCCCCATTGAGCAACACCTTGGTGCTCGCAGAAGAGAACAGGATTGCGAGCCAGCCGAGGAACCTGCTCCCAAAGCCGATGTGTTGCAACACCTCAAAGAGGAAAGGCCACGACAAGGAGTCGAAGGCGCGTGTGAGGTCGAGCTTGAGGAGGGCGCGTGCGGCGCCAAGCTGGTGGAGTAGCCGTGCAGATTGGCGGACGAGCACGAAGTTGTCGTGCAGGCTCCGTCCCCTGATGAATGCGTTCTGAATGGGGCTCACAATGTCGTTGAGCTTGGGCGCGAGACGTAGCGAGAGTAGCTTAGTGAAGATCTTGGCGACGAGGTGGATTAGGCTGATAGGCCGATAGTCACCCAATTGGGCCGCCTCGGCATGCTTGGGCAACAGTGTGAGTAGGGCCTGGTTCAACTTGAAAAAGCCCCTACCGCGGAGCTCAAATAGCTGCTGAAAGACTGCCGCGAAATCAGCCTTGACCGTGCTCCAGCATGCACGTAGAAATTCTGCGGTGAAACCATCCGGCCCCAGCGCCTTGCACGCTGGCAAACTCTTGACCGTGTCCCAGATCTCGTCCAAGCCAAAGGGGGCGTCAAGGTCCTCTAAGCCCTGCGCGGCCTCCACAAGGTGATCGAGGTTGAGCGTATGGAGGCGGCCAGTATCCGTGTCGAGCAACTCATCGTAGTGGTGGAATGTCGCGTCAGCCATGTTGCGGTGGTCGGTGAGCGTTCTGTCGTCGACCCTGAGGCTATGAATCCTATTTTTCTGTCGATGGTAGGTGCATTGGCGGTGAAAGAAGACGGTGTTGGCGTCACCATCTTTGAGTACGGCGATGCGGGCGCGCTGGCACGCCATAGTACGCTCGAGGGAGGCGAGGCCGAGGTAAGTAACCTTAATTCTCTTGCGTAACCATTCTTCCCCGGTAGAAAGCGTTCTGTCTTCCTGCGCCTTGTCGAGGTGCAGGAGCAACACGCGGGAGAGCGCCATCTTGCCTTGCTTTGTTTTGATACCCCGAAACCATTTCGGTAGATTTGACAGAATAAATTCCTGCGATGTCCATTATCTTCCCCTGTGTTCCCTATCCACTCAATTGCGTCGACTAACCTTAACTCCTTAAGTGTCTCCCTATGGGTTCGAGAACTATGTAGACATGATCGAGACTTTCTCTGATCAATAATCATTAGCGGGATCTGGAGATCCATAATGACTCCCACTAGTTCCACGAAAATCCAATTATCGTCTGAACCTTTTTCGCTGTAATCAAATTCCTTTTGTCTCGCGATATTTTACTTGTTCAAGATTGGATCACTCGGTATCATCCATCCCTTGTTTAGTCTCGTTCCCGACAAGTACTCTTTCTATTCCTGTGATATAGCATTCTAGTGATCAAATCACTCGCTTGCAAGCTATGTCAATGTGACATCACAGAGAGGGTACTGAGTATATCTCTCCATCATCTGGATGGACAAATCTCACTCTTGATCCACGAGCCTCAACTAACACTTTTCAAGTACCCGACGAAGCCTTTATAATCACCTTGTTACAGTGTGATGTTTGATGGAATCAAAGTACCTTTCCGGTGAAAGTGATTGACGTGATCTCATGGTCTAAGGACATTGAGTTACAACGAATGTGATAACAATATAAACTTGAGGACATGATTGTATTGTTACATCTACTTCGGGTGACTGTTCATCATATCATTCTACAATGATATGACCCTGTTATTAACAACATCCAATGTTCATGATCAGGAAACCTGTGATCATCAGTTAATCAACAAGCTAGTGTTAAGAGAGGCTTTACTAGGAACCTTTTTTGTTTATAAATCACACATGTATTGATGTTTTCTATTAACACAATTATAGCATGAAAGATAAACATCTGTTATAAACCTGGAATAGCATAATAACCACTTGCCTCGGGCATATTCCTTTCAGCGCGTTCAGTCCCCATACGTTCCAGATGAGAATCTTCAGGTTGTGGTCCATTGGCAAGAGATCGATAGATGATCGAACAGCGGGCTAAGCCACAATGGGCTGGTCGGCCGGTGTCAGGTCACTAGGTGGCGAGGGGGAGGGGTTGCATGGAGCACACGATCCACCAGCGCCGCAATTGCTGCCAAAACGGTGGAGGGGATGGGGGTGACAAAGATGCCGTCGTACGTCTTCATCTCTTCAGTGGTGATCACCTGGTCCGTGCCGATGATCCCGAGTGCACACAAGATCTGGCCGTTGTCGGCGAGAGCGTTTCCCTGGCGTGGGAAGGGCGGTGTTCAGCTGTCAGGAAGTCGCCAAGCGTCCAGTTGCTCGCGGTTGTAGGTCGGGTGGTTGAACGTTGGAACATGCGTGACGACGTGGCATAACGGTGGCCATCATCACGCGCGGGCGAGAGTACGTGCACCATTTGTGCGGTCATTGATGCGTTGTGGGTCGAGATTGCGCCGGCCGCGGGCAGAGATGTGTCATCTGGCTCCAGAGTAGGCTGTAGTGGGCCTGGGCCAGTTGTGGGATCCTAGGGGCCCGTGGGCTGCTCCAGGATGGTGTTGGGAGGGGTGGGATACGGCGTCAGTTCCCGCGCAATCTCATGGGCACCAGTTGACCGGTCCACGATGTCCACTGAGGTGGCAGCTGGGGCTAGCGTTGGTGAAGCACTAGAATGTCCTGACATGGGATCGTCCTGAAGAACCGTGCCGTCCTCCTCAAGCAGCGAACCGGAATTCGCTGACCAGAGCTATGGAGGCCAGGGGCGTGGGCGGTTCCTTTTGTGCGTCACGATCGGGCAAGGTGGGTGCGGTACATGCGTCGTGGTCCTCTAGTGCGCAAGCCGACAGGTCGTTTGAACTTGGGATGGGCCCAGGGGAAGGGTTGGTAGCATCTCCAGCCAATGGGGTGGCGCCAGCTGGCCTTGCAGGATCTTCTAGTGCCTCTGGATCCTGGTCCACAGGAGTGGAGGCGGGATAGGTCATGGCTGCTGCAGTTGCCAGAGCAGGCTATCAGCTCTTTCTGTGCCAAATCAGCGCTCCCCTTCTGGAGTCGCGACGAGGCCGCCGGGCCCTACCTTGCCTCGGCCAAGGCGCCATGGACCGGGCGGCGGCGGCATGGAAAGGAGGGCGAGGAGGTGGCGGCGCGGGCTGGCACGCGTCAGACCAACGCGTGTCCATGGCCAGGCCGTCCACACGTGGAACATTGCCCTCGTCAGCACGGGTGATCGTGTCCATGGCCATGTCGGCGGCGCGTTGCCGAACTATTTTGACGCCGGGGCTTCTAGTTTCTCCACCGCAGAGCACGTTTGGTGCCCTGGCCCTCGGGTTCCTCGTTTCTGTGGTCTTCATCCTCCTTGTCGTTGCCTCGATCATCTCGACCGCGGCCCATGTCGTGCGACGGGACGACGTCGATCGGCTCGTTGTGTGCCACGCAGGTGGCCACAGGGTAGGTGAGGGTTTGGACCGTGGGCGCATGAGTTAGCACGCGCGCTGGGACAAGTTCCACCACTTCCAGGAGGGCATGGCGCGGGATGGCGGTCGGATCATGAGTACGCTCCGTGAGCGAGAACGTGACCAAATCGGTTCGGGAGCGTGTCGCTGGATGGATGTCCTCCACCCAACAGCTGTTGTGGAGCAGGAACTCAACCAGGAGTTCGCCGGGATGCCACAGCGCTCCAAGTAGTCCAACCGGCCAACTCTGGCATGGGCGAGTTTGCACTAGGAGTGCAGCTAGAGGGTGAAGCCCGGGGCGGTGTTGCCGATGAAATGGTCACCAGAGATCTTGTCCTTGACGCTCTGGGACTTGCATATGATCAAGAAATCTTCGGGATGATGGAGGTGGATGGAGAAGTCATCGTGCTTGAGCTCGAACTTGTCGCAAAGAAGGTTCGCCACGGCGTGACTTCAGGCCTTGTGCCGGTGATGGAGGCCACCATCGCGCGGCTGAGCACCATCTCTGCTTCCACCATCTCGGCGCAACGCGGGATGATGACGAGGGCTGGGCCCTGAGGAACACCAGATGACGCCTGCGATGGGGCAGGGGTGGGAAGCAGGGCACACTGCAGGGGTGGCGGCGGCGGTGGGGCAGTAGGTCGCGGAGGGGTGGCCGGGGGAGCACGGGGTGGTGGCAGCGGCGGGGTGCTTGCGACGTCGCGGAAGCTGCGCGACTCTGCGCTGGAGCCGCTGCTGGTCGCGAGCCAGCGATCTTGCCGCCAGTGATGGCCGGCGCTGCGGCTCTAGGACATGGCGCCGGAGAGGGAGGGGGGAGGGGGGAGGGAGGGGAGGTTGGGGTGGCTAGGCTAGGGGGTAGGTGGGCTGCCGGCGAGGAGTTCGACGGCAGCTAGGTCACTGGGGTGGGAAATGGAGGTGGGAGCGTGTCTTATCGTGCGGGTTTTCCATCCTAAGTTGGCCTTTTTCCTATAGTCGACACTTCACCATGTATACTTCTTTGTGCAAAACTTTCTCTGTTGCTATTCTCTTTGAAGTAGTAGTACCGTACGAGAATATATTGCTCATACATTATATCTTTCACCTAGCCTTTAATCTGTTCTTGTATTCATACTTTTATCAGTTCGTTAGCTACAATCTAAATTGTTCTCTTATATATATTTATTTTTCAGGTCGATGAAAAGCAGAGAAATGTTCTGCTAACAGAACAAGGCTATGCTGATGCTGAAGAAATACTGGACATAAATGATCTATATGATCCTCGTGAACAGTGGGCTTCATATGTTTTAAATGCAATCAAAGCCAAGGAGCTGTTCCTTAGAGATGTGAATTATATCGTTCGTAGCAAGGAAGTGCTTATTGTAGATGAGTTCACAGGTCGAGTTATGGCAGTAAGTATTGCATCATTATTCTCAATGCTGTAAGACAATTTCACCATCTGTATAGCGCAAAATTAGTCATTGACTAACTACTATGTTACATTTGTATAGTATGATTGATGCACTTCACATACACTTCTTCAAACATCCGTGGATCATCCTAACGTGGTGCGTAGTAGGAAAAATGTTAGGAGAGGGATTTCTGTTTTGTAACTAAAAATTGCATTTATCATACCATCCCCAAAGTTGATTCTTTCCGTTGACCCCTCATTAGTGCATTTATGCTATGGCAAACCATACTCAGCTGATGTCTCGAGCAACAGCTAACAGATATATAGTTTGGTTTATTTGTTGTATCCTTGGTGGCAACCCTTGGTATTCTGAATCCCTGTGCAATCGTGCTACTAGAAAATCTTCTGCTGCTAGCATTGCCTGATGCATGTGCACACTACTGAGGACATAATCACGAATTATCATCCACACAATGGCTGAAGGAAAGTAAGAGGGCAAAAGACACAAGCCTCAAGTGATCACTATTCATAAATATAATCTGATCAGATGGTTCGGATGGTTTGGCTTCTGAGTCCACACCAGTTTTGCAGATCATTCTATTTTGAAACAATCACTGTATCTCATGTAAAATCCAAACCTTAAGTGATGATATAAATATAAACAGTTTTCATGTTTTAGATATTGTTATTTTGGCAGGGCAGAAGATGGAGTGACGGACTCCACCAAGCAATTGAGGCAAAAGAAGGTGTACAGATACAGAATGAAACAATAACTCTTGCATCTATAAGTTACCAGAACTTCTTTCTTCAGGCAAGTGAGAATCCTTTTAATCGAATGCCTAGAGGTTACTGGTACATACTTGTGTGAAATGGTAAGAGCATTATCATTGATTGACCAGATAATCTTCAATGCTAACCGCGTTTTAACAGCCACTAACCTATGTTGAGCATTATCCTTGATAGTGGTAAATCTTTAATGTGATGAATAATGTATGGCTCATTGTGCTGGATGATCAGTTTGTTCTTTTACTTTTGGAGATGTTCAGGCGATTATTTGACAGGGAATTAATACTTTTCATGGTAGTTTCCAAAGCTCTGTGGCATGACTGGAACTGCAGCTACAGAAAAACAGGAGTTCGAGAGCATATATAAGCTAAAAGTTACTGTTGTTCCAACGAATAAGCCAATGATACGGAAGGTGATTTCCGTCTTGTTTGATTTTGCACATTTAATTTTAGTATTCTGAAAGATTTGTCCTTTCGATTCAACTTAGCATGTCCCCTTTGTGAGAATGTTCGACTATGCTTCTTTGCAGGATGATTCAGATGTTGTTTTCAGAGCAACAAATGGAAAATGGCGTGCTGCTGTTGTGGAGATATCAAGAATGAATAAAGTTGGACGTCCTGTGCTTGTTGGTACAACTAGTGTTGAGCAAAGTGAAACTTTGTCAGAACTGCTACGTGAAGCTGGGATTCCTCACGAGGTATGCCTGTTAGCTTCAGAAACAGACAGTACCGAATCCTCCGTTTTCCATTTAGCGCAACAGCATTACTATTCTGGTAATGGGAATCTGCAAAATAGTACAAAACGAAGTTTCTGCCTTCTCGCACTCCACATAGTTTTTCGTGAAAACACAAAAGCCTTGCGTTTCGATACATTGATAGAAAAAGAGAGTTTTGTACAAAATATACAAGCTCAGCCGAGCTAACACCCCATACAACTCAACCCACTAGATCTAAGGGGTCGCATGTAACAAGGCACGTAGGCCTACCGCTCCTGCAGCCGCCCAGGATCGAGCGTCGGATCGAATCGTGGCGAGAAGGTTACCCATGTTAGGTGATGCATTGTCAAAGACAACCGTGTTGCGATGCTTCCAAATCCACCAAGCCGTCAGCATGATAAGTGAGGACGTCCCCTTCCACAAAGCCTGGGGGGTAGATAAGGAAGCCTGCAACCACCAGTCCACGAAGTCGTCTTCTCCTTCCGGTAGTGTGGCCGTAGATCGAATCCAGGAAAGCACCTCGTGCTAGGTCGCCCTCGAGAAGGGGCAGCCCACCAGAAGATGAGTCATGGTCTCAGCCGTCTGGTCACAGAGGGGGCAGCACGGAGGTTGTGCAAGTCCTCGTCTCGCAAGCCGCTCAGCCGTCCAACAGCGGTCCTGGCAGGCGAGCCACACAAAGAACTTAACATGAGGGGGTGCCCATACGCGCCAGTTCAGCTTCCATGATCTGTTCAGCTTCCATGATCTGGAGGTGATTGATCCCTGGAAGAGGAACTCGTAACAGGACTTGGTGGAGTAGAGGGCGTCAGTCATCCACCTCCAACGGAGTGTGTCCGGCGCCTCCGAGAGTCCGAAGTCCCGTAACCTTGCCCACAGCTGGATATACTGCCATAGGGCCAGCGGACTCAGCGCGTCCCTAATGTCAGTAATCCACCGACACTCCAACAGCGCCTCCCTCACCGTGCGGTGCTCCCTGGCGCGCTTAGGGATCAGCGCGAAGAGCACCAGAGCCCACTCCTCGATGGTCCTCCCATCGAGCCAGCAGTCCATCCAGAATAGAGATGCAACTCCATCACCCACCGACATGGTGGTGGATGCCTCGAACACCTGCATCTCTGTCTAGGAGAAGCGCATATCCAGCCCGCGCCAAGGTCGTGAAGGGTCGGTGCACATCCTCCAAATCCAACGCGTCTGAAGGCTGATCGCCATCCGGTCGAGATCTGGCACCCCCAAACGTCTTATCCCAGTTGACGTGGCGGTTTCCACCGTTAGCCTCCGCTCGCCCAGTCCAAAGGAAGATCCTCACGATCTTCTAAATCTGCTTGAGCTTTTGCTTGTTAAGCCCCAGTGCGATGATGTGGTGGAGGGGGATCGCCAGAAGCACCGATTTGATAAGTGCAAGGCGCCTCGCCTTCGTCATCATCGAGGCTTTCCAACTCGGCAGCCGGTTCGCAATGCTGTCCATGAGGGGCTGAAGTGTTGCCCCAGACAACCAGTGCAACGATAGGGGGATCCCTAGGTACCTAACAGGGAAGTGTGCAAGTTGGCACCCCATCACCGCCGCGGCCTGAAGGGCCTCCTCATCCGAGCAAGCAATCAGGGAGACCGAGCACTTGGCGTAGTTGGTATGCAGTCCAGATGCCTTGCCAAACAGGGACAACAAAGCGCGTACCATGCGTAGCTCTGCCTCGTCCGGGTGGCAGAAGATCACTACATCGTCTGCATAGAGAGAGACAGACGTCACCAGCTCTCGGGATGCGATACGTTTCAGCATCCCAAACTCCAAGGCCTTAGCCATCACCCTGTTGAGCATATTGATGAAAAGCACGAACAACATCGGTGACAAGGGGTCTCCCTGTCTCAGTCCCCTCCGGTGCCAGATCGGGGGTCCTGGCTCGCCATTGTGTATCACCCGCGTGCTCGCCGTCGAGAGCAGAATGGTCACCAACTCACGAATTCTGGGGCCAAAACCTGCCTTTCATAACACCTCAAACAACAGCGCCCAGGAAACCAAATCAAAGGCCTTAGCTATATCCAGCTTGAGCATGACTCTTGGTTCCTTCAGCCTGTGGAGTAGGCATGCCGCCTGCTGAACCAACATGAAGTTATCATGAATGCAGTGCTTCTGAATGAAGGCGCATTGGTTTAGATCAACCAGGGCTTCCCAGCCTAGGAGCCAGCCTCGAAGCCAACACCTTTGCTCCAAGCTTGTCAAAGATGTGGATCAGGCTAATTGGCTTGTAGTCCCCCAGCGAGGCTGCATCGCTGTGTTTGGGCAGCAGTACAACTAGGGCCTGATTGAGGCCCTGGAAACCGCGCCCGTTCATGGAGTACAACTTGGTAAAGGCGGTCATGAAATCAGCTTTGACCACCCCCAGCAGCGCTGGAGGAACTCCGCCATGAAACCATCCGGGCCAGGTGCCTTGCCATGAGGCAGTCGCTTGATCACCTCCCACACCTCCTCTGAGAAGGGGGCATCCAACTCTGACAAGTCCCCCGAGATGGATCCCAGAAAGTCAAGATCCAGGGAGAACTGGCGCCCAACATCCGTGCCAAGTAGACCTTGGAAGTGGTCATTCGTGGCCTTCGCCATGTCTGCATGTTCCACCACTACCGCGCCATCTACCTGCAGGCTACGAATCATGTTCTTTTGTCTGCGATAGGATGCGTGTTGGTGGAAGAAAGCTATGTTGGCGTCTCCTTCACCCAACCACCTTATCTTTGCCTGTTGGCGCGCCATTGTGCGCTCTAGAGAGGCTAACCCAAGGTAGGTGCGCTTCAACATTGCGTGAAGAGCGCGCTCGTCCGACGAGAGTAGCCTGGACTCCATGGCAACATCGAGCCGGTAAACGATCACCTGCGCTAGAGAAAGCTACAGTTTAATTGACCCCACCTTCTTATCTGTCTAGCTCATAAGCGTACGGGCAGTCCGCTTGAGCTTAGCAACGAGTCTCCAGTGTTACACAATCGCGCAATAAAAGTAGATCAAACAAAGAACAAGAACACAGATTTTTACGTGGAAACCCTAACGGGAAAAAACCATGGAACGCACGGCGGCGTATCACTATAATTGGGAGGAGTATTACAATACACGAGAGGACAAACCCTCTACATGCTATCAATATGGTGGAACTCTCTCAATCTATTCTATGACTACCTGGCAAACAACTCTCTTTCTTGGTGGACACGAAATGGAGTTGTAGATATGCTACGTCTAGCACGGTTGGCACGCCGTAGTCTGTTAGGACTCCTTCTGTAGTACAACAAGTACATAGGATTTGGGTCATATTCAACAATCTCCACCTTGAGCCGAAATCCCTCATAAAAGTCATAGATAACATTCAACTCCTCAATTAAAGTCATCACAAGTAAACCTTGTGCCTTGAAAGGTCCATGGGACTAATAAACTTCTCATGAAGTTACATTGAGCGAATCAAATGGTAGGTCGTCCAAAAAACAACACAGCTGTCAACAAACAAAGCAGACAAACTTGGGTCTCCCCAATAAAAGTCTGAGTCTGTGTCAGTAACTTCCAAAATAGAAATTGCTTAATCATCAAATGACATAAGTCATCGTATCTCCTATGGTGCCTGAGTGAGCACATAGCTCATAGTGCAACATCTCGTGCACATAACATTGTGAAGAACTCATCTCATGAAATCTTAACATGCTACAAAAGCACAAACCTCGGCAAACAATACTCATGCAAGAGCATCTGGTACGAAGGACATCTCGTACACAAAAAACTGCCGTCTTGTAATGGTTGATGAAAAATCCATGACATGGTCAAAAACTGTCCATGTAGAACGGACGTCGGATGAGGAAACTTCTTAACATGCAACGGAGCTTAAACACTGCAATAGACCCCTCTTGAAAGAGCAAAGACAACTGAACAATGTTGTAGTATCTAGCAGAAAACAAATCTTCTCTTGCACCTCAAACTGATCCTCATCACGAACTTGAATAACAAAGAAAAAAACCTTCACGTGCATAACGGCAAAACTTTGGAGAGTAAAGAGTATGCTAGCTACCAACAGGCTTAATAATCACCTCCCCATAATTTTTTTTAATTTCTAAATTGTGTTCTTCATATAATCGTAGCAATATAACACCTTGAATTTGCATCCATAATATCGCCCACGTAATTGAATATGAACAATCATAAACTTACTTGAACTTCCAGCCTTCAAATAAGATAACCCGGTGAACAAACAAGTCATCGTAGAACGCCGCAAATAAAACCGCCTTAACGTTGAACCAAAACTATAGTACAACTTGGATCTACTTCAACAAACTCCACCTTGAACAACAAAACGATGATCATCTCAGCGGCAAATCATCGAACATAGGTGGCGCGGGTAGAATAGTATTGGGACCGGGATAGAGCGTGGGTCAATGTTTGAGCTGGAAAAACAAATTGTTCACTTTTGCTAGTGCAGACTGTAAGACCAGTATGAATTGCTCCCATGCTAGAAAGATCCGCATTTTGACTTGATGAAACAAGTCGGACAAGAACGACTCTTAATAAAATCTATAAACATGCGAAACAATAAAATTAGCACGGAAACTTTCCTGGTAGGCGCTGGTAGATGGTCACCGGTGGCGCGAGCCGTTCTCCCCTAGAGTTGGCCCTGCCCGGTGTTGTCGCCGGCCATCCTCTTGCTGGTCGGTTCATCTTCTCCATCCGGCGACGTGCGGGGGCATGGCAGGTGACACTCACGCGACATGTGACCCACCTCGCCACAACGGATGCACACTGGCCCGATGGGGCAGTCACGCGCTCAGTGTCCCAGTGTGTGGCACAGGAGGCAGAGTCCGGGCATCATAGGCGTCGGCGTCGCGGTCTGCGCGCGCCGCCCTCACCAGCCACCTTCTCCCCCGCCAGACGACCCCGCACCCTCTTGCCTTTAGGCTGCTTCCATGACGCGCCACCATCCTCGTGCGAGTCGTCGGAGTTGTCCAGCTCGTCGAGGGCGGCGGAGGTTGGCTCGCGGTGCACCTCTAGCGTGGCATGCGTGAGGCACCCTGCAGTTCCATCAGCTGCTTCCCCTTGAGCATGTCCCGGTAGGACAGTGGCGACTCGTCCGTGTCTGAGTCATGGCCTCTACGCCGCCGCCACCGGTCTTCACTACCGCGGCGGTTACTTCCCTCGCCGGAGGATGGTGGGTTGGGGGAGGGGGAGGTAGGGGCCACAACGGGGGAGGAGAATGCCGTGGTTGGGTGGGTGCCGGCGCCGGAGCGGTCACCGGCGGGGGGCTGGGGGTAGGGCGCTCTCATCTCCTTGCCCTCTTGCCGCACTCCACATAGTCAACTAGTTCTTTTTGTCTTTGTCTTGAAATTTTAGTTTATTAGGACTTTCTGTTAATTGGACTTGAAATTCAACTGGGACAAGGTTTGCAGACTGTTGTGCTACGGAGGGCTGGGGATCCTGGACCTTGCATGCATGGCTATCAGCCTGAGGACCCGTTGGCTTTGGAGGATGCGCACCGACCCCTTGCGACCATGGCGCGGGCTCGACATGCAGTTCACCAGAGATGAGCTTCAGGTGTTCTTCGTGTCCACGAAATGGTGTTGGTCATGGATCCTCGGCTCTCTTCTGGGAGGACAGATTGCTGGACGGGAAGTCTATTGGGGAGATAGCGCTGGATCTCTTTGCGCTCATCCCAAGACGACCTAGAAAGCGTCGTACGATGCGGCAGGCGCTGATCGAGCGCAGCTGGATAGCCAACATTTCAGGGGCACTAAATCCACTTGCCCTTTGGCAATAATATGTCCAGCTTTGGATCCAGCTGCGGGGTGTGCATCTTGCGGGTGTGCCAGACAAGCTGGTCTAGCGGTGGACGGCCAACGGCCAGCACTCCTCCCGATCCTGCTACAACGCCCTTTTTCAGGGGTCGTGGAAGTTGAACTGGACATCATGGGCGCCACCCAGGGTGAAGTTCTTCATCTGGCTAGCCTGGAAGGACAGATGTTGGACGGGTGAGAGGCTCGCACGTCGCCGTCTTCCGCACCGGCCAAGATGTGCGCTGTGTGACTATGTCGCACATCCTTACCGGTTGCCCTTTCTCGAGGACAATCTGATACGAGGTACTGTCATGGATTCGATCCACCGCAGGACCTCCCGTTGTTGAGGGTGACTTTGCGGAGTGGTGGTCACTGGTGGTGCGATCTAACCCTTGCCAGATGCGCGAAGGAACCTCGCAGCTGGTCATGCTCACGGCGTGGTGGATTTGGAAGCATCAGAGCACAGTCGTCTTCAACAACGAGCGCCCCTCGGTGGCCTCCCTCTGGACACGATTAAAGCTGAAGCGAGATCGTGGGAGGATGTGGGAGCATGGGGGCTACGCCAGCTACTCCCTTAGACTAGGCTTCTTGGGTTGAGTTGTATGGCGAGGGTGTTGGTCCTTCTTTGGGCTTGTAACTTCTTTATCTGTCAATGCATTGAAACGCAATATTTTTTGCATTTTCGTGAAAAGAAATGGACTTGAAAGTTTAAATGTGCTCCAGTTTATGTCATCTCACCCTCCAGTTTGCGCCTGTTAAATTTCCTAAGACATGGAAAGTCTTCTCAAGTTATATTTTTAACTTTCTGCTGAAGGTCCTGAATGCTAAACCTGAGAATGTGGAGAGGGAGGCAGAGATTGTAGCTCAGAGTGGACGCCTTGGTGCACTAACAATCGCCACCAATATGGCAGGACGTGGCACTGATATTATCCTTGGAGGCAATGCAGAATTCATGGCCAGGCTGAAGTTGCGTGAGATGCTTATGCCAAGGTATTTAAAATCTTTGCTAGCAAAATTCCCAAATAGTATCATAGATGCTACATCTGATTATTTTCCTCTAGATATGTCCAAAATTTCTTTATATTTTTCTTTTGCTTCTGAAATAATGTTGCAGAATTGTCAATCCAATTGATGGTGTCATTGTATCCAAAAAGCAGCTTCCACCAAGAAAGATATGGAAGGTAGATAATGAACTATATATTCAGTAGCTATATGAATTAACATTTGCTGACTAGTGGTCTTCAAGATTCTGTGGACTATTCTTTAGATTGTTGATTTATGATTTAATATATTTAGGGAAAATTTGCTATAGGACACCATTATTTTCTGAAGTTTGTGAAAACACACCGTCCAATTGTGTCTTTGACAGGTACCATTACAATTTTGTGGCACCTTTACCAGAACACACCGGCATGGCAAAAAATGGAAAGTTTGACACTTTTGCCTGGGATGACCATTCTATGGCCGGTTTTGAAGAAAATGTGCCAAACTTTCTGTTTTTGGCCATGTAGTGTGTTCTGGCAAACGTGCCACAAAATTGTAATGGTACCTGGCAAAGACACAATCAGGTGGTGTGTCGGTTTTGAAGAAAATGTGCCAAACTTTCCGTTTTTGGCCATGCAGTGTGTTTTGGCAAACGTGCCACAAAATTGTAATGGTACCTGGCAAAGACACAATCAGGTGGTGTGTCGGTTTTGAAGAAAATGTGCCAAACTTTCCGTTTTTGGCCATGCAGTGTGTTCTGGCAAGCGTGCCACAAAATTGTAATGGTACCTGGCAAAGACGCAATCAGGTGGTGTGTTTTGGCAAACGCTAGAAAAGAACGGTGTCCTGTAGCAAATTTTCCCTTTAATTTATGAAGTTGAGGTCCCAATGTCTTATTGCACTTATCCCCTTTTTCAGACAAATGAAAGCTTGTTCCCATGTGAACTTTCAGAAGACACCCTATCATGTGTTAAACATGCAGTTGAAGTGGCTGTCAAAGAATGGGGAGAAAAATCATTACCTGAACTAGAAGCCGAAGAGCGTCTCTCCTACTCATGTGAGAAGGTAGGCCTTTTGAAGTTATCACACAAAATTGAAATGTTATAAGAAATGTTTGGGTTTATTCTCAAGTCGCTATCTCCAAATATTTTTTTGATGCATATTTATAATAATTATTTCAATTATAAGTAGAAAATGTCCCACCATCTGTACATATGGCTTGGACGTCTGACGTTGTATTGTTAATTACTCCCTCTGTCCCTAAATATGTGGCGTATAAACTTAGTGAAAAAGTCATTGTTTTCTAACTTTGACCACATATATTAATGAAAATATCAACCATTATAATATTAAATAAGTATATTATGAAAATATATCTTATGACAAGTCTATTGATATTGATTTGGTAATATAGATCTTCATATTTTTGAATATATTCTAGGTCAAACTTTAAAAGCTTTGACTTTTTATTTGAGTTTATGTGCCATCTCCTTTGGGACAGAGGGAGTAGTTGATAATAACATACTGAAACTGTTCATTCAAATTTATAACCACTTATCCAAAAGAATGTTATGACTTATTTTAAATAATTTTGTCTCGACTGTCTCGTGGTTTTTACTTATTAGTACTGTTGTAACAAAGCAGTTTGATTCCTAAGTTGGCGCAGAGTTGTGTACCACATGTTTTCTTGAATCCTCGCTGGGGAATTGGGATTTGGGATTCAGATAATCTACCAATTTATTGTCATCAAAATGACTTGATTACTTCAAGCTAGTCTCATGGTTGATTTAAACTGTTCCTTGGTCAATATTTCATAATTGGTGATGACTCAATTTTTTCTCGAAAGAACTAAGTGAAAGCTAGTTACTCCAATCCGATCCAAATTAACTGTCGCAGATTTAGGCAAAATGTCCTTTTTCTTACAATGAAAGCCGTAGAGGAGGCCTTTACGGTATATTTTATATCATTATAAAGGTAAAGTTACAAGTCAAAGTCATACATAGGAGAACAATAAGTCAAGAGAAAGGGGTTAGCAGGTCTAAACTACAAGAAAGCCTAAATCTGTCTATGTTCAGTGAACCTGCCACAATTAATTTGGATAATAGGTAGTACTCCCTCCGTCTCAAGAAGATGTCGGAAATTTGTCTAAATTTGGATGTATCTAGACACTATTTAGTACTAGATACATCCAAATTTAGAAAAACTTGCGACATCTATTTTGAGACAGAGGGAGTAGCTCTTTTTGTCTGTTTTGTTTTGTTTTTGTTCCTAGAGTTTGTATACTGACCAGTTACCACTTGGAACCGCCCAGATACTCTTAAGAGCAGCCTAGAAGAAATCCACATTGAAATTAGTTTCAGCACCCTTGTAATGACTTCGTGTTTCAAATTACTGGTGAAACTTATATGCATATTGTGAAAAAGTACTGGCAATTCATTTTGAATGTTGGATAATTTCAGGAATTTATATAATGATTATTTTACCAAGCTGTACTTCTGTTGGAGTCACACAGTTGCATTGTTTGAGCCTGTCAAATTGTATATCGCCAACTACTTTTTGAAGCCATATTAGAACTATTAGATATCCTCTATTTGAATAATATGTGATGAAGTAATCGCAACTCTTAGGCTGTGTGCACCTCACTGTGCAGATGACAGGTGTGGCTCTCTAGGTTGTATCATCTTGATGTAAACTTTTGAGTCTAATAAAAGCGCCCTTTATAAAAAAAAGTAATCGTAACTCTGAGAAATGGTCACCACATGTAGAGGCAAACTTCCCCTCCCCCACCTTCCCACCGCCTGACCTAGCCTAGCGCCGCCTCCTCCCTGGCCGCCGCCGCGCGCTCGCTGGCAGCCCTCCCACCTCGCCTAGCACAACCCAACCCTGCCCCCTCCCTTTCCTCTGGTATGTCGTCCACCTCCGCTGGGCGCCACCGCCCCGCTGATGAGCGTCGCTGGGATGGGGGCGCGGGGGAGACCTCCGGCAACCGCTCCTACCGCGATGCTGTGAGCAGCGCCTCCCCACCCCCGGCCCGTGCCCCGGCCGCTGCGACCTCCCCGGTGAGCGCTGCGCGCCGCGCTGCTCCCGCGGGACGCGTCCAGGACCTCCACCTTACCGGCATCGCACTCCGGCTACGCTGGCTGTGGTTCAGCAAGACCAACAACAACCGTGCCTGGAGTGGCATGGACGTCCAATTCTCCGCGGAGGAGCGCGACCTATTCTTTGCGTCCACTCACATGGAGCTTGGCAATGGTCAGTCTGCCCTGTTCTGGGAGGACAGGTGGATCGACGGGCGCTCGGTTCGCGAGATCGCGCCACTCCTATACGCATGCATCCCCAAGGGCCGCCGCAAAACGAGAACGGTCGCCGCGGGGCTGGCGGAGAATCGGTGGGCGAGAGACATCCACGGAGTGCTTGGGGTGCTCGAGGTTGGGCAGTATCTACAGCTATGGCTTGCGGTTGTGCCCACATGCCTGACGGAGGACAGTGACAGATTGGTGTGGAAGTGGACCGCCGACGGCGTCTACACGGCCAAAACTGCGTACCGCGCGGCATTCCTTGGATCCAACCGTAGCGCATCCTGGAAGTTGATCTGGAAGAGCTGGGCTCCTAACCGTGTAAAATTCTTCCACTGGCTCGCGGACCTGGATCGTTGCTGGACAGCCGAGCGCTTGGCGCGTCGAAATCTGCAGCACCACCCCCGCTGCATTCTCTGCGACCAGGAGATGGAGACCATGCGCCACCTGATGACTGGCTGCCCCTTCTCTCGGCAAGTTTGGCACGAGACCCTCGCCTGGTTGTGCATCCCCTGTACACCACCCGCTGACGAGCCTAGCCTCTTCGACTGGTGGACTAAGGTGGCGCAGAGCATGCCTCGACTGATGCGGAAAGGCCTGGCCACCATGACCCTCCTGGTGCCTTGGATGCTATGGAAGCATCGCAACGACTGCGTGTTCGAGCGAGCCCAATCATCGACCTGCATCCTGGTGAACAAAACAAGGAAGAAGCAGCAGCGTGGATCCTTGCGGGCGCCAAGGGGCTGAGGGACTTAGGGTGTGTTTGGATTGTGGCCAAAGTGTACCCTACCAATATTTTGGTCATGACCAAAAGGTTGGCTCTTGTTTGGATTGTTGCCAAATTTTTGGCATGCCAATGCTCCACTACCAACTCTAGTTCAATTTTTTAGCCAATGTTGGCCAACTTGTTGGCAAGCAAAGGCTCAACCAAAATTTTGGCTAGCCAAATATTTGGTGGGGCAATCTTGGGCACAAACCAAACACACTCTTAGTGCCAACCACCTGGGATGTTCACTAGTTATCACACTTGTACTCTTGATGTCAACCTCTTTGGAGGCGTGTAACAACTCTTCTACCTTTTCAATATAATGAAACACAAAGATCTTTGCGTTTTCTCAAAAAAACTCTGAGAAATGCGTTCATGAAGATAGCAGATGAATTTTATGCAGGAGACCTAATTATGTTTTTTTACATGGCAGGGACCAACACGTGATGAAGTAGTTGCAACTCTGAGAAATGCATTCATGAAGATAGCAGATGAATTTAAGATTTACACAGAGGAGGAAAAGAAGAAGGTTTGGACACATGAACAATATTTATTGGTTGTCTATGCGATTTGAAGACCATATTGATAAACTTATCATGGCATCATTGTTATTTATTCAGGTAATCGTGATAGGTGGGCTTCATGTAGTAGGAACTGAACGACACGAGTCACGCAGAATTGACAATCAGGTATACTCCCTCAGTTTCAGAATACATGCCTATTTTAGCCTTTCCAACTTTTGCTCAAAATACTTTTCCGTCTACACTTCCAAGGCAGTTTTAGTCATTACTCCTATTTTTGTGTAAAAAAGTAATGAAAAAGAGCTAATTACTCATATGCTGCCTTGCACTTACCTATTTTTAAGACCTCTGTCTGCTTGCACACTTCCAATTTTTAATTGTATGGCTGCACACGCTCTTTCATGGAACATCCATCTTTACTTTCGCAATAAATTTTGCAGACTCCGAATTTGCGAGAACTTTAATTGCCTTCGGAGGAAAAAATGAGATGGGGCAATATTGTCATTTTTGTGAGGAAATATGCAACTTGTATTTCCATGAGGCCATAGGCATATATGTACACATATATTGGTGTGATAAATATGCGGAAAAATCCTTATACAATGGGGATAATACAGGGCTAATATATGGTAAGTATATACAACTCCAACCCCCGCCTCTAACTCCTGGTGGATCAACAAAGAGGTAGAAGCTGTGCTGTGCTCTAGTCTGGGCTTGGATGAAGGAACACACCAATTGTAACTCAAAAGGCACATACAGTAGAGCAATCACCTGGCCCTACACATGGGAACATGTGAACTTGTGAAGGAAGCATCGCCGCTGATATGCTTGGTGAGCTCATGCTTCGCAGGGTCACACATAATACTGATAGCACTTATACTGTCTGAAAAAAGAGGTGTAATGACCGAAACACCAAAATCCTCAAGCAACCACCGTAAGCAAGTCACCTCTACTGATAGCACCTATACTGTCCAGGTGAAGACAGTCCTGGCAGAGGAGTGCTGGCCAGGTGGAGGTGCTGTTGTGAGTGTGGCTGCGGAAGTGCGGAGACCGCGGCGGGCAGCGCATGTGAGTACAACGATCTGCAGATTCGACGGCACTGAGCCGTCTAGGTGAAGGGAGACATCTGCTGAGAGGTGCGGCTGCTTGTAACTTGCAGGAAGAAACACGGAAGAAGAAGCAAGGGAGGTGCAGTTGCTTGCTGTGTACAAGAAGATGAGAGCTGTTTGGCGCTTGGTGTGGTGCAGCTAGGGGAGGAAGCACCGGGGCTTATCTGGGGAGGAGACTGCCTGCTGAGCTGCCGTCGTTTGGATTGGAAATAAAGGGAGAAGAGTGGGCTGGTGGTGGTTTGGTGGCCTGCCGGAGAGAAGACGGTGCTGTAGTTATTGCTGGCCCTGGAGCTGGGAGAAGAGGAAAGGAGAGCAGAGAAGTGGTGTGGCTTTCTGTGAGCTGAGGGACTACTGCAGTAACTTCAGTAAAAACGGAGAACTAAGGTACTGGGCAAGTGCTCGAGAAACTAGCTCAACTGATTCAAGGTGAAAAAGAAGAACAGTCTGGTTTTAACGGCAAAAGCATCAAGTCAGATATACACATACACGTGTGGTAAATATGCAGGAAAACCTTATAACGGGGAAAATACTCGGCAATACATGGGAAATATATACACCTCTAACACCATTATCAACATGAATCTTGTTAGGGCTCTTTGTTTCAGAATAAACAGTATTAAAACAATTGGTAGTTAGTTGGGCAAGTAGTATGCCGTTACCAGCTATTTCTCGGTTGCATATATAAATCCATACGTCAATTTGGATGTTATGGAGGGAGTAATAACTATAATAACGAGCCAATTAAGGCAAGACAACTCTCTTTAGGCCATCAAATGGAGGATAGATGGTCAACATGGGATCACGGGCTTGACTGTAGTATGAGCACTTATAATCAGCAGCTAATCGAACTGAGATAAATCATTTGGGGTCACAATGGGGTTAGCTTACCAAAGAACAACACTGTGATACAATACATATACGTTGTACACCAAAACACTTTTCCATTGGCTATGATTATTTCAAACTTGGCTGGGTATCATACCATCATTCCATTTGATTGGTTTGCTTTTATCTGGTGCAGCTTCGTGGTAGAAGTGGCAGGCAAGGGGATCCTGGGAGCTCTCGCTTCTTTCTTAGTCTTGAGGATAATATCTTCCGGATCTTTGGAGGTGACCGGATACAGGTATGTGTTATTTCTCCCTTCATTTATGGAAAAAGTCCAAAATAAACCTTGAATTCATAGCCAAAAGCTAAATCAAACCCTGAATTCACAATCCCTGAAATTGGCACACCAAACTCTCTGATCCCCGTCTATTTTAAACCTTGAGGCCATTTTAAGCTGTGATTCACTGGGATTTGCTGACGTGGATGCAGGGATGGTTGACGTCACTGCTTTTATTACACCAGGGAGTATTACTTTTTCCTATTTTAGATTCTTCCTTTCCTTTTTTTTCTCAATGCGTGGAAGTGGGATGAGCCCATGACAGGAGCCTGCCGGCAATCTAATCGACGCCATTGTCGGACAAGCTTCTGGGTGGTGTCGACATGGGGAGCAGGGCTTCACTGGGGAGGATGGAAGAGCTCGCTGCTGCAACCTGTGCCTGTGCTGGAGGTTCCAAGCTCCGCTGTTGTCGCTCTCCGGCAACCAATTGCCGCGGAAGGAAGCAATGCCGTTGCGAGCCAACTACGGTTGATCATCTTGAAGCCGAGGCGCACCTCCGATACGACTCCATCGAGCTCGACAAGCCCGAGATGACCACTCCGACAAAGACCGACCTGACTGCTGCCGGCGTCTTCAATTCCGGCGAAAACGCTGCTGTACGTGCCCTGAACCGTCGTACGGCCAAACGGCGTTGGGTCGGAAGTACGGGTACCGGCCATCCGCGGCGCCGTCGCCGTCCACCGCCACTCAGATAGCAACCGATGGAATGCGCTGTCGCCGGCACCCCTCGCCGCTACCAGCCATCCGCGGCGCCGTCGCCACCTCTCCGCATGCCCCTTCACCTTTTGAGGAGCTGGACGCCCGTGACCTTGCTCTGCTACACATTGACCTCACGGCCGGCGCGAGGCCTACTCCAATCTGACGGCCCATACGTTGTGGAAGTGCTGCAGCTCGCTCGGTCGGCTTCCCCCGACACCGTGGATCCCCTCCGTGCCTATTAGAGCAATATACTGAGAGAGGTTGTATGGGGATAGCAGATGAACATGACAAGTGGGCCCATACAGGCAGTGAGAGAGTTAGCATGGCATGTGGGCCTTCTCCCTCAGCAACAGACAACAATCCCGGGTTCGACCTGCCACGTCGACAATCCCTTTTTGGGAAAGGCCGCAGGGTTCAAAATAGACCAGGATCAGAGAGTTTGGTGTGCCGATTTCAGGGATTGTGAGTTCAGGGTTCGATTTAGCTTTTGGCTACGAATTATTTTTACCCTTAGCATAATGTGACAGCAATATCAAAGGCTGCACAAAGTACAGTTGATTTGGTTTTGTTGCAGTTACTTGACTTCTCCTAAAGCTTCCGATGAATAAAATATCGATCAACTTGAGGTTTCCATTATCCGAAAATTTGTATATTCTTCATTCATGAAGGTGGGACGCAACAGATTAGAGTCCATCCATTGCTAACTAAAGCACCCCATGGCTTTGTAAATTGGAACTAGTGCACCTACCTCTCTAGTAACCACTAGGTGCCATAAAATGTTCAGAATAGAACATCAGAATATTATTGAAGATAGTGGGTTCATTTGCAGTTCAAACAGTTGTTTCTACTTGCAATAAACTGGATGCTTTTCTTAGACAAAAAAGAAAACCTCACATAACTCTTATGCTACGAACCTCCAAGCTTCTTATCCAAACCTGTTTCAGCACATATGGGTTATCCAGACTATATTTACGATGCTCCATGAGAGTAAAAAATGGCGTACATACAATTTTCTGATAACATTGCCAACCGTGTCCTGTAGGGTCTGATGCAAGCCTTCAGAGTTGAAGATCTTCCTATTGAATCAAAGATGCTAACAAGGGCCCTAGATGAAGCTCAACGGAAAGTTGAGAACTACTTTTTTGATATCAGGAAGCAGTTATTTGAGTATGATGAGGTATTAAATAGCCAGAGAGATCGGGTATACGCAGAAAGAAGACGTGCTCTTGCATCTCGTAGTCTGGAATCACTTATTGTGGAATATGCTGAATTAACGATGGACGACATACTGGAGGTTAGTTACCAGGCACCACATCTTATAGCAGATTTAGTTTGATAATTTCTCCTAGACATTTTTTTTGACAAAGGGAATATATTAATATCACGAAGATACCAATTATCCTAGACATTTATGCCAAAGCTTACAACTTCATTTCAAAATTCGCAACTACTCCCCTGTTTTAGCTTGCCAAAACGTCTTATATTGTGGGACGGAGGGAGTATTATGTTTTTTTTTGTTGAGAAACACAGTACAGATGCAGATGCTCACAAATACGTACATACACTCACCTCTATGAACGCACGCACGCACAACCTACCCCTATAAGTACCTCCGAGAGACTGAGCTGGCGGGGTGGGTCTTGAGATTGACAAAGTCACCATAGGTGCCTCGCTATCGACGGGAACGTCGCCTCCCACTGAAAGAAAATTCTGCCTTTATGAGACACCAAAGCATCAAATCTGGGGTTTGATCCCTAGTGGGCTGGGGGTACCACTGCCCTCCTCACCATCCAACCACAGGTTGGTTCTTAGAGGGAGTATTATGTTATCCTGAGCTGATGTACGTTTTTTGTCATATTGCAGGCAAACATAGGTCCTGATACCCCAAGGGAAAGTTGGGACCTTGGCAAGCTCATAGCTAAAGTTCAACAGTGAGTTTTATGATACTATGTATATTTCAGAGGGTCTATTCAGTGATTCTTTGTAATGTTTCTGTTTTCTTCTTCTAGGTATTGTTACCTACTAGATGACTTGACACCAGAAGTGTTGGAGAGTAAATGCTCAAGCTATGAGGATTTACAGGAGTACCTTCGTACCCGAGGGCGTGAAGCATACTTCCAAAAAGCTGTTAGTTGCTCTTTTTGGTTTCATGAGTAGAGTTTTTTTGCATGATACATGCTGAGATATTATAGAATGCTTAGAGTAATGCAGAATAGTTTTACGGCTTTATTTATGTTATTCTACCAGTTCAGGTCACTGTATCTTATACTATTAAAAGGTGCCATCCAAATCTCAACATAAAAATATTTTTAACCTGTATCAGGAACTTTGACAAAAAGAGAGATTGCGATTCCTTATTTTTATGTATCCTAAGTTAGCTGTTTATATGCAGGAAATTGTGGAGAAGCAAGCTCCTGGCTTGATGAAGGAAGCCGAGCGATTCCTAATTCTAAGCAATATCGATAAGCTTTGGAAAGAACACTTGCAAGCTTTAAAGTTTGTGCAACAAGCTGTTGGATTGAGGGGCTATGCTCAACGAGATCCCCTTATTGAATATAAACTCGAGGGATATAATCTTTTCTTGGATATGATGGCTCAAATTCGGAGAAATGTTATTTATTCTGTGTATCAGGTTTGTCCACTGCTAATGTCTAAAAGTTCTCCGTCTTTTCTCTTTTTCCCCATACATTTCAAAGAATAATTTCATAGTGCTGGGATTGCTAACTGATATGGCATTCTACATTATTTTATCATTTTTGTTACCTTTAATAATCATTTAAAAGAATAATTTCATAGTGCTGGGATTGCTAATTGATTAACTTTTTCTTGGTTTAATCAACACACAAGTCCCCTGTGCAGCATTGTGCAATTTGGAATAAAAAACCTAGCTTGTTACTAGTGGCACTGCGAAACCAACTATATTTCTATGATAGTTAAGGTTGTAGGCGTATAGCTAATGTGTTTCTTGCACTGCATAACTGCATCCCTTGCCTTAGATTCTAGGTCGTTACCCTTTCCTTTCTTCTTTCTACAATGCGCTTCAGATCTCATGTAGCTTTCACATGTCTGTATTTGGACTTGTATCATCATTTGTGACTGTCCAATGCGCTTCAGACCAGTTCTCTAGTGACCTTATCCTTTGTTTTGGAACAGTTCAACCCAGTGATGAAAAAGCAAGAAGAGGAAAATTCCGAAAAGAAAGATCCAAAAAAGAATGTAGAGAAGGCTGCCAAGAAACATGGTGCAGCCCAAGCTGCATCCTAAGTTTGATGTGAGATTTTTTTGCTCTACTTGTAGCTACGGTTTGGTGGTGTTATGAATCCTCGGGTGTATAGGTCTATTTTACACTATACGATGGTTGCAGAGTAGGGGAACAACAGTACGAACGTGTCTCGATAGCCTCATGCTGGGACACAGCTGCGAGATGTGACTTTTTCCTTGGATTGTCAGATCCAATCGTTAGTTAGCTTCCTGCATCCAACATCTCAAGTATGGGTAGCATAAGTTTTAATCGTTATACAAAGAGTGGAGCTTGTTAATTCTTTGTTCACAGTTTTGAAAGTACAGTTTTCATTTAGTTCTAACTACTTTTTCTTTTGAAAAATGGGATTACACTGGCCTCTATATTGTTGATTCATACAACCATATGATTTATTATTCATAGTCCGTGTGCAGACAATTAGCCAAATAAACAAAAAACAAGGATAATTCCAAAGACAACAAAAAAGATCAAGATGATCACAACTCATGCAACATCAATCTTATTGTCAAGTCACCAGCCAATTCTGTTATACAATGCCCGTGGGGCCATCTTCAAATGGTTGCACCTAGAGTCCATAGAAGCTCGTCCTTTCACAAACTAGATGACCTAGTGCGCCACTGGCGCCAGGGCCAAAAGCGAGACAGTAGTTTAGACATAGATTTAATCATCTGAATAACCACGCTGAGTAACTTGTGTGTATATTGCACATAAAACTATAGTTGAAGAAATAGTTGTTTTGATTTGAGATGAGAAAACCTATTATCAGTGGATGCATTGAAGCGGTTCTGCAGCGGAAACAATCTTTTACGCTGAGAACACACCTAGCCAAGATCCATCTATACAGATGTAAAGTAACGAGAGGGATTCAGTAACAAGAGATTTAGTAGAGGGATTCGGTGTTCATACCTTTGAAGACCGAAAGCGGTCAATGTTCTGCGGGGAACATGGATGATGTAGTCGAACGACGTAGCCGACCTCAAGGTCGTGAAGACGTCCAAGCTCCAAGCGAATAGCACCACAAGTGGCGGTGCCTCGTGGCCTTATGCACATTCGATGTAGAGACGTCTCCCGGGCTCCGGTGCAGCAAAGCAATGGAAAAAGATCGATCCAGATCGAGTCCAGCAGCAAGATGGCATGCATATGAGGATTGTTGGTTTGCGGTATCAAAGTTTCCGAGCGAGTGCATCCCGGTACCCTAGTTGTCATCAATCTCGCGGAGGGCCGTAGTAGAATCGCCAATTGTCCAGAAAGGCCAAATGAGGGTGAATACAAATCTAATGGCCAAACGGTCGTTTGAACCAGACGAAAAACGGTTGAACTCAAATACCATCGTTAAGTCAACTCTTCTTGGCCCGCCCTGTCAGTATTCCCCGTTATCTTTTGCGGTCGTGAACTAGTTTACCCCTGCGTGGACCAGATCTATTTCGTTGCTCTGCTCTGCTCTTCTTCCCTGCTCCCCTCCCCATAACCTTTGCTCAGCTTCGGCTACTCGTCTCAGATCGGAGCTCGCACTTTCTCTAATTTGCGTCCCCGCCATGTCCGGTCAACCTCCCACGCCTCTAACCGAAGCTCGCAACCGTCGTCGTCGCATCGTCCGCCATATCGGAGCTTCGCATCCCCGGACTAATATCTCACCTCTGGCTAGTCCTTCTGTTGGGCGATCCTGGTCGGCGACCGGCCTCGGGCAGTTGCGTGCTGCTGCGCACCCCAGGCATGGTAGCCCTAGCACAACAGTTTGACGACCACGCTCTCATGGCCACCGTTCTGGGCGTCCGTCCCGCCTGTCGCCTGCAGAGTTGCTGTCGGCTTTCAGGTCTCGTTTTGGGATCAGACGAAATGAGGTCAAGATTGAGGTATGCGCACCGCCATTCTTTTTTTGTCCGGTTCAAGCACAGCTCAGACACCAAGCGCGTTCTGCATTCTTCCCATTCTTTCGAGTGCTATGTGTTGGCATCGCGCCTGTGGGTGGGATGATCGCTTGGGGCAGCTTCGTTTCTTCTCCAAACTCGGCTTTGACGGCCTCCCATTGGATGCTTGGGAGCCAGAGGCCCTCAAGCAGGTCGTCAGTAGCCTTGGCGGTGAGCTGGTAGAAATCGTGTCACCGAGCGACAGATGGGTCATCGAGGTAAAGGCGTGGCTGAAAGATCCTGACGCCGTTCCTAAGATGTACGAGGTGCAGATTCTAAGCAGGCAGGGCAATAGCTTTGCTGGAAGCACCTAGTCATCATCCACTTGAAGGAGGTTCTGGAATCGGTACATGGCATTCAGGGCCCGAAGAGGCGGCTAGAAAACGTCCCCGTCACCTGCAGTGTTGGCCTGGAAGGATCGATGGCACAGGACCACCACCGTTTCGCGACGGCGCACATAGTTTCAGTGGGGGAACTAGGCTTGGACAAGCTGGTGGTTCTGATTTCCCTCGAGTGAAGAGAGAGAGCTCTAGTGAATTTCCGTGGTATGTGTGGCTAATGAATTTGTAGTATGAAGAGCGCATCAGGAAGTTAGTATCGACTAAAAATGTGTAATAGTTTGAATCGATGTAGTATGTGTGGATAATAAATTTGAAGAGTATGTGTGTGTAATAGTTTGAATCGATGTAGTATGTGTGGGTAATGAATTTGATATAGTATGTGTGTGTAATAGTTTGAATCGATGTAGTTGAACACCGTGCTTTATAATTTCTGTGAATAACCAAGGACAACCTCATGAAAAGAGGGTGGACTGACAATGAGCAAAGTCAATTCTGTGGATGTCATGAAAATGTAGTCCATCTCCTCTTCAAGTACAAGGTAGCTAGATTTGTAACACGTTGAACTGCAGGACCATTTTCCAGAACCTTCCGGAACATTCCGAAACCTTCTAGAATCCCCATACAAATACTCCGGAACATTTCCTAACTTAGAAAATGATCCCCAATATATGAATCTTATTCTCCGGACAATTCCGGAGCTCCTCGTGACGTCCTGAATCCAATCCGAGACTCCGAACAACATTCGGTCTCCAACGCACATTCCATGTCTACTTAAAACAACTTCGAACCTTAAGTGTGTCACCCTACGGTTCGTGAATATGCAGACATGATGGAGACACCTCTCCGATCAATAACCATCAGCGGGATCTGGAGATCCATAACGGCTCCCACATACTCAACGATGACTTCGTGATCGATAGAACCATTTAACATACGAAACCAATTCCCTTTGTCACGCGATACTATACTTATCCGAGGTTTGATCGTCGGTATCTCCATACTTAGTTCTACCTCGTTACTGACAAGTACTCTTTACTCGTTCCGTGATATGTCATACCTTGTGACCCAGTCACATGCTTGCAAGCTAATCAGATGACATTCCACCGAGAGGGCCTAGAGCATATCTATCCCGTCATATGGATGGACAAATCCCAATCTTGGTCCACGCGCTTCAACACATACTTTTAGAATACCCAATGACACCTTTATGACCACCCAGTTACGAAGTGGTGTTTGATGCCATCAAAGTACCCATCCGGTGATGGTGATTAACACAACCTCATGGTCGAAGGATTAGGTTACTATGTATTTTAAAGCTTATAGCAAACAAACTTAATGACTTGATCTTATGTTATGCTTACTATGGGTGTGTGTCCATTACATCATTTCTAATGATATAACCTTGTTATTAATGACATCCAATGTCCATGATCAGGAAACCATGATCATCCATTAATCAACAAGCTAGTTCAAAAAGAGGCTTACTAGGGATTCTTATATGTTTACAAAACACACAAGTATTAGTGTTTCCTAATAATACAATTATAGCATGGGATGTAAACATTCATCATAAACACAAAGATATAATAATAACCACTTTTATTATTGCCTCTTGGGCATATCTCCAACAGCCAGAGGCCCTCAAGCAGGTCGTCAGTAGCCTTGGCGGTGAGCTGGTAGAAATCGTGTCACCGAGCGACAGATGGGTCATCGAGGTAAAGGCGTGGCTGAAAGATCCTGACGCCATTCCTAAGATGTACGAGGTGCAGATTCTAAGCAGGGCAGGGCGACAGCTTTGTTGGAAGCACCTGGTCATCATCCACCTGAAGGAGGTTCTGGAATCGGTACATGGCATTCAGGGCCCGAAGAGGCGGCCAGAAAGCGTCCCCGTCGCCTGCAGTGTTGGCCTGGAAGGATCGATGGCACAAGACCACTACCGTTTCGCGACGGCGCACATAGTTTCAGTGGGGGAACTAGGCTTGGACAAGCTGGTGGTTCTGATTTCCCTCGAGTGAAGAGAGAGAGCTCTAGTGAATTTCCGTGGTATGTGTGGCTATGAATTTATAGTATGAAGAGCACAACAGGAAGTTAGTATCGACTAAAAATGTGTAATAGTTTTAATCGATGTAGTATGTGTGGATAATAAATTTGAAGAGTATGTGTGTGTAATAGTTTGAATCGATGTAGTATGTGTGGGTAATGAATTTGATATAGTATGTGTGTGTGATAGTTTGAATCGATGTAGTTGAACACCGTGCTTTATAATTTCTATGAATAACCAAGGACAACCTCATGAAAAGAGGGTGGACTGACAATGAGCAAAGTCAATTCTGTGGATGCCATGAAAATGTAGTCCATCTCCTCTTCAAGTACAAGGTAGCTAGATTTGTAACACGTTGAACTGCAGGACCATTTTGCAGACAATACAAGGCAAATGAAAAATGGTTTATAACACAGACAACAGACGCAAAATCTGTACATAAACCATTGTCTGAATTTTATCTGTCTAGGATAAAAGAATGGCAGTTAACTAGATTTAACCGCGAGTAGTAATTGAAGAAAATAGATACTTGATAGTATTTGTTTACAACAATAGTACTTCCATACAAAAGGGTTTTATATCTGCACAAAAGTGGGCTAAACTTCCTACTAGTTTATAGAACAATGCGTCAGCATTTCATCTACAAAAGCCATTCTTCAGTTTGAACTTAACTATTCTACACTGAAGAAACTACAGATCTCCACCAGAAAAGTTGACTGGCCAATTGCCTTGAGAGGACGTAAGTTCTTTGATCATTTAACCCAAACGGATCTATTGCCTTCCTGCCAAACTTCAAGAAATCTGTATCGTTCATGCTTTGCGTGCGCCAGTCCCGATTCAGTTGGACCATCCGCGCTACCGCAACGATTTCTTCGAAACTGAAATTCGGTATCTTATTTTTGGGATGGTAGGTCTATGTGAATTGGAACCTGAATTCCGACACTGAGCTGATGCCTGCCGCCGGCTCCAGCTGTCGAACAATCCAACATGTTGAGTGTAGACGCTTGGTCACCGTCGCGGTACGGCCTCCGACAATGTGTTGGATGGAGCGTCTTTGCCGCAGACGACGTGTTCCCAGCCTCCCCCACTGCGATAAGGTAGCCCGCGCTGAAGCGTGGACGCGAGAGATCCTAGACCTTGGCGCTGCCCTATTCGAGGGTGTGTACCCTCGGCGGTATGCTCTCATGAACGATTTGATACGTACCATGTTTCCCCTACCTAGAGCACGTCGTAATGCCGCCGCGCGATTTCTCCACCGCGCTCTGTTGGCCCTGCTCGCCGCATCCGGCGCCGACGATGCCGGCGCCGCCGCCGCAACCGATTCAGCACATTCGGCAAAATCATCCGCATGGCGGGGCAATGGGGAGACCGGCCTTGAAGTAGAGCTTCATGGCCTGCCTTAGAGGGGCTAAATACCCCAGTTTCGGCGGTTGTCACAGCGGCGGCGGCGACTGCTTAGGCGGGGCCATGTTGCCCTAGGTGGTGCAGCGTGGCGGAGCTGCGCAAGGTGAACTGTGGTTTGTCGGAGAATGGAGTGACAGACTGACAGTAGGTTTGGACTACGAGCACACGTGAAAATAGTCATCTCCCATTTCTTGAGAGGATAATAATTTGACACTCGTTGCATTAACCGCTCAATCTTTATTTCCCTTCTCAGCATAAGAGTGTGCACGTATTAAAAAGATCGGTCGTGGAGATCGACCTCATCGGGAAATGTACCAGGACAGGTAGGAGACCGGGTTCCATTTTAGAAATTTTAATGACTGTGCCCTTATATTTATATGATATTATTTCTATGACACTATGAACCGTCGAATTGTAGCAACAACATCAGAAACAAGGGATGACGATGTGGCGTGTTTTCTTTTTTTAAAGGGCATCAGAAACAGGGGATGAAGACATGACATGTTTTCTGACTGACGGGCCCGCCTCCTCCACCTTCGACGGCGCGCATCCTAGGTTCGAGGGCTAGTGCCGCCCACCAACACATTATTGTGCAATTTTACATGTTCTGTCGCAACCAGCTCCGCTCCACTCCTCTGATCCTGCCGCCGCCACTCCGTTCAGTCGTGCACCGCTCTCGTCCTCGCTTTGGACCACCGTGTCACGCCCCGAAGATGGGCCTAGTCGTGACAACCGCCACATGTTTATAATCTTGCGATTATAAGCATGTAAGGCTTAAGAAAAAACAAATTTACAAGTCTCAAACAAGGGTATATTTTATTCATTGATTTTTCTAGCATACAAGTCGTGTTACATAAAATATCCTTCTTATTCATTTCCCACCCCGTAGTACTACTCCTACGCTTTGCCATCGAGTCCGACGGTGCTCACTTCTGCAAGAGAATTAAGATAGCATGGGTGAGTACCAAATGTACTCAACAAGTAGTTAATTTACTAACCACAAAGGAAAAAAAGATAGAAAATACGGTATAAAAGATAGACTGTATTTAAGGGATCATGAAATATTAATAAACATGATAAGAAGTATATCAGCGGAATCAGATTCAAAGGAATGGACAAGGTGTCAAAAAGACTGGATTGACAAGACTATCAGAATTTGTATCGGCATCACACATGACAGCAAGCATTCCCTACCCGGGAGTCACAGGGGTTAATATTAACACTTTTACACTTTGTAGAGAGGTACTCCGACGCCGACATTCTCAACTAGAACCACAAATACGCTAGTCGAGCAATGCTCTTTAGCCCATTAAGACCTAGACACCTTGACCTACTCGTGCTGGTTGCTCCTATGGATCCATCGCCAGACACTTTCCCGAACAAGGACCGTCCCTAACGGAGAACTCAGACAGTCTCATACCTGAACTGTGACCAGTACAATACGTTTTCCGTCGTGACACCAATACCAAGATATCAAGATATATGCATGAACATATTAGTGATGGAATCATTGGGTCGAGGCCAAAACACTATGTCATGGCTCTAACCGAGCTCATGCATAACCTATCGATTTCATCAAGATAGAGAGGACATCATCTCTCTCTCCAACAAGATGTGATCAAGGGAATCAATAAGGATATGTGCAACAATATACATGAGAATAACAAGGATCAAGTGACCAAAGAGATAAACAAGTTGAACAAGAATCGGAAGTTAGTAGAGCAGACTACTTGCCTTGATCATCGATGAGTATCTTAGAATAATAAGCCAGATCAATATATACTCCAAACAAAACCCTGCTGATATAATCCAAAAGCAGCATAATACTAGTACTGGTATCCTCCTAATCTGCGCATCAGCTCCCCTCTACTGTTAATTAGCGCCTCCTAAACAATTTCAATCGGCAACCTCTCGCTCACTCTCTGTCGTCTCTCTTTTCCCCTCCACACATCACGTGCTCTCACCTCCCTTTCTCAAGGTCTCCTCCTATCGGTGGTGGGAATGGAGCAGCTATAACGTTTTCTATTTATAGTAGCCAGTGACTAAATATCTGACCGATCGCCCGCTTCAGCGAACCTTTCTAGGAGGTGACCAGGTCAACTGCATCACATACGTTTCTATGCTGGCGTGCATGCAAGATTACAACGCAAGGACAAGGATTCTCATGCGCTGCCAACTAGGATTGCATGTCCTCTAACTTGATGACATGTTTTCCATCTCATAAATATCTTGTACTTTGCTAGTCCACGTAGAGAAGCATTGCTGACTACACCATTGCCAAAACATCTCAACTATCTCTTATGTCCAGCCACCTTGCAACCTCATGCAAAAATATCTCACATCAGTGTATGCATGGGTCAATGGATTTGCACAGTACTAGTATATATATAATTAGTACTATTGGTATGCACAAAAGATCAGGTTTTAACTTCACTAATCTTTTATTGTCGGTAGAGATTAACTTCCATCTTAAACCCATGTAGATTAGCAAAAACAAACACAATTAACAAATATTATTTAGCTAAAATTAATTTAACTCAAAAATCTAGGTTATTACACGTCGTCCTCCTGCCCTCCCCTCCCTGCCATCCCCTCACGTCCCCTCCCCTCCCCTCCCTGTCCTGTCTCCTTGCCGTCGTCCACCGCCCAGGCGTGTCTGGAAACAAAAACCGAGAGTCGGCCGTTGGGTTAGGCACCCAATGATGTTGGTGATCCGGATCCCGCTCGGAGATGGATCATGCGAGGCTTGAGAACACGGAGATGGGTCCTGCGCGGCTAGAGAGCACAGAGTCTCCTTCAAATCTGGAGAGCATAGAGGAGAATGAAACAGGGGAAGAGGAAGCGGGATGCAGAGCTTTGGAGGTATGGAGCCCGGAGAAGGTGCCGTGCATCCCCATTGAAGGGTAAGAACTATGATTCCTTTTCTGCATATCCCAATTAGCGTTTCTAGTCCCGTGGTGATGGCAAGGATATGTGTTGGTAACTACAGGACGTCTGTACAACTTGTCCTTGAGCATGATGCTTTGTCAAGCGAGCATGAAGACACTGAAATGTGTGGCAGTGCGGATGATGATGAAAAAGCATATCTAGGCGTGTCTGCTGACCCTGATAGGATGGAGAATAGGGAATATTTGGTTGATTCAAACTTTGAGCCTGACTATGAGACTGATGAGGGAGAGGAATGTGAAGATGTGGAAATGTGATGTAGATACGACGACGAAGACGAGGACAAGCCAGTGATACACTTTGACAGGGACAATCCTACAATTAATGAGGGGCCTGTCTTTGAGAATGTGGAGGACTGAAGATATACAGTTGCAACCTATGCAATTAGAGTTGGGTTCGAATTTATCATTGAAAAGAACGACCAAAAGAGATTTAGGGTGCATTGTAGGGAAAGTAATGTCTGTAAATGGAGATTACATGCATATCCAATGCGGGGTGGACACTCATTTCAGGTTGCAATAGCTACATTTAGTTTCAGTCTTTCTCATATTTATTCTGCTGATAATTAGCTCTGAAATATTTGGATTCTTATCGAATGCAGATCAAAGTAAACACAAAGAAACACAACTGCCCTAATACTTCTTTAAGTGATAAAATTAGACCGGCGACTACCAAGTGGATTGCTGCTACTATACTTGACTAGGTGAGGCAGGATCATAACATTGGACCTGCTAAACTCAGAGCAAAGATTAGCAAAAAGTTTAACGTTCTGATTCCTTACCATAGAGTCTTTGATGGAAAGGAGATGGCTCTAGACTTCATTCAAGGCAAGTGGAATGACAGTTTTCACATGTTGTATAGTTTCAAAGCTCAGGTAGAGAAAACGTCACATGATAATGTTGTTGACATCGATTACGAGGTTGTGAAAGAAAGAGAAAAGGTCTCGAGGGGGGTCAGATATAAGCAGGCAGATAAGATATGCTTCAGGAGATGTTTTGTCTGCTTGAAGGCATGCTGGAAGGGGTTCCTAGATGGCTGCAGGCCATACTTGGCAATAGGCGCAACTTCTTTAACAGGGAAGTTCAGGGGACATGTTGCTTTTGCTTGTGATTTGGACGCACATAATTGGCTTCTACCAGTAGCTTATGCTGTTCTTGAGGGTGAATCAAATGAAAGCTAGACATGGTTCATGTAGAGACTACGGACAATAATTGGTCACCCTGAAGGCTTGGTGATACACACTGGTGCATGCAAGGGTCTTGAGAATGCTATTGATGATGTGTTTCCTACGGTTGAGCATAGGAAATGCATGCGGCACCTCGCTACTAACTTCACAAATACATTCAAAGGAAAGATCTTTGAAGAGGACTTGTGGCGATCAACATACACATACACCCTAAGCACACATGCTATTTACTTGCAGAACATGTATGTAGTGCCAAAGGTGAAAAAATACCTTGAAGAACATCACACCAAGCTATGGGCCAGAAGCAAGTTTGGTGAGTTAAGCAAGGTGGATTTTGTTTGCAATAATTTGGTAGAGAGTTTCAATGCTAATATTTCATGCATGAAGACACTTGGAATTGTTGGATGCAATAAGACAGTGCATAATGGTGAAGATAGATTTAAGGCAAAGAATTTGTGGAAGAATTTTTTTAGGCCATAAAATAGTTCCAAAGGTGGTTATGTTACTGAATGCAAGAACTAGGGCAATGAGAACGATAAAGATGAGGATGGTCAGAAGTTCCAAAACATTGGCTGAGGTTTATGCAGAATACAAGTGTGGAACTGAACGGAGGTACACTATATACATTGGAAACAAGACTTGTTCATGCAGACAGTGGCAGATTACTGGTATGCCATGTCACCATGCACTGTACTTTGTCTGAAAGCTTGGAGGCAGCGGAGCTGAAATAGAGCTATGTTGACAACTATTTCTCCATGGACAAGTTTGCAGCAACTTATGCAGAAAATGACCACCTATGGCTGATGAAAATGAGTGGGAGATTGCCGATCCAGGGTTCAAACTTCAACCACCAGTTCTTAGAAGGTCACCTGGGAGGCCTAGAAAGCTAAGGATCGAAGCCTCCACTGATAAAGGTTCAAGGCTGGGAGCTAGGAAAAGGAAATGCAAACGTTGTGGAGGATTCGGCCATATCAAGAGGTTGTGCAAAAACCCAGTTACACATGATCTTATCCCTGTTGACACCCCAGTGGCAGAAAATGAGGCTTCTCAGCCAGAACTGGAGGAAGAGCAGCGCGAAGACAAAGAACTTGAGAAAGTGCAGCAGGTGGAGGAAAATGGTGATGAGCACTCGGAGGAAAACATAGGTAAGCAGCAAATTTATGAAGAAGTGGAGGTGCCGGCGAGAAAAGGGTGTGAAAAGAAACAAAAGGGTAAGCGGAACAGGGAGGAAAAGGAAAATAATGGAGGTGTATTAGAATCTGAAGAAGTTGCAGGGGTGATTCAGGATGTTCTTGAGGATCTTTCGGCTAACTGCAAGAGAAATAATAAATCCCTGCCAATTTCATCTTTGTATGATTCTCTAGATGAAAGGTAAGCTTAAATATTGTTTATTTGCCATTTTATAATTTTTTTCCATCCTCATCAACTGTTGCTTAATGCAGCGTGGGCTAGCAGACTAATAAGAGGAGCAGAAATAAGCGTGCACAGTAACGTCATATGTTAAATTATCATTAAAACTAAACTAGTCGTGTCGTCTTTATTTATATCTGGCGCGTGAAACATGTCTGTGATAGGGTCATGTGGACCAGATTACAATTTTTTAAATATTATTATATTAATTTTTTACCTGCGTATGTACGCAGCTACTAGTTGCCATCTCCCTTGGATTCCCATCTCCTCTGGGGCACTCTAGAATTATGGTTGTGCCATCAAGTACTGATAGCAGAGTCAGCGTATTGTCCCATTAGATATGAACGCATGACTTTGTTTGTTCAGAATTGGACGACTTTTGATTAGTTTGAAAGATAAAGAAACCTAAAACATGGCCAATATATGCCATCGGAAACTATTCCTCAAAAAAATATTATTACTCCCTCTTCCGTCTAGAACTAAGTGACTTGAATTTGTGTAGATTCGTATGTATCTAGACATGTTTTGGACATAAATACATTTAAATATCTAAATAAGCCAGTTATATCTGGACAAAAGTACTACACTATTTGTTACAACACGCTCGACCCCTTCTCCTCTAACGCACTCCAAATTATGGCTGTGCCATCAAGTGTTGGGAGCTAAGTCAGCGTATTGTCCCATCCGATATGCCAGTAACGCGTGAACTTTACTTTTAGGATCGGACGTGTTTCGACTAGTTTCAAAGATAAAGACACCTAAAACATGGCAAACATATATAGATTATGACGCTAATCGACTATGACTCAAGTGACCCCCATCTAAAGAGGGCATTAAGATATCGTACATAGATTTAATTTAGGCTTAAGTGGCCCTAACTGACTATGACGCTCCCGCAGTCTCCATCATCAACGATGTTGTCCACGTCGCCGTCAGCCTCCTCCACGTCGAAATCGATGCCGACGTTCGCGGCAGCGTTCCTCCTCCACATAGATTCTTCACGGTGCACCGCATCGATAACGGTGGAGGTCATACGCCCAAGCACTGCCCAGAAGCGCTACCTCCCTTCGGGGTTGCGCAGATCCGGGTGGATCTCCCCCAGTGGGTTCCGCACAGCTCAATCAACGCCATCCGCTCCTTCTTGAACAACGTTCGCCAGTACGCGCTCGTGCGCGAGTACCGTGCCATTGCCCTCTTCCGCTCCGGCAGCTGGAGGCGACGCTCCTCGATCTGCCTCGCCAACGCGTTGTTGCGCAAGAGTGGCACGACAGGCACCCAGTGTAGCTGAGCTCGAAGCCGGCCAAAAGCCTTGCGAAGGACGACGCGAGTATGTCGTAGTGGGCGAACATTTAAGCCTCATGCAAGCTGAGTTTGAGCCTCTCCCTCTCCATGGCGATGAAGGAACATGACCTAAGCTTCGGCCCCGAGGTGGAGGGGATAAGGGAAAGGACGTAGGCCCAGTCGTGGATGCCACTACCAATCAGTTCGGAGAATAGACTTCTCGCGGATCACCCTCATGAAGGACATCCTTATTGTCCACGCACCCCGATCCAACGGTGCCTAACAATCGGGGATCGGGTCTTCTATAAGCCCGGAGTGGTTGCTAGTTAGGTCTACGTCTCGATTGTTTGTGGCTAACGGCTTTCTTTGAAAAGAACACACGTGCAAGACTCTGGTGGATCCATGTGGTTTATGGAAAGAACACACATGCAATGACACTAGTGTTGGTTTAGGAAAAAGAACACACATGCAATGACACAATGGCGGCGCTAGGATTGGCACATAGTGATGAAATGTTTTGTGAAACCACAGTGATGCACAATTCACACACACACATGCAATGACTCTAGTGGCGGTTTATGAAAAGGACACCACATGCAGTGACTCTGGTGGGTCCAAGTGGTGGTTTATGAAAAGAACAACATATGCAATGACTCTGGTGGTGGTTTATGAAAAGGACACCACATGTAGTGACTCCGGTGGATCCAAGTGGTGGTTTATGAAAAGGAAACACATGCAATGACACTGGTGGATCCAAGTGCTGGTTTATGAAAAGAACAACACATGCAGTGACCCTAGTTGTGGTTTATGAAAAGGACACCACATGCAGTGACATGCATTGGATCCAAGTGGTGGTTTATGAGAAGGACACACATGCAATGACTCTGGTGGATCCATGTGGTTTATGAAAAGAACACCACATGCTGGAGTGGCATCATTGCATGTGTTCTTTTCAAAAACCACAGTGATGCACACTGACACACACACACATGCAATGACTCTAGTGGTGGTTTATGAAAAGGACACCACATGCAGTGACTCTGGTGGATCCAAGTGGTGGTTTATGAAAAGAACAACACATGCAATAACTCTGGTGGTGCTTTATGAAAAGGACACAACATGGAGTGACTCTGGTGGATCCAAGTGGTGGTTTATGAAAAGTACACCAAATGCAATGACATGCATTGGATCCAAGTGGTGGTTTATAAAAAGAACAAACATACAATGACTCTGGTTGTCGTTTATGAAAGGGACACACATTCAATGACATGCATTGGATCCAAGTGGTGATTTATGAAAATGACACCACATTCAATGACTCTTGTTGTGGTTTATGAAAGGGACACACATGCAATGACATGCATTGGATACAACTAGTGGTTTATGAAAAGAACAAACATGCAATGACTCTGGTTATGGTTTATGAAAAGGACACATATGCAATAACACTAGTGATGGTTTATAAAAATAACACACATGCAAAGACATGCAATTACACTGGTGGATCCATATGGTTTATGAGAAGGATACGCATGCAATGGCTCTGGTGCATCCATATGGTTTATAAAAAGAACACCACATGCTGGAGTGGCATCATTGCATGTGTTCTTTTCAAAAACCACAATGATGCACACTACCACACACACACACACATTCAATGACTCTAGTGGTGGTTTATAAAAAGGACACCACATGCAATGACTCTGGTGGATCCAAGTGGTGGTTTATGAAAAGAACAACACATGCAATGACCCTAGTTGTGGTTTATGAAAAGGACACCAATGAAATTACATGCATTGGATCCAAGTGGTGGTTTATGAAATGAACAAACATACAATGACTTAGGTTGTGGTTTATGAAAGGGAAACACATGTAATGACATGCATTGGATCCAAGTGGTGGTTTAGAAAATAACAAACATGCAATGACTCTGATTGTGGTTTATGAAAAGGACACACATGCAATGACACTAGTGGTGGTTTATGACAAGAACCCACATGCAAAGACATGCAATGCCACTGGTGGATCCATGTGGTTTATGAGAAGGACACACATGTAATGGCTCTGGTGGATCCATGTGGTTTATGAAAAGAACACCACATGCTGGAGTGGCATCATTGCATGTGTTCATTTCAAAAACCACAGTGATGCACACTGACACACACACACATTCAATGATTCTAGTGGTGGTTTATGAAAAGGACACCACATGCAATGACACTGGTGGATCCAAGTGGTAGCTTATAAAAAAACAACACATGCAATGACCCTAGTTGTGGTTTATGAAAAGGACACACATGCAATGACATGCACTAGATCCAAGTGGTTGTTTATGAAAAGAACAAACATGCAATGACTCTGGTTATAGTTTATGAAAATGACACACATACAATGATACTAGTGGTGGTTTATAAAAAGAACATACATGCAAAAGACATGCAATGACACTGGTGGATCCATGTGGTTTATGAGAAGACACACATGCAATAACTCTGGTCGATCCATGTAGTTTATGAAAAGAACACCACATGCTGGAGTGGCATCATTGCATGTGTTCTTTTCAAAAACCACAGTGATGCACGCTGACACACGCACACATATTCAATGACTCTAGTGGTGGTTTATAAAAAGGACACCAGATGCAACAACTCTGGTGGATTCATGTGGTTTATGAAAATAACAACACATGCAATTACTCTAGTGATGGTTTATGAAAAGGACACCACATGTAGTGACTCTGGTGGATCCAAGTGGCGGTTTATGAAAAGTACACCACATGCAGTGACTCTGGTCGTGGTTTATAAAAAGTACACACATGCAATGACACTAGTTGATCCAAGAGGTGATTTATGAAAAGAACAGCACATGAATTGCCCCTGGTTGTGGTTTATGAAAAGGACACCACATGCAGTGACATGCATTGGATCCAAGTGGTGGTTTATGAAAAGAACAAACATGCAATGACCCTAGTTGTGGTTTATAAAAGGGACACACATGCAATGTCAACTGGTGGATCCATGTGGTTTATGAAAATAACACCACATGTTGGAGTGGCATCATTGCATATGTTCTTTTCAAAAACCAAAGTGATGCACACTAACACACACACATATGAAATAACTCTAGTGGTGGTTTATGGGAGTGAGTGAGAGGAGGAGGTCTCCACCTCCTTTTCTACGGGGGAGGGGCCCCCTCCCTTGTCCAACGGCCAAGAGGGTGCCCCCTCACCTCCTCTCATTCATGTGGTGGACTCTCCACTCACGTTATTTCAAATTCCATTCTCCCATTTATTCTCCACTCAAAAATTAAAGGTCTTTCTATTAAAGCACTTTAATTCTCTTGTTTTAATGCAACTCAATTTAATGAAAATTTCATTTAATGAGTACTTCATTTAATGAACACTTCATTTAATGAACACATTGATCCCTTGCTATGTTTCGATACCCCAAATTATTTCGGCAGTTTTGACATAACAAAATCCTGTGATGTCCATTATCTTCACATGTGTTCCTTATCCGGTCAATTGCATAGACTAACATTAAGTGTGTCTCCCTACGGGTTCGAGAACTATATAGACATGATCAAGACTTTCTCCGATCAATAATCATTAGCGGGATATGAAGATCCATAATGACTCCCACTAGTTCCATGAAAATCCAATAATCGTCTTAACCTTTTTGCTGTAATCAAATTCATTTTGTCTCGCGATATATTATTTGTCCGAGATTCAATCCCTTGGTATCATCCATACCACGTTTAATCTCGTTCTCGACAAGTACTCGTTTTCTCGTTCATGTGATATAACATTCTAGTGATCAAATCACTTGCTTGCAAGCTATGTCAATGTGATATCATCGAGAGGGCCCAGTATATCTCTCCATCATCTGGATGGATAAATCCCACTCTTGATCCCTGAGCCTCAACTAACACTTTCCAAGTACCCGACGACACCTTTATAATCACCCAGTTACGGTTTGGTGTAATCAAAGTACCTTTCCGGTAAAAGTGATTGACGCGATCTCATGGTATAAGAACATTGAGTTACTACGAATGTGATAACAATATAAACTTGACGACATGATCATATTGTTACATCTACTTCGGATGACTATTCATCATATCATTCTCCATTGATATGACCACGTTATTAACAACATCCAATGTTCATGATCAGGAAACCCATGATCATCATTTAATCAACAAGCTAGTATTAAGAGAGGCTTTATTATGAACCTTTTCTGTTTACAAATCACACATGTATTAATGTTTCCTATTTACACAATTATAGCATGAAAAATAAACATATGTTATAAACCTGGAATAGCATAATAACCACTTTATTATTGCCACTCGGGCATATTCCTTTCACATTTACCTTCAGAATTCTTAATGGAGCTAAATAATTGTTATTATGTTCCAGTGCTTACTAGAAACATCATTTCTGCCTCACTTTTTATGAAACAAGGCTATGTGTCAAATATTAAGAATAATGGTTGTTCTTTGTATTTGAATGATATGTTTCACGGTTTTGCACCCGTCCAGGACGGGTTATTTATTTTAAATCTTGATGGTGAGTCGGTCTATCATATAAATGTGAAAAGATTAAAACCAAATGATTTGAATATGACTTACTTTTGGCATTGTCGACTTGGTCATATAAGTTGGAAATGCATGAAGAAGCTCCATGATGATAGACTCCTAACTTCGTTTGACTTGGAGTCGTTCGAGACATGCGAATCTTGCCTACTCGGCAAAAATATCAAGACACCTTTTGCAAAAAGTTATGAAAGGGCATTCGACTTATTGGGACTACATAGTGATGTATGTGATAGCCAGAGGTGGTTATGAGTACTTCATTACCTTACTGATAATTTGAGTAGGTATGAATATATCTACTTAATAAAACATCAGTCGGAAGCCTTTGAGAAGTTCAGTGAATTCTAGAATGAAGTACAAGATCAACTTGGCAAGAAAATAAAGTTTCTTCGATCGGACCGAGGAGGTGAGTACATGAGCCATGAGTTTGATGACCATCGGAAGAGTTGTGGAATAGTTCCCCAGCTCACTCCACCGGAAACGCCGTAGAGAAACGGTGTGTCAGAAAGACGGAATTGGACCTTATTAGCATAGTACGATCAATGATGAGTCGGATATATCTATCTTTATCATTTTGGGGTTATTGTCTAGAAACTACAACATTCACACTAAATAGAGTACCATCAAAGTCAGTAGACAAGACACCACATGAGATGCGGACTGGCAAGAAGCCAAGTTTGTCTCTTCTTAAGATTTAGGGTTGTGAAGCATTTGTTAAGAGACTTCAGTCGGACAAGCTCATGGCTAAATCGGCTAAGTGTATTTTTGTGAGGTATCCGAGGGAAACCTTTGGTTACTACTTCTACAATCGAGAATAGGGCAAAGTGTTTATCGCTCGAAACAGAGTCTTCCTTGAGAAAGAGTTTTTTAGTCGGGGAGTTAGTGGGAGTATGGTGCAGCTTAAAGAAATTCGAGAAGAACTGACCAGTAGAGAGTTGGAAAAAGCCTTGGAGGTTAAGTCGATCGTGGTAGTTGAGCTAGTAGTTGCACCTAAACTACGAAGATCGGCCAGATTGTAAAGTAGTTGTGATGTGTTATTATTGGACAGAGATGACCGACAACTTATTTGGAAGCGATCGTGGGTTCTGATTCTGGGTCATGGCTTGGAGCCATGAGATCCAAGTTAAAGTCCATGAATGAAAATCAATTTTGAAACTTGGTTGATCTGCCAGACGGTGCAAGACCCGTCGAGTGCAAATGGGTCTTTAAGAAGAAAACTGATATGGATGGAAATATTTCTATCTACAAAGTACGGCTTGTCACAAAGGGGTTCCGACAAGTTCAAGGAGTTGACTATGATGAGACTTTCTCACCCGTAGCGATGCAGTTCGGATCATGTTAGCTATAACAGACTATTTCGACTATGGTATATGGATGTCAAGATGGCTTTCTTTAATAGAAAATTAACCGAGAACGTGTATATGATACAACCCAAAGATTTTGTCGATCTAGCTAATGCTGAAAAAGTATATAAACTTCAGAAATCCATTTATGGGTTGAAACAAAGCATCTCGGAGTTGGAACATTCCCTTTTTATGAGGTAGTAAAATCGTTTGGCTTCATCAAGAGTGATTATGATTCTTGTTTATACAAGAAGTTTAGCGGGAGCAAAATAAACTTTCTGATCTTAGATGTGTATGACATATTACTGATTGAAAATGATGTCCAGATGTTGCAAGAAACCAAGGAGTCATTGGAAAGGATTTTCTCAATGAAGGACTTGGGTGAGGCAACTTACATATTAGGAATCAAGATCTATAGAGAGCTGGACACACAACTTAGACCAATGTGAAAGTCGGCTGATGACTCGGTACCATTTGTCATGGGCATGGTGATGCTATTCTGACTTATATAGACTCAGCTAAAGAGTTTAGCGAGTCAGATTGACCCACGGTTAAGATGCAACGAGCATGTTGTCATTTGCAGTCTCAAGCAATGGAATCCTTCGAACTGGGGTGATCACATAATCCGAGTTATGGATCGCCAGCTTAGGTTCTAACAAAATTGTTACGTAAATGGGCAGTTATAAAGTTAGAGTTTGGGCTGGATGTGAATCAAGTTGCATGACATGGATCACCAAGATGGGATTTGCCCCTCTGTAATGGATAGATATTCTCTAGGCCCTCTTGTATGATATAATTCGAAAGCATGGCAATGCGCGACTTGGTTAATTGTTAAACAAGGAGTCAAACTAAGTGTTAGTCTAGTGAATCATATATCATAGAATGAGAAGAGATAGTCGAGCTATTAAAGGGATGAAAACTACTTGCCTATAACTTGACAAGGTATATCGTGAGGCAAAGGTAATTGGAGGAAAATTTAACACCCTACATTACTAATAGGATGGAGAGCCACCACAACTACCACATCAACGGAAGGATAATATCCCACTAAAGAAATCCGACAGAGTTTCCCATGTACCGGAGGACATCCATGATGGGAAGTTTAAAAAGAGTAACAAAATACAAACCACTAATTATATAATCAAACAAACAGCCTCAAAAGGATAGTTCGCAACTCAAACCACTCATCATCCGAGCACTAGGGTCTCTACACGAGGATACAACAAACATTGCATGAAGCAACCACCAAGGATAGTGAAGTGAACTTTGTAGGAACACATGAATGAAGTGAGCACGTGAAGTGAATGGATCAAGTTATGCTCCCAAATCTCCCATATGCATATGCAGCTATCCATCTCAAACATGAAACAATAACATTGCAAACGTGAGCTCATAGAACTCTGAAAGCAGTAAGTACAAGATGGGATAGCAAGCAAGCATAATACCACAGACAAAGTTGGAGAATAGTTATTTGCATGTTGTAGTTTACTTACCATCATCGCGCTAGGTAATGCCGGTGCTACCTGGCAAACACACACTAAGGTCCGGTGATCTAAGAATAACCAAGTTCTGTTCAACAACTCAACCATGAATTTAGCGCAACCCATTAACTCTTAAGGTTACCACCACCCATTAAATCTGAGGTAACGAAGTTACCATCTACTAGCAAACTGAATCTTGTAGAGCATACGAAGTCATTGCTTGTGAAGCTACTCGTCATATATTCCCATGGTAGCCAACATGGCCAAGAACGGAACTTAAAAGCCAAACTTCATTATATCCATCCTGAGTAGGCATGGAGTTGCATGCGAATAAATAAAGAAGGCAACCAAGACCGAGAACTAGGCTCTGAGCACCAAGACCCAAGACCGAGAACTAGGCTCTGAGCACTGCCGGCAAGCTGAGGAGGGGCGACGTCTCACCTGAGCTCCTTTTCATCCCTCACCAGGTGAGAGGACCATTAGCATGAGGATGGACCCTAAGGACCAAAGACTCGCAAAGCGAGGATCTTCCTTGAATTGGTAAAATACACTCGTGATGGAATTTTTATCAAGAAGAACCAAGAAAATCCAAACCCTATCATTTTCCAGGAGAACAGTGCATTGAAAGATACACCAGGGCGAAGTATGGCATCTTGAAATCACGACGACGGGTAGAAACATGGTATTGAGCTAAGTGATATACATAACCTGTCATCCGGCGGCATTATATGTACCCATCAATAAGATATCTCCATCTAGCGGTTTCTAGTGAAAAGGCCTCTAAGGCACAAGCACCACAGAAGTACGTGCTCTTGAGGTGGATCATTCGATATTGAATAAACTAAAGGAATAAACTAGGCATGGCTGAGCCATCCATGAAATGTAAACCAGGTGTTACCAATAGTAGATATCATAGGCTGCAGAAGATAACATTTAAATGATAAGTAATTAGTTTGCGATGGGGGGTCAGGGGGTCACACGATGCCCACCATCCCAACATGCACTTGCCTTTACTGATGGTGAAGACGTTGAGTGGAGATGAAACCCCAATACCTGTGAGCAAGCACACACAAGTCTCAATACACAAGATAAATCACAATATGAGACACATACAGGCCACATGCATTACACCAAATTATCACATCTAAAGCACACACATATGCCCTCCGAATGGCACTCTTTGGGACGCAAACCTTTGCTGCCCCTTTACTAATAAATACTTGACTCGAGTTAGGATGCTCCCAGTCAAGCAATCGATTTGTGTATGGAACTATGGATTCGCAATAACATTATGTAAACAATACTCCAACTATCTGAACTCTGATTTGGTGTTATCTAGGCCATAGTTACCACATACTAATATAATGTTTTAGGATTCAGCCTAAAGATTTAGTCCTGTATGGATTTCATTGCAACAGAATTACCAAAGAAAATTGAGCAAACTAAATTGATCTAGAAACTAGAATATTCCAAGTAGCTATAAAATTTTATTTCACAAATTAAACATCACTAGAAGGGCACCAAAGGCTCTATGTAAAAACCATAAACAAACAGTTTTTCAACAGCAGGGCAGAAACTTGTTTATATCGCCCCGGATAAACGGCTGGGCCAAAATAGACGAGTGACCACTCAGATTGATCGTGAGAAAGATCCCTACAATTCATCTCATTTACACTTTCTCTAATTCGGCCATCTGACCTCTCAAAAATGAGCGTTTCTTGTTCGGATATCCTAGAAACAGCAGCAGAGCATACTTTGCCCTAATTCCCCACATGGGGATGCTAATCCCATGTCAAATCCCCCACAAATCTCTGGACCAAAACAACACCTGAGCTCATACACGGTGGATTAACTCACCTCCATAGCAAAAGAACAAAGAATCCATGAGGGGCATGTTGGTGAGTATGAATTCTCCTCTCATCTTCTCCCTTGTTCCTCTTCTCCTTCCTTCGACGCCTCTTCTTCTCCCTCGGGCTTCTTGTCAAGGGATGCATCAGTATAGGTCGTGGGGAAGATGTACATGGCAGGGGAGGGATCAAGGGAGGAGAGGGGAGGTGCAGCAATGGGGAAAATGGAGCTATCGAGTGAGGGAGAAAACAAGAAGGGAGTGTTTGCGGAGGAGATGAGGATGGAAGATCCCACGTGGTGGAGAGAGGGGATAAGGGCATGGTCCTCTAGGGCAGGAAATAAAATATTTATTTTCAAAGTATTTTTTCTGAAATTCCAAAATAACCTTAGCTCTTGAATTGATAAGCCATAAAATATGCACCGAAGTCCAATTTTGGCAAATGAATAGTATGTTTCGACTATCTCGAGCCTAACACATCCGTCGAGTCGGGTATCCAAAAGAGGTTTGGTTCGAGAATCACATGAAGGTTAACAAGATTGGGGTACGACAACTCCGTGGAATCAATTTCACGGTATTATCTTTGATGTGGATACAAGAGTAGCCCAGATCGAACGTCTCGAAGAGATGCCTCGGCGGTGGCTTATGATTTGAAATTTAAGGATAGTCAGGATGACAAGAACCATTAATGGTTGAGAATACCCAATAAAATTATGGGATGTTACAGAAAGTCATATTGAGAAAGATTTATCTAATAACTTTACGACGCTTGGGAGTTAGCACGTCTTGCTAGAGTCCGCTGCCAACTATCGATTTAGAGTAGTGACCCATGTCGTCTAGGTGTACGTGAAACTACAGGGTCACACACTTAAGGGAAAGAAGCTCATGTGGATTCGATCAATGTGGAGATTGGGATACGACTTAAATGAGTCTCAAGCGTTGAGCTCAGCTAGTAGTGTATATAAGTGGAGTGATAAGAGATAGTCCCTGACCTAGTCGTCACTTTCTCCGCTCCCATTTTGGGTTAAATAAGAACTAGCGGTCATCTGCCTGGAGCTCCTCCCTGTACGTGTGGATATTGGTAGAAACGTTGCACACGTGGCGCTAGAGACAAATGATTTCGTGGGGATCTGGACGTGCTGTATGTGGGATCGTTCGGCACGGCATCAACTGACGTGCTTCATCAATAATCCGCACCTACGGGTCTAGTGGTAAATCTCATGGCCTATTACCTTAGCTAGATCTTGGGAGCACCATATAGGAGAAAAAATTTATTTATCTCTGCGTGGCCCAACATTAAGCAAATAAGAGCGAAAGGATTTGTTTAAATATTTTTGCAAGATAGATTTTCAAATAAGTGGTTAATGATATGACTATCTCATCACATAAAGACAAACCCATAAAATAAACAGACGGCATATAGCACGAACTTTAGCAGCTACCGCTCTAGAGCTTCAGAACAAACAAGGTTGCAAACATAGTTGATTTGTTGTGCTACAGTCATTTATGTAAAGTGAGAGGCATTATCCTCATATTTTTGTTTTTTCTCGACAAGAAATATTGGGGGTCTCCTTATAAATTTGTACCCGCTGAAATTTTAATGTAGCTTCTAGGCCTCTCGAGGCCTTTTCCGTTAAAAAAAAGGACCCATGCGCGCGCACGAGAGAGAGATGGACGGTTTTCTTCGATCATAGAGAAGACCCCTTTATTGTACCATATAATGGCTGGTAGTTACATTTCCAGTCCATGTACTTTATACCCCTATTTCCCACGAAATAATTCGCACCACTATTTTGAGAAACTCTAAACCATATGTATTCATAGTTTAGCCTCAGTTTGTTCTACCTTTAAGAGCATGTTCCTTGTAGCTTGGCTATTGGAAAATTCATAAAACTTGGTAATTATCTATAAAATATTATCCACTTGGAATTGGGGTGGTGGAAATTTAAGCCATACTAGTAAGTTAAATGTGCCTTGCACGTGAGAGCTCGTATAATGAAAATACGACATATCAGCCGAAAGATGTCTCTTGTAATTAAGTACCCTATTTTTTGACCTCCATATACAAAACTTAAATAACTATATTTATAGAAATAGTCTTGAAAAATAGAATAAAACAATGGAAGTTCTATTTAAAAAGTAAGTTAGAATATTTTAGGCATAGAAGATAGTAGAATGGTAGAGAGGTGTGTTCTGAGATTTGTGATAGTTTTATTGTGCTAGCTAACAACATAATCTTCTACTCCCTCCAATTCAAAATATAAGATGTTTTAGCTATGTGAAAGGAGTGTATCTAGACCCATTTTAGTGTGTAGGTTCACTGCAAATCAACCTGCACACAAAAAAAGGTCTAAATACACTCCTTTCACAAAGCTAAAACATCTTATATTCGAAACGGAGGGACTAGATGCTAGACATGACATAACCTTATGTACGGAAAGATATCCAACGGTCAGCAATGTTGCAATCTATATCCAAGCTCCAAGCGACGGCGCACATAGTTTCGCGACGGCGCACATAGTTTCAGTGGGGGAACTAGGCTTGGACAAGCTGGTGGTTCTGATTTCCCTCGAGTGAAGAGAGAGAGCTCTAGTGAATTTCCGTGGTATGTGTGGCTAATGAATTTGTAGTATGAAGAGCGCATCAGGAAGTTAGTATCGACTAAAAATGTGTAATAGTTTGAATCGATGTAGTATGTGTGGATAATAAATTTGAAGAGTATGTGTGTGTAATAGTTTGAATCGATGTAGTATGTGTGGGTAATGAATTTGATATAGTATGTGTGTGTAATAGTTTGAATCGATGTAGTTGAACACCGTGCTTTATAATTTCTGTGAATAACCAAGGACAACCTCATGAAAAGAGGGTGGACTGACAATGAGCAAAGTCAATTCTGTGGATGTCATGAAAATGTAGTCCATCTCCTCTTCAAGTACAAGGTAGCTAGATTTGTAACACGTTGAACTGCAGGACCATTTTCCAGAACCTTCCGGAACATTCCGAAACCTTCTAGAATCCCCATACAAATACTCCGGAACATTTCCTAACTTAGAAAATGATCCCCAATATATGAATCTTATTCTCCGGACAATTCCGGAGCTCCTCGTGACGTCCTGAATCCAATCCGAGACTCCGAACAACATTCGGTCTCCAACGCACATTCCATGTCTACTTAAAACAACTTCGAACCTTAAGTGTGTCACCCTACGGTTCGTGAATATGCAGACATGATGGAGACACCTCTCCGATCAATAACCATCAGCGGGATCTGGAGATCCATAACGGCTCCCACATACTCAACGATGACTTCGTGATCGATAGAACCATTTAACATACGAAACCAATTCCCTTTGTCACGCGATACTATACTTATCCGAGGTTTGATCGTCGGTATCTCCATACTTAGTTCTACCTCGTTACTGACAAGTACTCTTTACTCGTTCCGTGATATGTCATACCTTGTGACCCAGTCACATGCTTGCAAGCTAATCAGATGACATTCCACCGAGAGGGCCTAGAGCATATCTATCCCGTCATATGGATGGACAAATCCCAATCTTGGTCCACGCGCTTCAACACATACTTTTAGAATACCCAATGACACCTTTATGACCACCCAGTTACGAAGTGGTGTTTGATGCCATCAAAGTACCCATCCGGTGATGGTGATTAACACAACCTCATGGTCGAAGGATTAGGTTACTATGTATTTTAAAGCTTATAGCAAACAAACTTAATGACTTGATCTTATGTTATGCTTACTATGGGTGTGTGTCCATTACATCATTTCTAATGATATAACCTTGTTATTAATGACATCCAATGTCCATGATCAGGAAACCATGATCATCCATTAATCAACAAGCTAGTTCAAAAAGAGGCTTACTAGGGATTCTTATATGTTTACAAAACACACAAGTATTAGTGTTTCCTAATAATACAATTATAGCATGGGATGTAAACATTCATCATAAACACAAAGATATAATAATAACCACTTTTATTATTGCCTCTTGGGCATATCTCCAACAGCCAGAGGCCCTCAAGCAGGTCGTCAGTAGCCTTGGCGGTGAGCTGGTAGAAATCGTGTCACCGAGCGACAGATGGGTCATCGAGGTAAAGGCGTGGCTGAAAGATCCTGACGCCATTCCTAAGATGTACGAGGTGCAGATTCTAAGCAGGGCAGGGCGACAGCTTTGTTGGAAGCACCTGGTCATCATCCACCTGAAGGAGGTTCTGGAATCGGTACATGGCATTCAGGGCCCGAAGAGGCGGCCAGAAAGCGTCCCCGTCGCCTGCAGTGTTGGCCTGGAAGGATCGATGGCACAAGACCACTACCGTTTCGCGACGGCGCACATAGTTTCAGTGGGGGAACTAGGCTTGGACAAGCTGGTGGTTCTGATTTCCCTCGAGTGAAGAGAGAGAGAGCTCTAGTGAATTTCCGTGGTATGTGTGGCTATGAATTTATAGTATGAAGAGCACAACAGGAAGTTAGTATCGACTAAAAATGTGTAATAGTTTTAATCGATGTAGTATGTGTGGATAATAAATTTGAAGAGTATGTGTGTGTAATAGTTTGAATCGATGTAGTATGTGTGGGTAATGAATTTGATATAGTATGTGTGTGTGATAGTTTGAATCGATGTAGTTGAACACCGTGCTTTATAATTTCTATGAATAACCAAGGACAACCTCATGAAAAGAGGGTGGACTGACAATGAGCAAAGTCAATTCTGTGGATGCCATGAAAATGTAGTCCATCTCCTCTTCAAGTACAAGGTAGCTAGATTTGTAACACGTTGAACTGCAGGACCATTTTGCAGACAATACAAGGCAAATGAAAAATGGTTTATAACACAGACAACAGACGCAAAATCTGTACATAAACCATTGTCTGAATTTTATCTGTCTAGGATAAAAGAATGGCAGTTAACTAGATTTAACCGCGAGTAGTAATTGAAGAAAATAGATACTTGATAGTATTTGTTTACAACAATAGTACTTCCATACAAAAGGGTTTTATATCTGCACAAAAGTGGGCTAAACTTCCTACTAGTTTATAGAACAATGCGTCAGCATTTCATCTACAAAAGCCATTCTTCAGTTTGAACTTAACTATTCTACACTGAAGAAACTACAGATCTCCACCAGAAAAGTTGACTGGCCAATTGCCTTGAGAGGACGTAAGTTCTTTGATCATTTAACCCAAACGGATCTATTGCCTTCCTGCCAAACTTCAAGAAATCTGTATCGTTCATGCTTTGCGTGCGCCAGTCCCGATTCAGTTGGACCATCCGCGCTACCGCAACGATTTCTTCGAAACTGAAATTCGGTATCTTATTTTTGGGATGGTAGGTCTATGTGAATTGGAACCTGAATTCCGACACTGAGCTGATGCCTGCCGCCGGCTCCAGCTGTCGAACAATCCAACATGTTGAGTGTAGACGCTTGGTCACCGTCGCGGTACGGCCTCCGACAATGTGTTGGATGGAGCGTCTTTGCCGCAGACGACGTGTTCCCAGCCTCCCCCACTGCGATAAGGTAGCCCGCGCTGAAGCGTGGACGCGAGAGATCCTAGACCTTGGCGCTGCCCTATTCGAGGGTGTGTACCCTCGGCGGTATGCTCTCATGAACGATTTGATACGTACCATGTTTCCCCTACCTAGAGCACGTCGTAATGCCGCCGCGCGATTTCTCCACCGCGCTCTGTTGGCCCTGCTCGCCGCATCCGGCGCCGACGATGCCGGCGCCGCCGCCGCAACCGATTCAGCACATTCGGCAAAATCATCCGCATGGCGGGGCAATGGGGAGACCGGCCTTGAAGTAGAGCTTCATGGCCTGCCTTAGAGGGGCTAAATACCCCAGTTTCGGCGGTTGTCACAGCGGCGGCGGCGACTGCTTAGGCGGGGCCATGTTGCCCTAGGTGGTGCAGCGTGGCGGAGCTGCGCAAGGTGAACTGTGGTTTGTCGGAGAATGGAGTGACAGACTGACAGTAGGTTTGGACTACGAGCACACGTGAAAATAGTCATCTCCCATTTCTTGAGAGGATAATAATTTGACACTCGTTGCATTAACCGCTCAATCTTTATTTCCCTTCTCAGCATAAGAGTGTGCACGTATTAAAAAGATCGGTCGTGGAGATCGACCTCATCGGGAAATGTACCAGGACAGGTAGGAGACCGGGTTCCATTTTAGAAATTTTAATGACTGTGCCCTTATATTTATATGATATTATTTCTATGACACTATGAACCGTCGAATTGTAGCAACAACATCAGAAACAAGGGATGACGATGTGGCGTGTTTTCTTTTTTTAAAGGGCATCAGAAACAGGGGATGAAGACATGACATGTTTTCTGACTGACGGGCCCGCCTCCTCCACCTTCGACGGCGCGCATCCTAGGTTCGAGGGCTAGTGCCGCCCACCAACACATTATTGTGCAATTTTACATGTTCTGTCGCAACCAGCTCCGCTCCACTCCTCTGATCCTGCCGCCGCCACTCCGTTCAGTCGTGCACCGCTCTCGTCCTCGCTTTGGACCACCGTGTCACGCCCCGAAGATGGGCCTAGTCGTGACAACCGCCACATGTTTATAATCTTGCGATTATAAGCATGTAAGGCTTAAGAAAAAACAAATTTACAAGTCTCAAACAAGGGTATATTTTATTCATTGATTTTTCTAGCATACAAGTCGTGTTACATAAAATATCCTTCTTATTCATTTCCCACCCCGTAGTACTACTCCTACGCTTTGCCATCGAGTCCGACGGTGCTCACTTCTGCAAGAGAATTAAGATAGCATGGGTGAGTACCAAATGTACTCAACAAGTAGTTAATTTACTAACCACAAAGGAAAAAAAGATAGAAAATACGGTATAAAAGATAGACTGTATTTAAGGGATCATGAAATATTAATAAACATGATAAGAAGTATATCAGCGGAATCAGATTCAAAGGAATGGACAAGGTGTCAAAAAGACTGGATTGACAAGACTATCAGAATTTGTATCGGCATCACACATGACAGCAAGCATTCCCTACCCGGGAGTCACAGGGGTTAATATTAACACTTTTACACTTTGTAGAGAGGTACTCCGACGCCGACATTCTCAACTAGAACCACAAATACGCTAGTCGAGCAATGCTCTTTAGCCCATTAAGACCTAGACACCTTGACCTACTCGTGCTGGTTGCTCCTATGGATCCATCGCCAGACACTTTCCCGAACAAGGACCGTCCCTAACGGAGAACTCAGACAGTCTCATACCTGAACTGTGACCAGTACAATACGTTTTCCGTCGTGACACCAATACCAAGATATCAAGATATATGCATGAACATATTAGTGATGGAATCATTGGGTCGAGGCCAAAACACTATGTCATGGCTCTAACCGAGCTCATGCATAACCTATCGATTTCATCAAGATAGAGAGGACATCATCTCTCTCTCCAACAAGATGTGATCAAGGGAATCAATAAGGATATGTGCAACAATATACATGAGAATAACAAGGATCAAGTGACCAAAGAGATAAACAAGTTGAACAAGAATCGGAAGTTAGTAGAGCAGACTACTTGCCTTGATCATCGATGAGTATCTTAGAATAATAAGCCAGATCAATATATACTCCAAACAAAACCCTGCTGATATAATCCAAAAGCAGCATAATACTAGTACTGGTATCCTCCTAATCTGCGCATCAGCTCCCCTCTACTGTTAATTAGCGCCTCCTAAACAATTTCAATCGGCAACCTCTCGCTCACTCTCTGTCGTCTCTCTTTTCCCCTCCACACATCACGTGCTCTCACCTCCCTTTCTCAAGGTCTCCTCCTATCGGTGGTGGGAATGGAGCAGCTAGAACGTTTTCTATTTATAGTAGCCAGTGACTAAATATCTGACCGATCGCCCGCTTCAGCGAACCTTTCTAGGAGGTGACCAGGTCAACTGCATCACATACGTTTCTATGCTGGCGTGCATGCAAGATTACAACGCAAGGACAAGGATTCTCATGCGCTGCCAACTAGGATTGCATGTCCTCTAACTTGATGACATGTTTTCCATCTCATAAATATCTTGTACTTTGCTAGTCCACGTAGAGAAGCATTGCTGACTACACCATTGCCAAAACATCTCAACTATCTCTTATGTCCAGCCACCTTGCAACCTCATGCAAAAATATCTCACATCAGTGTATGCATGGGTCAATGGATTTGCACAGTACTAGTATATATATAATTAGTACTATTGGTATGCACAAAAGATCAGGTTTTAACTTCACTAATCTTTTATTGTCGGTAGAGATTAACTTCCATCTTAAACCCATGTAGATTAGCAAAAACAAACACAATTAACAAATATTATTTAGCTAAAATTAATTTAACTCAAAAATCTAGGTTATTACACGTCGTCCTCCTGCCCTCCCCTCCCTGCCATCCCCTCACGTCCCCTCCCCTCCCCTCCCTGTCCTGTCTCCTTGCCGTCGTCCACCGCCCAGGCGTGTCTGGAAACAAAAACCGAGAGTCGGCCGTTGGGTTAGGCACCCAATGATGTTGGTGATCCGGATCCCGCTCGGAGATGGATCATGCGAGGCTTGAGAACACGGAGATGGGTCCTGCGCGGCTAGAGAGCACAGAGTCTCCTTCAAATCTGGAGAGCATAGAGGAGAATGAAACAGGGGAAGAGGAAGCGGGATGCAGAGCTTTGGAGGTATGGAGCCCGGAGAAGGTGCCGTGCATCCCCATTGAAGGGTAAGAACTATGATTCCTTTTCTGCATATCCCAATTAGCGTTTCTAGTCCCGTGGTGATGGCAAGGATATGTGTTGGTAACTACAGGACGTCTGTACAACTTGTCCTTGAGCATGATGCTTTGTCAAGCGAGCATGAAGACACTGAAATGTGTGGCAGTGCGGATGATGATGAAAAAGCATATCTAGGCGTGTCTGCTGACCCTGATAGGATGGAGAATAGGGAATATTTGGTTGATTCAAACTTTGAGCCTGACTATGAGACTGATGAGGAAGAGGAATGTGAAGATGTGGAAATGTGATGTAGATACGACGACGAAGACGAGGACAAGCCAGTGATACACTTTGACAGGGACAATCCTACAATTAATGAGGGGCCTGTCTTTGAGAATGTGGAGGACTGCAGATATACAGTTGCAACCTATGCAATTAGAGTTGGGTTCGAATTTATCATTGAAAAGAACGACCAAAAGAGATTTAGGGTGCATTGTAGGGAAAGTAATGTCTGTAAATGGAGATTACATGCATATCCAATGCGGGGTGGACACTCATTTCAGGTTGCAATAGCTACATTTAGTTTCAGTCTTTCTCATATTTATTCTGCTGATAATTAGCTCTGAAATATTTGGATTCTTATCGAATGCAGATCAAAGTAAACACAAAGAAACACAACTGCCCTAATACTTCTTTAAGTGATAAAATTAGACCGGCGACTACCAAGTGGATTGCTGCTACTATACTTGACTAGGTGAGGCAGGATCATAACATTGGACCTGCTAAACTCAGAGCAAAGATTAGCAAAAAGTTTAACGTTCTGATTCCTTACCATAGAGTCTTTGATGGAAAGGAGATGGCTCTAGACTTCATTCAAGGCAAGTGGAATGACAGTTTTCACATGTTGTATAGTTTCAAAGCTCAGGTAGAGAAAACATCACATGATAATGTTGTTGACATCGATTACGAGGTTGTGAAAGAAAGAGAAAAGGTCTCGAGGGGGGTCAGATATAAGCAGGCAGATAAGATATGCTTCAGGAGATGTTTTGTCTGCTTGAAGGCATGCTGGAAGGGGTTCCTAGATGGCTGCAGGCCATACTTGGCAATAGGCGCAACTTCTTTAACAGGGAAGTTCAGGGGACATGTTGCTTTTGCTTGTGATTTGGACGCACATAATTGGCTTCTACCAGTAGCTTATGCTGTTCTTGAGGGTGAATCAAATGAAAGCTAGACATGGTTCATGTAGAGACTACGGACAATAATTGGTCACCCTGAAGGCTTGGTGATACACACTGGTGCATGCAAGGGTCTTGAGAATGCTATTGATGATGTGTTTCCTGCGGTTGAGCATAGGGAATGCATGCGGCACCTCGCTACTAACTTCACAAATACATTCAAAGGAAAGATCTTTGAAGAGGACTTGTGGCGATCAACATACACATACACCCTAAGCACACATGCTATTTACTTGCAGAACATGTATGTAGTGCCAAAGGTGAAAAAATACCTTGAAGAACATCACACCAAGCTATGGGCCAGAAGCAAGTTTGGTGAGTTAAGCAAGGTGGATTTTGTTTGCAATAATTTGGTAGAGAGTTTCAATGCTAATATTTCATGCATGAAGACACTTGGAATTGTTGGATGCAATAAGACAGTGCATAATGGTGAAGATAGATTTAAGGCAAAGAATTTGTGGAAGAATTTTTTTAGGCCATAAAATAGTTCCAAAGGTGGTTATGTTACTGAATGCAAGAACTAGGGCAATGAGAACGATAAAGATGAGGATGGTCAGAAGTTCCAAAACATTGGCTGAGGTTTATGCAGAATACAAGCGTGGAACTGAACGGAGGTACACTATATACATTGGAAACAAGACTTGTTCATGTAGACAGTGGCAGATTACTGGTATGCCATGTCACCATGCACTGTACTTTGTCTGAAAGCTTGGAGGCAGCGGAGCTGAAATAGAGCTATGTTGACAACTATTTCTCCATGGACAAGTTTGCAGCAACTTATGCAGAAAATGACCACCTATGGCTGATGAAAATGAGTGGGAGATTGCCGATCCAGGGTTCAAACTTCAACCACCAGTTCTTAGAAGGTCACCTGGGAGGCCTAGAAAGCTAAGGATCGAAGCCTCCACTGATAAAGGTTCAAGGCTGGGAGCTAGGAAAAGGAAATGCAAACGTTGTGGAGGATTCGGCCATATCAAGAGGTTGTGCAAAAACCCAGTTACACATGATCTTATCCCTGTTGACACCCCAGTGGCAGAAAATGAGGCTTCTCAGCCAGAACTGGAGGAAGAGCAGCGCGAAGACAAAGAACTTGAGAAAGTGCAGCAGGTGGAGGAAAATGGTGATGAGCACTCGGAGGAAAACATAGGTAAGCAGCAAATTTATGAAGAAGTGGAGGTGCCGGCGAGAAAAGGGTGTGAAAAGAAACAAAAGGGTAAGCGGAACAGGGAGGAAAAGGAAAATAATGGAGGTGTATTAGAATCTGAAGAAGTTGCAGGGGTGATTCAGGATGTTCTTGAGGATCTTTCGGCTAACTGCAAGAGAAATAATAAATCCCTGCCAATTTCATCTTTGTACGATTCTCTAGATGAAAGGTAAGCTTAAATATTGTTTATTTGCCATTTTATAATTTTTTCCATCCTCATCAACTGTTGCTTAATGCAGCGTGGGCTAGCAGACTAATAAGAGGAGCAGAAATAAGCGTGCACAGTAACGTCATATGTTAAATTATCATTAAAACTAAACTAGTCGTGTCGTCTTTATTTATATCTGGCGCGTGAAACGTGTCTGTGATGGGGTCATGTGGACCAGATTACAATTTTTTAAATATTATTATATTAATTTTTTACCTGCGTATGTACGCAGCTACTAGTTGCCATCTCCCTTGGATTCCCATCTCCTCTGGGGCACTCTAGAATTATGGTTGTGCCATCAAGTACTGATAGCAGAGTCAGCGTATTGTCCCATTAGATATGAACGCATGACTTTGTTTGTTCAGAATTGGACGACTTTTGATTAGTTTGAAAGATAAAGAAACCTAAAACATGGCCAATATATGCCATCGGAAACTATTCCTCAAAAAAATATTATTACTCCCTCTTCCGTCTAGAACTAAGTGACTTGAATTTGTGTAGATTCGTATGTATCTAGACATGTTTTGGGCATAAATACATTTAAATATCTAAATAAGCCAGTTATATCTGGACAAAAGTACTACACTATTTGTTACAACACGCTCGACCCCTTCTCCTCTAACGCACTCCAAATTATGGCTGTGCCATCAAGTGTTGGGAGCTAAGTCAGCGTATTGTCCCATCCGATATGCCAGTAACGCGTGAACTTTACTTTTAGGATCGGACGTGTTTCGACTAGTTTCAAAGATAAAGACACCTAAAACATGGCAAACATATATAGATTATGACGCTAATCGACTATGACTCAAGTGACCCCCATCTAAAGAGGGCATTAAGATATCGTACATAGATTTAATTTAGGCTTAAGTGGCCCTAACTGACTATGACGCTCCCGCAGTCTCCATCATCAACGATGTTGTCCACGTCGCCGTCAGCCTCCTCCACGTCGAAATCGATGCCGACGTTCGCGGCAGCGTTCCTCCTCCACATAGATTCTTCACGGTGCACCGCATCGATAACGGTGGAGGTCATACGCCCAAGCACTGCCCAGAAGCGCTACCTCCCTTCGGGGTTGCGCAGATCCGGGTGGATCTCCCCCAGTGGGTTCCGCACAGCTCAATCAACGCCATCCGCTCCTTCTTGAACAACGTTCGCCAGTACGCGCTCGTGCGCGAGTACCGTGCCATTGCCCTCTTCCGCTCCGGCAGCTGGAGGCGACGCTCCTCGATCTGCCTCGCCAACGCGTTGTTGCGCAAGAGTGGCACGACAGGCACCCAGTGTAGCTGAGCTCGAAGCCGGCCAAAAGCCTCGCGAAGGACGACGCGAGTATGTCGTAGTGGGCGAACATTTAAGCCTCATGCAAGCTGAGTTTGAGCCTCTCCCTCTCCATGGCGATGAAGGAACATGACCTAAGCTTCGGCCCCGAGGTGGAGGGGATAAGGGAAAGGACGTAGGCCCAGTCGTGGATGCCACTACCAATCAGTTCGGAGAATAGACTTCTCGCGGATCACCCTCATGAAGGACATCCTTATTGTCCACGCACCCCGATCCAACGGTGCCTAACAATCGGGGATCGGGTCTTCTATAAGCCCGGAGTGGTTGCTAGTTAGGTCTACGTCTCGATTGTTTGTGGCTAACGGCTTTCTTTGAAAAGAACACACGTGCAAGACTCTGGTGGATCCATGTGGTTTATGGAAAGAACACACATGCAATGACACTAGTGTTGGTTTAGGAAAAAGAACACACATGCAATGACACAATGGCGGCGCTAGGATTGGCACATAGTGATGAAATGTTTTGTGAAACCACAGTGATGCACAATTCACACACACACATGCAATGACTCTAGTGGCGGTTTATGAAAAGGACACCACATGCAGTGACTCTGGTGGGTCCAAGTGGTGGTTTATGAAAAGAACAACATATGCAATGACTCTGGTGGTGGTTTATGAAAAGGACACCACATGTAGTGACTCCGGTGGATCCAAGTGGTGGTTTATGAAAAGGAAACACATGCAATGACACTGGTGGATCCAAGTGCTGGTTTATGAAAAGAACAACACATGCAGTGACCCTAGTTGTGGTTTATGAAAAGGACACCACATGCAGTGACATGCATTGGATCCAAGTGGTGGTTTATGAGAAGGACACACATGCAATGACTCTGGTGGATCCATGTGGTTTATGAAAAGAACACCACATGCTGGAGTGGCATCATTGCATGTGTTCTTTTCAAAAACCACAGTGATGCACACTGACACACACACACATGCAATGACTCTAGTGGTGGTTTATGAAAAGGACACCACATGCAGTGACTCTGGTGGATCCAAGTGGTGGTTTATGAAAAGAACAACACATGCAATAACTCTGGTGGTGCTTTATGAAAAGGACACAACATGGAGTGACTCTGGTGGATCCAAGTGGTGGTTTATGAAAAGTACACCAAATGCAATGACATGCATTGGATCCAAGTGGTGGTTTATAAAAAGAACAAACATACAATGACTCTGGTTGTCGTTTATGAAAGGGACACACATTCAATGACATGCATTGGATCCAAGTGGTGGTTTATGAAAATGACACCACATTCAATGACTCTTGTTGTGGTTTATGAAAGGGACACACATGCAATGACATGCATTGGATACAACTAGTGGTTTATGAAAAGAACAAACATGCAATGACTCTGGTTATGGTTTATGAAAAGGACACATATGCAATAACACTAGTGATGGTTTATAAAAATAACACACATGCAAAGACATGCAATTACACTGGTGGATCCATATGGTTTATGAGAAGGATACGCATGCAATGGCTCTGGTGCATCCATATGGTTTATAAAAAGAACACCACATGCTGGAGTGGCATCATTGCATGTGTTCTTTTCAAAAACCACAATGATGCACACTACCACACACACACACATTCAATGACTCTAGTGGTGGTTTATAAAAAGGACACCACATGCAATGACTCTGGTGGATCCAAGTGGTGGTTTATGAAAAGAACAACACATGCAATGACCCTAGTTGTGGTTTATGAAAAGGACACCAATGAAATTACATGCATTGGATCCAAGTGGTGGTTTATGAAATGAACAAACATACAATGACTTAGGTTGTGGTTTATGAAAGGGAAACACATGTAATGACATGCATTGGATCCAAGTGGTGGTTTAGAAAATAACAAACATGCAATGACTCTGATTGTGGTTTATGAAAAGGACACACATGCAATGACACTAGTGGTGGTTTATGACAAGAACCCACATGCAAAGACATGCAATGCCACTGGTGGATCCATGTGGTTTATGAGAAGGACACACATGTAATGGCTCTGGTGGATCCATGTGGTTTATGAAAAGAACACCACATGCTGGAGTGGCATCATTGCATGTGTTCATTTCAAAAACCACAGTGATGCACACTGACACACACACATTCAATGATTCTAGTGGTGGTTTATGAAAAGGACACCACATGCAATGACACTGGTGGATCCAAGTGGTAGCTTATAAAAAAACAACACATGCAATGACCCTAGTTGTGGTTTATGAAAAGGACACACATGCAATGACATGCACTGGATCCAAGTGGTTGTTTATGAAAAGAACAAACATGCAATGACTCTGGTTATAGTTTATGAAAATGACACACATACAATGATACTAGTGGTGGTTTATAAAAAGAACATACATGCAAAAGACATGCAATGACACTGGTGGATCCATGTGGTTTATGAGAAGACACACATGCAATAACTCTGGTCGATCCATGTAGTTTATGAAAAGAACACCACATGCTGGAGTGGCATCATTGCATGTGTTCTTTTCAAAAACCACAGTGATGCACGCTGACACACACACACATATTCAATGACTCTAGTGGTGGTTTATAAAAAGGGCACCAGATGCAACAACTCTGGTGGATTCATGTGGTTTATGAAAATAACAACACATGCAATTACTCTAGTGATGGTTTATGAAAAGGACACCACATGTAGTGACTCTGGTGGATCCAAGTGGCGGTTTATGAAAAGTACACCACATGCAGTGACTCTGGTCGTGGTTTATAAAAAGTACACACATGCAATGACACTAGTTGATCCAAGAGGTGATTTATGAAAAGAACAGCACATGAATTGCCCCTGGTTGTGGTTTATGAAAAGGACACCACATGCAGTGACATGCATTGGACCCAAGTGGTGGTTTATGAAAAGAACAAACATGCAATGACCCTAGTTGTGGTTTATAAAAGGGACACACATGCAATGTCAACTGGTGGATCCATGTGGTTTATGAAAATAACACCACATGTTGGAGTGGCATCATTGCATATGTTCTTTTCAAAAACCAAAGTGATGCACACTAACACACACACATATGAAATAACTCTAGTGGTGGTTTATGGGAGTGAGTGAGAGGAGGAGGTCTCCACCTCCTTTTCTACGGGGGAGGGGCCCCCTCCCTTGTCCAACGGCCAAGAGGGTGCCCCCTCACCTCCTCTCATTCATGTGGTGGACTCTCCACTCACGTTATTTCAAATTCCATTCTCCCATTTATTCTCCACTCAAAAATTAAAGGTCTTTCTATTAAAGCACTTTAATTCTCTTGTTTTAATGCAACTCAATTTAATGAAAATTTCATTTAATGAGTACTTCATTTAATGAACACTTCATTTAATGAACACATTGATCCCTTGCTATGTTTCGATACCCCAAATTATTTCGGCAGTTTTGACATAACAAAATCCTGTGATGTCCATTATCTTCACATGTGTTCCTTATCCGGTCAATTGCATAGACTAACATTAAGTGTGTCTCCCTACGGGTTCGAGAACTATATAGACATGATCAAGACTTTCTCCGATCAATAATCATTAGCGGGATATGAAGATCCATAATGACTCCCACTAGTTCCATGAAAATCCAATAATCGTCTTAACCTTTTTGCTGTAATCAAATTCATTTTGTCTCGCGATATATTATTTGTCCGAGATTCAATCCCTTGGTATCATCCATACCACGTTTAATCTCGTTCTCGACAAGTACTCGTTTTCTCGTTCATGTGATATAACATTCTAGTGATCAAATCACTTGCTTGCAAGCTATGTCAATGTGATATCATCGAGAGGGCCCAGTATATCTCTCCATCATCTGGATGGATAAATCCCACTCTTGATCCCTGAGCCTCAACTAACACTTTCCAAGTACCCGACGACACCTTTATAATCACCCAGTTACGGTTTGGTGTAATCAAAGTACCTTTCCGGTAAAAGTGATTGACGCGATCTCATGGTATAAGAACATTGAGTTACTACGAATGTGATAACAATATAAACTTGACGACATGATCATATTGTTACATCTACTTCGGATGACTATTCATCATATCATTCTCCATTGATATGACCACGTTATTAACAACATCCAATGTTCATGATCAGGAAACCCATGATCATCATTTAATCAACAAGCTAGTATTAAGAGAGGCTTTATTATGAACCTTTTCTGTTTACAAATCACACATGTATTAATGTTTCCTATTTACACAATTATAGCATGAAAAATAAACATATGTTATAAACCTGGAATAGCATAATAACCACTTTATTATTGCCACTCGGGCATATTCCTTTCACATTTACCTTCAGAATTCTTAATGGAGCTAAATAATTGTTATTATGTTCCAGTGCTTACTAGAAACATCATTTCTGCCTCACTTTTTATGAAACAAGGCTATGTGTCAAATATTAAGAATAATGGTTGTTCTTTGTATTTGAATGATATGTTTCACGGTTTTGCACCCGTCCAGGACGGGTTATTTATTTTAAATCTTGATGGTGAGTCGGTCTATCATATAAATGTGAAAAGATTAAAACCAAATGATTTGAATATGACTTACTTTTGGCATTGTCGACTTGGTCATATAAGTTGGAAATGCATGAAGAAGCTCCATGATGATAGACTCCTAACTTCGTTTGACTTGGAGTCGTTCAAGACATGCGAATCTTGCCTACTCGGCAAAAATATCAAGACACCTTTTGCAAAAAGTTATGAAAGGGCATTCGACTTATTGGGACTACATAGTGATGTATGTGATAGCCAGAGGTGGTTATGAGTACTTCATTACCTTACTGATAATTTGAGTAGGTATGAATATATCTACTTAATAAAACATCAGTCGGAAGCCTTTGAGAAGTTCAGTGAATTCTAGAATGAAGTACAAGATCAACTTGGCAAGAAAATAAAGTTTCTTCGATCGGACCGAGGAGGTGAGTACATGAGCCATGAGTTTGATGACCATCGGAAGAGTTGTGGAATAGTTCCCCAGCTCACTCCATCGGGAACGCCGTAGAGAAACGGTGTGTTAGAAAGACGGAATTGGACCTTATTAGCATAGTACGATCAATGATGAGTCGGATATATCTATCTTTATCATTTTGGGGTTATTGTCTAGAAACTACAACATTCACACTAAATAGAGTACCATCAAAGTCAGTAGACAAGACACCACATGAGATGCGGACTGGCAAGAAGCCAAGTTTGTCTCTTCTTAAGATTTAGGGTTGTGAAGCATTTGTTAAGAGACTTCAGTCGGACAAGCTCATGGCTAAATCGGCTAAGTGTATTTTTGTGAGGTATCCGAGGGAAACCTTTGGTTACTACTTCTACAATCGAGAATAGGGCAAAGTGTTTATCGCTCGAAATAGAGTCTTCCTTGAGAAAGAGTTTTTTAGTCGGGGAGTTAGTGGGAGTATGGTGCAGCTTAAAGAAATTCGAGAAGAACTGACCAGTAGAGAGTTGGAAAAAGCCTTGGAGGTTAAGTCGATCGTGGTAGTTGAGCTAGTAGTTGCACCTAAACTACGAAGATCGGCCAGATTGTAAAGTAGTTGTGATGTGTTATTATTGGACAGAGATGACCGACAACTTATTTGGAAGCGATCGTGGGTTCTGATTCTGGGTCATGGCTTGGAGCCATGAGATCCAAGTTAAAGTCCATGAATGAAAATCAATTTTGAAACTTGGTTGATCTGCCAGACGGTGCAAGACCCGTCGAGTGCAAATGGGTCTTTAAGAAGAAAACTGATATGGATGGAAATATTTCTATCTACAAAGTACGGCTTGTCACAAAGGGGTTCCGACAAGTTCAAGGAGTTGACTATGATGAGACTTTCTCACCCGTAGCGATGCAGTTCGGATCATGTTAGCTATAACAGACTATTTCGACTATGGTATATGGATGTCAAGATGGCTTTCTTTAATAGAAAATTAACCGAGAATGTGTATATGATACAACCCAAAGATTTTGTCGATCTAGCTAATGCTGAAAAAGTATATAAACTTCAGAAATCCATTTATGGGTTGAAACAAAGCATCTCGGAGTTGGAACATTCCCTTTTTATGAGGTAGTAAAATCGTTTGGCTTCATCAAGAGTGATTATGATTCTTGTTTATACAAGAAGTTTAGCGGGAGCAAAATAAACTTTCTGATCTTAGATGTGTATGACATATTACTGATTGAAAATGATGTCCAGATGTTGCAAGAAACCAAGGAGTCATTGGAAAGGATTTTCTCAATGAAGGACTTGGGTGAGGCAACTTACATATTAGGAATCAAGATCTATAGAGAGCTGGACACACAACTTAGACCAATGTGAAAGTCGGCTGATGACTCGGTACCATTTGTCATGGGCATGGTGATGCTATTCTGACTTATATAGACTCAGCTAAAGAGTTTAGCGAGTCAGATTGACCCACGGTTAAGATGCAACGAGCATGTTGTCATTTGCAGTCTCAAGCAATGGAATCCTTCGAACTAGGGTGATCACATGATCCGAGTTATGGATCGCCAGCTTAGGTTCTAACAAAATTGTTACGTAAATGGGCAGTTATAAAGTTAGAGTTTGGGCTGGATGTGAATCAAGTTGCATGACATGGATCACCAAGATGGGATTTGCCCCTCTGTAATGGATAGATATTCTCTAGGCCCTCTTGTATGATATAATTCGAAAGCATGGCAATGCGCGACTTGGTTAATTGTTAAACAAGGAGTCAAACTAAGTGTTAGTCTAGTGAATCATATATCATAGAATGAGAAGAGATAGTCGAGCTATTAAAGGGATGAAAACTACTTGCCTATAACTTGACAAGGTATATCGTGAGGCAAAGGTAATTGGAGGAAAATTTAACACCCTACATTACTAATAGGATGGAGAGCCACCACAACTACCACATCAACGGAAGGATAATATCCCACTAAAGAAATCCGACAGAGTTTCCCATGTACCGGAGGACATCCATGATGGGAAGTTTAAAAAGAGTAACAAAATACAAACCACTAATTATATAATCAAACAAACAGCCTCAAAAGGATAGTTCGCAACTCAAACCACTCATCATCCGAGCACTAGGGTCTCTACACGAGGATACAACAAACATTGCATGAAGCAACCACCAAGGATAGTGAAGTGAACTTTGTAGGAACACATGAATGAAGTGAGCACGTGAAGTGAATGGATCAAGTTATGCTCCCAAATCTCCCATATGCATATGCAGCTATCCATCTCAAACATGAAACAATAACATTGCAAACGTGAGCTCATAGAACTCTGAAAGCAGTAAGTACAAGATGGGATAGCAAGCAAGCATAATACCACAGACAAAGTTGGAGAATAGTTATTTGCATGTTGTAGTTTACTTACCATCATCGCGCTAGGTAATGCCGGTGCTACCTGGCAAACACACACTAAGGTCCGGTGATCTAAGAATAACCAAGTTCTGTTCAACAACTCAACCATGAATTTAGCGCAACCCATTAACTCTTAAGGTTACCACCACCCATTAAATCTGAGGTAACGAAGTTACCATCTACTAGCAAACTGAATCTTGTAGAGCATACGAAGTCATTGCTTGTGAAGCTACTCGTCATATATTCCCATGGTAGCCAACATGGCCAAGAACGGAACTTAAAAGCCAAACTTCATTATATCCATCCTGAGTAGGCATGGAGTTGCATGCGAATAAATAAAGAAGGCAACCAAGACCGAGAACTAGGCTCTGAGCACCAAGACCCAAGACCGAGAACTAGGCTCTGAGCACTGCCGGCAAGCTGAGGAGGGGCGACGTCTCACCTGAGCTCCTTTTCATCCCTCACCAGGTGAGAGGACCATTAGCATGAGGATGGACCCTAAGGACCAAAGACTCGCAAAGCGAGGATCTTCCTTGAATTGGTAAAATACACTCGTGATGGAATTTTTATCAAGAAGAACCAAGAAAATCCAAACCCTATCATTTTCCAGGAGAACAGTGCATTGAAAGATACACCAGGGCGAAGTATGGCATCTTGAAATCACGACGACGGGTAGAAACATGGTATTGAGCTAAGTGATATACATAACCTGTCATCCGGCGGCATTATATGTACCCATCAATAAGATATCTCCATCTAGCGGTTTCTAGTGAAAAGGCCTCTAAGGCACAAGCACCACAGAAGTACGTGCTCTTGAGGTGGATCATTCGATATTGAATAAACTAAAGGAATAAACTAGGCATGGCTGAGCCATCCATGAAATGTAAACCAGGTGTTACCAATAGTAGATATCATAGGCTGCAGAAGATAACATTTAAATGATAAGTAATTAGTTTGCGATGGGGGGTCAGGGGGTCACACGATGCCCACCATCCCAACATGCACTTGCCTTTACTGATGGTGAAGACGTTGAGTGGAGATGAAACCCCAATACCTGTGAGCAAGCACACACAAGTCTCAATACACAAGATAAATCACAATATGAGACACATACAGGCCACATGCATTACACCAAATTATCACATCTAAAGCACACACATATGCCCTCCGAATGGCACTCTTTGGGACGCAAACCTTTGCTGCCCCTTTACTAATAAATACTTGACTCGAGTTAGGATGCTCCCAGTCAAGCAATCGATTTGTGTATGGAACTATGGATTCGCAATAACATTATGTAAACAATACTCCAACTATCTGAACTCTGATTTGGTGTTATCTAGGCCATAGTTACCACATACTAATATAATGTTTTAGGATTCAGCCTAAAGATTTAGTCCTGTATGGATTTCATTGCAACAGAATTACCAAAGAAAATTGAGCAAACTAAATTGATCTAGAAACTAGAATATTCCAAGTAGCTATAAAAATTTATTTCACAAATTAAACATCACTAGAAGGGCACCAAAGGCTCTATGTAAAAACCATAAACAAACAGTTTTTCAACAGCAGGGCAGAAACTTGTTTATATCGCCCCGGATAAACGGCTGGGCCAAAATAGACGAGTGACCACTCAGATTGATCGTGAGAAAGATCCCTACAATTCATCTCATTTACACTTTCTCTAATTCGGCCATCTGACCTCTCAAAAATGAGCGTTTCTTGTTCGGATATCCTAGAAACAGCAGCAGAGCATACTTTGCCCTAATTCCCCACATGGGGATGCTAATCCCATGTCAAATCCCCCACAAATCTCTGGACCAAAACAACACCTGAGCTCATACACGGTGGATTAACTCACCTCCATAGCAAAAGAACAAAGAATCCATGAGGGGCATGTTGGTGAGTATGAATTCTCCTCTCATCTTCTCCCTTGTTCCTCTTCTCCTTCCTTCGACGCCTCTTCTTCTCCCTCGGGCTTCTTGTCAAGGGATGCATCAGTATAGGTCGTGGGGAAGATGTACATGGCAGGGGAGGGATCAAGGGAGGAGAGGGGAGGTGCAGCAATGGGGAAAATGGAGCTATCGAGTGAGGGAGAAAACAAGAAGGGAGTGTTTGCGGAGGAGATGAGGATGGAAGATCCCACGTGGTGGAGAGAGGGGATAAGGGCATGGTCCTCTAGGGCAGGAAATAAAATATTTATTTTCAAAGTATTTTTTCTGAAATTCCAAAATAACCTTAGCTCTTGAATTGATAAGCCATAAAATATGCACCGAAGTCCAATTTTGGCAAATGAATAGTATGTTTCGACTATCTCGAGCCTAACACATCCGTCGAGTCGGGTATCCAAAAGAGGTTTGGTTCGAGAATCACATGAAGGTTAACAAGATTGGGGTACGACAACTCCGTGGAATCAATTTCACGGTATTATCTTTGATGTGGATACAAGAGTAGCCCAGATCGAACGTCTCGAAGAGATGCCTCGGCGGTGGCTTATGATTTGAAATTTAAGGATAGTCAGGATGACAAGAACCATTAATGGTTGAGAATACCCAATAAAATTATGGGATGTTACAGAAAGTCATATTGAGAAAGATTTATCTAATAACTTTACGACGCTTGGGAGTTAGCACGTCTTGCTAGAGTCCGCTGCCAACTATCGATTTAGAGTAGTGACCCATGTCGTCTAGGTGTACGTGAAACTACAGGGTCACACACTTAAGGGAAAGAAGCTCATGTGGATTCGATCAATGTGGAGATTGGGATACGACTTAAATGAGTCTCAAGCGTTGAGCTCAGCTAGTAGTGTATATAAGTGGAGTGATAAGAGATAGTCCCTGACCTAGTCGTCACTTTCTCCGCTCCCATTTTGGGTTAAATAAGAACTAGCGGTCATCTGCCTGGAGCTCCTCCCTGTACGTGTGGATATTGGTAGAAACGTTGCACACGTGGCGCTAGAGACAAATGATTTCGTGGGGATCTGGACGTGCTGTATGTGGGATCGTTCGGCACGGCATCAACTGACGTGCTTCATCAATAATCCGCACCTACGGGTCTAGTGGTAAATCTCATGGCCTATTACCTTAGCTAGATCTTGGGAGCACCATATAGGAGAAAAAATTTATTTATCTCTGCGTGGCCCAACATTAAGCAAATAAGAGCGAAAGGATTTGTTTAAATATTTTTGCAAGATAGATTTTCAAATAAGTGGTTAATGATATGACTATCTCATCACATAAAGACAAACCCATAAAATAAACAGACGGCATATAGCACGAACTTTAGCAGCTACCGCTCTAGAGCTTCAGAACAAACAAGGGTGCAAACATAGTTGATTTGTTGTGCTACGGTCATTTATGTAAAGTGAGAGGCATTATCCTCATATTTTTGTTTTTTCTCGACAAGAAATATTGGGGGTCTCCTTATAAATTTGTACCCGCTGAAATTTTAATGTAGCTTCTAGGCCTCTCGAGGCCTTTTCCGTTAAAAAAAAGGACCCATGCGCGCGCACGAGAGAGAGATGGACGGTTTTCTTCGATCATAGAGAAGACCCCTTTATTGTACCATATAATGGCTGGTAGTTATATTTCCAGTCCATGTACTTTATACCCCTATTTCCCACGAAATAATTCGCACCACTATTTTGAGAAACTCTAAACCATATGTATTCATAGTTTAGCCTCAGTTTGTTCTACCTTTAAGAGCATGTTCCTTGTAGCTTGGCTATTGGAAAATTCATAAAACTTGGTAATTATCTATAAAATATTATCCACTTGGAATTGGGGTGGTGGAAATTTAAGCCATACTAGTAAGTTAAATGTGCCTTGCACGTGAGAGCTCGTATAATGAAAATACGACATATCAGCCGAAAGATGTCTCTTGTAATTAAGTACCCTATTTTTTGACCTCCATATACAAAACTTAAATAACTATATTTATAGAAATAGTCTTGAAAAATAGAATAAAACAATGGAAGTTCTATTTAAAAAGTTAGAATATTTTAGGCATAGAAGATAGTAGAATGGTAGAGAGGTGTGTTCTGAGATTTGTGATAGTTTTATTGTGCTAGCTAACAACATAATCTTCTACTCCCTCCAATTCAAAATATAAGATGTTTTAGCTATGTGAAAGGAGTGTATCTAGACCCATTTTAGTGTGTAGGTTCACTGCAAATCAACCTGCACACAAAAAAAGGTCTAAATACACTCCTTTCACAAAGCTAAAACATCTTATATTCGAAACGGAGGGACTAGATGCTAGACATGACATAACCTTATGTACGGAAAGATATCCAACGGTCAGCAATGTTGCAATCTATATCCAACAGATGATGTTTAAAGTTAATCGTACACTATATCTTCGTAGTCAGTTGCGCGTGCCATGCACGTGAGAGTCAGATAATAGACGTATGACATATCATCACTATATAAAATTATAATAGGTAAAGCATAAAAATTTATAAATTTGATAAACATCTATAAAGTATGGGTGTATATTTGGTTCTTGTACTTTGTATCATGTAGAAGTCAATGATTATTAGCTACCTAACATTTGAAAATTTTGGTAACATGGTCTAGAGAAAAGAGGGGAAGAATCTAGAATAATGGAGAAATGTGTTTTAAGGTTTGTGCATAGCATTCATTATGCTGAAGACTATCAATAGAATCTTCTAGATGCTAGAATAGAAAATAAGGTCCAACGATATAAAATGTTGGGATTCACGAGTCTTGATCCAATGGTCAATATTCAGAGTTATTCATACATTATATAGTGGTAAGAAATACTAGTAAGTTGCATGTGCCCTGTACATGAAACTCATATAAAAGGCGTATGACATATCATCATTATATAAAATTATAATAGGTAAAGCACAAAAAATTATAAATTTGATCAACATCTATAAAGTATGGGTGTATATTTTGTTCTTATCTTTGTATCATGTAGAAATCAGCGATTATTAGATACATAACACTTGAATATTTTGATAACATGGTCTAGAGAAACGAGGGAGAAGATTTTAGAATGATCGAAAAGTTGTTTTGAGGTTTGTGTATAGTATTAATTATGCCAAAGACTATCAATAGTCTAGATGCTAGAATAGAAAAGAAGATCCAACGACTAGAAATGTTGGGATTCGCGAGTCTTGATCCAACAGTCAATATTCAAAATTATTTGTACACTATATAGTGGTAAGATATAATATACCACTATATAGTGGTAAGATATAATATACCACTATATAGTGTGCCAGTTTTGAATTGGGCCTAACGCATCAATTCCAGCCATTGGTCTTCTAAACCGCTGATATGAATAGTATATTGGAGATGTCTCCCGATATTCTAGAACCGTCTCACTTATTCACGTAGCCCTTCTCCAGAAAATAAGCATGTATTCATCACAAGAGAGATAACCTGACAGGAGGACCGAGGGAGAGATAGGTAGATTAAACAACTAATTATACGAATCCCATCGGGTGCACATATGTAGTCTTTTTTTTCAATTTTCTCTCTCTATCACCGAACCACCGAATAATGGGATTTGTACTGATTTTCTACTTTTATAATCCTTTCTTCATTGGACATTGATAATACTGTTTTCCTCGGATCTATATCATTTGTGCTATTTTGCAGATATTTGGCTCCAGAGCACCTTCAAAAAATAAAATAAAATACTTATGAGTTTTCAAATATATCCAAATATACTCCCTTCATTTCAAAATATACGATGATTTAGCTTTTTTCTATAACACATGTATCTAGACGCATTTTAGTGCATAGGTTCACTCATTTTGTCTCATACCTACACACTAAAAGTCGTTTAGATAAATGGGTTTGAAAAAAGGCTAAAATATCTTATATTTTGAAAGAGAGGGAGTAGTTAATGATTTTATCACGAAGTGCAAAGGATCAATTTCAAATTCTTTGTATTTTGAGCTACACAAAAAATAACTTTTGGATCTTGTTAATGTCTTTTCAAATACAAAACTTTATCCGATTTTGTGGTTCTTATGTAGTCCCCTCTAAAAAGAATTTCATGCTGCGATTTTCCATACTTGTAGAATACAACCTTGATTACGTCCAGAACTATTTTCATTTAAAAAAACTTGTAAATATGATTTGATTTTTTAAAAATAAATATAGCACTAGACTTGGGAGTCAAAGACACTTTCCGCTTTTACCATTAACAAAATCTATCTATAAGTTAAGACGTGCATTGCACATGCTTATAGACTAGTAAGCTATGATGTGGTGGGCATGCAAATTCTTAGCAAAAAGTTGAATCTTTCAAAACTCCTGATTGTTCTTGATATATTGATATATTGACTACCTGGTGGGTTTTTTCAAAAAAAGATTATAATATTTTAAGAACAATCTGCCACTTACTTTAAGTTCAAATTAATTTGGTCTAATCTCGATAAATCAACATAAAGTCATTATTTAAGTGAGCGGATTTAGCTAGGAAGCTTGAAAACTCATAAAACTTAGAAATCGTAAGTAACACATGCATTCAAAGATGCACCATTTGCCATATGTGCAAACTTTATCATAAATTATGGGGTTTGCTAGAAATTAGGCGCCTGATTTTTTGTTATGTCTCAGTCGCCTATCTCACGATTGGATATACCTCATAATTTGTGCAGTGTGAGAGTTACACATGATTTGCAACTAGGAATTTAATTACTTGTTGCAACTGAAAATTAGTATAAAATTATAAATTACAACTAGGTTGCAACTGAGAATTAGCACAAAATAGTAGGATGACATCGGCGACTAAGACATAACCAAAAATCAGGCGCTTGAGATCTAGACACTCCCTAAATTATGATGTTGCTATGGCTATGACCTTGGTCGTTCTGGTTGAAATCCAAGGCTGTCCATACATGCTAGACCAGATATTTTTTCCAAAAGGTGTCAAACCTCATGGTTATCATTTCCAAGGCATGTATTACATGTGATAGGATGCCATGCGTAAATCATTATTTTTCCAATTTTATTTATTTCATATGTTTATTTTCACAACGGGTTTAAATTTGTCAGCATACAAATTCTTGGCAAGAAATTGAATCTACAAAACTCTCGGGGGTTTTTGATATATTGGTTGCTCGTTGGGTACTTCTAAAATCATTTTGTAGAACTTTAAAAGAATTCTGCCACTTGTAGTTCAATTTTGACCTATTTTCAAATGATCAACATAGAGTATTTAAGTCGGCAAAGTTAGCTGGGGAGCTTAAAACCTCATAAACTTGTGAATCTTGAGTAAAACATGGTCACTATTACTGAGAATTAGGCTTGTGGAATTCCGAGCAATTTTTTTCGAACTTTCTCTACAGAAAAAACTTTCCAGTCATCACTTGGAAAATTGAAAAAAATCCTAATAGTTGGAAACACCCAGCAGCACCCCTCTAGTTACTATGCAAAGATGACCCGTCTGCCAAATGTGAAAACTGTTTCTTAAACAAAGATATTGATATGGCCATGAAGTTGTTCATTCCGGTTGACACCCAAGAATGCATATATTATCATCTTCTTATCTTATATAAGACGTGGATTTCCTGCTCATGGTGGCTACGGTGCATACCCTTCACACGGTCGAATTATGGTGTACGTGCTCCCTTTATTCATCTGCATGTTGATGGTGACAAACGGAGTTAATTGTCCCGTTTAACCGCCAGCCATGTACCTTGATGGATGGTGATTGGATGTTACATGCAGCCCGTAGCCGTGAGCAAACTGACCTTGTTATCACTTATGCACTACATGCATGGGTCATGGACCATCTAACACCCGCCTCAGCATTTACAAACTCGTATGGCTAGCTGATATTATGCATGCGTCTTGTACTATAATTTATTAGCTGGTTAGCTGCAATTTATTTTAGTCGGTAAAGGCATTATAGGTGTTCCGGTATTTGACGGTTTAAAGTGTAGTAGGATACATTTTTTCTGCTTGAAGCAGCTTCAATGATGCGTAAGATATGATATTAGTTTGTCTATCCTCTATTGAGAAATAGGTATATGGTTCGTATTTTATTAGACCAACACCCAATTTTTACTATGATACAACTATTTTAATTTTTAATAAAATATAATTTGATTAATAATTAAATGTCTATTTAAAAAGATTTAGAAACGGTTAGATTTTATGGATGTCACTCTATAGATTTTAATTATTTATAAGATACATTATTCGAGTTAGATACGAGATTGCGGTTTATCTTTGTAAAGTTGGAATTCACGAACATACGTCACCAATCGGCAAACAACTAACCTCAACACCGCGGCTTTCCCAATGTGATAACCCTTCAGTAATTTGCCTTCTGGTTATGGAGCTTGGTGTGTCTATTGATCCCTAATGAAAATAGTATGTTCGTCTTAAGCAACAGACTGAAACAATAATACATATCCATACGTGGTCATTACCAAACGTTATATTTGGAGCCGAGTTCTTCACATTCGTCTATGAACGGAAAATGGAACCCATTCGCTGCCGTCATTCCACTATTACATACATACGAAAAATAAGTATACTGGTGGTAAACGGATATGTCTCCACCATGATCACATGCATGTGTGTTGCCTCTTTTAATGAATCAGTGCTAGCCGCTACGAACGTGTGTGTTTGACGATAAACTTTAGGCCATGCTAACACATATGTGTTTTGCCATTCAAGAGAATCCGTGCCACCGTGGTTGCACGAATATGATTTTTCATGCTGCCGCCCATGCTAACACGTACTAGGGTTACATGGATATGATTTTTCATGCCGCTGCCCATGCTAACACGTACGTGTTTTGCCGCTCAAGAGAATTCGTGCCACCATGGTTGCATGGATATGATTTTTCATGCCGCTGCCCATGCTAACACCGTGTCTCCCTTTTTCAAGTTGCCGTTTGCTCTCTCTAACACTATGTGCTCTCTTTATTAGATCGGACGGCAGTCAGGGTGTGCACCATGGCCACCATGGGCATCCCACTATTTCCCTATCTTATATTACCATTATGTAGTGTACGAATAACTTTGCACATGGACCGTTGGATCAAGACTCGCAAATCCCAACATTGCCTACCATTGGATCTTCTTTTCCGTTCTAGCATCTGAAATATTCTATTGGTATTCTTTAAAACAAGATTCATGCTATGCGTACAATACTTTTTGTATGATTCACGTCCGACAAAGGCAAATCCCAATACCGCCTCCCGCAGGCTTTGATCACCGACCCCTCCTCACGCGACCCTAAGTTGTTGCATACCGTCGCATCGGCGACTAGGCTGGCCTCAGCCTCTCGCACCTCGGTGTGGTGGTAGGTCCTGGCCGGCCCACGAAGGCGACGAGCAAGAACCGATGACAAGAGCACCGGGACGCTTGCTTGATCCAGAATTTGTGGATCGAGTTATAGGGATTGGCTGGCCCTTTCCCTATTCATTTTTATCTGCCTTGTGAGGACAAGAAAACAAACTTAGAGCATGAGATCTACGTCTCCACTACAAACCAAGGTTTGTACTCGATTTTCTTTTCCCTCCCATGAATCTAACTTGTTTCTCTCTTCTGAATCTAAGCTAATCCAGCTACTATCGCTCTATCAGATGTGGGATACCGAGTACGGCGTCCATGGATGCACGGTGGAGTCAGCGGCACGGTCATGCCCACGTCTCTGTGGATGGCTGCACGCAACCACTCGAGGAGACAAGACTCGTGCCGCCACTACCACGCTAGGCAACAAGAGTACCCTTTTTTTGCGTCTCCTGCCATGATCCACTTTCTACGGATCTCAATCTTTTTTTCCGGATGGTCCCCAGTGTGTTCTGTATTTTAGGGATCTCATACCCTTTTTCCATACGGCCTCTGATGCATTCTTCGGGCTTTAGCTTCAATGACCTTGCTTCCACGACCTCAGCAAGCAGGTAAATCTCCACATGTTGTTCTATATTCCCTCTTACATTATTTACTAACTAGAAGTTACAGTCTAGGTGTAGGACGTGACGAGATTCACACAACATTAATTAACCCGTGTCTTGATAGGTGTGAGCGAGCTGCTGGCCTCTGCCGTGAAGCAGCGGCAGGAGCTATGCTGAGTCTAGGTATCCTGTGACTAGGACGGCGACCGTGCGCTTGATACGAACGGCTTCATAGGTACCTCGTCTCTCCCATGTCTCTCTAATTCTTGCTCTCTCGCTAACCCTAGATGCTAGGCATGCTCTCCCTATTTTTGTATCTGATAGACCCTCTTTCTCTCACATACATAAGACAATCCAGTACATCGACTTCTCACGACATCGTTCTCCTCCATGGGTAAGCCCCCTCCTTTTCTGTCTCATCTTTGTGCTTTTTTTTACTGAATTGGGTCTTTCAGCATTCATACTAGGTACTAGACGGGCATGCGCGCTTCGCCGCGTCATCTGCCAGCCGTTGTTGCATAACTTGTCTTGTGTGGTGTGGTATTTGTGGTCATTTTGTTTGTCTTGTGAGCGATGTGATCTAGCGGGTCAAGGTAGGTGTGGAGTGGTGAATCTGCACGATGTGAATGGGCTGGTCAGCGCGTGTTGTTCTGAGATCAACAATGAACAAACTGGTGGGCTCTCTTGGTAGAATCACCTAGAAAGAGACAATATGAATCCAAACAACCAAAAGGCGGTGAGTATGTAAAGATTAAATTGAAAGCGAAGATGACAAAGATACGGTTCCAATATAGAATAGGATGAGAGAGTACCTGAAACGGGAATAGATCGACGGTAGGCAGCCGCTAAAATGAAGGGAATTGTTGTATACTGTCGCCTGGCTATTGCCTTGACATAACATGAGTATATTAGCTGAATAAAACTGCAGGTAGCACAAGCACGTTGAGAAAACAGAGCCAACACAACAATATTAGTATCACCCAAGTCCATATATGTAAAACTGCTTGCAAGAAAAAACTGAAACCAAAGTTGGAAAAAATAGCTATTTGATTGCATAATTACTAATCTCAGGCGCTACACAACATAAAAAAAAATTATCACTGCAAAATAGACACATAGTTAGATAACAGAAGAAGCACTACAACAAAGAGTACTGATATGTGTCAAGAGTAATTGATCAAGAGAAGCTTCTGAACCTAGATCGGAAGAGTATTAGCGAACAAAGAGAAGCAAGATAGTAAATAAAACTCAGCCTCATATTGATAATTCAGTCAGAGCTTTTGTTTACTCAGATTACATTTTTGTATTGTACAAAATGGCGTACTACTGAGAATTCGCATAGGATTCAGAAAGCAAGAGATATCTCACTTTTGCAGGTAGTCAAAGAGGAAAAACAAGAAAACATATCTTTTAAGACATTATGAACTGATATGCAGATCTCACAAACAAACAAACAAACAAACAAACACAAAGAGAAAATATTCACTGGAACCTTTTGACTTGGAGCACAAATAAACAACATTGTAGCCAAGATTTTTTAGAAATTGCACAACATGACAACTTTATATTTGATGTCAATGATGGCACAGAGGATTTATATGGTAATAAATTTCATAATTCTATGCTCACAACAATTGCCAAAAAGGGCAATAGCTCATAAAGCTCCGTCATCCAAAAAGGCCAATAGCTCAAAAAATCATTAAAAAGCCTAGGAGCATACTATTACAGTGCTAAAACCTACTACCCCTGATCCATAATATAAGCCTTTCTAGCAGTTCAATTGAACTGTCAAAAAGCCTTGCATTTTTTAAAAGAGATAGTACAACCTAGACAACCATTATAAGAAACATTGGAAGTGTAATATAACTGTTGACTGAACAATCGGAAGGTAAGTACAAAATGAATTAAGAAGCTCACAAAAATATGTCAGAGAGAGCACATGATGACCGTCGAGAACACTATTGTTTTTTCGGCTCTCTAAAATGGCCCTACTTTTATCCATCTATAGAAAACCTCGTTTCTAGTTTCCATACCATTGAAAATGAACAGAAACCTCAAACGGACAGAAAACCATCAAAGCCAGAGGATAACTTTCATAGACAACAGTTCACATTATTAGAAATAAGCAGATACATCGGTAGTTTGAAAAAGTCAAAAGTAACTTAACAAAAACCTCAAAAGGACAGAAAACAATCAAAGCCAAAGGATCAATTTTCCTAGACTAATGGTTCTTATTATCATAAATATGCAGATACATCGACAGTTTGGAAAAGAAACTTAAGTTCCATGCCCAAATACTACTTTTTGGGTGAAAAAACAAAACAAAATTTGACTGTAATATTTCAGTTTTCTTGGCAAATTAAGATTATAAATGGGAAACTTCAGGTGAAACAACACATCGATAACCTTTTGAAGTACACTTCAGTTTTGTTGCAAGATTAATATCTAAAATGATTATCTTGCACTTCTGCACTATAGATATCAATACATTTGATTGGAAGCTTCCATGACCAAGATCTGAAAGCCAATTAACAAAGCTACATGCCGATTTAGGTTTCTTTTGACATTAATCAAGTAGACTAATCGATCTGATGTACAACATCATAAGAACACACAGTTTCAAACAATACTATGCGACACTATTTCTAACGGTCTTATGTACCATTATTCTTGGTTAGCACCTAGCATGAAGGGGAAGATCCAAAGTGACATGTAGGTAAATTAGCACACGTAGAAAAAAGAGCACCAACTACCATATAGTATGTGCATAGCAGAGGACAAAACCGAAACAAACAAAAAATGGAGGCAGTGAAGAAATACCAGAGTTCATCCAATATTGGAGGAAATCACAATGACCAAATAAACATGTGATGTGCAGTCGATCTTGTAACCTATTGCACTCATCAAGCGGTTAAAAAATGAGCAAGAAATATATCTCTAGATGAATCACCCACGTCTATATTGCCAAGAACAATAATTATAATAAACTACTGAATCTCGTGGCACACATTCAGATAATTTTACCTGGCTAATTTTGATTCTTTTCTATGTTAGTTCTGTTGAAAATTGAAATACAAAATAATAGCCTAGATCTCATGAAACATCCCTCTCATGAGTTGGAAAGCAATTACATGCCAAGGTGTCCGTAGAGAAACACTATCATAAAGGTAAACTCGAGAACAATCACCTCTCTATGTACCCCACACAAAACCAATAGAAAGAATCTCAATTCTTACTACTTCAAGCATAAATCCATGACCCCCTACTATTTGTTGTACAACTATGACTCAATAATTAATTGCCTCCGAACCCAAATGAAATCCCAAAATGCCACGTAATGGGAAAGAGACATAAATGCTTGGTGAGTGATTAGTAAGTCTAAATAACTCTGCAAACTAAACCAATGTACAAAAAAAATCAGTATTCTGAATAACTGGTTGCAAGACATGAAAATATAGGACACAAATTATTGATATTGCACCGACATGATCCTTCAAAATCTATAACCACCAATGCAACATTCAATGTCACTACCCTGGGCAAATTAACTATAGAACATGAAACTGCAAGATAGAGCCATGCCAAACAAGAGGACATCATATTAGTTCAAGAACCCAATTATAAAAGATAACAAGAAAGAAATACGAAAATATGGGAATTTTCCTATTTATCAAATAGTGTTCTGTAGATGCACTAATTATCTTTCTCAGGTTGGTACTACCAAAGCTATTTTTTGACTAATTGTTGTATCCATGTATAGGGGAAAATAAGTCATTTTAATCGTCTAATAGAGAAAAGACAGTGATTTCTTTGTCTCCTAACTAATATCTTACTTTAACAAATAGGAGCTGACCATCCCCTAATTGAAGTGTTTTGGAAGCATGGTTGTGATCTTATTCATGCTAACTCATGTGACAGCATACACTTCCAAATCATTGAGTGTACCAGTCATAACACTAATTCTTGTTTTTCATATCATAATCATATAAAACAAAAGAAAATACATAGCTTATATTGGGATACTAGCAAAAGGTTCAATTCTAGCAAGAGTTGCTTGGAAGTAGTATGTAACCAATACTCCCTCCCTTCCAAATTATAAGAGTTTTAGTATTTTTCTGAAATGCATGTATCTAGTCGCCTTTTAGTGTGTAGGTTCGGAGGAAAATGAGTGAACTTACACACGGCGTCTAGATACATGTGTTTCAGAAAAAGACTAAAGCATCGTATATTTTGGAACGGAGGGAGTAGTAGGTAACATGCAAAGAACAAAAAAATGGTTGAGTATTAAAAATATATTACATTACACTATCAACGTAAAGAACAAAAATACTATCAATTATAGAAGGAGTTCGAGTGAGTACTATAGCATCAGTGTCATCTGCCTGCAGGACACTCTTTTTACAGAGAACTAAACGCAAAGATCAACACATAAATGCTAGAAGCCTAGAACATGATGATCAAAGTTGGAGGACCTATATATCCCAGAATTAATACACAACATGGTGAGTTTTTTCGTAAACACAATGAACCAATATAGAGAACCAAATGCACCATTATAGTTGCTTGGTATATTTTATCATGATAGTAGAAGATGATGATATACCTTTCTTAGTGGTGATAAAGGAAACTACCTTATCTAGGTGCAGGAGCAACACGTGCAAAAATCATCATGTGATGTTCTAACCGTTCCACTTGAATCATTAAAATGTAGCCTCATAAGAGGAAAATCCAAACCAAAGGCAAAAAATAATACCTAAGTTCCTAATAAGCAACTATTTGTAGTCAAGATTTCAATGGTACGATGAAGGAAATTTGTGATTTGTTAGCTGAAACTCGGTTTTATCAAAACATAAAAGACAAAGAGCCTTGATAATATTAATTTAATGATGCGTTCATGCTCTGTTGAAGCAGTGCATATCTTACCTATGAGCGTTTTGAGCAGATCATTTCCTGGCTAGCTCTGTAACATGCCAGGGACAAAAACTACACTATGATGGGCTCAACAATGATAATTAACTGACATGATTAGACAAAATGATACACTGCTATTGTTAACTGAAACATAAAATTCAAAGTAAGGGCTGCTACTTTTGCCAACCATCTTCAGGCTAAGTTACATATCAACGAATTTAAGAAACCTTAAAATTAGCTTTTTATGCTACGATCTACCAACCTGTGTAATAAGTAGCAATGCCACATAGATTTCTACAAACATGGAAATTAACATCCATCTACGACAACATGGAAATCTAGAAGCGATGCCACAAGTTACCATGTAGGAGTATATCCCAAAGATAGATAATAACCAGATCTGATGGTTAATTAGTTAGGATAATCCTCAGTATACTTATATGTCGATGGTAATTCTGGTAGAAGTAAGAAAAATTGAGGTGGACACACGTGAATACAAACATATGGTTATCATCATCAACTATGTTGTTTTTAGTTAACAAATTATGATATAGATTCATCACGATGAATAAAAACAAATGAGATGAACTTTACTTGTCCATGTGCATGTATGTCATGGATTTAACTAAGAGCCGGTGACTCCCGGTACTTCACTGCCGTAGGCATATATATATGCAGGTGGAGTCATTTCTGACTCTGTCGAGGAGATCCAGTCGTGAAAGTTGGCGCGGCAGTGCTGGTCAGGCCCGCACTCTCGTCCTCGGCATTAGTTGTGAGGCATAAGGTTCCTTCGCGGCACCCGCCCGCTGTCCTCGTGCGACAGGGCCTCATGCTCACGGTGCCTCCTACTTGCCTGTCGTACCTCGAGGCCAAAGCACCTTCTTGAAGTGCCCCTGTTCTCGTCTCGCCTCCTCGACCAGGACAACGCGCCGGGTAGCTCCCGGGGCACGGTGGTGTGGGACGGCGATGGCTACCCCCTCTTCTTCTTCTCGATTGGTGGAGCGATAGCTAGGCTGAGGTGTCGGGCGGCAGTGGCCTCATCGTAGGGCCGGAGGGGGCGATGGATTACGGGAGAGGCAAGCAGGTGGGCAAGTTGTGAATTACTATACGAACCCGTGGAAGAGGGATGAGACTGAGGGAGGGGCCAACAGTTGTCCAGTGCCATTTACAATGACTATAAAATGCAGTCTAGGGTAAAACAAAGGAGTAGTTCAGCGATGGCAACATACGGCCTATGTGGCTTCTCCGCAAGATCCCGCGGTCACAAACTTGTGCGCGTGGGAGTAGCCTCACCAGGCTGGGTAGCCACCAGGCTTAAGCTTTTAGTTAATCTACAATTCAATATACATATAGAGGTTGTATTTCTATATGGTTAGGCACTTAAGTTGGAGAGAGCGTCATGAGAGTAGCATTCCTGGCCTTCATGTAACTTTTAGTACTTCATCTGCTCCTCTCCTATTCTTTGTCATTGGCCTTCCAACTTATTTTCTAATTCTTATACGGCCTTTGCAGTTTTTTGTCTGTCGATGTTCTCTTACCATAGGGTACATAATATGAGCATATGCTCTTAGGTAAGTAGCTGTTCTAGAGACGTGAGGTCAAGTACAATGAGATGGATTCATGAATAAGCCATGGAGAAAACCTTTCATGAAAAAATCATTTATATGGATGTTTTCTATTTGACCTGAAAGACAAAAAGATTTAACCGATAATAAGAGGGATAACTTTAGAGCTTTGCACTGAAAAGTTATAGGAAATGTTTTCAGCTCATTATTGTCGAGACACAATTTGGAAAACTTTGCACTGAAAAGTAGTAGAAAATGATTTCAGCTCATTCGTGTAAGGAACAAAGGTTGCACTACACGAATCATACCCAGTAAGCAATTGAGAACAATGATGAACTAAGTCAAATATCACATGATACTGTTTTTAAATAAAAGAACTTCATACATCTCAAATGCAAACATTAATTCACTACATGCTATGATGGAGTTTTAACTGGTGGAATCTACTGAGAACTGGATATCATATTGTAGTTTCGGTTTGAAAGAAACAACAACACATCAGCTCACTTACTCAACATCTAAGATGGAGTGGGCTGCTATCAATATATTACAAAACTACATATTATGTGCACCATGGTTTTAAAGGCATCGCCTAGGCTACGCTTAGGCGTCCAGGCCCCCCTCCTCCGCCTTGAAAAATTGACCGCTTTAGGCGCCTAGGCGTCCAAAGCGTCCACCTAGGCGCCTCCTAGGCATCAGAGCTCCCCTAGATCACCTTAAGATGCCTTAACGCCTTAAAACCATGGTGTGCACCAAAATACTCAACCAATATGACCATCCAGATCAAGCTCTAACTTAATATAGCAAATTTATCTAGCACCAAAAAATTATTTTAGGCATTCCAAATAATATTACATTCAAATAATCAAATCTCACTAAAGCTAGTCGATTTCATGATCTTTTTTCCCCCGGGATGTATTTTGTCCGGGAGCATGAAAACTGGTAATCTACAAACCACATTAATCGTTAACTCGCATGTTTTCAGACTAATATGTCTTCTTGACACAGGCCAGCAGAGGAAACTTGGCTAATAATGACATCAGAAATTATACATATTCTGATTCAAATAACGAAAATTTTCATTTGGAGGGCAAAGTATATAAGCTATGTTTGGACATGGTACCGTTCCAAATGCTAGCACATGGCGCAGAACACATTGGATCATAACATGCACACAAAAATACTTCCATATAGCCTGACGTAAATAGTTGTTAGTTTGGTCTTTGTTATCTTATTTATGTTTGAATTGTCAGCTATCATTGTGCCAATGCTTCCTCGAGCATCCCTAAAGATAAGTCTGTGATTCCTAAACCTTGATAAATAGGAAGAAGCGGATCATGCACATGTATATATAGCACATGAAAACTCTTCATGATCTCGAGCTAAGATACAACAAATATATTTCCTTATGAAAAATACAGAAGAATAATCAAAACAATCAAGCTCAGTTTCTCAAAGGAGTGCATGCATAAATAGTAAGATACCAGATATTTCTTTGTGTCTTAAGGAGAGTTGAGTGTCGTGCATATTCCTTTTGAAGTAGATTCTCCCGATAAGAGATACAAATTAGCAACAACTTAATTTCCTTTTATACCCACCTCAAATGTACTCTATAACATCATGAGTTCTATAACATCATGAGTTCCATAACATCATGAGTTGTGCGCAAGTTGCGCTAAAGACATAATGTTGCAAGATGCATATTATATCATCAAAGGATCTCCTTATTTCGATTCACATTTCACCTCTTTTTTATAGCTAATTTATTTTTATGGAACTATGATAGAAGGATCAAGCCGGCACACAAATGCAATACTATTAAACTCAAAAACGTTCTGAATACACTAACAAACAGCTTCTGCATATATGGGTTGAACGAATAAGGAGCGCATGGGCACTGTCCAGAATATCGCTTACCTACCGTCTGATTCGACACCTTATGACAGTTCCCAATGAAGAATCCGATTTTTTCAATATAGCTCGAAATTCAGCATTTTATATGAATATGGTGACTACACAACATGACCTCGTCAACTCAGAATTCGATATTTTATTTATGTCCACATTCCAAAATAATTGACTTTCCTAAGTAATAAAATATTAGGTGACTACACAACATGAGTGGTTGACTTATTCAGTAAGACTATCTGAATCAATAAAATAAACGTGTTAGTGACATGATCCTAAACGAATATGTATGCTTTGTCGCGCCGTTTACACTTTGTTTAGCTTTACCATGGTAAGTGTGGTGGTTTTTCGTTTGCTTTTTTGTTTTAGGGTTGTCTCGCGGTAGGTGAGTGCAGGGTGACTACACGGCAGATTGGGATTAATGTATGAAGAAAATGACATTGATTCGTTGCTACAGTCCATTATCCACAACATTTACATAATATCTCCTAAGAATAAGTAGCTGATACTATTTTCAAGAAAAATGAATAAATATTACTTCTTATGGGAATGTGTTCATGTATATCTTGCCTAGCCGAGCAAGGCCCAACATGTATAGAAACAAAAACTCAGACTATGATCACACATTTATAAATTTCTGACAATATCATCTGCCTAACCTTTCTGAACAACCTTGTGGTTTTAACGGTGCAGAACAAAAGCCTTTGTCATTAGAGTATTATTGCTATAAGTAAGGGCATGTTTATAATAGGTTGGAAGCATCCTAAGAAGTGCATATTATCTAACGCGATAAAGGAGTGATGGTGGCAACCAATGAGAAGCAAAGCAACATACCTGAATATGTACTGTTGTAGTTAGAGAGCCCCTTAGATACTGTCCATCAAACATGAACCGTGCAAAAACCATAGAAACATTGATGTTCAGAAGTAGGAACCAAAAATCAATAGCATGTACAATTCCTCAATTATTGGCACACTGTCTACTTTCATGATATGATATCTAGCCTGCAAGAATCAAATAGATAAACTGTAACACTTGTAATCAGCATCGTATGAGAGAAAATTAGAACATGCAAATAATTTCATCTTGTCTACAATGTAGTAAATAAAAGTGGATTTGCGGGGAGAGCAAGAGCCCGTGAATTTAGGGAGGATAGGAAAAACATCTGGGTTAGCACCATAGCGATGGAGTCATGGAGGAAAATCAATCTTGCAAGCTATCGTAGATCTGCACCGCAGGATAGGGGAGTCCGCCATGGGGTGCAAGCAAGGTGGAGAGGGGAGGACATTGGCTTTCTCCAGTCTCCTTGATCTATAGCTCAGCAGCACCGGCGCTGCTGCTCTGCTTGGCAATGCTCTCCTTGGTCGGCTCAACTATCATACACAAGACACCTCGATGTGCCACAACTATGGCCAACTCGCCTAGGGACAGCAGGGCGCAAGGAAGGATGACGCTCTCCCTGGGCTAAGTCCAAGCACCAAGCTCCACCAACATGACAGACATGGCCTTGATCTGGCCCTCCCCGCCAACCACTCCCATGGTTGTAGCCACCCCCATGGCATCAAGGAAGAAGAGGGTTACATGGAAAGAACTCCAGATCAAGCACCATGTATAGATGGTTGAGAACCACACCGAAGATACGACGACCAGGACTCCTCCCACTAGCTCCACCTCGACATCCATGGTCAACAAACAAGACCAGAGGAGGAAAAAAACCAACAACACAAATCAGGATTATTTGGGATAAGAAATCTTCCTTAAAAACCTGAGCGAAAAACAACATGTACATATCTAGTCTCCCTCCCCCTCACCACCGGCTACCTTGGCCGCCGGCGACGTGGAGAAGAAAGGCCAGGATCTGGATCGGGGTGGGAGGTAAAGGGTCAATGGGGAGAGAGAGTTATACCATCAACACGACGTAGTAGCTTTCTCCAAGAGGGGCGGCGGGCAGCGCGGTGTCCAGAATCGTGGGCGGCTGGGTTTGGCAAGGACGGGTGGCGCGTGCTTGCCAGGAGGTGTGGTAGAGGCGGCGATCGAGGAGCCGGCTGCTGGCAGGGTGGTTGCAAAGTTCTATGATGGTACAACCAATTCTAGCAAAATCCTTCAGCCAATTCTATACTACAAGTATCAACACCGGTTCCACAAAACAGAAATCAATAGGGGAAGTTTTAGCTACCTGTCCGGATGGCTCAAGGCGAGCTTGGGCTTGGCGGGAGGTCGGAGGCGGGTCGAAGTAGACGACCCCGGAGGCGAGAGCGGACGACCGCCGACTCGAGGAATTACAGGGACAGCGAGGGAGCAGTCGCGAAAGGCAGGCAGCGGGGAGTGGCGGCGGCGGGGCAGCGTGGTCAGCTGCTCCTAGGGTTCATCTGCTGTGGTGGGGATGGGTCGGGACTGTGGGGTGGAGGTGGTCACACGTCCGAGAGGCTAGAAGTGGATGGTTCGGCCTCACTTAGCGGTGGCATTCCAGCGTAATAAATTGCCTCGGAGCGCACACACGAAAGATGATGGCCTAAGAGGAGCTACATTTGTTCAGGCTTAAGCCTTTAAATAATTCCTTAGAGTAGAGAGAGTGCATGCGTGATATGATTCATAAGAGTGCAATCTGATATAGTGCAGGCATGAAGCAGCGGCGGCCTTTAGGAGGAGTAGGACACTGCAATACCATCCTTGACAGAGGAGGTGAACTCTCCACATAGGTGAGGTATCGACAAGCTTGCTTTCTGTACATCTTTGTCTGCATTTTGTACTAAATTCGCACATCAAAATAACCACATGGCTAACCAATTTGTAAACATTAGAGGCATCATATGGGTTCGATTAATGCATAATGGAAAACATATTCTATGCCATTCCCAGCCTTGGCATTAGGTTAGTGCAAACTTTGCATTTCTTCTTTGAGACTTAGGCTTTGTTCGGTGGTCTATTAGTTTTTCTGTTTGTGCATGCATAATTTTTATGCCTACTAGTAGCAAAATTTCATGATTTGTTCATGTTATAATGATATAAAATCATTTGTTGCAGAGGATACTGATAGCTATGGTTAACGACAGACTACATGGTGAGAGGTATCGGTGGTATCTAGATGGTGCTATCTAGACGTTGGTGCATCCATGATTACATGGAGAGCCGCGACATCGTTATTTGTCTTCCAACATGTCCCTGACTCCGTGGAGAGTGGCCACACCATGGGCTGCAAGGCGTGGATACTACACGTGCATGTGTTGGAAAGAGGGATTGCCGACTGTTGGAAGGCCGATTATTGCAAGGCCGACTGTTATTTTGCACCTTATTAGGTAGGAGTACACATTGTAGCACACACTATTTGTTTTACTGTGATTTGGCATCCGTTGGCGATCATATATGTGCCTCTCTAATTTTCAGTCCACTTTGCAGGTGTGTTTGAAATCAATGTGTTTGCCCGTCGCCCACTAGCGTTCTCCTCCAACAAGGTTCTAATGAACACCTCCTTCAAGAATAACAATAAGGTAATAATGTCTCCCCCTTTCCTTACTAGATATTTTTTATTCATGCATCACTAGAAGATTTTACAAATAAGTTATCTCTATTGCTATTACGGATCTGCTACTGAATATTTTTGCTTTGCAGGTGTTGTTTTTGCTGTCAAGTAGGTCTCTCTTTCGCCAATACACCTCGGTGTTCATCATCTCCTTGGCTCAAAATTCATTCGCAACACACAACACTCTGCTACTTTTTTATTGATTGTGAAGCTTATCCATCCAACTGAAACCCTAGCACCAGACTTGACTCATTCAAACTAATGTAGGCACTTCTTGATTTCAGATTCCAGGGGTGCTATGGTGTAGTGTGTTGTTATAGGACTAAAATGAGCAGTGGACCTCCCAATGACGATCATTGAGGATGTTTGCAGCCATTCATTGCCTGCATCTTGGCCGTGAACATGGCCGGCACATCCTGGTGCCCATGGGTTTGCATGTCCTTGGCGAACTTGATTGCCTGATTACAATGTTCTAGTGTAGATCTAGATGCTTTTTACACTTATATCTTTTAGATGAGTTTCAGACACGTTCTTGCAAACAATGCTTACTATGTTTCTCTTGATAAACATTTAGCTTTGGTCTGTCGTAGGTTTGCCTTCGAATTTTCTCATAGGCATCATGTAGTTATGTATTATGTAGGAGAGATGAGCACGAGATAACCCATCCTCACTCAAGAGAAAAGGCAATCTTCTTGATGATTTCTCCCTTTGTGATTCTTCTCTTTACAATATATCTTGTTATTGTTGCTGAAATAATTCACACAACAAGGAATGTGTTAACTTGTAATGTTTTTAGTGACCCTAAATGAAATCGTCATACATCTATGACGATTTTGCACTAAATGGTCGTAAGCCGTTTAAAGAGGTTAAAACCCTACATACATATGACGATTTGTGTCAAAATCGTTGTTATTTCCTTATACGAAATCTTCATAACCAGGTCGCCCCAGCTGGAGATCTTAGTTATAAGCGATCATGACCAAATTAGATCGTTGTAGTTGTTAATTTATCATACGCTCAAATGATGTGGCGGCCACCTCAGTTGTTGCTCCTGCGTGTTTATTTTTTGCTTATGTGTCATTTGTGGGACCCACCTATCATAGGACTAGCCATAAAAATTAACATGTGGGGTCCGATAGCGCATGCATATATTAATTAAAATAGGGTGGGCGGTGGGGTTCAAACCAATGACCGCGTGTACCATAAACGAGGCATGCAGCTGCCAAACCACTAGGCCACTTCTATGTTTGTGTTTTATTATTACTTCTTGATTATTTATGTAGGAGAGGTCATTGATGATTTCTAACACAAACATTGTAGTGTGAATTTTCTCTATTCAAGGCATCATGTACTTCCGGATTATGTAGGAGAGATGACCACGAGATAGCCCATCCTCACTCAAGAGAAAAGGTAATCTTCTTGATGATTTATTCCTTTCCGCTTCTTCTTAACGACCCACAAGTATAGGGGGTGTATCGTAGTACTTTCAATAAATAAGAGTGTCAAACCCAACGAGGAGCAGAAGGTGTTGACAAGTGGTTTGGATCAGAAATTCTCTGTAAGTACTTAGCAAATGGATTTTTAGGGGTTTTTGATAATGCAGATAAATAAAGTACGAGTAAATAAAAGACAATAATAATAATTGCAGCAAGTGGCCCAATCCTTTTTTTAGCAAAGGACAAGCCGGTTGTATTACTTAAGATGACCAAATGTTCTCGAGGACATATGGGAATATTGTCAAGTGCTTTCACTTCATATAGTTGATTAATCTTCTCTGGTTGGATAAGTGTTGTGTGGGTGAACATATGCTAATGTACTGACCTTACTAGGACTAATACATACTTGTGATTATACCCCTTGCAAGCATCCGCAGCTACAAGAAAGTAATTAAGATAAAAACCTAACCATAGCCTTAAACTCTGAGATCCCTACACTCCTTTATGCAAAGGTTTTCTAACGGGGGTTCAGGTTTTTGTCACTCCGGCAACCCCACAATTAGTAGCCAAATACACAATGCATTCCCCTAGACCCATAAAGGTGAAGTATCATGTAGTTGATGTTCACATGACACCACTAGAAGAATAGCACCACAACTTAAATATCAAACCATTAAATCTTTCTCAACACAATTCCACTACTAACAACATGACTTCTCCCGTGTCCTCAAGAACTAAACGAACTACTCACGAGACATAATATGGATCAAGATTTGAGATGAAATAATGGTAAGTAATAATCTGAACATGAACAATAATTCAATGGTTTCACTCAATAGCATCAACTACAACAAGTAATCAACACCGGGAAAGTTTCCCCTAAGAGCTATGCAAGATTCAACACAATTGTTACAACGGTACGGAGTGGTGGTGATGGTGCTGGTGGAGATGATGACGATGATGATCCCGATGAAGTCTAGCTTGATGACAATGTTGATGGCGATGATCTCCCCTCTCCAGGAAGGAATTTCCCCGGAAGATTTATGCCTGCCGGAGAGCTCTTTCTCTCGGTAGTTTCCGCCCCGCACAAGCGGTGGAAACTTTCTATGGTCGCTCTCCGAACATTAGGTTTCTGAGGGGAATATATACGTGGAAGGGCGATGCCGGAGGTGGGCCAGGGTGGCCACACCACCTGGTGGCACGGCCCGCACCAGGGGGTGGTGTGGGCCCCCTTGGCCCATCTCCACTTCCCCTTCTGGCATTCTTCATCTTCTAGAAAAATAGGAATTTCCGTATATTTTCTGGGATTTTCTAATCTTCGCAAATATTGCATCTGGACAGTGCTTTTTCCATCAGAATCCTGACTCCGGTGGTTCATCCTCCAAAAGTCATCAATCATGCAAAAATAGATGAAATAACATAAGTATCATCTGTTAATATGAAATATATCAATGAATAACAGTAAATTATGATATAAAATAGTGATGCAAAATGGACGTATCAACTCCCTGCAAGCTTAGACCTCGCTTGTCCCCAAGCAAAAACTGAGCTCAATAAACATGACCACATGTTTATGGAGTGAAGTGTCGATAAAGAGAATACTGAAAAGAAGCATCACATTCATCAATACACAAATCATAATAGTAAACAACTCACTATTATATAACTTAACTTGTAATGAGTAAAGGAAACACAATAAAGATACACAAAGTAAATCATAATTGGTAATGGCAAACTTTGTTCTTGGTCAGAGAATGGTTAACAAATTGCAGGAGTCAAACATAATGGGGTTTTAAATGATAGCATTTAAAGTAATATTCATTCAGATAAGAGAACTGTGCAAAATAAGGAACATAAGAAATATGATTGAATAAATCATCATCGATGATTGAATCACAACAACTCAAATGCTTGCTTGAGATAGAAAGGAATAGGTTTACTGACTCAACTAAAAAGTAAAAGATAGTCCCTTCGCAGAGGGAAGCAGGGATTTCAAGTTTCATAAAGAGCCTCCAAAAATTATGGTACTTACTAACTTTGAGCATTCATTGCCCCTATCATAGGCATCTTGAAGTGATTAAGGTTAATGTGATGGAAAATATGAGTTATATGCTTGACAAATTATAAGTTGAAAATCTCATGCCCCTTGAGTACGAGTACCAGACCTCATGCTACGCAACTTTGGTATCCGGTAAGTTCTTGTCATTGTAAGTGTATGTGTATCATAGAGAACCGCCAACGGGGTACCCCTTGCCCCATGACAGAGCTATCCCATATCAAAATGAAAAGGCAACAGAAAGTGAGCATCTCAGTGATCTTTTTATTTGCTATGTGCATAGGTTTTTATTGAGGGTGCTTCATAGAATACCCACTATGGTTATGCTGCAAGTTTCCCCCATGATTAGGCATGGCTTAGGATAGCCACCCAGGCATTTCTCTTACACATATACAAACTCCATGAGCCTACAAGTGATGTCTACGCACTTCTATTCTTGTAGATAGTTGTTGGGACTCTAAGTGCAGAGGTTTGTAGAATAGCATCAAGTTTCCTTTAAGCGGATTATCCAAGGTTTATCGAACTCAGGAAGGAAGTGGTCAAAGGTATCCCTCTCAAGCAACCCTGCAATCCAGATACAAGAAGTCTCTTGTGTCCCCAACACACCCAATACACTTGTCAGGTGTATAGGTGCACTAGTTTGGCAAATAGATAGTGAAATACAAGTGGTATGGATAATTATAAGTGGTAATAGTGCCAGAAAATAGCTTTGATGGCGCATGGTTGACAGGTAGGAAGAGACTAAAGGCAATCTGAAATAAAGATGGAAACAAGCAAACATGTAACAGATATAGTTGCAAACGGTGTTTCATACTTTCGCTAGTGAACACTCCCATATAAATATCTTCTCTTCATGATACTACTCTGAACTACTCTCTGGTTGGACACTCTAATCCATGGTAGGGCTATAACAACACTCCTCAAAGTTCGCTTTCCCCATCTAGATAACCCCACACTGTCACCTTGAGCGCTAGATGGTTCCAACAAACACCACAATTTCATTGAGACATCCAACTCCAAATATAACTCATAACAAGTATTTGTAATCTCTAGCCTAAGTGCCACCATGGTGTGCACGCTATCACTTTCACACACGTGGGGAGAGCCAGAGATCTATTAAAGCACTTGAGTACAAAGGTAGATCTACTTGATGACAAAGCTCATGATCACAATATGTTCATGCATAGAGAGAGAGATGAACACATAGTGTAACATCCCAAATCTATAATCAAGGTTAATCAAGATCCAAATCAATAAAATTGGGGTTAACAAAAACTTTTTACTATTAGGAGATTTAAGAATACATACGTGTGTTGCATTAAATATGAATTGTTTTGAATTTCCATGATTGATTGTTCTTTTGGTTGTAAAATGACTCTAAGGTGAATTACACATCATCTAGATCATTCCCAAGCAAAATCCAAAGAAAAAGAAGTAAAAAAGAATTAATAAAGGAAATGGTCACTTTTCCCAGTTTAATCAACTAGGACACTTTGGGTGTTCCTAGGACTCAATTTCAAACAGAAACAATTCTCACTCTTTGCACCCCTTGCTAGTACAAATAAAGATCTACCGAGGCCCACTTTGTGATCTTCCAAAAACATTCAAACACTAAATTTAAATGACATTTGAAAATGGAATCAAGTGTATGTATCTAGATCACACTTTTTCAAAAACCACTCAAATGAACTCAATTTGAAAATCCCAAGCAACCAGAGATGCTCAAGCTTAAGATCAACGACTCCACCAAAATTCATTCAAAAATTCCAAAGTTTTCTTCATGCGACGATTGTGTCGAGCACCTTGTGAGCATAATCAAACTGGCCTAATTGACACTGTTTTGATCAAATTTGGTCGAGCCATTTAGCAACATTAACCATCTTGGTCTCCCTAGCCCCAACTAGGCCATAAAGCAGCCACTCCCTAGTCCCTAGCCATAGTGCAGAGCCACCCCGACGACATGCCTGCTAGTCGAGCACAGGCAGCTCGCAGGAGACCACCAGCCCCTCTCCGCCACTCCAGGAAGGAAGGCGTAATCACACCGCCGTCCACGGTCCACCCCATGGCCACAGCCAGCCCCTGGACCACCGAGGACAAGCCCTGCACTAAGCCTCTTCGCCGCACCACCGCACGCCAGAGCACCATCCCCCAGCAAGGCAGCACATGCCACGCCTCGACCACAGCTTGCGCGCGCCGCTCTGCCTTGACCACAGCACCCCCCTAGACATCCCCTTCTCCCGCCGCGTGACCCACAGACGCCGTGAACCGTGTCGAGCACCGCCTCTGCCGCGCAGAGCGCGAGGCGCTCCCGACCACAATCCACCGCCCCTAGCATCGCCATCAAGCCATAGCTGACCGCCACGGAACCGCGCACCGTCCGCCTACACTGCCCATGCCGCTAGCGTCCTGTATCGTCGTCACCGACGAGCTCGTCGTCGCCCTCTCGGTCCCGTCATCGAGCCTATATAAGGAGCCCTTCCCCAACCTCAATTGCCACACCACTCGACTCTCCTCTCACCACTGACCATTCCCCACCTATAGACGGAGCCGCTCGAGCAGCCAGTCGCCGAAATTTCCACCGGAGCTGCCGCAGCAGAGGAGGAGAAGCTCTCTTCGATTTCGTCCACCCCCGGAGCTGCCGCGACCTCGCCTGAGTCCGTTGTGGTCTCCTTGTTCAAACGCCACCATCACCAAGCTTGCTGGAGCCCTAGTACGCCCCCGCTGCACCCCCACCACGCCGCTAGGTTTCCATCTCGCCGGTGACGTGTCTGTCGTCGACGATGAACGTGAGCCGTAGATTCTAGTTCTAACCATGCGGTCCACGTTGCCCCGTACCGCTTCGCGTTTAATGAGCCACTGACAGGAGGGACCCCCCTGTCAGCTGTCCCTAGTGCCGTGGAGTGAAACTGGGCCGGCCCGTTAGTGTTCCCGTGCTGGCCCTGTGATTCAAATTTGGATTTTCCTTTTTAACTAAACCTAGTTTCTGTCCACTAGTTTAAAAATCAATTCAGAGAGTTTTACAAATCCAAATTGGATGATTCAAATTGTGCTAGAAAGATAATTGAAATCTCTATCCAAGCTCGTTGGATTTAAATCACTTAGAGTTAGAGATCTCTCCTAGTAAAAATAACAAGACAAAATCTTTTTCACATTCAAACATTTTTCTAAAATCAACCATAATAGCTTTTGAGTTGATTCCAACTCTCAAAAATCACATTTAACCATACCTATCTGAATATGTAATAATATCAAGGTTTGCATGCAGTGACTTTGGAATAGTACCAAAATAATGCTATATAGGCATTTCTAGTCACTTTAAACCATTAAATATTAATCTTAAACTTATTAAAATGTGATGCAACTTTTAAATCACATTCCCATGTATTAGAATATGTGGTGATGACATGTGTCCACATGATCCCATATTTTAATTGGAGAATATTAAATCTTAGTTATTTTCAATGAGTAGAAATTACTTTTCTCAAATAAAATAAATGAAACTAGTTCATTTAAACCTTGTGATGTTTGTGATGATGCTAGATCATCAAATGTGTGCCTTAGTGTGTTAAATAGACTAGTTAAGTATTGTTTGGTGATTGTGTACTCCGTATATATTTATAGATGATAGTACCGACCAAGCTTACGAGGAGGAGGAGTTCTACCCCGAGGAAGAAGAAGAGAATTTGACCACTGCACTACTCAAGGCAAGCCTAGCACTTCAAGTAAACTGAGCAAGCTTATATTAGCAAGCCATTATTAAAAATGCAAGCTAACCCTTGCAAGCAAGATGCTTTAGGCATGCTTGGTTATACATTTTGACTTATACTTATCCCAAGTCTTATTTACAAGCTTTACTTTCTTTTACTTTACCAAAGTTCTTTACTTTGTTTATAGATAGCATAAAAAGTATAAAACTTGACCTATCTAGTTAGACTTAGATGTCATCCTATGGCATGAGATTGATATTAGCATCCCACCTTAGTGAACACTCTTAACTTAGTGTTTAGAGCTAAAACCCAAAAACTTGATCACTTTAGATGGGAATACTTGGTGAAAATGACTTATGAAAACCTTGGAATGATGATTCATTCTATTGAGATGTTTTGACATGTGTTGAGAAACACAAATGGTTTATGATGATGAAAATGTTGAGGCATGAGCCTTAGCCCCTTTATAAGAACTGATGGTTGGGTTCGGATGCGATACCATTCCAAATTTACCGTACAACCACAATACCTGAATTGGGTAAGGCTTAGCCGGAAGTTTATATGCATTAGTATTAGTTCCCTCATGGGAGAGGTCTGAGCTGAGGCTACCTATCAATGTTGTCCATCTATGCAGTGCCCAGGATGGCAGATGGCCATGGTTGGGAGGCCAAGCTCATAGGAGAGGTGCTTATACTAGAGTGTGTAATTGAAAGGTTATGTTTGATTATCCGCATACTAGGTATGATGATTCAGGGTTATCCCTGACGGATGTATCAAATCTTGTGGTGAAAGTGTACCACCTCTGCAGAGTGTCAAACTATTCGAATAGCCGTGTCCGCGGTTATGGATAGTTGGAGTGGCCATACTGTTCCGTCGTCAGAAGTTTTTAAAATGACTTATGAAATGAATGATGAATCTTGACTTGACCACAACAGAGTTGTGACTATGAAACTAGCTTCCCAACTTAAGTGATTCTAGAACCTTATTTTATCTTTCTTTACTTCTGAACTCAGCTTAGGTTTCAAACTTAACTTTGCAAACAAACTTAGAGTTAGCATTCCTACTAGAACTACCTTACTTGTTAGTGATAGTTTGAGAGTACTTAAAGAGTACTCATGGCTTTGTCCCTGGCTATTCTCATGGCCAGACTATGAAGAGGACTACCAAGATGAAGGACAGAAGGATGGCTATGATAACTAGGACTATCTCCCATCGTCTGCATTGCCTGTGACTATGAAGATGGACCCCACCGCTACGCTTATTATTTATTCCGCTGCTTGTTGTATTAAGACTGGATCATGAGATCCTTTATTCGTGTAAGACCTTATTATGGTTTGTAATGGATGATGTACTATGATATCCAATCTGTTATGTCTCACAAAAATGGTAATCCTGGAATTGTGATGTATGGCATAACAGGCATCTAGGATTAAAAATCTGGGTGTTGATAAGTTGGTATCAGAGCCATCCTGACCATAGGAGACCCTAGTTAGAATGGACGTCTGAACAAAAACTTAGTTTCAAAACCAAAGAAGTGAGTATTAATGAAAACATATTTCCTCTCTTATCCTTGGGATTCTTTCTCTCAAAAAAATAAATGTTCCTCAAGATTCTTACATTACTACATAAAATTTGACACACTTGATCACTTCACTAACTTTCTCATCCTAAATTCTTATAAATGGAAGTTCAGTACAACAAGTTCTACCAGTTGGGCAACGGAGGTCAACTGATCTTCGAGAGGGATCTTGATGCACTGTCTGAGTACTTGGAGCGTCCGCATCCGGAATTTCTTAGAGCTCAACTCAATGGACCCCCCGGAGGAGATTTACAATGGCTAGTAATTGCTGACCTTCGAGGCAAGTTAGAGGCACCAATGTTAGGGAGGATTCAGTTCTCCGTGAGAGAGAACAATTGGCTAGATGGATTAGCCAGGGCAATGCATGAAGCTCTCGCTCGCCTTTGCGCACAGAATGTCAACTTGATCCAAGGAAATCGCTTTGCTCACTATGCAAGGCAGGATTCTATGGGAATGCCTCTGGAGATGCCAAGTCACCCGGAGTTCAAGTGCCAATTGGAGAACCTCGACTTCCTACTGTACGACAGACAGAAGGAATTGGACAATGCTCGAGAGTATGCCAACCACAACCTTGCCATTGCCGCCCAGAAGGCCCAGAGTTCCGCCCTGCTCGTCAAGGATCGTCAATCACTTCATCGTCAACTCGCAAAGAAGGATCGCACCATCAACTGTCTTCGCAAGAAGGTGGCCGACCTCGAGAAGATCATCAAGGAGCAAGAAGCTCAGCTTGCAACAAAGGAAGAAGAGGAGGAGGGTGAAGACATCCAAGGGGATATTGACTTGTACCTCAGCAATGATGATGACTACCTGGAGGATGATGCCATGGACTTCTACACCGACGATGATGACTTCGACTTCATCGATGATGAGTACATGCACTAGAGCACAATTGTAGGAGTGAGATGTATTGGTCCCATTGTATCGTAGCTCACAGAATGGTTCTTAAAACCATCTGTTGTCCTTTGATGTTGTGGTGTGTGTGTGTGTTTGTATCATGTGCTTTGCTTGAATGAATGAAAAGTTGTTAGTTTACCAAACCTGAGTCAAACTCAAAGTCTTAGCTTGTGAAAACAAAACCATGACTCTTAGAACTTTCCCTCTTACCCCTTTATCTATCTCAATCTTCATATGACTCGTGGAAACCCCGGAGGGAGCAGCTCATCGCAGGACCCGATGCTGCAGATTCTGCAGATGCTAGTTTCCGACCGTGAAGCTAGTAGGGCAGAGCGCCAAGCAAACCTAGCTACCCTGCAGTAGATCGCCCAGATGGCCCATAACAATCAAGGTCATGGAAATCAGGATCATCCAGGAACCAAGCTTAAAAACTTCCAGAATACCAATCCCCCTATCTTCAGCCATTCAGAGAACCCACTAGATGTAGATGATTGGTTACAGACCATGGAGAATAACCTAGAAGTCACCAGAGTTGATCCCAATGAGCAAGTTCTGTTTGCCACTCACTACCTGGCAGGAGATGCAAGAGCATGTGGAACAACACCTGTACCATGAACCACGGTCAAGTGATGACATGGGAAGACTTCAAGACCAAGTTCAGCGCACCCATGTGCCGCAAGGTTTGGTCACTCGGATGAGAGATGAGTTCAGAGAATTGAAGCAGGGCAGGATGACTGTAGTAGAGTACCGTGAAAGATTCCCGTCGCTTGCTAGGTATGCACCTGATGAGATCAACACAGAAGCCAAGAAGAAGGAGAGATTCCTGAATGGACTGTATGATGAGATGCAAACGGTGTTAATCAACATCCGTTTTGATGATCTTGAAGAGCTAGTCAACTCTGCCATCCAGATGGAAGGAAAGATCAACCAAGACAATGATAACCGCAAGCGTAGAATGATGCACCAGAGTGGATCCAACCATGTTCAGAAGTATCGCCCCAACCTGTCTGCAGGATATGCCCCAAGGAACAATCGACCCCCGATGAACCGTCCAAGCTACCCCAACCGTAGCGGAGGTAATATGAAGTCCGGTGGAAATCACAACAACAACAACCCCGGACACTCCAACAACTTCAACCGTGCGTCGCCCAAGTCCAACAACAACAACAACAATACTGCCCCAAGGACTAGAAGCAATGCGGTGCCTGTTGCAGCCAAAGACAAGTCCCAGATTACTTGTTTTGAGTGTGGAGTGAAGGGTCACTATTCCAATGAGTGTCCCAAGAAGATTGCAGCCACTGCCAATGTGAATGCCACAGCTCAGCAACAGCGCCGTGTTTAGCCCAGAAGGAGATTCGCCCCAGGGAACCCTCACAACCGCAACGGCCGTCTCTTCCACATGAACACCGAAGAAGCCCAGGAAGCGCCAGATGTCGTGTTAGGTATGTTTTCTGTGAACTCAGTTTTAGCCAGAGTGTTGTTTGATTCTGGAGGATCGCACTCATTTGTTACCGAAGAATTTGCATGCACTAGTAAGATTCACCCAACCAACTTGAAGCATGTCATGATAGTTCAAATTCCTGGTTCAGCCACCAAAGCTAGAAAAATTTGCAAAGCAGTACCTATCAGAATCCATGGGATATATTATTATGCCAATCTAATAGTACTTGGAACCAAAGGTTTGGAAGTAGTACTAGGAATGGATTGGATGTCGAAATATAAAGGATTGATCGACTGTGCTAAGAAAGCCATCACCATGACCAGTAGCTCTGGGGTAACAGTAGAGCATATATCTAAAACCTTACCCCATCAATTCAAGTGCAACAAGAGTCAAGCCCTACCCACCATTGACCAAGTCAGAGTAGTCTGTGAATACCCCGACGTATTCCCAGATGAATTGCCCGGTATGCCCCCGGATCGGGATATTGAGTTCATTATTGAACTAATCCCTGAAACTGGACCCATAGCTCAGAGACCCTATAACATGAACCCCTCAGAGTTAGTGGAATTGAAGAAGCAATTGGATGCTATGTTGGCAACAAGCTTGATTCAACCAAGCGCATCGCCATGGAGATCACCAGTTCTGTTTGTCGACAAGAAGGATGGAGGTAACCATTTGTGCACAGATTACCGAAAGCTGAATGACGTCACCATGAAGAACAAGTACCCATTGCCCAAGATCGAGGATCTATTTGATCAGTTGACTGGTGCCAGTGTGTTCTCTAAGATTGATTTTGGACTGGTTATCACCAACTTAAGATTCGTGCAACGGATATTCCAAAGACCGCCTTTACTACCGGATATGGATTATATGAGTATACGGTCATGTCTTTTGGATTAACCAATTCCCCTGCTTATTTCATGAATCTCATGAATAAGATTTTTATGAATTTTCTGGATAAGTTTGTCGTTGTGTTTATCGACGATATTCTTATCTACTCCAAGTCAGAAGAAGAGCATGAGCAACATCTAAGAATCATCCTTGAAACCTTGAGAGAGCATCAGTTGTATGCCAACTTCAGCAAATGTGAGTTTTGGCTGAAGGAAGTAGGATTCCTAGGACATATTGTGTCAGCCAGAGGAGTCGCTGTTGACCCCGCAAAGATCAGAGATGTCGAAGAATGGGAAGCCCCAACAACTCAAACCAAATTCCGTGCCTATCTCGGATTAGCGGGATATTACCGCAAGTTCGTGGAAGGATTTTCGAGCATCACAAGACCCATGACTCAATTGTTGAAGAAGGACAAGAAGTTTGAATGGACCGCCAAATGTGAAGCCGGTTTCTAAGAGCTCAAGAAGAGATTGATTTCAGCCCCAATATTGATTATGCCAGATATCAAGAAGCCGTTTGATGTGTATTGTGATGCATCCAAGATTGGTGTCAGATGTGTGTTGATGCAAGAAGGCAAAGTCATAGCATATTTGTCAAGACAACTGAAGCAGCATGAGCAAAACTATCCTACCCATGATCTAGAACTCGTAGCTGTAGTTCTAGCCTTGAAGACATGGCATCATTATCTTATGGGAAATCGTTGTGAGATTTATTCAGATCACAAGAGCTTGAAGTATATTTTCACTCAGAAGGAGCTGGATATGAGGCAAAGGAGATGGATAGAGTTAATCAAGGATTATGACCTTGACATTCACTATCACCCCGTCAAAGCCAATGTGGTAGCGGATGCTCTTAGCAGATTACCATGTAGGTTAAACACCATGATCAAGGAGAAGCAACCAAGTTTGTATGAGGAGTTGGAGTAGTTTAGAACAGAGCTTGTTAGCAAAGGATTTTTAGCTAGCACTGAACTTCAACCCATGTTGATCAGTCAAATCAAGGAAGCCCAGAAGGGAAATGCAAGTATCGACAAAATCAAACGTCGTATTGGTACAGGAAAGGTACCTGGATTTATCGAAGACGAAGAAGGAGTTTTGTGGTACGAAGGACGTATCTGTGTGCCAGCAGATTCGGAGCTGAAGCAAGTTATCATCCAAGAAGCTCATGATACTCTTTATTCTATCCACCCCGGAGGAACAAAGATGTATCAGGATTTGAAGGAGCAATTTTGGTGGCACAAGATGAAGAGAGAAATCGGAAGCTACATCGCTGATGTCTACGCACTTCTATTCTTGTAGACAGTTGTTGGACCTCCAAGTCTAGAGGTTTGTAGAACAGCAGCAAGTTTTCCCTTAAGTGGATCACCCAAGGTTTATCGAACTCAGGGAGGAAGTGGTCAAAGGTATTCCCTCTCAAGCAACCCTGCAATCAAGATACAAGAAGTCTCTTGTGTCCCCAACACACCCAATACAATTTTCAGGTGTATAGGTGCACTAGTTCGGTGAAGAGATAGTGAAATACAAGTGGTATGGATAATTATAAGTGGTAACGGTGATAGAAAATAGCTTGATGGCGTGGAAAAGACTAAAGTAAAACTGAAATAAAGATGGAAGCAAGCAAGCATGTAATAGATCTAATAGCAAACGGTATTTCAATGCTTAGAAACAAGGCCTAGGGATCATACTTTCACTAGTGAACACTCTCATATAAATATATTCTATTTATGATACTACTCTTAACTACTCTCCAGTTGAACACTCTAATTGATGGTAGGGTTATAACAACACACCTCAAAGTCCATCTTTCCCATCTAGATAACCCCACACTGTCACCTTGAGCACTAGATGGTTCCAACAAACACCACAATTTCATAAAGACATCCAACTCCAAATATAACTCATAAAAAGTATTTGTAATCTCTAGCCTAAGTGCCACCATGGTGTGCACACTGTCAACTTCACACACATGGGGAGAGCAGAGATTCATTAAATCACTTGAGTAGCAAGGTAGATCTACTTGATTACAAAGCTCATGATCACAATATGATCATGCATAGAGAGAGATGAACACATAGCTACCAGTAGAACCCTTAGCCTCGAGAGAGAACTACTCCCTCCTCATCATGGGAATCAGCAATGGTGATGGAGATGGTGGTGGAGATCGATGGAGATGGCTCCAGGGGCACTTCCTCGTCCCGACAGGGTACCGGAACAGAGACTTTCTGTCCCCCGAATCTCCCCTTCGGTGGCGGCGGCGCTGCAGAACTTTTCGTGGATTTCTGATTGACTATCTAGGGTTTATGCCTCAGGAGGCTTCTTATAGGCCAGAGGGCAAGGTCGGTGGGCGGCCAGGGGGCCCACACCCTGCCCTGGCGCGGCCTGGGGGGGACCCGCGCCATGGGGTGGTGTGGCCACCCTGTGGCCCCTCTCCGACTCTCCTTCTGGCTCCGTGAGTCTTCCGGGAAAATATGAACTTTGGCTTTTGTTCGGTCCAATTCTGAGAATATTGATTTTCTGACTTTCCTAGAACCAAAAATAGCAGAAAACAGGCAACTGACACTATGACACTTGTTAATAGGTTAGTCCAAGAAATCATATGAAAAGTACTCCAAAGTGTGGACAAAACACAAGAAAGTAGATAAAACCAAGCATGGAACATCAGAAATTATAGATACATTTGCAATGTATACATCCCTAAGCTTAACGCCTGCTCGTCCTCGAGTAGGTAAGTGATAAAAAGAAAGAATAATTTTTTAGGTGACATGCACCATCATAAACTTGATCAAAGTATTTGTAAAACATTCAAAGCTGGGATCATAGTACTTCAATCATAACATGAAAGACAAAGTTCTAGCAATAAGACAAAGAAACTATGTTGCAACATGAAAAAGGCACAAACAAAAGATTCATGAATAACAATGCTTTGCAAGACGTTTGTTTGTTTCAGATAAAGAAAACATAGCATACTGGTATTTAGAACAGGCAATATCAAGAGTAGCAAATATAAATGCATATGACATCTTCAAAGTTTATAAGAGTGACTAGATACAAATAGTTTAGAACAGGCAATATCAAGTTATGCATCAATCAACTAGTCTTGGGACAATGCACATAGAACTAAGAATGGCCACTATGCTCTCAAAGTAGGTGCATAAAGGTACACGGTGGAGACTCAATGTAATGGTGGAAGAAAGACCTTCATAGAAGGAAGCAGAGATTCAAGTTTCATAAAGAGCTTCCAAAAATTATGGTACGTATAGCTTTCAGCTCTCATTGCCCCTATCATAAGCATCTTGAAGTGATTAAAGTTAAAGTGAACAAACTCTGGAGTATATGCTTGACGAAGTATAAGTTGGAAATCTCATGTCCCTTGAATACGAGGGCCGCTCCTCATGCTACTCAAGTTTAGTCACCGGTAAGTTCTTGTCATCGTAAGTACATGTGTATCATAGAGAACCGCCAACGGGGTACCCCTTGCCCGATGATACGGAAGAATCCCCATATCAAAATGACAAGGCAAGCAGACATCGAGCATCTCAGCAATCTTCTTATTTACCATGGGAATATGGTGTTTTTTTTCTCTCTTTCCTCTTTTCATAATCTTTTTTTTCTATTTTTTCTCAATACAGGACTCTTTTTTATAAGAAGAATGCTTCATAGACAACTCATTATGGTTACGCTACAGGTTTCCACCATGTTTCATGTCAGCATGGATTAGACCAGCGGCCCAAGCGTTTCTCTAACACATATACATAATCCATGGACTTACAAGCTCCCCTTTCATTTCACACCGACGACATCCATAGACAAAAGAGCATGATATCAACTAGGTACAAGTACCAAGTGCAATGTTAAAAGCGTTCCCCATGACAGCATGGTTCTGCTAATTCCCAACAAATAAGTGCAAGCATATACAACATAGACGACACAATGGTTCAAGTTTATTAAGGGCAAGAAAAGTAAAGTGAGACATCAAGTTCGTGAGAGCTTTAATCACTAGTTTTCTCATAACAAGTTTAATTTGGAAGGTAAACAAAAACATGAATATACTTGGAATAACATAAGATAGTAGGTAGGTATGGTGGACTCTTTGGAATAACTTGGTTTAGGGAGTTGGATGCATGAGTGGAACTCATACTTGGTTGTGGAGGCTAGCAAAAGACTGGGAGCGACCAACTAAAAGAGCAATAATGGCCATAATCATGTAGAGCGACAAAACATCATTGATCAAAGCATAAAGTGATACTACAAGTTGAAAACTAAAGGATCATAAAGGCTATGGTGACTTGGGATAATCATAACATGGTGTGAGCATGTGCCAAGTGAACCCAAATAAAGCATCAAAGGAGAATACCACTATACTATGCTTTAATATGCTAAAACAACGCATGATTCATCCAAGGCACATTAAGCAGTCTCAATTGTTTATAACAAGTCATGCTACAGCAAAGAATACTAAGCATAAATCCAAAACAATATCAAGCATGGCATGACAAAGCATAGGACACAGTAAAAACAAGCTCTCTTTACCACTTAAGCATGAACTTTCCTACTCTTTTCCAAACCAAACCAAACTATTTGAAAACCAATGTATGAAAGAGGGGGTCCAACCTATTTATTCCGCAAACTAAGAAAACCAAGCGAATGAAAAACCAAAAATGAAAAACGAAGACGCTCCAAGAACAACACAACTATGCATGAAACAATAAAAATGAAGTGTTTGGAAGAACCCTTGGATATTTATTAATGAAGAAGGGAATGCCTTGGGCATCCTCAAGCTTTGACGCTTGTACTTCTTGGATATTTCTTGGGGTGACACACGTGGCATTCCCAAGCTTGAGCTTTAGTCCATCTTTCATCTCATTACTCATTCCTTCCATACACTTGAAATTTTTCCTTCATATAAAACTTCACACAATCTTTATTAGCAACATTAGTGCACTCAAGATAATAAGTCTTTAAAGTTCAGTTCTAACACCAATAAAATTCCATTAGAACACTAGATACTGTAGAACTTCCCTCAAAAAGAACTCAAAAAGGAACCAACAAGAAGCAAATGCAGAAAATGGCAGAAATCTGTCAAAACAGACCAGCAGGTAAAGACGAATTTTTTCGAAGACCTTCTGTTGCTCAAATAAAAAAGTGTTGAACTAACGAAAGTTAGATAACAAACTGGGGCAGAAGCACAAAACTTCACGCCTCAAAATGACGTACAGATATTATACACGAATTTTTACGGTGAAGAACAAAAATCTGTTTCGGGACAGCAACTTTCCCAACCATTATTTCTCTCTCATTAGAGGTTACTCTTGGCACAAAAAGCAAATAAAAAGGATAAGGAGCGGTTATTACAGAAGTAATAACTTCCAAGACTCATCTAAAACTTTTGGGTTATCTCCCAATAAGTACTTTTCTTTAACGCCTTTAAGTTAGGCTTGATAGTTTGAGAAGATGCTCACATAAGAAATATGAATTGAAGTAAAAGAGAGCATCAAGGAAGAAAATTCAAAGCACTTTTAAGTCTAACCCACTTCCTATGAAAAATAATCTCGTAAAGAAACAAGTCATGAGAGCACAAAGCAACAAGCATAGGAAAGCAAAACAAGTGCAACTTCAAGACTTTCAACATAAAGAGGGGAAACTTAATATTATTGAGATGCATAAAACCATGTTTCCCTCTCTCATAATAACTTTCAGTAGCATCATGAATAAAATTAACAATATAAATATCACATAAAACATCGTTATCATGAGCCACATGCATAAAAGAATTAATACTCCCCACATAAACATAGTCATTCTTATTAATTGTAGTGCAAGCAAATTCAACAAAATAGCTATCATTATTATTTACATCACCATAATCATCAAATATAGGAGGCATATTGTAATCATAATTACTTTCTTCCTCAATAGTAGGTGGACTTAAAATATCATATTCATCATTGCAATCATCATATATTGGAGGTATAATATCATCATAAGCAATAGAATAATTGTCTTCCAAAGTGTGTTCATTTGTAAACATATCATCATTGGAAGGATCATGGATAGCACTAATAGTATAGCAATTATTAATATCATCATTTTCAAAATTTGTACCGAAGAGATTTTCAATATCAAAAGTAGTGTGCTTTTCCCAATCATGATCACTACTATAGGTAATAGGCATAGGAACATCATTGAGTTCAGACTCATCAAAAACTATAATAGGAGCTACATGCTTAGGGGAAAATACCGTTTCCTCCCTCATTTTACTCCCCCTTTTCTTCTTTATCCTCTTCTCTTTAGGAGGGAGAGGCTTGAAAGGAAGCTTATCCATATACCCTGGTTTATTATTAGAGACAATAGAAGAAACTTTGGAGGATTCCTTCTTTTCATTAATAAGATCAAAACACATATTATTCCTATCATATTTTGGTAAAATCTCATCTTCTATAATATTTTGTATGTAAGTATTTGTGTGGAAATTATCAACACAATAAAGATGAAAACCATGCAGGACACTATTCATATCAAAAGCACTCATATCTACCAAAGAAGTTTTTCTTGATAATTCTTCACACCCCAAAAATAATGTAAGTTCATCATGCTGATTAGGAGTGATCATGTCATCACAATATAAACTTGTAGTACTCATTGGATTAGAAGGGCTATTATTATGGCCTGAGCATTGAAAATTGAAATGACCCACTTCAAAGCAAAGTTCACAAATAAAAGGATAAAGGGCACAAACTTTTTTACCAAGATCATTTAAAGCCCTATACCACATTCTAGTTTTTTCATTCCTGTGGGTGATACAATATTCTTCTTCAATTTGATTATTCTCACAAGGTCTATGTATTCCACAAAAATTAACATGCTTATAAGAAATAGTACTTCAGAGGTTTGAGCATGTTTATTGCTATCATTAACAACAATTTCATTTTCCATGCAAGTGTCTTTAAAAGGCTAATGATACATGTCCCACTTTTCTTTAGGAGCATTAATATGAGAAGCAAAGGTTTTAAAACAATCAATAATAATTTGAGGATCAAGACCATATTTAGCACTAAGCTCTTGAAAATACGCAGTTTCAGCGAAAGACTTAATGCAATCATACTCATAGTTTATACCTGGTTCTTTACCTTTGTTGTTATCCCAATCTTCGGTATTGCTTTGAATTGTTTCAAGAAGATACCACTTAGCTTTGACCTCCTTACTCGTGAAGGATCCCTCTAAACAAGTATCTAGATAATCCTTGTAATGTCCTGAAAGCCTTGCATAGAAATTATTAATAACAATATTCCTAGGGAGCTCATGAATGGGACATTGAGCATTAGTGACTTCAATCTCCCCCATGCTTGGGCAATACTTTCTCCATCACGAGGATGAAAATTATAAATATAATTCCTATCTTTATGAATTTCATGAGGAGGATAAAATTTAGAGTAAAAGAGAGATTCAAGTTCCTTCCACTCCAAATGATGAGGATCATCTAGTAGCTCATACCACTCCCTTGCTTTGCCCTTAAGTGATAAAGAGAATAGCTTCCTCTTAACTTGGTTCATTGAAATACCTGCACACTTGAACGACCCGCATAACTCATGTATAAAGAGTAAATGATCACCAGGATGGACAGTTCCATCTCCAAAATAAGAGTTGTTCATAACACGTTCAACAATTTTTATAGGTACTTTAAAAGGGATGCTTTCATTATGTGGATTTAAAATATCACATGTATTATTAGAATTACCACATATGAGAGATAAAGTATCATCAGAGCAAATTTTCGTCTTTAAAACCAGGGAACTAAAAAGATCATTTTCATAAAAACCAACTTCCCCAAGCTTAGACGTTTCCATAGCATTAGTAACAACGGTGTTCAAAAGATGCATACTACTAACATTGCTATTAGCATGCAAAGAAGGTTCCAAGGGTTTTTTAATTTTCTTTTCAAAGAATTCATGTTCTACATTAGGAAAAAGACTAAAAAGCTCTCTAATTTTTTTGTTGTTTTAAATTAAGCCTAACTAGAGAAAACAAGAAACAAAAAGACAAAATTGCAGAATCTAAAGGAAATAACTTCGAGCACTCACACCGGAGGATATGAGTACCTTTTACCTTACCTCCCCGGCAACGGCGCCAGAAAATAGGTGTTTGCCGTGGGAGGTTCTTCTTCCTTAATCCTCCAGTGTGAATACCTTTTACCTTACCTCCCCGGCAACGACGCCAGAAAATAGGCGTTTGCCGTGGGAGCTTCTTCTTCTTTAATCCTCCGGTGTGAATACCTTTTACCTTTCCTCCCCGGCAACGGCGCCAGAAAATAGCTTGATGTCTACGCACTTCTATTCTTGTAGACAGTTGGGCCTCCAAGTGCAGAGGTTTGTAGAACAACAGCAAGTTTTCCCTTAAGTGGATCACCCAAAGTTTATCGAACTCAGGGAGGAAGTGGTCAAAGGTATTCCCTCTCAAGCAACCCTGCAATCAAGATACAAGAAGTCTCTTGTGTCCTCAACACACCCAATACACTTGTCATGTGTATAGGTGCACTAGTTCGGCGAAGAGATAGTAAAATACAAGTGGTATGGATAATTATAAGTGGTAATGGTGATAGAAAATAGCTTGATGGCGTGGAAAAGACTAAAGTAAAACTGAAATAAAGATGGAAGCAAGCAAACATGTAATAGATCTAATAGCAAACGGTGTTTCAATGCTTAGAAACAAGGCCTATGGATCATACTTTCACTAGTGAACACTCTCATATAAATATATTCTATTTATGATACTACTCTTAACTACTCTCCGGTTGAACACTCTAATCAATGGTAGGGTTATAACAGCACACCTCAAAGTCCATCTTTCCCATCGAGATAACCCCACATTGTCACCTTGAGCACTAGATGGTTCCAACAAACACCACAATTTCATAAAGACATCCAACTCCAAATATAACTCATAACAAGTATTTGTAATCTCTAGCCTAAGTGCCACCATGGTGTGCACACTGTCAACTTCACACACATGGGGAGAGCAGAGATTCATTAAAGCACTTGAGTAGCAAGGTAGATCTACTTGATTACAAAGCTCATGATCACAATATGATCATGCATAGAGAGAGATGAACACATAGCTACCGGTAGAACCCTTAGCCTCGAGAGAGAACTACTCCCTCCTCATCACGGGAATCAGCAATGGTGATGGAGATGGTGGTGGAGATCGATGGAGATGGCTCTGGGGGCACTTCCCTGTCCTGGCAGGGTGCCGGAACATAGACTTTCTGTCCCCCGAATCTCTCCTTTGGTGGCGGCGGCGCTGCGGAACTTTTCGTGGATTTCTGATTGACTATCTAGGGTTTATGCCTCGGGAGGCTTCTTATAGGCCAGAGGGCAAGGTCGGTGGGCGGCCAGGGGCCCACACCCTGCCCTGGCACGGCCTGGGGGACCCGTGCCATGGGGTGGTGTGGCCACCCTGTGGCCCCTCTCCGACTCTCCTTCTGGCTTGGTGAGTCTTCCGGGAAAATATCAACTTTGGCTTTTATCCGGTCCAATTCCGAGAATATTGATTTTCTGACTTTCTTGGAACAAAAAACAGTAGAAAACAGGCAACTGGCATAGTGGCACTTGTTAATAGGTTAGTCCAAGAAATCATATGAAAAGTACTCCAAAGTGTTGGACAAAACACAAGAAAGTAGATAAAGCCAAGCATGGAACATCAGAAATTATAGATACATTTGCTATGTATCAATCGCCAAGTGTGATATATGTAAGAGAGTCAAAGCGGATCATCAGAGACCCGCAGGACTGTTGCAACCATTGGAATTCTGGAATGGAAATGAGGTTCTGTCGGAATGGACTTTATCACCGGTTTGCCTACTTCTAGTAGGGGAAATGACTCAATCTGTGTCTTCGTTGATAAACCGTCCAAGGTAGCCCATTTTATACCTGTCAAGACAACCTACCAGAGTTCAAAGCTAGCAGAGTTGTACATTTCTAGAATTGTCAGTTTGCTTGGAACCCCCAAGACCATAGTGTCGGATCGAGGAACCCAATTTACCTCAAGATTTTGGCAGAAAGTCCAAGAAGGATTGGGAACCAAGTTGAATTTCAGCACCGCTTATCACCTGCAGACCGATGGACAGACTGAAAGAGTCAACCAGATCTTAGAAAATATGTTGAGAGCTTATGTGCTTGAGTATGGATCAAAATAGGAAGATTGTCTGTCTTTCACAGAATTCTCATACAACAACAGTTATCAAGCCAGTTTGCAAATGGCCCCATTTGAGTTCTTATATGGAAGGAAGTGTCGTACCCCTTTGAATTGGTTGCAAGTAGGAGAGAGTCAGATTTTCGGACCTGATATCCTACGAGAAGCCGAAGAGAAGGTTCACAAAGTTCGTGAGCACCTCAAGACTGCCCAATCAAGACAGAAGAGTTATGCTGATAAGAGACGTAGAGACCTGACTTTCAACGTCGGGGATTTCGTGTATCTCAAACTGTTGCCATTGAAGGTAACGCAACCTTTTAGTCTGAAGGGAAAGTTAGCCCCCATATATATTGGACCCTTCAAGATTATGAATCATCGAGGAGAAGTATCGTATCAACTGGAACTGCCAGAGGAGATGTCAGCCATTCATAATGTGTTCCATATCTTGTTACTTCGCAAATGCTTAGAAGTCCCAGAGAAGACCGAAGTGTTCAAAAACATCAATCACCGAGATGTTGATATCAACAAGGATCTGACGTATCGTGAAGTGCCCATCCATATCTTGGAGGAAGCTTACAGAACCACCAGGACTCGGAGTATCAAGTTTCTCAAGATTAAATGGAGTAACCATATCGAAGAAGAAGCCACTTGGGAGCGAGAAGATTACATTAGGACTAAGTTTCTAGATCTCTTTAGTTCGTAGTTTTCTTTTGTAAATCTCGGGACGATATTTTGTTTAAGGGGGGAAGGTTTGTAACATCCCAAATCTTTAATCAAGGTTAATCAAGATCCAAATCACTAAAATTGGGGTTAACAAAAACTTTTTACTATTAGGAGATTTAACAATACATATGTGTGTTGCATTAAATAGGAATTGTTTTGAATTGCCATGATTGATTGTTCTTTTGGTTGTAAAATGACTCTAAGGTGAATTACACATCATCTAGATCATTCCCAAGCAAAATCCAAAGAAAAAGAAGTCAAAAATAATTAATAAAGGAAATAGTCACTTTTGCTAGTTTAATCAACTAGGACACTTTGGGTGTTACTAGGACTCAATTTCAAACAGAAACAATTCTCACTCTTTGCACCCCTTGCTAGTACAAATAAAGATCTACCTAGGCCCACTTTGTGATCTTCCAAAAACATTCAAACACTAAATTTAAATGACATTTGAAAATGGAATCAAGTGTATGTATCTAGATCACACTTTTTCAAAAAACACTCAAATGAACTCAATTTGAAAATCCCAAGCAACCGGAGATGCTCAAGCTTAATATCAACAACTCCACCAAAATTCATTCAAAAATTCCAAAGTTTTCTTCATGTGGCCATTGTGTCGAGCACCTTGTGAGCAGAATCAAACTGGCATAACTAATACTGTTTTGATCAAATTTGGTCGAGCCATTTGAGCAACATTTACCATCTTGGTCTCCCCTAGCCCCAACTAGGCCATAAACCAACCACTCCCTAGTCCCTAGCCACAGTGCAGCGCTACCCCGACGCCATGCCCGCCGGTCGAGCACAGGCAGCTCGTAGGAGACCACCAGCCCCTCTCCACTGCTCCAGGAAGGAAGGCGTAATCACACCACCGTCCACGGTCCACCCGCCGGCCACAGCCATCCCCTGGACTACCGAGGACAAGCCCCGCACTAAGCCTCTGCGTCGCACCAGCGCACGCCAGAGTGCCATTCCCCAGCAAGGCAGCACATGCTGCGCCTCGACCACAGCCAGCGCGCGCTGCTCCGCCTTGATCACAACACCCTTCCAGACATCCCCTTCTCCCGCCGCGTGACCCACAGACGCCGTGAACCGCCTCGAGCACCGCCTTTGCCGCATAGAGCGCGAGGCGCTCCCGACCACAATCCACCGACCCTAGCATCACCATCAAGCCATAACTGACCGCTAGGGAACCGCCCATCGTCCGCCTACACTGCCCATGCCGCTAGCGTCCTGTATCATCGTCACCGACGAGCTCGCCGTCGCCCTCTCGGTCCCGTCATCGAGCCTATATAAGGAGCCCTTCCCCAGCCTCAATTGCCACACCACTCGACTCCCCTCTCACCACTGACCATTCCCCACCTCTAGGCAGAGCCGCTCGAGCAGCCAGTCGCCAGAATTTCCACCAGAGCCGCCGCAGCAGAGGAGGAGAAGCTCCCTTCGATTTAGTCCACCCCCGGAGCTGCCGCAACCTCGCCTGAGTCCACCGTCGTCTCCTCGTTCAAACGCCCCCATCGCTAAGCTTGCTGGAGCCCTGGTACGCCCCACTGCACCCCCACCGTGCCGCTAGGTTTCCGTCTCGCCGGCGATGTGTCCATCGTCGATGATGAACGTGAGCCGTGGATTCTAGTTCTAATCGTGCGGTCCACGTTACCCCGTACCGCTTCGCGTTTAATGAGCCACTGACAGGCGGGACCATCCTGTCAGTAGTCCTCAGCGTCGCGGAGTGAAACTGGGCCGGCCCATCAGTGTTCCCACGCTGGCCCTGTGATTCAAATTTGGATTTTTCTTTTTTTAACTAAACCTAGTTTCTGTCCAATAATTTAAAAATCAATTCAGAGAGTTTTACAAATCCAAATTGGATGATTCCAATTTTGCAAGAAAGATAATTGAAATCTATATCCAAGCCCGTTGGATTTAAATCAATTAGAGTTAGAGCTCTCTCCTAGTAAAAATAACAAGATAGAAGCTTTTTCACATTCAAACATTTTTCTAGAATCAACCATAATAGCTTTTGAGTTGATTCCAACTCTTAAAAATCACATTTAACCATACCTATCTGAATATGTAATAATACCAAGGTTTGCATGCAGTGACATTGGACTAGTACCAAAATAATGTTATATAGGCATTTCTAGTCACTTTAAATCATTAAATATTAATCTTAAACTTATTAAAATGTGATCCAACTTTTAAATCACATTCCCATGTATTAGAATATGTGGTGATGACATGTGTCCACATGATCCCATATTTTAATAGGAGAATAGTAAATCTTAGTTATTTTCAATGAGTAGAAATTACTTTTCTCAAATAAAATAAATGAAACTAGTTCATTTAAACCTTGTGATGTTTGTGATGATGCTAGATCATCAAATGTGTGCCTTAGTGTGTTAAATAGACTAGTTAAGTATTGTTTGGTGATTGTGTACTCTGTATGTATTTATAGACGATAGTACCTACCAAGCTTATGAGGAGGAGGAGTTCTACCCCGAGGAAGAAGATGAGAATTTCAACCACTGCACTACTCAAGGCAAGCCTAGCACTTCTAGTAAATTGAGCAAGCTTTTATTAGCAAGCCATCATTAGAAATGCAAAGTAACCCTTGCAAGCAAGATGACCTAAGCAAGATGCTTTAGGCATGCTTGCTTATACATTTTGACTTATACTTATCCCAAGTATTATTTACAAGCTTTACTTTCTTTTACTTTACCAAAGTTCTTTACTTTGTTTATAGATAGCATAAAAAGTATAAAACTTGACCTATCTAGTTAGACTTAGATGTCATTCTATGGCATGAGATTGATATTAGCATCCCACCTTAGTGAACACTCTTAACCTAGTGTTTAGAGGTAAAACCCAAAAACTTGATCACTTTAGATGGGAATACTTGGTGAAAATGACTTATGAAAACCTTGGAATGATGAGTCATTCTATTGAGATGTTTTGACATGTGTTGAGAAACACAAATGGTTTATGATGATGAAAATGTTGAGGCATGAGCCTTAGCCCCTTTATAAAAACGGATGGTTGGGTTCGGATGTGATACCATTCCAAATTTACCGTACAACCACAATACCTGAATTGGGTAAGGCTTAGCTAGAAGTTTATGTGCATTAGTATTAGTTCCCTCATGGGAGAGATCTGAGCTGAGGCTACCTATCAATGTTGTCCACCTATGAAGTGCCCAGGATGAAAGATGGCCATGGCTGGGAGGCCAAGCTCACAGGAGAGGTGATTATACTAGAGTGTGTAATTGAAAGGTTATGTCTGATTATCCGCATACTAAGTATGATGATTCAGGGTTATCCCTGACGAATGTATCGAATCTTGTGGTGAAAGTGTACCACCTCTGTAGAGTGTCAAACTATTCGAATAGCCGCGTCTGAAGTTATGGACAATTGGAGTGGCCATACTGTTTCGTCGTCAGAAGTTTTCAAAATGACTTCTGAAATGAATGATGAATCTTGACTTGACCATAACAGAGTTGTGACTATGAAACTAGCTTCGAAACTTAAGTGATTCTAGAACCTTATGTTATCTTCCTTTACTTCTGAACTCACCTTAGGTTTCAAACTTAACTTTGCAAACAAACTTAGAGTTAGCATTCCAACTAGAACTACCTTACTTGTTAGTGATAGTTTGTGAGTACTTAAAGAGTACTCATGGATTTGTTCCTAGCTATTCTCATGGCCATACTATGAAGAGGACTACCAAGATGAAGGACAGCAGGACGGCTATGATAACTAGAACTATCTCCCATCGTCAGCATTGCCTGTTACTATGAAGATGGACCCCACCGCTACACTTATTATTTATTCCGCTACTTGTTGTATTAAGACTGGATCATGAGATCCTTTATTCGTGTAAGACCTTATTATGGTTTGTAATTGATGATGTACTGTGATATCCAATCTGTTATGTCTCGCAAAAATGGTAATTTTGGGATTGCGATATATGGCATAACAGGCATCTAGGATTAAAAATCCGGGTGTTGACACATAGCTACCGGTAGAGCCCTTAGCCTCGAGGAAGAACTACTCCCTCATCATCATGGGAATCAGCAACGTCGATGGAGATGGTGGTGGAGATCGATGGAGATGGCTTCGGGGGCACTTCCCTGTCCCGGCAGGGTGTCGGAACAGAGACTTTCTGTCCCCCCGAATCTCCCCTTCGGTCGCGGCGGCGCTGTGGAACTTTTCGTGGCTGGAGGCTATTTTCTTTAGGGTTTCTGCATCGGAGGCTTCTTATAGGCGAAAGGGCGATGTCATAGGGTGGACCAGGGTCCCACACCACCTGGTGGCGCGACCAGGGTGGACCCGCGCCACCACATGGTGTGGCCAGCCCCTGGCCCCTCTTCGTCTCGTCTTATGGCTCCGTGAGTCTTTCGGTGAAATATCGACTTTGGCTTTTGTCCGGTCCAATTCCGAGAATATTCATTTTCTAGCTTTTCTGGAACCAAAAACAACAGAAAATAGGCAACTGGCACTGTGGCATCTTGTCAATAGGTTAGTTCCAGAAAGTGTATAAAAATACCTCAAAGTGTGGACTAAACATAGGACAAATGATATAAAACAAGCATGGGGCATCAAAAATTATAGATACGTTTGTAACGTATCAACATCCCCAAGCTTAACTCTTTCTCGTCCTCGAGTTGGTAAGTGATAAAAAGAATAATTTTTGAGGTGACATGCACCATTGGATCAAGGTATTTATAGAACATTGATAGCTGGGATCATAGTACTTTTACATAGCATGAAAGATATATTTCTTACAATGAGACATAGCAACTATGTTGTAACATGAAAAGGTACAAACAAAAGATTCATGAATAACAATGCTTTGAAATACGTTTGTTTGTTTCACATAAAGAAAACATAACATAGTGGCATTCAGCTTGTCCCTCATGGAGTAGCAAAACATAAATGCATAGGACACCTTCAAAGTTCATAAGGGTGACTAGATACAAATAGTTTAAGAACAAGCAATATCAAAGTTATGCATCAATCAACAAGTTTTGGGACAATGCACATTAAACTAAGAATGGACACTATGCTCTCTCAATAGGTGCATAAAGATAGAAGATGGAGACTCAACATAAAAGTAAAAGAAAGGCCTTCATAGAAGGAAGCAGGGATTTCAAGTTTCATAAAGAGCTTCCAAAAATTATGGTACTTATTAGCTTTCAGCTCTCATTGCCCCTATCATAAGCATCTTGAAGTGATTAAGGTTAAAGTGAACAAACTATGGTGTATATGCTTGACGAAATATAAGTTGTCAATCCCATGTCCCTTGAATACAAGGGCCGCTCCTCGTGCTACTCAAGTTTAGTTACCGGCAAGTTCTTGTCATAGTAAGTACATGTATATCATAGAGAACCGCCAACAGGGTACCCCTTGCCCGATGATACGGAAGAATCCCCATATCAAAATGACAAGGCAAGCAGACAACGAGCATCTCAACAATCTTCTTATTTACCATGGGAAAATGGTGCTTTTTTCTCTCTTTCCTCTTTTCTCATCTTTTTTTCTTTTTCTCTTTTTTCTCAATCTCTATATCTTTTTTATAAGAAGAATGCTTCATAGATTGCTCATTATGGTTACGCTCCAGGTTTCCACCATGATTAGGCATGGATTAGACCAGCCACTCAGGCGTTTATCTAACACACATACATAACTCCATGGACTTACAAGCTCCCCTTTCATTTCACACCGGCAACATCCATAAACAAAAGAGCATGATATCAACTAGGTACAATGTACAAGTGCAATGTTGAAAGCGTTCCCCATGACAACATGGTTCTGCTAATCCCCAACGTATAAGTGCAAGCATATACAACATAGATGACACAATGGTTCAAGTTTATTAGGGGAAAGAAAAGTAAAGTGTGCCATCAAGTTCGTGAGAGCTTTAATCACTAATTTTCACATAACAAGTTTAATTCGGAAGGTAGATAAAAACATGAATATACTTGGAATATAAAATGCTAATAGGTAGGTATGGTGGACTCTTTGGAATAACTTGGTTTAATTTGGAGTTGGATGCATGAGTGGAACTCATACTTGGTTATGGAGGCTAGCAAAAGACTAGGAGCGACAAACTAAAAGAGCAATAATGGCCATAATCATGCAAAGCGACAAAACATCATTAATTAAAGCATAAAGTGATATTACAATTCGAAAACTAAATGATCATAGAGGCTATGGTGACTTGGTATAGTCATAACATGGTGTGAGAATGTGCTAAGTCAACCCAAATAAAGCATCAAAGGAGAATACCACAATACTATGCTTTAATATGCTAAAACAACGCATGATTCCTTCAAGGCACATTAAGAAATCTCAATTGTTTATAACATGTCATGCTACAACAAAAATCACTAAGCATAAAGCCAAAACAATATCAAGCATGACATGACAAATCATAGGCCACATTCAAAAACAAACTCCTTTTATACCACTTAAGCATGAACTTTTCCTACTCTTTTCCAATCCAAACCAACTTATTTGAAAGAACTCACAAAGATAATAATAAATAAAGATCAGTGAGCTTGTCTCACAAATACAAAAGGAAGAACTAAAAAGTTCTAAGCTGAAAGCATAAGAAAAATAAGGCTAAACCCAGTGCTAGCAAAAGAGAACACTCACAAAACAATAAGAATGAAAACTAGAGTGTTCTAAACAATGAAAGCAGAGTGTGTCTCTCTCCAAAAGAAGTGTGTTGGTATCCAACCAACTTATTTAAGAAAACTAAGCAAAAGAAAACTGAAAAAAAAACGAAGACGCTCCAAGGACAACACAATTGTGCATGAAACAATAAAAATGAAGTGTTTGGAAGAAAACCTGAGATTTTTATTGATGAAGAAGGGGATGCCTTGAGCATCCCCAAGCTTTGATGCTTGTACTTCTTTGATATTTCTTGGGGTGACACGCGTGGCATCCCCAAGCTTGAGATTTAGTCCATTCTTCATCTCATTACATCATCACCTGAAATTTTTCCTTCATACAAAACTTTACACAATCTTTATTAGCAACATTAGTGCACTCAAGAATAACTATCAGTAGCATCATGAATAAAATTAACAATATAACTATCACATAAAAACATTCTTATCATGAGCCAGATGCATAAAAGAATTAGTACTCTCCCTATAAGCATAGTCAATCTTATTAATCGTAGTGGGAGCAAATTCAACAAAATAGCTATCATTATTATTCTCATCACCATAATCATCAAATATAGGAGGCATATTGTAATCATAATTAATTTTCTCCTCAATAGTAGGTGGACTGAAAATATCATACTAATTATTGTAATAATCATATATCGGAGGCATGGTATCATCAAAGTAATTTTTCTCCTCCATGCTTGGGGGACTAAAAAGATCATTTTCATAAAAACTAGCTTCCCCAAGATTAGACTTTTCCATAGCATTAGCAATAATGGTGTTCAAAGAATTCATACTAATAATATTGCTATTAGCATGCAAATAAAGTTCCATAGATTTTTTAATTTTCTCTTCAAACACTTCATGTCCTAACTCAAGATAAATAGTATAAAGCTCTTTATTTTGTTGTTGTTTTCCATTAAGCCTAACTAGTGAAAACAAGAAACAAAAAGACAAAATTGTAGAATCTAAAGGAAATAACTTCGAGCACTCACATAGGAGGATGTGAGTACCTTTTACCTTACCGCCCGACAACGGCGCCAGAAAATAGCTTGATGTCTACGCACTTCTATTCTTGTAGACAGTTGTTGGGCCTCCAAGTGCAGAGGCTTGTAGAACAGCATCAAGTTTCCCTTAAGTGGATTACCCAAGGTTTATCGAACTCAGGGAGGAAGTGGTCAAAGGTATCCCTCTCAAGCAACCCTGCAATCAAGATACAAGAAGTCTCTTGTGTCCCCAACACACCCAATACACTTGTCAGGTGTATATGTGCACTAGTTCGGCGAAGAGATAATGAAATACAAGTGGTATGGATAATTATAAGTGGTAACGGTGCCAGAAAATAGCTTTGATGACGCGTGGTTGACGGGTAGGAAGAGACTAAAGGCAATCTGAAATAAAGATGGAAACAAGCAAACATGTAACAGATCTAGTTGCAAACGGTGTTTGAATGCTTAGAAACAAGTCCTAGGGATCATACTTTCGCTAGTGAACACTCTCATATAAATATCTTCTCTTCATGATACTACTCTGAACTACTCTCTGGTTGGACACTCTAATCCATGGTAGGGCTATAACAGCACTTCTCGAAGTTCACTTTCCCAATCTAGATAACCCCACACTATCACCTTGAGTGCTAGATGGTTCCAACAAACACCACAATTTCATAAAGACATCCAACTCCAAATATAACTCATAACAAGTATTTGTAATCTCTAGCCTATGTGCCACCATGGTGTGCACGCTATCACTTTCACACACGTGGGGAGAGCCAGAGATCTATTAAAGCACTTGAGTAGCAAGGTAGATCTACTTGATTATAAAGCTCATGATCACAATATGATCATGCATAGGGAGAGATATGAACACATAGCTACCGGTAGAGCCCTTAGCCTCGAGGAAGAACTACTCCCTCATCATCATGGGAATCAGCAACGGCGATGGAGATGGTGGTGGAGATCGATGGAGATGGCTCCGGGAGCACTTCCCCATCCCGGCAGGGTGACGAAACAGAGACTTTCTGTCCCAAGAATATCTCCTTCGGTGGCGGCGGCACTGTGGCATTTTCTAGAATATTCATTTTCCGGTCCAATTCCGAGAATATTCATTTTCTAGCTTTTCTGGAACCAAAAACAACAGAAAATAGGCAACTGGCACTGTGGCATCTTGTCAATAGGTTAGTTCCAGAAAGTGTATAAAAATACCTCAAATCCTGGACAAAACATAGGACAAATGATATAAAACAAGCATGGAGCATCAAAAATTATAGATACGTTTGCAACGTATCAACAAGCTCCCCTTTTATTTCACACCGTCGGCATCCATAAACAAAAGAACATGATATCCACTAAATAATAAGTGCAATGTTGAAAGCGGACCCCATGATAACATGGTTTTGCTAACTCTCAACTTATAATTTGCAGGCATACAAGCTTCATAAGATAGTCACAATGGTTCAAATTTATTAAGTACAAGAATAGTAAAGTGTGCCATCAAGTTTGTGAGAGCTTTAATCACTAATTTTCACATAACAAGTTTAATTTGGAAGATAGATAAAACTCGAGAATTTTCTTGAAATAGCAATAATGCTAATAGGTAGATATGGTGGACACAAATGGCATAGATTTTAGTTCAAGGATTGGATGCACGAGAAGCATTCCCTCTCAGCACAGGTTTTTGGCTAGCAAGGCTGGGTAGCAAGCATAAGAGTTGAAGGAAACAAACAAACATACAAGTGATAGAAACAATCATGCAATCTTCCTTGCAAACACAAAAGATCTTAACTAGAGAATACTAAGCTTATGAGCCAATCAAGAAAGAAAGACAATGAAATTATATTTCTAAAAGTACTTTTCTTTTTTCTATTCAATCCTCAAATAGTGTTGCTACTGACCAAAGCTAGGTTTGCCAAAACCAACTAAATTTACTTAATGATCCCAAAGTGATACCAATACTAACAACAAGATCAATCATATAACAGAAATTGCAAACAAAAATAAGATGTGCAAAAAGTAAATGATAGAACTTCTCATTAATATTCCATAACGGCAACTCACACCAAAGGATACATAGATAACTAACTAGAGGAGAGATACTTCCACAATGCAAACCATCCTATATGATAACTTCTCTATTCATGATATGACTCTACTAAAAAGGTAAAAAGATGAAAGATAATGATGTGATACCGCGGCACTCCCCCAAGCTTGGAACAAACCAAGGGATGCCAAAACCTGATGACGAATTACCCCTTCGGTGGTGGTGGTGTTCTCTCAATAAGCTTTTCAATCAATTTATTCAAATCCTCAATCTGGAAGGTTAGAGTACGAACCAACTCCGAATTGTGCTCAATGCAGTTCTGTTGGAGATATGCCCAAGAGGCAATAATAAAAGTGGTTATTATTATATCTTTGTGTTTATGATGAATGTTTACATCCCATGCTATAATTGTATTATTAGGAAACATTAATACATGTGTGTTTTGTAAACATAAGAGAGTCCCTAGTAAGCCTCTTGTTGAACTAGCTTGTTGATTAATTGATGATCATGGTTTCCTCATCATGGACATTGGATGTGATTAATAACAAGGTTGTATCATTAGGAGAATGATGTGATGGACACACACCCATAGTAAGCGTAGCATAAGATCAAGTCATTAAGTTCGTATTGCTATAAGCTTTTAAATGCATAGTAATCTAATCCTTCGACCATGAGGTTGTGTTAATCACCATCACCGGATGGGTACTTTGATGACATCAAACACCGCTTCGTAACTGGGTGGTTATAAAGGTGTCATTGGGTATTCTGAAAGTATGTGTTGAAGCGCATGGACCAAGATTGGGATTTGTCCATCCATATGACGGATAGATATGCTCTGGGCCCTCTCGGTGGAATGTCATCTAGTTAGCTTGCAAGCATGTGACTGGGTCACAAGGGATGACATAACATGGAACGAGTAAAGAGTGCTTATCAGTAACAAGGTAGAACTAGGTATGGAGATACCGACAATCAAACCTCGGATAAGTATAGTATCGCGTGACAAAGGGAATTGGTTTCGTATGTAAAATGGTTCTATCGATCACGAAGTCATCGTTGAGTATGTGGGAGCCATTATGGATCTCCAGGTCCCGCTGATGGTTATTGATAGGAGATGTGTCTCTGTCATGTCTACATATTCACGAACCATAGGGTGACACACTTAAGGTTCGAAGTTGTTTTAAGTAGATATGGAATGTGCATTTGAGACTGAATGTTGTTCGGAGTCTCGGATTGGATCCAGGACATCATGAGGAGATCCGGAATTGTCCGGAGAATAAGATTCATATATTGGGGATCATTTTCTGAGTTAGGAAATGTTTCGGAGTATTTGTATGAGGATTCTAGAAGGTTTCGGAATGTTCTGGAAGGTTCTGGAAGATTTCTTGGAGTTTGCTTGAAAACCAAGAAAGGGATCAAGGAGTCCTTGTGGGGCAAGACAAGGAGTCGTGGGGGAGGAGGACTCCTCCCCCCTCCCCAATCCGCCGGCCAAGGAGGGAGGGGAGTCCTACTAGGACTCCCCCTCCCCATGGCGCCTCCCCCCTTTAAATAGAGGGGTGGGGGCGCCACCCCCTGGCCCTCCTCCACTACTCCAATCCTAGCCGCCTCTCTCCTCCTCCTTTCTTCTGCTCGGGCTTAGGCGAAGCCCTGCAGAATTCTCTACTCCACCACCACCACCACGCCGTCGTGCTACTGAGATTCCGTGGAGAAGATCTACTACCTCCGCTGCTCGCTGGAACGAGGAGAGGAAGGTCTGCTTCGACTTCGTACGTGTGACCGACTGCGGCGCGGCGCCGGAAGGATCGTCCACTCGATCTTGAGATCGGCAAGTGATCGACTACATCAACCACGAGATCCAATCTCGTAACTCTTTCGGATCTACAAGGGTTAGTACAGATCTATCTCGTTGCACATGTCTAATATATTAGATCTTGGGTTTTATCTAGATTAGATCTGGGTTTTGTTCATTCTTGCGGTAGAATTTTTTTTCCATGCTACGAACCCATCAAGTTCATGATTGTCGGACTGTGAATCCCAGCCCTTGTGATTCTTTCCCCCACTCTTCCTCCTTAAAGTGTCTTTTCCTGCATGGTTAGAACGAGGCATATCCCAATTGGAGGGTAATTTTTCCTTAGGCATCTTTTGGAATTGTTGCTCATGTATAAGGGTATGGAAGGGATTCTTGATGCGTGGAGGACATGACCGTGAAGCCAAGCGAAGGCGCGAAACCTTCCCTCCAGTGGACATCCATGTAGTCATTTTTAGCTTGACAGGATTTGCCACCACTCCAATGCTTGCAATGGTGGTGCTGGTGCGCAGATGTTGGTCTTCCTTCACTTCCTCTTCAACTTCACCCTTTATCTCCTCCTCCTGCTTGGGGTCTTGGAGATCACCTTCCACAAGCTTCTTGCCCTTATCGTTGGTGGAGACCATCATGCTTCTAAACTTGAGAATAGTTCCTGACAGAAACATATCGAAACATGACGAGAACACGATATACGGACCTCTGGGGATCCGAGGGATTATATATTACAAAGGTTAACAACAAAAGGAAGGTACTGGGAGAAAACGGGTCGGAGATGGGCTCCGAGGTGGCCACACCCCCTGGTGGCGCGACCAGGTGGGCCCGCGCCACGGGGTGGTGTGAGCCCCCCGGACTCTGTTTCCATCCCTTTTTCGACTCATTATATTCCATGTTAGATAAAAACTGCAAAAATATAAATTGGAAAGTTTTTCACGGACCTTTTCTTACCAGAACTATTACCTATTCAAAAACGGACTCTACAGGTTTCGGAATTTGGTATTTAATAAATTCTTCTGGAGTCACCACTTTAATAATATCAATATCTTCATTGTAAGAATCTTCAAAAATATAATGTTTGAGTCTTTTGACCATTCTTCATCTCATTACATCATTCTCTCCTAACACTTGAAAATTTCTTTCATACAAAACTTCACACAATCTTCATTAGCAACATTAGTGCATGCAAGATAATAAATCTTTGGGTTCAATTTCAACTGAAGTCCATCAAAACATAAGCTATTGTAGCAACTCCTTTTGAAATCCCAAAAGAATTCAAAAAGGAAATCGATTTAAGAGGCAAATGCAAAAATGGCAGAAATCTATCAAAACAGACCAGCAGGTAAATATCATTTTTTCGAAAATCTTCTGTTGCTCAAATCAAAAAGTGCAAAACTAATGAAAGTTAAATAATAACCTGGGGCATGCACACAAAACATTATAGATCTGCACGACGTTCTGGGATTTTTCACGGTTTTGTTACAGTGAAGCACAAAAATCTATTTCAGGACAGCAACTTCCCCAAATCTTACTTCTCTCTCATTAGAGGCTAATCTTGACGCAAAAACCAAAAAAAGTCTAAAGAGAGGTTATTACAGAAGCAATAACTTTCAAGACACAAATAAACAAAATAAACTGAAAGCAAAAATATAACCGGTTGTCTCCCAAAAAGCTCTTTCTTTATAGCCATTAAGATAGGCATGATAATTTCAATGATGCTCACATAAGAATATGAATTGAAGTAAAAGAGAGCATCAAGAAGCAAATATACACATATTTAAGTCTAACCCACTTCCTATGCAAGGGAATTTTGTAAGAAAATAAATTATTGAAACAAGAGGCTACTAGCATAGGAAGGCAAAACAAGTGTAACATAAAGACTTTCAACATAAAGTAAGGAAACTTAATATTATTGAGATGCATAAAAACATTTTACCCTCTCTCATAATAACTTTTACATCATGAATAAATTTAATGATATAACCATCGCATGAACCATAGTAGCAATGATCACTTATTCTGACAGAAAACTCAGGGACACTAGCTTTCCTAGTTCTACTAGGATGTGAAACAATATTAGAAGCATCCTCACAAAAGATAATATGTACATCTTCTACACTTTTGGTGACAAGGTCTTTCACAATTGCTACTGCAGGTTCAACAAATATTTGTGCATCAAGTTCTACAACTTTCTTTGTACTTTTGTTAACCATACTAGCTATCATAGAATGTTCCTTTACCATAACAGGGAAAGGTATTTTCTCGATATAAGGTTCAGGTAAAATATGATCAACGTTGCAAACTTCAGTATTTCTAGCAGGAACACAATTAACAATATCTTTATATGGTTGATACATTGCAAATGTATCTATAATTTTTGATGTTCCATGCTTGGTTTTATCCACTTTCTTGTGTTTTGTTCCAACTTTGGAGTACTTTTCCTATGATTTCTTGGACTAACCTATTAACAAGAGCCACAGTGCCAGCTGCCTGTTTTCTGCTATTTTTGGTTCTAGGAAAGTCAGAAAATGAATATTCTCGGAATTGGACGGGACAAAAGCCAAAGTGCCTATTTTTCTGGAAGTCATCAAGTGCTAGAATACGAGACGGAGAAGGGCCAGAGGCCGGCCACACCACCTGGTCGCGCGGCCCGGTTGGGCCCGCGCCAGGGGGTGGTGTGGTGGCCCCTGGCACCCCCTTGGCCTCCCCTTCCGACTATAAGATGCCCTCAGGACAAAAACCCTAAGTACCAAATCAAAAATCCACGAAAGAGTCTGTAGCCGCCGTCATCTCCATCCCTAGATCGGGAGGGATCTGAAGCTCTTCCCGGCACCCTGCCGGAGAGGGGAATTCACCCTGGAGGCCTTCTTCATCACCATGCAAGCCTCCGGTTTGTTGCGTGAGTAGTTCATCCTTGGACTACGGATCCATGTAGTAGCTAGATGGCTGGTTCTCCTCCTTTGTGCTTTCATGTCCAGATCTTGTGAGCTCCGTTCATGATCAAGATCATCTATTTGTAATTCTGCATGTTGTGTTTGCAGGGATCCGATGGATATTGAGATGCTATTTCAGATTTATTATTGATTCTATCATGTCTTTGTTATTTGTGATCTTGCATGCTTTCTGTTGTTAGTAGCTATCTTGGCCAAGTAGATGCTAGCAACTCCAAGAGTTAGTATTTATGCTCGATAGTGGGTTTGCCTTTGGTAATCTGGGGAAGTGATAGAAATCTCTAAGGTACTAGATGTGCTGTTGCTACTAGGGAGAAAACAACAATTCTTTGTTCATAGAAGTTTACTTTACACGCAGTTCGTAAAGCAATAATCTGTTGCTTGCAACTTAATACTGGAGGGGGTTCAGATGATAACCTGAAGGTGGATTATTAGTCATAGATGCAGTTGGATGGCGGTCTATGTGTAATGTTGTAATGCCCAATCAAGTCTCAAAGGAGTCAAGATGATTAGTATATGCATGTATTGCTTTCTCGGTGTTTGTCAATTACCTCGCTGTAATTTGTTCACCCAGCATGTTATCTATCTTAAGGTGAGCCACTTCTAGTGAACTATGGATCCCGGTCCTTTTTCTTGACATACAATCTACAACTGTTTACTGCTTTGTGTTTACTTTCTGTAAACTTTTACTTCTTTCCATTCGATACGTTTAATCCTTTGTTTTTTGAAAACACGGTGAGATTGACAACCTCGTCGCAAGTTGGGGACAAAGTTTTGTGGTTGTGTTGTGCAAGTCTCCACGTTGCTACTAGCACCGGTAGTGTGCCCTGCCAAAGCTTAGCTAGTAACACCTTTGGGGTGTTTCCTTGCTCCTACTGGTTCGGTTAAACCTCGGTTTCATAACTGAGGGAAACTTGTTGTTGTGCTCATCATACCTTCCTCTTGGGGTTCCCAACGAGCTCTACATCAACACCGCACCAGCACTTTTCTAGGCGCCGTGCATTGAGCCATCAAGCAATTTTCTGGCGCCGTTGCCGGGGAGTCAAGGACATCTTCACAAGGGGAGTCCCTCATAACCAATCTCTTTACTTTGTTGTTTTGTTTTGCTTAGTTTCTTTTTGCTTTGTTTGCTTGTTTTGTTCTTCAAAAACACACAAAAAATAGTTTTACAAGTTTGCTTTCTTATTTGAAAACCCCAAAAAATGACTATCCTTGAAAACACTAAGTTGTGTGACTTCACTAGCACCAACAACAATGATTTTATGAGCACACCTATTGCTCCACATGTGGCTGAAAATACTTTCTTTGAGATAAAACCTGCTTTGCTCAATCTTGTTATGAGAGAACAATTTTCTGGTATTGGTAATGAAGATGTTGCTTCCCATCTAAATAACTTTGTTGAACTTTGTGAGATGCAAAAGCATAGGGATATAGATGGTGATATTATTAAGCTAAAATTGTTTCCTTTCTCTTTGAGAGGAAAAGCTAAAGAATGGTTGAATTCCTTAACTAGGAATAGTATTGATTCTTGGACTAAGTGCAAAGATGCTTTCATTGGAAAATACTATCCTCCTACTAAGATTATATCCATGAGAAGTGAAATAATGAAGTTTAAACAACTTGATAATGAGCATGTTGCTCAAGCTTGGGAAAGAATGAAATCTTTGGTAAAGAATTGTCCCACTCATGGACTGACTGCTTGGATGATCATCAAAACTTTTTATGCAGGATTGAACTATTCTTCAAGGAACCTATTGGATTCAGCTGCTGGAGGTACCTTTATGACCATCACTTTGGGTGCTGCAACAAACCTTCTGTACAATATGATGGTTAATTATTCTAAATGGCATACTGAGAGAGCTCCAAAAGGTAAGAAGGTAAATTCTATTGAGGAAACCTCCTCCTTGAGTGATAAAATTGATATTATTATGTCTATGCTTGTTAATGGGAAAGCCCATATTGATCCAAATAATGTTCCTTTAGCCTCTTTGGTTGCTCAAGAAGAGCAAGTTGATGTGAACTTCATAAGAAATAACAATTTTGGCAACAATGCTTATGGTAATAACAATTATAGGGCCTACCCTCCTAGTAATACTTATGGCTATAATGGTAAACCTGGATTACCTAGTGAAGGAAGAATTTTAGAAGTTGAAAGAGCCACTAAAAACTTCATGCAAATGCAATATGAGCAAAATAAACTATTCACCAAAACTATGGAGGAACAATCTATCATCTTGAAGAACATTAGCCATCAACTTGAGAGTCTAAATAGGGAAATTCCTAGTTTACAACTGAAACTCTCTAATGTTGAAAGAAATATATCATCTTTTTCTGAAGCTCAATCTTCATTGATTAATAAAATGGCTGCTAAACCTGAAATTAATGAGAATCCCTTTGCAGCTACTAATGCTATACAAGTAAGAATTGATGAAAATGTTAGACTATTAGCTGAATTACATGCTAAGTGGGAAAGAGAAGATGAAATTGCTAGAAACATTAGTGTTTCTACTATTACCACCACTAGTGTTGAGGCTAGTAATAGTTCTACTACTTTAGATGACAAATTTGATTTTGATCTTGATGGTTGCAATATCTCTGAAGTTATTAAGTTCCTACAAAATCTTGCTAAAAGTCCTAATGCTAGTGCTATGAACATGGCTTTTACAAAACACATTACTGATGCTCTCATAAAGATTAAAGAAGAAAAGATGAAACATAAAGCTTCTATTCCTATAAAACAAGAAGATGGTTGGGAACCCATTTCAAAGCTTTGTGTGATCTTGAGAGTAGTGTTTCTATTATGCCTAGAAGGATTTATGATATGCTTGATTTGCCTCCACTTGAAGATTGTTATTTGAATGTCCCACTTGACGATAATGCTAAAAAGAAACTCATGGGGAGTCTTAATGATGTTCTTATTATGGTTAACGATTCCTATGTCCCCGTTGATTTCTATGTTTTGGATGTTGAATACAATGCTTCTTGTCATATTACTTTGGGAAGACCTTTTCTTAGAACTGTTGGTGCCATCATTGATATGAAAGAAGGCACCATTAAATATCAACTCCCACTCAAGAAAGGTATAGAACACTTCCCTAAAAAGAGAGAAAAGATTTCTTTTGCTTCTCCTATGAAAACAAAATTTGGTCTTAATGCTTCTTAATTTGAGAACACTTGATTCTTTTTCTTGCTTCTTATGCCTAACTTAAAGGCATTAAAGAAAAGTACTTATTGGGAGATAACCCAAAAGTTTTAGATGAGTCTTGAAAGTTATTACCTCTGTAATAACCTCTCATTATCCTTTTTATTTGCTTTTTGTGCCAAGAGTAACCTCTAATGAGAGAGAAGTAATGATTGGGAAAGTTGCTGTCCCGAAACAGATTTTTGTGCTTCACCGTAAATATTCGTGAGAGATATCTGTATGTCGGATTGATCTACAAGTTTCTGTGCTTCTGCCCCAGGTTGTTATCTAACTTTCGTTAGTTCAGCACTTTTTTATTTGAGCAATAGAAGGTCTTCGAAAAAATTCGTCTTTACCTACTGGTCTGTTTTGACAGATTTCATCCATTTTCTGCATTTGCTTCTTGTGGGTTCCTTTTTGAGTTCTTTTAGGGAATTGAGCTTTTTGAGGGAAGTGATACAGTAGCTAGTGTTATAATGGAAGTTTATTTGGTGTTATAACTGAACCTTAATACTTATTTATCTTGAGTGCACTAATGTTGCTAATAAAGATTGTGTGAAGTTTTGTATGAAGGAAAAATTTCAGGTGTATAGGAGGAATGAGTAATGAGATGAAGGATGGACTAAAGCTCAAGCTTGGGGATGCCACGCGTGTCACCCCAATAAATATCCAAGAAGTACAAGCGTCAAATCTTGGGTATGCCCAAGGCATCCCCTTCTTCATCAATAAAAATCCCAGGTTTCTTCCAAACGCTTCATTTTTATTGTTTCATGCACAGTTGTGTTGTTCTTGGAACGTCTTCTTTTTAGTTTTTGTTTTCGTTTTTAGTTTGCTTGGTTTGCTTAGTTTTCTGAATAAATTGGTTGGACCCCCTCTTTCATATATTGGTTTGCAAATATTTTGGTTTGGTTTGGAAAAGAGTAGGAAAGTTCATGCTTTTGTGGTAAAAAGAGCTCGTTTTTGACTGTGGCCTATACTTTGTCATGCCATGCTTGATATTGTTTTGGCTTTATGCTTAGTATTCTTTGTTGTAGCATGACTTGTTATAAACAATTGATATTTCTTAATGTGCCTTGGATGAATCATGCGTTGTTTTAGCATATTAAAGCATAGTATAGTGGTATTCTCCTTTGATGCTTTATTTGGGTTGACTTGGCGCATGCTCACACCATGGTATGACTATCTCAAGTCACCATAGCCTTTATGATCCTTTATTTTTCAACTTGTAGTATCACTTTATGCTTTGATCAATGATGTTTTGTCGCTCTGCATGATTATGGCCATTATTGCTCTCTTAATTTGTCGCTCCCAGTCTTTTGCTAGCCTCCACAACAAAGTATGAGTTCCGCTCGTGCATCCAGCTCCCTAAACCAAGTTATTCCAAAGATTCCACCATACCTACCTACTAGCTTATGCTATTCCAAGTATATTCATGCTTTTTTTTAGCTTCCAAATTAAACTTGTTATGAGAAAACTAGTGATTAAAGCTCTCACGAACTTGATGGCACACTTTACTTTTTGCATCTAATAAACTTGAACCATTGGGTCCTTCTTTGTTGCGTATATGCTTGTGCTTTATAAGTTGAAATGAGCAAAACCATGTACCATGGGGAACGCTTTCAACATTGCACTTGTACTTTGTACCCCGTTGATATCATGTTCTTTTGCTTACGGATCCCGGCGGTGTGAAATAAAAGTGGAACTTGTAAGATCATGGAGTTTGTATGTGATGACCCACAAGTATAGGGGGTGTATCGCAGTATTTTCGATAAGTAAGAGTGTCGAACCCAACGAGGAGCAGAAGGTGCTGGCTAGTGGTATGGATCAGAAATTCTCTGTAATTACTTAGCAAACGGATTTTTAGGGGTTTTTGATTTAGCAAGTAAACAAAGTACGAGTAAATAAAAGACAGTAGGAATAAATGCAGCAAGTGGCCCAATCCTTTATTCAGCAAAGGACAAGCCGGTTGTATTACTTAGGATGACCAAATGTTCTCGAGGACACATGGGAAGACTGTCAAGTGCTTTCGCTTCATATAGTTGATTAATCTTCTTTAGCTTGCTAAGTGTTGTGTGGGTGAACCTGTGCTAATGTACCACCCCATCCAAGACTAATACATACTTGTGATTATACCCCTTGCAAACATCCGTAAGTACAAGAAAGTAATTAAGGTAGAAACCTAACCACGGCTTTAAACTCTAAGACCCTTACGTCCCTTGTGCAATGGTTTCCTAACGGGGGTTCAGGTTTCTGTCACTCCGGCAACCCCTACGATTAGTAGCCAAATACACAATGCATTCCCCTAGGCCCATATAGGTGAAGTGTCATGTAGTCGACGTTCACATGACACCACTAGAAGAAGTACACCACAACTTAAATAACAATCTATTGAATCTTTCTCAACACAACTCCACTACTAACAACAAGACTTCTCCCATGTCCTCAAGAACAAAACGAACTACTCACAAGACATCATCTGGATCATGATCAGAGATGGAATAATGATGTATAACAATCTGAACATAAACAATAATTCAATGGTTCACTCAATAGCATCAACTACAAAGAGTAATCAACACCGGGAAAGTTTCCCCTATGAACTAATGCAAGATTCAGTGCAATTGTTACAGCAATATGGAGATGGTGATGAGGGTGTTGATGGTGATGATGGTGGTGATGATGATGATCTCGATGAAGTCCAGCTTGATGGTGGTGTTGATGGCGACGATCTCCCCTCTCCGGGAAGAAATTCCCCCGGCAGAAATCTGTCTGCCTGAGAGATCTTTCTCTCCCGGTGTTTTCCGCCCCGCAGAGGTGGCGGAATCTTTCTGTGGTCGCTCCCTGAGTCTTAGGGTTTCGGGAGGATGATATACGCCAGAGGGGAGAGGCTGGAGTGGGCCAGGGTGGCCACACCACCTCCTGGCGTGGCCTAGGGCTGCCTGCGCCATGGGGTGGTGTGGGCCCCCTGTGGCCCATCTCCACTCCGTCTTCTGGCATCCTTAGTCTTCTAGAAAAATAGGATTTTCCATATATCTTCCCGGATTTTCCGATCTTCGCGAATTTTGCCTCCAAACAGCACATTTTCCATCAGAATCCTGACTGCAGCCGTCCATGCTCCAAAATTCATCAACCATGCAAAAATAGATGAAATAACATAAGTATCACCTCTCAATGTGAAATATAGCAATGAATAATAGTGAATTAAGACATAGAATAGTGATGCAAAATGGACGTATCAACTCCCCCCACGCTTAGACTTTGCTTGTCCCCAAGCGAAACTGAGCTCAATAAACATGGCCTCAGGTTTATGGAGTGAAGACTCGATAAAAGAATACGGATAAGAAGCATCACGTTCATCAAATACATAGATCATAATAGAAGACAACTCACTATTATATAACTCAACTTGTAATAGGTAAAGGAAACACAATAAAGATACATAAAGTAAATCATAATTGGTAATGGCAAACTTAGCTCTTGGTCGAAGAATAGTTGATAATTTGCTGGAGTTCACAAATAGCTGGCTTTTCAATGATAGCTTTCAAAGTAGTAAACATCAAGATAAGAGCAATGTGCAAAACAAGGAACATACGAAACATGATTGAATAAATCATCATATGAATGAATGAAACACATCAACTCACAATACATGCTGAGGTAGAAGGGAATAGGTTTACTGACTCAACTACAAAGTAAAAGAAAGGCCCTTCAAAGAGGGAAGCAGGGATTGCAAGTCTCATAAAGAGCTCCCAAAAATTATGATACTTACTAGCTTTCAGCTCTCATTTCCCCTATCATAGGCATTTTTGGTGGTTAAGGTTAAAGTGACACAACTAAGAGGATATGCTTGACAAGTTATAAATTGGAGTCCCATGCCCCTTACTTATGAGTACCGAACCTCATGCTACTCAACTTTAGTCACGAGCAAGATCTTGTCATTGTAAATACATGTGTATCATTAAGAACCGCACATGACACAGGAGCTATCCCATAATCAAAATGACAAGGAAAGCAGACAGTGAGCATCTCAGTGATCTTTTTATTTGCTATTTTCATAGGTTTTTATTGATGATGCTTCATAGAATGCTCACTATAGTTATGCTGCAAGTTTCCACCATGATTAGGCATGGCTTAGGCTAGCGGCCCAAGCGTTTCTCTAACACACATATAAACTCTATGATCTTACAAGTTCCACTTTTATTTCACACCACCGGGATCCATAAGCAAAAGAACATGATATCAACTAGGTACAAGTACCAATGAAGTGTTGAAAGCGGTCCCCATGATACATGGTTCTGCTAACTTCAACTCATAAAGCGCAAGCATATACGCAACAAAGAAGGACCCAATGGTTCAAGTTTATTAAATGCAAGAAAGTAAAGTGTGCCATCAAGTTCGTGAGAGCTTTAATCACTAATTTTCACATAAAAAGTTTAATTTGGGAGGTAGATAAAACAAGAATTTACTTGGAATAGCAATAATGCTACTAGGTAGGTATGGTGGACACAAATGGCAAAGGTTTTGGTTTAAAGGAAGTGGATGCACGAGAAGAATACCCTCTCAGTACAGGTTTTTGGCTAGCAAGGCTGGGTAGCAAGTACAAGAGTTGAAGGAAACAAACAAACATACAAGTGATAAAGACAAACATGCAATCTTCCTTGGAAGCACAAAAGATCTTAACTAGAGAATACTAAACTTATGAGCAAATCAAGAAAGAAAGATGATGAAATAATTTTTCTTTAAAGGTACTTTTATCTTTTTCATTCAACTCTCAAAAATAGTGTTGCTACTGATGGAGCCAGGTTTTCCAAAACCAACTAAATTAACTCAATGATCCCAAAGTGATACCAATACTAACAACAAGATCAATCATATAACCACGAATTGAAAACTAATATAAGCTATGCAAAAGAGTGGATGATAGAACTTCTCATTAATGTTCCATATCAGCAACTCACACCAAGGGATACATATCTAACGAGAGAGGGGACACTTCCATAATGCAAACCATCCTACATAATAATTCCTCTATTCATGATATGACTCTACTAAAAAGGTAAAAAGATAGAAGATAGTGATGTGATACCGCGGCACTCCCCCAAGCTTGGAACAAACCAAGGGGATGCCAAACCTGATGACGAATTATTCATTGGGTGGTGGTGGTATCCTCTCATCTTCGTCCGTCTTCTAGGGTAAGGGCTTCCCATCAACAAAGGACATCGTGGTTTCCAACATCCTGAAACTTGCAGCAGCACTTATGCTTTTAAACCTAACCTCATACTCATAGTTTTGATTTTGAACGTCATAGAACTGTGCTTGCAGTTCGTTGGTTGTTTGGCGGAGTGAGAGGACTTCGTCTTTGAGTTCAGCAGTCTCCTTTTGGTGCTCGGTGATGAGTTCGGAACAAATCTTATGGATGATATCCACTTCGCACTCCGCCATCTTCTTGTACCTAAAGACTTCTTGCTCTAGTGCTTCCATCCTGTCCTCCAGACTTCCTTCACCTTTAGGTCCTTGAACCTCTTTAATCCGGACCTCCCCATCTTCGAGCAACAACTCCTTGGGATGAATCTTCAACTCTCTCATGTATGGGTTGATGATATCTTCTAAGGAATCTCCCTCGGCTGATCCAGTGGAAGACATTGTGGCTCCAAATCTGGGATTCTACCTGGCAAAAACAGATCAAAACAAAAACACGACGAAAACATGATATACGAACCTCGGAAGATCCGGGGGGTTATATATTACGAAGTTTCATAACAAGAGGAAGGTACTGGGTGAAAACGGGTCGGAGGCGGAGTCTGGGGTGGCCTCACCACCTGGTGGCGCGGCCAGGGGTGGGCCCGCGCCACAGGGTGGTGTGGGCCACCCAGGCTCCGTTTCTGTCCCTTTTTCGCCTCGTAACTTTCCTTATTGACTACAAACTGCAAAAAAATAGTTGTATTGTATTTTCGCGGAACTTTTCTTACCAGAACTGTTACCTATTTGAAAACAGACTCTACAGGTCTCTGAATTTGGTCCTTGATGAATTTCTCCGGAGTTATAACTTGAAAGGCATCAACATCTTCATTGTAAGAATCTCCAGCAATATAGTGCTTGAGTTCCTGCCCATTCACTACTTGTGTAGTATTATCTTTTAAAGAAGAAATTTTTATTGCTCCTGAACGGTATACTTCTTCAATAATGAAAGGTCCTTCCCATTTTGACAGTAGTTTTCCTACAAAAAATCTGAGACGAGACCTATACAATAGAACTTTCTCACCAACATGAAATTCTCTCTTAAGTATTCGCCTGTCATGCCATCTTTTAAATTTTTCCTTAAAGAGCCTAGCATTTTCATAGGGTTCACTCCTCCATTCATCTAAAGAACTTAAGTCAAATAATCTTTTCTCACCAGCGAGCTTACAATCTCTATTTAGTTCTTTAACTGCCTAGTAAGCTTTGTGTTCTAATTCCAAGGGTAGGTGACAAGCTTTCCCATAAACCATTTTATAAGGAGACATCCCCATAGGATTTTTGTAAGCAGTTCTATAAGCCCACAAAGCATCATTCAACTTTTTAGCCCAGTTTTTTCTAGATCTATTAACAGTCTTTTGCAAGATGGATTTAATCTCTCTATTTGATAACTCTACTTGCCCGCTAGTTTGGGGGTGATAAGCTGAAGCAATTCTATGATTAACATCATATTTAGCAAGGGTCTTTCTAAAACCACCATGAATGAAATGAGAACCCCCATCAGTCATGAGATACCTAGGCACTCCAAACCTAGGAAAGATAACATCCTTAAGCATTTTTAGAGAAGTCTCCCCGTCAGCACTCTTTGTAGGAATGGCTTCTACCCACTTAGTAACATAATCAACGACAACAAGAATATGAGTGTAGCCTTTCGAAGGAGGGAAAGGACCCATAAAGTCAAATCCCCAACAGTCAAAAGGTTCAATAACTAGGGAGTAGTTCATAGGCATTTCATTGCGTCTAGAAATATTACCAACACGCTGACATTCATCACAAGGTAAAAACAATTTTTTTTGCATCTTTAAAAAGGGTAGGCCAGTAGAAACCTGATTGTAGTACCTTTTGTGCAGTTCTATCTCCTGCATGATGTCCTCCATAGACACTACCATGACATTTACGCAATATCTCCTTTTGTTCATATTCTGGAACACATCTTCGCATAATACCATCCACTCCTTCTTTGTATAAGTGTGGGTCATCCCAAAAATAATGCCTCAAATCATAGAAGAACTTTCTTCTTTGCTGAGCTGTAAAAGTTGGAGGCAAATACTTGGAGAAAATAAAGTTAGCATAATCAGCATACCAAGGGCTTCCTCGCGAGCTCACCCCTACTGCAGCTAACTATTCATTTGGGAAACTATCATTAACAGGCATAGGGTCAAAAGAGATGTTTTCCAAACGAGATAAATTATCAGCTACAAGGTTTTCAGCACCCTTCCTATCTACTATATGTAGATCAAACTCTTGTAAAAGCAGTACCCATCTAATAAGCCTAGGCTTAGCGTCCTTCTTTGTCATAAGATATTTAATAGCAGCATGATCAGTATGAATGGTTACTTTTGAGTCCACAATATAGGGCATAAACTTATCACAGGCAAAAACAACAGCTAGAAATTCCTTTTTAGTAGTGGCATAATTCCTTTGAGCAGCGTCTAGAGTCTTACTAGCATAATGGATAACGTTTAACTTTTTGTCAATACGTTGCCCAAGGACAGCCCCTATAGCAAAATCACTAGCATCACACATTATTTCAAAGGGTAAACTCCAATCAGGTGGTTGAACAATAGGGGATGTAGTTAAAGCCTTCTTAAGAGTCTCAAAAGCTTCCCTACAATCATCATCAAAAACGAAGGGTACATCTTTTTGAAGAAGATTAGTGAGAGGTTTTGATATCCTAGAGAAGTCTTTAATAAACCTCCTATAGAAACCAGCATGACCAAGGATACTACGAATACCTTTGATGTCTCTTGGACATGGCATCTTCTCAATTGCCTCAACCTTAGCTCTATCAACTTCTATGCCTCTTTCAGAAACTTTATGCCCAAGAACAATCCCTTCATTAACCATGAAGTGGCATTTCTCCCAATTAAGAACAAGATTAGTTTCTTCGCATCTCTGCAAAACTTTATCAAGGTTGTGCAAACAATTATCAAAAGAAGTTCCATAGACAGAAAAGTCATCCATGAACACTTCTACAATTTCCTCACAAAAACCATGAAAGATAGCAGACATGCACCTTTGGAAAGTAGCAGGAGCATTACATAAACCAAAAGGCATACGTCTATAGGCATAAGTTCCATAAGGGCAAGTAAATGTAGTTTTTTCTTGATCTTGTTGTTTAACAGCAATTTGAGAGAAACCAGAATAACCATCAAGAAAACAAAAATGGGTCTTTTTAGACAACCTTTACAGCATTTGATCAATAAAAGGAAGCGGGTAGTGATCTTTCTTAGTAACTTTATTGACTTTCCTAAAATCGATGCACATCCTATATCCTACCACTATTCTTTGAGGAATAAGCTCATCATTATCATTAGGGACAACGGTAATACCTCCCTTTTCAGGAACACAATGAACAGGACTAACCCATTCACTATCAGCAATAGGGTAAATAATTCCAGCATCAAGGAGTTTCAATACCTCATTCCTTACCACTTCCTTCATCCTAGGATTTAAACGTCGTTCGTGCTCCACTACTGGCTTCGCATCTGGTTCTATGTTGATAGAATGCTGACATATAGTAGGTGAAATCCCTTTTAAATCATCCATAGTATAGCCCATAGCTCCTCAATGTTTCCTCAAGACTTCCAATAACCTTTCTTCTTCCTTCCCTGAAAGTTTAGCGCTAACAATAACAGGATATATCTTTTTATCATCAATATAAGCATATTTAAGATCATCGGGGAGAGGTTTTAGATCAAAAACTGGATCCTTTTTAGGTGGCATCGTGGTACCCAAGTCTTGTACAGGCAAGTCATGCTTTAGCATTTGGGGTTGACGACGCATCCAATAAATCTTTATCATGTAGAGGGAGCCTTGCATAAAAGTTATTGATAATAATATTGTTGGGGAGCTCATGAATGGGACATTTGAGCATTAGTAACTTCAATCTCCCCTAAGCTTGAGCTGTACTCTCTCCATCAAGAGGCCAAAAGTTGTATATTTGATTCCGATCTTTATGAATCTCACTAGGAGGATAAAACTTTGAATAAAAGAGAGGCACTATTTCCTCCCATTCCAGAGCTTGACCATTCTTCAGCGGCTTATACCAGTCCTCAGCTCTTCCTTTCAGTGATAATGAGAATAACTTCTTCTTAACTTGATCTGTAGTAATACCTGCACACTTGAACAACCCGATAATTCGTGTATAAAGACTAAATGATCACCGGGATGGACAGTTCCATCCCCAACATAGTAGTTATCCATAACACGATCAATAATTCTTGTAGGTATTTTGAAAACATCATTCTCAGCAGGTGGTGGCTTATCTACTACCTTAGCAGTGGTAGTAGCATTACCAAATAAGAAACTCAGCGAATTATCCATAACAAAAATAAAGCAACTAGCAGAAGTAAACAATACTCACAGTAGAAGTTTCCTTTACCAGTTCCACTCTCCAATAGTGCTTCACTCCCCGGCAACGGCGCCAGAAAATAGTCTTGATGACCCACAAGTATAGGGGGTGTATCGCAGTATTTTCGATAAGTAAGAGTGTCGAACCCAACGAGGAGCAGAAGGTGCTGGCTAGTGGTATGGATCAGGAATTCTCTGCAAATACTTAGCAAACGGATTTTTAGGGGTTTTTGATTTAGCAAGTAAATAAAGTACGAGTAAATAAAAGACAGTAGGAATAAATGCAGCAAGTGGCCCAATCCTTTATGTAGCAAAGGACAAGCCGGTTGTATTACTTAGGATGACCAAACGTTCTCGAGGACACATGGGAAGACTATCAAGTGCTTTCGCTTCATATAGTTGATTAATATTCTTTAGCTTGCTAAGTGTTGTGTGGGTGAACCTGTGCTAATGTACCACCCCATCCAAGACTAATACATACTTGTGATTATACCCCTTGCAAACATCCGTAAGTACAAGAAAGTAATTAAGGTAGAAACCTAACCACAGCTTTAAACTCTAATACCCTTACGTCCCTTGTGCAATGGTTTCCTAACGGGGGTTCATGTTTTTGTCACTCCGGCAACCCCTACGATTAGTAGCCAAATACACAATGCATTCCCCTAGGCCCATATAGGTGAAGTGTCATGTAGTCGACGTTCACATGACACCACTAGAAGAAGTACACCACAACTTAAATAACAATCTATTGAATCTTTCTCAATGCAACTCCACTACTAACAACAAGACTTCTCCCATGTCCTCAAGAACAAAACGAACTACTCACAAGACATCATATGGATCATGATCAGAGATGAAATAATGATGTATAACAATCTGAACATAAACAATAATTCAATGGTTCACTCAATAGCATCAACTACAAAGAGTAATCAACACCAGGAAAGTTTCCCCTATGAACTAATGCAAGATTCAACGCAATTGTTACAGCAATATGGAGATGGTCATGAGGGTGCTGATGGTGATGATGGTGGTGATGATGATGATGATCCCGATGAAGTCCAGCTTGATGGTGGTGTTGATGGCGACGATCTCCCCTCTCCGGGAAGAAATTCCCCCGGCAGAAATCTGTCTGCCGGAGAGATCTTTCTCTCTCGGTGTTTTCCGCCCCGCAGAGGCGGTGGAATCTTTCAGTGGTCGCTCCCCGAGTCTTAGGGTTTCGGGAGGACGATATACGCCAGAGGGGAGATGCTGGAGTGGGCCAGGGTGGCCACACCACCTCCTGGCACGGCCTAGGGCTACCCGCGCCATGGGGTGGTGTGTGCCCCCTATGGCCCATCTCCACTCCGTCTTCTGGCATCCTTAGTCTTCTGGAAAAATAGGATTTTCCATATATTTTCTTGGATTTTCTGATCTTCGCGAATTTTGCCTCCAAGCAGCACATTTTCCATCAGAATCCTGACTGCAGCGGTCCATGCTCCAAAAGTCATCAACCATGCAAAAATAGATGAAATAACATAAGTATCACCTCTCAATATGAAATATATCAATGAATAATAGTGAATTAAGACATAGAATAGTGATGAAAATGGACGTATCAGTATGCGTGTTAGAGAAACGCCTGGGCCGCTAGCCTAAGCCATGCCTAATCATGGTGGAAACTTGCAGCATCACCATAATGAGCACTCTATGAAGCATCCTCAATAAAAACCTATGCAAATAGCAAATAAAAAGATTGCTGAGATGCTCATTGTCTGCTTGCCTTGTCATTTTGATTATGGGAAAGCTCCCGTATCATGTGCAAGGGGTACCCCGTTGGCGGTTCTTAATGATACACATGTACTTACAATGACAAGAGCTTACTCGTGACTAAAGTTGAGTAGCATGAGGATCGGTCTTCGTAAGTAAGGGGCATGAGATTTCGGTTTATAACTTGTCAAGCATATCCTCTTAGTTGTGTCACTTTAACCTTAATCACCTTCAAGATGCTTATGATAGGGGAAATGAGAGCTGAAAGCTATAAGTACCATAATTTTTGGAAGCTCTTTATGAGACTTGAATCCCTACTTCCTTTTACAAATGCTTTTCTTCCACCATTACATTGAGTCTCCACCTTCTACCTTTATGCACCTACTTTGAGAGCATAGTGGCCATTCTTAGTTCTATGTGCATTGTCCCAAGACTAGTTGATTGATGCATAACTTGTTATTGCTTGTTTTAAACTATTGTATCTAGTCACTCTTATGAACTTTGAAGGTGTCCTATGCATTTATATTTGCTACTCTATTGAGGTACAAGCTAAATACTATTATGCTATGCTTTCTTTATGTGAAACAAACAAACGTCTTGCAAATCATTGTTATTCATGAATCTTTTGTTTGTGCCTTTTTATGTTACATCATAGTTTCTTTGCTTATTGCTAGAACTTTGTCTTTCATGTTATGATTGAAGTACTATGATCCCAGCTTTGAATGTTTTGCAAATACTTTGATCAAGTTTATGATGGTGCATGTCACCTCAAAAATTATTCTATCTTTTTATCACTTACCTACTCGAGGACGAGCAAGAGTTAAGCTTGAGGATGTTGATACATTGCAAATGTATCTATAATTTTTGATGTTCCATGCTTGGTTTTATCCACTTTCTTGTATTTTGTTCCAACTTTGGAGTACTTTTCATATGATTTCTTGGACTAACCTATTAACAAGAGCCACAGTGCCAGCTGCCTGTTTTCTGTTGTTTTTGGTTCCAGGAAAGTCAGAAAATGAATATTCTCGGAATTGGACGGGACAAAAGCCAAAGTGCCTATTTTTCCGGAAGTCATCAAGTGCCAAAATACAAGACGGAGAAGGGCTAGAGGCCGGCCACACCACCTGGTCGTGCGGCCAGGCTGGGCCCACGCCAGGGGGTGGTGTGGTGGCCCCTGGCACCCCCTCGGCCTCCCCTTCCGACTATAAGATGCCCTCGGGACGAAAACCCTAAGTACCCGATCAAAAATCCATGAAAGAGTCTGTAGCTACCGTCATCTCCATCCCTAGATCGAGAGGGATCTGAAGCTCTTCCCGACACCCTGCCGGAGAGGGGAATTCACCCTGGAGGCCTTCTTCATCACCATGCAAGCCTCCGGTGTGATGCGTGAGTAGTTCATCCTTGGACTACTGATCCATGCAGTAGCTAGATGGCTGGTTCTCCTCCTTTGTGCTTTCATGTCTAGATCTTGTGAGCTCCGTTCATGATCAAGATCATCTATTTGTAATTCTGCATGTTGTGTTTGCGGGGATCCGATGGATATTGAGATGTTATTCCAGATTGATTATTGATTCTATCATGTCTTTGTTATTTGTGATCTTGCATGCTTTCCGTTGTTAGTACTCGATAGTGGGTTCATGCCTCTAGTAATCTAGGGAAGTGACAGAAATTTCTAAGGTACTAGATGTTCTGTTGCTACTAGGGAGAAAACAACAATCCTTTGTTCATAGAACAATCGTATTGTTTACTTTACACGTAGTTCGTAAAGCAATAATTTGTTGCTTGCAACTTAATACTGGAGGGGGTTCGGATGATAACCTGAAGGTGGATTATTAGTCATAGATGCAGTTGGATGGCGGTCTATGTATAATGTTGTAATGCCCAATCAAGTCTCAAAGGAGTCAAGATGATTAGTATATGCATGTATTGCTTTCTTGGTGTTTGTCAATTTCCCCGCTGTAATTTGTTCACCCAGCATGTTATCAATCTTAAGGAGAGCCACCTCTAGTGAATTATGGATCCCGGTCCTTTTTCTTTACATACAAATACAACTGTTTACTGCTTTGTGTTTACTTTCTGCAAACTTTTACGTCTTTCCATTCGATACGTTTAATCCTTTGTTTTCCACAAAACACGGTGAGATTGACAACCTCATCGCAAGTTGGGGACAAAGTTTTGTGGTTGTGTTGTGCAGGTATCCACGTTGCTACTAGCACCGGTAGTGCACCCTACCAAAGCTCAGCTAGTAACACCTTTGGGGTGTTTCCTTGCTCCTACTGGTTCGATTAAACCTTGGTTTCATAACTGAGGGAAACTTGCTGCTGTGCTCATCATACCTTCCTCTTGGGGTTCCCAACGAGCTCTACATCAACACCGCACCAGCACTTTTCTGGGCGCCGTGCATTGAGCCATCAATGGTGCATGATACTTGTTCCATTTCTTTTTAGGAATTTCAATATAAGAGGCAAAGGCCTTAAAACAATTTGCAATACTTTGAGAATCAAGACCATAAGCAACACTAATATTATGAAAATCATCAGTTCCCATAAAAGATTTAATGCATTCATAATCATAATTTATACCTGACTTTCTTCCTCTATCATTCTCGCATGCTTCAGCATTGTCTTGAATACGGTCTAGAAGATCCCATTTAGCTTCTTATTTCATACGTGTAAATGATCCAGCACAAGAAGCATCCAATAAATCCTTATCATGAAGAGAAAGCCTTGCATAAAAGTTATTGATGATAATATTATTAGGGAGCTCATGAATAGGACATTTGAGCATTAGTAACTTCAATCTCCCCCAAGCTTGGGCGGTACTCTCTCCATCACGAGGCCAAAAGTTATATATTTGATTCTGATTTTTACGAATCTCACTAGGAGGATAAAATTTGGAATAAAAGAGAGGTACAATTTCCTCACATTCAAGAGATTGGCCATTCTTTAGCAGCTTATACCATTCCTCATCTTTGCCTTTTAATGATACAGAGAATAACTTTTTCTTAACTTGATCTATTATAATACCTGCACACTTGAACAATCCACATAATTCGTGTATAAAAAGCAAATGATCACCGGGATGGACAGTTCCATCTCCAAAATAGTAGTTATCCATAACATGATCAACAATTTTTGTAGGTATTTTAAAAGGATCAATTTTAGCAGGTGGTGGTTCATCTACTACCTTAGCAGTGGTAGTAGCATTCCGAAATAAGAAACTAAGTGAATTATCCATATTGAAATAAAGTAACAAATAGAAATAAACAATACTCACAGTAGAAGTTTCCTTTACCAGTTCCACTCTTCAATAGCGCTTCACTCCCTGGCAATGGCACCAGAAAATAGTCTTGATGACCCACAAGTATAGGGTGTGTATCGTAGTACTTTTGATAAATAAGAGTGTTGAACCCAACAAGGAGCGGAAGGTGTTGACAAGTGGTTTGGATTAGGAATTCTCTGTAAATATTTAGCAAACGGATTTTTAGGGGGTTTTGATAATGCGGATAAATAAAGTGCGAGTAAATAAAAGACAATAATAATAATTGCAGCAAGTGGATCAATCCTTTCTTTAGCAAAGGACAAGCCGGTTGTATGACTTAAGATGACCAAACATTCTCGAGGACACATGGGAATATTGTCAAGTGCTTTCGCTTCATATAGTTGATTAATCTTCTCTGATTAGATAAGTGTTGTGTGGATGAACCTATGCTAATGTACTAACCTTACTAAGACTAATACATACTTGTGATTATACCGCTTGCAAGCATCCGCAACTACAATAAAGTAATTAAGATAAAAACCTAACAATAGGCTTAAACTCTGAGATCCTACACTCCCTTATGCAAAGGTTTCCTAACGGGGGTTCAGGTTTCTGTCACTCCGGCAACCCCACGATTAGTAGCCAAATACACAATGCATTCCCCTAGGCCCATAAAGTTGAAGTATCATGTAGTCGACGTTCACATGACACCACTAGAAGAATAGCACCACAACTTAAATATCAAACCATTAAATCTTTCTCAACATAATTCCACTACTAACAACATGACTTCTCCCATGTCCTCAAGAACTAAACGAACTACTCATGAGACATCATATGGATCAAGATCAGAGATGAAAGAATGATAAGTAACAATCTGAACATGAACAATAATTCAATGGTTCCACACAATAGCATCAACTACAACAAGTAATCAACATCAGGAAAGTTTCCCCTAAGAACTATGCAAGATTCAACACAATTGTTATAGCGGTACGGAGTGGTGGTGCTGGTGCTGGTGGAGATGATGACGATGATCCCAATGAAGTCTAGCTTGATGACAGTGTTGATGGCGACGATCTCCCCTCTCTGGGAAGAAATTTCTCCGGCAGATTTCTGCCTGCCAGAGAGCTCTTTCTCTCTCGATAGTTTCCGCCCCACAGAGGCGGGGGAACTTTCTATGGTCGCTCTCCGAACTTTAGGTTTCCGAGGGGAATATATATGCGAAAGGGCGATGCTGGAGGTGTGCTAGGGTGGCCACACCACCTGGTGGTGCGGCCCAGGGGGCCCGCGCCAGGGGGTGGTGTGGCCCCCCTATGGCCCATCTCCACTTCCCCTTCCGGCATTCTTCATCTTCTGAAAAAATAGTTTCCGTATATTTTCTAGGATTTTCTGATCTTTGCAAATATTGCATCTGGACAGTGCTTTTTCCATCAGAATCTTGACTCTGGTGGTTCATCCTCCAAAAGTCATCAATCATGCAAAAACAGATGAAATAACATAAGTATCATCTCTTAATATAAAATATATCAATAAATAACAGTAAATTATGATATAAAATAGTTAGCAAAATGGACGTATCACTTATCTTCACAGTATATCTTCTTATTGTTGCTGAAATAATTCACACTATAAGGAATGTGTTAACTTGTGACTTTTTTTAGTGACCCTGAATAAAATCGTTATATATATATATGAAGATTTTGCACTAAATGGTCGTAAGTCATTTAAAGAGATCAAAACCCTACATACATATGACGATTTGTGTCAAAAATGTTGGTATTTCCTTATAAAAAATTGTCATAACCAGGTCACCCAACTACATAACTTATTTATAAGCGATTATGACCAAATTAGATCATCATAGTTGTTAATTTATCATATGTTCAAATGATGTGGCGGCCACCTTAGTTGTTGTGCCTACGTGTTTATTTCTGCTTATGTGTCACTTGTGAGACCCACCTATCATAGGACTAGCCAGACAAACTGACATGTGGGGTCCCGTAGCGCGCATATATTAGCTAAAAATAAGGTGGGCAGTGGGATTCGAACCCACAACCGCATGTACCATAAATGAGGCATGCAACGCCAAACCACTAGGTCAGTTCTATTGTATTTTACTATTACATTCGCCCTATTTAATAAGTATCTATTTGGTATGTGCGAATATATACCTAACAATAAAAGGAGGAAGGTTTATCTCTTTATCCACATTGTTTCCATCGTTCTTCCATCCTAGGTCGCTATTTTTTGTCGTTCCAAAGTCCTAAAATCGTACGAGTTGTATTGCCTCCTGTTGCTAATCAATCTATGCATCCAATCATGCTCGGTTAAGTTTCTACCATCACAAGCATGATCTATGTTTGTCCGTTTCATAACTCCATGCACATGGTTGCATGCTAATAAAGATAAAAAAGCTAATTACACCACATGTACCAGTAGTTGTTCCTAAGGTGCATTTGCATACCAATAGTTTCAAATTAGGATCAGACAGTCCCAATAGTTGCATTTTGCTACAAATGTAGTCCCACTTAGTCAGATGGTTAGTTCCAGTCATTGATAGCTTGGCATGTGGCACTCCACGCTGGAAAATGATAAAGCCCAAAATAGTAGAAAACCGCCTAGCATTCCTGGTTATTCTACAACTTGCACTCAAAAAAGACAGAGAGAAAAGAGAGGGAGGGAGAATAAATGGCATATCCCCTTTCCCCAATCCCCAACTCGGTGGCAGCAAACCGACGGCGGCGAAAAACCCGACGACAGAAGGAGGGGATGGCATCATAGGGAGAGGGCTCTCTAGAGAGAATTCTATGCTCCGCTCCTGCTTGGGGAAGGCCATAGGGGAGGGGCAGGCTCGTGCCCCCTGCCGCTCGCTCTCAATCTCAGGAGGAGCGAGATGCGATGGAGGCGGTGGTTCAGGTGACGGAGGAGGAAGTAGCGGGTCGACACGATGAACCAGCCGTCGTCCGCACCAACATTCTCACCGCCACAGTGATGCAGGGTAAGCTTCACTAAACTGAATTTTTATTTTCAGTTTGAACATTTTCACTGAACTGAAAACTGATGGTTTTGATGAATTACAGAGAGGAGACATATATGAAGAAGAACAGAGAAAGGAGAAGTAGAGAAGAAGCCAAGAAGAAGTCAAGAAGAAGTAGAGAAAGAAGGAGAAGTAGATAAGAAGCCAAGAAGAAGTAGATAAGAAGTAGTTTGAGTGTTTTTTCTATTTGTAAGATGTTCAGTGCAGACAACATGTTTAGTGCAGGCAACTTCACATGTTTCTAATATGTCTATAAGAAGTTTGTAAGATGTGCTCAGACTTGAATAAAAATAAGCTTATTCTCCTCTATATTGCATTGTAACTTTAAAAATGACAAGAATTATTGACAATAAATTGTACCAGGGAATAAGACTTCAAATGGAAACTTGAAATGGCAAAATAACAACTACTTCAAATGGAAACTTGAAATGGCAAAATAGAAACTACTTGAAATGGAAAAAAGCAACTACTTACGGGAAATGAAATCAATATAGGAAATAACTAGTATTATTATTTCTTGTTTTATTCTTCCTAGAATTATTATACCAAATTCACTGAAACATGCAACATTCACAGTAACTAGTATACTCAAATTCACAACATTTTCCTCTTTCTTGTGCTTCATTTTGTTCAGTTGGATGATTGAGGTCTGGAAAATCTTCAACAATTATTTTTCTTGCATTTATTCCACTGCCTCCACCTTGCTCGGCTCCAGTAGCTCTTCCTCTTCCTCCACCTTACCTAGCTCCAGTAGATATTCCTCTTCCTCCGCCTTGCCCAGCTCTAGTAGCTCTTCCTCTCCTAGTTGAAGTTGATCTTACCCTGGCTCTCCCTCTCACAGTAGTTGTTGTTTCTCTTAATCTTGGTGGTCGAATTAAGTCTCTAGCAGCTACAACAAATGAGCTCTCCTCTGGTAGAGGACCTTGGTTTTTGCTAGGTCCAACATGGAGCCTTTCCTGAATATAGTGCATACACAATTAATTTACCACAAATAAACATGGAAAATGGGAAAGGTTACAAATAAATTTAATAAATTACCTCTTGGCCCATCATGTACACCATGTAGTTCTTGACATGTGTTGGATCATCTGATGGGTTAGGATTTTGAGGGATAATATGCTACAAAATCGATGGATCATTAGCTTCTTCTTCTTGGACACTCCCCTCTTCTTGGTTTTGTTGTGCTTCTACATACTTATAGTGCCATTTCTTGTTATTATCTAGTACTCCACAGATGGAGCAGTGCATGGTTAAGCCACCTCTTGTGATATAAGTAACACCATTCTTTTTCTGCTTCTCCTCAGGTGCTTTTTCTATTCTTTGTTGGCCTACCCATTACTTTTGTGTACAATGGAGGGAGTACTTCAACTCCTTGCATCTTCTCCCAATGGATTCCGCCTCTGAGTGGCACCATATTGTAGCCATAAGCTTTCATGTATGTGTCAATGATGTAGCAGCTATGAAAAGTGACTCTAGATCATCTCTTTGTGTTCTGCAACATGCAATTGCATGGTAACAGGGTATTCTTGATAACTACCATATTTTGCAAGTGCAGGTCCTTGTTGGAAAATCCACCACATAATATTTTTCAAATTCAAGTGAACTGACATGGTACAGACCTTTATCAATAGGCTATACAAATGCATTTTTACTCCACTCTGTGAACTTGTCAAATTTCTTCTTGATCTTTGGATAGTCCCTGTCCACTTATCTGCATTTTCTTGATTGGTTACAAACCTTGCCTCTATTTTCTTGAAAATTGTTTGTAACATGGACAATATAGGCACCTCTCTTGCTTCTAAGATGTAGCTATGACACACACAAAGAGTAGGATAAGAAATCATACTATAGTTTCACACATAGCTTAACATTTATTCACATAAAGCTCATAGTGAAATTACCTATTGAAAACCTCATAGTGATTGTTCAACAAAAGATCACACTTAGGAAATTTTGAGAAGAAAGGTTTAATCCAAGTATAAGGCACAAGCTTCTCTACCCAATCATTATGATGCAGTACTATTAGTTTTCATTTTCTCTAAATTATGTTGCCACTTGGGAATATTAGTTGACCTTGCTAATGTCCAAAGGTTGTTCTTCAACACTTCCCCTCTATGGCCTGATTTCTAGAAATTTTGGAACAAATGCCTAACACAAAATCTATGTTCCACATCTGGCCAAACCTTCTTCACAGCATTCATAAGTCTCTGGAAAGTGCAAATGTATCAATGGATTCACAATAACAGGTTAAATCTGTAAAAACCAACAATGAGTTGAATACTTCATACCTTATGCTTCTCACTCATGGTTGTGAATGGACTAGTGTTTGTAATGTTAAGATCAACCCTTAGAGTGGTCAGGAACCACTCCCAAGAACTAGTTCAATCCACCTCACATAAGCCCATTGCAATGGGGAAAATGCAATCATTAGGATCTAGTGCAACAGCTGTGAGCAGTTTCCCTTTGTGTTTCGTTTTGATGTGACAACCATCTACACATATCAATGGCCTGTACCCTTCCAAGAATCCCATTTTACATGCATCATATGACAATTACAGGGTTGCAAGGTGTTCTTTTGGTGGCTCATTTCCAACCCCTTGGGCATGATTAGTTGCCAGCTGAAATCTTGATCCAGGATTGGATTTTCTTAGCTCTTGGCCATAATCCAGTAGTAGTGAGAACTGAGAATCCTCACCCCCATTGATTATATTCAATGCTTCTCTTCTAGCCCTGCTTAATTTCCACCTATTTGGGCACATTATCTCTGAACTTTTGCTACAAAGGTCTTCAAGTCCATTTTCTGATATCCCTTATCTCATCCAGAAATCTCTGAGTCAAAAAAGGTGCAGTTAGTTTCTTCAACTCCCGATTTGCCTAGCATGTGTGCTCACCTTGATAACAACTCCTTACAACAAAACCACCAGTAAGGATATCCTTTGTTGCCTTCAGATACCAAGGACAACCTAGTTTGTAGGATGCGTCAACTCTTCTCTTATCATTTCTTAGTTTGTTCACCTTAACTTTATTTCTCACACTATAGGAATTTAGTGCTGCCCTGAACTCTTCAACAATACTGAACACCAGACCAGGTTTGAACACAGGATCATCCATGTCAACTAGATGATTGAAGACTCTGAACTTTTGCTGCAACTCTTCTTTATTTTCTTGCCTCAAACACAGTGAAGTATCTTGTAGTACTACATCATCTTCTAACTAAAAATCTTTTACAAGTTCATTGTGATCATGCACCTCATTGTCAGTGAACAAGCCATCATCACCATCTTCCACCTCATAATCACTGTCATGAAAACTGGAATCAGATTCTGTCAAAGTCCCCATATTCCACATCATAAGCTGCTCCTTTCTTGCATCTCCCACATCATATTATGCTCCTTTGCTTGCATATCCCACATCATATTCTGCTCCTTTGCCATCTTCCTTTGCTGCTAAGATGCTGCCAGGTTTCTTCAATACAACATCAGACATAAATGTTGCCAAAAAATTCTTGTGGTCAACTAGCAAAGTAAGCGTTTTCTCCTCTTTTGTGGCTTCATGTCCACAATGTCACTATCAAATTCTATGCACTGCAATCCATCTAGAAAATCCTTACCAGGCTTCTGCCAGTATACATGCACCATACCATCCATCTCATATCCAAGTTGCTTCAAGAAATTCTCAATCCATAAAATTGAAAATGTCTCACAGCTACAATCATCAAAGAACTCTGTAGTACCACTCTCATAAGTCAATCCATAACTAACAAACCAAAAAAATCCATTATGGTCTGGCTAAATTGAGAATAGATCTTCATTTCCCTCCGCAAAATTCAGTGAAACAGGGCACACCTAAAAAGGAGTTAATTTACTGCAGACATCTTGTATGAACCATGACAATGTATTCATCGCTACTTAACAATTCCGAGTGCTATTGCCTAAAGATTTTCAGTCAACTTCAGAAATATGTGATAACAAATGAAGTTACATTCAGAGAAACAAGACAGTGATAAAGATTGAGATTTTCGAATCTACGACTGTTTGTACACATCAAGAACTACTACACATATGTAATCTAGTTAACATAACCACTAAAACATTAAAAAAATCACATTTCCCGCGATTCACAGGAAATTATGTACGAAATAGGTGCGAAAAAAGTCGCAACATCTTGAGATTTAATACTACTAGCAAGCCTTTCCTAACGCCTATGATGAGAATTTTGCCCAATTTCCGCTAGAACATGATAGTTCATCCACGGTGAAGAACCCTAGCTACTATCGGCTAGAACAAGAGCGGAATTCCTGGCAAGAAGGAAGAGATCAAGAGCGTACGGTAATTCAACGAGTCTTCAAACCATCCACGATAGCACGGCTCCAGCAGCATCTGAATAGAATCGACGGGATGGGGAAAAAAGGTATGGCACCACCAGAGCAATCGAGGTGATAGGTGTGAACTGTGGCGTGATCCCACGAAAAGAGACAAGGCGACAATGAAATAGAGGGAAACGGGGACATATACGCTAATTTACATCAACTCTCTCCACAAGGGAGAGGACTTATTTTTCTGAATCCAGAAATGAAAGGGGGTTATCTACAATTAACCACATCCGACCAGACACTGACCTAGCTGCCACCTGGCCGATTCAAACTAAGTTTTTTTGTTTTTGAGAATTAGCCGATTCAAACTAAGTGGGACCACATTTGCACCAAAATGAAACTATTGGGACTACCTGATCCCAGTTTGAAACTACTGGTATCAAAATGCATCTTAGGAACAAATATTGGACCTGTGGTGTAATTAGCTCCACTGGAAATCGTACTGAACTCAAAAGAATATCAAACCAGAAATAATTAAAATGGATGTGACTGTACAATACTACAGTACCCATGTTTACATGCCCAGTAAGTTTGTGATCAATTAGCTGGAGCTCGGAGCACAGTGGGAAAAAAACTAGAACTCATAGCAGCAATCCATGCACATTTTATTGCAGAAAAATGACAACATAGAATTCAGGATGCTGTGTTGGGGAACTAGCCTCAAAATCATTACAGCACTCCCCAGATGTCTGAACCAAATTTGACGCTCACTTAATTGGCAATAACATGAAACGATTATCAAGTATCCTTTCCAATATCTGATGAAGAATCGAAAACACTTACGTTTGGAGCTTACATAAAACACACAACCAGTGCTCATTTGTAACAATCTTCTCTCTCTCCTAGTTCCATCGACATTCAGAAATTTGAATTCTATGCAGTTGTGCTCAATTTTATTGAGTGTACACAGGTGGACAACCAATAAGATGTCGTGGTGAAATAATAAGTCGGCCTCACTTGGTGTAGAGGACATCCTCCCATGGGTGACGGTAGAGTGGTTGCTTGAGCCTCTTCTGGTCAAAGGTGTGCCTGTGAATCCAAGTAGCAGATTAGAAATATTATAAATATGTAATTAGAATAACAATGTAGTTATAACGATTTCACAATAGCACGAGAAAATACTAATGAAATGTCACTATTGAAGAGCAAGACTCACCCAATTAGGCCAATTGAACGTGCAAGCACAAAGAGTCCATTAAGATACCCAATCTCTACAATCTCATCGATCTCTTGCTTGCTGAACATTCCACTCCCAGAAAGAAGATCCAGGAAAAGTGACCCAATTGCACCGTCGACGTTCATAACCAAATTGTTGGCCTTTGACAGGGTGTAGGTTTCCACCTGAACAGCATATTCCATATACTTGACTGAAGGGAAGTGTGTATGAGCATATTTTTGTAAAAGCTGCACTCTCTTGTCCCTGTTGTCTCTGCTCTTGATCCTAATAAAGGTATGCATGTAAAATTTGAGAAAATACATCACAAGTTGTTGTACATTGAAGCGATGAACGTATGTCTCAAATCCATTTTCAGGTGCAAGATTATTATTACGTCAAGGATGTATTATACCTGTGACCAATCCCTGGGACACGGATTCCCTTCTTTTTCATGCCCTCAACAAATTCATAAGGCGTAAGACCCTAGCAACAATTGATGCATTTTTATTAGAGCAACTAAAAATGCATAAATGTGGAGCTGGAAAAAAAAAGGGTTAGGAAATGAATTAACTCAGTAACTCACCCTATCATATGCATCTTTGAAGTACCGAGCAGCGTCATCAATTGCACCACCAAATCGGGGGCCGATTGTCAACAATCCTGTGATATTCCAACCGTAAGTCTAAGTAACATATGCTGTTGCATATGCAATGGTACACATTTGCATGTATGAATTAAACAAGCTCACCAGATACCAAGCTGGAAACAAGGTCCTTTCCCGCCCTAGCAGTAACTATAGAATTGTGAGCACCGGATACACAAGGACCATGATCAGCACAAAGCATGATGCATATCTGTCAGATATATGAAGAAACCCTTAAAGATCAAATGAACTCGAGATATGAAGGGGGGAAAAGGTAAAAAATCATCACATTAGAGCTTGATTTTTTGTACATTATCCATGCTACATTTTGCCCATAGATTACCTCAATAAATTGAGTGCAATAACGAGGAAGGCTGCGCTTGAACCACAAAAGGGAAATAACATCACCAACTCCATAACCCCGTTCAATAATTGTAGACATGGGTACACCAGCATAGCAAGGTTCCTCACCTGCATCACACACACGCACCTTTATTAGTTCTGAGGGATAGCAGGGCAAACAAGAGTTAATAGAGCATATGTAGAATTAACATGTTGCCACCAATCTAACCTCTATCATCAGAGATAGTGGAGATAATATGTGTGGGAGCTCGGACCTTCCCACTTTTAATTGCAGTTTTAAGATCCTCGGGAATGAGAGGGGGTGTAATCTCAGGGACAATAGGAACTTTTCCTTCCTCAACCTACAAAAAAAAATGTAACCACAAGCTCTGATTTAACAATTCACATTTTTAAACATTATACTTGGAAAAGACATCAGTACAATGTTGAAGAATATTATCACCATACCAGCTTCTCAAATGTCTCCTTAATCACACTTTCGAGAGCTTCAAATGAAGTAGGGACAACTGCCCCAGCATCCCTTAGTGCCTGATTCTTACCTTGTGCTGATTCCAACTCACCACCGCTCTTTGCACCCTGTTATACCAATAAATTAATAAACCAGATATTTGCATAGTGAGTGTACTGTTAATCTCACTGGAACTCCAAGAAAAGAGAACACAGATTTGTTTAGAACTTACAGCATGGCCAAACTGGACCTCAGATTTGAATAGACGTGCACATGTCCCGCTAACCCAAGCAACTACAGGTTTCTGAACCTTTCCTTGTTTCAATGCTTCAACAAGTGAATACTCATCGCTTCCTCCAAGCTCCCCAAGAACAACCATCATTTTAACCTAAAGCCAACAAATAACACAATGTGAAGTTGATACAAAATTGCTCCAGAGTCAACACTTGGGTTACAAGTAAATGCAGGAATGGCATTATCGTGAAAGCATACTTGTACACCAAACAACCTTCATCCTAGAGATGTATATGCCGGAGCGGATCCAAAGAGGATAGGCTAAGATAATGGTAAAGGAGTTGCCTTCCAAAAATTAGAAGGCAAAAAGGATGTGACCAAGGAACATGTTACAGTAATGTCCTATGATGTCCGATCATGCCAGAGAAGAAATAATTTAATATTTGCAGGACAATTGTGGAACAAAGATGATGGATGGATATGAAAATACTACAGGAAGACAGTTAACACAATCTATATAGAGATGTTAAGTGTCAAACCTGAGGTATGTTATTAAAACGAAGAATGTGATCTGAAAGAGTTGAACCAGGGAAAACATCTCCTCCAATTGCGATTCCTGAAAAAGGTAAGAAAATGTTAGCATAGGCACGTTATTCATGTGACTCAGTAAATGTGACCACTTCACCAAACAAGTTACCTTCATAAATACCATTTGTCACTCTTGCGATGGTGTTGTACAGCTCATTTGACATGCCACCCTATCGAAGTAATGGCAGTTCAGTTTATAATTAACAATAATAATGAAAACTGTGCAGTTGAGTACGTACTATCCATTTCAAATTAAATAAGTGGAGTTCTAGAAAGTAAGAAAACCGAAAGTCAGGAGCTCTACACATCTATTTACATTTTAAGTATTTCCGTACTAAAAAGATAAACACAAAGCATCGTATTCAGGTTCTAATGTTCCAAAAACCTCAGTATGTAAACAATAAAGATGTCTTTACAGACACAATGGGTGTACAACAGACACTTTATTTTTTATTCTGTTAACTTTATTTATGGATGCAAATTATACAGAAATAGTGAAATGCATATGGTGAAGTATCTTCTTGAGGAGTGAGTTATTAACAATGGAATTAAAGCATACCGATTTAGACACAAAACCAACAGATCCAGGCCTGTACAGCTTGCATTGAATTATGTTGTCAATGGTTCCAGCAGTATCACCAATCTTGAAAGCACCAGCCTGAACTCCTCCGACTGTCGCAGGTCCAATGATGACCTACATATATCACTAAATCACTTTGCAAACATAAACAACAAATATGCAGGCTACTTTCAGCCTGCATTATATAGCATGCCGACACCCATATCAGAAATGAGGAAAAGACATTATCATATTGCTCAAGCTCATAAGCCATCATTGTGTTTAAATTTTCCTACAAGGATATGCTCCTTTATTAATTATTATTCTTTTTCTTATTCAGTAATTCATGTAACGTATAGTCCTTACCTTGTTGTTCGCACGTGCGTAGCTAATTAGCTGCTTTGCGTCTGATTCAGGAACTCCTTCCGCTATAATGGCTACAACTCGGATAGTTGCCTGCTTCAAAGCTGACATTGAAGAAGCAGCCGCACTGCAGATTTCGTAAATACAGTGAAAAAAATTAGTCTCTACAGATTTATTTCCCAGACGGTTTATGAAAACAATAACTAACCTCCGGAAGGATGCAAAGTTGATAAATACATCAGCAGTTGGGTGTGCATTGCAAGCAGCTTCAATTCTACAAAACATACATTAATAGATAAAGTTCTTCACACATGAAGTTGTGATAGCAATTTGCTAGTGTACTAATCTCTGCATTGGGAAAAAAAACGTATTCTTGTTCAATCAGACAATATAAATGAAGGACCAGCAAACCCACGTAGGATGAACTGGAATAGCAATTTCTTCTTGTCCAAAGAAAAGTTTCTGGAACCCATCAGAACCAGGATTGATTATTCCAGCAACAGAAGGTGTTTCTCTCCCTGTCAAACATTGCAAAATCAATAAGGAAGATGCAGACCAGAAACACTATGTAATCATTTAACCAATGATAGGGACAATACACACCACAGAGGAAGTCAAAATCAAGCATCCGTTGGATAGGGAGTTGCTTATAATTGTAGAATAATGCTTGGGTGGTTTTTGAGAAAATTTGACCTGTCGCCATGATTTACTTCCCCTGCAAATTAACCAGTATTAGCCAATGGTGCCAAAGTAAGGAGTTACCATTCAGAAATATCGTAAATCATAAGCCCCCTAATAGCCATCAAAGTACCAGAATAGAATGAAATCATGTTAGCACATTGACACAAAAGTTGATATGATGACACTTCACTAAAAGGCAAACATTCTCTTGCACATTATTTCACATGGATAATCTCACAACATATGCACAACATCAAAATGATAACTGGGAAGTACTTTGTATTAAAATAGTATTAAACGAGAATGTTTTCAACAATTTCAAACAATGGTCTAGCGACATAACCCATAGCAAATGAAAAAAATACATCTGCAGTGCACATCTAGGGCATAGGGATTTCACATGGATAATCTCACAACATATGCACAACGTCAAAACGATAGCTGGGAAGTACTTTGTACTAAAATAGTATTAAACGAGAATGCTTTCAACAATTTCAAACAATGGTCTAGCAACATAACCCATAGCAAATGAAAAAAAATACATCTGCAGTGCACATCTAGGGCATAGGGAGGAATCATGTATCATAGGCTCATATCAACTATGACAGAAGTCATAATTTAAGTACACGAATAAAATGACAACTCCAACATGTTAATTTGTTTATCACTCGTAAATAATGTCCGTAGCCACCATAATGTTACAAAATTAGTTTCTTAAATAGTGAACTCAGATCGGTAATAAATATGTGATGTCAACCAGGAACAACTACCTTGGGCAGCAACAAAATATATAACTGCAAAAATAATACACGCTGTCTGTTTAAAATAGGACACCCAGAATCTATAGAAATAAATTGGCTGATCCTCAAAAGCACACTATTTCACGAAGCTGACATATGCGCAGAACACCAGATCTCAAATAAGATGACCAGCATTTTCAATCCGTGCCATTGCCCACAACTTCTGGTGATTAAATTGAACAATACTCAAACACAGTCTCACGCTTTTACCTCCAAGTAAAATCCACAGTGAATATAAACATGTATGCTAACTTCCCACCAAACTAAGAGTTTTCTACCTGCCATCACTCTGAATACAATGGAACATGAAAAACTGATTGACTGAGGCAACCAAATAGACTCTGGAATAAGTGATATTACCTAGTCCAAGCGTGATTTTTTTTCTAAAACCTCCTGTATAAGCAGAGTCACCGAGAAATCGTACTAAAATAGGACAACCGAGAACGCACAGAATCAAATTGCCCAACACACAAAAGAAATAAAGGAGTTGGTAACAGAATATAGGGAAAGGAGTTGAAATCTCAACAGAACTCCGGATCTCAACAATGATGCACGAGCACATTTTATTCAATAGTTACCCAACAACTTCCAGTGCTTAAATCATGTTTGCCTCCAAGATTCGAATCCACAGCAACACTAAGTTTGCACTACGCTTAGAGTTTTCTTCCAGCCATCACTTCAGACAATTTATAACGACTAAAAAAGACAATTTAGAGTTCAGCTAGCTAAATGGACTCCCAAGTGAGCTTTCCAAACCCGATAATTTTAAACTCTTGCCCATTGCTACAATCAAATCACAAATTTCTGAACCACGAGATCTTCTCAGATCCACCCAAAAAGCGAGCACCAAAGCCGAAATCTGACAAAAACAGCAAAAGCTCTAACGACTCCTCACACGACAACGCACCGATCCGACAAAAATGAAACAAAAATCGCGCCAAAGGGGACATTTCTAGATCAAATTCAGGTCAGACACAGCAAGCGGGGCAACCCATTCCCACCCGAAAACCCAAAACCCCATAGAATCAAGCACGAGGCTGGAGATCCCCACGATACATCGTGGGATCCCGCCAGCCGCGGCACCAACCGCGCGACCAGGGCGAAGAGATCTGCAGATCCGCTGCGTCGGGAGCACACCCAACGACCCGACCCGACCCGACCCGACCTACCAACTGTTCGACCAAACGCCGGAGAGAGCAGTAACAGCAGGAGAAGACTAGAGGAAGTGCGTGGGAGTGCACGTGGGAGCATGGTTTGCAGCTGCGAACCTTCCCAGGCGGAGCGAAGCGGAGGTGGAAGTGGTCGCCGACGGAACTTGATTAGTGTCTCTAGGAGGACGGAGCCGAGAGGCAAGACGAGCAGAAGGATTTATAGTGGCAGGTAGAGGATGGGCCGGTGTGAAGTAGGAGACGCACGCCCCAGCTACCCACGAGCTCCCGAGTCTCCCGACGCCGTGACGACTGTTTGGACTGGGTCTATGAGCCGTAGGGATGACTGAAGTTTCTTTTGTCGATTTATTTCGTAAGCGTGCACGTGCAACAATAGGAAGACGGGGGTGACAACCACCAATCCATATAATATACTCCCTCCGATCGAGCACCAGCAATAGAAGCTAAAAAGAAATATACCCTAACGGCGTCATCACGTGTAGGACATCACACGTATGGAGCAGCCACCCTACAAGGCATGCTTGCAAGATGTAGTATCCTAATAGATCCAAAAATTATTTTTCTTCATGGACATAGTCAACTTTTTTCTCTCACCTCCTTCTTCTCTCTCCTTCTTTTCTCTATCTTTCTTGATTTCTCACACGAAGCAGCGGCCTCTTCTGAAGACGACTCTGACACACTATAAAGCAACACTTCTGATAGTCCGAGCCTGAAAAGCCTGCAGGGCAGCAGGTTGGAGCAACGCGTTGGCCATGCACTAACTAACGTTCACATATTTGTCTAGATTCAAATATATCTAATAAAATTTTATATCTAGACAAATTTGCGAACGAATCGGAGGAAATAGCAACTCTAAAGGTTTCTCTTCCAAATAATTAGTTATAAACATTGCAGTCTCGCAACTTCCAGGCTTCTAAAAAGAAGCCTACTTTGATCATAAAATTACCATATCTGAAGTGACATGATTGCAAAAGTTTTCGTTAAAATTAAATATGAACATAAAATGGTGAGAGAGTGTAACACCCCATCCACTTCTGGGCCCGAGGGTGTCACTCCTGGCAGCTTAATAGGATATCTAGACTGGCCCCACAGACCAACACTCGTCTTTTCTGCGCATTTTGTCCTCACTCGTGCGCACCCAGTTACCCACTTCCCGGTCGGTCACCCATCCTATAATTGCTCTAGGCCAAGCACGCTTAACCTTAGAGTTCTTTTCGAATGAGCTTCCGGAAAAGAAGTTACAACTTGTTGGTATGAGTATTCTATCAATCCTATTAAGCCATGTGTCTGGTCTCACATACACCCACCCTTTAGAAGATCGATGCCCTCATCGATCAAGCACACCCCAGGAACGTTCCCTCTTGGCACGCGTCTGTGCATCTAGTGCCGGCACATGTGCCATGTCGTGTCCACTTCGGGCCACACGCGCCATGCTCCACATGTCCCGCCACTAACCCGCACACACACGTGTAATCGCAAGGGTCGGCTCTGATACCACTTGTAACACCCCGTCCACTCCTGGGCCCGGGGGGTGTCACTCCTGGCAGCTTAATAGGATATCTAGACTGGCCCCACAGACAAACACTAGTCTTTTCTACGCACTTTGTCCTCACTCGTGCGCACCCGGTTACCCACTTCCCGATCGGTCACCCATCCTAGAATTGCTCTAGGCCAAGCACGCTTAACCTTAGAGTTCTTTTCGAATGAGCTTCCGGAAAAGAAGTTGCAACTTGTTGGTATGAGTATTCTATCAATCCTATTAAGCCATGTGCCTGGTCTCACATAACCCGGGAGAGGAATATTTTGTTTTGTCTACCAACAGATTTCAAACGCCCCGTTTTAAACAAGTAAAATTATTCATTTATTTTTTTGGGAGGCAGCCCGCTAGGCCCGAAAGCCCGGCCGGCCACCTCCAAACCCTAGTCTAAAAAAAATCTAATCCTATCCTACCCAGCCTTCCTCCACCTCCCCCAGACCAATCCCCTCCCTCCACCTCACACCTCCACCTCACTCCAGCCAACCACCAGCCGCCACCTCCCCTCACCCTCGCCACCTCACCCCTGGCCACCTACCGCGGTAGACCTTCCCTCTTTCCGCGTGCCTGGCCCCACCCGGCGCGTCTCCTGCCGCCACCAATCGCTCGCCTTGCCCACCTGGTCCACTCCCCAGACAACCACCCACCGACGCCAGCCCCACCCCCACATCGATCCCGTCGCCTGGCACCGATCCCCACCATCTCCCGGTCCCACCTCCCCATCACTGCTTCCTCCTCTCGTCTCGCGTCCCCAACCTCCCGCGCCTGCATGCCTCGCCGCCGCCAGCTCTCTCCGCAGCGCCCCGCCGCCATCGCCCCATCACCGACTGTGCCCATGGAGGCCCCGCCGCTCTACCACGTGGACCGCCGCGACCCGAACCCCCCATCTCCTCTCCGCCCAGAACTCCACCTCGCCCCTGCACCGCAGCTCTCTCCGTCGCTACGCCGGTGCCCTAACCCGAGCATGGCGTCACCGCGCCGCCCGCGTGACCTTCTCCTCGCAAGCCCGGCCGTCCCCGACCCTTGGTCCACAGATCCGCCGCCATGGTGGCCTCATCCCCGGCCCCCTCGCCTCGACACTCCCTGCATCGCCCCAAGGCTGCGCGTGCCGCCCTGCGCCGCCCCCCCCCCCCCCCGCTCGCCGCTCATGAGCTCCCCTTCTGCCGCCGCCAGGGCGCGTCCCTGCCTCCAACGTCCTTCGTCGCCCTCTGGCCACCCGCCGCTCACCACAAAACCCTTCCCCGTGGTTCTCCGCTTCCTCGCCCGGGTCCGCGTGCCGCCATGTTCTGCCGCCGGCCACCGCTCGTCCTCGTGCGCATCGACCTCCTGCACCGGTGCGCCATCCTTTTGCAACGGCGTCGTCGCGTTTGACCCCCTCGTTGGGCGCCTCCATCTGTGGGGCATGGCCCTGCTGGCCGACCAAAACGCGCGCGCCCAAGGTAGGTGAGGCATGTGGCTCGCGTGTATGTGGTGACCAAGTTGTTCTCCTTCACCCGTGGGTGACCCCGATAGTTCTATTCTGCTGTTCCAGTGTGTGGTGAGCTGTGGCAATACATGTGTGGCGTCTGATGCCCAAAGAACAAGTTCTTCGGCATGGATTTGACACTCTCGGAGATCGACCACACGAAACGACGAGATCTCCCTCACGGGTGCAAAGACTAAACCGAATACCAAGAGTTCCCCTTCCCGTAGCCGATGGTCGAAGAGCGCCACCTCAGAACGCCATGACCTACTCCTCGGATCCGATGTTCGAGACCCGAAACCAAGATTTAAAGACCGATCCCCGAGACCGAACCCCGTCAAACCAACGGAAACCCCAAGATCTTTCGAACCCAGATGTGTGACCCCTTTTCCCGAGCCCCTATTTTTATAAATGCTATATGTAAAAGTGTTGCATATAAATTGGTCATGCATGCATAACTGTCTGTGGGTTGGGGGCATTATGCCGATTCACCTCATAATTAAATATGGAGTGTTTATGCGGGATATCTTTGTCTTATTCCGGACTCCATTAAAATTTATGTAGCGAACCGATACCTTGTTTTGCCTTGTTAAGACAACATTTAAATTGTGGGGGTTCTAAATAACTTGAACCGTTTAATTAAATGTCGAGACCCCGGTTCCGCTTAATACTGCCTAATTGCACCGCATCTGCATTATATCATAATCATGCCGTATCTTCTGCCGTAGTATTAAATATTGCATCCGGTGTTTCTGCTAGTGTTGCTTCTTCGCGGATTAGACCGATGAGTGGATGCGAGTATCGACAAGTTCTTCAAATATGAATTTCCGGCAGTGTTTCCTAGACGAGCATCTCTCCCTCTTCTACCTATTTTGCATTTATAGTCTTTATTTCCTCCTGTTGATCTATTGCTATCCGTGTCGTGATGCTTTAGTTTCCGTGCACCAGCTATATCCCGTGCAGCCTCTATATTGCCTTGGACACCTCCTATTACCTGTGTTTGGTAGATAGCGGGCCTTGTGAGTCGTAGTTGCTTCCTCAGGTGCGATCTCGTGTTGTCGAGTACCACAATTGTTGGTATGCTGGCAGATGTTTATTGGTGGAGAAGCTTATTGGTGGAGATGATCATGTCTTTAATTACAACCATTAAAAATGCTAGATATAACTAATGCAGAGGCATCCGTGGGCAATAGATGTTATTTGGTTCTTCCACGCTCACTTGTGTCCCGTAGGACCCCGAGTACTTGATACATGTTCCTTGATTTTTCGCACTATCCACATCCGGGAGGCCATGGACCCCCCTGAGCCAGAGCTTGATTCATTTCTATTTCTTGGGGCCACAAACTAGTTTGGGGTTTTATTACTATCCTGTACTTATGCCATGTTACTGCTTTATTTATGATTGTGCGTGGAGCACCTGTACTGTTTAGGATCGTGACACGTTTTCGCTGTATCGACAAGCCCAAGGGTTCCCAGTCGTTTACAGCCGTCCACACAAATCCTGGGTCTGTTCCGGAGCCGGCCAACTTCGTTGCGGGTAGCTTAGTGGGGAGCCCCCCTGAAATATTTATGAATCCTGTGATCGTTTTGTCGTGAATGCCTCGTTGGGTTTTGAGTTGGTTTTTCCGAGGTTGATCGAGTGTGTGTTGCTATTTGTGCACCCATACAGGGTAAAACTTTCTGAAAGCCGTGTCCGCGGTTATGGACGACTTGGAGCACAATATCTCGATCATAGACAAGCATAACTAAAGTAGTGCTATAAACTTGACTTAATATATGACTAGTAATCAGATTCAACTATAACGGAATGGATATTAAAAATGCCAACAACTGCTGGATCTGGGCTGTTTGTTATATCTGCATTAGTAAGTATTGCAACTCCAATGGAATGTGATAAAAGTGTCAACAACTGTTGGGTTTGGGATTCCTCAGGACAAATATATCTGACTAGTAAATGTTCCAACTACCACGGACTGTTAACTAAAACTGCCCAATACTTATGCTATCAGGATGACTCATGCTATCTATATCTGATTAGTAATTGCTGCAACTATAATGGAATGAGTAAAATTGCCTACCGTGTGAGTTCCTTGGTCTGACTTCCTCGTTTGGTCTCGAGGGGGAAATACCAGGATGAGTTTGTTTGGTGTTAGCTTCAGGTTAGATTCGAATAGGTCTTTCTTATCCCTCTCTGATAACCGCCAGTTGTATCGAGTCTCTATAGGTTGTTTAGTGCCGCTGCGCTGCCGCTTCAGCCCAACATACCTTTGTAGGCGAGAGCCGCCGAATTCTAGCCTCGCCATGTACTGGCCTCAGTACTGACGCTCCTCTTTTTACTTTGCCCTTTGTCGGCACCCCTTTTGTTTTAGCAGGTTTGAGATCGACGTCGTTAGTAGGGTTACCCTTCCGGCTTGGCCTGGGCAGGGTTATGGATGCCATTGGTTATTCTTCAGGGCTCTTAGCCCCATTTGCATCTTGTCCATAGTCGGACGCCCTATCGATTTCAAGGTGATTTGGATCTTTGTATTGTATATCTGTATTCTTGACTCGTGGAGTCGTGTTGTATATATATATCTGTTCTGTGGATCCCATCGAGGACTGTTGTATAATGGTATTACTTCGTTTTCCACCCGCACGAAAGTGCCTGGTAGACGTCCTTGAATCGTTTATATGCGGGTTTGGCGAAAAGGGCTAAAACTTGCATAGGGCCGATTTGATGGTGTTACAGAGAGCTAGGACTTAATGAACCAGGTTCAATAGTATAAAGTCCTAGGCCAACTTATATCATTAGTATCAAGTGACAGAGCTAGGATTTTTCTCATACTTTCAATTATACTGTGCATTCATCAAACCGTAGTGCACCCTCCTACTTACACCAAGTCTTAGATGCAGCTACAGGTCCCATCGAAAATAAAATGCACGCATGAACATACATACAGTTTATCCAGATACACAACAAGAGAAGAAGTGCATTCCAAACTGATCGTCACTTAGTTCGCGAACCGCATTTCTTAGATCTTGGCGTGTTTAGTTGTGCTTATCTTCATTTCTCGCACGGCACGGGAAATAATAAAACTATTTGGCTCGCTAGATCGCATGGAATGCTTACGTGACACGAGATTTAAAGCATGCCAAAAGTTGGTCAATCATTTTCACGGGAACAGTCCCGCTGGGTGCAAATTCTTCTCCACGCGTGCAACCCAGGCACGTGAACTTTCTTCATTAAACGTGGTTAACTTAATCCTCTCCGATCTATATAATCATGCACCGATTCAAAATAAATTATAAATGAAAAAGATGTGAATCGATGCTGTGAATCCACTCTCATGATCGAATTTATAGTTCCGTTTGTTAGAGTACGGATACATATACGTATATGAGATAGACTAGGACTCTAAGATCCTCTTATACTCCAAGTCTACCTACCCCTTTGTAACTCTATATATACCCCCTACGAGGGTCAAATCAATAAACCGAAATATTATTGTTCTTCTATTTTCCACATGGTATCAGAGTTGTTAGCCTCACGGCATCGATCCTAGGTTCTTCCACCACCACATCGCGCCGCCCTCGGGGAGATTAATCTTCTCCTCGGGAGCGCGGCACCCGGTCTGATCAAAGATCGGATCGGTTCTTAGACTAGATTAGATCCAATTTTCGAATTTCCTAATTTCATAGATTAGATCCAGTTTACTAGAATAAATCCCTAAATCGCGACCCTCCAAGTCTCCGGTGAAAATCGGTGTAGAATCAGTGCAAACGCGGAGCAAGGCACGATCCGTGCGGTCAAAGAGCCGATTCCCTGCACATACGTCGACTCGTGTGGTGCACCTACAGAAACATCACGGCAGGCGCGTCAATACCCACGTAGCGGCACAAACGACTCGTGTGGTGCACCTGCAGAAACATCACGGCAGGCGCGTCAATACCCACGTAGCGGCACAAACGCGCACGCGCTCCAACATCAGGATTCAAGGTTGCAAATTAATTACTCATTGATTGCATAGATGCGTGCGTATGTGTCCAGGTTTGGTGCAGCTCTCGGTTCATGCATGCAACCTGGGATCTATTTTGACTACTACTGTACCTGGCTTCGTCATCGACACCATCTGCGCCAGACATCATCGAGCCCATAGAAGCTATACGACTAGACTGCCAACATCGAGCATCCATGCACAATCAACATCAACATCATCCACCCGCCAGGTCGGTGTGGAACACTACTACACTGACTTCTCCGACATCAAGGCTTCGACATCATCGCCGCCACAAGGGACGCCTTCGAGCGACGATCATAGCCGACACGCCTACTCCTTCATCGCCGACACATCATCGCCAAAGTCTACGTCAACATGGTCTTCATCAACATCTTCGTCGACATATCGCCGCCGCCGCTATACCCGTCCACATGATGGACATACGACTACGACGCCCTCTGACAGTATAATCGCAAGGCACGATGACGACATGACCGCGTCCACGACCCCGACGACGGCATGGCCATGTCCACGACACCGATGACTGCATCAACAAACCGACATCACAATTGTGATGCCCCTACGACCGCGCATACGGTTCTGGCAAAACCGTGTGTGCTCGGTGACTTCCTCTGGTCCTGGCAAAATTGGTAGTCTCACCTATGATCGCCTCCGCAAGAGACGCTCCCGACGGTACCTTTACAAGGTGTGAAACATCCACAACTGCAGCTCCATCAACAACAACAACAATAACAACAAAAAAAGCGCAATTTTTTGTGCCTCCGGCAATGGCGACTACACAACATACGACGACTACGACATCGACCACACCCACCTCGACCATGGCTACCTCATGATCGGGTACCTCGACATCGACATCAAGAACAATGTCTACAACAACTCAAGTACTCTAGTCAACGGTGTCCACGTCGTCACTTGCGTTCCCGCTCCCGCCGTGACTGCGGGAGGGAAGAGAGGCAACAGAAGGAGACGCAGTCACCACCCCTAGGAGCCAGTCGTGCTCATGTCCACGCAGGTGATGATGATAAGGAGGTGAAGATGACGAAAGCGCAAGACTTCAAATCCATTCGCAAGCGTCCGCTTCACTCCCGCTACGACTGAGGGGGATGTTAGAGTACGAATACATATACGTACATGAGATAGAATAGGACTCTAAGATCATCTTGTACTCCAAGTCTACCTACCCCTTGTAACTCTATATATACCCCCTACGAGGGTCAAATCAATAAACCGAAATATTATGTTTCTACTATTTTCCACACCGTTGACTTTTTAGGAGTCTATTTCGTGTTTAAGTTTATACGTTGTGTGAACGAATTATGCAAATTCTTTGTACACGATCGACCGTTTGAAATTCCCTTTGAGGTGTAGCTTAGTCTCACCATTTTACATGACTTTCGTGTTGCGAGTTTTTCGTTAGTAGATCTAAATTGTCCTAATATGTATACGTAGATCTACTCATATAGAAATATCAAATCATAAAAATTACAACATGAAAATTGTGCAGAATGATGAACTGAAGCTTTTCCTTAAAAGAAATTTCAAATGATCAACTTTGTGTGATAAATTTAACAAAAATCGTTCAAAAAAGCTCTAAAAGAAAAACAATGTATAGTTTTAAACACTGAGCGAAATTGCAAATCATTTGCAGAAATAGATTCGTAACATCGAGAAACTTTTTTCATCTAGACATTATCTCGAATAGAGGCACAAGCAAATAGGTTAGAGGAGATTAAGATAAAAACGTTACTTAGAGGCATAATATACATTGTCTTGTGTGTATACACACAGGAACCAAAGCTAGACCATTTTGGAGGGAAACAGATGATGGGTTACCAATTAAGAGCTAAAATTGGACCAAGTAAAATCTCACTCCATGCAGCATCCAACGGGCCAAAATCAAAAAAGAAGAAAACCTCGCATGGAAACCAAACACGCCCTAAAAAACCTCTCGCCTAGAGATATGATGCTCTTGATAGCAAAATTCCTAACACGGGATGTCGGTAGTTACTTACCTGACTACTACTGTACCTGGCTTCGTCATCGACACCATCTGCGCCAGACATCATCGAGCCCATAGAAGCTATACGACTAGACTGCCAACATCGAGCATCCATGCACAATCAACATCAACATCATTCACCCGCCAGGTCGGTGTGGAACACTACTACACTGACTTCTCCGACATCAAGACTTCGACATCATCGCCGCCACAAGGGACGCCTTCGAGCGACGATCATCGCCGACACGCCTACTCCTTCATCGCCGACACATCATCGCCAAAGTCTACGTCAACATGGTCTTCATCAACATCTTCGTCGACATATCGCCGCCGCCGCTATACCCGTCCACATGATGGACATACGACTACGACGCCCTCTGACAGTATAATCGCAAGGCACGATGACGACATGACCGCGTCCACGACCTCGACGACGGCATGGCCGTGTCCACGACACCGATGACTGCATCAACAAACCGACATCACAATTGTGATGTCCCTACGACCGCGCATACGGTTCTGGAAAAACCGTGTGTGCTCGGTGACTTCCTCCGGTCCTGGCAAAATTGGTAGTCTCACCTATGATCGCCTCCGCAAGAGACGCTCCCGACGGTACCTTTACAAGGTGTGAAACATCCACAACTGCAGCTCCATCAACAACAACAACAATAACAACAAAAAAAGCGCAATTTTTTGCGCCTCCGGCAATGGCGACTACACAACATACGACGACTACGACATCGACCACACCCACCTCGACCATGGCTACCTCATGATCGGGTACCTCGACATCGACATCAAGAACAATGTCTACAACAACTCAAGTACTCTAGTCAACGGTGTCCACGTCGTCACTTGCGTTCCCGCTCCCGCCGTGACTGCGGGAGGGAAGAGAGGCAACAGAAGGAGACGCAGTCACCACCCCTAGGAGCCAGCCGTGCTCATGTCCACGCAGGTGATGATGATAAGGAGGTGAAGATGACGGAAGCGCAAGACTTCAAATCCATTCGCAAGCGTCCGCTTCACTCCCGCTACGACTGAGGGGGATGTTAGAGTACGAATACATATACGTAAATGAGATAGAATAGAACTCTAAGATCATCTTGTACTCCAAGTCTACCTACCCCTTGTAACTCTATATATACCCCCTACGAGGGTCAAATCAATAAACCGAAATATTATGTTTCTACTATTTTCCACACCGTTGACTTTTTAGGAGTCTATTTCGTGTTTAAGTTTATACGTTGTGTGAACGAATTATGCAAATTCTTTGTACACGATCGACCGTTTGAAATTCCCTTTGAGGTGTAGCTTAGTCTCACCATTTTACATGACTTTCGTGTTGCGAGTTTTTCGTTAGTAGATCTAAATTGTCCTAATATGTATACGTAGATCTACTCATATAGAAATATCAAATCATAAAAATTACAACATGAAAATTGTGCAGAATGATGAACTGAAGCTTTTCCTTAAAAGAAATTTCAAATGATCAACTTTGTGTGATAAATTTAACAAAAATCGTTCAAAAAAGCTCTAAAAGAAAAACGATGTATAGTTTTAAACACTGAGCGAAATTGCAAATCATTTGCAGAAATAGATTCGTAACATCGAGGAACTTTTTTCATCTAGACATTATCTCGAATAGAGGCACAAGCAAGTAGGTTAGAGGAGATTAAGATAAAAACGTTACTTAGAGGCATAATATACATTGTCTTGTGTGTATACACACAGGAACCAAAGCTAGACCATTTTGGAGGGAAACAGATGATGGGTTACCAATTAAGAGCTAAAATTGGACCAAGTAAAATCTCACTCCATGCAGCATCCAACGGGCCAAAATCAAAAAAGAAGAAAACCCCGCATGGGAACCAAACACGCCCTAAAAAACCTCTCGCCTAGAGATATGATGCTCTTGCTAGCAAAATTCCTAACACGGGATGTCGGTAGTTACTTACCTGTGTCTAATGTATTGAGCAACAATTTGTGATACTCCGTTTATATTAATAGTCTCAACTTTATCTAACTAGGTGTATTTGTATCTAGACAAAGTTAAGGCCGTTAATATGGACCGAAAGGTGTACTAATTTGAATCTACAAGTTTTGGTGGAACAACATGATAATGATGTGCTCCATTAAAGCTAGCCACTAGTAGATATAGCAGTCATTTTGCTTGCTAGTTGCGCTAAAACAATACACCATCACTGTCAGGCAAAATGCTAATGGCGTTCGGAAATCCCCGAACGTCACCACTAAAACCTAGCGGTGACGTTTCGAAATATGTAAACGATATCAGTAAATGGTCTCATCGGATGCATGCAGGACAAACATAGTGGTGGCGCTACAGAAAAGTAAATGCTACCATCCGTGATTCTACTAACGAAGGTATTAAGTAGTGAACGTCGTCACTAATTGTCTAAGAAAAAGTTTTTCGTTCCCACGTAATAGCAATGTTTCACCTAAATAAAATGCCACGAGTGGAGGAACTAGTTCCAAAGTTCATACTTGGGAAAACATCACCTCTATCCGAGACCCACGGTATAATAACAATAATCAGTCCCAAAGTGCTCATAATAAGCCAAATTTTGTAAATATTTTTTTATAAACAAATCTAGTTATGTACAAGATAGAAATATAAAGAAAACTATTTTTCATAAAAAATATAAAAATTGTATTTTATATAAAAAAAGTGGTGATGTCCTAAAAATTTTGACGCTGTCACTAGCTCGTCAATGGTGGCGCTTAGCAATTTTAGAACGTCACCATTAATTTTGACTAAATCAAAATCAAGTTGTTCCTCTCACCATATTCCACATCTCCACTCCACACACCGACACGCGTGCTCGCTCTCCACCTTCAAGTTTACCGTCACTGGCCCAGTCTCGCCCCGGTTCGTCTCTCATCGGAGTTGAAGCCCCTTGTCCCGGTCCGCGTCCCTCTACCATTGTCCACCATGCGACCCTCACCTCATCTGCAGTGAGCACATCCGTTGTGCTGTCGCGCGACCCCGTTATTGGACGCTCGCCTCGTACCTAGTGCCTGATTCAGTCCTCCGAAGGTGAGCAACCCAGCCACGGTGGCACTCTTCTTTTTGCTATGCACTATTTTTGTTAGTTGTACGGATTGTGCCCAGATGTGACATTGTGTGATATTTTGAGCGATTTTGAACACAATATATTGTACAATTGTGAAATGTACATGTTTTGGTGGAATTATGTGAAATGTACTCATGTTGGTGGTGAGATCATCGATAATATATATGTATGTCTTGAGTGTCGAGGCAACCTTTGTGTTGCTTATGAATCATTTTGATTCTCGATGTGTTTTTTCTTACAGGGAATATACAAGAATTGTCAAAAAATTCAACGAAATATTGATTAATTTTCATTTCGTTAAAGTTTGGCACTCATGTGTCCTATTTTTAGAAAAAGTCATGCCAATATTTTGTTTGAAATTTGTACATAGATTTTATAGATATATTGTACTATCTAACAATGTGATCTTTAATTATGTCATGCGAATATGTCTGGAACAGACCCTGTCGTGCCCTCTACTTCCTCTCAGACGACCCATGACAGTGAGGATGACGAAAGAAGAGTGAATCATGGATAAATGCAAGACATGTTTACAGATGAGCACATTGAGGATTATCTAGAGACGGAGGGTGACTATGTACATGATACTTCGGATGTGACCAGCGGCAAGGAGACATGTGAAGAGATCGGTGATCCCGCAGAATCCACAAGGGATGTAGCCCCTGCCGGTAAGACTAATAAGTCTAGGGCCAAAAAGAAGGTGGGCACCGAAACAATTGTGGTCCGAAGAGTGGACTACAAGGGTGACCCTGCAAATCCTGAATAAAAATAGAGCAACCTACGGCGATGACATAGGATACACAGTCTGAGATACCCTTAACATTAACACACACAACCTAAGGGTGAAGGTGAATCGACATGTCCATAATCTTCTTCTTACTAAGGTGCACACAAGATTCTTGTTCCCTAAGAATCCCAGTAAAAAGTCATGGGTTCGTTGCATGGAAAATAAAAAATAACTACGGAATAGCAAGAGTGAACCCTACAAGTTCTAATCTACTAGATGCAAGTAACAAGTAGAATAGATCTAATCTACTTACCCTCGAAGAACACGAGTGTTAACGATCTTGAGATTGTGGCTGATGTAGTCGATCGCTTGCGATGGTTCAAATTGTAGTAGATCTTGACCTTCGAGATCCTAGCACCAAACGAATGGCACCTCCGCGATATCCACATGTTCCGCTACGATGTCGTATCCTCCTTCTTGATCCTACAAGAGATGGTGGAGATTTCTGCGAGAATCCGACAGCACAACGGCAGCGTTGCTATAGTGTATGAGAAAATCAGTAGGCCTTCGCCATGCACGAGAGAGAGAGAGAGAGATCTCGTGGGAGAGAGAGGCGGCAGGGGAAAGGGTGTCCACTGACCCCTTCCCCTCCCTCTCTTATATAGGAGGCCAGTAGGGGGCCCTGCCCCTTCCCCAAGCCTCCTTGAGGCCGCTGACCAAGGAAGGGGAGACTCCCTCTCCTCCATGCCTACCCCCTCCCCAAGCTAGGGTTTAGAGCGATTGTAACACCCAAGATTCTCTATGCCTGATGGATGTCACCCCTAACAGCTTATTATGATATCTAGACTAGCCTCATAGACCAACACTAGTCTTTTCTGCGCACTTTGTCCTCACTCATGCGCACCTGGGAACAACTTCACGATTTAACCTTAGAGTTCCTTTGAAGATGATTCCCGGAAAAGAAATTACAACTTGTTGGTATGGGTATCCTATCAATCTTATTAAGCCATGCGTCGGGATCACATACACCCACCCTTAGATGTTATGTTGTTGATGCTTGATGTTAGCCCATCAAGGCATATGTAAGGTATAGCCATAGTGGCATTGGGGGTATGACTTGTATTCCCTTATGTAATGGATGTTTACTTGATACTTGTCGATTATGCTCTATGACACACTAATCATGGGATCGTGGTTGAATACATAAGGGACTCTCAGATGGATAATCTGAGGGCACCACAGACGGGGTGTTACAAGTGGTATCAAAGTCGATCCTCATGGTTACACGGGCATGTGTGGGTCAGTTGCAGAAATGTGGAGCATGCCTCGTGTGGCCCAGAGTGGACACAGTATGGTACATGTGTCGGCACTGGACGCACATACGTGTTCTAAGAGGGGACATGCCTGTCTTGTGGTTGATTGATATCCTAATAAGCTGTTAGGGGTGACAATCATCAGGCACATACATCCTAGTTTCTCTTGTAGATATGACATCCCTGTATCTTTATTGAAAAAGACTTTTTGAAATTATGCTTTCTTTCAAAGACCTGATATCTCAACATCTTTGTTAAAAGAAACACTCCTTGAAAACTTTGTTTATGGGGAAAACATTTTTTATGGGAAAACATGTTTTATCTCTAACCATCGCATGTTCAAAACAACACCTTTATCTCCAGTTGTCTCACGACCAAAACACTTTCTTGTCTCTTTCCAAATAAACCACCACTTGGGTACTCCTAGCAATGACCATTCCAACTGACAAGGGGTTAACTCGTCAATGCCCATCGTTGATGGACTTGGGTTACAGGAAGTGGAGAGCGATGGAGGCATCGATCGGCTAGCAAACAAGCACATCAGGGATACGCGGTTTACCTAGGTTCATGCCCTCAAAAGGGGCCCTACTCCTGCTTGTCTGCTCTTTGATTATCGAGGAGTCGGAAGTTACAAGGGGTGCATAGATGTAATCTAGCGATGTGTAAACTAGGGTTGCGGATATCCTTCTTGCTGCTCCCTACTATCCTTTATATAGGGAGGCCAGGTCTCGGGATAACAGGCTGAGTCGGTTACAGATTAGGGTTTTACCTTTAAATTTCTATCTATTCCTTGTCGTGTTCTTCAAGGAGTCGCTTGGGCCTAGGTCACCCGAATCCTTGCTGGGCTTCAATTGTCCCGCGGGCTCCTCCTGGGTCAAACCGTATAGGATAATCCAGGGTACGCATGGGGCATAGCCATGTTAGTAGCCCCCGAGTGTCCATTCGAATCGTAGATTCAGATGGAGACTATTAAGTCTTTCGAGTGCCCATCTGAACATTCTATCGGGTGCCTTATTATGTCATAGGGATAGTCAATATGTGTGCCTGATTCATCCGACGGATTGGGATCAGTTAACTTCCTTAGGGCAAAACAACGCTATCTACTCAAACTCGAGTCCCTGAACTCGAATTCAGAAAATTAATGGCGTAATTCAACTCATGCTGTGGAGGCCTTCCAAAGTCGAATTACAGTGTTTAATGTGTGCGCTCGACGCATCCGTCAAGGCTTTTTCATCGTGCATGTAGGCACGGTGTATTTCTGGTAGAGCGCAGCAGGTGTGTTGCTAGGCCATTGGATTGCATGCGTAAGTCTTATCTTCACATTATAAATGCGGCATCCAAAGTTTATCGCCGTGGAGGTGTTTCGGGTGGCCCAGGAGACATTGTCTCTTTGTCAGGCAATTTCGTGTTTCATTGGAGTCGAGGTCGTCGAAAGATTCGAATGCTCATGGTGCATACGTGGTCAACGCTTTTTTTGCCATGAATAACTATTTTTCCTTTTCATAGGGTGCACGACCAGCGCTTCCTATGGGAGTAGCCCCACATGCATGTTCAAGTCATAGACTCGAGTAGGGACTTTGAATTCTTGCGACTGATGTCATTGGCCATAGCTTGTTGATTGAGCTTCCAGCACTCCCTATGGGAGTAGCCCCCGAGTCCATAGTCGAATCGTTGATTCGAAGGAGGGGTCAAGGCGTTAATATCATGGACTTTGTCTTTTGGCCGGCATGTTCACTAGACCCGGAAGACCTTTGGGTGTGTGACCAGTGCTCCTGTTAGGAGTATCCCCCGAGTATTTGGTTGAGTCGTGGACTCAAGCAAAAACGGAATTAGTCGAAGAAAACTTATCGTTGGACTATTTTCCTTGAGCTACTGCTACTGCAAGTGTTAACGATGTCATTGCTGATGATTGGATGAGCTCATCCACCAGTGTGAGTGGTGCTGATTAGACGTGATAGTAGTGGGCCCCAATGTCTGACTAGGATTTGACTAGTCACGCGTAATTTGGGGTTTTAACTGTGTCTCCTCGATTTTCACGCTGAGTGGGGATCGTGTCACGGCGGTTTAGTGTACACGCTGCCACACGTCATTACCGATGTGTGCCACACGCTGAAGTAGAGAAATACCGGCCCTCGGATGACCATTCACCATTGCTTAATTAGCGGATTGAGGCAGTAATTTCTGCACTTTTCATCTTCGTCTTCCTCGTGCTGCTGCCATTGTTGCTCTCCTCCTCTCTGCTGCACTACACCACTCACTGTGCTGGACGTCCTTAGAGCCTTTCCCGGTTACTTTCTCCGGTCTATTCGTCGAAGAAGAATGGGGAAGAAGAAGGGCGACGCTGCTGCGGGATCTGGCATCGCTACCACCACGACAAAGAAGAAGGTCGTCGTCGCCACTAGGTTTGGCACTGCTGCCGCGACCGTGAATAAGAAAGGCGCCATGACCCGCATGACCAACGGGTCGTGGTGGCGCTCCACTCTGAAGCCCCACGAGCTTCATCCGCATCGCCTGGCCGGTCTTATTCCAGCCGACGAAAATGACTGCCGGATTCCCAGGTCGGAGGTAATTCCCGAGCCCCTCGGATTTTGCGTGATGTTCATTGCTTTTCTTCTTCGGGGTCTCTCCCTTCCCTTCCATGACTTTGTTCGTGGATTGCTCTGTTTTTATGGGATTCAGCTGCATCAGCTGACTCCCAATTCTATCTTGCACATTGCGTGCTTCATCACTCTCTATGAGTGTTGGATCAGGATCGAGCCGCACTTCGGCATCTTCAAGAAATTGTTCAAGTTGAAGAGACATACGGGGTCTGGTTCCATGGTGTACGATCTTGGCGGGTCCGGTATATCTATGGACCCCTGATGACTGGATTCCTGCACCAACAACAGGATTATTGCAGTACTTGTAGTAGCAAATATTGAAGAGTTTGTCCCAATGGGAGATTGTCGAACAGAAACAACACGACCCCGCAGCCACGTTGTCAATGCGGCCATGTTTCGCACCCAAACCATAGTTTGGAAATAACCTATTCTATAAGTTACTAGAACAACGATAATTGAGAGAGGTTTAAAATATCTAATAACAAAGAACTTTTAACAAGAACAAAATAAACTAAGATGGAAAGTAAACATGAATATGAACTGAATTAAAGAGATTGTAGTTGTAGGATTGAATAGAATGAGAGAGGGCTTCTAGGCTTCGGTCTCACTAGTACTAGATGGGCAAATATATGTGATCTATAAGAGATTTCTCAGACAAATAAACGTTCCCTAATTGATTACCGGGTTGTCACACTGTGTGCACTATGCATGGTTCTTGCGCGTCATCGCAAGGCAAAAGGCACTTCCGGACCAAAGGATCACATAAACTCATCTTAGATCACAATAGATTCTAACTTAGCACACTAGATCATACCTTAACATAGAATTGAATCAATCACTCACACATGTATGAATAGCAAAACATACATAAATATATAATGATATCACAACCGTGTTCAATCTTACAATTACTAAACACAAGAGAGGGAGGGGGATGGAGATGATGATGGAGATGGGGATCGATGCGTGGTGGTGGTGATGTCTTCCTTCTCCTCCCCTTCTTCTTGGTTGGATGCCTTGATGGTGATGGTGTTGAGGGAGATCTAGATCTCGGAGGTGTGGTTGAGGCAGAGCTCCGCCACAATGGAGATTGGATGGGTGGCGGCAGCGACAGAGCTCCGCGCCTGAAGGGCTATGGCTTGGTGGCTCTCTCTTGGGTCCTCCTTCCTTTATATAGGCCTTGGGGGCTTCCCTAGGGTTCCCCCAATACCGTCATATGACTTAGGGAAGGTTCTTGATCTTTTTAAGGTAAAATCTCGTCGTTTTCGACCTTTTTGGCAACTATACGGGCGGAGCTATACGACCAAAAATATAGCTCCAGCCGTATAGTTGCTCGTTAAACTTGTAGATGCTTTTAGTATTTTGGCCGTCATTTCTTCATATGAACTCCGTTTTGGGTGTTCTTGGCCTCGTTGAGTTCGTATCGTTGAGGGATACAACATTGTGGTCTTGTATATTTATTTTGAGAAGTTGGAAAAAAATCACTTTTTCAACCTCTCGAATGGCTAAGTCTGGTCCCTGCAGCTCCTCCATACTTTGCTCTCATTGTTCCTTTTGCCTTTGTTTTGTCCATAATAATCATCAACACCTGCACACATGTCAAAGACAAGGAAGAGGGATAAAATTATACCTAAACTACTAAATGTGCAAGGCTCATATTGAATTTAACAAAAACAAGTAATCATGCATATCAAGCATAAAAATAGTTAGATGGAGCATGATATGCTAGGAAAATGACACAATTTATATTGCTAAAAAGTGTTGTATATCACAACCATCAACCCCTATGTACAATATTTTAGCCTCAGCATGGTCGACTCCTCCCAAGGATGGAGGGACAAGTGGTTCTACATCTGGGACCAAAAAGCAGAGGGACAAAGGTTCGACCTTTCTCCCTTTGATCTAAAGGCAGAGCTACAGAAGAAGAGGTCATGGAAGAATGTAGTGATGCTCGGAGAGGAGGATGACATGGAGGTCTTGTACCAGCGAGTGCATGATCATCAGCTTATTCAGGGCAAGGAGGTCACTGGCGTGGACCTCATTCGAACATGGCTGCGACGTCGAGTGCAGCCACTTCAAGCCAGGGCCTATCCGATGTACCTCTGGACAAGCGTGATGGATCCGACATGCATCTGCGTGGAGGATATGACTGTGGTGGAGCTCGAGAAGAAGATCAGGTCGTTGACCAATATCATTTTGAAGGAGAAGCTTCCTGCAGAGTCAAGCATGCTTCCTTTCCATGATACTCCCCTCTTCTGAAGCTTAGCATCTGTTGAATATTTCCCTTGTGTTTGTGGGACAATGTTAATGATGAACTAACTATATGATCCATTTATTGTAGAAGTGGAAAGTTGCACCCTCCGTGCCTCCTCAGCAAGAAGGCATCATCCCTCCTGAAGCGATAGAGGCGGATGGGTCGGATTTGACTATGCCTGTTGCTGAGATGCTGGGAGCCCCTGAGTCCAGTAGGTCAGAGTCGCGGAAGAGGGAGCAGAGCAAGGAGTCAGATGCCTCCATGCCTAGGATGCCAAAAGACCCTGCTCGTGAGGAAGGAGCCACAGAGCCAATTCCAGCCGTGCCTATCCGCAGCATGCATCCTCCTCCGCTGAAGAAGCAAAAGCTAGATGAACCTTTTGACCTTTACCATTTTGATGGGTGAGACTTCATGTTTTTCTCTAGCCATGTTTCTTCGGTTTACTCCTCTCATTGTTCTCCTTGCGCTTATTTTTATCTTGATTGTACGGAAGTGTCATGACGTCATGCTTGTCTGACACCGTCCGCGAGCTAGAAGATGAGGGAGTCGTGGACTCTAGGGGAAAAACTGTGGATCAACATGTGACTTCCCTGAAGACATCGACCAACTCCGATGAGAGCTGCTCAAGTTCCTCCCAGTTGGGGGAACATAGGGTTCTCACCTAGATGACCACAAAAGAACCTTCGGAGTCTTCGGGAGGCCACGTAAGTGTTTTCTTAGTCCTTCTAGGGAGCTCCCGAGTACTTTTGCTGCTCATCTGACTCAAATTTTGTTGCAGCCCTTTCTGCAAAATATGATTCGCCTTGGCAATGACTATGTGTGGCTGGATGCTGACCAGCAGCAGCTGCAGAGTAATGTCTTTTATTTTTCGAGTGGTTGTTGTCAGAGTCTTGGCCAATATTCTGACTAGCATGCCTTTTTGTTGCTAGAGGAGAACAATGACAATCTTCGGTGGCTGAGCTCCCTCAAGAAGAGTCTCAGCGCAGCTGAGACAAAGAGGAAAGATGTAGTCGATGCCTTCAAGCGCTTCAAGGAGGAGTCACAATGGTGCGAAGAGGAACAGGCTGCCGCTGCAGCTGAAAGGGAGCGTGGGTTCACAGAACAACTCCTGGCCGCTGCCCAAGCTCTTTCTGGTTTGTGCTTGATTCAACTTTGCATTCAAATTTAACAATGTGTTTATCTTATTCTTGTAGTTTATCATGAACTACGATGGTCTCGCAGATGCAGCCGACGTTGACTTCGATCTTCAGGTGCTGACCCGTGAGGACCTCCTGGCCGACACGGTGGCTGCAGTCGAGACTGCAGTGCTTCCACGACAGACGCACTTCAAAAGTCCAAGGGTGTGCTTTGTCATCTCCGGGAGGATATGATGCTGAAGGCTGGGGCTGTTGAGGACCTTGACGGCCTTGCTGAAACTTTCGCCAGTGGTGTACCTATGGAGTACAAGCAGGTGAAGAAAGGAGCGGGAGCATCTCTCGGTCTGCCGATGGCACAAGCCTGTGGCGCTGATCTCAACATAAGAAAGATCACGTCGAGGATGCCGGTGACCACGGATGGCGAAGAGGTAGCATTCACTCTTGTATGGATAAGGTTTGAGAGTAGGATACTTTACTTCCAATTCTTCCAATACTTCTTCTTCTTCTTCTTCTTCTTTCTTCCTGGTTTTTGGATCTCTTCCATTCATAAGAGTGACCCACCCTAATCCAGCCGCATACTTCCTTTGTGTATACATCTTATCAGATTCAGTTAATTCACGATTCCCCTTACTTTCTTGGAAGCTTGTCGCGGGTATGATATGTTCAACACAAGGCTTCTTGGTTTTAACCTTCTTTCCTGCCTCAATAGTACAACAAGTGGAAGATATATGAGTAACCGTAGAGGGTTGTTCTCCATTGTTAGTGATAGCAGTTTTAATATGATTAAAATAATTATCTATGAAAGGCATTGCTTTAGAAAGAACATTTCTAACTATGGTGTCACCATAAGGAATCTTTCCTCTACTATTTTCGTCTTTGAAGAAATCATTGACCAAACTTTCAAGATCAGTAGGGAGAGGTTTCTCCTGATGCACAATATTAACATGCCATTGATGAAAATTATTTTGCATTTTATTGAAAAGCTGCCAAGCTTCATCCATAGTTTTGCTAACGAAAGAACCATTAGAAGTCATGTCTAACTTATCTTTAGAAGTATAATTTAAGCCCCCATAAAATATTTTCAACAATGCCAATCATCTAAATTATGAGGCGGACAATAACGCAACAAAGTTAAGAACCTATTATAAGCTAGCATTAAATCTTCATTGTTGCTTTGCTTAAAAGTCATGATGTCAAACCTCCGGTCATAATTTTTTTCTTCTAAAAATAGTAATTGAGAAAAGCATCAGAGTTACCTTGCCATGATTTGAAGCGTCCTGCAGATTGTGAATGTAACCATTCTTTGGCTTCCCCTTTTAATGAGAATGGAAACAACATTAATCTCAGCTCATCATCTGTCCAAATGGCCAACCTCACCGTAGAACACAATTCGGTGAAGTTCTCAATATGGTCGTATGGATCATTCTCTAGATCTCCTGCAAAGCTTTGCTTTCGATGATTAGTATTAGTTTAGGTTTAATTTCATAATTATCCACTGTGACAGTGGGCTGAGTAATAGGTGAACATGAACAAATACTGTTGAAAGTACCATACTCCCCAAGATCATTTTGTGCCATAGTTCCAATATTTTTGTATGTTTGATTAAGACAAATAACAAGACTAGCAATAAAATATTAACTAATTTTTTTGTTCTTTTCAAATGAATAAAAGTAGTAAGATAATACCAACAAATGGAAATAAACTATGTGCAAGTGGCTAGGAAATAACCAAACGATGCTCCCCGGCAACGGCGCCAAGTTGATAGCTGGTTCCTGCGTCCAACAATAGGGTTATTGCAGTACTAGTAGTGGCAACTATTTATTAGAAAGATCGATCCCAAAGGAGCTTTGCAAGATGGAAACCACACAACCCCGCAACTGCGTTGTCAATGCAGTCATGTTTGCACCCAAAATGGTGTTTGGAAATAGTCTACACTATAAGTTGCTAGAGTAATAGTAAATACAAGAGATTTAAAGTAACTAGTAACAAGGATATAAATAAGAACAAAGTAAACTAAAACTAAAAGTAAACGAAGGGGGGTTGTAGATGTAGAATTGACTAGAGTAAGGCGGCGTCTAGGCTTTCGATTTCACTAGTACTAGAGGGGCAACTATGTAGCCATTTATTGGAACTAAAGAAGCAGTTGGATGCCATGTTAGAGAAAGGCTTGATTCAACCAAGCGCATCGCCATGGAGATCACAAGTGTTATTCGTCGACAAGAAAGATGGGGGCAATCGTTTGTGCACAGATTACAGAAAGTTGAATGATGTCACCATCAAGAACAAGTACCCCTTGCCAAAGATAGAGGATCTATTTGATCAGTTGACTGGAGCCTAGGTATTCTCAAATATTGATCTTAGGGCTGGTTATCACCAACTTAAGATTCGTGCAACGGATATTCCGAAGACCGCCTTTACTACTCACTATGGTTTATACGAGTATACGGTTATGTCTTTTGGATTAACCAATGCCCCTGCTTATTTCATGAATCTCATGAATAAGATCTTTATGAATTTCCTAGATAAGTTTGTAGTTGTGTTTATCGACGACATCCTTATCTACTCCAAGTCAGAAGAAGAGCATGAGCAACATCTGAGAAACATCCTAGAAACCCTGAGAGAGCATCAGTTATATGCCAAGTTCAGCAAGTGTGAGTTTTGGCTGAAAGAAGTAGGATTCCTAGGACATATTGTGTTTGCCGGAGGAGTCTCTGTTGATCCTGCCAAGATCAAAGATGTCGAAGAATGGGAAGCCCCAACCACTCAAACCCAAGTCCGTGCATTTCTCGGATTAGCGGGATACTACCGCAAATTCGTAGAAGGATTCTCAAGCATCGCCAGACCCATGACCCAATTGTTGAAGAAGGACAAAAAGTTTGAATGGACAGACAAGTGTGAAGCCAGTTTCCAGGAACTGAAGAAGAGATTGATTTCAGCCCCAATATTGATCATGCCAGACATCAAGAAACCGTTTGATGTGTATTGTGATGCATCCTAGATCGGTCTAGGATGTGTATTGATGTAAGAAGGCAAAGTCATCGCGTATCTGTCTCGACAACTGAAACAGCATGAGCAGAACTATCCGACCCATGATCTTGAGCTAGCAACGGTGGTTCTAGCATGAAGACATGGCGTCATTATTTGATGGGTAATCGCTGTGTACTCAGATCACAAGAGTTTAAAGTATATCTTCACTCAGAAGGAGCTGAATATGAGGCAAAGGATATGGATAGAGTTAATCAAGTATTATGACCTTGACATTCACTATCACCCCGGCAAGGCCAATGTGGTAGCGGATGCTCTTAGCAGATTGCCATGTAGACTAAACACCATGATCAAGGAAAAGCAACCAAGTTTGTATGAAGAGTTGGAGCAGTTCAGGACTGAATTAGTTAGCAAAGTATTTTTAGCTAGCATTGAACTTCAACCTACTCTGATTAGCCAAATCAAGGAAGCCCAAAAGGGGAATGAAAGTATCGACAGAATCAAACATTGTATTGGTACAGGAAAGGTACCTAGATTCACCGAAGAAGAAGGAGTACTGTGGTATAAAGGACGTATCTATGTGCCAGCAGATTCGGAACTGAAGCAAGTTATCATGAAGGAAGCTCATGATACTCTTTATTCTATCCACCCCGAAGGAACAAAGATGTATCAGGATTTGAAAGAGGAATTTTGGTGGCACAAGATGAAGAGAGAAATCAGAAGCTACATCGCCAAGTGTGACATCTGCCAAAGAGTCAAAGCAGACCATCAGAGACCTGCAAGACTGTTACAACCATTACAGATTCCAGAATGGAAATGGGATTCCGTCGGAATTGACTTTATCACTGGTTTACCTACTTCTAGTAGGGGAAATGACTCAATCTGGGTCATAGTTGATAGACTGTCCAAGGTAGCCCACTTTATACCTATCAAGACTACCTACCGGAGTGCAAAGTTAGCAGAGCTGTACATCGCTAGAATTGTTAGTCTGCATGGAACCCCCAAGACCATAGTGTCAGATCGAGGAACTTAGTTTACCTCAAGGTTTTGGCAGAAAGTTCAGGAAGGATTAGGAACCAAGTTGAACTTCAGTACCGCTTATCACCCGCAAACTGATGGACAGACTGAGAGAGTCAACCAGATCCTAGAGGATATGCTTAGAGCTTGTGTGTTGGAATACGGATCAAAATGGGAAGACTGCCTGCCTTTCGCAGAATTCTCATACAACAACAGTTATCAAGCTAGTTTGCAGATGGCACCATTTGAATTCCTATACGGAAGAAAGTGTCGTACCCCTTTGAATTGGTCGCAAGTAGGAGAGAGTCAGATCTTTGGACCCGACATTCTCAAAGAAGCAGAACAAAAAGTTCACAAAGTCCATGAACACCTCAAGACCGCCCAATCCAGACAAAAGAGTTATGCCGACAAAAGAAGGAGAGACCTGACTTTCAATGTCGGAGATTTTGTGTATCTCAAAGTTTCGCCATTGAAAGGAACTCAACGCTTTAGTCTGAAAGGAAAGTTAGCCCCCAGATATATCGGGCCTTTCAAGATTCTGAACCATCGAGGAGAAGTATCGTATCAACTGGAACTGCCTAAAGAGATGTCAGCCATCCATAATGTGTTCCATATCTCGTTACTTCGCAAATGCTTGGAAGTACCCGAGAAGACTGAAGTTTTCAAGAACATCGATCACAGGGCTGTAGAGATCAACAATGACCTAACCTATTGGGAAGTGCCCATCCGTATCTTAGAAGAAGCCTACAGAACCACCAGAACCAGGAGCATCAAGTTTCTCAAGATTCAGTGGAGCAACCATACCGAGGAGGAAGCCACTTGGGAGCGCGAAGATTACATTAGGGCAGAGTTCCCATATCTCTTTAGTTCCTAGTTTTCTTTGTAAATCTCGGGACGAGATTTTGTTTAAGGGGGGAAGGTTTGTAACATCCCAAAACTTCAATCTAGGCTTATCAAGATCCAAATCATCAAATTTAGGGTTAACAAAAACTTTTACAAATTAAAAATGAAAGCATTCATGTGTATGTGCATTTTAATTTAGGAATTGATTTGAATTGCCATGGTTCTGTGATTCCTTGGTTGTAAAATGGTTTTATGGTAAATTAAACATCATCTAAATCTTTCCCAAGCAGATCCCAAAGAAAATCAAATCAAAAACAATTAAAAAGGAGGAATGGTCATTTTGGTCATTTTAACCCACTACACTACTTTGAGTGTTCCTAGCACTCATTTCTCAACAGAAATAATTCTGGATCTTTACACCCCTTGCTAGTACACATAATGAGGTACCAAGGCCCACTTTTTGATCTACTAAAAACCTTCAAATACTTATTTTAAAATGCATGAGAAAATTGAATTCAATGCATATGCCTAGATCACCCCTATTTCAAAAACCATCAATTTGAGCTCCACTTACAAAACCCTTGCAACTAGAGACTACCTAGTACTAGTGGAGATCACTCAAAAATTTGAAACCAAAATTCAAACTTTGGTCTCTTGCGGCCATTTCATCAAACAGGTGGCAGCCACAAATTTTGCAAATTCCAAAACACTATAGTGAGGAGTGGATTTGGTCACCATTTGGGCCTAACTCGGTCCCCTTGTCCCCCCAGCTAAAACCCCGGACCTAGCTCTCTCTCCCTCTCCCCTATCTGCTCTAGTACCAAGCCGCCCGACGCCATGCGCCATGTCGACCATGGACAGCTCGCACCCGCCCGTCCCGCACTCTCCTTCGCTTGCTGGCAGACAAGCGCCATCACACTGCGCCACCTCGACCAGCCCCCAACCAAAATTGAGTGGAGGACCAGCCGCATTTGCTCGCGCCCATGCCTCTGTCTGCCATGCCGACCACGCCGGAGCACCGCGCCCGCCAGAGCAGCACCGGGCTCACCAAGCCCTAGCCTTGCGTGGCAGCACCCGCAGCAGGCCCAACAACCGCCCAAACATCCTCGTCCGCCGCCTCGCGACCAGCAGCCCGGAGGAACCGCGTCGAACACCGCCGCCCTCGCTCAGTGCACCGCAAGCTCTCGACCAGCATAGACCTCGCCTTTCCGCTCCTTTAAGCCCAGAGGATCGCTGAGGGACAGAGAATCCATCGCCGCCCTCGCCCATGCTGAGAGAGCCCCGCATCGTCGTCACCGATGACCTCACCGGAGCTCGCTCTGCCCTCTCGTCGACCCTATATAAAGCGGCCACTCCAGCCTCGTTTATCCACACTCACCCACTCCCTACCTCTCTCTGATGCTTACCCACCTCTAGCCGACGCCGCTAAAGCTCTGTCTCGCAGGAATTGGAGCCGAAGCTGCCGCAGCAGGAGGAGAAGGGCGTCTACGATTTAGGGCACCCCAAGCTCCGCCGCAACCGCGCCTCACCTCGCCATCGTCTACCAGCTCGTTTGCCCGCCTCACCGACCTTGCTGGAGCCCTGGTATGCCCCCAGTCGACCCCCACCACCGCGTTTAGGTCAGACTCACGCCGGAGTAATCCGTCGTCGATGATGACCTCCCACCGTTAGATCCTATTTAGATCGTGTGGTCTTGGATGCCCGATACCGTTTCGGTGTTTTTGTGCCGCTGACCGGTGGAGCCCGCATGTTAGGCAGCCCGCTGCACTCATTGTGCGTAGCTGGGCCAGCCCAGTTAGTTCCCGCGCGAGAGTAGAGATTCAAATTTAGTTTTTCTATTTAGAGTTAATCTAGTTTCTGTCCACTAGTTTAAAAATCAATTCTGGGAGTTTGCCAAATCCAAATTGCATGAAACCAATTTTGCCTGAAAGGTATTGAAATGATCTATCCAAGTTTGTTGGATTTAATTCAATTAGAGTTATAGATCTCTCCTAGTAAAATAACAAAACAGAAGCATTTGCACCTTGCAACATTTTTATAAAATCAACCAAGATAGGCTTTGAGTTGATTCCAACTCTCAAAAATCACATTTCACCATACCTATCTGAATATGTAACAATATTAATGTTTACATGCAGTGACTTTGGACTAGTACCAAAATAATGCTATATAGGCATTTCTAGTCACTTTAAATCATTAAATAATGAACTTAAACCAAAGTAATTATGATCCAACCTTTAAATCACATTCCCACATGTTAGAATATGTGGTGATGACATGTGTCCACATGATCCCATATTTTAAGTGGTGAATATTAAATCTTAGTTAATTTTTCAATGAGTTGAAATTACTTTTCTAGAATAAAAAGAGTGAAACTATTGATTTAAACTTGTGATGCTTGAGATGATAATAAAGCATCAAATGGTGTATTAGAATGCTAATTAGACTAGTTAAGTATTGTTTGGTGATTGTGTACTCCGTATGTATTTATAGACGATAGTACCCGACCAAGCTTTCGAGGAGGAGGAGTTCTATCACGAAGAATAAGAAAACTTCAACCACTGCACTGCAGAAGGCAAGCCACCATTAAAAATGCAAGCTAACCCTTGCAAGTATAATGCTTAGCAAGCTAGGATTAAACTAGGTGGTTTAACAAAGATTCTTTAGGCATGCTTTGATTACACCACTTGGCTAGTATTTACCCCAAGTCTTATGTATAAGCTTTACTTCCTTTACTTTACCCAAAGTTCTTTACTTGTTTTAAAGGTAGCATAAAAAGTATAAAACTTGACCTAGTTAGAACCCCTTTAGATGTCATTCTATGGCATGAGATTGAACCCATCTTTTCTACCTTAGTGAACACTCTTAACTTAGTAGTTTAGAGTAGATAAAAACTTGAGTCACTTTAGATGGGAACACTTGATGAAATGAATTATGAAAACCTTAGAATGATGAGTCATTCTATTAAAATGTTTTGACATGTGTTGAGAAGCACAAATGGTTTATGATGGTGAAAATGTTGAGGCATCAGCCTTAACCCTTTTGTAAAAATTGATGGTTGGATTCGGATGTGATACCATTCCAAATTTACCGTACAACCACAATACCTGAATTGGGTAAGGCTTAGCTAGAAATTTATATGCATTAGTATTAGTTCCCTCGTGGGAGAGGTTTGAGCTGAGGCTACCTCTCTATGTTGTCCACCTATGCAGTGCCCAAGATGACAGATGGTCATGGTTGGGAGGCCATGCTCATAGGAGAGGTGCTTATACTAGGGTGTGTAAAGTGAAGGTTCTGTTTGATTATCTGCATACTAAGTATGATGATTCAGGGTTATCCCTGACAGATGTATCAAATCTGGTGAAAGTGTACCACCTCTGCAGAGTGTCAAACTATTCGAATAGCCGCGTCCGCGGTTATGGACAATTGGAATGGCCATATTGTTTCGTTGTTAGATGTTTTCCAAACAACTTATGAAATGAATGATGAATCTTGACTTGACCACAACAGGGTTGTGTTTATGAAAATAGCTTCCCAACTTAAGTGATTCTAGAACTTTATTTTATCTTTCTTTGCTTCAGAACTCAGCTTAGGTTTCAAACTTAACTTTATAGTTAAACTTAGATTTAGCACCTTAACTTAGAAATATTCTACTTGTTAGTGGTAGTTTGCGAGTACTTAAAGAGTACTCATGGCTTTTGTCCCTGGCTATTCTCATGGCCAGACTATGAAGGAGACTATCAAGATGATGGCTAGCAGGACGGCTATGATAACTAGGACTATCTGCCTTCTTCAGCATTGCCTGTGCCCTTGAAAATGGACCCCACCGCTACGCTTATCTTTTATTTCCGTTGCTTGTTGTATTAAGACTGGATCATGAGATCCTTATTTGTGTAAGACCTTATGTATGGTTTGTAATGGATGATGTACTATGATATCCAATCCGTTATGTCTCGCAAAAATGTTAATCCTGGGATTGCGAGGTATGGTATAACGGGCATCTAGGATTAAAAATCTGGGTGTTGACAAGTTGGTATCAGAGCCAGGTTGACCATAGGAGACCCTAGTTAGAATGGACGTCCGAACAAAAACTTAGTTTCAAAACCAAAGTGAGTATTTACGAAAAACTATCTCCCCTCTTATCCTTGTGAACTCATTCTTTCTCAAAAATTCATATGCCTCAAAATCATTACATTACTACTTAAAATTTGACACACTTGATCACTTCACTAACTTCCTCATCCTAAATTCTTGTAGATGGAGTCTCAGTTCAGCAAGTTCTACCAGTTGGGAAACGGAGGTGAACTAATCTTCAAGAGGGATCTGGATTCACTGTCGGAGTTACTGGGACGCCCACATCCGGAGTTTCTTGGAGCTCAACTTCCAGGACCCCCAGGAGGAAACTTATAGTGGCTAGTCACCGTGGACCTTAGAGGAAGCAGCGAAGCACCAACTTTTGGGAGAATTCAGTTCTCCGTGAGAGAGAACAACTGGCTAGACGGATTAGCCAGGGCAATGCATGAAGCGCTCGCACGTCTATGTGCCCTCAGTGTCAACCAGATTCAAGGAACCCGTTTTGCCCACTATGCAAGACGTGACTTCATGGGAATGCCCATGGAGATGCCAAGTCACCCAGAGTTGAGGCGTCAAGTGGAGAATCTTGACTTCTTGTTGCACGACAGACAGCAGGAACTGGACAATGCCAGAGAATTAGCCAACCAGAACCGTGCCATTGCTGACCAGAAGGCCCAGACTTTTGCACTACTCATCCAGGATCACCAGTCTCTTCGCCGCCAGCGTGCAAAGAAGGATCGCATCATCGCCCGTCTTCGCAAGAAGGTGGCTGACCTCGAGAAGACCGTCAAGGAACGGGAAGCTCAGCTTGCAGCAAAGGAGGAAGAAGAGGAGGGTGAAGACATCCAGGGAGACATGGATTCCTACCTCAGCAACGATGATGACTTTATGGAGGAGGATGTCGTGGACTTCTACAATGATGATGAGGACTCCGACTTCATCGACGATGAGTAGATGCACTAGAGCACCGTCGTAGCATGAGATGTATCGGTCCCAATGTATCGTAGTTTGCAGAATGGTTCTTCAAACCATCTGTTTTCCTTTGTTTGTTGTGGTGTGTGTTGTATCGTGTGCTTTTTTACATGAATGAAATGAAGTTAGTTGAAAAACCTGAGTCTAACTCAAAGTTGTAGCTTTAAAAACCCAAACCATGAACCTTAGAATTTCCCTCTTACCCCTATATCCATCTCAATCTTTAGATGACTCGTGGAAACCAAGGAGGGAGCAGCTCGTCGCAAGACCCAATGCTGCAGATCTTGCAGAATCTCATCGCAGACCATGAAGCAAGCAGGGCAGAGCGCCAAGCTAACTTAGCAACATTACAGCAGATCGCCCAGATGGCTCTCAACAACCAAGGGCATGGAAATCAGGATCATCCAGGATCAAAGCTGAAGAACTTCCAGAATACCAATCCCCCAATCTTTAGCACGTCAGAAAATCCATTAGATGTCGATGACTGGTTGCAGACAATGGAAAACAACTTAGAAGTTGCAAGAGTTGATGAAAATGAGAAAGTTCTCTTCGCCACCCACTACCTGGCAGGAGATGCAAGAGCTTGGTGGAACAGTATCCGCCTGATGAACCATGGTCAAGTGATGACATGGGAAGCATTCAAAGTCAAGTTCAGCCGCACCCACGTGCCGCAAGGTCTAGTCAACAGGATGAGAGATGAATTCCGCGAATTGAAGCAAGGAAGAATGACTGTAGTGCAGTACCATGACAAATTCCTATCACTTGCCAGATATGCACCTGATGGGATCAACACGGAGGCCAAGAAGAAAGAGAGGTTCCTGAACGGACTGCATGATGAGATGCAGACTGTCCTCGTCAACATCCGTTTCAAGGATCTCGAAGAACTAGTCGACTCTGCCATTCAGATGGAAGGGAAGATTAACCAGGCAAACGACAACCGCAAACACCGTATGATGCAGCAGTCTGGATCCAGCAGTCACCAGAAGTACCGTCCCAATCCCTCCCCAGGATATGCACCAAGGAACAACCGACCCCCAACGTCTCGCCCAAGCTACCCCAACCTTAGCGGAGGCAATGGGAAGGCAAGAGGAAACAATCACAACTTCGGCAATGCCAACAATTTCAACCGCGCACCTCCTAAGAGCAACAACAACAACAACAACATTGCACCCAGAACTGGCAGCAATGCTGTACCTGTCGCAGTCAAGGACAAGACCCAGATCACCTGTTTCGAGTGTGGAGTGAAGGGTCACTACTGCAATGAGTGTCCCAAGAAGACTGCAGCCAATGCCAATGTGAATGCCCCAGCTCAGCAGCAGCGTCGTGTTCAACCAGGAAGAAGATTTGCCCCAGGGAACCCTCACAACCGCAACAGTCGTCTCTTCCACATGAATGCAAAAGAGGCCCAGGAAGCGCTAGATGTAGTGCTGGGTATGTTTTCTGTCAACTCAATTTTAGCAAGAGTATTATTTGATTCGGGAGCGTCGCATTCATTTGTCACCGAAGAATTTGCAGGCACTAGTAAGATTCACCCAACCAATTTGAAGCACGTCATGATAGTTCAAATCCCCGGTTCAACAACCAAAGCTAGAAAAATTTGCAAAGCGGTGCCTATCAGAATACATGGGATAGATTTTTATGCCAACCTAATTGTACTTGGAACCAAAGGATTGGAAGTAGTACTTGTTGGAGATATGCCCAAGCGGCAATAATAAAAGTGATTATTATTATATCTTTGTGTTTATGATGAATGTTTACATCCCATGCTATAATTGTATTATGAGGAAACACTAATACATGTGTGTTTTTATGAGAATAAGATTCATATATAGGAGATCATTTTATGAGTTAGGAAATGTTCCGGAGTGTTTGTATGAGGATTCTAGAAGGTTTCGGAATGTTCTAGAAGGTTCTAGAAGATATCTTGGAGTTTGCTTGAAAATCAAGATAGGGATCAAGGAGTCCTGGTGGGTCAAGATACGGATTCGTGGGGGAGGAGGACTCCTCCCCCCACCTCCAATCCACCGGCCATAGAGAGGGAGGGGAGTCCTACAAGGACTCCTCCCCCCACCTCCAATCCACCGGCCATAGAGAGGGAGGGGAGTTTGCTTTTGTTGTCGGTGTCTTAGCGTGTACTTTGCATCTTGCGGCATGGTGGGATGAAGCGGCTCGGGCTAACATTACATGTCATCGCACATGTGACTTGCTCCACGCTTGACGTGCAACTTGCTTTGCACAAGTGGCTTTGCGGGTGTCTGTCTCTCCCACCATAGTTAAGATTCGATTTACAATGAGCATCTTGACAACACTTGTATCAACGTTGTGGTTCTTGTTCGTAGGTAAGATCGGTCTTATGCGAAAGCCCCAAACCACGTAAAACTTGCAAAGAAAATTAGAGGCGTCTAACTTGTTTTTGCAGGGGTTCTGTGATGTGATATGGCCATCATGTGATTGTGATTGTATTTGATGTATGCAATGATCCTTGTTGTAATATGGCAACCGGCAGGAGCCTAATGGTTGTCTTTAATTCTGTTAAGACCTGCGTGTCTATTCATCTTGTAATATCTTTATTCCAAGTAGTTGTAATAGTTGCTGGTGATGATGGACAACCATGAAGCGGCGCCACTGACCTTGATGCAATGCTGGTGATGATGGAGATCATGTTCGTGCTTTGGAGATGGAGATCAAAGGCGCAAGAAGAAAAGGCCATATCATATCACACTTATTATGAATTGCCTGTGATGTTAATCCTTTATGCATCTTGTATTGCTTAGATCGCGACGGTAGCATTATAAGATGATCCCTCTCACTAAATATCAAGTAATAAAGTGTTCACCCTTAGTTGGCACCGTTGCTAAGACTCGTCGTTTCGAAGCATCTCGTGATGATCGGATGTGATAGATTCTACGTGTGCATACAACGGGTGCAAGCCAGATTTGCACATGCGGAAACTAAGGTTATCTTGACGAGCCTAGCATGTACAGACATGGTCTCGGAACACGGAATACCGAAAGGTAAAGCATGAGTCATATAATTGATATGATGAACATGAAGATTGTTCGCTGATGAAACTACATCTTCTCTCGTGAAGATCGTACTTGGTGTAGTGGACTTGGTTCGTGTAATCACTAAGATAATGTGAGGGATGTTGTTTTGAGTGGGAGTTCACCTAGTTAGTTTAATAATTAAATTTGAACTCAATTTGTCATAAACTTAGTCTAAACTACTTGCAAATTGTTGTAGATTATGGCGACCCCCTCCATCAATTTCAATGCGTTCCTAGAGAAAGAAAAATTTAAGAACAATGGAAGCAATTTCACGGACTGGTTCCGTGGACTGAAGATCGTCCTCAGGGCTGGTCAGTTGACCTATGTGCTCGATGCACCGCTAGGTGACCCACCTGCAGATAATGCCACCGATGACGAAAAGAATGTTTTCGCCACTCGGAAGAATCATTACTCCACAGTTCAATGTGCCATCCTGTACGGTTTAGAAGCGGAGCTCCAACAGCGTTTTGAGCACCACGACCCGTTCGAGATCATTAAGGAGCTCAGGCTAATTTTTGAGACTCGCGCGGCCATGGAGAGCTATGAGGCCTCTGAAAAGTTCTTTAACCGTAAGATGGAAGAAGGAAGCTCCGTTAGCGAGCACGTGCTCACCATGTTTGGGTATGCAAAGAAGCTCCAAGAGTTGGGAATATCGATTCCTAATGAATTGGGGATTCACCGTCTCCTTCAATCACTGCCACCAAGTTACAAGAACTTTGTGATGAACTATAACATGCACTGCATGAACAAGACGTTGCCTAAACTGTCGTCCATGCTGAAAACTGCTGAAGTGGAGATCAAGAAGGAGCAACAAGTGTTGATGGTCAATAAGACCACCAATTTCAAGAAACGGGGCAAGCCTAAGAACAAGGGCAACTTCAAGAAGGACGGCAAGAAAGCTGCCGCACCTGCTAAGAAGCCCAAGGCTGGTCCTAAACCTGAAACTGAGTGCTTCTACTACAAGGGAACTGGTCACTGGAAGCGTAACTGCCCCAAGTACCTAGCGGATCTGAAGAACGGCAACATCAAGAAGAAAGGTATATTTGATATATGTGTTATAGATGTGTATCTTACTAGTAATCGTAGTAGTGCCTGGGTATTTGATACTGGTTCGGTTGCTCATATTTGTAACTCGAAACAGGAGCTGCGAAATAAACGAAGACTGGCAAGAGACGAGGTGACGATGCGCGTTGGAAATGGCTCCAAGGTTGATGTGATCGCCGTAGGCACGCTCCCTCTACATCTACCTTCGGGATTAGTTTTAAATTTAAATAATTGTTATTTGGTGCCTGCGTTAAGCATGAACATTATATCTGGATCCTGTTTATTGCGAGACGGTTACTCTTTTAAGTCTGAGAATAAAGGTTGTTCGATTTATATGAGTAATATCTTTTATGGTAATGCACCTGAGATGAATGGTTTATTCTTACTGAATCTCGATAATAGTGATACACATGTTCACAACATAGATGCTAAACGAATTAAATTGAATGATAATTCTACATACATGTGGCATTGTCGTCTTGGTCACATTAGAGTGAAGCGTATGAAGAAACTCCATTCAGATGGACTTCTTGAATCACTTGAAAGATGCGAAGCATGTCTAATGGGAAAAATGACTAAGACTCCATTCTCTGGTACAATGGAGCGAGCTACAGACTTATTGGAAATAATACATACCGATGTGTGCGGTCCAATGAGTGTAGCATCGCGTGGTGGATATCGTTATGTTCTCACTTTCACGGATGACTTGAGTAGATATGGGTATGTCTACTTCATGAAACATAAGTCTGAAACTTTCGAGAAGTTTAAGGAATTTCAAAGTGAAGTGGAGAATCATCGTAACAAGAAGCTTAAGTTTCTGCGTTCTGATCGCGGGGGTGAATATCTGAGTTATGAGTTTGTCATGCATTTAAAGAAATGTGGAATACTTTCACAGTTGACACCGCTGGGAACACCACAGCGTAATGGTGTGTCCGAACGTCGTAATCGAACTCTCTTAGATATGGTTCGGTCTATGATGTCTCTTACAGATTTACCGTTATCATTTTGGGGCTATGCATTAGAGATAGCCGCATTCACTTTAAATAGGGCACCATCTAAATCCGTTGAAACGACACCGTACAAATTGTGGTTTGGTAAGAAACCTAAGTTGTCGTTCCTTAAAGTTTGGGGTTGCGAAGCATATGTAAAGAAGTTACAACATGATAAGCTAGAACCCAAAGCGGAGAAATGTGTCTTCATAGGATACCCTAAAGAAACAATTGGGTATACCTTCTATCATAGATCCGAAGGCAAAGTTTTCGTTGCAAAGAATGGATCCTTTCTTGAGAAGGAGTTTCTCTCGAAAGAGGTGACTGGAAGGAAAGTAGAACTCGATGAGGTTATTGAACCTTCTCTCGGATTTGAGAGTAGCGCAGCACCGGAAGATGTTTTGGTGCTGCCTGCACCAATTGAAGAGGAAGCTAATGATAATGATCATGAAACTTCGAACGAAGTTACTACTGAACCTCGCAGGTCAACGAGGGTTCGTACCACTCCTGATTGGTATGACTCTGCCTTGAACGTCATGTTGGTGGAGAACGCTGATGACCCTGCGACGTATGAAGAAGCTATGGTGAGCCCAGATTCCGACAAATGGCTAGAAGCCATGAAATCCGAAATGGGATCCATGTACGAAAACCAAGTGTGGACTTTGGTGGACCTACCAGATGGCCGTAAGGCTGTCGAGAACAAATGGATTTTCAAGAGAAACACAGATGCTGATGGTAATGTTACCGTCTATAAAGCTCGACTTGTCGCGAAAGGGTTCCGACAAATTCAAGGAGTTGACTATGATGAGACTTTCTCACCAGTAGCGAAGCTAAAGTCTGTGAGGATTTTGTTAGCAATTGCTGCACATTTCGATTATGAGATTTGGCATATGGATGTCAAAACGGCGTTCCTTAATGGTGACATTGAGGAAGAGTTGTATATGGTACAACCCAAGGGTTTTGTCGATCCTAAAGATGCTAACAAGGTATGCAAACTTCAGCGCTCCATTTATGGACTGAAGCAAGCATCCCAGAGTTGGAATCAACGTTTTGATAAAGTAATCAAAAACTTTGGATTTATACAAACTTATGGAGAAGCTTGTATTTACAAGAAAGTGAGTGGGAGCTCTGTAGCGTTCCTAGTACTATATGTAGATGACATATTGTTGATTGGGAATGATATAGAACTTCTTAATAGCATCAAAACCTATTTGAATAATAGTTTTTCAATGAAGGATCTTGGCGAAGCGGCATATATTCTAGGCATCAAGATTTATAGAGATAGATCAAGACGCCTAATAGGGCTTTCACAAAGTACATACTTGGACAAAGTTCTAAAGAAGTTTAGAATGGAAGATAGCAAGAAAGGGTTCGTGCCCATGTTGTCAGGTAAGACCTTGAGTAAAACTCAAAGTCCAGCTACGGCAGAAGATAGAGAGAAAATGAATAATATTCCCTATGCCTCGGCCATAGGTTCTATCATGTGTGCCATGCTGTGTACAAGACCGGATATAGCACATGCTGTTAGTTTGACTAGCAGATATCAAAGTGATCCTGGAGTGGAACACTGGATAGCGGTCAAGAATATCCTAAAGTACCTAAATAGGACTAAGGATATGGTTCTTTCTTATGGAGGTGATGAACAGCTTGTTGTAAACGGTTACACCGATGCTAGTTGGAACACCGATCCGGATGACTCAAAGTCACAGTTGGGTTACGTATTTATTTTGAATGGTGCTGCAGTGAGCTGGAGGAGTGCGAAGCAAAGCGTTGTGGCGAAATCTTCAACTAAATCGAAATACATAGCTACTTCGGAGGCTGCACAAGAAGCCGTTTGGATGAAGGAATTCATTACTGAACTCGGTGTGGTTCCCAGTGCATTGGACTCGATGGCCATCTACTGTGACAACACAGGTGCCATAGCTAATGCGCAGGAGCCAAGGTCACATAGCAAGCTGAAGCACATCAAGCTACGTTCCCACGCTATTCGCGAGTATGTCCGAGATGGTGACATAAAGATTTGCAAAGTACACACTGATCTGAATGTGGAAGATCCGTTGACTAAACCTCTCTCTAGGGCAAAGCATGACCAACACCAAAACGCCATGGGTGTTCGGTATATTACCATGTAATCTAGATTATTGACTCTAGTGCAAGTGGGAGACTGTTGGAGATATGCCCAAGCGGCAATAATAAAAGTGATTATTATTATATCTTTGTTTTTATGATGAATGTTTACATCCCATGCTATAATTGTATTATGAGGAAACACTAATACATGTGTGTTTTGTAAACATATAAGAGTCCCTAGTAAGCCTCTTGTTGAACTAGCTTGTTGATTAATTGATGATCATGGTTTCCTGATCATGGACATTAGGATGTGATTAATAACAAGGTTATATCATTAGGAGAATGATGTGATGGACACACACCCATAATAAGCGTAGCATAAGATCAAGTCATTAAGTTTGTATTGCTGTAAACTTTCAAATACATAGTAACCTATTCCTTCGACCATGAGGTTATGTTAATAACCATCACCGGATGGATGCTTTGATGACATCAAACGCCGCTTCGTAACTGGGTGGTTATAAAAGTGTCATTGGGTATTCTGAAAGTATGTGTTGAAGCGCATGAACCAAGATTGGGATTTTTCCATCCATATGACGGATAGATATGCTCTGGGCCCTCTCGGTGGAATGTCATCTAGTTAGCTTGCAAGCATGTGACTGGATCACAAGGGATGACATATCACGGAACGAGTAAAGAGTACTTGTCAGTAACGAGGTAGAACTAGGTATGGAGATACCGACGATCAAACCTCGGATAAGTATAGTATCGCGAGACAAAGGGAATTAGTTTCGTATGTAAGTGGTTCAATCAATCGCGAAGTCATCGTTGAGTATGTGGGAGCCATTATGGATCTCCAGGTCCCGCTGATGGTTATTGATAGGAGATGTGTCTCTATCATGTCTACATATTCACGAACCGTAGGGTGACACACTTAAGGTTCGAAGTTGTTTTAAGTAGATATGGAATGTGCGTTGGAGACCGAATGTTGTTCGGAGTCTCGGATTGGATTCAGGACATCACGAGGAGATCCGGAATGGTCCGGAGAATAAGATTCTTATATAGGAGATCATTTTATGAGTCAGGAAATGTTCCAGAGTGTTTGTATGAGGATTCTAGAAGGTTTCGGAATGTTCCGGAAGGTTCTAGAAGATATCTTGGAGTTTGCTTGAAAATCAAGATAGGGATCAAGGAGTCCTGGTGGGTCAAGATACGGATTCGTGGGGGAGGAGGACTCCTCCCCCCACCTCCAATCCGCCGGCCATAGAGAGGGAGGGGAGTCCTACAAGGACTCCCCCTCCCTAGGCGCCTCCCCTCTTTAAATAGAGGGGCAGGGGCGCCCCCTCCTCCTCCGCTCCCATAACACCCAATCTCTGCCGCCTCTCTCCTCCACCATCTTCTGCACAGGCATAGGCGAAGCCCTGCAGAATTCTCTACTCCACCACCACCACCACGCCGTCGTGCTGCTGGGATTCCGTGGAGAAGATCTACTACCTCCGCTGCTCGCTGGAACGGGGAGAGGAAGGTCTGCTTCGACTCCGCACGTGTGACCGACTGCGGAAGCGCTGCCGAAACGTGGCGCCGGAAGGATCGTCTACTTGACCAAGGGCGGAAGCGCTGCTGGAACGCGACGCCGGAAGGATCGTCTACTTGACCGAGGGCGGAAGCGCTGCTGGAACGCGACGCCGGAAGGATCGTCCACACGATCTTGAGATCGGCAAGTGATCGACTACATCAACCACGAGATCTAATCTCGTTAACGCTTTCGGATCTACGAGGGTTAGTTCCCATCTATATCTTTGCTCATGTCTAATAGATTAGATCTTGGCTTTTATCTAGATTAGATCTAGGTTTTGTTCGTTCTTGCGGTAGAATTTTTTTGTTTTCCATGCTACGAACCCATCAGTACTAGGTATGGACTGGATGTCAAGGCATAAAGGACTGATAGACTGTGCTAAGAAAGCCATCACCATGACCAGTAGCTCTGGAGTAATAGTAGAACATATCTCTGAAACCTTACCCCGTCAATTCAAGTGCAACAAGAGTGTAGCCCTGCCCACCATTGACCAGGTCAGAGTAGTCTGTGAACACCCCGACATATTCCTAGATGAATTGCCAGGTATGCCCCGGATAGGGATATTGAGTTCATTATCAAACTAATCCCCGGAACCGGACCCATAGCTCAGAGACTCTACAGCATGAACCCCTCAGAGTTAGTGGAACTAAAGAAGCAGTTGGATGCCATGTTAGAGAAAGGCTTGATTCAACCAAGCGCATCGCCATGGAGATCACAAGTGTTATTCGTCGACAAGAAAGATGGGGGCAATCGTTTGTGCACAGATTACAGAAAGTTGAATGATGTCACCATCAAGAACAAGTACCCCTTGCCAAAGATAGAGGATCTATTTGATCAGTTGACTGGAGCCCAGGTATTCTCAAAGATTGATCTCAGGACTGGTTATCACCAACTTAAGTTTCGTGCAACGGATATTCCGAAGACCGCCTTTACTACTCGCTATGGTTTATACGAGTATATGGTTATGTCTTTTGGATTAACCAATGCCCCTGCTTATTTCATGAATCTCATGAATAAGATCTTTATGAATTTCCTAGATAAGTTTGTAGTTGTGTTTATCGACGACATCCTTATCTACTCCAAGTCAGAAGAAGAGCATGAGCAACATCTGAGAAACATCCTAGAAACCCTGAGAGAGCATCAGTTATATGCCAAGTTCAGCAAGTGTGAGTTTTGGCTGAAAGAAGTAGGATTCCTAGGACATATTGTGTCTGCCGGAGGAATCTCTGTTGATCCCGCCAAGATCAAAGATGTCGAAGAATGGGAAGCCCCAACCACTCAAACCCAAGTCCGTGCATTTCTCGGATTAGCGGGATACTACCGCAAATTCGTAGAAGGATTCTCAAGCATCGCTAGACCCATGACCCAATTGTTGAAGAAGGACAAAAAGTTTGAATGGACAGACAAGTGTGAAGCCAGTTTCCAGGAACTGAAGAAGAGATTGATTTCAGCCCCAATATTGATCATGCCAGACATCAAGAAACCGTTTGATGTGTATTGTGATGCATCCAAGATTGGTCTAGGATGTGTATTGATGCAAGAGGAAGACTGTCTACCTTTCGCTGAATTCTCATACAACAATAGTTACCAAGCCAGTTTGCAAATGGCACCATTTGAGTTCCTATACGGAAGAAAATGTCGTACCCCTTTGAATTGGTCGCAAGTAGGGGAGAGTCAGATCTTTGGACCCGACATTCTCCGAGAAGCCACAGAAAAGGTTCACAAAGTGCGTGAGCAACTCAAGACCGCCCAATCCAGATAGAAGAGTTATGCTGACAAGAGAAGTAGAGACCTGACTTTCAATGTCGGAGATTTCGTGTATCTCAAGGTTTCACCATTGAAGGGAACGCAACGCTTTAGTCTGAAAGGAAAGTTAGCCCCCAGATATATCGGACCCTTCAAGATTCTGAACCACCAAGGAGAAGTATCATACCAACTGGAACTGCCAGAAGAGATGTCAGCCATCCACAATGTGTTCCATATCTCGTTACTTCGCAAATGCCTAGAAGTGCCGGAGAAGACTGAAGTTTTCAAGAACATCGATCACCGAGCTGTTGATATCAACAAGGACCTGACATATCGTGAAGTACCCATCCGTATCACGGAAGAAGCTTACAGAACCACCAAGACCAGAAGTATCAAATTTCTCAAGATTCAATGGAGCAACCATACCGAAGAAGAAGCCACTTGGGAGCGAGAAGATTACATTAGGACAGAGTTCCCCGATCTCTTTAGTTTCTAGTTTTCTTTCGTAAATCTCAGGACAAGATTTTGTTTAAGGGGGAAGGTTTGTAACATCCCAAAACTCTAATCCAAGGTTATTAAGATCCAAATCCTCAAAATTAGGGTTAACAAAAACTTTTCCCTTTAAAAATATTTATGCATTCATATGTGTATGCATTTAAAATAGGAGTTGTTTTGAATTGCCATGTTTAAGTGATCCATTGATTGTAAAATGATTCTAAGGTGAATTAAACATCATCTAGATCATTCCCAAACAAATCCCAAAGAAAAACAAATCAAAATGAATAAAAGAAGGAAATGGTGATTTTTGCCATTTTAACTACCATGCCTACTTTGGCTATTCCTAGAACTCAAATCCTAACAGAAAAAATGTGGATCTTTGCACCCCTTTCTAGTACAAGTAGTGATGTACCAAGGCCCACTTTGTGATCTACCAAAAACATTCAAACCCTAATTTTAAATGGCATTTGAAAATTGAATCTAGTGTAGGTATCAAGATCACACTTATTCAAAAAGCACTCAAACGAACTCCATTTTGAAATTCCAAGCAACCACAGATGCTTATCCATGTGACTAACAACTCCACCAAAATTCACCTCAAAATTCAAAACTTGAACTCTTTCGGCCATTTCTACAAACACCTTGTGGGCACAATTCAAACAAAAACCACAAACACTATTGTGAGCAGTGTTTGGACCAATGTGGTCTCCCATTATGCAACCAAAGCCACCGCAGTGCACCCCTACCCTTCTCTAGCCTGGCCACCCAATGTGCACACGACCAAATGGTCATGGCCATTAAGGCCGAGCACCATTGAGCACCCACGGCCGCCGCCAGTCTCGCCCACCATGTCCAGCACGTCGCCCGTGGTCCACCTCCACCGCCAAGACAGCCCCAGCCCACGGACAGAGCAAGGAGCGGCCAAGAACCGCCGCGCCTGAACCGTGTCTGCCATGCCAACGCCGCCTGCAGTTCACGCGATGTCCCCGCTCGACCAGACCCCAGATCGCTCCAGCCGCCCGCCTACACGATCACCACTATCCTAGGAAGCAAACGGACATGCCCGTTCCCCTGACTGTGCCCCTTAGTCGCCGGCCACCACAAAATTCACCGTTGGCAGAGGCATCGTGTGCGCCGCGCCACTCACCTCTCCCGACCGCAATTCACTGCACACGCACCTCCGTGACACTCGCTAGGGCACCGCCCACCATCCTAACCCATCGCCCACACCTCTAGCTCGTTGTGCCGTCGTCACCGGCGATCACCGCCCATGCTCCTCTGCCGCCTCGCCGAGCCTATAAATAGAGGCCTCCCCAACACCGTTTACTCACACCACTCTCATCCCCTCCCTCTCAGAACACTCCTAGATCCCCACCGGAGTAAGCCGCCATCTACAGCGCCAGAATTTTGCCGGAGTCTGCCGCGGAAGGAGGAGATGGCGCCGTTGATCAAGGCCATCCCCCGAGCCGCCGCCAGTACCAGGAGAACCACCGTCCTCAACTTGTTCGTTTGCCCGCCTCGCTGACCCTTGCTAGAGCCCCGATAAGCCGCCCTAGACCCCCACCGAGCCGCTAGGGTTACACCTCGCCGGCGACCTGTCTGTCGTCACGACAAGCCCCAGCCGTCTATCTAGGTTCTAATCGCACGGTCCATGTTGCCCCGTACCACTTCACGTTTAAGGAGTCGCTGACATGTGGGACCCCCTATCAGTTGTCATCCGCGCCGCGGAGCGCCACTGGGGGGGGCCCGTTCGTTTTCCCGCGCGACCCAGTTAGTTCAAATATAGAATTTTCTATTTAAGTTTGAACCCACTTATGTCCAGTAGTTTAAAAATCAATTCAAGAAGATTTACTGAACCAAATTGAGTGATTCAAATTTTCTTAGAGAGCTTCTGAAAAGGTCTATCCAAGCCTAATGGATTTAATTCTTTTAGAGTTAGAGATCTCTCCTAGTAAATATAACAAGACAGAAGCAATTGCACCTTCAAACATTTTTATAAAATCAACCATAATAGCTTTTGAGTTGATTCCATCTCTCAAAAATCACATTTAACCATACCTATCTTAATATGTAATAATATTAAGGTTTACATGCAGTGACTTTGGACTAGTACCAAAATAATGCTATATAGGCATTTCTAGTCACTTTAAATCATTAAGTATTAAACTTAAACTTATTTAAATGTGATCCAACCTTTAAATCACATTCCCATATGTTAGAATATGTGGTGATGACATGTGTCCACATGATCCCATATTTTAAGTGGATAATATTAAATCTTAGTTATTTTTCAATGAGTAGAAATTACTTTTCATAAATAAAAAGAAGGAAACTAGTAATTAAACCTTCTGATGCTTGTGATGATAATAGATCATCAAAATGTGTGCCTTAGTATGCTAAGTAGACTAGTTAAGCTTTGTTTGGTGATTGTGTACTCCGTATGTATTTATATATGATAGTACCGACCAAGCTTTCGAGGAGGAGGAGTTCTATCAAGAGGAGGAGGAAGAAAACTTCAACCACTGCACTGCACAAGGAAAGCCTAGCACTTCAAGTAAATTGAGCAAGCTAACACTTGCAAGTATTATACTAGCAAGCCATCATTAACAATGCAAGCTAACTCTTGCAATCTAGATATCCTAAGCAAAGGCATTAGGCATACTTTGGTGATACCATTTGGATTTATACCTAGTCCAAGATTTAATTTCAAGCTTTTACTTTCTTTACTTTACCAAAGTCCCTTACTTGTTGAAGGTAGCATAAAAAGTATAAAACTTGACATATCTAGATAACCTTAGATGTCATTCTATTGCATGATATTGATCTTAGCATCCCACCTTAGTGAACACTCTTAACTTAATAGCTTAGAGCTAAATCAAAACTTGAGTCACTTTAGATGGGAACCCTTGGTGAAAATGAATTGTTAAAACCTTGGAATGATGAGTCATTCTATTGAATTGTTTTGACAGGTGTTGAGAAACACAAAGGGTTTATGATGATGAAAATGTTGAGGCATGAGCCTTAGCCCTTTTACAAAAACTGATGGTTGGATTCGGATGCGATACCATTCCAATTTTACCGTACAACCACAATACCTGAATTGGGTAAGGCTTAGCCGGAAGTTTATATGCATTAGTATTAGTTCCCTCATGGGAGAGGTTTGAGCTGAGGCTACCTCTCAATGTTGTCCACCTATGTAGTGCCCAAGATGACAGATGGTCATGGTTGGGAGGCCATGCTCATAGGAGAGGCGCTTATACTAGGGTGTGTAAAGCAAAGGTTATGTTTGATTATCTGCATACTAAGTATGATGATTCAGGCTTATAGATGTATCAAATCTTGTGGTGAAAGTGTACCACCTCTACAGAGTGTCAAACTATTAGAATAGCCGTGTCCGTGGTTATGGACAGTTGGAGTGGCCATACTGTTTCGTTGTCAGATGTTTTAAAAGGACTTATGAAAGGAATGATGAATCTTGACTGACCACAACAGAGTTGTGACTATGACACTAGCCTCCCAACTTAAGTGATTCTAGAACTTTATTTTAGCTTTCTTTGTTTATGAACTCAGCTGAGGTTTGAAACTTAACTTTACAAATAAACATAGAGTTAGCTCTCCCACTAGAACTACCTTACTTATTAGTGATAGTTTGCGAGTACTTAAAGAGTACTCATGGCTTTTGTCCCTAGTAATTCCTATGGCCAGACTATGAAGGAAACTACCAAGATGACGGACAGCAGGACGACTATGATAACTAGGACTATCTACCTTCGTCAGCATTGCCTATGCCACTGAAGATGGACCGCACCACTACGCTTATTATTTATTCCGTTGCTTGTTGTATTAAAACTGGATCATGAGATCCTTTATTCATGTAAGACCTTATTATGGTTTGTAATGGATGATGTAGTGTGATATCCAATCTGTTATGTCTCACAAAAATGGTAATCCTGGGATTTCGAGGTATGGCATAACAGGCATCTAGGATTAAAAATCCGGGTGTTGACACATATGTATTCTTTTCCTAAACCACCACTAGTGTTTTTGCATGTGTGTTCCTTTCCTAAACCACATGGATCCACCAGAGTCATTGCATGTGTGTTCCTTTCCTAAACCACCACTAGAGTCATTGCATGTGTGTTCTTTTCCTAAACCACGTGGATCCACCAGTGTCATTGCATGTGTGTTCCTGTCTTAAACCACATAGATCCACCAGAGTCATTGCATGTGTGTTCCTTTCCAAAACCACATGGATCCACCAGAGTAATTGCATGTGTGTTCCATTCCTAAACCACCACTACAGTCATTGCATGTGTGTTCCTTTCCTAAACCACATGGATCCACCAGAGTCATTGCATGTGTGTTCTTTTCCTAAGACACATGGATACACCATTGTCATTGCATCTGTGTTCTTTTCCTAAATGTCCACTAGAGTCATTTCATGTGTGTTATTTTCCTAAACCACATGGATCCACCAGAGTCATTGGATGTGTGTTCTTTTCCTAAACAACCATCAGAGTCATTACATGTGTCTTATTTTCCTAAACCACCACTAGATTCATTGCATGTGTGTTCCTTTCCTGAACCACATGGATCCACCAGAGTCATTGCATGTGTGTTCCTTTCCTAAACCACATGGATTCACCAGAGTCAATGCATGTGTGTTCCTTTCCTAAACCACCAACAAAGTCATTGCATGTGTGTTCTCTTCCTAAGCCACATGGATCCACCAGAGTCATTGCATGTGTGTTCCTTTCCTAAAACACCACTAGAGTCCTTGCATGTGTGTTCTTTTCCTTAACCACATGGATCCACCAGTGTCATTGGATGCATGTTATTTTCCTAAACTACCACCAGAGTCATTGCATGTGTGTTATATTCATAAACCACATGGATCCACTAGTGTCATTGCATGTGTGTTATTTTCCTAAACCACCACTAGAGTCATTGCATGTGCGTTCTTTTCCTAAACCACATGGATCCACTAGAGTACTTGCATGTGTATCTTTTCCTAAACAACCACCCAAATCATTGCATCTATCTTCTTTTCCTAAACCACCACTAGAGTCATTTTATGTGTGTTCCTTTCCTAAACCACATGGATCCACCAGAGTCATTGCATGTGTGTTCCTTTCCTAAACCAGCTTATTGATCCAACATAGTCATTGCATGCGTGTTCTTTTCCTAAACCACATGGATCCACTAGAGTCATTGCATGTATGTTCCTTTCCTAAACCACATCTAGAGTCATTGCATGCGTCTTACTTTCCTAAACCACAACCAGAGTCATTGCATGTGTGTTCATTTCCTAAATCGCATTGATCCATCATTGTCATTGCATGTGTGCTGGTTTCCTAAATCACCACTAGTCATTGCATGTGTGTTCCTTTCCTAAACCACATGGATCCACCAGGGTCATTGCATGTGTGTTCCTTTCCTAAACCACATGGATCCACCAGAGTCAATGCATGTGTGTTCCTTTCCTAAACCACCACCAGAGTCATTGCATGTGTTCCTAAGCCACATGGATCCACTGGTGTCATTGCATGCGTGTTCCTTTCATAAACCACATGATCAACTAGTCATTGCATGTGTGTTCCTTTCCTAAACCACATGGATCCACCAGAGTCATTGCATGTGTGTTCCTTTGCAAAACCACATGGATCCACTAGTGTCATTGCATGTGTGTTCCTTTCCTAAACCACCACTAGAGTCATTTCATGTGTGTTCTTCTCCTAAACCACATGGATCCACTAGAGTCATTGCATGTGTGTTCTTTTCTTAAACAACCACCAGAGTCGTTGCATATGTCTTCTTTTCCTAAACCACCACTAGTGTTGTTGCATGTGTGTTCCTTTCCTAAACCACATGGATCCACCAGAGTCATTGCATGTGTGTTCCTTTCCTAAACCACCACTAGAGTCATTACATGTGTGCACTTTTCCTAAACCACATGGATCCACTAGTGTCATTGCATGTGTGTTCCTGTCTTAAACCACATAGATCCACCAGAGTCATTGCATGTGTGTTCCTTTCCTAAACGTCATGGATCCACCAGAGTCATTGCATGTGTGTTCCTTTCCAAAACCACATGGATCCACTAGAGTAATTGAATGTGTGTTCCTTTCCTAAACCACCACTACAGTCATTGCATGTGTGTTCCTTTCCTAAACCACATGGATCCACCAGTGTCATTGCATGTGTGTTCCTTTCCTAAACCACATGAATCCACCAGAGTCACTGCATGTGTGTTCCTTTCCAAAACCAAATGGATCCACCAGAGTAATTGCATGTCTATTCCTTTCCTAAACCACCACTAGAGTCATTGAATGTGTGTTATTTTCATTAACCACATGTATTCACCAGTGTCATCGCATGTGTGTTATTTTCCTAAATTACCACTAGAGTAATTTCATCTGTGTTATTTTCCTAAACAACCATTAGAGTAATTGCATGTGTCTTCTTTTCCTAAACCACCACTAGTGTCATTGCATGTGTGTTCCTTTCATGAACCACATGGATCCACTAGAGTCATTGCATGTGTGTTCCTTTCCTAAACCACATGGATCCACCAGAGTCATTGCATGTTTGTTCCTTTTCTAAACCAGCACTAGAGTCATTTCATGTGTGTTCTTTTCCTTAACCACATGGATCCACTAGTGTCATTGGATGTGTCTTCCTTTCCTAAACCACCACAAGAGTCATTGCATGTGTGTTCTATTCCTAAACCACATGGATCCACAAGTGTCATTGCATGTGTGTTATTTTCCTAAACCACCACTAGAGTCATTGCATGTCTGTTCTTTTCCTAAACCACATGGATCCACCAGAGTCATTGCATGTGTGTCCTCTTCCTAAACAACCACTAAAGTCATTGCATCAATGTTATTTTCCTAAACCACCACTAGAGTCATTTCATGTGTGTTCCTTTCCTAAACCACATGGGTCCACCAGAGTCATTGCATGTGTGTTCGCTTCCTAAACCACATTGATCCACAAGAGTCATTGCATGTGTGTTCCTTTCCTAAACCACATTGATCCACCATAGTCATTGCATGTGTGTTCTTTTCCTAAACCACATGGATCCACTAGAGTCATTGCATGTATGTTCCTTTCCTAAACCACATCCCGAGTCATTGCATGTGTATTCCTTTCCTAAACCAACACTAGAGTCATTGCATGTGTGTTCATTTCCTAAACCACATGGATCCACCATTATCATTGCATGTGTGCCGTTTTCCTAAATCACCACTAGAGTCATTGCATGTGTGTTCCTTTCTTGAACCACATGGATCCACCAGTGTCATTGCATGTGTGTTCCTGTCTTAAACCACATAGATCCACCAGAGTCATTACATGTGTGTTTCTTTCCTAAGAATCATGGATCCACCAGAGTTATTGCATGTGTGTTCCTTTCCAAAACCACATGGATCCACTAGAGTAATTGCATGTGTGTTCCTTTCCTAAACCACCACTACAGTCATTGGATGTGTGTTCCTTTCCTAAACCACATGAATCCACCAGAGTCATTGCATGTGTGTTCTTTTCCTAAGCCACATGGATCGACCATTGCCATTGCATGTGTGTTGTTTTCCTAAATGTCCACTAGAGTCATTTCATGTGTGTTATTTTCCTAAACCACATGGATCCACCAGAGTCAATGCATGTGTGTTCTTTTCCTAAACAACCATCAGAGTCATTGCATGTGTCTTCTTTTCCCAAACCACCACTAGAGTCATTGCATGTGTGTTCCTTTCCTAAAGCACATGGATCCACCAGAGTCATTGCATGTGTGTTCCTTTCCTGAACCACATGGATCCACCAGAGTTATTGCATGTGTGTTCCTTTCCTAAACCACATGGATCCACTAGAGTCAATGCATGTGTCTTCCTTTCCTAAACCAGCACCAGAATCATTGCATGTGTGTTATATTCCTAAACCACATGGATCCACCAGTGTCATTGCATGTGTGTTATTTTCCTAAACCACCACTAGAGTCATTGCATGTGCGTTCTTTTCCTAAACCACATGGATCCACCAGAGTCATTGAATGTTTGTATTTTCCTTAACAACCACCAGAGTCATTGCATCTGTCTTCTTTTCCTAAACCACCAATAGAGTCATTTCATGTGTGTTCGTTTCCTAAACCACATGGATCCACCAGAGTCATTGCATGTGTGTTCCTTTCCTAAACCACATTGATCCAACATAGTCATTGCATGTGTGTTCTTTTCCTAAACCACATGGATCCACTAGAGTCATTGCATGTATGTTCATTACCTAAACCACATCCAGAGTCATTGCATGCGTCTTCCTTTCCTAAACCACAACAAGAGTCATTGCATGTGTGTTTATTTTGTAAACCACATGGATCCACCATTCTCATTGCATGTGTGTTGTTTTCCTAAATCACCACTAGAGTCATTGCATGTGTGTTCCTTTCCCGAACCACATGGATCCACCAGAGTCATTGCTGGTGTGTTCCTTTTCGAAACCACATGGATGCACCAGAGTCAATGCATGTGTGTTCCTTTCCTAAACCACAACCAGAGTCATTGCATGTGTGTTCTGTTCCTAAGACACATGGATCCACTAGTGTCATTGCATTCGTGTTCCTTTCAAAAACCACATGATCCACTAGTCATTGCATGTGTGTTCCTTTCCTAAACCACATGGATCCACCAGAGTCATTGCATGTAGTTCCTTTACAAAACCACATGGATCCACTAGTGTCATTGCATGTGTGTTCCTTTCCTAAACCACCACTAGAGTCATTTCATGAGTGTTCTTCTGCTAAACCACATGGAACCACTAGTCATTGCATGTGTGTTCTTTTCCTAAACAACCACCAGAGTCGTTACATATGTCTTCTTTTCCTAAACCACCACTAGAGTTATTGCATGTGTGTTCCTTTCCTAAACCAGATGGATCCACCAGATCATTGCATCTGCGTTCCTTTCCTGAACCACCACTAGAGTCATTGCATGTGTGTTCTTTTCCTAAACCACATGGATCCACCAGTGTCATTGCATGTGTGTTCCTGTCTTAAACCACATAGATCCACCAGAGTCATTGCATGTGTGTTCCTTTCCTAAACATCATCGATCCACCAGAGTCATTGCATGTGTGTTCATTTCCAAAACCACATGGATCCACCAGAGTAATTGCGTGTGTGTTCCTTTCCGAAACCACCACTATAGTCATTGCATGTGTGTTCCTTTCCTAAACCACATGGATCCAACAGTGTCATTGCATGTGTGTTCCTTTCCTAAACCACATGGATCCACCAGTGTCATTGCATGTGTGTTCCTTTCATAAACCACATGGATCCACCAGAGTCATTGCATGTCTGTTCCTTTCCTAAACCACATGGATCCACCAGAGTCATTGCATGTGTGTTCCTTTCCTGAACCAGATGGATCCACCAGAGTAATTGCATGTCTGTTCCTTTCCTAAACCACCACTAGAGTCATTGCACGTGTGTTCTTTTCCTTAACCATGTGTATTCACCAGTGTCATTGGATGTGTGTTCTTTTCCAAAATCACCACTAGAGTAATTTCATGTGTGTTCTTTCCCTAAACAACCATCAGAGTAATTGCATGTGTCTTATTTTCCTAAACCACCACCAGTGTTATTGCATGTGTGTTGCTTTGATGAACCACATGGATCCACCAGAGCCATTGCATGTGTGTTCCTTTCCTAAACCACATGGATCCACCAAAGTCATTGCATGTTTGTTCCTTACCTAAGCCACCACTAGAGTCATTACATGTGTGTTCTTTTCCTTAACCACATGGATCTACCAATGTCATTGCATGTGTCTTCCTTTCCTAAATCACCACCAGAGGCATTGCATGTGTGTTCTATTCCTAAACCGCATGGATCCACAAGTGTCATTGCATGTGTGTTATTTTCCTAAACCACCACTAGAGTCATTGCATGTTTGTTCTTTTCCTAAACCACATGGATCCACTAGAGTCATTGCATGTGTTTCCTTTTCCTAAACGACCACTTGAGTCATTTCATGTGTGTTCCTTTCCTAAACCACATGGGTCCACCAGAGTCATTGCATGTGTGTTCCATTCCTAAACAACATTGATCCACCAGAGTCATTGCATGTGTGTTCTTTGTGTAAACCACATGAATCCACTGGAGTCATTGCATGTATTTTCCTTTCCTAAACCACATCCAGAGTCATTGCATGTGTCTTCCTTACCTAAACCACCACTAGAGTCATTGCATGTGTGTTCATTTCCTAAACCACATCGATCTACCATTGTCATTGCATGTGTGTTGTTTTCCTAAATCACCACTAGAGTCATTTCATGTGTGTTATTTTCCTAAACCACATGGATCCACCAGAGTCATTGCATGTGTGTTCTTTTCCTAAACAGCCATCAGAATCATTGCATGTGTATTCTTTTCCTAAACCACCACTAGAGTCATTGCATGTGTGTTCCTTTCCTGGACCACATGGATCCACCAGAGTCATTACATGTGTGTTCCTTTCCTAAACCACATGGATCCACCAGAGTCAATGCATGTGTGTTCCTTTCCTAAACCACGGACAGAGTCATTGCATGTGCGTTCTCTTCCTAAGCCACATGGATCCACCAGTGTCATTGCATGTGTGTTCCTTTCATAAACCACATGATCCACCAGAGTCATTGCATGTGTGTTCCTTTCCTAAACCACATGGATCCACCAAAGTCATTGTATGTGTGTTCCGTTACAAAACCACATGGATCCACTAGTTCCATTGCATGCGTTTTCCTTTCCTAAACCACCACTAGAGTCATTGCATGTGTGTTATTTTCCTAAACCACATGGATCCACTAGAGTCATTGCATGTGTGTTCTTTTCCTAAACCACATGTATCCACTGGAGTCATTGCATGTGTGTTCTTTTCCTAAACAACCACCAAAGTCATTGCATATGTCTTCTTTTCCTAATCTACCACTAGAGTTATTGCAGGTGTGTTCCTTTCCTAAACCACATGGATCCACCAGAGTCATTGCATGTGTGTTGCTTTCCTAAAACCACCACCAGAGTTATTGCATGTGTGTTCTTTTCCCGAACCACATGGATCCACCAGTGTCATTGCATGTGTGTTCCTTTCATAAACCACATAGATCCACCAGAGTCATTGCATGTGTGTTCCTTTCCGAAACCACATGGATCCACCAGAGTCATTCTATGTGTGTTCATTTCCAAAACCACATGGATCCACCAGTGTCATTGCATGTGTGTTCCTTTCCTAAACCACCACTATAGTCATTGAATGTGTGTTTCTTTCCTAAACCACATGGATCCACCAGTGTGATTTCATGTGTGTTCATTTCATAAACCACATGGATCCACCAGAGTCATTGCCTGTGTGTTCCTTTCCTAAACCACATGGATCCACTAGAGTCATTGCATGTGTGTTCCTTTCCAAAACCACATGGATCCACCAGAGTAATTGCATGTGTGTTCCTTTCCTAAATCACCACTAGAGTCATTGCATGTGTGTTCTTTTCCTAAATCACCACTAGAGTCATTTCATGTGTGTTCCTTTCCTAAACAACCATCAGAGTAATTGCATGAGTCTTCTTTTCTTAAACCACCACCAGAGTCATTGCATGTGTGTTCCTTTCCTAAACCACAAGGATCACCCAGAGTCGTTGCATGTGTGTTCCTTTCCTTAACCACATGGATCCACCAGAGTCATGGCATGTGCGTTCCTTTCCTAAACCACCACTAGAGTCATTGCATGTGTGTTCTTTTCCTTAACCACATGGATCCACCAGTGTCATTGCATGTGCCTGCCTTCCCTAAACCACCACCATAGTCATTGCATGTGTGCTCTATTCCTAAACCACATGGATCTACCACGGTCATTGCATGTGGGTTATTTTCCTAAACCACCACTAGAGTCATTGGATGTGTGTTCTTTTCCTAACCCACATGGATGCACCCGAGTCTTTGCATGTGTGTCCTTGTCCTAAATGACCACCAGGGTCATTGCATCTATCTTCTTTTCCTAAACCACCACTAGAGTCATTTCATGTGTGTTCCTTTCCTAAACCACATGGATCCACCAGAATCGTTGCCTGTGTGTTCTTTTCCTAAACCACATTGATCCACCAGAGTTATTGCATGTGTGTTCTTTTCCTAAACCCCATGGATCCACTAGAGTCATTGCATGTATGTCCTTTACTAAATCACATCCAGAGTCATTGCATGTGTCTTCCTTTCCTAAACCACCACTAGAGTCATTGCATGTGTGTTCATTTCCTAAACCAGATGGATCCACCATTTTCTTTGCATGTGTGTTGTTTTCCAAAACCACCACTAGAGTCATTTCATGTGTGTTCTTTTCCTAAACCACATGGATCCATGAGAGTCATTGCATGTGTGTTCTTTTCCTAAACAAGCATCAGAGTCATTGCATGTGTCTTCTTTTCCTAAACCACCACTAGAGTCATTGCATGTGTGTTCCTTTCCTGAACCACATGGATCCACCAGAGTCATTGCATGTCTGTTCTTTTCCTAAACCACATGGATCCACCGGAGTCAATGCATGTGTTTTCCTTTCCTAATCCACCAGAGTCATTGCATGTGTGTTCTTTTCCAAAGCCACATGGATCCACTAGTGTCATTGCATGTGTATTACTTCCGTAAACCACATGGATCCACCAGATTCATTGCATGTGTGTTCCTTTCCAAAACCACATGGATCCTCAAGAGTCATTGCATGTGTGTTCCTTTCATAAACCACATGGATCCACCAAAGCCATTGCATGTGTGTTCCTTTCCAAAACCACATGGATCCACCAGAGTCATTGCGTGTGTGTTCCTTTCCAAAACCACATGGATCCACCAGAGTAATTGTGTGGGCTCCCCCGGATTAATCATCCGAGAAATCCCTGTTATGCATATTTCCACGTTCCCATGTTGAGTGAGCCGTGGAACATTATCGACAGGTACCATTACAACATCCGGAACATAACGAATTACAAGACTTACATAGAAGACATTATGGCTAGATCATCAATAGCAGCGGAACAACGCCAAGCGTAGAGCCCAATCGTGCCTCACCCTACTGGCAGCTGACTGGGAAGACGGCCTAGCTTGCTGGACGTCACCTTAACTCCTGAAAGTCTGGCCAAGTAAATAGCCAGGGACACAGCCTTGAGTACTTTGAATGTACTAGGAAACCACCAAGGTAAGTGAACAGAGGAAATGCAAGTTTGGCTGTGGCGAGATAGCTTTATCCGGGGTTTCTTTTGAAAACGCCTAAACTAGCTTTGAAGTTTTGGCATCTCCATATCTTTGTTGAAAAAAAGAGTTTTGAAAACATGCTTCTGCTTTATAAATCAAGACATCTCCATATATTTGTTGGAAAAGGGTTTTGAAAACAGTTTTGTAGTTGAAACCCCTTTTTAAATCTCTTCGACCACCTCGGGTCAAAACCAAATCTTTCGGACTCGGGTTCCCCCGGAACCTTCGTCCTCAGAGTACTTGTTTCCCAAACAAGCACAGTTTGGGTACTCCTAGACAACACCTTTACAACCATCCTTGACCATGGACACGGCTATTCGAATAGGTTATACTCTACAGAGTTTGCACACTTTACCCACAAGAATCAATACATCCGCCGGGATACAACCACGGCCCACTACCACTGTAGATGGGGTCCAGATAATCAAACCTAACCTTTCGCTTGTCTACACTAGCAAAGGCATGCTTTTCCTCTTGGGTTTATCTCCCCGGCAATGCGTATGTAGCTCCCATCCATAGTCCTTCCTTCCGTACACGCGCATACCCAAGCCGTAACTTGGCGTATACCTTAAATTTGGTGACTCCTCTTCCTTCCATACTACCTAAATCATACCGTCCGTGGGAGACCCAATTGTTGCACCTGACTCCTGATTGCTCAGGCTCATTCTTGCTGAGGCAAGCAACAGGCTTCAGATCCTAGACCTAGGACGCCGGCCCAGGATTCCAGGGATTTCTCCCTATAAGCATGGTAGAAGTTGCCCCGGATAAAGCGGACAAACTACGAGTTAAGCCCCAGCAACCTGGGGTAATGTGGTTGCGCGGATAAAAATTGTTCCAGTAAAGGCGTAGAACATCCCATCAGAAACTTCTTTATCCTCTTCACCATTTATTTTGTTAAAACTTCCACTAGGAACGATGCCTCTTCCCAGGGTTTTGCAAAGCCGTTTTTTAAATAGTTGTAGTGGGGAAAAATCCCAAAACAGTTTGTTTTCTCAAAACCGGGGTTTCCAAGGAGGTAGGATGCTAACCATCGTACTCTTGGTCTAAAGGGGATAAAATGCTAGGCTCATCGGGGTGGTGCGTCGAAGGACACGAAATCATAACTTGGAGGAGTCAAGTTACTAGCGCAATACTTGTAAAACGAAACATGCAGGTAGGTAATGCAATTTATAAAGGGGATCTAAAACAGGTAAAAGAGAGTAGGACATATATCGGAGTTCAGGAGTGGTGGCTTGCCTGTGATCAGCAATAAGTCCATGGACTTCTTCAGTTGACCAATAATACCCAATACAAGAATAATAAGAAAACCCGTTCTTCTTGTCGTCAGACACTCACACTATCGTCGTCATCGGGTACACATGCAACCAAACAATATCACAATCAATACAAGGCATACAACATCAAATCATACAACAAACAAACATAAGGATTTCTACTGGACTTGGAAGGGTGTGGAGAATTTGGATTCAAAGGGTGGAATTTACAAGATTGCCACTGGGTGTTTTCTCTTGGAAGATAATTGTCTAGGCTAGATACAAAGAGCTTGGATTAGGGATCTGTGGTCAGTAGGATACCAATGTGCAAAAAGGGATATCCTCTGCTAGGTCTTGTCAATACAAAACCACCACAAGTGGTTTCACTTGATTATCACTTTTCTAGAATTAGTTATGCTTTTTATAGTGGAATAAACTCTAGTTTAAGGAAATAATTCACCAGAAGAGTTCTGGAGCTGCAAAAATTATTTCCTTGGATGGTTAGGTAGTACTAGATGTTCTGAACCATCTAGAGTTGGAATCAAGTTAAAAGGATTACCAGAATGCCCTCAGGAAATTCCCAAAGACAGTTCTGTATGATTTTTCTCTTTATTACCAGATTAATCCTGCAGATGCTATTGAGTTGGTTCCAAGGGAAGGTGATAGGCATATCCAATACCTTTCTGTAGGAATTGGATTTACCCTTTTTCGAGTTGTAAAACACCTTGAGTGATTTATTTAGTGCAAATACCCTTTACAGAGGTATTTAATTCACTAAAATTCAACTAGAGCTCAATTAATTCACTAAAGGCAGAATATTGTTCAACTAGGCGTGGGACCTATGTTGGTTGATAGGTATTGCAAATACCTATCAGGAGAGACTTGGTTCACCTCAAATGGAGAGGTGAAACTCTGAGAGGAATTTATTTAGTGTACCAGATACATTTTAGTAGATTAATTATCATTAATTGAAGAAAATTATTTTGGCTATGGGGTTGCCTCTGCATGTTTGGGAAAACACCAAAGAACCAACAAAAATTTAGATCTAGTCAGTTGAAGTTGGTTTACCATTTTAAAATAGATTTAAACCTACCAGATACCTTTTTAGAATAAAAGGATATGCTAAAGGAAAAAAGGAAAAGAGTGCGATGGGCCAGATCTGTGAACTACTGGGCTGCACAGGAGGATTCGGCCCACGGTGGGGCAGCGCGACGCATGGGAGGGGGTGGTTTGAGCCTGACGAGCAGGGCCCGCTGTCACCGAGCGGGAGCGCCGAAGCGGTATAGGACGCTGTCGGCCGTTGGATCAAGTCGCGATGGACGGCTCGCCGACGTCGTCTTCGTAGAGACAGAGCACCGGTGGCGGGAACCCTAGGCGGAGCAGGGAGGAGCGGGGGGGATACCTGGGGGCTCGAGGGAGGTCGAGGAGGCGGCAGGGTGACGCAGTGGTCGACGACGAGCCGAACAAGGGGCAACATGAGGGGATCTAGTG